>CM070108.1:14723972-15988972 GCA_036178185.1 Liparis tanakae | reverse complement strand
TTATTGATTTACTCATCCCCTCCATTAGCACTTAAGTCAACAAGAGGGATTCTTACAGTATGCCAAGTTTATTTGGGGAGAAAGATCTGGGAGTAGGGCCGGAGTTCATCACACCAAATTAAGCTAAAGTTGTATCAATTGGCAGACTCCACTGCCTTAAATCAAAGTACAAACTACAATATGTCATCTTACAATTCAAGCAGATGATTTATGCATTACATAAATTATGAATTATATCTTGACTTTCTCTACACACTGCTTGTGCCAACCTGCCTCTGCACAACACAGAGAGCACTGTATTTTAGATCAGCTTTCCATCTTATAATCACACTCAATAGAGATCGTTTGTGCCATTAATCTTTCTTTGCTTTCATTTTCTTTTGTTTTCAGTCTCATTATACTTTAGCTGCTCTCATTTAAGATTCATAGTTCACTACAGATGTTTATCTGAATTAAAAGTGACCCATCAGAAGTCAGAGGTTCCTGCTTTGCCTTTAATGGGATGTGATATCAGCAAAACACAAGTTTCTTTCTGTACAATAAAAAAAAAAAAGGTTTATTTTAGTTTGCAGCATATGAAGACATAGATCAAATGTTTGCCCTCTTGTTTATATTGCTTCTGTTCATCTACTGGCAGATATTAAAATAAAGTCAGTAACACATACTGTATTGTATGACTGAAGTATTGCTTTGTTTTGTTTTATATTCTATTTAGAGTCAATAAAAAATGTTTTGAAAGCATGCACTGTACTTTGATTCCTACAGAGGCAACTTAAATATATCTACATGTATTTGCATATCCTCCTACTTCGTTCTTCATGCCTATTGGTTCTGAATTAAAGTTTTGAATATTTCACCTTGAAACATTGCACTCCGATAGATCGACAGTTGTACACAAATCAAACCCCGATTGTAATATTTTGATGCAAAGCGAACATTCCTTACTGCCGCTGCTTCACATTAAAAACATACGACTGGTAAACATAGAAAACCTTTTTTTTGTGGAGCAAAAGCCTACATTTTTTGTGACTGTAATTGTTCATCAGAAATTCATCGAATGTAACTTTTTTTGCTAATATTTTGACAGCAGATCATTTTCAAATATGTCATAGAGTGATGGAACAAGAAGGAGCAGTCACATTGAGCTGCGGGCAACAGACTGCACACCTCCGACTCCGCGGCAAGGTAACCAACTCCACTGTGCCCTGCTGGTGTGTGGAAAACTACTTGTGCTGTGCACAGCATGACATCAGATTGCGGCTGCATAGCCTGATGTAAAATGTCCAATTATTGACTTACTTCTTTATTAAGCAATATGTGTTTGTTGGTTTGTGTCGACATCTCAAGCAGTGTTTACTGCCTCCGGTGCTCTGGAAACCACAAGTGTCACCCAATTAACTATGACTGAAATAACTTAAACTACATTCAGTCATGCCTTTTTTTGAAGTGTTGAATGAATAGGTTTTTTTCAAAATATATTGTTGATCGTGTTTTTTTACGAAAGGGGAGAGAAATGTCTTTGGAGAGTTTTCATCCTAGCTGACTTGGGAGGCTGGTGTTTGATTAACGGCAGCTGGCAGGCTGCCAGAGTGCAGGTGTTACACTCAGACGTTTACATCTTAATTAACCCAAATAAACAAAGTAGCACCGTAGTACACATGTAAAATAGTTTGTTCCTAGCAGAGGTGCTGAGGCAACTAACCAGATCTAATTGACATTTACCTCAACATGCTGTTTCTCATTGATCACCATACATTGGAATTATTCTCCATCTCAGTTCTTGGTTAACTTTGCCTACTTTAAACCCTCTGGAGATAATAGTGAATCAACTGACTGTTACATGCTCAGTTTTTTTCAGATAGCCAACAGTATCATATGAATCTTGAGATTGGGATGTATTTATATGTAGCCAGCTTGCTAGGAAATGGTTTTAAATATCACTCTGAAGTTTAATTGTCTTTACCAAAAGGTTGTTTGACATCTTAATGTCAAATGATTGATTCTGATATTTGAACAATATATTGTTTATTCAGATTAAAAAAGCATTAATACTAACATAATATCATTTCTCCTCTTTCTGGGTCCAGGTCACAGTCTAGGCAGACTATCCCATCCGTGGATCTCCCCAGACACCTCTTCCAGATCTTCCTGGGAGATCCTGAGGCGTTGCCCTACCAGATGTAATATGTAATCCCTGCAGCGTGTTCTGGGTCTGCCTGGGGTCTACTCCCAGGACATGTAGAGAATAAAAATGTTTCTACTTTTTATACTACTACTTTTTATACACTTTTAGTATTTTTTATCATTGAACATTTGCTCTTTTTGCCCCTTTGTTAGAGGACACAGAATAACAGTGCGGGAACACTGTTTATCAACATTGTCTAGAAAAAAATGTGATGAAACAACACTCAACTGGAGGATGTCTCTCCTGGCTTTATCATTAAACCTCAGAGAATAAAGACTTAACAATTTTGTGTCCAAGGAAAATAAAAAAGTATTTAAAAGATACCTTTTTTAATCGATGGGCCGCAGGTTTTGGATGTCGCTGGAAATTACAATAATTGACCAGGTGAAGAAATCAAATGTAACTATTCAGTGGAAAGTAATACAGGTGTACAATACCAACTGCTAAAATTGTGATTTGTCTGTGTCCAGGAAGCCATGTCCTACCCTGAGAGGATGTTTATTTCTACCAGGGTAACCCGGTTAGTACAAACCGTGTCTGAGATCCATCCAAAGGCCAACTTTCAAGCATCTCTTGTGTGCTTGAATCAGTCTCCCCAAGGTCGTTCTTCCAATTTCACATTCCAAATCGTTCCATTTTAGTATTGATAACATATCAATCATCACATGTCCTAAAACCTTTTAAATACACACTAATTTTACAAAAGTATTCATTAATATGGAGGTGCAGCAAAATCCATAAACATGTAATATTTATTAAAACAAGAATCTCTGCCAACCAGGCCAGTATTGCTTTGTCTTGGTGGTGCCGTGAGGCTGGAACATGCACCTTTAGCATTGACTTGGTGTTTTGTCCAGACCGTAACAATCTCATAAGAATTTTTCCCACCACAATGATTAAGTTAATTGATTTTCCTGTAATTGCTAGTCGTCCTCTTTTGTGTGTGTGTGTGGGGGGGGGCTGGAAAGCGGTAGAACCATAGGTATTAAAAGCGATAATGGGTAAGTGTTATTTACGATTACGATGCTCCATTTGTAAATTAAAGAGTAATTAGGTTGAAGAGAGAGAGACGAAACACTGCATCTGGACCCAAACGCGGAGCTCTGTGTATGTGATTAGTTACAAAGAACATCCTCAGATTACGTGCACTGTATTCCCTGAGTGCATTCATTACGGATCCGAGCAATTCAGCGTTTCTTGCTTTTATAAATCAGGGACGGACAGATGCCCTTCTGTAACAGCGGCATGTACTTTATGTACAACATGCACAATAGAGCGGCTTATGAGAAGAAATGTCAAACTAAAGTATCAAACACAACATGAAATATGTTTAGCTTTATATGATTATATATTTCATAGCAGGTTGATACCCCTGCTAACCGGTAACAGTTAAAAAGTTGAAAACATAATGTGTTGCATGTAAAACAGTATAAAGGAAATAAATAATTTAGGAAAACTTCTGGAAACTCGGTGAATAAAACTTTTGGAAACTCCGTGAATTCTTTAAGCTTACTTGTCTGTATTGTATGGAAGCCATTGCCACAGTAGCAGAAACATTTAATGAAAATGTAGCTGTGGTAAAAAAAAAAATTAAAAAAATAATGAGTAAGTGCGCATGGCTTTGATAGACAAGTAAGTCGTGAACTTTAAAAGTTGAGGGGGGGGGGGGTATTGACATTACTGTGCAGGACTGATTGTGATTATAGTTTTGAGTGTGTGGCTGTCCGTTTTCACTGATGTGCTGGACACATTATCATTACTGTGTCATCACAATGAATTGGTTCACTGAAAGAGACAAATTTCTATTCTGCAGCCCTAACAAACTAATATTGTGTATTGTGCTATACACTAACATCAGATAGATTACTGCATTGTGTCTTGTATGTTGGTTGGACATTATAGTATATCAGTATTTATAAAAGACCAAATTCAGACCTGCACTGACATAAAGTAGAATATAACACTTTGGATTGAGTTTTCTTGTGGGCCGAGACCCATATCATTATTACCACATTGTAATTTTTTATTATTATTTACGTTTCAATAATAACATCAACAACACCATTTGAGTCTTTATTAAAAATATTTAAGACAAAAAATATATTTAGTTTATCAAGTTAAACTATTTATTGTAGTTTGTAGTCATAACTACACATCATCTTTCAGTGAATTAGTAATGAACCGCTTGATTTGCTGTCAATTGTAATCAAACAGGATCTACCTAAGCATTCATGTGCATATGTGATTAGGTTGAACGATGTTCCTGCTGAGCGATAACCTGCTCCTTCACGTGAGATCCCTGTTCTCTGTGGGCATCGGTCCCAATCAGTCGGATTTAAGCTGTGTTCAGTGCTTTCTGGCTTGTTGACAGAAACCTTTCCCACAAACCAATGCAAAACAAATAAACAAATAAAAAGAGTAATTTAACTAATACAGTACAGTACGTAAAACATGATTATACTTCCTAAGTCACGTGTCCAACACTGCACATAACACATATTATCCTGACTGCTTCATTCACTTATCGTTGTTAAATTAAACTATTTCTCACTTTTACCACAGCTTGTGATTCAAATTTGCCTTCAAATAGTTACAACACACTTTAAGAGTTTTCAGTTAGAAAAATGTGAGAGGTGACCTTGGTTTTGATCCATGTGTTATTATTGAAATGGTAATAATAATATAAAGTTGTATTTCTGAAAGTCAGATTTTTATAAAAAGTATAATGATAGGGGTCTAAGCCCACTTAAAAAGAAAACTCAATCCAAAGCAGAGAGGTATATTTTACTTTATGTTATGTTAATTTGGCCCTTATAAATACTGATATACTATAATGTCCAACCAACATACAAGAGACAATGCAGTAATCTATTTGATGTTAGTGTATAGCAAAATATACAATATTTGTTTTTTAGGGCTGCAGAATACAAATGTTTCTCTTTCAGTGAACCAATTCATTGTGATGACACAGTAATGATAATGTGTCCAGCACATCAGTGAAAACGGACAGCCACACACTCAAAACTATAATCACAATCAGTCCTGTCAATACCATATCCCCCCCCCCCCCCCTCAACTTTTGAAGTTCACGACTTACTTGTCTATCAAAGCCAAGCTTTTTTCCTGCAGAGAATTGGACACATGTTTACAGTGTTCATAAACGACCCCAGGACATGACAGATAGAGGACAAAGGCGGAACAGGATTACGATGTTCTTGTGACATAGGGTATAGGCAAACAATGCAAACAATGTTCAACAGTTAAACAGGCAAGAGATTGTCATGCTGCACGCTAAACCAATTTGTTCCTCAAATTAGATATTTGTGACAGAACGTGTGCACCGTTACTTGCAAGTAATCTGCAGTGGTTGATTTGGTACTGATATATAGACGCCAGATATGCTGGTGACACAACTCTCCAACACACAAGCATTTGCCCGTAAAACAATTGCGCCTTCAAAGCACTATGAAAAACTCCTCCGCCATGGAAGGCTAACACATTGTCTAGTGTCACGAGCCATTCTTTACGAAAGAAAAGGAGATATTTCTTAAAGTAACTCTTAAAGTGATGCACAATTTATTTATTAAATCTATCCTGTTCAAGGGTTTGCAGGCCCTCCGCTGCGCGTCAAGCCTAACAACACCCTTGAAGCGGACATTAATATTATATATTATATATATTATAAAAACATCCTTCTTAAGAGTCATTCTGTTTTGGGTTACTTGGAAACTGTTTTATCTGCTGCTATCAGTTGTCATTGCAGTGCAAACCAGTGCATCCCATCATTAGATCTTCAGCCAACTCCCTTCACCCTTACCATGGTCTGGACTCTGTAAGGCATACGATTCAACCTCAAGGTGCGTGAGTTTGAAAGGCCTATGATTGATTTAGAATTAAACTCTATGCTGCTTTAAAATCTACAGTGACCAAAAACTAGATCTCCCACAATGCATGTCATTTTGTGACCCATGAACGACATCCTGCTGCTAGAAAGCAGTGTTTCCATATTGGAATTTACGGTTTTCCAACAAGTGATTGAATTGAAAAAAAACGATAAATAATCCCAAAATGTCCAAGACAAATGCATGTAGATGGAAGATAATTGCTTCAAGGTGAAAAAACGGTATGCCTTCTGCGGTGTGAGGCAGTGTCGATGAAGGAGTACACTTTAATTTACGCTGGCATTTTGACACAGAGCTAAACATCTTGAATTTAGCTTCCAAGCAAAACATATAATGATCCAAGTGTTCAGGACTTGAAACAACACGGAGCAAATGCAGACTCAGGACTCAATAGACCGGTGAAAAAACAATAACCGTTTATCAATTACAAGTACACTGAGTACAGACTTGTGTTCCTTTGAAATATGGACTTGGGAGTTTGGTCTTGGGAGTCCAGAGTCCAAAGGACGGGAGGATGGAGGACGGTCTTTCTGCAATTGGAGCAGCAGCTGTTGATGACGTCACCATATCAGGTGTTCTTGCCCATGAGTTTACTCCAATTATTCACTGTCAATAATTGTTTTGTCATTATCCTTTAAACGTGATTATTTTATTTTGAATTGTGTGTGTGGATATATCTATAAATCATATGCACACAATTCAAAATAAAATAATCATACACATATACATGTATACATTTTGTGTAAAAATAAAAACATATATATATATAGTATTTATTAACATATATATATATAGTGTTTATTAACATATATATATATATAGTGTTTATTAATATATATATATATGTTACATGTACTGTATATTTGTAAATATAAATATATATATATATAAATATGTGTATATATATATATATATATAAATATGTGTATATATATATATATATATATATATATATATATATATATATATATGTAATTATTATATTACACATGTAATTGCAAAACAATTTGTATAAAAGTAAAAAAGACACCGCTATAGATCTATTCTAAAGTTTAATTAAAATATGAAGTTATGAATTTTAACCCTCAGTCAAACTGATTTAACGTTATCTGTGAATAAATATGAAACCTTTATGTGCTTGTTAGATCCTCCAAAACCCAATTATTATATCTCATGTTAACCGCTACGGAGACATCAGAGCCAGCGGTCATTAAAAAAGTCCTGCCGTGATCAGGCTGTTCTCAGCGGCCACACAGCACTGCGGAGCTGACTGGTCCCGCGAGCAGAATCTCACATCTCCAGCGCAGATCTGTATTGGTCTGAATCAAAACAAACCAACCACAGATTTGATTTTTTTAAACTACTAATATCTCGCCTGAAAACATTTTAAAATGACATTCCGTGTCTCAACACCAGTAGTATTTAGAAAAAGTCAACTGTTGGTGGTTTATTTTCTATCTGCTATTGTTTCCGGTTACTGGTTCAAAATGCATTCTGGGATATCAGCTGTCCAAAGTACGCACAAGTCTTCTTCGATGCATTCTTAGGAAAGTGGGAGGATCAAGTCACATCCAGGCATTTTGACCGTGCTTTCAAAGAAGCAAACTTTGAATTGGAACATGTACTCGGGCTGAGACTGATGACTTTTCACATATCCACGAGAACACAAATACAGAGAAGTACGCACAAGAATGCAAATTAATATACGCCAAATGTCTTTACTGGAACAACCATGCTGAGGAATCGCTGGTAACAGGCTGAGAAGAGCTGGCACAGACCATGACCCGAACTAAATACAGTGTTGGCAGCAACAAGGCACAGGTGGAAACAATCAGGGTGGGGCTTGCAATCACAGAGGAGGACACAAGAGAAGGGAGAGGTAGGTATCTGAACCGAGAGACACAGACAACCTACAGAGCCATAAATTAAATGTCTATGCTTGCCTTTTTGTTTTGTGTTGGCTTTCAGAACATACTCATTGAATGAGGATGGTGCGGATATACTGGGTGTGTTCAAGGCCATGCAGCATCACTTCATCTACTTCAACAGGAACTTATATATTAATAATATAATTGTGAACTGAGACATAACTTTTTTTATTTTGACTATATTACATATACTACTTTGTATGGATAAATATGCATTCAGTTTGTCTGGTGTATGTTTACTGTAATGCCACATCTGTCACACATGTTCTTCGTAGCTCATAATTATGTGTCGTGCCAGAGTTATGTACTTAACGGTGACAAAAAGGCTTCAAACAAAGTTAAAGTAATACAAGTTGATGATATAAGTCTGTTATTTTAATTAAAAGTGGGATCTTCAACAAAGTAATGTTGTATCTAATCCCTCATTTTAAAAGGATTTGTATTACAATAACAGAGAAAGACATTTTAAAATGTATATAAATGCATGTGCATATGTTTACACTTGAATACACAATTATCAAATGCAGAAACAGTTATTTAACAATATGTTCAGGAGTAGTTAAAATTGTACAGTCTTGCAGTTACAATCAGCCCTCTGAGGGCAACCATAATGCTGATGTGGCCCAAGCTGAAAATTAATTTGAAGCCCCTGCTGTCGGGGAATATTCCTGAACTAATCATGGCATAATTTCCCCACTGCACCTGTTTTAGTCGCCAAATTATTTACTATCCATCTCAATGTGCACAATGTAAATCATATCGTCACTAAAAGGTCTTTTGCTTCTCTTTTTTCAGAAATGTGGGGTCATGAAACAAATGTGAAATATTTGTGGTGGAAGATATACAAGTTAAAGGGGTAAACCACATGGTACATGTTCAGGTCTCACACCCTTGTTGTATCTACAATTCTCAGACAAAGCTCTTTGGTCTTTGAGAGTCCCCTGATTCTTTAATGCTTTCTTCATCTTTCCACGTGAAGCAACGGTGCGTTTCTCCAGAACAATTACCAAACCATGACAGCCCATTTCAGCTTTGCCTAACTCCTCACTTACTGTTCCAAATGTAACCATTACCATTCAGATTGCTCCATTATCTCCTGCAATAGGACACTTATCTTCAAGAGAGATGTTGTGATTTTGTGTATCAGAGTGGGCAGCAGTAACACTTTTGGTCAAGAAGCTCCCTGTTGCCTCGAACCAAACAATCCCTTTCCATAGTATCTGAATCCATCAACAAAGCTCTGTCAGATTTGTATTGTATTTTCAAAACAAGTTTGTACAGTTTGAATTGTATTACAGTCTGACTTTACAGCACCTTGATACAGTTTTTAAAGTGAATGCCGGCTAACCTCGGCTTTGTCTTTCAAGCTCTAACATCAGATGAGAAGCCATTCGAGTCATCGTTGTGTGTGGTCTCTATGCAACAGTGAATATGACTGTCCTATTTCCACTCTGCTACCACCTTAAACCATTGGTGTCCCTCCCTCCTCCAGGCGTGGTCCCCTGTTCCCAGTCCAGACACAGACCTGACATACCATAGCTACTTCTGATCCCCCAGGCTGACAAGCCAATCCATCTTCACCCGCACAGTAACTTTGTCATCAGTTTGTCATCAGCTCCCGCCCTCTATCAAGGAGAACTGAAATAGATATGCAAAACATGCACTGCTTGATGATATTGACAATCATGAATGTGTCCCACATTTTCGCTTTTTTCAGTTATAACTATTTTGAAATCGCTAGAATTGTTTATACTGTAATGTATACATACAGACACGCTTAATTTATACCACACAAGCCCTAAAAACCTATTTCACAACCCATGTTTTGTTCTTCTTACAGCAAACATGCCATATCAATGTAACGTCAGCAAGTATGACTGTAATAATTTAATTACATACAGTATATTTAGAGGGCAAACAGTTTGGTCCTGAATGTTCACACACTACCACAGAGCCAATAAGCAGTGTCAGGTTTGCAGCACTAACAGGATTAAGCACCAAGACTTTATGTCTTTTACAGCCGCTGCCAGGCAGAGGCCTGGAAATAATGGGATCAGTTTTGAAGCAGTTCATCATGGAGGAAACCACCTCTTCCCACATTAGCTCAGTGTGAAGGGCCCCACTGCATACAGGCCCCCTGCACACTCATGCATTTTTGACATTTAAATAATGACATCAAGTACACATGGACATCCAATGTGGAAGATTAATAATTCAGACATGTGAAAATGTGTTGAAAACTAACAAGACTAACGGCAAAGAATGCATATGTTTGTGAAAAAGGGTGCCAGTCAATCACTCATGCTGTCACGGTTCAGCCATGACTCGTGTCCTTTTTTTGTTTTTTCCCTGCGTCTCTTGTGTCCCCGGTTCGTTCCCTGTTATGCGTGTGTCATGGGCGTGGCTTCCGGCACCTGGCCTCCTCTCCACATCTGCACGTCATCTCCAGCACCTGTCTTCTATCACATCATCAGTTCCTTCCTGTTGAAACACCCCGGCTTCCCTCTCTCCAGTTGCCAGATTACTTCATTGTTTCCAGTGGTACTTAGACTCTCGGTCTCTCTAGGATTCAGATTACTCTCATATGTAATTGTGTTTTGACTTCCTACTGTTTCCTGTGCCCAGGATTCCCGTGCCTGCACGCCTGCTCAGCCGCCTCAGCTCACGCCACCTCACAGTTCTGACTGCACTCGCCTCCTATCGTACCATCTCATGTGTATTCAGTTTAATAAACCCATTACCTTCACCCAGCCGTGTACTACACCTGTCTGCAGCTTGGGTCTAGCCGAAACCGAACCCTCACACATACACTGTTAATTACTTTATCAATATAAACTATATAATCAGAGGGCTTACGCTTCAAACCAAATATGGATGTCATGATGACGTAGACGCCAGCAAAAGCTATCTACACTATAAGTAATGTGTTACATTAGGGTTGCCCAATACGTTGATAGGTAGTGTGGGTAGATCACATGACGATAAAAAAAGGTCCTCCCTATGGCATTTGCCACTTGATTCACATACAGAGCAGCCAGTCCGAGACACGGGTCACCACACATGCGCGGTCAACCACATGCACTACAGCAAAACTCTGGAGAGCTAATTAGCTAATTAGTTAGCCTTCCATACCCGGAAGGCGTGTGCGCAACTTGACAGTGACACGGAGCAGCTTGACAAGTGTCTGTCAGAGTTTGACAGATGCTTTCAAGACTTTACTTTGCTGGAGCCGGTTGCTACAATCATCATGTGCTAGCCTTTTCGGGAAGACATTAAGGTTGAATCACTCGTCTGAAGTGCAGGAGGAGATGTTGACACTACAGGGCTGACATTCAGCTGCAGTCCAGAGATCATGGACAGTTTGGGAAGGAAAGGTACCAAACAATGAGGGAATGTGCAACCTTCTTCACTGCATTATGTGGCTCTATTTATTTATGTAAGTCAGTCTTTTCTCAAATGAACAATATTAAGTCCAAACACCGCTCCACCATGACTGATGACCATTTGGAAGTCTGCCTGAGGCTGGCTACCAGCAGCTACTGTCCACACTATGCTACCTTTGCTGATTCCTTTCAGTGCAAATCATCAGAGTGAAATGTAATGACCCAAAATGTGCAGAATTGTATTGTGCCATAATGGTTTGTGTAGTTATGCAAGATACACCAATATTGTATTAATAATTTTATATATATATATATATATATATATATATATATATATATATATATATATATATATATATATATATATATATGTGTGTGTGTGTGTGTGTGTGTGTGTGTGTGTGTTTTTGTTGTTGTCTTATGCAGGAGCAAATAAATGCCTGAAAATAAATTAGTATCTGAGTCGACTTCTTCCCTGCCCTATATATATATATATATATATATATATGTATGAATATATGAATAGATATAGATAGATCTTTTTGACTTGGTCATTTTAAAAGTAGCTTGCAAGCCAAGAAAGTGTTGGCTTCCTGTGTTACACAATGTAAAAGACTCAAAAGCCCCATTAAGGTCAAAGTGCATGGGTTACTAAGGTTACTGAGATATTTCTCAGAGAGACTGATGAAATGATGTGCTGATCAAAAGACATTTAGCAGAGAATAGGAAGCTGTTATGTGTGTTTTTGGTCTCCACTAGTAAAAGATAAACACTTGATGTACGCTCTAACAAACTTTGTCTGTTGTTGTTGCACAGTGCTTGTATCAGAACTGTTTTGCTCGGAACTTGTCAGTTGACCCATCGGTACGGTCACGATCTAGGAGTTTGTGTGTCTCGTGTCCTGTTTTATTTTGAAGTCCCCATTCCTTGTTTCCTCTGCTTCCCTGTCCTTTTGTCTCCGGTGTGTATTCCCTGTGCGGAGGAGGTCTGGCCATCTCCTCCCTCTCCTGGGCGGTGATTACTAGAGCAGCTGGGACCAATCGCCAATTAAGACTCTGCTCTATAAACCCCGGTCGTCCTCCATTTTGTTGCCAGATCGTTCCCTCGCCAGAGTTCTGTTTGTGGACTAATACATCTTTTGTGTAGTCTAAACATGAACTGTTCTTTGAGACCTGCATTCTGGTCCATGTTTTGTACCAGTACATAACAGTTACAGGTTTTCTATTTCATATTCAGAGTAATAATATAGCAAACACATATTTGCTTTGTAGATATACAGTGGAGTGACGTCTATCTGAACCAGAGAAGATCACTCCTTTTGTGTTAGTGCAGCTGTTAGCATAATCCTTTGAAAGCAAATCTGCCATAAAGCATTACACACAGGATGTGTAAGTATAAAGGTGGAATTATATCGGCAATTCATGTTTCTAATGGAACATATCTGTGGCTTTTTCTGCAAATGAGAATCGTTGACAGGTGATGTACAAAGAGAAATTCAAAAAGGTGTTAAGAACATATTAATGTGTTATTGGCAATAAGGATGCTTCATTAGCACCAGGTCATGAATTTCGGAACACTGTCACCATTGATATTTTATTTTGAGATCATCAACAAGTACACCAACATGACTTAATGAGTATTACGTTAGAAGTGTCACAATTTAACTTTTCCATCGTGTTGTTCCTTTTAGTTCAACTCTATTTTAAGATTGCTTATATTAAGATGACCGTTCTACTCATCTCCATGATGTTAGTGTCTAGAGCTCTATCTGAGCTCCCTTGTGCCAGCAGCCCTTTATTCAGATAGCATCCACAGTCATACACGTATGGATGAATGTTGTATTTACAATAGAAAAGTATTTTTCTAATGGCTGGTAATGCCATGATTTTACTTTCGTTGGCAGGTGGTAATTTTAGACCTCGGCCAGATTGCAGTTGCGTCTTTCCCACAAGTCAATCAATAAGACGGCACCCCTTAGGCCCCTCAGAAGGAGTCGGAAGTGTCACTTCCCCTGGCAGGTAGCACCAAGATCAGCTGGCAGTCTTGTAATCACATTTTGCCTTACAAATATTGTTCAGTATTTCTCCCATATCTAAAGAAAACACACATACTAATCAATAGCTTTTAATAAGAATACAGAAACTAAATTGCAGTATGAAGAGGGATGAAAAATAGCCTTCTCAATGATTGAAGATGTTGAATCTGTAAAAGCATAAAAATGTTTTTATCTCAAGTCTTTTAACTCTTTTTTATCACAGCATCTCTTGGTATTATTGTGCACTCTTTGGGGTTAACATGGGGAAATGATTCCTGAGGGCATACTGATTAGCCCAGGGGGAATGCTAATAAAATGCAGTACCTGCTTGAGAGAGTGCCTGCTTTATTACTCTATTATACATGAAAGGAGCTGAGGGCTCTTAGAAGCCCTCCTTCAAAGCAGTAATCATTGCCTCACATCTCTGTCATGTCTGATTCCTTTCAGGAACCATTAATTGCTGTTTATTTTTGACATTCTAGACTCTAGTTTAAGTTATCTGTATGCATCTAAAGAAAACATAACTTTTGAAAAAAACTAATAAAATATCACACAAGTCATATATTTACAATTATAGACTACAGTGGAGAGTATAGTTGTTTAATATGTGGTCTAATCGAGGGGGTGACCCGGTATTCTTTCTATTTATTGAGACAGTATTTACCTAAAACACATGATTTAGCCGAAAGCCTAGCTGTCCCAGTTTATCACTAGTACTTAAACACAGCATGCATTTTCTGATCTAGGTGGAGCTCGACACCATAAGAAATATTCTCAAAACTCCACACACAAATGTAACTTGATCGATGCGTATCAGGCTATCCTTGTGCACACATTTAACAACCTACAAATAAATACAAAAGAAAATCACAAATCCTTTTTTTACATTTGGATAGTTTTTTTTAAAGATGAACATGATAAAAACATAGGTGCGTAAATATATTATTATTTATTAAAATTGAGATGTGAGCATTTGTTTATCTGTGCTTTTGGAGGTCAACGTTTAGTACAAAGATAGAGGAGAAACCCCAAGAAGATGTATAGCGGAGCTTAGATATAGGGTGCGGAGCTCGGACATCAGGAGGGAGCTTGGAGTCGAGCCGCTACTCCTTTGCGTCGAAATGTGTCAGCTGAGGTGATTCGGGCATCTAATTCGGATGCCTCCAGGACGCCTCCCTTTCCTTCAGAGATTTTCCAGGCACGTCTAACTGGGAAGAGACCCCAGGGGAAGACCCAGGACACGCTGGAGGGATTATGTCTCCCAGCTGGCCTGGAAACGCCTCGGGATCCCCCGGAATGAGCTGGAAAATGTTGCGGGTGATAGGAAAGTCTCGGTCAGCCTGCTGGGTCTGCTGCCCCCGCGACCCGACCTTGGATTAAGCGGATCAATGGATGGATGGATGGTGAAATGCATTAATTTGGAAGGCTACAGACAAGGACATGAATTGCAAAAGGCAAAGAGGGAACATGCAGACGTTCGGGCGAATCACTATAATCCAACATTTTCATTTGAAGTTGAACGTTCCATTGGAGTCAGGGGGTGCAGCAAACAGGGTGAGGGGTATCGAAGTACCGGTATAGTTTTGGGTTGAGGTGAGGAAAGCAAGGTCATGTAGAGGAAGAGGAGAGTAAAGATAGTACCGATTAGGTAAGCTATGTTCTGTGCCTGATTTTAAAAACATAAAGTAGTGGGTAAATCCTTAAGATATGTAGAAAGACCACAAACTCCTCAGTGAGATGAGGGAAGTGAAGGAGAAAGACCCACCATCTGTTGACTTTTTAGAAATGATAGCGCATGCTCAGCTGGCGCACAGGGCCCAGACAGGCAGTGCAAGTCTGGAGCGATTCGTTATACGAGGGAGAGCGTGTGTAATGATGTGTTCTAACCTGGTTCCAAGGAGGATTTTGGCATCAGTTCTAGATGAGTTATCAGTGTAATTATAACGGGTGGTTGTGGTGCACCCACACAAAACAGCAGTAGTATATTCTCCATGCGACAAAATAGTTCATCAATGTATCACCATAATGTCATAATTTCTTCAGAAGACGTATTAGTGAGGGGAAGAACATATGTTTCGTTATCATATGTTATCATAGTTGTCTCAGGCAAATCAGAGAAGCCTTTTGATTAGGCATTTCAAAGTTGCAAAATGTTTACAGAATGAAGCGCATTAGTTTCTTTGCTCAACATTTTTGTAAGTGTACAACTAATAATGTCAAGGCTTCACTCATGTAAAGATACGTAAAAGCTGGGGGACAACAAACTGCCATACCCCAATGGATTTTAGGATGTCAAGATGTTTCCTCCAGTTTCCATTGTCAATGCCAATCCTTTGTAACCCACTTCTACACATCTCTTCTTAACATGCAGTAACATCTCACTACCTCCTGCATTTGTACAAAATCTAGCCAGTGGCAGTGAACACACAGTATATGTAGTATCTGTGTAAAGTAGCACACAATATGAACTCAAATTATGTTACCACTATTTTGCCACAAGCTGTACATTACATTAGTAGCCTATTACCTTTCCAGTTAATATGGCAGAGTTGTTGGTTTTCTCTTTTGCTGACAACAGCTGCCTTCTGTGGATGCCAAAAGATGCTGAAACTACCTGTTGATTAGAGGGAAAGTGCAGTGTCAGCTGAAAAGTATCTGTTGGGCCTCACTATGAGAGACCCCCTCTGACAGGCTACACACAGTCATGTGATCAGTAGCGGCTGGTGGAATACTTTTTTGCTCGGGCTATCCAATCAATTTCAGCAAACATCAGAGTATGATTCAATGCAAAAAAAGTATGTAACATTTCTAACATAATTTTGACTCTATAGTTAAATATTTCAAATGTATTCCAACACTGACATAATAATATACAATTCAGTATATATATTAATATGCTCTTATGAGCCTTGTTATGGTTAAAATTTTCTTTTTTTTTATCCACCTCATTGCGTTTCTTCACCTCAATCCTGTGTGCATCCTCCAGCTGGTCGCGACATTTCACATTGCCCAAAATGGCTACTTGATGGAGATCTCAATATGCGTCCTGGTGTTCTAAGTGCTTTATGTCCCTTACTCCCTTATCAGTCCATGCTGGATCTGTCCTTGTTGATTTATAAAGCAAAATACGACATTAGCATGACAGCGTCCAGCGAACCAAACCTTCCTGGTGTGCCGGAAGAGCAGTGCTCGTTATTGTTGTGTCTTTAAAAAGATATCTGACGAGAATGTGCAGCTTTGTCCAAAGCTGAATCTATTTTAGGACACTGATAGGCTAAATTATACATCACTTATTTATATCTTTAATCAGTAATTGGTTAAACTGCTTTATACCCGTGTCTTTTGGGTCAAAGAGCAGCTGAGACAAGTAGAGATGCCGAGAGGACATGTGGGAAAAGCATATATTTTGAGCAGATATTTTATTTTACAAATATTACTGGGTATCTTCCATAATTCCAAAACACAAATAATGCCTATTAGTATTATTACTGTTGTATAAGGTGGGGCCCCTTGGCCCTCTATCGGCCAGCCGCCGCTGCATTTGATCCATTGTTATTGTACAACATATTGACAAGAACAGATTGAAAGACAATGCTTGGTAATGTCTATATCCCATGCATGTGATTGTATCCCATGTCAAGTGGAAAAGATTCCAAAACCACTAAACAATTGACCGTCATATCCATACATATTTAGTTTGTAAGTTTTTTTTTTATCAGACTATATGATGCAATGCCATTCACAAAAAAAATCATAATCCACAAAAAACAAATTAACAACAGTCAGGGAATATTACCCATGCATGAATGTTAATTCCTCTCAAAACTCATATACCCTGAAACTTTATAACTGCAACAAAGCACCAGCTGTATATGCACACACACACACGGGTTATGTGATAAGCAGATAGTGCTACATGTGTGTTTAAGTCGTATAAAAGCTCTGAGAGGAAGGTTTACAAGGTTACATTGTAATGAGACTTTGCCAGGCCATCCTCTCATCTGATATGTTCCAGTTGCTGCTGTTAGAAGTCCAAATCATGCTATCATTGTGTACACAGGGCCAGCCAGGTCTATCATTAATACTGCTCTTATCATTTCGCTGCCCGTGATTTCCATCTAAGGCTTTGTTATCAGTGTGAGACCCATATCAAACTGTGTCTGTCTTGTTGGGACATACAGCAGAAGATTTGCTCTGGAGCACACTCTCTGTTAGCTGTTGCCTGTTGGCTACCAGAACACACCACAACCTTGACATTAATAATTTAAATGAGCACAGTAATTGAGTGCCTTTCTCATTTCCTGGCAGCTACAATACAAAGCTGACGGTGGGGAGACAGCAGAGATACAGAAGGCGGAGGATAAGCGGGTGAAAGTGAAAGGCTTATGAAGAAAAAAACTCAAACTAAAGGTAGGACAAAGAGATAGGAGTGAGTGAAAATGATAAAACAGAGAGGAAAGGAAATAAGGAAGGCAAGCAAATGGTGGTGTAGGATGAGGAGAGGATCAGAGGGAGAGGACACCGAGGAGAGAGATTGCTTTAGTTCATCATCCCAGTGGACCTGCTTGTGCTCTGAGGTTGACAGTCCTGAGAGCTCCTGTCCTTCAGCCTGTCGGTGGCATTATCTCCTACTTAACATAGAGGGCCAGCAGTCAGCGCAACAAAGGTCTTAACAAAAAAATAACTTCTCATTTTTTAAACTAAAATTTCTGCCATTAGCTCTATCAAGGCCTGCTATTATCTCAATGTCTCACCTAAATATTCCATTCTGCTGAAGTAGTTCAGCAGCAACAGATATATGAAATGATGTGGTTCTAGTAGCCATGTTGATTGGTAAGCGGGTGCTCCTGTGGTATCACACTGAACATAATAATCATTATGATCACTAGCATTATTATACTGTATAATCTACTCTCTGTGTCCTGTGGGTGTTTGATTACTGAGGTCCAGTGTGTGAGGAGCCTGTGGCCTCTCAGCAGCAGCCAGAGAGGAGAGAGAAACACGTTTAAATGCATCAGGTGAAGAGATTAGTCAGCACTGATCAAAAAGAAAGAAATCCAGCCACAACATCAGCAACAACACAAATATTACAATATGTCCGGTTGGGGACATATATGTCTGTTCTAAAAGTCATGGCAATATAATAAATAACACAGTGTTTAGAACGTAATAAATATGAATCCCATGGTGGTGCAAGAAGAAAAGTCGAGGGATCGAGCCAATGGGATACAATGGGTGGTTCTAAAAGTCAAGGATCATATTTTAAAAAGATATTTACTGACAAGTTAACTTCTTCAAATGCGAGACAAGACTCCTTCCTGGCATTTGGAGAGCATACGTTGGAACTGCCTAGAGAGTGTGTCGGTGTACAGAAGAAATGGAGGGGTTTCTTTAACCCTATTTTAGATAATAATTCTAGTTAATTTCCTGTAAGTATAGTGATTTTGTATTAGTCCAAGCAATATACACAGATTTAAAACATGAAGACCTATTGAAAAATAAATTAAATCAACATGAATCCTTTAATGTTGTATTATTTATTAATGTACAACATATACAATGAACACGTCCCGTTTCAGTCAAACAATAGCAAATGTACTCAAATGTGTTGATTTGACAGTGGGACATATTTATGCTCTCGTTAACTTTGCAGGGATACTCCTCAAATTTGCCAATAATCTGTGATTAAAGGGACCATATTCTCTCCTATATGACATTAACAGCCATCCACAGGCTTATTGTCTGTATTACTGGAAAAGTCCCTTAACATCATAATGAAGATCAATACAACTGTTGTGTAATTAGTATAATCTCTGTGAAATATCAAACTTTTATTGTATCACATCAAATCCTACATGTTGATAATCACAGTCGGTGTTATGAAATGGTTCCTGTCTATTCAAACATCATTATTTATACAATGAGACATTCTGACATGCAAACAAAACTAACAGCTGTTGTGACCATCAGATTTGTAACTTCCTCCAACTATTTCCCCTCAACATATTTGCTTTTCAGACAAATACATTCACTTCAGTGCTAACTCATTAGAAGACAAAAATGATAGTCTGTCCTAAAAACATGAAGATGGCAAACTAAAATGTTTAAAACATTTTTTTTTAATACAAAGAGGGTAACAGGTAGGGCTACAACAATATAATTGTATTTATTAATCTATTGATTACTACTCTTATTCATTTATTAATTATTGGATGAAGTAAAAAGGCAACATGCTATTATTTCCAGTGTTTTATCAAAAAAACAATACTTAATCCTTGTTTTCTTGTAAAATGTGATTTTACATAACAAAAACGGAAATGAAAGAAATGGAAATTGGGGATTCAGCCATGAAGAGAGAATGAAAGGGAAATATAAATGACAAGATATTTGGTGTGAAAAAATAATGGATTAAAATATTATGTCTGTGGCTAAAGACATGACATACCAACAACACCACACTGTTACATTATGTTCCAGAGTCTCTTTGACCTAGTTGCAGCTAATTAGCTTTAATTAAATCATCTGCCCTCTCCAGCAGATTTGGTTTGATGGACGAACACACGATAACAGGTTGATTTAAAATGAAAAAAAAAATCTGGCAGTTTTCACTTCTTTTTTTGTGATGGCGCAACACATTAGCTTAATCTATGGTTATCTTTCATATAGCTTTATCTTCCTACTCCCTACAGGAACTAAGTGATTTCAACTTATAAATATTTCTCTGAAAAAGACAATACATTATTCAAATAATTAAGTATTGAGTATTGTATTTATTTTAACCGAATCAAAACAGAGCAGGGTTAATTGCTTGGACCGTGTTTGTTTGTTTGTTAGCTCAGAGAATGGAGACGGAGGCCTACACGTACACTTCCAGTAGCACTCTAAAGACCTAAAAAGAAATGACAGACATGGCTAAAAATAGGAAGATGAGTGGTAACTTGAATATGTAGAGTGCTGCTCTTCGTTGGAGGTGTAATTACAGTGTATTAATTAAGATAGATGTCTACTACATGCACATTTTCTAACCCACAGAATATTCCTGATGTCTGTCTGCTGACAATAATTTAGTCTGTCAGTGAGAGTGGGGGTGGGAAGGAGGCATATTTCCCAGGGGACTGTGTCACCTTCTGCTTTCTGCTACCGTACATGGTGTGAGATGAATGTCCACTATGGAAAGGGAAAATGGGCTTGCACGAACGGATTGTTCAGGCTTTTGCTGAGATAGCCTCTTCTTTACATGAAAGATTGACGTGAATGTCTTCTTTTGAAGAAGAGTTTCCAATTTATGTTGAGGCAATGCTAAGATAGGTTAAAATAGTAATTGGTCAATAGACCTCTGTTTTGGCTAACTCCCACTGCTGAAGAGGCTTTGGCTGAGCTTTAGAATAAATTGTTTAACAGACAAGGACTGTTAATGTTGATCCTCATTTCTTACGGTGTGTTCACAACATATTATTCAATAGAAAGACACAGGTGTGCAACGTGAATAGAGAGAAACACACCAACGAAATGTCAGCTTCCACTTGTGCTTATCTCATGACCGTGAATCTAGCATTACTTTATCAAACATGTTAGACAAGAGGGAACATTTATATTGATGGAATAAATAGAGTCCCTGGTGAGTTTGTAGCTCAACCGAGAGACTAAGTGGCCACACAAACACAGACGTCAAAGATAATCATCATGTATGTATTGTAATTGATTTTATTGTATATATTGTGCATTCTTGTATACTTAATATTGTTATGTTTACTCTGTAACCTTGCTTGCTGGTGCTACAAGCAAATTCCCCCCTGGGGATGCATAAAGTATATGTCTGTATGTATGTATGTATGTATCTATCTATCTATCTATATTTGTAGCATCAGGGAGCTTCAGAGCAAGATTCAGATGTATTGTTTAACTGTCTGACCTACAACTTTGCTGTTTTGGTTCTCTCACAGTGCCATTTTTGGGTGAAGCATGTATTTGTTTTAAGAGTAAAAGAAAATAAAACACAGCAGCACACTACCTGCTCAGCACAACATGGTACAGGTACAGTTAATAACTGGTGAACACAGTGGAGCGCGTAGCTGCTATTTCCTTGGGGAATTAGCAGAGACCAAGGTAAAACATAATCCGGCTTATTACCTATTTTAACATAGGTTACAGTTAATAATTTGTTTAAAGGCCTATGTATGAGTAAATACATTTTAATGGGAATAGCTGTAATTTATTTGATGTGATCATTACACATTTTATAGTGTTTTTTGTTTCAATAAAGATGAAAATCTTTTATGTCCGAGATTTCATCTCTCATTAGATAATCATAACAAGTTCAAATTCAATAGAAGGTAATAATGGCCACACGGAGGAAAGTATGATAGCTACTGCAGTTGAAATGCAATAGAATTGAACACAAAATAAAACAGGAACAGGACGGGGGGCTCTGTGTTACTCGATGCGCAGTATCGATGTAAGTACGTAACAGCAGCAGATGTTTTTACTGCTGAAAAACTTATTTCCCTGACTGACGTGACAGCTTCCAATATTTTTATATATATATATATATATATATATATATATATATATATATATATATATATATATATATTGTGTTGATTCCAGTTATTGCAAATTTACACTACATTTGCATCATTATCATATCATCATAACCAGGCACGTGCACAGACATTTTGGGGGGCAGGTGCTCAAACCCCAAAAAAGGGCACATGCCAAAAAAAGATTCTGACAGAGTTGAAGCATAAGCAGCAATATGACCTGCGTTTCCTCTAGGCAGCATCAGACAGCTATCTTACACTTCCTTTATGAATAAAGATGAATTATTATATAGCAACAATAGTACAAGCATTCTGATTGGCTAATGGGTCGTCGCGCTAGCCACGTATCGCCCTCCTCGCCGGTCTGATTCTGATCCGTATTGTCCTCTTACGTCATTTTCAAAATGAGCGATATTGACAGACATCAACAGCCAAGAGCAGCGGTCCTCAAACTAAGGCCTGCACATTTGGCCCTCTGAACCAGGGGCGGTTTTTCCTACAGGCGGTATAGGCGGCCGCCTAGGGCGCCATTCAGAGGGGGGCGCAAAAAAATGCACTCCCCTCTGAAAAGATATTCATAATTTTACTAGTTTTTCTTAGCAACTGCTGGGGCTTGAACCCAGGACCTTGCATCCACTGAACACACGCTTCTACCCACTAAGCTACAGCAGCCAAATTAATAATTTTTCACACTGCATTAACTTCTGTTCATTACCAAAAGTACAAAACCAGGGGCTTGTGAGAGCCGTGAAGCATGTCAGAGCGAAAGACTCACAAGAACTAAAATAAATGCCCCATCGGATATCAAAACACATTTGTGGGGACTTGATGATAGAGAGAGTAACTTTTATTTTTAAACACTGATGAATGAAAAAAAAAAAGTGCCTCCTGAAAAAAGGGCACTTTTCTCATCCAGGGCAAAAGGGGCTGGTGCATGAGCACCACTAGGGCTCTATCTGTGCACATGCGTGATCATAACATATCATACGAGTGTTGATTTTCATAACTCAGCAGCGATAGAAAACACGTTCTCGTAGTTCTCTTTTTATATGAAGTCAAACTAATTTGTCATGTCTCGTGAAGCTTAGAATTGATTAAGACTGTGAACATTTTCCTACAATCATTGTCTCATGACGGGAATAAATTGATGAAGCCCAAAGTGATATATGACATGATCTGTGCAATGTGTACTTGGACAAATAAAAGGTAAATGGGTCAGTGAGTGTGTGTGTTTGACTGCGGCGCTACGCATCCATTCTGAGGCCAGACTGTCTGACTCAGCCGCCTGTCAGCAGGACGAGGCAGATGGGAGACATAAAGCGTTCCATGCCTTGACAAGGTAGTCTGTCAAAGTTAGGGAGAACAGTCACAGGGGTAATGTTTTGACAAGGCATTAAATGTCTCCTTCACAGACGTCCTGTATGTCATTCCTTTAGATTGATGTACAGATACAGATGGCTGTATAATGCACGCCTATAGGGATTCTGCCTGCTCATGACTTAACTTGACTCCTCCAGCCCAAATTTTCTCCAGCTAATGATTGGCCTTAGCCATGTCACCCCGGATCTCAACCATCGCAGTATAATTTAGTGATAATGAATGACTCAACAATACATTTCAAATCTGAAACCATTGTCATTCCTGTCATGATGTGTTTCTTAGGGTCAATATTATGTTTCATTTCTTCTTTGCCGACTGTATTCAATGAATATATGTAAAATTGTACGCGTCATAATTGGCTTATTTTGTTGTGATATGTTCCCTCCTCTCTCCTGCTGTTTTCTTTCACCCCATTCTCCTGGGGTTGTCTCCTATACACAAGTCTGTCAAAGTTCAGACATCTCAATTCAGGGCGAGACAATTATATCCAGTCTTTGCCACGGGGCATGCCCTGAGCACCAACAGACCTTTTACCCTGAATCTATCCATAATGATCTGTTTGGTAACCGGCGTTTTTTCTGAAATATTTTTAAATGACTGGACACCACCTGAGGCTATGCCTGAAGAAATGAGTTGCAGTGCAGTGTGTAGAAGTGGCTACATTACCACTATAATGCTCTGAAATAAGTAATAAATTACATTGCGTAGCGAATCTCCGGTAACTTGCGCATGTTGCTGATACTGTAGTTACCAGATAACACAGCTTTAAAATAAATGTTTGCCTTTCGACACTCTGCAGTACGTCATGATGATTTAAGGTGTGGGCCATGGTACGTGTTATAGAACATATCACTTTAAGGATACACCCTGCAAAAAGTTTGTGGCGGAGGTTGTATACTAAATATGTTGACGCACATCTGATTTGCGTTATTGTGGGTCTGAGTTGCTCACCTAAAGGTTTCTTCTCTTTTTCCTCCTGAAAGGTTTTTTTCTGTTTCTTGGGAGTTTTTTCTGATCCGATGTGAGGTGCTAGGGCAGGGACGTGTGTGTACAGATTGTAAAGCACTCTGAGGCAAATGGCTTATGTGTTATGCTTTATAAAATAAACTGAATTACATTGAATTGAACTTCTTTACAATATTTTGTAGCTGGAAGATCTAATGAGTCCTGCTCTTATACAAGTCTCATTATCTTACAGAGCAAGACACTTTGGACTTCCTCCAGTAGGAGCTTATGAAAACATGAACGAAACCAAACTTAGAAAATCTGAGTTTTAACTTCTTAAAATCAAATTCATTTTTTTATAAACTTAACTTAATAGCATACCCAAACTAAAAAGTGTGTATCTCTGCAACTGCAATGTCTATTCGAATAATGTTGGTGTTAAAATTAACAGGAAATCAGGTTGCATCAAACACAAGGAGAAACTTCACAAATGTTCATATCTCAATATGCACATTTGAAAAATAATTGCGCATGTTACACTACAGGTTGTTGTAAAGAATATCCGCGCACCACCTTGTGTTGTGTTTCTCACATCTCATGAGGAAGCAAATATTAACAAAATGGACACTGAGCAACAACTCGCTGTGTTAAGGCTTTGCAGGGTGAAAAAATAAAGCAGAAGTCAAAATGAGTCTGGATGCAAAAATTGTTGCAGGGTCAACACAGATGAGACCTCAGTGAGAACTGGAGGTGAGATTTCCACTGTCAGTTTTAATATCTCTCAACACAGTAGTACGTTAGCTGGTGTTAGCTTCAAGGGCTGCTAAGGCTTGTCTTTCTCGTTGGTTATTGTGGTTCTGCTCGGAAAGGGTGAACGTTATATGCACAACAGTATGTACTAATGTAAATATACTATACAGCTGAGGCTTATGGGGATGTCTTGCAAGTACTTGATCATAAAACAAAGGACTGGACAAATAAAACACTTGATCTTGTAATGGCTCCCACATGATTATCACACTTCATTCTGAAGGGGACATAAATGCCTGCACAAAATTGCATGGCAATCAATGCAAAAGTCAAGATTTTTTTACTAGAAACCAAAGCATTGTGACATTAGTTGAACAATCCCTACAGTCAAAAGGCTTTATCCTTCAGGGATGATGAATGTCTAATGCTATGTATGGCATTATGCCATGTATGGCATTATGCCATACATAGCATTAGACATTTGATTGTTGAGATGTATCAGTCTGGACCAATTTGGAGGGCTTTGCTTACTTTTTTAATTGTTCTAAATTGTTCAGTGGATATTATTTAGCTTTGACCTCTGGATACAATTACACCTAAAGCAGTATAAAGAGAAATAAATAAAGTCATACCTATATTCCACATTTGCATAGCTTTGTTTGTAGAAGAACACATATTGATCAATATGATCAATTTGTACCAAACACTCTTGCTTTCTCTACAGCATAGCTATTTACGCTCCCCTGTCATGCTATACACTCCTCATAGCCCAGAAACTGTCAGAAATAGTTTGTTTGCATTGCTTGCTTGGGTTGATATGTAGATTGATTGAGGGCTCAACATAATCATAAAAGATTGCATATTTGACACTCGCTCACTGTTGTGCTTTGCTAAGTCATATTGATTTATCAACTACAATGTATTTACCAGGGAGCAAAAGCTTTCCTTCCCTGAAAATCATCTGGAAGGACACCCTCACGACTCCTCTTGATAACACTAAGGAGGATGAGACAGACTGCGATAATATGATTACCTCTTCATCTTTTGGGTTCAGCATGCACACGCATGTATGTAAACATTGCAGCTGTTCCAACTCATTTTAATAAATAACTGCAGATTCACCGAGCACATTACAACCCATTAACAGTGTCCCGAAGCAGACCACATATTTGATATTTAAAAAATCATCCAGTTCCTCACATGCTAGAATGTTAACTGTAGATAAAAACTGGCCACATGCCAGTGACTATTGAGAAACACACCTTAAAAGCATTAGACTAAAAAACTATAATATAGTTCCAAGACACTGCATATTGTATGTTAATTTCTGAAGACTTGGATGAAGTTGTGTTTTTTGCTATGGTTGTATGGCCTTCCAACTCTTTTCTCCAGCTGTAGTGTATAATAGGTATCACCTGGACGTTGTGCCAAATGTAGTTACGACTCACCCGCTCCACACCCTTATTCTTGAGACAGACCTGCAATATGGCCGAGCAAATTGAATCTGCCAGTCAAGTGAAGCGCCACACTTATCTAATCCTACCTGTAATACAGGGTTATGCTCTATTGCCTTTGCATAACACCTTCTCCATGTTTGCAACCCTAGCAGCCAAGGTAGCACTGACGTATTGTCATTTCACTTATTATAAACCAAGGCCAGCTCCACCTCTCGCTACCTTTTTTTGTTTTACATTGCTTTCTGTTATTGTCAGGACTTCTCTCTGGGGCTCCAACACTAAAGTTCACATTACTCACATAATCACCAACGCTTACTATGTAAATGTGCATATCGCCGATCACAGGGAACGAGGGGGAAAAGATACATAGAGTCACTGAGAATTCATCGTGCCGGGGACTAATGCATTTCTGCTTAAGTCAGCAAGGGAGATGCTAATGCTGCTGAGAGAATTAATGGATGTATTGGCTTACTAACATTTGGTGATACATTATTGTGGCTCCGAGCGACCGGCTTCTCTAGGGTTGTTTTTCAATCGCACAGGCCGCAAGGGAAGTACTTCCTGTTTTAATTAGATACTGGATAGCAATTAGTAACTCAGGTAAACTATGGACTCTGTGGTCAGATGTTTTCCATTTAAAAAAAATTGATCGTACAAACTTAAGTATACATCATAAAACTAAGATGTGATTGATGCCAGTGCTCTGATAGAAAATGAAATATATATATATATATATATATATATATATATATATATATATATATATATATATATATATATATATGTGTGCAAGTGTGATAAAAGCATGACATTTTCAATGAAAATGAAAATCATCTAACATGGCTACAACTCATGTAAAATAAATGCTCTATAAACTGATAGGGACAACATTTACTTGGTGATAAACAATGGCTGCTATGTGCACAATGTACAATAAATTAAAATTAACTGGATATCTTCCTAAGTTTTACCCAAAATATCCCAAAAGAGAAACTAGTAATTTCTTTTTGTAAAATGTGATAACCAACACTGGTTATTTTGGGGTGGAGACAACTAAAACCACCATTTCATTCACCCCTCTTTGTGAAAAAAATATATTTTCCCTCAATAGCTGTTATTATCTGTTAAGGTAGAGAGCTCTGTCTAATGTTGTATGACATACATTACACTGTCCCAAATTGGCATCCAGTGTGTTGATGTCATACATGTCATGCTTTTAAGTTCCCTAAAGGAAACACACTACTGACACAGTTGTACCTGTCAACAATGTTCTGTTTTGGGTTGACTGCTCTTGTGGCTAAAATCAGGACAGAAACTTAGTGTTATTGTAGTTGTGAGGTTTTGTAGTTCCTGACCCCCAAAGTAGTAATTCAGATAGCAAATTGATGGTTCATAATACGAGATTAGGAACACTTCGATTGGGTCTCAACATATCAATGCCTGACGGCATTGCTAACGGTGCTTACAATAGTAGCTACAAACTACGCCATACATGCTGACAGAGCTAGAACTGTTTACCTGAGGGGGAACTGGAGGGTGAGTGAGACTAGGCTTTTTACATTACTTCTCCACAGCTTTACATTGCAAATAGTTCTGTGGTGCTTTTTTAATTCTCTGAACATCAAATATTGCTGGTAGTAGCTAGAAGTAGCAAGTAATGCTCACTGTTAATTATCAAGTCTTTGAGGCATTTTGCATCTGTCCTTAACCTTCTGCAAGTTATCTTTGCAAAATCCACACAAATTAGACCTATAAAAGGCTAAAAGCCAACAGTTCTATGGGCTTTTCACCCTTTATAGGTCTAATTTGTGTGAAATCCATAGAAAACACAAACATGCTCTAAGTAGTCCTAAGGTGTTCCTTCCTGGGGCTGCTTACTTAATTCCCAAAACTACTTCAATACGATCCATCAAAGTTTCCATTTGAAATGGAGCAAGTTTAAAATAAAACAATAATAATGTCATTGTCAAGTGATGAGCTTGAAAATGTCAGCAATGGCTTGAATGATAAAGCTCACCCTAACCATTGCCTTTCCTTTCATGAACCTCCTCAGATTGCAGATAAATTAGAGCCGCTGTCTTGCAGTCTTCATCATTGTGTGTTTGTGGTGAGTCCAGGTAAGGCCCTCGATAATGTGAACCACTAAGAACCTAACTCTCTCCACAATAGAAAGAAGGCTGAGCCTGCAGCAGTAAGGGGATTCGATGTTGAGAGTTAGGGTGGGATATGTGGTGGTGCCTATCCACACAAACCGGGGCCTACCCTCCAGGATACAATCCCAGACGGCAGTGTTGACTCCTAAGTCTCTGAGCTTGATGACAAGCATAGAGAGCTCAATGGCGTTGAATGCTGAACTCTATTCATTTAACAGCATTCTCCCATATGTGTTCCTCTGATCCAGAGTTGTTGGGAGCCTGAGACATGTCAGCAATCTTACTCAATAAAAGTCCTCCTCTGTTCCTGCCCATGAAACTGATTTCCTTTGTACTGGTTTCCAGAGTTTCCAGAGATATTCGCAAACCCTGCGTCACTTGGCCAAGGTAGGCCTGAGATCCAACGAATTGCATGAATAGATTGTTCTTCCAAGTGTAAGCTTGAATGAAGCAGTCAGTATTAAAAAAGAGCTGATGCTGTCAGTTCAGAGGTTGAACCAAATAGTATCCCTTTCTGCTTCATTAGATAAATAATTTTCAGACATTTCAATTTGTGCTGACATACCCCAAACAATTCTGTTCATGAAAATGTTTTGGTTTGCAATAACATGTTACTCTAAAAACATTTGAGTCGTGCTTTTGGGTCCTGCCTTCTGAGTCGGGACACATGTCACCTACACCACGGTTTCTCAGTTCACTTGTATGTTTTGTCTCCTCAATACCCTGTAGCATTGTGTTCATGTTTGAATATAAAAAAATAGTAACCTGAAATCTGAGTAGGTTTCTGATGAAATGTTACTCTTTTATACACTTTTTACCAAAATATAAGAAGGTAGTATATGGCTATAGAAGTGAATGGATTCTTAATTTAATTTATATAATTTGTAAGACGGGTCGGCAAACAAATGATATATGCCATGAACCAGCCATGCAAGTGTTCTTTCCAACTCAAAACTACATCAGAACAATTATGTATTTATGAAGGGCATTGTAGTAAGCCTGGAGAATGACAATCAACAATGACTTACTGTGAGTGCAGAATGTGGTTTGGAGTGCTCTGTGTAATTGGGTGCAATGCATGAACTCGGCTCACTACTACCCTCATGCTGTGTGTATAAATATGGGGTTTTGTTCGCAACATTCAATATTGTTCACAAAGACGCACTCAAGCTGACTCGTGTCATGTCATAGAGAATGCCCAATGGGGGAAAAACCGTGACTAAGATGCCAGAACACTGAGGTGGATGAGAGGTAGCAATGAATCAAATGGAAGAGGTAAAATCATCCCTGCTTTTGACAGCAATCAACAACCTAAAAAAGCTAAAAACACAAGTGAACGAATTTTAGACCATTCCCAGATCTCAGCATCAGTTTCCAGACAGCATCATTCTAAAGGACAAAAGGCTTCAGGTCACAGGAAAAACAGTCAATTGTGAAGTGCTGTACAACTGAACATCGGGCTAAGCGGCTTCTGACAAAACCGCCTCAGGTGAGGCGGCAATGTCCCTACTCCATTTGACTATGTTGTGTTAGAAGCAACATACGCTTCGTTTAATTAGAACAAAGAACAAATATTATATTTTCAGCAGCAGCAGCAGTAGTCATTACTTTTCTAAAGAAGTTGTCTAAGAAACAACAACAATTTGCAATTCATTAATTGTATTTGCTTTTTTTCAGTGCACCTCAGTGTCTGATACCATCACACCGGGCCACCCTAGAAGCGTCTGAATAGGTTACCTTCAACACACGTGTCATTATTTGAGGAGTTGTATTGTCTATTATGGTATTTTGTATTCATGTTGTGTTTTTGCCGAAAATAATGCTTTTAAACTCAAACTTAGTAAGTACATTGAATCAGATAGAAAACCATTTTTCTAAGATTGTTGTAATGCTTTTAACAACCAGCTATTTTATTTGGAAAGACAGTCATCCGAATCAGGAATGTTACTCATGCAGCTGAGAGTCTTCACTTGACGGGTCCGAGCAGGGAATTTCACTGGATTCAGCCTGAGGCTGTTTGTTCTGATGCCCTCTGTCCATATATCGTTTATCTCTGGCCCTTTTTTCTGATACCATTTTACCATCTTTTGTTTTATCTGAGGCCTTTTGGTCTGATGCAGTTTGGCTGAGGTCATGTCCAAGTATGCCTCGTCTGATCTTCTTTTTATTAGGACACCTCAGACTTGAACTTCTTTGTTTTCCTGTGATCTGATGGTGTTTGGTCTAGAGAATGATGCCTTTTTGTATTAGAACTGATATATAGTATGTCCTAACAGTCTTTCCACTCTTTGCTCTTACTAGCTGTCTTATCTTTATGTATTACAAACTCTCAGGTTTTGTGTACCAACTTGTTGAGCATAATTATCGATTTATGTAACTTGCTTTACACAGCTCTCTACATGGATGAGTATAAAAGAGGCAGTCACTGATAAAGACAGCACGCAGAAAAACAGCTCTTTGTGCTGTGACATGGACGGGACTCTTTGAAGATCAAATGCTTGTGAGGGGCCACCGAGGTCCTGCCAGTCAATCACAATTAAAACCTCTGAACCCGAGACACTCTAAAGAGATAATGAGAAAGGGCTTCCTCTAATCCTGCTTAATTATGTTTGTATGCAAGGTTGGATTGCAGAAAACATGCAAGAGATAAACGTCTCAATTCTGCAGTTCTAGTTTATTGTTGGGTAAAGAGTGATCACTAAATTGTTTCTTGTAAATACCACATATTTATACTATAAATACTTGTAGGTATGTTTATAGAAAGCAGTGTGTATCTATTTACACATTTGATACACTTGCAGAAAGCATGCTAGTGTAGGAGCGCAGGAATGAATGCAGCAGACATGGTTGATCTGTTTGGCTGCACACCTATATTCCATTCCCACAAATAAATCCTCCGTGACACTGACATCTCGTCACCTTTAACCCCTCAACGCCATTTTATTTCCCTGCTTATGATACCATGCAGCTCTTGAAGGGACCCTTTCAACTTTAACCTAAACCACCCTACTAGTCCTGTGAATTATGTCCTCCAAGCAGAGACCCCTACACTAGAGTTTGACTATATTTATTAAAATAAGTTTTGCTATATATTTGATCAAACAAGGCATATGCAGTAGCAGTACAACTCTTCCTCACAGTATCTAACCACTTTGGCCCAACTTTAGGGAGTAAACAGCCTCATTGCCCTCTTCTGGAGGAGAAGAGCACAACACCATACATTGTTTAGCTTTACAGTGAGATATATTGTATATCAGGATTATATTATACACTAACTGGATCAAGTTTGGCTATGGCTCAGTGGGGAGAGTGGTTGCCCCGAACCACAAATTACCCAGTTCGATCCCCACTCTCCCCATAGTTGCATGTTGAAGTGTTCTTGAGCGTGACACTGAACCCTCAGTTCCTGGGGGCTTCACTGCAGCCATCTGCTCCTTAATAACTAAGGATGGGTCAAATGCAGAGATTAATGAAGTCTTTGTTATTATTTATAAACTGTTGTTAAGCGACACACAGCCAAGACATAATAATGTGACACTTACTGTTATTCTACATCAAATATTTTATAAAATGTTATGGCTTTTAGGCCAGAGATGGGGGGCCTCAACATGCAGGCTACAACAAAGTGAAGAAAAAGATTATATTTGTTGGAACATGCCTGAAATATATTTTTTTTATATATGCCACTTTCTCCCACACAATGAGGTTTCCAATCGGCTCAACTATACACTCATACTGAACAGTGCTGGCAAAGTCATCAAGGCAATAACCTCTCAAGTGCTCCATGTTGTGGCAATGTATCAGGTTTACGTTTCTCTGTAGTAATCCTAACATCTTTCTTATCGTACAATCATTTGGCTCCACACCAATTCCCCTGCAGCATAAAAAAACTTTTCTTGCCATCACAGTTGCACTATCTCTTAGTTTAAGACGCTCTTGATAGATAGATAGATAGATAGATAGATAGATAGATAGATAGATAGATAGATAGATAGATAGATAGATAGAGATAGATTATTATTATGATAATAATATTACAATGTATATATTATACAAATTGGCATTATCTGTCAGTAATCCGGCTTCTGGTTTTTGATTTTGTGATTTTCTCAACTCCACTGACGAGCAAATGTGGTATTCATGAAAGTTTTCTCATCTGGGATTCGTTCTGAACTCAGACCGTTGGTGATTACATTCACATCAACTCTACAGACATCCTCATATCTAAATAATTAGAATAATAATAAATATATGAGAATCACCATTTGTGACTCCTGCATCTGTGCTTTTTCAAATAATTGAATAAATTCAATTGGAATCGCTTTCAAGTAAACCAGATTGCTCCATCAGAACAGAAAAAAGGTAATTGTTGAGCTTTTGATTTTGAAATGCAACAGCAGACAAGCCAAACTCACAGAGGTAGGACCTGGCAAGTCGCCAAGAAGCTCGTCCATGGCGCATGCGCAGGAGTAACTTGTTAATGCCGTAACATAAACATATATACGAAGGTGCAAGCATGTCAACATTTATTTATTGATGACTTTGTTTTATGTCGGTTGGATTAGAATAGAAAATAGAAAATAGACTAGATTAGATTAGAATAGATTAGATTACTTATAACATAAGTATTATAAGTAACACCAAAAGTCATCCTATAATTATAAGTAATAACATAACTACTACTATAAGTAATACCATGAGTAATATTATAAGTAATACCATGAGTAATACTATAAGTAATACTATAAGTAATACCATCAGTAATACTATAAGTAATACTATAAGTAATACCAATAGTAATACTATAAGTAATACTAAAACTAATACTATAAGTAATACCATTTGTTATACCATGAGTAATACTATAAGTAATACCATGAGTAATACTATAAGTAATACTGTACAGCATATGTATTGTACAGTGAATTAAGCTTGCATACACTTTTATTTTTGTAACTGTATTACAATTGTCATTTACATTACATACATAAATGCAATTTGACCTTTGCATTTTATTAATCATAAGCATATTGAGGAGTGGTATACCTATTTTAATGGACCATTAATCTATCTGTGGACTGCATCTTTAGTGATATAAAGAGACTCTGCAACATTTAATTGCCTAATTGCATTGCCTAATTCCCACTCATGGAGCGACTACTGCCCAGTGAAGAGGGGCTCGTCCTTCAATCTGAGGATCAGCGGTTCGATCCCCGGCTCCACTGGCCCAATGTCGATGTGTCCTTGGGCAAGACACCTAACCCCCAACAAGTGCCTACGCTGTGTTAATGTTAGTTACTGCTTATGTGCAGGTGGAACATTAGCTCCTCCCATCAGTGTGTGAATGGGTGAATAATTAAAAGTAGTCCTTTTACCATTTAATGGGCCTTTTTCAGTGCCATGAAACCATTGAAAACATGATAATGATTTAACTTATTACGCAGGAAAATAATAACCATGCCACCTAAATTTCACCATTCCACCCTTTGGTCACATAACGTTGTCCAGTTCTTACGGCAAATACATAAAGAACATGATAAATATGCATAACTAGATAAAGGAATGCATGCTAGGTAGGTGCAGAGCAATGCATACACATACACTCTATTTCTAGGCAGTGGCATTCATTCTCTACCTTCTTAAAACATGCAGTATTCACTCATACAATTACTATTCCCAGTTTTCGTCGAGTGCCAATTTGTTTTTTTGGAAAAACGTCAATTGTGCCACAATGCTTGCGTCTGTGTCCAGCTTTTGCAGCATATACCCAATATCTGTTTTGCTGTTTATCCTGGAACTTGACAGAATGACAGCCCTAATAGAGAAACAAAATCTCACTAGCTGTCAGGCAGAGAATGAAACATAACTGGCTTTCACTGGATCCACAAGGGAGAAGTCAACACAGTTAAGAAAGCAGTTTGGACATAGGAATATATATTGACCACATATTGGTCATATGGACAGGAGAGTAAGATAAGAGCATTACCTTGTTGTACTGTTGCCATTGTCATGCCAGATGGAAGAGTTGGAGTATATACCTTGCCTGGTCCCCTAAAGAAATATAATCATGGCAGGCAGGAAATACTAATTGGGGTTTATGTCAATTTAAGCGATTCTGAGTGCTGTCCTTCAGCATAGATGGCAAAGGTTTTGTATCCCAGACGTACAACTGGTTTTATAAACGAATGACCAGCATGTTATAGTTGGTCCTCGGCATAAAGGCTGCATACCTGATCTAATGCAATGGACCTGCTGCCAGGAAATATTGTTTTACGGTGGCATCGTGGACTTATTTTAGGCATGTTTTCTATATGTGCCCCAAGTAGGATGACTCAAACTAAAATATTTTTGGAAATGGCATGGTTGAACAATACTTTAAAAAACTCACAACACAGAGTGTATCGTGTCAAAACTTCAAATGTGTATCAGTTGTAGTGGGATTTCAAAAATAGAAAGCTATTTCCAAAAAAAAACAACGAACAAAAGAGAGAAAAAGTTAATGGTCTGTTGATAATCCGTCCTCTTTCATCATACAGTTTAACCAAGACAGCGGTCTCAGTGTTTTTTACCAACAGTTTACTCTTAAATTAGTGAACCAGAATCTATAGACTTTATGCTTGTCTTAATATACGGAAGGTTCATAAAGTTTTATGACTTGAAAGTGTCATAATTGTTTAATATAATTATGAACAGATAAAGACCCTTTTGGCCAACCAATTCAATAACCTGAAAAACAAATGGTTGTATGCATAGTTTAAGAACTGCCACTCATCCAGACATGTTCACTCATCCAACCTCAGTTAAGCCATTATCTGGACCACCTGAAAGCCATTACCAGCAATGATGGAATGGATTCCCACGAGGACAGTAGATGGACAGTTACATAGATGGCAGGTGATGAGGTGGATGGGGGAACATGCGGAATGGTTATAGCTCACATTCCTCATACTCAATTACTGTGCTGGGCTCACTGAAACTGACAAATAAATTCAACTTATGACGGAACTGTCCTTTTGAGCATGGGTGGATGGGCCGAAAACCTTTAAATCTTGCCCGGAGGGAGCTAGGTGGGAATGGTAGGAATGAACATTTAAAAGATGAAACCACCCCGGACATCTGAGCCTAATAAAAACATGCAATGTGTCATCTTTTTGATCTTTAAGTCACCAAAATATACCACATTTTGTATTTTGTATTTTTTGTCAGCTTGTCCTTAGTAAATCCATTCCCTGGTCATTAGTAAAACTTGCTAATGTTTTGGGATCAATAATGTCAACAGTGCATTAATTGGTTAAACACTTTTTAAAACATATTCTAAAAGGACACTATGCCTATTGTGTGTTGGTAGTACTACATTGTTTGGTTATGTTCACAAAATCATTAATTTTCAAGTTATTACTATTTGTAGGAGCCATTAGTCAAGTCTGTATTATATGTTTGAGTGCGGGGCGTATCTCGGGTTGACCACTGGTGGCAGTGTGGAGCAGTGCGGCAGTGTGGCAGTTGCACAGGTGCAACTGACATGGGTAATGATACATGGGTGACGGGAAGATCGCACAATTTTTGCTGCAAACAACAGAGACACAGTTGTATTGTATAAAATGGAATTAAACGGAAACCTCACCCAATATATATATATATACATAATACGGCATGGAATCACTTATTAAAAGCACATCAACAACAGGATCTCCTCCCGTTACTACACTATTGTCAGGTTAAGCAAAGCCACATTATTACCATGAATCGTGTTCATCCTAATTATAATTTTTAGTACAACTTGTAGTAATAGCATACTTTTATTTTATTTTAATATTTTAATTATTTTTTTATAAAGGGTGCATTGCCTCAGCATGTATCATGATCAGCTGTCAGCTGAAGAATCTGAGCTGTTCAAACTTTGTGTTATGGGGAGAAGAAGAAATGACACAAAAGGTAGAGCCTACTTTCCAATTGGAATGTACCTTTTTTGGTTGTACACGATGTTCTGTATATCTTGATTTCCTGCAGCACTGCATGTCAAAAATACATCAGTAGGACTGAATGTTAGTTAGTGAAACAAAGTAAACAGCTCACAGTGCACCTCCTCCAGGGACGTTTGCATTCAGGCACAGAGAAGCAGTCCCAGGCTGTGTTTGTGTCGATGTTGAAGACTCATGATATTCAGACCCTCAAAGCACTCTCACTCTCATTCACAGGCTCCCACTGTCCAACCTGACCAACCTCACCGAAATGCATCTCTAGGTTAGAAGTGATGGGCCAGTCTATAGGTTTCAGTCATGTACGATGCATAACTATGTGCCCAGCTCAATACTTTGAAACCACTTCCATAGTGTTCTCAAAGTCATTGTAAAATGCCTCTGTGGAATGCCTGCTGTTTTATTCCAGGAGTACCAATGTATTCTTTGGTTATTTTTTGTTGTGTTTTTGAAATGTTTGTCCCAAATGTATTGATATAGAGTATGCAATATATATTTATCTTGTTCTCTTGCTACCTGAAAGAGAATAATAGCCAATAGTATTAAGAAATAAATCAAAACACTGCTAACAATGCAAATATCACAAGTGTATATATACGGTATAAAAGTGCTATAAGTACAGGCCGTTAGGATTCAGTTGCAGGTTTGGTTAAAATTCTGCTGTTGCAGTCAAAAGTGGTTTATGCAGTCGTTTATTTAAAAGATGGGGCAAAAGAATGATAAGTAGGGTATGTTTTTGTTGTAACCTTTTCAAAACAGCCAAACGGTATCAAGGATGAAACCTTTCAAAACAATTAGTCTTGTTGAAATTTACTTTTGCTCACATGATATTGAAAGGTAACGCTTTCTAAAATGTTGTAAGACACTGAACTAACAGGCCATCTGGCTCTCCAGCTCTGCTTGGCTTTGCGAGCTGCAAAGGAGAATGTGATAGTCAAGTTGCATGTGTGGCGGGGCCTTAAGGAATGGGGAAATGGAAGGTAACCAACAACCCCACCTTGGGACTTGCACCCCAGGACCTATACCTTTAACCCAAATATATCAATGAGAAGTGTTCAGGACACAGATGTGTTACCAATATTTGTCCAGAGACGTGTTTAGTAAAATGAAAAATGAAGTTTATTACAGGAAACGGAAATAATCAACAGAAAACAATCAAAAGCCAAGACATGGAGAAGTCATTAATAATGGTCAAACCATGCAAAACAGAAGTAAAACAAAAACAGGCAAAGTAGCAGCAGCAACACAGACAAAACAGGGGCAGCAAAACAGCAGCAGGTGACCCAAGAGCCACCACAGGACGAGGACAGGCCAAAAGGGAGTGAGGCAATGACAACAGGTGTTTTTTATATGCTGCCGCTGATTGGGGGCGAAGCCAGCCTAAAGGCTGCGTTTAAAACCCTGTCCCTTCCTTCTCTGGAGAGCGTTCCCCACTACACATGCAAGGAAGTGAGCCACTCTAGCTGTAGCTTCAGCAATCTAACACACTTCACAGAGGGAGCATTGTCTCAGCAGGATGTTAAGTGCTTCCATTAAACAGGAGGATTTGTTCCTTTTGACCTAAAACATGATTCCAGCCTTCTGCTAAAGCCCTCTGAGGCAAATCTGTGTCTATGATTTTGGGCTATAGAAAATAAATTACATTGAAATTGAAATTGAATCGATTCGCTGATAGAGTATTGTATTACAAGGTAAGTTAACATTCAAAGCATTCAAGCAGATTACTCTCTAGACCGATAGTAAATATGCCAGCAGTTGAGTCATGCATACAGAGAGGAGAAAGACTTGAGCCATGGAAACATTACGGAATGTCTAAAAGTATATTTTAGAGTGATTTCATCACCCGCAGCACTTGAAAACGGTCACTGCCTTCAAGAGCACTTGAGGACATGTATATGGTATATTTTATTCAACATGGAGCCTTAGGGGAGCTGACTACACTCTATGTTTGTCACAGAGGATTGATGACTACTTTCTATAAAACGTAAATAAATAAATAAAAGCAGTAATCCCAGAGATGTGTGACGGCCATAATGTGTGCTGCAATATAAAAAGCTGTGGACTGAGGCTTCTGATAGAAGTTTAATTCAGCATGGAATATGTCTCGTTTTATTTATTTATATAATCATGCCACAAATTCATGTCCCCTTGCAAACATGTTGCTGAAAGATTGGATTCTCTTTGACTAAAAAGCTCAGTGGGTTATCAGGTTTAACTGCCACCTATTTAAGTAAGCTCTGCTTTCAAACCTGAAAAGATGACTACATTTCTTTTTTAGGGGGGGGTAGATGAGTCCTCAAGCAAACTTCAAACGAAAGCACACAGGCTCCCGAAATATCATTTTCCCTGACATCCCCCTTTTGGTATATTGGAGCAAAAGAGTTGGTAAAAATCTAAATATATAGCGCCTACATGTTAGTGTAGCTGTTGTTTCACTTTATTGCCTTGAGTAAATCTAAGTAGACATTATCGAAAAGTGCAAGCATGAGTAATTGTATTGATGCCATTGTAAGATGACGAGCATCATTGTATTTGCATAATTGTGTGCAAGGTTACAGTGAATAGTAACACAGTGCACTTTTATTTATGCTGTTTTTTATTCCAACGAAAAATGAAGAGTCATGTTATTGTAAAAAAATGTAATGTTTTGTTCAGGTTTGATGTAGCCCAATACTCCCCCAACTTTTTGGGGATCTAACCCCACCAAATCTTTATTGAATATGAATGTCAAGGTTATGAGGGTAGCTTCAATCTATTTAGTGCAGCCCTACTTGGAAGATATGAAAGTCAACCTACCGCTTTAAATTATTATAGCCTATTCATTTTTCATTTGCACTCCAAGTCCGTCTAAAACAGCAGGGTTTGCAGCTGAAAGAATAAGGCACACAAATGTAATCATAGTCAGATCTAAATGAGAAAGCCTGTTAATTCACACATTCACACAGCCAACCTTTTTTTCCCAGCTGTCCTCTATGCATTTGGCAGATTAAACTGTGCAGCTTTTTAGTCTGTATTATGACTGTAACTTCATTGTATTTATGTAATATTGGACTATGTCACGCTCAGAAGGAACATTAGTAATGTATATATTTGTTTATTGATTTGTCTAGGGTTTTATAGACACCAGGTGTAAAACATAGTTTGAATGGAGTTGTATGCTCATAAGAGGTCTGACCTCGCTCGGGTCTGAATGATCCCACAAGTTCAGTTTGTGTCAAAAGAAAGGTTAACCACTTGAAATCTGTTTCATTAAGGTGAGAGGAAATAATTGATTTGGTAATTACATTTTTATTTTTACTTATGCAGAAGTGTGATTACAAGAATGATCTTGTTTGTAAGTGTTTGAAACTAAAGGTTGCATTTTGAATAATTGAAGGTCACATTATTAAAGATAAGGAGCACTTCTCACAAACCTAATACATTTTAAAGTGAAAACCTTACAAATCCCAAAGGTTTCATACCAAGAAGTGTGAGGTAAGAGGAACCTGTTCACCCTTACAAGACTATGGTGTACATTATGGCTGATTATTTTTGAGGTTGAATGACTTTTGATCAGTGGTTAGCCAAAGAGGATTCTTCAGTTAGATGTCATGCTACCAGATATAAGAAAAAATGTAACAACTATTAAATGTTGCACAACCAAAACACTGTCAGACAAACAAAGTGGGCAATGAACTGATTGACCAACTGGTGCGAAGAGAAACCAGAAACTAGACCTGAAGACCAGAACCAGAGACGCTCTGAGTGAAATACTGCAGGATTTCTATGGCACTGGATTCAATGGAAAGGGTGACCACTAGGGGGTCAGCAGTTATGTCCGAATGTTAAGTCGGTGCTGGTCTTTGATGAAGCGAGTTCACGTCCACAAACAAAGTTTTTCTTGGCATTGTAAACACCTGTAGACGTCAGGGAACCGACAAAATAAAGTTCGGTAAAGTTGAAAAGATATTCACAGATTCAGACTTCCCGGCGTTTGCAACAGACCAACACAGGAATGATTTTCTCTTGGCTACTGCGATAAACAATGTTTATCTGTTCAAGGGTTTGCCAGCCCCTGCTGCGCGTCAGGCCTAACAACACCCTTGAAGCGGACATTATTGACAATACAGTACTGCCTCTCATACCTTATTGCTTAAATAAAGTACACCTAGTGACAGACTCTCAACCAATCAGAATTCTTCATTTTATCTACCCGTATTATAAAAGAACATATGGACTGGGAGGTGAAATTATAAGGCTGGTACTCTAAGGAGAACAACAATGACATAATAACTACATGAAATTATAGATTTAACATAAGGAATTTGATAAGACCACCGAAAGCAAACTCTATTGTCTGACCTGCATGAACATGTAACTCTGAATTATTACACTTTTTCTCCTGTATAAATTTTATGACAATAATGCTGTATGACTACAGTAATATCTATCTGCGAACGAAAAGGAAGTTAACTTTGTGTTAGGTTATTCATTCGTACTCTGACCTGCTTATTTCGGTGCAGTATTATTTTGTGAATCAAGTCTCTTCCCTGCTGCACACAATGAAGGATGGACTTGCTGTGAGTTCATCTCAGGGACAATACAAACAGACAGAGAATCAGTTCCTCATCTGCAACTGGGATTCATTTTCTGTCTCCAATCCAACTGAACTACATGTGTTTGCCAGAGACACAAAGCTGGTCTTTTAGAACACAGCAAAGTATCTTTGTAACACTGATACTGTGTCACTAAACGGAGAGCATTGTTTTCATCCAGTCAACAACTTATTGGTTTGAACAACTCTTAAGCCAAATTAACAGTCGGACGTCATCGACTTTTCCAATGCAGTACAAAGACGTGTCATTGTCCCCTCTTGTCGAGTCATGATGGATAGTCATACCCATTTCATATTTCTAGCTGACTGGTATAGATAAGTAGTTGAGTCGATTTTGAAATGCCAAAAAAGCAAATAGCTAACAAATGTACTACGCTGGTGGTTTTAAGATCCTTCATAATACATATATTCTTTTGACAGGAACCAGGTCAAAGTCTACAAGGGTGTTTTGGTGATATGACATCAAACTGTATTTATGGACCTCTAACATTGATTGAGCCAAGGGTTTTAAGTTTGAAGCACAGTTTAAATCTCCAGTGAAAGCTAAATAGCTGAACAAACTCGCTATTTCTCATTATAACTTCTCCGGTGTTTTGCTCATTTGCCGCTGCTTTGCTGAAACGCTACCGAGCTAATCAAAGCCTTTGCAGAATATGTGTTGTGTTGTGTTATTGTGGAAAAACACACTTTTATGTAACATTTGCATTTTTTTTGTGAAACTTGACACTGTGACAATTTGTGATCAGTGTGTAAGCAAATAATACTAATAAATAATACGTATTTAACCGTGAAACAACATATTTCTACCATTGTCTTTTAAAGCATTACGTTAACTGCTTTTGACAACTTATAGTGCAGGTTGACCATAAACACAACCCCTGAATGAAACAATACGGCACATACATGTAATTATCACTGTTCAGTATTAAGCAAATACGTACCCTACAAAGTGCATCGCTGATTGGTTCACATATCTTCCGGTTTTGCATTATTCCCAGTTTCAGTTGGGTTTAACTATGGTTTCTGATTTTGTAATGAACCACTTGAAACCAGATTTACACTAATGATGAAAAGAACATTTGATTAACTAATATATTCTCATCTTGTCTTTAAAGAACTGATTGCTGGCAAAAGGAACATGCACCTTTTTATGACAAAGGGCCTCTGTTTTATAATTCATAGGGTGGGTCAGCCATTTGGCCAGCATTTATCCTCATTGATTTGTTCAACTCTCAGGGGCCCCTTTCTTTCCACAGATTTTGGGATGTAATAAAAGAGGCTTGGCTGTGTTGGTTCCTTAATCCCAAAAGGTAAGCAGAGAGAGGAGTTTACTTAGGATGTTCCCACGGAAACCATTAAAGAAATAGAAATTAGAATGATGTTGTTTGCCATACCCTTTTACCGTGTGTTGCCCAAGAGATACACACTGTACTAATATGACACCTGTGAAAAAAACATGGTTTAAGAATTGTCTTATCTAATTAAGAGATCATTATCTATTTTGGTTGCTTTAGGTCTAATCACAATGTGTTTTAATTGCAGAATGAAATTGGTATGTGTTTACTTTAAAAGAAGAGAGTCTGGAGGATGAGGACTTGGCATGATCACTGAGGATTATCCCACTTCCCAATAGGTAATTAATCCTGTTTCCTAATAGAATCAATGTAAACAGGTGATACACTAAAGGTATATTTAAATAAGGTTTTTAGCCCGCCCCAAAACTGTACTTTTTTTAAACCCAGATACTAAACAAATGCTTCATTCCTCCCATTAGATTAGATCAATACTCCACTGATGCCTGGAGGAGTGCAATAGCCACCAGGGCTCCCCGGGGAGCACAAACACACCTCTTCGCTCTGCGCTGAGTTCCCTGATGACCTGTCCTTTTGGAGACCTGGCCCACAATTGACCTTGGAGTGAACCAGCAGGCCAATTAGCCCTGGATCTCTCGAGGGCCTACTATCTCCACAGCTGACCATGAATGCCACACAGTCAAGCTGAGGCCCATCTCTCATTGACAATGACCACAGAGAGTCCCAGGTAGGTCCTGAACCAGTTTGTTGATCAAATATGAACAGTGTAGTCATGTGCAGAACTATTTACTCTAGCTAATCATCTCTATTTACTCTATTTAATCTGTAACACATAGGAATACACCCATGGTTAAATACATAACTGAGAGATTCTCACTTTTAAGTTATTCCCTTTTATTACTACAACACTACATGAAATGACTTTAACAAACATCAACAACTTGAGTCAAATGAAGGTAGACAACACAACATGACATCCCTTATAACTCACTGACATCACTGTGGCGTGCAACATTAATTAACATTTACAAATGGATATTGGATCAATAAATCATTGATTTCTGTGCTTAAATATGTTAAGAAGACGTTATGTATTTTGTCTGAGGGAAATATCAAACGATCACACTAATACTTTGTTACGGTATGAGGTATATGTATACTTTATGGGGAGAATGTTTTGTGAAGTGTCATTTAACCCCATGGAACACTTCTAAGAAAAAAAATCATAAATGACAATATATTGCTTCCCTATTCCTCCAATACCTCTATTAGTCATGCTATCATTCTTTGTGCAGGCCAACAGAAGCATGTAACGCACTGTTACAAAGTGTAGTGGCGGGTGTGATGAAAGTGATGCAATTGTACTGGATCATTTGGTCTCAGGTTCTCAGTGTTGAGATGCTTTTAGAAAACAAAGTTTGTATATATATTCTATTGATCTATTCATATATATATATATATATATATAGCTCTCTCTCTCTCTCTCTCTCTATATATATATATATAAATATATTGTTTTCTATACTAAATAATAATATAACTGAGAAAGTGGCCGTTGTCAATAGAGCACATAGAGTATGGCTATTTTGGACAACACGGTTGGATGAATCCTCTGGGTTTGGGTTTGCTGCCCCAATTGTGAACATGTGATTTCAAACGGTTCCCGGGGACCTGTGCTATTAAAACATACTTGTTGTTGCCACTAGTAGTATCTCTAGTCTAGATCAACCAGCAATAGCATACAACTAAATTTGTTTTACTAGGTACATGATGTAAACTATTATCTTATTATTAGCCTATTATCTTAAGCAGGTTTCAAATACAGACCAAAAAAGAATTAAATGTCCTGTCAGCCTCATTTACAGATGTATGTATATATATATATATATATATATATATATATATATATATATGTGTGTGTGTGAGAGAGAGAGAGAGAGAGAGAGAGAGAGAGAGAGAGAGAGAGAGAGAGAGAGAGAGAGAGAGAGAGAGAGAGAGAGAGAGAGAGAGAGAGAGAGAGAGAGAGAGAGAGAGTCTGTGTGTGTGTGTGCAGGTGTAGCTGTTTGAGGTGGGCTGCTTCTGTAAGCAATGACAAATTCAGGAAAATAATTCAGAGTAAAGGCTCTGGTTCATGTGAAACAGTAAAGATATTTTTCACAAAACCTGTATAGCAGACTTAAATATTTCATTCAAACAGAGACACACACAATATGATCACCATTCAGACAAAGCGTAATCTGTATACAATATGTTGTAGTGTAATTCAACAATCATGGACAATGTTCATTTAATGTAAATATATAAAATTACAAAATTATGAAAGAAATGAAATTAACAAATAACGTGTGACCGATAGAAAATCTGGCTCATCTTCAGTAAGCTGCCGCATGAATCAATGTATTTGTTTACAGGTGAATTGTTGTTAGAATTTGCAGAGAAATGGCCATGTTAATCGAAATGGAGAATACAGAGACATGGAGTTGTGTAAATGTGTCTGGCAAGGTAATCAGAGGCAGGCAGAAGACTCCAATATCTCCTGCAGGAAGGAACCAGCTACTTTAAATGGCACTTCTTATTTCCATTCTCCATGCTCTGAAATCCTGTCAACAGACAGCAGCTGCATTTCACGCTATTCTTTGTATAACTGAGAGATGCCTACTCACTGTAAACCAAATAGGTTGTTTGTATGTTTTTTCTTTCTTATTTGAACGCTATTAAAATCTAAAAGATCTCCAATCTTCTTTCAGATACATTCTTATCATTCTAGATGTGCACAATATCCATTTAAAATGAAAGACAAAACAACATTTGCATCATGTAAGATCTCTATACTAATATGGCACTTAAATTTGTTTGTGTACAGGGCTGAGAAAGGATGCCCATAATCTGCTTGCTCCACTGCTACCCGTACTGCACTGGCCTGATCATTGGTCCTGCTACCACTTGACTTTTCAAACCTCCTGCCACCACAATTGTAGAATGACTGAGATAATCTTCTGTTAAAATGCACACCTAAAAACTCAATAATTATTTTACTTATTGACATCTAAAAACTAATTTCATCAAATATAATTGCTTTATGGTCAAAAGAATATTCAAGCACCACCAAGACAATAAGCTGTGTCCCTCTTAGTTCAAGCTGCATGTCATTTTAATTAAGTCTATTGAAAATGAAAGACACACACTTGTCCAAACCACACCCACCTCTAGTTTTATCTGAATAGCAATACAATTGCTACCTTTTTTCAGACCAAGTACAATATTTGGGTGTTTGTAATAAAATACAGGGGAAGAAATGACTTTAAAAACATATTTTATTTGTTGTTCCTCACTGTACGACTTCACAACCTTTATTTTAACCTAAAACTGTGTTTCTCTGGTACAAACAGAGCATAGTTTGCAGTAGGGATTGGTCAACCATTCGACCCAATTCTGTAACTTAAAGACTTTTCCACCTTAAAATAACAGCTTGAAATTTTTTTTGCCACTACAATGACTTTTAATATGGCGATTTGCGCCTCTGCCACTGCCATCGGGGGTCTGTGGTCAGAAAACTGCTGAATGTAAGATGTTGGGGACCGGCCCGGTACTTCCAGTTTGGACCGGCAGAAGTACTTCAACTTGCTTTCTGGCAGTGATTACCAATGTCATATAGTGCTAGTCCATGCTCACAGGTGACTTTTTATTTGCTCCGCTACGTGACGCGTAGATACAGAGTGACATGCTGCTGTGTTGAACACCGGGCCACGGCTGAACAAGACGCCCTGCCGCTGCCAAGGCAGCCAGCCTCGATCAGCTGTGAGCTCACTAGCCGGAAGAGCCATATATGGCTCGAGAGCCAGAGGTTTTACGACACCTGATAAACGTTAAATACCTGAAGGGGGCGCTACAGGGGAAAAGTTACATAGTGTCGCTTTAACAATACAAATAATTATTAGAAAATGAGAAAGTTAAACCAGAAGAATAATTAAAGAATAGCTTCTCCAACTTAAAAGGTAAGCTCACCTTAAGTGCGCCTGATCTATTGTTGTTGCTAACTTTGGGGCTAACCACCTTGGCTTTTATCAGCCGCTGGCTGACGAGCAAGACGTCTGTTCAACAACTGCACCGCCAAATTCACAGCAATAACGTTTCTAATAACTTTGTTTTCACCGTTCTACACATGCGCTCTCTCTCGACTGCATATCACTTTACAACAAGCAGACACACAGCTGACCAGCTTGCAGCTAAACCCGCTGATGCTGTTGAGACTTATTTAAAAGTGTCTGTCTGTGTCGATTACAATGCACAGAACATTGTGGCTCCTAACTCTCCCTGACAGACGAAATGTGGACTGCCTATTTAATGCATGCACCCGACTTTGTTAGACTGAATTTACAAGAGGTTAACCTCATGTTGCTGTCATGGTACATTCTGAAGTTGTATTGCGATAGCTTGGTGTAGTACAAGTATAAGTACATGAGCCCGGTATCGGACCGGCTCACGGTATGACCGCATCCTAGAAAAAAGATTCCAGATACCAGGATGAATATTACTTTCTTTGATATTTATTCTGTGTTCATATATTTTCACGTGTCCGATAATGGGTTTGATAAGTACTCATTTACGGCTTTAATCCCTTTTAAGAAAGAACTCTTTAGAAAGCAGCATTTTGTTTCATTGATCGTGATGGCTACTGCCCTTTGAAAAGATAAACAAAAAATTGGTTTTCATTTCAAAGTAGGGAGATTACTCTATTTCAACCGACTTTTGCTCCTACATCCATACATGAATGCACTCACACATGTTGGAACAATCACAGATGTTTAAGGCCTTTGTGGGACGGACTGTCCTGCTTTCAGATATATCAAGATTGTATCTTGATGAGGTAGAAGCAGATTGTCGTTTGAATCCATGCCCCACAGTGTGACACACATGCTTCACAAGTGACCACTTATTATTTTATTTCACTTTCCTTTTGTCCTATATTTTCAAAGATGTCAGTGACATAAGCCCTCAGAGTGGATCTGTGTCTGATAACGAAATGTATATCTAAAAGCACATATGGAGCCATCGACCGGACTTGAGAGATAAAGCTTATTTCACACACGCTTTAGCAAGCAGTGCATGCCAGAAAAACACATAATCGTGATTGTGCCTCTTGGTTGTGCACTGACCAATGCAGGACCAATTTTCCTTTTGTAACTGGCAATGGTGAATCCAGCCCTTGTCGCCTGGATGCTCTGCACAGACAATGCATCCCTCCTCAGCCTCTCCCTCTCAGGAGCCGAGTCTAGAAAGGTTGTCCCCATTGAATCTATCTATGAACTGTCTGAAACAATAAATATCCACGGCCCCAAATGGGCCCCCAAATAAATTGCTGCTCGCTAAGTGCGCAAACATGCCACTCCCCTTGGGGTAAGCCCCCCCGTTCTTTGAATCCTAGAAACGCTCCTGTCAACCACACTTGGTCTGCATTGATCTCTCCACAGGTATTCTTTATGGATATACAGCCAGCCAAGTATTTAGATGTTTGTTGTCCCCTTTTTAATCTTGCAACACTTTGATTATCTGTAAGATATTTTGTACAAACATGCAAATAATTATCACTAAGCATATCACCAGACGTTGTTGACTCACTGAAAAAAAAAATTCAAATCTACACACAACTGACGGAATAAAAGCATTAGACTAATGTACGATGTTATGTATTTGACCTTCTAAGTAATGTATTCTTGCAACACAACACCCAAGTCATAATACACAGTGCAACTACACAGTTTATATGTTTATATCTTTCCCAATGCTTGGACAATACCATCACAAATTAATTAATTAGCTCTTCACTGGTGTGCCAAGTAGCAATTTGGCCCAAAAGACAGCTTTGTCACTATCAAAAATACATCAAACCGTTTGGGGTAAGGGTGGAGGAGCAAAACATGTTTCTCCTTTAGAAAATGTGAAAGCTTTTATTTAGTGGCCGTTAAATGCTAATTCTCCCCTGTCTTTCGTTTGTCTAGTTTGAGAAGAACCTCCTTTTTAAGTACCCTCAATTGTGTTTTTCTTTGATCTGTGTGCTCTTCCTGGGAATGGTGACATATGTAAAGAGGCTAATGGGTGTACCAGTCAACTAGGCAGGTACGGTGCTTTGATGTAAACATTTGAACTGTCAACCCTGTCCATAGCTCCGTGCAGGGAAGATCCAACACAAAACACATCCATTTTCTTTGTGTGTTTGTGTGTATTAATCTGGGAGACATGTCACTGCCTTGTCGTAGGTTTGTTTACTTTGCCACCAGGATGCAAGCAGATTTTGCCACTGTCATACAGCTCTGCCACTGCCCTTAGTTATCCCTGTTCACTACTTATCAAAGATGCCTGAGGTGTGACATCAAACTATTCGTCTTTCTACTAATGACCCTCCACTTTTTTTGTTATCAGGTTCTCTCAGACATATAGATATTTAATACTGTATTACAATGGCCCTATACGATGAAAATATGTGCCAGAAAAATGCTGAAATATGAATAACAACAAATCCAAATTCCCAGCAGAGATCAACCAGGGTGAGGACACAAATGCGGACACAAATGCACACTTACACACACATACACGCACACACACACACCTACACACACATACACAGAAGGGAAAGTACGGGTATGAGGAAGGGGGTAGGAGAGACCAGTAAACAGCCTCCTGTGATGTGTCTTTAAACTCCATAAAATAGCTTGAAATCACAGCAGGGACATGTTAAGGAGAGAAGGGCTCTTTTCAGTTTGACTTACTTTGGATCCATGACTTATCCCCGTGGGGTGATTTCCATGGTTCTGTGCAGTCCCTGACCTCACCCCAATCGTGTTAACGCAATCAAATTTCTGGGCACTATTGGAGTTCCGACTTGCCAACTACCTAATCACAAATAGAGAAAGAGAGGAAGCATGATGTATGAGAGCGTGGCTGCTTGAAACCCTGGGTCAAGCATCATTTCAAAGCCTGTCCTTCTGGGCTCACCAGAGATTATAAAAAGAAGGGTAGATGAAGTGGAATGGGGAGGAACGGAGACTAACAAAAGACAGAATATATAAAGTCTCAGCGAACCTGAAGGTTGCGAGGCTTTTCCCGTATGTTTTCCTGTTGTTTGGCGTAGGCTAAGGCCGACAGTAGCCTGTTCTGTGTTATGCAATAAAGCACCCATTAAGCCAGACAACGTCTCGCAACTTCCTGACGCAGGGTCGCTACATTATCTTTCCTTTGACAAATGGCTATGATACAGAATTACTTTGTCTTTAGGACCCAGTCTCACCACTCTTAGGGACCACATTTCAGCAAATAAGCTCCAAACTGACTGTAAATGAGCGACTTACGTCAAACAGAAGTCAGACAAATGTTACTTGGTAAACTGAAACCTAGCAAGTTTTAGAAGTCGACAAAATATTTCCCTCAGGAGTTACGGAGAATAAAATGCCGCTTAAAGGTGGATAAATATTGGACAGGACTACAAATATGTATACTTGTACTGTTGGCTCGACAGTAAGACCTTATAACTCTAAATTTGTATTGATTGTTTTGATTTTATAAAGTATTAGCAAGAGTTGGCATAAACTTGACTCATGGAGTGTCGGGATCTTCATTGTGGACCTTTCATTGTATTCTTTGCAACAAGCAGCCTGTTCTCTCCATGGTGACAAGCTGTTCCCGTTTTAAATAAATTATCCTTCTTCCTAAGCAGTCAGAATGAAATACTCTGATAGCAAGTTGATAGAAAGGAGAATTATGCTGCTGCGGGGGAAAGTCTACTGTTGTAATTTAATGTAGAGGTGGCATCTTCACTTAATATTTGGACTATGGTTTGTTGCATTAAAATGGAAATCTGAATTCAGTACACAGCTTAAAATAAATACTGTATGGTGCTAGACATTGTTTCACCTCCATCATTCAAGCTGCTTAAATGTTGGCAGCTTCTCGTTAAAAAATACTTATAGAAGGGAATACATAGATATAAAATAATAGAAAAGCCATATGATTATATTAATCCCTGGCATTTTTGTTTATAAATGTCACCTTGGTGGTGCTCCTGTGTGAGCCTTGTATTTGTGAAGATGTGGGCTCAGGGGAAATCTGTGAGTAGATACTGAGGACAATATTTGGCAAAAGAGACATCTGACAATCCTCCAGCAATAAACCTGTCACACTGTCAAAGCTTCCATATCTCCAGCGGCCAAGAGTATAAAAAATGCATACTTATTCATTTCTGTGAAATATAAACGCACAGAACTCTACAACTAACGATATTCTGTTCCCTGTGAGTCTGAGGGTGTAACTAAGTAGTAGCTTTTTTAAGAGCACAGTCGAGCAGAGAAATACATGCCGTAGAATAGCTAGATGTGGTTTTTTCTTATGAATTAAACCTTGCCATGGGAAGGCCAATGTTAAATCTGTCATAAACAGCATTTTGTCATTCAGTATTGGTGCACATGATTCAGGCTCTAACTTTCTGATCTCAAAGGCTTTTATTATACCTGTATTATACCTGTCCTCATAAAAATGCCTCAATTATAAATAAACACAGGAATAAATAAATAATTGCTTAAATAAATGTATAAATAAATGAATACATACAGGAATACATAAATAAATGTATTAATAAATAAATACATATAGGAATAAATGAATATAAGTTATACTTAAACGGGACATCGTTAAATAACTATATTTCTACATGTATGTATTTCTTCATTTATTTATGTGTTAAGAAGTGTTCCAGTATTTATTTATGTCATTTACATGTCATCATATGCAAATGAGCTGGGGTGGTCCGAACCTCTGTTTAAAGCATAATTGGTCACATGACAAAAAGTATACCTTCTTGGTCTGCATGGAACCCCAGTTGGTAGGATGAGTGTTAAGGATGCAATGTTCAGTAAATATACCAGGACATGTTTATGTATACTAGGTATAGCAATTTATAGTTTGCCTCCTACATGAAGTGTGGACACCAGGTCATAGTAGGGAAGAAATGAGAAGTGAGATTCATTCATCATTTGAAAGACTGGTCAACCATTTTCCCCACTGACACCTGCATCTTGATATTTTGTCTCATCCACTTCTGTTACATTCTCCACCTTTATCTTTATATTTGTACTCAAACCCCCTGATTGAGTGTAAACACTTGATATGCAACAGTGGTTTGAAGGAGAAAAAACGTTTTTCCATACATCTTACCAAACATCAAGATTAAAACACTGGCATGACTAAAAGAGCTTATCCTTTATGAAAATGTCCCCCCCGAAATATTGCTACCTGAGGGTGGCATTAAGTATCTGACGTTGGTCGATGTAAGGGCGGAAAGTCTGAGCATCAGCAGGTTCCCTGTCCTGTATGTTGGGTCCTCAGCAGCACCTCCATCTGTTTCTCTGGTAATGCAATTGGCCTTTAATTTCCTGATGTTCCTCTAATCACCAGGCCGGGTGCATGAGGGCTAATAGAGGGGTCACAAGTTGAACTCTGTCCCGAGGAATGGATTTAATGGGGAATAGAGAATGCAAACTGCATTATAAAACACAGCTGCCCCTGGCTTGCGGCAAGCCTGGTCGATGCCTTCTGCAAATCTGATGCTATGTTAAAAAAAATTCAAGTCATGCTTTTCGAATGATGATTCAAGCCAAAGCCAAACATAAAGGCCATTCTAATGTTCAATTACATAATTACATGTTTTTATATTACATTATAAACTTTTTACATTTTTTATGTTTTCATGTTATGTTTCATGTTATGTTTACTTTGTTTTAGTCAGCTATAGTGTTTTTTATTTTTATAAAAATACACAATTCAAATGATAAGAACATTAAATATTGTTTTATATTACATGCTGCTTAGAGCCAGTGTAAACATGTTATAATTCCTTGTTTTTATATATATATATATATATATATTGACAATCAATAATGTGTTTAAAAAAATAATGTATTGGTTTATTATTATAAGAAAATCATGCCATACATATGTCATTGTGTTTCTTCTGTAGATCTTTGTTAGAAGTGTAGCTGTTACATTATGGCAGCACTCTCTTGCGAAATGAGTTATGTGTTCATGACACAACCGATTATGTAACGTACATAACCTCAACAGTTTTTTTTAAAAAGAGGACAAAATATGGGAATTGATGAAAACATAAAGAGGCCACACCACTCAGACCATTGTTAAAATGGGCATTGGATAATAGATTCTACCTTGGCATGTTTTCAATGCTTCAATGAGTCCATTTCCCAGACTTCTCTCAACAGCTCATGTAATACAGGCTAAAAGCTTGTTCAATTGAACTACCTTCAAGTTATATCCTCTCCTCACAGGTTTTGATGCGAGTTATTTCCAGCAACACGTTTCTTTATGTAATATGCCTGTGTTCTACAACAGTAATCTATTTAAATATACACCCACATTGAAGCTTATTGCTCACAAAAGATATCAGTTGAATCTACGGGATCCGCTACTAAAAGATATTTTGGCAAAATGTCAGTTTTTGTTGATGGTAATTTGGATCTGAACAAAGCTTCAATATGAATTAATACTAAAGTTAATTTGAATTCATTTAGAATCTCAAAGTAATTATTTAGCTTTTTAATTCAGAGTTGTCATCAACAAGCTGGGCATTTAGTAGTTGCATGCTAATAGTGAGGACTGTTGTGTTCTGTGTACTGAGAAACAAACACATCTCAGCTTTTGATGTAAATAGATAAATGCTGTATTATGTGTTCATTTATTAAATTCAAAATAATATTGTATACCATCATGTTGAATTTATTTCAAAAGCTGATGCAAAGTGCAGCTGTTTGAAGACATTTAGCATGTTTTCATGGCTGTGGTGCTGTTTGTTTGTTTATGGGATGCCGTTCCAACAGAAGGACAGAGGGCTTTGGGAACCCCGGGCTCTTTAGAGCGAAGACTCCAGCTGAGTGGACAAAGTTCCAAACAGCATGAGTCAACTCTAAGCAAGGCCTCTTCCCGTGGATATAAATGGGCTGCAACTAACAACTATTTGAATAATCGATCAATCTGTGATTCATTTATCGTTTAATCGGATTAAACATTAATTTCCAATCCGCTATTCAAAAACATGAAAAGAGATTAGCCCTGCCACCGACGCCATTCGTGCCTTTCACGTCGGTGAGGGGGCGGAGCTTACCACCGTTAATTTGCTCCGTGAAAACAGTTATTATTTCCTTGATCCACTACAGAAGAAATAACCACTAGTTCTGCTTTAAACTTGTTGAGGACATCCCACACACGTCGGAACATCTCACGCCCTCGTGTTCGGGTTCATAACATCACCCGTAGGCTCACATAGCTCGGTGCATTTCATCGACTCTGTCTGAATGACTTCCGTTTCCAGCGCTACGAGAGCAGCAGCAGCCAATTAGATTTACCCACGGCGGAGCAGCTCAACACTGATTGGCTTTCACAACGCAGCATTATGGTCTATCCTCTCCCTCCGCTTCGCTCTGCTCCCAACTCAACTTGTTTAATATTCATAACATCTCTGGGACTTATTGAATGGCGTAATAATCTCGCTGTACAACTTATCGATAATTAATTTTATTTCCGTATCGATAATGAATTTCATTATCGATTCGTGACGACTATTTTTATAATTGTTTTTTATCGAATTTAGCAATTTATCGTTGTTGCAACTCAGTCAGCAGGGCATGTTATTGTTGGACCTCGCTACTGCTTGTGTCCTTGTACCTAAAGTGTAATGCTAGTTCGGGGCGTATAATCTCTCCTTGATTATGAGGAAATTAAAGATAGTCATTGCCTTGTTAGTATATCCATCTGCTTCCTCCCCGGAGTCCTAGTGACTTCACGTCTCAGAGGGTCCATTGAACCTGGCTGGGTCTGATGCCTCCTGCTTGGTAGGCCGGCCTCCTGCCATGGCCCTGCTGATGCACCCCCCCCCCCTTCCCCTCCTCTCTACCTCCTTCTGTTTCATGGATTGTGGAGGTCTGGATTGTGGTCCATGCCTACTACTAATTATTCATACATTTCTGTCACATTCATTAAATGTATTCATCTGGTCACATGGCATCTATTGCTTCTGTCCATCCTGGAGAGGGATCCTCCTCTGTTGCTCTCCTGAACGTGTCTTCCCTTTTTTCCAAGTGAAAGGCTTTTTGTATATTTTGGGAGTTTTTCCTGATCCGATATGAGGTCCTGGGACAGGGACAGGGATGTCGTATGTGTACAGATTGTAAAGCCCTCTGAGGTACATTCGTTATTTTTGACATTGGGCTATATAAAATAAACTGAATTGAATATAGCAGCAACAAAGAAATGCAGTTATTGTGACCGCTTCAGTCCGCAGAGCCCTGAAGTCCCGCCCCTCTGCTGCTGGCTCGATCCTTTATTGATTACGAATGTATAAGAACAATGATGGAAAAGTGTTAACTGCTAAAATAACTCAGACATAATATGTAAACTATCATCAAATACATGCTCTTTGTGAAGACATGTTTTAGGGAGCAGTTATGGCATCACCAGTTTTTGGTATTTATACTCATCAACACCAGTATCTGCCTTCAGGCACATTTTCAATTCAAGGGCTGACCCTGTCCACCAAGGTGAGTGTTTGCACACAACTCAACATCTTGTTTGATATTGTATTTACAATGTATAGACTTGTACATTTCCAATAGAATTATGAAGTATTTGAAATGTCAGAGAATTAATGGCATACTCTGAATAAAGAGTGACATTTAAACTTAAGTGGAATAAAGTAGAAAAAAGGATTTAGATATTTTGTGGAGGCCTGATTAGTGGCATTTGAATAAAAATGTAAGCTGAGTTGCAGAGGGGAATTGATGCAGTCAATACATGTCTGTTTAGTTCACAGAGGAAAAATAAGCTTTATGAATGCTCCTGAAAGGAATGTAACGGCATACATTTGTCTCTATTATTGTATTCATATGCATGTCCGTATTAAAATCAGATGAACTCTGAACTTGTTTGGTGCACTTGTGCTCACCCTGAATTACAGTAGGAGGAATATTAACTTAAACTGCTTAAAGCGACACTATGTAACTTTTCCCCTGTAGCGCCCCCTTCAGGTATTTAACATCTGGCTCTCGTGCCATATATGGCTCTTCAGGCTCGTGCCCTTACAGCTGATCTCACAGCTGATCTCACAGCTGATCAATGCGCGCTACCGGCAGCGCGTCTTGGCAGCCGCAGCGAGCCGTTCAGCCGCGGCATGTCATTCTGTTTGTACTCGTCTCATAGCGGAGCAAATAAAAAGTCACCTGCGAGCGTGTACTGGCACTATATGACGTTGGAAATCACTGCCAGACAGCAAGTTGACGTACTTCCTGTACATCAACCGGAAGTACCGTTACCAACCATCTTACATTCAGCAGTTTTCAGCCCACAGACCCTCGATGTCATGGCGGAGTCGCAAATCAACATATTAAAAGTCATTGTAGCGGCACAATTATTTTCAAGCTGTTATTTTAAGGTGAAAAAGTTACATAGTGGGGCTTTAATTCATTATGTATTATTTCTCTCACAACCTTGAGTGTCAAATGTGAGTAATTTACATTTTAAATGGGCTTTTATTTGTCTCTTTCATGTGTAAATTAAAACATTGTTCTCAATGTGAGCAGCCCTGCAATATAACCCTGACAACCTGCTTTAAACAGGTTATGTTCTCATTGATTGTTCACACACACGAGACAAAGCTCAGGAGTAAATCCCACACAGCACAGTAGTACGTCTAAAGGAGTGATGTCAAAATAGTCTTGTACAAAAACCCTTGAAATGTTCATCTTCAAGCACAGACTGGACCTTTACTCATATATTTCCTGAGAGAAAGTTTGCTTGAATGTGAGATCAGTGACCTGTAAGAAAATATGCTGAGAAATATGCTGACAACCAAATTAATTATCACCTATGTAGGATTCGTCATATTCTTAAAATGCTTAACACATACAACGATGAACTAATGGAAAATAGGATAAATAAATGTAAAGCTTTCAATAGAAAAATGCTGAACTAAATATCTAAAGTCTAAGAAAATGAATTATATAACCAGGCAGTAAAGTCAAATTCTGATAATGTGTTTAAATTACAAAAAGACAAATGTAAAAAAATATTAACAAAAGATATTAGCCACAATCTACTGTTCGTAGACAGAACTCGTTGAAGTGTTACGTTACTAACCGCTTGCATGACAGGATGGTTCAGTGAATGGTGGCAACTAACAAAGCAGTTGTGTTGTGGGACTATGGGACTGCAATTCATTTGGAAGAAATTCTTGCTCAATTGCACATGTATATTATATTTAAGTTTTAGAAGACAGCAGGAAGAAACAATGAAAACCATAGTTATGTTATTCTGTCTGGAGAGATGTAAAAGACAGGATTATTTAATAATAATCTTCTTAAACTATGTTCCCCCACTGGGCTAATCAAACGTATAAAGATGTGATGGATCGTTAGCCTCTCCTCATTCCACCCTTCTGGTGTCAATATTTGTCTAAGGAGGCTGAAACCCTTTCATGGGAAATGGGGATCGCTGGTGATGTAGATGGTGGTCCAGACACAAATGTATCGTTGACTCCAGGCTAAAGCTAAAATATAAAGATGTAGTTATTAAATTGAACTGAACACACAAGGGGGCAGTGTGTTCTCCCACAAGGTTCTGAGAGATCGAACCAGGCCTAAAGTTACACTCCAGCTGCTGTTGATTCAGCATTACTGCGAGGAGAAGCTTATCAACTATGCCTATGAGCAGCCAAAGCTGACAAACCCGGGAGGTGTTTCTGACTGCAGATGAAATCCAGATAGATAAACATGAGCGGTGTGCTGGTACGCACATGTCATACTTTGATACATACTGTGGTTTTCAGATATTTCAGAGCAACAGAATGCCTGCAAATGTGTTTGTTGAGCTCTATTCACTCTGCAAAGAATGGTCACGTATGATTTAAAAACTCCTATCTGGTTATTGATTTGCCACAACCTGATGGCAGTTGGATTCTGCTTGAACACTATGCAGTGAGGGATTTGTGTTTTCCAGGTGCTGTTTGCCTTGGTCAAGTAAAAGACGTACTCAAATGATGTCATTGCAAGTGGTTTATCGTGTTAATCTACAGCAGTAACAATGGAAGTTATAGTCATACAGTACACTGTTACACCTCACAAATTACCTCCGATGCCAATGGGGGAAATACTATACCAGAGAGCATGTTATAAATATCTGCCTTTTTATTAACTGTAATCATGTTCTTTCCCTAACCTGTTTAAGTTTCCTAAGTCTAACCTTAAATCAATAATCAATCGACTGGAGCGACTATACAAAAAGACTGGACTCACGGTACACAGCCAAATGTACTTAGATCACCTTCAACACTACAAGAAAGCCCTCACCACTGCCAAATCTGCATACTACTCCAACCTCATCAACACTGGTACAGGCAACAGCAGAGTCCTCTTCGCAACAGTCAGCCATTTACTTCAGCCTCCTAAAACCCTCCCCCCAGACATCTCCACTGATCAGTGCACTGCCTTCCTAGACTTCTTCAGCTCCAAAATCAACACCATCCACCAACAGCTGGCCTTATCTTGCACTTCCTCAACCAATCGACCCTGGATGATCCCCACTGGCCAACCTTTCGTCAGCTCCCTCTCCGACTTCAGCCCAATCTCAGAACACACCACCTCGGAACTCATCCATAAAGCCAAATCCACCACCTGTCAGCTCGATCCCCTTCCCACCTGCCTTGTCAAAGCCTGTCTATCATCCATTTCCCCCATGATCACCAACATAATTAACTCCTCCCTCACCACTGGTACTGTACCCCCACTCTCAAACTGGCTGCCATCACACCTATCCTGAAAAAACTTGGTGCTGACCCAACTGTCCTTAACCATTACCGACCCATCTCCAACCTCACCTTCATTTCAAAAACACTTGAAAGGGTGGTTGCCGCACAACTACAGTCCCACCTTGACGAAAACAACCTCCATGAACCTTTCCAATCTGGCTTCCGTCAAAAACACAGCACTGAAACAGCCCTGGTCAAAATCACAAACGACCTCCTTCGTGCAGCTGACTCCGGACTCCTCCCCATTCTCATCCTCCTCGACCTCAGTGCAGCATTTGACACCATCTCACACCCTCTGCTCCTGGACCGCCTGGCTGGCATCGGAATCACTGGCACTGCACTCTCCTGGTTCACTTCATACCTCACTGACCGCCAACAATTCATTCAACTAAAGAACCACAAGTCTAGGTGTTCAGGTGTCTCACTTGGAGTGCCCCAGGGGTCAGTATTGGGTCCCCTTCTTTTTACCATTTACTTCCTTCCCCTGGGCACAATCCTCCGTCACCATGGGGTCCATTTTCACTGCTACACCGACGACACACAAGTCTACATCTCATCAAAACCGACCGCTGCCATCCCTCCTCCCTCCCTCATCACCTGCCTTGAAGACATCCGGAGCTGGATGAGCAGGAACTTCCTTAAACTAAACGGCAATAAAACTGAGGCCCTGCTCATCGGCTCCAAATCCATCATCACCAAATCCAAACACACCACAGCTCCACCCATCATCATCAACGGATTTCCTGTACCCTTCTCCCCCCAAGTCAAGAGCCTCGGCGTCATTCTGGACAGCACCCTTTCATTTGCACCCCATATTAAAAACATCACCCGGACTGCATTCTTCCACCTCCGCAACATCTGCAGACTCCGCCCATCACTCACCCAGTCCAGCACCGAAATCCTGGTCCACTCATTTGTTACATCCCGCATCGACTACTGCAATGCCCTCCTCACCGGACTACCCACCAAACTCATCAACAGATTGCAAATCATTCAGAACTCGGCCGCCCAGATTATCATCTGCACCAAATCATCGGACCACATCACTCCTGTACTCCTCCAACTTCACTGGCTCTCTGTACAATACCAGATCGACTTCAAGAACCTTCTCCTCACCTACAAAGCTCTTCATAATCTGGCCCCCACTTACCTCTCCGACCTCCTTCAGGAATACACTCCCTCCCGCACCCTCCGCTCATCCTCTTCTGGACTGTTAACCATCCCCACGTCACGCCTCAGTACAATGGGTGCCCGAGCCTTAAGTTGCTCAGCACCCAGGCTCTGGAACTCCCTCCCCCCACACATAAGACAATCAGACTCCATCACATCATTCAAGTCCCAACTAAAAACCCACCTGTTCAAACTGGCATACTCTTTATAACTGGATCCTAAACACTTCACTTGTTTTTATGTTGATGTTCTGTTTTAATGTTTTATTGTTGTTTTTATCTATCATACTTTTATCCTGTATCCTGTTCAATTTTATTGTGTCCTTGGGTGACATGAAAGGCTCTTCCAAATACAATGTATTATTATTATTATTATTATTACTACATTGCAACGAACATAATCTGGGGTTTTGCTAAATCTGATAAAACAATGAACATAATTCGTGCAGATTATATGAACCCCTAAAAGGACAACCACACCGGCAACTAATAATGGATGGAAACATGTTCTCCTTCTTTTTATTTCTTCCTTTATTAAAAGGAGTGAACAATATAAGATGAGATGGAGATTTCCTTGGCATCTGTTAGTCTTTCCTCTCTGTCACCCTTGAAGGTTATTGTGCCAAGAACCTCAACTCCTCCCAGCTCCCGGGCTCTGGGCCTAAGAACTTAAAACACACCAAAGCCCACCCACTTGGCCTGGGTCACGTACACAGCGGCACGCCGTAGTGACAGATGGAGCTTGCACAGAGAGATGCCCTGATTGGATGCAGTACACAGGCCTGCTGCAAGCCATCCCACATGGTACAGTTAATGTGCCACAGCTGGCCAATGCATATGAAAAGCAGCACATGGGTGTCCAGTTACACGTAGAAGTGAGACCTATAAATGTGACTCACATTAATCCCACAGGGAAGTGATACCTGTCCTCATGGACCTGTAGTGCTGTGAAGCTGGTTGATGCTTGATTACTTCCACTGTTTGTTGGTCTTCTTTCTTTCTTTTTTAATACACTTTTAAAACTGGATGTCCCTGGATGTGAATAAGTTATTTCTATTTGATTCTTAAGTGTATCAGTATTATCCAGTATTTGGATGTTGCTCAAGGAGCTCTGTATCGGCCGCCATGGACTAACTCAAAGCGGAGTCTCTAGACCAGCAGCTTCTAGTCCCTGTGAACTGCCACTTGCACTTTTCCAGTCCGCCTGCAGGAAGCTAGTTCATAGTCTACATGTCAATGCCAACGTCAGCTCAAAACTCTTTTTGAGGACTATTGGAAATGTAAAAAAAAAGTTGTTATTTCTCAGGATTCAATAAACGCAATAGAGCTAAACCTTCCACTCGTGGCACTCATATTATGGCCATTGTCCACGCTGCCACAAAAAAAATATCCTTTCAGATCACACTGAAATATGAAAACTGACATTTTACACCCGTCATGCTCAACAAAGAGATCTGTGAGTGAAATCTACATATGCAGTCCTCTTCCCTCCGGAGGTCTTGGTGTTGGGCCGTTTACAGCAGGCTTCTGTCGCTGCACATCTGCTCTCATCGGCCTGCACTTCCCACAGTGTTACATTGACAATGTCAACCTCTTCTGGGCACACAGGAAGTCATGGCTTACTTCCAAATTGGTTAGAGGCAAACTACTATCAACAAACATATCGTAGCGTGTTGCCAACAAGCATGTTCCTCTATCAGGCAGCCAAAACATTTCCCCGACATCCACTCAACTCCGACCAGTCCCACTACTACCGATGTCCTTGGGGTCGCAGCATCAGTCCGATTGAATTTCCATGCCTTCTTTCGATTATTCATGCCAGGACTGTCAAGCAACCATATACTGACACATCTTTGTGAAGTGGTGAGGCTCAGGCGCAGAGAGACAGGCTGGGACGCAAAATGCAATAACCAAAAAGCACTCTTTAATGAGTAAAAAACGGTTCACAAAAACAAGGTCCAAAAGGGGCAGGCAGAAAATCCAGGTTCCGGACAGGCAGGTAGAACCAGTAACAGGAAAGGAACGAGAGACAACTATAGACAACAATCCAACAGGAGACAAGGGAAAGACTGACACAATATATCGGGGGTGAAACAGGTGTAAGACATCAGACAGTAACGAGACAAGAGTGGCTGAGGGCAGGTGCAGGTAATTAAACAATTAAGACACAGAGGAGACAGGAGACACGGAACACAGGAGAAACAGAAATGGGGCATTACATATACATGTTCTCCAGTTTCCGCATTGCTATTAACAATGGGTTCACCAAATGCTTTGAACTTCTCCAGCACTATAAAGACCACTCGTTCATATTGCAACATGGACAGCTCCGTTCTTCCATCCCCACCACGTAGAACTGCCCGGTGCTCTCCCTGTTGGTCATCTCTTCTTTCTACAATTCCAGTCGTCTGTGACAGCAGGCCCTGCTGCCTCGGAGGCCTCGAGGAGGAGCTAACTCATGTTCCTGATCGTAAGCATTGCCATTTGTTTTGGTCTAGGCAGAGTCTCATTTCATTTGGTAATTTAATACCCTCTGCCCTGGTTAAATCATTACACTTAGTCCCTAAATAGACTGTACAGAAAATGTTAACACACAAAGCTGTGGGCAGATAGGCCAATTCTTTGAGACGTAATATCCGACAAATTATGAAGCAAACAAGACACATTCAAATAATATATGTATGTGTCACCTTTGTGGCATTGTACCATCTAAGTTATTCATTCATTTATCGATGAAATATGCAGATTTATCGGGTATAAATTAAATCCATTTTCGCAGCACAACAAACTGTGTTAAAATGTTTATTTTAGTTATTTATTTATTCTACATTTTCACTAAAGGTCATGCATCATATATAGAAAATATGCTTTATTTGGAAAATAAAAATGAGGCATCCTTGTCATTTAGAACATTTTAGAATATAAAACAGGTGGAAAGAGCAAGTTTTGATTTACTTTCCCATTTTGCATTTAATTAATCAGTTCTTGTTTTAGTACTCCTCCACAAGTGTATTTCCTTTCAACCTGATGATCCCACCTGGTGGATGAGATGAAAAGACAGTGCTGACTCAATTTGCATCAAAGTCTCAATGAGTCAGCCACACAAGTGGAGACAGCTGCACCTGCGACTTATTCTTATTTTTTATTCCAATGTATTGATTTGCACCTTTTACTCCAAGCAGTACTGTATTGTCTGCATTTTTTAGTTTTAGTGTTGTGATTGTTGTTCTCCTTTCAACAACTTTGATGAATGGATGGGAGATATGTCTCCTGCGTAATGACTGGCATAATTGCTTCTGTAACATATATTGTTGTCTGCAGTTCATTATGGGGGTGATAAACTTTTATCCTCCCTCCATAATTTGAAGTTAAGACTTAGCTGTTGAAATTATATGTTGCTGGAGGACATGACGCAGGAATGATTTCTAATTGAATGCCAGGTAAATGTAATACGTGTACAGGGTCAAAGAAAGAAAGAAAGACAAACACCTGTCACCTGCATCTACAGTTTCTGGTATGCTGGTCATTTTTTACATTTCAGTTCAAAGTGGCAAATGACAAATTACTCGATTGTCGAGGTGAAGTCCCTGGATCTTAAAATAAGTTGGCAAACTTAGATATTCAAATACATTTAAAACATCAAACTGATTTAGAGACTTCATAGAAATGGTAGCAATTAAATCATTGTTACAAGCCTGTGACCTTGATTTCCCCCAGTTCTTGGATCTCATGCATAACACACATGCTCTCATTGTTTATTCAGTGTACACAAGTAAAATCTCACCTTTTCAAGAATGTTAGGACTGAGACGCAGCTGCAATAACACTATCCAGACTGAAATGGATAATTGTGTATGCAAACATGTTCAGATTATTATTATTCTAGCCTAATCAAGCAAAACATGGTACGGCTTATAATTATGTTTAAATAATGCAAATTAAGCCCTTTGTTAGGAAAAGGGTAATTTATATGACCTACTGTACGGTAAGTAATAGGCTTTTTGTAGATCAAAGCACTTACACAATTTCCTAATGCTCAATTTACCATGTGGTCATAACTACTATGATAAAAATAAACTCAAACTTTTTGACAATTTGACAATTTGACTCATTACATATCCATAACTAATGTTTTATCTTAGCGCTGTCATAATGACTTGACATTGTTCCATCCTACTGCAGAGGAAAAACTTATGATTATTGTGTGATGCTTGCTTTCCCAAAGGCAGAGCATTGCAGGGTGTGCGTTGAACCGCAGTGTATAACATGCTATTAATGTTTTGTTTCTACTATAATGACTTTGAGGATGGTATTAAAATAGTTCTGCGTGGGTTGACATTGTGTATCAACATAGTAGAATGGATCTGTTGCACCTATATGACCATGAATAATGTTGTTACCCTCAGAGTTCCAGTAAGTTTAACTACATCAACAGCTGAATGCCCAGTTGGATCGATGCCACAGAACTGAGAGCATCTCATGTCTGGTTATTGATTTACATCCCCACTGTGAAGCAATGTAGTCCGGTTGGGCAAATGTATAGATTTAAATGTTATATCATTTTACTACTAAGCTATTTTACTTGGTAACACAACACACACACAGAAAATAAAGGATGGTTTAAAAAAGAAAATGTTTAAAAAGTGTCAAATAAAGGGATTCAAGCTATATTTAAGGGTTTACTCTGCATCTCAAGAGAGCTGTTTACTTATTGATATTTCTGTGAGACCATGGCACATTGTAACCTGAGTGAGAGATAAAGGACATTCTGGGTTATGGGTGAACTATCCTGTGTTGCAATATCAGGTCTGCAGGGGCATTGCCTGTTATATTATATTATATTATGCTTATCTTAGTAAAGAATACAGTTTCAGACATAAGGGAGCTCCGTTGGCCTGTGGTGACCAACTAATCTGTGTGCGTCGATCCTGAATGACTGAATAAAGAGCTTAAGACTGAAGTTCCTGGACCGAAAGCTGCAGTTGCCGGGTGCTGAGGCTGCAGCTGAGCATTGCAGGGGGAAAAAGCAAGTCGATGATGGATGATGTTGATATGTGCTAAACATCCCGATCGCAAACTGTCTTCAGTGTAAGATTTTATTCTCGGCAAAATAGAGTATCATTGTCTATGAAACCTCTGTATTCATTATCTCTCACTGGCTTGCTGGTCAGACAGAAAGCATTTAGTCCACCAGTCGGCTCTTGACCAAACCATCAGAATGATAAAGTGGCCTGACTGCCATTGAATAGGCTAGGATACACAGCACCTTGCCTTGGAGCAATCTTCATTGCCGGAGGTTGGCGAATGAGTAATAAAAAAGTCATCACTTTGAAAAGGAAAGTGCCCGGTCAGCATTTGAGATGTGCTCAACCATGTGCCGGGTATCTTCTTCTCACATACAATCATAACATAAGTGTGAACACACGGGACAATAGAACGGATCATCTCTCTTTCCTACACAACGTCTCCGGTGATATGGCACCAATGAATAAAAGGTGGAGTTTTTGCTTTGTAAAGCAAACAGCTATGTCCCCCTTCCTTCAGAGATAACAAATATATATAAGCTGTGTACCTGCAGTGCACGGTGGAAGGATTGTAAAGGCAGGTGGGGGGAGGGGGCTGACTTGGAAGACTTTGCTGCGACATCAGGCAGCTCGGTAGAATGGATGTCCTTGAAAGCGCAGAGTTAACAGAAAACAGCCAGGGAGATGCATCATAGAGCTCTAGCTGGAGGACGTGCCTGTGCAGCGCCGTATCGGGGGGCCCGAACCATGATTGGCTTTGCCTGTTTTGTCATTTGTTAACTTCAATTCTCACCCCACCAAAAAACACAGTCAGCCTCATGGATAATCTTGACAAGAACCTATCAGAGGCATCTGTTAACATGGAGCGTGCTGCTTTGTAATTTAATGCGACTGTTGTTGTTAACGCAGTGTGCGGAGCAGCCTCCTCGCAGCAGATACAAGGGGGCATCTTGTACCGGCTGCATTCAATTCAGTTGAAATAGTTTCACTCTCTGCAGGACAGTTTATTAACTTCTAATGGATTACACTTACTGGTACCATTTTGCTTCCCTAGTTCAATTCCACTTGAAAGCTAGAAAGCATAGTAAAAATACTGTAACGGGCTGATTGACATGTAATGTTAACCTGTTATGTTATCAGTGTTATTGTGTTTACAGAAATAAGTTGTTCTAGATAAGTTTGATTAAAGCAATTACTAAATTCAGGTCACTAAAGGTCACATGACCTGTGTAGCTCTCAGGTATTTTCCCACATTCCCTACACACTGCAATAATTAAAAACTCCTAAAGAAGGCTTGTATTCAATTAAATTCAGTTAAATTTATTTTGTATAGCCCATTATCACAAATTATAAATTTGGCTCAGAGGGCTTTACAATCTGTACACATACGACATCCTCTGTCCCAGGTCCTCACATCGGATCAGCAACAACTCCCAAGAAATAGAAAAAAACCTTTCAGAGGGAAAAAGGGAAGAAACCTTCAGGAGAGCAACAGAGGAGGATCCCTCTCCAGGATGGACGGATGCAATATATGTCACGTGTACAGAAGGAATAATTACAGCGGTACAACACATTCAATGAGTATGACAGTGAATGAATAGTTGGTAGTATGATCCAGACCTCCAGGATCCATCAGCCAGATGGAGGTAGAGAGGAGGAGTGGGCGGGGCACAGCAGCAGGGCCATGACATCAGACCCAGCCAGGTCCAATGGACCCTCTGAAAAGTGAAGTCACAAGGATTGTGGGGAGGAAGCAGAGTTAGTAATGTGCAATGGAGAGATGACAATTCATCCATAAGTAGAGAAAGAAGAGGAGAGAGGTGCTCAGTGTATCCTAAAACGTCCCTCAGCAACGTATAAGTCTATAGCAGCATATCCAGGAGCTGAACCAGGTGGACCTGATTCAGCCATAACTATAAAACTATTGAAGGGATAAGTCTTAAGTATTCTCTTAAGAGAGGTGACTGTGTCTGCCTCCCGGACTGAAGGTGAAGCTGGTTCCATAAAAGAGGAGATTGATAACTGAAGGCTCTGGCTCCCATTTTACATTTTAAGACTCTAGGAACTACAAGTAGCCCCGCATATAGTGAGCGCAGCTCTCTAGTGGGGCCATATTGTATTACAAGCTCCTTAAGATATGATGGTGCATCACCAATCAAGGTTTTGTAGGTTACGAGAATAATTTTAAAAGTGACTCTTGATTTTATGGGGAGCCAGTACAGAGCAGCTAGTGCAGGAGTGATGTGATCCCTTTTCTTAGTTTTAGTGACAACACGAGCTGCAGCATTCTGGATCAACTGGAGGGACCTACGAGACTTATTAGAGCAGCCTGATAATAAGGAGTTGCAGTAATCCAGTCTAGAAGTAACTAATGTGTGAACCAGTTTTTCTGCATCTTTTTGAGACAATATGTGCCTGCTTTTTGAAATGTTACATAGATGAAAAAAGCAGTCCTTGAGATTTGCTTCACGTGGGAGTTAAAGTACAAGTCTACAGACACCACATCACCAGATAATTGATCTCTGAGGTGTTCAGGGCCAAGTAAAATAACTTCACTTTTGTCTGATTTTAACATCAAGAAGTTGCAGGTCATCCATGTTTTTATGTCTTTGAGACATGCTTGAATTTGAAAATGAAAAAGTACAGGCCAATTTAAAAAATCCCATTTTTAAAATGAATTAATAACATATAATAACAGCTGAACAACTTCTTGTTTAAATATCTCTGTTGATGTCTTCCAGTCCTGCTTTTGCCGGCATACAGAACTGAAACTGCTCTTGTTAAGGTTTTCAACGACGTCCACTTCAACACGGACGCTGCAGCACTTCAGTCTTCGTATTACTTGGATCTCAGTGTGCATATTTCTGTATATTTGTCTCATTATTACTGGATCTCAGTGTGAATATTTCTGTATATATGTCTCATTATTACTGGATCTCAGTGTGAATATTTCTGTATATATGTCTCATTATTACTGGATCTCAGTGTGCATATATCTGTATATATGTCTCATTATTACTGGATCTCAGTGTGTATATATGTCTCATTATTACTGGATCTCAGCACTGCATTCGACATGGTCGACCATTTCATACTACAAGACAAACTGGTTTGAATCCTACTTAAACGACCGTAAATACTTTGTGTCTGTAGCTAATTACACATCACGGGCATATCAAGACAATTACAGAATCCGCCTACTTACACCTGAAGAATATATCAAGGATTAGAGGACTTATGTCTCAACAGGATTTGAAAAAACTTGTCCATGCATTTATCTTCAGTAGACTTGACCACTGTCACGGTGTGTTCACCGCTCTGTGTAAAAAGTAAATCAGAAAGCTGCAGCTCGAGTCCTTACTAAGACCCGGGGAGTGGATCACATCACTCCAATTCTGAGGGCCTGGCTTCCTGTCCAACAAAGAATTGACTTTAAAATCCTGCTGCTGGTTTATATGGAACTGAATGGTTTAGGGCTACAAACATTTCAATCAGGAGAGACCAGTTGGATAAAGAAAGGAAAATGTTTATTGTTAACAGATGATATGAAATGATAAAGTTTCAGAGTCTTTGGTGCTTGGACTCTAAAGGGAGATTTTTAATTGAGGACCGACGACCCCGATCAGCAACAAGGTAGATCCCCCTGCAGAGTCCAGACCTGATGATGATGGTGGCTGAGGAGTTGATGAAGCTGATGGATCTGTAAAGACCGGCTGGAGAAGGGGGGGAGGGGTGCGTGACAGCAACATGAATGAACTAGAGGTAGAGAGACAGCCATATTTAAAAGACACAGCAGCGAGATGATTAGGCCAACGATCTAATTGTTTTGTTGCGCTTATTAAATAGAAGAGACCAGCTGATCCAAACAGCTGGTCTCATGAATGACAGCCCCAAACAATGACGGCAAGTGAATTATGAGTGAGCATGCGTGGAAAGTGTATCGGCAAATGTATGAGAAATAAATGACGGGCCTGCAAGAGTATGGACTCCTGACTGAATTTAGTGGACTGGTCTACTTTCTGTTCCAAGTCAGAACTAAACGTGGAGGAGCAGTGTTCAGTTTGTATGCTTTACATATCTGGAACAAAGTCCATCAGAGCTGCAGGTCTGCTGAGACCCTCAGCTCATTTGAATCTGAATTTAAAGGAGAAAGACTTTTCTGTTCGTTGTTGCATTTAAGTTTAAATGTCCTTAATGGTTTTCAAATATTTTCTTTTGCATTATGTTTTGATGTTTTTAATGGTTTCATGTGGAATGTGCCTTGCCTTGTCTTAAGAATTCTAATCTTTGTAAATACTAAATACACACCTAGAAGCTATTTAATCAACTACGAGAGAATGCCTACACATAAGGGCAGGTAACTACATTATTAATCTAGAGAAGGATGGTAAAACAAGGATCCCGAAAGGCCTTGAGAGAATCGATATCGGGGAATTTTGGAAGTAAAAGTAAAAACACAGGAACAAAAAATGTACAATGTTATCTAAGAATACATAATATCAATCTCAAGGATTTAACTGTTACTTTAAACAAACCTTCAGCACGATCATATTCGACAGACATAATGTTGCTACAGTATTATATAATAAAGCTATAGTATATTAGTATTGGATTGTTTTGTTCTTAATACAATACGTGCATGCCAATGTGGACATCGAAAGACTTTGTGGTCCCAGTGGCATTTGAAGTTTCTCATGCTGGCTGTGAAGATATTTCTATTACATAATGTGACACCGCGGCAAGAAGTATGGGCCACATCCACATTCATTGTGTTGTGCAAAAATCCATTTAGAACTTCAGCTGATGTAAATATGAAGTTTGCTTAATCAAGTGGTCGTTATGCAAAGTTTCAGTCGGACACATCATGGAAGCATTTTCAGTGAATACTCAAAGTATTATCACATGCATATTTCATACTCAAACAACTTTGGAAGATAACCAATTGATTTAGCTAATTGTATACCAATGTCTCTGCTAGTTGGATTAATATACATTGACTTAAGGGTATCACACACCATCAGTGTGTGTGTAAAACACATGGGGTCGCTTGTTATGTATCATTTCATCGAAGCGATACACTGGAATTATATTTTCGCAGGAAGCAACTGTCCATTAATGACCAGGGTGGTTCTTTTTGGGGGGCTGGGGGTCGTTGGTTTCTTTGTCTCTTTGTCAGCAGGATTACAGAAAAACTACTGGCCCAGCAGAGGAAGAAATCATTACATCTGGGATCAGATCGGGATCACATGGCTGATACTAGCATTATTATTTACTTCTGTGGCTTTCTGCGCCCTTAGCATCTGACACGACCAATGCTAGCAAGACCATCAAAGACAAGAGTCCTATGGTAACATACATGAGAGTAGAAGAATAAAAGAGAAGAATTGTAACAAACTGTAGTAATGTAGTTTGACGGGCAACAGGACCGAGGGGTGTTAGATTCGAGTGACACAACTCTAAAGCAGCGGTGCCGAAAAAGAACATAGACGTTCAGCAAATCATGTCTGAACAAAGAGAACTGCGCTATAACTCACTTTAAAATATCAGCACAGTCCATTAGCTTTTACTAACTTACATTTTTCTCTCCGAACCACAGACGTAGAAATGAACGATGTGAATCACGAATGTCCTCTGTTTGCCAAATTCCTCTCCAGCACACAAGCCCAGAAAGATCAAAGAGCAGTGCTGCAAGAGAAAGATGAAATTAGAGCAGATAAACTTGTGTGGACAGCAGAAAAGGGGAAATGAAGGCGAGCAGGACCCTCACTTGGGAAAAGTATATTGAGCCAGACCTCAAGGTGTACTGCAAAACCACCTCTCTTTGACCCGTGGGACTAATCACAATTTTAAAGCATCCCTGTGCCCCCCCCCCTTTGCCATGACCCCGAGGGCAGACTCTCAGGAAGATGTCCTCTCTGGACTCATTAGAAATGGATGTGGTGTTTCTGTCGGACATGATGGACGTGAGGGTTTTGATCAGCTCTGCCAAAGCTGAACATTTGGCACTGGGCTTGCACCTTGATAAGCAGAACTCACAAAGGTGCTCCTGGACGTTGTAGTCAGAAAGAGTACCCTCAGAGTTCAACGCAAAGCTCTTTCCCCGGTCACTGCGCAAACTACTGATGATTATTCTTTCTTTTTTTGTGTTGAAGTGAAAGCATCTTCCTTCTCCGCTTGGAGGTTAATACTGTGGGTCATTGCATTCTCTGAAGAGGAAATTAAACATGGAGAGTAAGCCTTGAAATATCTCGGTGCATAGCTCCATTACTTATATCCCATAATAGATTTTTGTATTTCATTATATCCAGTGCCCGCTTTTGTCCCAGTAAGCAGTCCAGGAGTCAAATACAAAGATAGCAGTTACTAAGCAAATGGGTCCTATATGCAATAGCTTTTCATTTTATTTCCCCCCTTTTTATTTTTCTCAGACGACCAATTGCTGAGCTCTGTGTGAGTGCATAAGAGTATCCTCTTTTCTCCACCCTAAGGGATAAAAGTCACCTTCTCCAAATCTCATTGAACAAAAAGTCACACAGAAAATAAAAGCTAAACTCTATATTCCGCCTGCACACGGAGTTCAAGCTTAGAGAGAACCGGGTTGGCACTTTTTAGTTCTCTCTTTGTCAGCAGGAATAGAGGGAGAGAGAGAGCGAGAGTAAAGAAGAGAGGGGCAGAGAGAGTAAGAAAAGCCAAGGCAAGTGCATGAACCTTGAAAAAAAAAATTATACATCTATTTTTGTAATTTACTAAAAAGAACATGCATTGAGTTGGAATCACTTGGCTCGCTACATCTTAGACTCTCTCTCTCTTTCAGTAGTTGACTCCCCCTCCACCTCACCTCAATGTAGCTGATTCACTCACACTCGTGTGCAGTGTGGCTCATCCAAGATGGGAGGAGCACAATAATTGAATTAGGTCATTCTGAAATCTCAATCATGGATGGGGCAGGAGAGGCATGCGAACCTTGAATCCGACAGGGGAGCTGTAGTCCGCCACAAACAGGTGCAGCCGATGTGTCCGATCGACAGGCATCCATCACTCACGGCTTTTGCTCAAACTGATTCCTGCCGCTTTGGCAGCTGTTCTTCAAAACATCCCTGCAGTGTGAACTGTACTTGATTTTCTCAGGATTTCATGATTATTATGGTTTAATGTTATTTATTATCATCTCAGATGATCTTGTTCTTCTTCTTTGCTTTCTTTTCTTATTGTTACCAATATGTCCTATTTGTTTGTTTTTGTCTGCTTTCCATTTGTGTTTTGTTCTGTTTGTCACTGTCTCTTGTCCCCATGTAAAGCGTCTTTGTGTATTTAGAAAAGTGCTATATAAATTTGAATTATTATTATTAATATTATTATTATTATTATTATTATTATTATTATTATTTGTCCTTTCAGATCAAGCATTGGCTTTATTATATTTATTACTAATATTATTTGGTGACATATTTTCTTAATATTTCCCTGAATGAAAAACAAGAACCTTCTTATTACAATGAGATTAACATTTGAGAATATAAAAATGCTATCAGACTCCATTTCAACAGAGAACATGTGACAATGATATCTCACAGTGAAAAGAGCGACCACTGGCCTGACCACTGTCACCAATGAAACCTGTCTCTCCGGTGTTGATTGACTACTGACACGATTTGAGTGCTGAGTCCCAGAAGTTCAGCAGCCAGAACACTGCGAGGCAGATGTTAGTGAGCATAATCTATTATATCTCAACTTTTAAAAATGTGTATTCATTGCTGATGTATAAAACTGTCCGTGCCTAATTTAGTATTTTCTTTTATTAATTTTATGGAAACCAGATTTACCGTAAGAACAGTTACGAGGGACAGCCTCTGCCAAGTTTTCTCTATTAAGTAGTTAGAAATCTATATTTATACCTTTGAATAATGAAGAAGAAGCTTTCATATAATTTCTTGTATTAGATATTGTATGACGCATAATTTAGGAGGTTCACCCACTCCTCCTCCGGACTAGAGGTGAAACTTTGCAACATAGATATTTAAATTGTGCATGGACCCTGTGATAACTCACCGTGACTTTGGTGCTAAAGTTTACTGTGGAGTAAAACCTGGTTTAAAGATTAATACAGGGTTAAGAAGTGAAGGGTAGAAAAAGACGTATGCGCACAGATATCTATATCTACCAAAGTCAATAAAAGGCTAAATGAAATATCTAGAAAGTATGTCAGAAACTATAACCATGAGAACCAGCCTTAAATGTACACCTCTTAAGAAATGGATTATGCCACTGAGCCAAATTGTCTTCCCACTAGAGCACTTGTACATTCGGTGAGATACAATTATGTATCTGCAGTTGTTTAAAAGCCTTTAATTGTTTATGTCTGCACCTGTCTGTATCTTCCATAAGACTCAAATTCTCTCATGTGTACTTGGTTAGTTCTCTTCTTAATAAATGTTCCCCCTCGCCTCCTCCTACTTCTTTCATCATAAGTATACAATAATTAATTACTGAACAATTCTCCTGCTCATTTATCCAGAAAATGTGCTGATCACCTTGTGCTTGCCATTGTCTCTCTACATGCCCAAACACGGTGCGCACCGTTCTAAATGCTCCCCTAATGGAATGACAGTAGGAACAATATTGTCCACCTAACAAGCTCGTAAAACTAACAAGCCAACATTTTAGAGGCAGAGGCTAGTTGATGGAACATAACTGTAATCTGAAGGGCAGGAGAGGAGGAAAGAGTGTGAGGATGAACTGGGGACAACGAGATGAATAGGCTTGGATGAGACAAGTGCAATTACAATAAATGTGTACATGTGCCACCGGATGGCATCGGCCTTACCTGCAAGAGTGACCCCCAGAGAAGGAAAGTGTTTTTTATAGAAGCTCGACCAACCTCTTCACGACCTTAACGAAATTACCTGAAGCTGACTTACCGTACAGTGGAGTGAGTTCAGCTCAATTGTATAAAAGCAGCAGCCTTTCAAATTCAAATGAGTATATGTATATATAGTATATTTTATTGCTGTTGTGTATTGCCTACTGCTCACTGCTGTGACATTGCAACTCTCTTATGGCAAATACGGCACAGTGAGTTCATCCTTTACTTCTGAATGTAAACGCACCATTGTACTGTAATTTTCAGTCATCTTTCGATACCAACTCCTATTAACGTTGTATTGGGAAGTGAGTGACATTGACATTTTACTGCATGTCTCAATCAACGCTGAATGAAACAAAGAGGAGAGCTGCAACGCTTCAAGCTGAAGTGAAAACATGGAGTTTGTAAGAGGATAAAAGATTTACTGTGCGTTGCACCTCTCTCCTCAGCTTGTTGACTCTCTTTCTTTCCCGCGCTGCCTGCCTAGGCTTATTGACCCTTGAAATGTCACGTCTTAGCGTTGGGGTGAGGCTCATGCGCAGAAAGACAGGCTGGGACGCAGTGAAATAACAAAAAGGCACTCTTAAATGAGTCAAAAAAAACTGTTCACCAAAACAAGGTCAAAAAGGGGGCAGGCAGAAATCCAGGATGCGGACAGGCAGGCAGGCAGGCGGGCAGGTAGAACCAGGAACAGGACAGGAACGAGAGACAACAATAGACAACAATCTGACAGGAGACAAGGAAAAGACTGACACAATATATCGGGGGTGAAACAGGTGTACGACAGACAGTAACGAGACAAGAGTGGCTGAGGGCAGGTGCAGGTAATTAAACAATTAGCACATAGAGGAGACAGGAGACACGGGAACACAGGAGAAACAGAAATGGGGCGTTACATGAATAACATAGGAATTAACAGCCTGGAAGAATTATAGCTAAAGAAAAAAGATCAGAAACATATACGGATTAAAAAAACATCCATGCTTAATGTTTCTTCTTAATTGACCCTCTATCTGCACACTGTAGATCTGCCCTCTGCTATGTGTCGTTCCCGTACCACCACCCTGATTCACTGAACCCTGCTTAGTATTTCCACCAGTTGATGGGTTAATCCCACCATCGTATTCTCAGTCTTATCTGGTCACCCAGGTGTATAAGATAGGCCCGCTGTGCAGTGGTCCGTTTGTAATGGTGGTGTGTGTGTTGTGTGCTCAGTCACCCTGCTGTTTCACAGATGCTGTGCTTTATCTGAAGCAGACTGTGGTTATTATAGAAGGGGACGTGGTAAGAGACACTGGTCCCCTGGGTAAATGTATACTGTGAACGTGGATAAAGTCCATGATGAACACACCTTGCGCCATTGTTCTTGTACTGCAGCCTCGGCACGTGTCCATTGAGGTGCATGCCAACGCCTCACACACACCCTGAAGATAGACATGCTTGTAAGCCTAATAAGTTATAGAGCATTGCAACAGCAGAGAAAACATGCGCAATTATAGGAACGATCGAAATCCTATAAGTACGTAGGAAATCAATTACATGCAATATGATGCACACAACAACACAATGATGTAATGTAAAGATTATGTTTTCACTTTCCATGCTTTGTCAATAACCGTGCAGGATGATGTTATCATCGACTAGATGTTCAACTCAAGCATTGAGAGAAACTGCTGCACAGATGTCAATAATATAAAATGTTTTTTCATAGGATGAGTTATAATTTCTGACCAATAGTATACATTATTAAACAATTTAAATGTCTGTATATGTGCTTATAACTACATTATGGTGTGCCATACATTATTTATTAAATGGTGAATAAATATTGAATATTCTGAAACCTTAAATTTACGGGCACCATTAAAGCACAACGGTTACTTCTATTTACGTAAATGTTGGCTCTTTTGTTGGTCTCAGGTTGACAGACTTGTCTACTTAAGTGAGAGAGAGTACGGTATTTAGTCTCCCGTTCGCTTGCAAGCGCCAAATAAATGTGAAACCTGCCTCCTCAGGGGCAGAGAAAAAGGATTGCGTTTTTGTTTTTGCAGAGAACACACTGACACCGGCTCGCAATCACAAACACACATACTGTACAGCGCACATGCTCGCTGCAGTCAGCGATCACATACGGTACCCCGGTACATAGCTATTAGCACAGATAAATCCATCATGTTGAGCTATTACGCTGGAGGCACTGCTGGGGAGAATTGCATGCCCCATCCCTCCTTTGTGCTTTATTTCTTGCTAAATATAAACAGACAAACAATAAGTTTGCGTTCTAAAGGGACTTAAGCAGTCGGAGGAGCTCGGCAAGTTCGGACCGACAGATTTGAAGTCCCAGTGGCTCTTCAGGGTCGATTTGATTTTAAATATGGTTTGTGGTTCCATTTCTTTATGTTTAAAGAAAGCAGGATGACCCGTGTCGTGGCAGAATAAATCAAGTGAAGTAAGGTGATATGACAAACTATTCAATTAAAGGACTTGTTCTAGACCTGATACAAATTCATGCTTAGATATGACCTGAAGTGCTGTGATTGATTAAGGGCGTGTGGGAGTGCAGAATCCTGGTTTTGGTTGACAGGGAAAAGAAACCTCGTCTGTAATCTTCCTCAGTCCATGCTCCCCTCTTTTAAATGGGAAGACCCAACAGAAAAAGATAACATATTAAATGCATGCACATTGTCAATCCTTTAGTGTCAAACTCTGTGAATAAATCACTTGTGTTCATCGTTGAGCATGTGTGTGAGTGTGAGTGTGTGTGTGTGTGTATGTGTGAATGTATTTATAAAATAAGTATGGTGCATCAGAAACATTCAAATAGTTTAAGATCAGTTTTCCATCACATAAAGGAACACAACACATAACATTGACACATTACTGGGTTGACTTTAATACCCATGAGTGGAATAAAATGGGTCAGCGATCAAACACAAGACATTGTTTTGTTTTGATGCTTTAAGGTGCTCAACCGGGAATTCATCGTTTATCGCCTCCACGCGGCTCTCGACTCGGTTGCTGGCACATTGCCAATTAGCAGCTAGAAGCTAACTGTGCTAACTGTGCCGACAGAGCTAAGAAGCTTTACCTGGGGGTATATTCATTATTTTGTCATCCAATAAAAACAAACAACTGGACTATAAAATATCAAATAAATGTATTTTGTGACTGTGTATTGGTTGAAGGAATATTGTATTAACACATCTAGCTGCCACACTAAGAACACTTGTCGTGTGGTACCATATTCTTATACACCTATAAATACCAACACAATATTGTGGTATTGTGTTGATGATATATTGACAGAAATTGGGTTGATTTTGAGTGTCTTAATTATCTTTCCAATAAACTTGATTGTTCTTCTGTCATTCTTTTTATTTCTATACATGACAATAAAACCTCCGTCTGGTAAGTAAATACTTTGACTTCCTTTACTACATATTTCCAAATTGCGATGTGTTTGTCCGACAGAAAAAGAAAATATACAAAGGTAGTGATAATGTCTTGTTTTAAATGATGTATCATTTATTATGTATCAGGTATGTGTGGTAGGCTGTGGTTTCATAACCTGTGCCTGGTGGAGGAGGGGTCTATGGAGGACGTCTCCCCCCACCACGGCCTCATTGCACGACCCCCGACCCACCGGTGAAAGGAGAGCTTTACTTGCATAAAAGCAGAAGCCTCCAAGCAGCAACGCTGTTTATTCCTCCATTTTCCCTCACTCTCTCACTCCCTCACTCCCTTACTACTGCGCCCTGCTAGCCCAGATGCCAAGCCCCATGAAATCTACACAGCTTTCAAATTAAATGTGAATAAAGGGTATGTTTCTGTAGGATTGCATGGTATGATGGTTGAAATCCCATAGTAAATATGACTTGAAGCAACAGGATCTCACAGGCTGTAAAAAAAAGAAAAAGCACTCTTGCACTTCATACAAACTCCTTGCAGAATGTTATCCGTTCCTGGGGCTTAAAGAAGGTGTCAGTAGACCTCGCCGTCTTTACAGTCCTAATATAAATGGAGGATGATGAGAAATGGTGCAATTCGCACCAATATTATTTGCGTAGCTACATGTTTGGATGGTACATGATGTTATTTACATAAATATTAAAGCATATACATATTTTGTGCTGCAGCGGTATTACTAAAGTATTTATTTAGATAATATTTAGTTGAGAAATCCAGCAGTATTTTCTTTGGAGAAACTGCATTTTGTCAAAAAGGCTGAGTTTTGGAGAGATAATGGTTGCCAAGTTTTGGCATAACAATGATTGCTAGAATCATAGTGAGCACAGGGGAAGAGGGTGTAGAGCACCGTTGGTTCGATCCCTGGTTTCTCAGGTCCATGTTCATGTTTCCATGGGTAACACTCTTAGCCCAACATGTGCTCCCCCAGGCGGTGCCTGGAGTGTGCGAATGTATTTAGTTAGTCTTGATTAAATGGCGAATGACATGTAGTGTTAATAATCCGTCGGACGACTAGAAAGTCGCTAAACAAATACAAGTATCATTTTATATATTGACAGAGAGAACCTTTTCAGAAGTGGGGTGAAAGGTTTCTATGGATGGACAGAAGAAATGTCACTCCACTATAGAATCCACTATAACAGACAAGATGACCACACTACCTGTGCTTTCTGTTTGTAACGTAACAAAGATCCTAAGCCCACAGAGGCCTACTTCTTTCAAAGTGTTTGATACATTAAAGTTACACTCTGGGTGCATTTAATTTAAATAGTGTGTTAGGAATGCACCAATTTTTGAATCTGGTGGTGTATATTTACATTCCGGAGAGGGAAATCTTCTGAATGTTTTCTCGTCTGCGATGCAGTTCAATGTCATGAGTTTTGGTAGCTGGACAAAGATTGTATGAGGAAATATGTATTTTCTCATTCCAGCTGAGGCAGCCAGCATTGCAGAAGAGAAGGCCAAGTTGTAAATGTTAAATTAAAGTCAAGGCTCAGCTTAGTCAGAGCAGGATCTTTTCTGCAATATCAATATTTCTGGAGTCTGATTATGAACCTTTTCTTAACTCTGATTTGGATGTTGACTTGGACTAAATTTAAATTATCCATGTACTTTTATTCTTGGCACATTGTTTTTGAAGACCGTCACCCCAAGGTTTTAACCTACAGGGCTCTCGGGTGTCACGCATTGAGTGTGAGACTTACGCATTTCGGTCTTAACTCCCGCCACACATCGTATTTCTCACGCTGAAAAAAACTCTTGGCTATTTAATGTTTTAATGTGCCGCAGCGCGCAGACATGAGCTGCTCTCACCGTGGGGAAATCAAGCGCTCCCTTGAGTTCTGCTGTGAGGTGCCACTTATCAGCCAATCAAAAAAAAGAAATGGGCTACACAACAGCCAATCAGAAAACAGACGTATCTGTTGGATCTGGGTAAGATTTATCCAGCAACCAATGAAAATAAAGCATCCTGGAATTGCGCGACTGATATCCTAAAGGGGGGGAGGGGGGGGGGGGGGATGGATATGTCTCACGCTTGCCTGTCTTCAAAACTTGAGAGCCCTGTAACCTAAGTTCTAAAAAGTGTGCATGTGGCTGAGAGAAGAAACTCTCAAAGCCGCATTTACAAACTTGACATCCAGAGATGATGAGCTAGGGCCAGTAGCTTGGAAAATAGAAATATGGCACCGGGTACTGAATTTGATGAATTTACTGTTTATCAAACCACAAAAAGAGCCAACAATCTGAAGGCCCTCCACCTGCCTCCCTCCTGCTGGGAGAGGACTACCGTCTGCTCTCCCCCTGGGATCCAGCACTGCTGCTGTCAGCCACCAGCCTGCTGTTCGGCTTGTTTTATGTAACATTAGTGTGAAAACATGGCAGCATTACCACTAGCTAGCTAACTAGCCAATGCTAAATTTGTCAAAGTAAACAATTTAACGCTAAATGCAGAAAGGAGGGAACGGGCTCGGGGTGTTAATCACAGTACCGGCATGTCATTAAGCTTATTACATACAAAGGAGGTTTAAGATGCAGTTACTCTTTAAACTGAACACTATTTAAAACAGAAATAGAAAGCTTTAAATCTAATACAGCTATTGTATCCTTATATATCAACATATTATATTCTGCATTTAATGACTTTTATTGGGATTATTGCGGTGCATGTGATATGTAGCCTATTCCTTTTCATGTCGTTTTTAGAGCTTGAACCCGTGTTTTGTAACTACAGCGTTGCTCAATGTGTATCAGTCTCAGACCACAAGTTGTGAGTCTCACAGCCTAACTCACTAGGGGTCAGAAGTGCACCGGGGGATTAGACACGAGCTTATGTTTGAGGGCCGTTAGCCAATTAACTTATCATTCCCATGCCCGAGAAACACGACAGGAACAGGCCACATCGATTTCCTTTGGTTTGATGTTGTCTATCTCTGCCTCCATCCTTCTTTTCCTCTGCCCCTTGGCCTCGGCCATCTCTGTCTCGGCTTTCTCTCTTTGACGAGGCTCCCTGATCGCACCAGCTCACTGGGCTGAAAAGGGCTTTACGGCCAGGTTCCTGTACAGTAGGTCATCAGTTAGAAGGTGTTGACGTATCTCGTCCCAATCTTTAATTTTGTAAACCTTTCCACATCGCCAAGGCACAGACAGCTGGACGAAAAAAAAAACTGCGATGAAGAAAACCAAAGAAAGTTAAAGCCCTTTTGCGTGTGATGCACAGTAGTACAACACTGGCAGTTGGTGCTAATTGCACGGATTACGTCTGAATTAGATGTTCCAATACTTCTGTAGCTGAAGCACACAGACAATTAACTTTGGATTTGGTGCAGAAAACACATGTGTTAATCATTTCATAAATGCACATGTTTCTGTACATATACTAGCATGGGCACACATACGCACACACACATCACCCCACACACACACACGCAAGCTGCTACCTCTTCCATGCCTTTGTCCTTGTTTGCTTTTTATAAGTGCTATCAGTGGAGCATACAGCTGTCTGAGGACTCTCTGTGGAACTCTTTGTATTGCAGGACACATATGGCAGCAGATTGGCCATAAAAAACAAACCAAACACTCCCTCACACATGCTCTGAAATATTCTGCTAACTAAAGCCCTCTCTTTCCATGAATGTTTTATTCACGCCGATGGAAAAATGAAGTATGTGCACACCTGAAAATCAATAAACATCAAATAATGTCACAACCTCAGCTACGAAAGGGTAGCACGCCGCCATTCACGTAACAGTATGAGGAGTTTCCCGCCTTAACCCTTTTCTTTTCACGTGATTGTTTGTTTATGTCTTGGAAAGTTCTAGTAAAATGACCTGTTACATGTTACATTTTCTCCAGATAATACAAGACAGGTGAACACTCTTTGAACACTTACACAGAATATTTAAGTGATAAATTAATTTTGAAAATGTACTGAAAAGCAATGTTGCGATCATATTCTTTCCAGGCCTTTGTGATACAGGTAATCAGCATATGTTCTGCTTTGTGAGGCGCAGTAGTGCGATTCCTAACTAGTAAAGACAGTGTTGTCAAGTCCATTCAAGCTCATTATTAAATCTGCTTTCAGCATAAAACCTGGCTGAGCGTCAACACCGTACACCATCTATTCACAACACTTCAAGTCATTCCCATCAGCATTACTCCAGTAAAGACCCTGTTGCCACCTCCTCACACCTAAGCCCTTTCCAGGCTAATGTCCCTCTTACTGATTCATAGAGCTATTTGATTTCAAGGTACATATGTAATTCATGTAAAATAGATGGGCTCTGTATTATGTATGATTGTATGGTGCTTCTTGTTACGCCACACAAAGGATGTGCGTGCAGCAGAATGTGATTGAGACTTCTCTAAAGACCACAGTGACCCCTGCTGGACGGGTCAAACTGTTGAGTTGTAGTGAACTTTAAAATTAATAAAACAAATAAAGAGGGACAACGAGAGAAAGAGCTGGAGCAATTTCTATGTTTCTTCTCAGGAAGTGAATTATCTCTGGGAGGGTCACGGAGGTCAACAATGCTGCAATGAACTTTGGTAAACTTTATTTAATGTGTTCTATTGATTGCGGGAAGTAATTAATATATGTACTGCTGACATTTGGTACTGTTGTGTATGTTAGAGAGAGAGAGAGAGCTTTACTCCACTGTCTGTGGGGGAGGAGAGAGAAGGAAAGGCTTATTGAACACAAACATCGTGTTGTGGAAAATGATTCACATTAATCATTAATCTGATTCACACTCAGGCTTAATATTCTTGTTTAACCGTGCTCTCATGCTCTCATCATGTAAGGCGGAGAAATATGAAATAAAAGAAGAGTATATATCATGAATCTAAGTTGACAAATGACACGGTAATACTATTGTTACATTTTAGATCACATATTTGGACTCCAAGTTGGTTCACAATTAACTTCACTGAGCTCCAAATGGAAACACATATAAGGAAATTGGAGTGGAAACATTACACTCATTGCTCATTCTAACCTGTCTTCTTCGATGAAAAAAAATAATCATATTTCTTGAACCTCGAAATAGTTCACATGCATCAATCGTGTGAAAGTGAGCATCACATCCTATCACTACATCACCTACTCCCTAAACATTATTCAGATGACTGATGGGGACCAAACAAATGACAGCGAAGAGCAGCTTGATCAAATGTGATCTGACTTGTTGCTAAATGTGTAAATGTGGTGTCTATCAGGAGGAAGAGGAATCTGTCAGTGGATGTGTCCCCCGTGGGAGGGCTAATAGATTTACAGTACTGCCTGACACATTTTAGACACCTTACATCATGCTTTTTAAATATGTATTTTTCTCATTTAGTTTAAAGCTCATGCTTGACACCAGGGCAAAACATGAGTCAAATATGTTGGCTCTGTTCAGATTGATCTAAATGGTGATAATGTCTATTTACTTTTTTCCGTGTCAGTGTGTCCTTAATTTAGGATTATTCTCGAATGGGGTAGTAGGGAGCTTGCTCTCTTTATATTTATCTAAAGTAATCCAAACTGTGTTCTGACTAAATCATCCAACAGATGACAGTACAGACAGTGCTGTTGTGGAGATAACCACCAATTAAAGCCCCATCCTGACATAGTGAGGCGCACGTGTGTCACGAGGGGTTATCAGGTGAGCAGTTTCACCCGATTGAATCAAATTAACATTCAGATCACTCAGCTCATTACTGTACTGTACTGTAATCATGTGGCTTCAGATAAGGATCAATTATAGGGCGAGGGCGACTGCCCCTTACGAAGCAAGCATTCTTATCCTCTCACGTTGAGCCATGGACTTTCAAATAAACAGAATGTAAATGAGCACACAAGAGAACCCCCAAATGCTCATTATCTCACATCCACTAGCAATGAGCCATTGGATATTGACGACATTATTCTCCCCGCGGCTTCTCTAAAAGGTTATTTGGCTAGTAGTCTCTAACATTCCTTTTAGAGCGAATTAAAAGAAAAGATCCCTGAACTGACTCACTAATGAGGTTGTGTGTTTTGTGCAATGTCATGTAATATCTCTAACGGATGCAACATCCAACAGCATAACACATGGAGCGAGAATAGTCTCCACGACAAAAGAGTGAATCAAAATGTGTTCCAGACGAGCAGCCTTTTGTCCCCGATGCTTTTGTTTGACCCCACCGGGTGCAGCTTCATTTACACCTCCGGCTGCGAAACTGAGCACGCTTAAGTGCAATCTGTTGTCTTTGAGCGCCGATGCCTTTGTTGTGCTTCCTAGAAAAATGGCTGCACTAATGCACTGCGGCTAAAACTGAACGTCATTGAAAAACAACACGTACTCTTGTGCTCTTGAGCGGCACTTGAATTATGTCTTTGTCTTGGATCGCGTTTGTTTGCCATTATTCAGCATGATCTAAATTAAAATCTACACCATCTCCATGTAACTTAAAAAAGGTCGGACACGCTGGCATTTTGAATGACTATCATTAGTTTTGATACATAGCTTATTTGAAAGAGAAATCACTAAGCGAAGCTACTTATCACCAACTTTACTGAACACTGCATACAGTATATGTAATTCAAACTTACCGTCAACTGCTGTACAGTATAAGATTGGTATTGCATCAAATTTCGAAATGCTCACCTAAATGTCATATTGCATTTTGCTGTGATTGAACATTTAAATTATTAGTTTTTGTCACTGTGCTGAGTATGTGATTTGTGTGGTTTTAGGCTTTCGTATTCCTCTTCTGAGGGGGAGAACTGCATTAATTTACACCGGCGACTGATGGATTGTGCTCACCTTCAAGTTGCTCACATTATTTATCTTTTTGTCTTGTGCACTACATTTTCATCAAACAGTTTTCCCCTATAATTTCTACCATGTATCCTCAATCAAGACAGCGCGGCTTAATGAGACACTTACAATGAGGACAGATGTAATTCACATCCTTGGACTGTATTTATTGGACAGTAATGTCTCCTCACATCATAACTGGGAGTGATGAGATGCTCACTCATCCATCTTTATAGAAAAATAGAAGAAAAAAAACAGCATCACTGCAGTATTAAATATTTTTATATTCTCTCCTAATGCACCAGCTGCTGAATAGGATCGGAGGCAATATGCTTTATTGTGGCCTCCCGTCCTTAGCATTATCCATTAACACAACACAGATGTTCCTGACCTTTCAACCCCTTGTCATCGGTTGTATGCAGATCAACCAGAGGAATGTTCTCTTCAGATTCTTCCATTTAAACCATTTATAGGCCTGAAGAGGATGACAATGATAAAACACCAAAGCAATCATGTTAAATGTGCACTAATCTAGTTTTTAAATAATAGAAATGGCTCAAATAAGTTTGTGTAACAACAAGGGTTCGCTCTTCTTGACAAGCCCACAGATAATTATCAAGCCATAACATGTCAACACATGAGTAATGCTCTGCTAAATGTATAGTTATGCCCTCAAGTGGCCAAAGAGGAAAAGGCTTAATGATGCTTTAATCCTCTCTCTCTCTCTCTCTCTCTCTCTCTCTGGCTTCTTGACCCCCAGGTTGGGAAGCCCACTCATAACACTTTACGTGATAATTTGAAAGCTGTTGGTCACATCTTCTTTTGGAAAACGTTGTAAAGATGTATTCCATTTCCCGGGTGGTGTTATGTGATGGCATGTTTAAGAGGTGTTGATAACTCAAAACTAACGGAACCATTTCCCCTTGCAGCGTTAATAAAGCATATATCCATCTATCTATCCATCTATCTATATATCTATCTATCTTTATACTTTCATATCTCAACTGTGTACGTATATGTTCATCTGTTGTACCTCATCTATACTTTTTTTTAAATAGCCTATTCTACCTAAGTTCCACACATTCATCCACAGCAAATTGTTGAGACTATCCCATTTTTCCTGTCTTTCCACCTCATCTCATCTTCATCTTCTTATCATTCCATCCATTGTGCACTTTAAACATTCCTGCAATCATTTACACAGCAGATTATTGCCCCTGTCTGTTCATGATAAAGCACTGTGATAAAATGAATACTCCAATAAAATGAATTAAATCGTCAAGTATTTCTTCCAAAGGCTTATGAGTGAGGCTGGTATATTATCATGGATGACGCCCATCCTCCTGTAAACTCTGGTAAGCGGAAACAGAGGCCGCCAGCCAATAAAACATGCTCCCCTCCCCAGATCCAAGTATTTACGTGAATTAAAACAACATGCTTTAAATCAGACCTCAAGAGGTACACTGAAGCCTTGTTGTGTCTAGCCCTTCTCTGGATCCGCTGAGGAGTTCATTTTGTGTATTCAATTAATGTAAACATATACATAAATTCTTATTACATTTTCACACAAGAGGTTGGCTTTGGATTACATGAATTCATTCAGGAAGGACATACTTGGAATTCACTCATTTCAAACCTTTTACCTTTAGTCAAACATATTCTTTGCGTCGCTGGAGCAGTACCACTTATCTTTAGACCGAATGATGTTCTGTGGTTGAATAAATCAGTTGCTTGATTATATATTCAATGGACAAAGGCCAATATTCGTTGGTTTAAAAGGGTAACTGTGTGTCTCATTTGTGGGTCTGGTGACAAATATTCAGAGTGTTCTTAAATACCCATTATACTGCAGGCTTATGTTTTCCACATCAGTTATCCCTACTCTCCCTCTCTACTTGTCAAGCTGGCTTTTATTTAAACGTGGTAGAATCATGTGGTCAGGACTCAAAGCAGAGAGGGCAACACAAGATTGTTCTTGCTATATTTGTTTTCTGTGTCTGGGGGGGATGCTATCAATCATGAGTGAGAGGGAAAATATAATAATGTTGTAAATTTTTTTTTAAAAACAGCCCCAGTGCAAATATTTGTCACGTGTTAATGAACATTTCTGTAACAGGAACATCACCTGCCCTTGACTCTTGAGCAGTGAGCATTCATCCATCACCTTTCAGTTTATTTTTAATCGTTTTATATTGTAAGTTTTCTTTGGTTAGGTAGCTACAGTAGATTCCTGCCTGACACGTCACAATACCACTGAACTTGTTTTATTGCCAGCATTAAACACCGTAGCTTGCTTCAATCATGTTGGTTTCATTGCAATTGTCTAGCATTAAACAGTGTGGAAGAGTGCACAGAGTATGGTGTACATAAAAGCAAGTCACATAAATGTCCACTGTAATATAAATATTTCTCATATTAATAGATGAACTGAACAGAAACGCAGTATTTCAAACATTTTATCTTTATGTATTTCAGCGTTCCGGTTGGACTGTGGCTCCTATCATTACGTCCTTTTGTTGCACCCTCTTCCTCCGCAATGGTTTAATGGTACCACCACCAGCTACTTGTCTAAACAAAGCAACTACTAATATTCCACATATTTATCAAAAAGTTTGGTTACAATTTGATCACATTAGAGTGGATAACTAGTGTAAGCCTCACACGTAGCCTACTGTGGCCGAGAGCTCAACTGCAAATGAAGAATTAAGAAAAAACACACAAAGTGACACAACACGTGCAAATGAAAAAACGTCTTCATCAATTTCACAACATATTTGTAGCATTTAGAAAAAGATCTTCAAAGAAAAGGCTTGAGTTACCATGGTTTGTGGCTGCGGTCTGTCATTGTGATCTCATCACTCAGATATTGTAATAAGCAAAAGGTTACCTAGATCAGATGTCTGCAATAATATCTGAATCATGTCATACAAATGTTGAAAAAAGCCCAAATAAAACAAATGTATTGAATATTTTCAAACATCGCAAACTGTCAATGAATTAATAATTCACAAACGGGCAATAACACACACTGCCTGTCCTGGCTGTGCGCATCACTTTGCTGTGACGCTGTAAACAGTTTCCATTGTTTTAAAGGCTGCAATTGTCTTGTGAAATGTATCTTTTTATGGGTGTCACGACCCCGGCCGCACGGCATTGACAACAAGGGGGGATCTACACAAGCAAGTAGTGAACAGAAAGGGTTTTATTTAACATATAGCTAGCATACACATAACTTTAGGAGAATACACCAGGACTCTCAAGTGTCGCGCATTGAGTGTGAGACTCACGCATTTCGGTCTTAACTCACGCACTCCCACCACACATCGTATTTCTCACGCTGAAAAAAAACTCTCGGCTATTTAATGTTTTAATGCGCCAACATGAGCCGCGCTGCCCTCACCATGAAGAAATCAAGCGCTCCCCTGGAGATCTGTTGTGAGGTGCCCCTTATCAGCCAATCAGAAAAAAGAAATGGGTTACACAACAGCCAATCAGAAAACAAACGTATCTGTTGTATCTGGGTAAGATTTAATCCAGAAACCAATGCTGATGGATATGGCTCACGCTTGCCTGTCTTCAAAACTTGAGAGCCCTGATACACAGTGGCATGTGGAGTCAGTAGTTTCAGTGGTGGAGGTGGGTGCATGCGTGGGTAGTGTGTGATATGTTGTATACTGTATAGTGTTGGGTCAAACCGTACTTTCCCACAAGCAGCAGAGAGAGAGAGCGCTCATAGACCAGAGGGCCTTTAACAGCAGCACTGGCACACAAGGCCCAGGTGTTGCCAATGCTGCTGATTACCAGGTGTTTCCACTCTGCCACGCCCACCTGCAGGGCCCCGAGCCAGTGGCAGAGAGGCCGTCATGTGTCACTCTTTCAGTTGGTGATTTGTCTTTCCTCAGTTGTTTTATGTCTATTGGCATGTGTTTTCTTAAACTGCAGAGGGCTATGCCACATGTTGTGCATTTTGAGCACATTTGGACCACAGACAAAATCTCTGTTTTTAAAGGTAGTTACAAACACCTCTGTATGCCCAACACAGGATTACAGACCTCTGTAATCCTGTGTTGGGCATACAGAGGGGGTGGCCGTCGAGTGCTCGACAAACCTATCAACCTGTTCAACTGTCCAACTGTTCAGTTTGAGCCTTTATGCTTTTACTATTTTAAATCGCAAAGGGAAATTAATTGAACTTGGGGCTCAGAGAGGCAGACATAATGCAGGGGTCTAGACACCTAGTCTATAATTAATTTGCTTTCAGTGCTGTACCTTCTGGCATCTGTAAAAGGTTCACGTTACAATCTGAAAGGCCAGCCGTGGTATCAATCACTAGATTTGAAGTCATGCTTTGTTCTCACTGTCCCTCAACACCTCAAAAACCTATATTCACTTTGCATCCACTGCAATCAATACCTGCCCACCTGTAAGATTAGGAGGAACACTAAACTCCATATGGTCGTTGCTTTTTTTTTTTTTTTTACATGTTTCCCTCTCTTTTATCCCTCATTCACATTAATCTAAGACTTAAAGGAAGAGCATAGAAAAAGAGTTAAAGAATAAAAAAGACAAGGCCATTTAGCAGCTGCAGTGGAGGATTATATTTATTTCAAAGAAGAAGTGGAATAGTAATCCGGTTAACGTTTGGGTGTCTCCGCCTTTGGGGAACAGGGGCCCTTCGTTGCCACGGTGTTTAAGCAGCCATCATGGCCTCACATAGCCACGTTCAGTCTTATTACCAGTTAACGGCCTTATTACAGTCTAGCTCCAAACCCCTTACATGACATCAAACGTGTTCCAGTAAATTGTGACATCTTGTACAAAGTTGTAGAAGCTATTCAAATGCGATGGAGAAGAAACCGCTATAGACACAAAAAGTGGGTGAAACCTATTAGTTGTTTTATTTATTTTTATATTTCTAAGGCTTAATTTAGGAAATTAGAGAAGCTCATGGTGATTGTGAAAAGCTTACCATTGAATACTTCCCTTGAGGGAGAGTCTTACAGTAAGTGTGCTTCCCACATGATCATTAACCATAAACATCAAGGGCTCTTGACCCAATCATTTCTGGTGTGGTAGAGCTAATGCATCTTAATTAAAATCCTTTCATAGATCACCATGGGTGACCTCTGGAATATGCTGTCTGCATCATCACCCGCTTCTCTCATTTATAGTCTTCATTACTTTCTCACACAAATTGACCAGATATTATTTGTTTGTTTTTCTAAATCACTATGTTTGTGTTCTGTTCCTGCTTATTCAGAAATGCAGAAATATGCATAAGCCCTTTGTGTTCCCAACGACACCGCTTACGTATTTTATTTGGTATTAATAACTATTAAGGTAAGCGAATGTCCTTTTTTGTTAATCGACATTAGAATAAAAATAACATAAACTTTGCATGCAGCTTGAACATTGCTTTAGCTGCGAGAAATATGAAATGTTGAGTTCATTGCCTGTGAGTTTTCTTCTGCAAACAGCCTCATGGAAGTCATCTACGACCATGTTCTATACGTATAAATTAATTAAATTTGTTACGGCAAGTAATCTAATTTGTTGAGCCACTCTATTAAACTGAGATAAATGATATGTTCTGTTAGATTTCAGGGACTACTGGTGAGAGGGTTATGTAATTGTTAAGCAAAGTTAGACACGCAGTACTAATAAAGTAAATGATCGCTCAAGGTAATTAGAACATTTTCTTTATTTTTACTTCAGCATTTCAAACATCGTACAATTTGCATATAGGCTCATTCAGACGGTCTACAACATTCCCATGGGCCTATATGGTGCAATTAATCAAGGCAGGCGCTAGTACAATAGATGAATTTGCATCACTGCTGATTACAAGAACTACATCCACACGGGACCACGTACAGGACTTCCATATTCCTGTAGTAATACATAGTTTTTGTATGTATCAGCTTATGTAGTTTAAGCCAAGGGCATAATTTTTATTTGTCAGGTTTTCCTGCATTATATTTTTTAAGAAAGAGGAAAAAGACTGGATGTGTATTCCCGGGTATCCAGTTCTAGGTAAGGATTAAACCCTACCTGAGAATGACTTCTGGTGCATGAACAACTCTTTTCTGCCAGGAGCTAAACCGAGAATGAAGGTCGCCGATGATGTTCTCCACAAAGTGTGTAACTTTTACACACTTTGTGGAGAAAAATTGTGTTACATACATTTACACACACATATATATATATATATATATATATATATAGAGAGAGAGAGAGAGAGAGAGAGAGAGAGAGAGAGAGAGAGAGAGAAAAAATATATTCTAGCAAGTTTTCTCCAAAAAACTACTTCATTTGGTACTAAGTTGTTATCAACTTACTCAAGTCATCGTCACCACCTCCATCTTTGCGTTGGGTGGTGTGTACTGGTGTCTCTGTGTGGGTGTAGTCTGAGAAACTTAACCCGAACAGATAAAGCAATGATAATGAGAATAAAATAGATAATAATAATAATAATAATAATAATAATAATAATAATAATAATAATAATAAAAATAATAATAACAATAATAAAAAGCATCAGTAAAATTAGGATTCCTATGTATTGCAGTGTTTTGGAGGCCATCGCTATCTTAAGTTAAAGTTGAAAAAACGTAAACAGCTCTTGCTTTAGCTAAGTTTGTCCGTTGTCCAAACATTTGAAGGAGAACGGTTTCATTCTCGGTTCAGGACATTACGCCAATATACTGTGTATCTTCACACAATAAAACATGTTTTGCTGCTATACTAATGCTCTGAATGTCAAATACAGCGATGTAACAATGTGGCAGATCAGAAACCAGCCATATGAATAATTGGTAACAATAATCGATAATGGGTTAGGAAGTCATTAAAAGTGGTGTCCTGCCAATAGGAAAATGCTCATGTGAGTCTGTGTAGGTGTCATGGACAGAAGTCTATTGATGTTTACGTAAAAAAAAGACTTTATTGGAGATAAAAACTGTTTATTCATGCACATAAAACAACCAACTATTTTCCTATTCACACTTTCTGCTTTCTGCTCACAAAGTGCATCTCAGCACAAGCAGATAAATGTGTGTGTGCTGTCAAAACAGCATTTTGGTCTCCCTGATGTTGTAGGTTTAAAAGAAAAAAACTGTTATAGCTCACATATAAATCGTGAATGTGGCCATGTTGGCACCTCCAGAACACATCTTCTGAATGCTCCCTCAGCTGTGACCTTCAAATAGGTCCTCTAAGCCACGTCTACACCACTCCACACTGTGGAAAGGAGAATGCAGGAAGGGATGAAAATGTAAAGCCATGATGCGAGTTTCTTTTATTAGATTCTTCCTCAACATACATCACGCATTTGAAATAAGTGGAATGCTCTGCTCTTCAACCATATATCAATATGGCATTTAAATGTCACGCAAGATTAGATACTTACGTCACCATCACACCTGGAGTGTGTTCCTACACATCTCCTCTACAAGCAAAGGGCTATTCTGTCTGTTGTCTTACGGGGGCAATCTAAGGTGATATCAGGAGAGCAGAGGAGAGATGGTGTGGGCCCCAGAGCCTCCTATAGAGCAGAGCAGTCACTGCAGAGCTCGCTGTCCAACCCGGACCGTTCTTTCTCCCGCCTCCATACCTCCTTCTCCTGGCAAATGGTTTGGAGAGGGACGGATCATGCGGTGCCAAACCCCAGTTATCTGGCAGAAGATCACACAGATGGGCCACTGAGCCAGCTGAACCCACAGGCAGCTGGGAGTGATGATGCACAGGATGCTTCCTATCAACAGGATGTACTGTAGCACAGAAGCTTCACAGGCTGACACACCAGACAGAGCCACTGAAGGAGGGTCTGCTGAGAGACCGAGAGGACAGGGGACCGGAGAGGCAGCAGCTACATCAAGAGGAGGGACTCCCATCCGCAGAATTGAGTGAAGAGAGTGGAAGGGGGAGAAAAAAGTGAAGCCGGTTTGTAGGCATACAATTAAATAATAAAATGCACTGGCCATAAAAAAATATATATACAGTATGAAAATAAAGGGAACTGTTGTCATTGTGTCACTGAATACTTTTTTACCAAAATGCACTTGCCATCATTTCCTGCTATGTGTCTGTGTGGCAGAATGTTCAGTGTTTCCCAGAGAATATTGGGTTGGGAGAGGTGGAATAGGGGGTTGGGGTGGGAGTGGATTGTAGTCGACATTTCATTTAATTCACTAAGAGGACATAATATTTCAATTCTCTTACTTGTGTCCTACATAATGAGGCTTTAATGAAGCAAGTGCATGAAGCAAATTGCAAATGAGGAAGCAATCCACAAAATGACTTCTTTTATTAAGTGCTGGTACTTTGTTGATTCTGTTGGGATTCTCCTTTTACCTTCCTCCATATTATAATGTGTTTACCACCCTGCCCCTGCCATTCTGTCTGCAGGAACTATAACTCACAGCAGCCAAAATGACTAGAAAAACACAATGGCAGCTGTTGCCATAAAAATGCAAAAATGACAGCAACGGAATTGATGTTCAATGGTTGCAAATGACATTCATCTGCAGAAGAGATGCACATGGCAGATTTATTGTACATGCAGCATACTCAGCTGCTGATAATAACTGGATTCAACTATTAATTGTGATGAAGTGATTTAACTTGCTTTTTGGTGTGCCCACATTCCTCCAAGCATCCTTGTTTTGTTTTCCTGCATTTCCCAGAGTAATGTTTGACAACCCCCGCAGTCTGGGAGCAAATGCATCATGTGCTTCTCAGTATGTGTACGAGGAGGTGACAATAATGAAAGTATACAGTGCAAAGCTGCAAGCGAGGACTGCTTGCCCCTCACTCGTTGGATAGATATTGTGTGGTCACAAATGCAGAGCTGTCCATTAAAGTTGTGTTGAAGAAATAGATACCTCTGCCTCTACTGGTATGGATTCCTATAGGAATCATTATGTAGTGTTGGTTCAAAATAGTGTTTGTATAAACACTCTTGCTTTTTTTAAATGAGGTTCTGTCACCAAACCACATATTCCCTCTTAGGAGTTTTAGATTCTTATTTTGTGCTATATTATTATCACATAACTTTGTGGGATCCATCACAAAATAACCTCAGTCTATTTCTCGGAAGTTATAAGAGGAAAATAATGCTGTATATCATTTAAAAAATGGGCCAACAAATTCAAAGTACACCACGATAGCAGTATTATTCACTTTAATCCAACATTAAATATTTCAACAACAAACGTAAGATTTTATTTTCCGTCTAAAAAGCTGCTCTTGCGAAGTGTAAAGACAGTTGGATTGTCCGGCCATCAAAGGAGAGCATACCTGAGTGGCATCCTTCCAACAATGCAAGAATACGCTTGGAAGTAATATGAAGGGAAGAATGCCGTGTTCTATATATTCTGACAAATGTGGCACCTGTCAGATTATACATCAGCATGGGAGGAGGAGGACGTTCCACATGCCAAGGCCATAAACACGTCTTTAGGAGACGCTTAAGGTGCACCAGCATCACGTTGTATGTGATACCACCCAACAGTGAAGGCCAGGAGAAATACAGGGACATCTTAGAAGAGTATCAGATCAAAGAGATGGCTGAATCATATTTATTTCCACGGACACATGAGCTTCATACTCTCCAGCAAAGCGATTTAATGTAAAATCGTCAGATGTATTCCCTTCAACAAATGCCTACCTATATTCCCACGGTGTTAATGATAGTCCTTCTTTCTTTACACCTTTTATTCATTCAGCCAATACCATGTACTCTATGTGCTGCAGATAATATGTAATCATGTCCTGGCAGGCACAGCAGTTTGAGAGGAAAGGCTTAAGGATTCGTGTGTGTGTGTGTGTGTGTGTGTGTGTGTGTGTGTGTGTGTGTGTGTGTGTGTGTGTGTGTGTGTGTGTGTGTGTGTGTGTGTGTGTGTGTGTGTGTGTGTGTATCATGCATAGGGCTGACACAACATTTTGATATGTATTGAAACTGAATTCTGGATTCATACCTGTATTAGCTAATCACAAGGTGCATATGTATCAACAAATATATAGTATATCATACTTACCATTAGACGGTATGTGTGGCTTCGAAAATGGCAGAAAAAAATCATGTATCACTTTTTAATAATGGCCACAATACTCAACGTATGAAAATGCATTTTAGGAAGTAAAATTGGCACAAAAACACACGAGGAGCCGTTGTGACAAACAGCAACGCTCTACTTACGTGAGGGCAGTGGGTTTCTGTTGGTTAAGTTGTCCCATGGATTGTTGTCTCATCAATTATTATCCAACTTTACACACAGGAATCAATAAATAACCTGTTTCTTAATTGATCATCAATAGTAAATAGCTTAAATGTCCTTGGATAGGCCTGAGTAACTACTAACCCATATCCATATAGATTTACCGTTCAGATCAAAGCAGTATTTAGAGTCGCAGAGGCATATTGGTCTTGAATCACAACCTGTATTCAAACATGATGATTGTCATCGTTTGGAATAATAATAAATACACTATGTCAACATGTAGCTCAGCAAAAGTTCAGACAGGAAGTCACTCTTTGCACGCTGGTTTATTCATAAGCAGTCTCTTAGTCTTACAGCGATTACTCCATCAGCTGATTGGGGACCGCCACAATAAATGAACCAACCAATTAGAGGCAGCGATGTTTTGTAAGCGAATCACAGCGGCGTCGGCAAAACTTTAACATGTGTTCTCCTCTGCTGCTGCTGTCAGTTGGTTTCAGCTCAAGTTCTTTCGACCCTCCTCCACCCCCGGCTCTTCCAATCGGCATTACGGCAACGCTTGTTCTTCTACACCACCACCTGTGTCTGGACTCCATGGGGGGATTCTGCCTTCGCAGATATCAGCATCTCTACCCCTGGCTTATCCTAATTCAGGATGGAGTCCAATCGGCCAAAAGACTTTGCACGATGTTATTATGCTATTGTAAATAAATGATTTTTAAACTCTAAATACCCGTCTCTCCTGATTGACATAGGATTAACTATAGAAGCCTTTGTTTTCCCCTTGTAGTATTTAGTATTTTAGTATTTAGTATTTTTAGTATTTTAGTATTAGTATTTAGTATTTTAGTAGTATTCTGTATTTTAGTATTTAGTATTGTGTTTTTATTTGTATCTTTTATTTTTTATTAATGCTCTATTTACACCCACTGCTGTGATCCTGAAATGTCCCCACTGTGGGACTAATCAATTATTATTTTATCTTATCTTAAGTATAGGGGTTAAAATCCTTCAGTAGATGAGAACTAGGTCAACAAAAATATTTTGATATTGTATTTACACAGAAATCTGGCGCGACCACAATGTTACATGTTGTACCTGCCAGGTTGGTTGGCATGAAGCTGGAAGATTAAACATTGCCACTGTGTTTTTAGAGAGGAACTGTTTTCAAATGTAACAAGTAAACAAACATTATACATCTCTGCCAGAGGCTTTTGAACCCTAAACTCTACGTAATTATGCACACCTGCCATACTTCACCTGTGGTATTTTATGTTGCATCACTAGTCCACACATTGCACGCTCCTCAATCACAGGAATAGACTTGATTGCATAACACAGTTATTGCACATTTCTTTAATAAATAGATTAAGATTAAAAATCCCACAGTTACGGTTACACCACTTCATCCTGTACGATATTACGTCTCCAGTATAAACATTACAGGAACCCGTTTTAATTAACTGTACGTTGATAAGACCTCTGTTGTTGTCTCCACCAACTCCTGAGAAAAACAACTGGTGAATCAGTTGCTATCGAGAGGTACAGCAGGGTGTGTTATCTGTTAGTCGAAAACAACATACAAAACTATAGAAAGGGACTAACTGGTATCCCCCAGTGTGTTTATGGGTGCAGAGCAGGTCAGTTAAATATTGATCAAGATCCATTGTTGACCGAATTCAGGCACATATGGATACCTTGTCTTAGTATTTATGTACAAGACCAGCAATCGCATTTCATTCACAATTTCCACACACACACGTATGTTTCTGAGATTGGTTGATGATATGATGTTGACGTATCTCTATGTTTCTGACATTACATTTCAAGACTTTTTGTGACAAAAATGGTGTTAAAATGTGTTGATTAATTTTGCCTCTGATGGACTTGGTCAAGGTACAGGCTATTATTACCGAGTCTTTCCTGGAGAAATTAAACTGCCACCAGGCTTGCCAAGATAGGGAACAGAACTGGCATATTAAAAGACTACTAAAGAACTCCATAGGGGAATTCTGAGGACATAAAATCACAGAAAGGTGCCATAACAGCCTGGTTAGAGAGCAATAATAATGTTAGAGAGCGGGAGGGAGGCACAAAGAAAGAGAGCGATAGACTACGCACCATTTCCAAAATCAAAACCCATATTGTCACATCAAAACCCATATTGTCACACCCCGATCTGGAAAAAGTCATACACGCACTCATATTCTCAAGACTCGACTACTGTAATTCACTCCTCTCAGGCATTACCCATAAATCTATCTCCCGCCTCCAGCTAGTCCAAAATGCAGCAGCTAGGCTTCTTACTGGTTTTAACAGACGACTACATATTACTCCAGTTCTGGCCTCACTCCACTGGCTCCCAGTTAGTTTTAGAATTGATTTTAAGATTTTGTTGATCACTTTTAAGGCCCGTCTGGGTCTTGCCCCGGATTACGTTATCGAAATGTTAACGCCATATAAGCCACCTCGCAGCCTTAGATCCTCCGGTGGGGCCCTCCTGGCCGTTCCAAAGTCGAGGCTTAAATCAAAGGGTGATCGTGCTTTTTCCACCAGGGCCCCTCGACTTTGGAACAACCTACCGGAGGAAATAAGGCTGGCAGAATCAATAACTTCTTTTAAATCACTTCTTAAAACCCACTTTCATAGAACTGCTTTTAAGTGATGTTGTCCTTTTAAATTTGTATTTTAATTGCCTATTTGTTTGGTTTTACTTGTATTCAATGCTTTTATGGTATGGTCTTTTTTGTTTGCCACCATTTAAGTTGTGTTTATGCTTTGTTTATCTGTAGAGCACTTTGTAAACTTTGTTTTTAAAAGTGCTATATAAATAAAGTTATTATTATTATTTATTATTACTTCTCGGTACATTCAACATTTGTCATGTTGGCATGAAAATTATGAAATGAATGTACTTTGATTTAAAAGCTGTGAAGTTTGTATTATAGCCTCCTTGGAAAACAAGGAGGACCAGTAATTGTTATTAATACTTCAAGCAGCTTCATTTCATGGCCATGCAGATTAGCAGATGTTTGCTTGTGTCATCCTGCCTTGGAGGAGGATATTACACGAGCAATCACGCCGCAGAATGGAGAACCCAAATCAACTGCCAGAACACATGTATCCATGAGAGTGTTCATAATAGTCAGGTTTGAGTCAACATAGTTCTGACATGTAAATATTACCTGCACGGTAGATATTATATCCACATTCTTTACACTCACGTCATATTATTACACGTTTAAAATATGCCAGTAAAGCTAATACCTGCCATGATTACTAACAGTTGACAGTCTAATAATCGTATTATAGAAAAATTGTAATTACAAAGAAATGCAGGCTATGAAACAGAAATGTCAAATTGTTTAACGTTTGATAATCAATGTCTCTCCCAGAAAAGTAACATGCCTGATAGCAAGGGTGTCCTTTGAAGCCACAGATCGCTGTTTAAAACTCCATTAGACAGAGATCAATATGTGACAGCATTAAGAATTCCTCACACCGGTCTGACATTTATTTTGGGATGGCTAGTGCTTCGACATGAATATAGAATAGCCAGGTGAAGCCACAAGATCGTTCAACGTTTCACATCTTCCCCACTCATTTCAACCAAGACCGTTGCGGTTTGTTTTTGCCTTGTTTAAAAGTATAAATTAATTATACTTGGGCCAGACACATAACTGGTCATGTAATCCTTGTTGGAGACAAACAAAACATTGTTTCTTTTCCTCTCAGACATTGTGTCTACAAACTCAATGGTGTCTCCTCTGAAAGCCAATTTGATCGAAGCGTATACATTATAATAAAACTGCAACTGGGACATGGAACTGCTGGTTTTCTTTCTTGTGTAAATTAATAGATTACACATAATCACATGTAATACAGGGTATATGTCAACTGCCAATGTAGGTTATTAAAAATTAATCCTAGAATCCATATTGTCATCAGCACCTTTCTGTGTATTTTAGTAGGAGCAGCCACCAGAGGCTGCACGGTAACAGCCCATTCAACCTGAATGCACAGCAACCGATTCCCGATCTCTTGCTGTTGCACACACATGGGCTTTAATGCATACGTGTTGTGGTGGGTCACACAGACCAAAGCAGAAATTATTTTGATGATGAAAAATAAATTCAGAGAAGAATAGATCCAAACATACTTTCCCCATTTAGTTGTTTACCCGTGGTTAAATGAGACCACGTATACGCCTGCACAACGTGGCACAATGACTACAATCTTAATACACACTTTGTCCCTGCACTGCATAATTTAACACAAGAAAATGTATTTATATATCTTTAAATGTTGTTATGGCCCGTGCTTGACAGGAGAATGAAGATGGGCATGACCTAGAATTTGCTGTTTGCTTGCCTCAGATACGAATAAGTGATGCAGATTATATACTCCAAGCTAATGGCAAAAAAATCTTTTAAAATGCTAAAGTTTGACACAGATGAATGTGTTTTACGACCGATCATATGATTTGCTTACAATATCACTGCATGTGTGACTTGGGCACAATAGCAAGCTGTGCTAATACAGTGCTATCATTTAAATAGGCCCAGTCACAAGCTGGGAGACCAATATACCTTAATTTATAAAAGATAATAATGTTCAAAAGAATGTACCGGTTCCTTCCACAACAGTGTCTTTGCGTTTCATTTCAGTATTATGCTACATGAATTTGTTGAATAAATAATTTATAAACACTTAAAAGGACATTATTCTTAGGGGACATTTATTGTAAATGATGTGAAATTTAAATGTAATAGACACTAAGCAATAACAAACTTTATGGCTGTCCCGGGGCAGAATTAATTGTGTAAATGTAACCACACGCTTTATTGTCTGCTTTCAGCAAACACATGAATTAAAAAAAGTCTTCAATACATCATCCAGACACACTTATGCTTCAAAGTAGTAGGTGCCTTATCTCTTGAGTACATTAAAATAAGTGTTGCCACACATATTCAGTAATGGGATCCCATGCAGTCTTGCTAAATTAATAAATAAATTGAAACACTGAATGAGGTTACAACTGGAATCAACATTTGTCTTTGTTACAAAGAAATATATACCTAAGAGACACATTATCCGGTTGCACCGAGCTTTATTAAATTGCAATGAGTCGCTGAGCAATGACTAAAATAATGTACGAGCCTTAGGTTTGTGATAGTATTCCACAAGGCTGTACCGTATCTGCGGATGGATTATTGGCTCTATATGTTTTCACATCATTAAAAAGTAATGAATTCAATCATTTGTCAAGTTAAGTTGAGATCCCATTAGAGTCATCATGTCAGGCACGGACCCATGTATGTGTCGGTGTCTCTTTTCACTGCTGAAAAGAGACACTTCCTTAAGGGATAGTAAAGTTATGCATAACCTTGAAACTGATAATGGACTAGCGCTTGAAAACAACTCAGTGTTTGAAAGGCAGCAACGCAAATACATGTAAATCAATAGCAACTGGACAGCCCGACCCTGAGCAGTACAGGGAGTAATGGATGTTTTACAGATTAAGGAGTGCACAGGCCGTGTAACCCTGTCAATAGATACGTTTGGATTTTCTGCTGTCTTGGGAACAGGCATGAATGGAGGAAAACACTGCTCATCTGAACTGTTAAGGCCCTGCAGAGCGGGTAATCGGTCTTCCTTACCGGGGCAGTCTGAGTCACTCTGAACTTTCTGCCAGGACATCTCAGCTGAAGTCCTTTAAGCTCCCAATGGACACCCCCCCCTGCTGTGATGCAGGTACATTCATTTCAACTGTGTCGGGCTGCAGAGCCGCCTGACCTGCTGGCTCATAGTGAGATATCTCTGGCTGTAGCGAGCTGCCCAACACAGGACGTGGTTTGACCATCGCAAAGAGCACTCACTACAGAGGTCTGTTCTCCCCGGGTCTTTCATTAAGGTGGCCTCATTGAAGCCTGTCACAGTTCTGTAATGATGTATTTGACAGTAACAACATAAGTGAAGAAGCTTTAACACCAACATATGTATTACTTTATGTGTGGATACAGGTTAATGTTACTTGAATGCAGATGATTGCCAAAACTATGATGTATGCTGTATGTGGTGTATGGACAAAATGATCTTCTCAAAATCCGACATTTCAAGAAAAATAAAAAAAATAAACGTTCATGAGCATTTTAGAAGAAGCCATCTTTCCAAATGATTACTTATACATTGTGAAATATTTAGTATTTGTTTTGGTTCAAGCATCATAGTGTGAAATGAATGTATACTGCCAGTTGTTATCGGTCAATCTTCAGTAAAAATATGAGATTGGGATTGTGAATACATTTGTGTGAATGTACAGAGGTTCCCTTGAGTTACTTTACGAACCATTTATCCTCAATTCAGTAAAAAAAAATACATTCTGACTTTATCATGATGTGTTCAACAACAAAAAACAAGTGTATTGTCTAATATGGCTCAAAAAATGATTCAACAATCTGAACCTAACTGTGACCTATTGCACCCCTTCCCAAAGCGGATGATGAACACTTTGTTTTAAGACAGAAGAACATCCACATTTAAATAAGCTGCCGTCATCCATCAGAAGGGGTGACGCCAACCATAATCAATCCAGCCATGTTTTCACTGTCAGTAAAACTGTGTTCAACTATACCTCTGCAGTAATGCGGCGTCACGAAAAGGCACTACACATAAATCAGACATCGGATTAGTGCACAGACAGTGAAAAATGGATGGATGGTATGACAGCAGGCATGGTGACTTTATATAGGGAAGTGCATAGTTTTGTTCAAAGCATACAAGAAAGGTATATTCATTTGGATAGATTATACCTCAAACAAGAGGATCAATTCCAAAAAGTGTTTCCTAATGACATCAATTTGAGTCCTGAGTGCACAACGGCCACATCACAGGGCGTATCCCTTTATAAAGACAGATAAAGTTGTCATGGTATCAAGCTGGATTGTGCTAATCAAGGAAGAAAAAGCCATAAAACCTTGTGGGGTTACCTTGGAAACGCTCGTGTTAATGAAAATGGGTGTTTTAACAGCACTGATAAAAGAAAAGAAAAAAACTGGTGTCCTGTTTCCAAAGACACTTCTCTCGAGAAGATGATGACATATCCATGGATACTGTGTTGAGATGATATACAGTAAGATAGACACCCCATAAGAAGATAATTTTATGTATTTAACAAATATACATGCAAAATCATGAATTTATGAAGTCTTTATGCATTATCCTCTTGAGTTGTGTTCATACAGCTGGTTCCAGTTGTGAATCTGTAGCTTTCCAGGAGTAAATTTCAATAATTCTCACCTTAAAAATCGGTCCAAATTGTCTCCATGCTTCGCTAATCTGCTCAGCTCCATCTGTGGATGGACACAGGTGCAGAGCTCAAACCAATGAATATGCATATCAACAATGAATGTAAAAGAACTACAGCTGAGGGGCAAAGGACACCATAACAACAACATTAGAACAATATAGCTTGCAGGATTGCACGTGTTCTTGAGCCTAATGGTCTGAAAACCTGAATGAGAAACATCTGCACAACAAAGACAAAAGTAAATGAATAGAGTTCTCAGCTTTTCTGTCGGTTTTTCCAAAGTCAGTACGATACGTTCACGTTCACACGGTGTCATCATCACCGGCACTGCAAGATAATTACGATGTGGTTTCTTACAATAACAGTGGGATTTTAGAGTATCGTTTATATTCTTTTCACAAGTGAGTTAAATAGTCGGCTTTGTAGTAGTTAAAGAGTATGTGAACAAAGATCCTCATAAAATTCTACTTCTAATGTGTAATTACTGTAATTTAATTAATCCAGTTGCAGACATGTTCTGAGTTAAACAGTTAAAAGTTCTACTACGGAGAATGTCTTTTTGTACTCAAAAGATTAATAAAATCAACAGAATTACTTGCACAATTCATCCAGATTTGTGTTAAACATTCTGCAGTTTAGATCAGAAATAGAATATTACAGAAAGATGCATTTATATCACTCATAAAGAATTTAAGATTTAAGTTTCATACCATCCCCATCATCTTATTAGTGAACAGAGAACGCACAACACAGCTGGTGCAAGGTCAGCGCCAGAGCCACATCTTCCTCCTGCGACTGTGAAGTTGCTCTCTGGAAGAAAAGTATGGGTACAGGAATAAAGAAGCCAATTCGGTGGATGCACTTAAAGCATCCTCTTGATTATAGCAACAATTCAAGAGAGTGCAATTCTCTCTCTCTCTCTCTCTCTCTCTCTCTCTCTAGTCTCTACAGTAGATGTCTCCAAACGGATCAGTATACTGATGCCGGACAGTTGTTGAGATGGGTGGGGGGGTGGAAGGGGTGTGGGGGGGGGAGGGGGGGGATGGGAGATGACATGAGAGGGCTGCGAAGAGGAACTGTGGGATGAGGGTGGCATTGGTGTCCAAACAAATACCTCTTTAGAATTCTACACGGCACTCCTCTGCAGCGTGTTTGGTTTCCAGGCAGCACTGCATTATTAATGCACCCATCTACCCCAACTCCCACCCCCGAAGCACAGAGAGTAGGGTGGGGACAGAGAGAGGAGGAGAAAGAGCAAGTTGGGGTGGGGTTAAAAGAAAGAGAACAAAGTTGTATTTAAGGCTGCTAATCAGCACATGCTCCTATTTGATCTGGAAATATACAGACGTAGAGGCGGTTCACGACTTTTAGATATAAAGGGTGTGTGCTTTTGTGTACTGCACATCCCTCTGTATAATGACTGTAATCTAATGACTTGGAGGATAAGGCTTCTCTCTCGCAAACAAACCCCTTGAAAAGACCAAAGCCATCAATGTGCTGAAAAGCCTAGTAATTCCTATTCCGATACGTGAATCTTTAAAAAACAGTTATTTCCTAAAAATGTCTCCAATGCTTTTAGTTTGACATCTTGAGAAATATCCATTTTTTTTGTCAAGAGTTAGTTGAAAAGATGTATACCGATATTAACTATATCCAGGAGGTGATTAGCTAAACTTAGCCCAGCTCTCTCTTGACATGTTGCTATGTTGCACTACAGCCATCAGTTAGCGACAGTAGTGACCATGTGATCAGTGGGCTGAAGGGAGATTATAGGGAGAAGGCGGTGGCATATGCCGGCAGTTGAATTGAACTAGAAGGCTAATGTATAAACCATTCCCCTCTTTCTGAGCTAATCTGCCACAGGGACATCTTTGGGATCAACCTCTTGTGGCACGTGATATCCACAACAATATCCACAACTGTATCGAGAAGGCTATCGCAAAAGCCAAGAACCATCGCCTCGTAACACTAACATGTCGTCATGTTGTGCAGAATAGGTTGAGTTGCAGCGATATGTATGAACTTATAATACAGAGGCTTTGTATTCGGGACCAAGACAGCAAATTATCTTACAAATTTCAGCCGTGACAAAGGCATCATAGACCAGATCCATTCCATCCGCTCGTACCTTTCACAATAAAAGCCAAGGGCATATATTACTTGCATCTGGGTATTTTGTAGTTTTGTGGGTGGGGTTTTGTGGTCACACCCCTGGTATGGAAAGGTGTTTTTTTTATTGACCTTCTGTGTTTTATTTAAGTGTCGGTAACGTCACAGTACTGACTCTGACGGCAATAACATAACTTTTCAAGTAATCAAGAGATCTCTTTGGGCATTGAAATATAATGGCTGCATTAGAGGCTTATTGTACAGCCAAGCAATATTATTCTGGCAACAGTGTCATCCTAAGATGACTATCTGATGATATCTGACTTCATAAAAAACGATGATTGTTTAAACTCTTGGCTCGATTGCCAGAGATGGAATCCTTACCATGAAACACAATCTCTCTCTCTCTGTCTTTCTTTCTGTGTCTAATTAACAAACCAAGACATGTTTCGTATGCCAGAAACAGTGAGTGAGTCAGTGAGAGAGAGATAAAGATTCCAATTTCCCCAGTCCCTGACATCATAAGGTACACATTGAGTCTCCTCACAGATAGGCATCGAGCACGCCTTGATGCTGCAGCCGCCAGTGGGAAAATGTTAAGAGTTAACCTTTAACAGCACAAGTGCGGTTATGCTTTTGAAGCGTGCACATTTTTCTTAGGTCTTTTAATTCCACCTTTGCAGGGGACTTCATTTTCTATTCACGGTAATGGGGTTGGAGTAATGAATTCTTGCATATTCCAAATGATGTCCCCCTTGTGACCTCCTGTCTGTAAATGAAATAGTCAGCAGAGCATTGAGCAGGAGGTCATTGTGGTGTACAGCCTCGACACGCCGCTCTGCAGGAAACATTTAGGGAGATTCTCCCCTCCAACATCTCTAAATGCAACTCTGAAACCGTTGTTTTGTTTTCTCCGACCGGTTTTCAGGATCCAGCTCAATTTGTTCTTGTTTTTTTTGGCAATGAAATGCTGAGGCAATCCACCAAGGATGTCAATACCCATTATCTTTTGTCTTTTATGCCGTTTGAGCAAACAAAAGAAAAGAATGTGCAGCAGTGATGAGCTCAGAGCCTGACGATTGTTTGGTGTCTGATGCAAAACTTGACCAATGTTAAACCTGCACTATTTGCCTTCAGTCAAATTGAAAGCTGTGAGCAAAGAAGAGCACCCGTGGTGAGTAGTTCTCTGACATCACCTTGACAGAGCATTCGGTCTGTATTTGGCTAAGGGGAATTTACAGGGTTGTTGCTCCTCCAGTAAAACTGACTTCCAGACCCCCTCATGTATGGATTTGAACACGATGGTTAGAACAATGCTTTTAAGTTAACTAGTCATCTAGAGCCGCCCTTCCTAGTCAATTAGTCAGCTGATCGGTCACTTTGGTCAAAGTTGAACAACATATCTTTCATATATTAGCAGTTTTGAATGACTTACTTACCAGACACTTATGAGCATATCTCTGCCACTTGTGTGACTGTGTAGAAACTCAGTTGTATATATATATATATATATATATATATATATGTATATATATATATGTCGATTAAATCAACTAATCAATTTGTCAACAAAATGGCATGCATGTTCATCAACTAAGAATTTATTTGGTTAAGGACCTGCAGTCATTCGTATTCGTGCCTTGAAAAGAATCAGAAACATAGTATCTACATTCTCAGTGAGCTGTTCGACATTCAGAAAATGTGGCACAACGTGAGAATTATTCAACTGATTGTGTTTGTTGTAACCTTTTGTTGACTAATGCGCTGTGAGTGTCAATGTACTGTTTCATGTGACACATTCCATTAGTTCTCCAACTTTGCCACAGCCACAGCTAATGAATACAGCAGTTTAACTACAGGACACAAAAATAGAATCAAATGTATAAAGTTAGATGGAGACTGTGTATGTTGACAGATAAGAGGAGCAGGGGAAAAGGTTGAAAGATAATCTACTTTGGTAACATAATTACTTTCCTTTATTTAATTATGTACCTTTTTATTAATAGTCAAATGTGTTATGAAAACCATAGAGTGATGAGGACAATCCACAACCAGTCTTAGTTGACATTGTATTACAAACCATGCATACTGAATTGTCTCATTCGACATGAACCTGTCATTAGTCCGAATGACTCGTGACAAACCTGAGCAAAAGCAATAGAGAGCTTCAAATGCAAAACGGTGGCAGTTATTTATTCATTAGAAAAGTTTCTCTTGCAAATTAAGGTGAGATACCGATAAGTGATGCATAAGCAGACTGACACAGTCCAAAGAGAACTTCCCTGCAGTGACATGTAATGCTCCCTTTCCATGTGGCTTAGAGAAAATCAGGAGGATAGAGACACTTTTTTCTTTTAACTATTTATGCTGCTGTTTTATACCATCCATTTATCGTCTACTTTTAAATGAAATGATAATAGTTCCCCCAATGGCAACTCTGTTTTTATAGTGAGGGGGGGCAACAATGTAATGAGCAGGATTTGTTTGTATTGCTTCTTACATGCATTCCATCCTGCCTCGTTTGTCATATCACTGTGCTCAAATGTCTTTTTGTTTGTCCTTCAACTTGACAGAAACATTGCTGTTAACCTGTTTGTTTGTTTTTGTCTGGTAAATTGTCCCATTTGAACTATTCCAAGAACTGCTTGTGTACCCACAGCCCACTTTTGTATTTATTTTTAGGAGATGTGTCAGTCCAGACCCATTAAGATGTTTTGCTTCACCGATTGAAGAGCAATGATGTCACTTAGGGAATTAAGACTTGGAAGTCTCGGATATGGAGTTACACAAAAGGTTGAAGTCATAGATTTGTTCAATTTAGTTAGGAATGCTTCTGAGCTGAAGCATGAATTCTTTATTTATTTTTTCAGGGTTCTACTGTTGGTCCTTAGTACATCTTTAACATGTATACATAAAATGTATAGAATAATTATTAATATACTAGATAATTAAAATAATATTTAATCATAATTGTGTGGATTATATAATTTAATATTATTACTATCTGAAGTATTTACTTTTTTTATTGGTTTACTTTATTAAAAGTGAATAATTTATCATTTGAACGAGGAAACTACAAGAAAACTGTAACAGTTCAGCTCCACACCTTCCTTTTTTATTAGTTTTCATCCTGTCTAACTATCATGTCATTCCAGATCCTGCTTCCCATCTCGTCAGTCCAACTCCCTTCACCTGCCTCTGACCACTCCCTCGTTAGTCCCTCATTCCCTTCACCTGGTCCTCACGCCCTTCTCACCTGCAGCCCATTCCCTCATTAGTCCCTCACTATTTAGCTCCCTCACTTCCCCTTGTCCTCTGCCAGATTGTTTTGTGTTCTTCTTGACCAAGTCCTCCAATGTTACCAAGTGTGTTTATCTGTTCCCGTCTGTTTAGTTCCTGTCGGAACTTGGACTAAAGTGAATTATTTTCCAGTTCTGTCTCCTGAGTCGTGCATTTGGGTCCACCCTAATACTCCCGTGACAGAAAACATAAAATAGGGTCACCGTTCGATAGGTGAGGATGAGGCAGAAATGCAATTCCTCTGACAAAGTAAAAACATTCAACGAAATAATGAACGCAAACTTTCAAAAGTAATAATTTAAGATTTTTAAGAGAGAAAAACCACCTTTCAAAATGAAAGGAGAAGGAGTTAAGGCATATCTTACTGCCCAATATGTCTCAAAATGCAGTAATGGACCTAGACACTCACAGTTTAACTAGGAAATTGTGACTCCTTATATTATACTAGAGAGAAGATGTATTGCTCCGTTTGAGTTGTGGGAACTACCCTCAGCGTGTGACAGAGCGGAAGTTATTATTTTCCATGAGTCATCGCTTAAAACTGCAAGCTGTAAAAAGAGAGTCAGTGCAAGCTAAAAAGGCTACGCTGTTAGCTAAATGTTTTGACAACAATTAAGGAAGGAAGTCAAACAATTTGGTTGCTACATGTATAGAGACTCAGTGTATTTTGAGTCACCGTTCATCAGGGCCAAATAATAATCCTTATTCACCCTATCGAATTTGTACGTGGATATACAGTGGAAGGCTATAGCTCAGCTGTCGTAAAGCAGAGCAGAGGTGTAATAGCTGGTGGAGGGGGAAAACTTCACTATTAAAATATGCTCTGATCGTCCCAGACACAAAACCTCAGGACCGGCTCGGGACATCTCTGTTTAAAACCCAGTTCATATAACACACCGCATCATTGAGTTAAACTGACTCTGTGCTCTTCTCTCAGCTCAGACTGTGAAACATGCCATTTAACGCGGCAAGAGCTCTACAGAAGCTGAGGACTAGCAGAGACTAGCAGCTGGGAATTAAAATGGATATTTCTGTTTTTAGGTTAAGCTACATGTATCCTGCAGCATGCCTTTTGGCAGCAGCACAGTGATCGTGTCTGTTTGAGGGTGATTTGAGAATTGCTAAAATACATTGTTCGGCACAATGCACAAAGGAGTGGAGTTGGGTTGTTTTGCCCTATAAAATGATGGGAATGAAACATGAAAAAACATTTAAGCAACAGTTCATATACCCCTTTTAATAATGAAATGTAACAGTCTGTACTGTAAATGCTGTATCACTCTGACCTATAGTACATATTATGGAGTATTGTATTTGTAGTACTGTAGTTGTAGATATAAAATTCAATGTGATTATTGGTAATGTTTGTGTGGTTATCCATCGCTGAATGTGAATATTTCCTTTAATTTAAAAAAAGACATTTAATACAGAACAGTTCTGTGGTTTCGTGTAGGTCAGAGGTCAGGACGTCCTCACAATCATCTGTTTTGTGGGGGAGTATGATGCAGAAATGCAGTGAAACCTCTCTGTTGCAGTTATTTCAGCATCACACAGGTCATTGTTGTAGGGTTAGCTTCAATGAGGGTTTTTCTCCGGGGGTCTGACCTGAACAGACTGTGTTCAGGGAGGCAGGAAATGTGAGTCATGCTGGCAGTGTGTGTATATAAACACCTTTACCCCCAAGTCATAGAGAGATGTCACCTTTACCTTCAAAGCCACATGGACTTACTCTTGCTCAATGTTCCATAATGTGTATTCTCCATTGACACAAGAGATGAACGAATGGGTTGTATTTTATAGTTGTATTCTTAAGCCAAATCTGTTTTGTTTTCAATATTTTTTTATTCAAGTATACATTATTTTAGGGCAGAGATGGTAAGTAACAAAGTAAAAAAAAGAAAAGTAAAGCACTGTATGCAAGTACATATCATTTTGTGTTAGGCATATTCCTTTTAATTGTCTATTTCAGATGGAAACGTCATATTCATTTATTACATTTATCTAATGTCTTTTGTCAGTTATTTTGGCAGATTTTATATTAAAAATAAATGATAAACTTATATGAAGCATTGCTGTATTTCAAACTGACCATAGGTCACATGCAACATTAATATACCTGACACTAATACCTAGGATCCACAACTGATCACCAGGGCATCTTGTTTTGAATATATATATATATATATATATATATATATATATATATATATATATATATATATATTTTTTTTTTTTTTTTTTTGTATGTATTCTCAGTGCACATTGCAACTCCCTCATTCTCTGCTCAGTCCACTTCTTAATCATCCGCAACCCCGAGATCAATAGCCTGCGAAGGACAATCCAATCAGCCACTCATAATAACAAACCAATTAAAATATAATCCATGTATCTATCACCTTTTAATAAGCATATTTAATTTCCAATGTAATTCTCCAGCATCCTGACTCTCCATAATGAGAATGCTTCTTTCAAGGGCGACGTGTTTGCACAAACCAAAATCCCCGAATTAGTGATGCAGCTTTACTCATCATGATGAACTTGGATGCATAGCGTTGACCTATGAGAAAACTAGCCTCATTTAGATGCTTAGCATTATCTCACCTTCTAGGAAGTGAGTCTGTTGACCATGCTAGGGCAATGACGGAGTGCCCGTCAAACACTGTGTCTGAGCTTTGATGCACGCGCATCTCTAATCGCCCTTAGATTTTGTAGATACAACACAATAATGTTGCTGCCTCCAGTGGGCAAACTGGAAGAAAAGACGATGTTTCAGCCTATAGAATAGTCAAAACCACAACTTTTTCACAAGCATTAAGTGAACTGTTAAAGATCACCTTGAAGACATTTAAATTCAGTGATGGATGGGCCATTATTGATGGTTCGGCAAAAATTGACAGCAGTGGAGATAAATATGGCTTAAAGGATGCCAACTGCTGTCATTACCACTTGGCCCTCCACTCGTCAGTTAACTGTATGAATTTATGCTGTTTATGCAGGTATTATACAACATTTTCCATCCCATTAGATCTACACATTCAGGATTCATTTCATAGCGATATAATAAACATCATCCTCTTTTGACTTGTATTTCATTTATTGACCACATGTGAATGCATCTCTTCAGGATATAAAAATATGTCGGAAAGCTGATAAAGCTTGGATAAAAATAAAAAGGGTAAAAAGTGAATTCCAGTGCGTACAATCCAGCACACAATACCTGGATCTATTAAGTGCTTTGCAATGGATTAACTCAGCCTAAGATGGTTCTGTTTGAGGACTGTGCCCACAGTTTCTATTCAGGGATGAAATGATTGTCCAAATACTGAATTGATTATTTTTCAAAGCAACAATGCTTGAAACTCTTTGATTCTGTGCTGCTTTTCTTTGTCTTATTTAGGACATCTATTGGGGGTTTCATACTGTTGGTCAGACAATATTAGCAATTTGAACACACTAGTTTTCGCTGTATGTTATTATGTCAGATGTTTACAATTTTGTAAGATGTTATAGATTATACTACATATTGAAAATGTGAAATTAAATGCAATCTTTTCAAAGATTAATTTCCTTCAATAAACCCAATCATTAATATTTTCAGTGGATTCAAGTTGTGGTCTTTTTTATGTGATGTTGCAGACAACTGTAGTTATAATTCTGATGAACATTTTAAGATGTGACAACGTGTCACTAAATATATGACTGTTCCGAGTTGCACTTCACCATAGTAACAACTTGAAGGTTAGCAGTCTTGGTATCCAACCTCTTTCTCTCACACACACACACACAAACACACACGCACAAAAACTGTTTTGCAGAAGGGGTTACCAATCTGACATCTCACTGCACTCTGGCATCAAAGCCCTTTGTACGCGAGCCGACACCTGGTCCCTCTCTCCTTGCCAAAGAGGCCTAGCGAGAGGGCTCAGATGCCTGAAAGAGCTTGGTGAAAATACACGACCCACCTCCTGCCCCCCACACACACACACACCATACATAGGCTAATGGAAGTCCAGGCAAGGACAGACTCTACTTCCCTAAGTTGCCCCCCTGAATCCTACCCTACACCCCTACAGGCAAAGACAGGCACATAAAAACTCACACTGTACTCTACACATGCCAACTGATTCATGCATGTTAAAGCAATTGGCAGTCAGAAGACACTACCCTGCTGTGATAGCACAGTGCATTTAATGTTGCTAAATTAACATTATGAAGGTCAAAAAGAGAGAATAATCAGTTTTGAATATGGACTGGTTGGTGTTGCCATCGAAGGGGCTTCTGACAGATCATGTTCTGCCTTGATGAACCAAGTAATACTCCACACACAAGCCTTGATCTCCTCCGTGGGCTGTGTACTCAACACATGACGGAGACTGTTTGGATCCATTGTTCTGTAATGTGTCCAAGACAACTACTCCATTTTCTAGCCTCACTGCATCTTCAGACAGCAGCCAGTCTTACATGTTGTAACATTAGGCAGCCTAATGTTCTGTACAACCATCAAACACGATGTTAGCCTGTCATAAGGCCTCATGTCCCCTTCTACCTTTGATGTGGCCGGGGGGCTGCCACCTGAGACATTGCCCAAGTCCTTTTAAGACTGCACTGCTCTCAGCTGCAAAGCAAAGACTACATGACCAGTAATTAAACCTCATGAGATATATTGCTAAGACCCTTTTTTCAGGCAACTGCACCAGCAACCTTTCAGTAATTCCCCACCTGCAACTGCTCTGCATCACAGTTGATGACTTTAAAGTCAATACCGCAGAATTACTTAAAAAAATAACATCATTCCATTCATCCCACTGCCACTAATGAAATTAATCTCTAAATGATGTTCTCTCTGTAAATCTAGACTAGAGGCTTTCTGAAAGGACGGACCCTGAATCAGGTCATCTTTCCTCTGATCTTCCGGTTCTTTCTTTTTTCAGGTGTTACTTTTTTATTCTTGAATGTTGTATAAAAGCTTCCAAAGTATATTTCTCTTACATTTACAATAGTTACCAGGGAGACTTTAACTGCATAATAGCTTTTGGAAGGTCAACATATGACTCATTCCTTTCTTGTGCAACAATGAGGGTGGAAGAAAAGCTGCAAATAGTAGTTATCACATACTCACACACCTGTATAATGTGGGCTGAACAACACTTGTATATCCATTTAAAACCAATACATCTTAGTGGTAACTCTAGGGGCCGAACCGAGAATTTGTGTGTAGGATGCCTGTTGCCATTTATAGCTCAACAGCTGGCTATTGGGCAACCGTGGAGCTACTTCCCTGGAGCTGCTGCTAATGGAGCTGATGAATAGCCACAGCCATCACTATCTGCCAGCCTACCTCCTCTTCACTACACACAATTCCAGTTTACAGTTCTCCCCTAGCTGTGGCATTTATTTGCCAGAGATGCTGCGTTCTGTTCCAGACAATATGCTATATATGATAAGTGAGGCTGTGTGCATGTGTGTGTGTGTGTGTGTGGGGGGGGGGGGGGGTGATGCACTGATGCACTGCCTAGTATTTGATTTAAGGTTAGACATATTAGTTCAAAGCCAATAGTTGTCCATCAAAGGGCATTAATTCATCGCAGGTTTTTGAAATAGTATGAACTGACATGAACAACACAGTTTACCTGCCGCCTCCTCTGTCCTCCGCAGACCTTGAGGTGACATGTTCCCTTCGGTGTCAAGAAGGCTGTCATTGTAAAGCCGCTGGAGTCTGTATCTGGATGCACGAGCAGAAATCAATTGGATTTTTGCTGCGGTTGTTGACCACCTCTGGCGTTAGCTTTCCCACAGGCCTGGCTGTGCCTCCCAGCTGTAAGGTTCGGCACTGGGCCCTCTCCATGAAGCAGAATGGTGGAACACAATGTTAATCTCCTCTCTGCTGAGTCCCAGCTGTGGCCCTGCATCCCCACTGGGCCCTTTAATGTGGAGGGGAGGCAGCATGGACGTCTGCAATCACCACAGCCATGTGTACCAACATCTACAGATCATTCAAACATAACATCTGCTCCTGCTCTCATGAATCCAATTGCATTGTGTTGCATGACATATATCGTTAAGTATCTGTAGAACCTCATAAACATCATTTGCAGAAAACTTCACCAATTTTGTTGTAGCTTTTTAGCCTCCTCTCCATACAGATGAAATTACTAAAGAACCTCTTGTCTATACGCTCTAAATTGCTTCTTTTTTTTATACTTTGATCGCAATACTAGTCTTATTCTCATTCTCGTATAGAAATAGTGAACGTTTCTTTAATATGTACAACACAATTGTTTAAAACCTTCAAAATCAAATCAGTTCTTGTCCCACGGTCTATAGATTGTTCTGCAAATGTTGTAATGTCCTTCAGTTTAGCTATTTTTATATTTCCAATATCATTTCCGCCTACCACTGTCACGACAACATACAGCGAGATATGTTCAGATCACATAACAATAAAACCACAAGGATTATTGAATAATAAATAAGTCATCTAAAAGTAGCAAGATACATTCAAGATGACAAAGCTTGTTAGCTGACTTTAATAACCGAAATTGAATAATAATGAAGTCTTTCCTTGATGATTGAGCGTGTACTCTGTTTGTACTCTCACATCGAGGTCAGAGCTGTGAGTCAGGTGGCAGGGATTCTGCACTTTTGCTCACAGACACTTCAGGAAGAGGGATGCCTGCCAACCGAAGGGTTTGAACCTTTGTCCTCCGTTTTAATAATCGGCCCCATATTCTCAGTAGAAGAAGGAAGAAAAGATTTGATTAACATTTTTTTCTTTCTACCATGTGGTTCTGATATGTCCTCACTGTTTGTGGTATATAATAAAATATTATTAGAACAAAGAAATATAAGTCCTGCATCTGATAAACATTATTCTTCCACAAATAACACGTACAATATTGTTCAGTATGCAGCCACACTTACGGGATCACATGAATTTATACGTTGGAAGCCTGAGGAAAATTGCTCATTGTTATCTTTGGTAATCCATAAGGTCTCTGAGCTACAGCATAGCATGGTCTGAGGCATGGTTGCTAATCGTAAATTCACAGAGATCTACTTAGAGAAAGGCAAATATCAACAAGTCCTTCACTGGCTTCTCTATTTTCTCATTAGGCAGCTAGATGGAAGATAGCTATAGCAGTGGGAGAGGTGGAGGCAAGAACAGATTAGTCTCCCTTCACAAACAACCACATATCCTTGACTTTTAATTAAAAATGCCATCGCAATTAGACACAGTAGTTTAAAGGACTGCGGAAATAAAAAAAAGAGTTCAGGCACTGCTATAAAGGCAATCCGGAGCATTTCCAAGAGAATAAAGCTTCTCACTTTTTTCTTTGTGAATGTGTTTCTTTTTTTTCTACGGAAACTTAAATCGGCTTATAGGTTTTTCGCAAAAGCACTGCAGTAGAAGCTAAAGAGGAGCCGGAGAGGAGAAAATATAACTCAAAGTCATCACAGTGGTTACAAAGGACGTTGGAGATTGAGGTCAGGAAGGGAGTAAAACTATTCTGTCGGCACAATAAATGAGAACAATTAATCAACAGTTAATGTGAATCACACCATTTATCCATCTAAACAATCTGGTTTCACCAAGTCACATTACTGAAGTAATGAATCTGCAACTCTGACATTTTAAATTCTTTAGAGAAGGGCAGCAGCCTGTAGCAGCCAGCAGAGTCATTGGTAAAGCATGAGCAACAGCAGCGCGGTAAGTGACGCATATATACTGTACTCTTCTGCATCTAAGTCAACCACACATGCAAGGCCTGAAATAGCAGTAGCATGTATTGTGAAAACAGAAACTAGGTCTACTAGTATGCCCTACTTAGGGTTATTTTCCAGTTGCTTTGCCTTATTTATTAATACTATGAATAATACAGCTCAACACTGATTGCCCAAAATGAGTTATTTTATTTTGACACTGATTGCTTAACATTTATTGAAAAAAAAGCTGTTTTTTAATCTAATAATGTATGATTTAGCAGATAGTTGTGGCCCCACTGTCAACCACCGAATAGCGGAAGTATTCTTTTGGTTGTGTTACATCTTTGTCTTAACCTTTTAGAAGCCTTAGACCCCTCAGGGGGTCTGGGGACTTTATTGCTGTAAAAAACAAGCATATATATATATAATATTAATGTTGCACGTCAAATTAAACAACAGAGCCTGGGCTAAAAGAATCAGCCCGTTAAAAAAACATAAACAAAAATCTCAAATGATCATAAATATATGATTTTCCTATATATGACCCGTAGCTGGCTGCTATCAGAAAAAGTCTGATACATGACATACAAGAGAAATATATTGTTTGGTAAAGGAGAACATATAAATCCCAAATCTCTCTAACTGTGTTCTGCTTGAAGTTTTCAGAGTCAAACTGTGCAGAGAGGATTTAAACCTTTCAACTGCATCATTCCAAAGAAATAATCATCCTTTTTTATAATTCGGACATGAAACTTTTTTATTTTTGCTGTGTGCATCTTCATTTACTCTTAACAAGTAAGATATAGACTGATATGAACACAATTATAAGTGTTTACAAATTAAGGTTTTTTAATAATTTTGAAATAGCCCTAGTGGTTGCAGAGCTACAGCCTTTTCAGTTTGGGCATGCCATTTTTGAGCAAAGGGCTAAAAATAGCTGGATGCTTATTATTGTTTATATATATATATATATATATATATATATATATATATATATATATATATATATATATATATATATATATATATATATATATTAATCAATGTCTATATTGGTATATTACATTAAGCTGTTCCTTGTATGACTCTCTGATACTGTGTTTTACCTGCATGTGAACAAATGGGAACACACTCCCACTCTTATCCTGGCATTTCTGTTTTTTTGCAATAGTATAACAAATCGGTCTTGGTGATTTAGTATTCCCCTAGGTAATTGGTTTTCTGGAGAGGTGACCATGTGGAGATGAAAAACAATCAGCAAAGCTCTTAACAGATGCTGTAATTACCTGAGCAGACTCCTACAAGCACTTGTGCACACCAGAGTAGTAGACGTACCCTCTGTGATCTACCACTTACAGCGAAGGAAGGGCACATTTGAGGGCGTCATCTTGACAGGCAACGTAATGCACAATGTATCCATGCTGGGGAGCCACAGCAGACAGAAGGAGCAAAATGAACTGTAATGCCTGTAATATAATCTAAGTATAAAGCCAATATGAAATATTTGATTACACATCAATAGAAACCATTCTGAATGGAAACTACATTGTGTAGAATTGTTTGGCTATGCAATCCTTGCAAGTCAGACTGTTAATTAGACCAGTTCCATAGTGGTATGTCTCAACAACTATTGGGTAGATAGTTCATAGCTTAAGAGAGGCTTTTTAAGACACCTGTTGCCTTTTGGGAAAGTGTTTGTAAGTTATAAGATAGTAGTCTTAGTGTCATGTTTATGAACAGTGCCCTTACCTCAAACTAAATATGTAATACAACAGTCCTGCAATAAATGACACCTTCAAAAAGGTTATAAAGTGCAACTGTTCAAAGATGTTGATTATATTTCATGATCATTTTGTAGGCAAAACTTTTGTTTTAGTATTGAGTTATAATGTACTATACTGAGTAAAGGTTTTCTTTTAATTTGTCCACCATGTTTTTTATCAATTGTGGTAGATAAATAAGAGCATTATAAAAATCATTACATCGAAAACATGTTTTGAAAGATTGGGAATGTCAACCAAGATTGTGGGCCAACATAAAGGTTGGCTTGTGCACGCAGTCAGCTAATTACTGTAATCTAGTGTCTGATATTCTTATGAACTTATGAAAACGCAGGAGGGGTAAACTCTGGAAAATAGCAATTTGTTATAATGTCCTGAATTAGCACTAATGACAAAAAAGGTTTGGTCGCTCCATCCGTTGTTTTCAAATTGCTGAGGAATATGTTCTCTTGTTGCTCAGCTTGATCTGCCCGTGGGGATTAATCTCTTTGTCCAGCAATGTCGATGATTGAACGCTAAATTGCTAAAAGGGCCTCAAAGAAAGAACGGGAGAACATTTTGAGGTAGATGTTATTATTTGAAGGATGTGAGGTTAATGTGGTGCCAACTTGTTCCTTCCCTTCAGCTGACGCTGCACTCTTCAATTCCTCAGCTCCAAATGACCTATGTTACTAATCAGGCACACATTATGATGGTTACCTGGTGGTAGCAGTACCTCATCTACTCCAACCACAACCCGCAAACCCCAATGTGAGGTGTCTTGAGACGAAGACGACCATAGATACGACTGCAAGTCAAGGATTCTCTAAAATATCTTTAAAAGGTGGGGTAAGCCAGGTTGGGTTCTCAATATGAGTAGATGCTATACTGTTTCACGTTATATTAGGTAATTCCCCATTGGGCTCCATGTTCTTACTTCTCTTATGATGAGTATCAATGCAATATAGGTATAACAGGGCAATTGGGACTTTTCTTCCTAACTGAGCTTTGTTGAGACTACATCAAGAAGTCACGAGTCGATAAAACACCAAATGCCCTGTAATAGGCACACAGAAGGCATCCTAAAACTTTCAAATATTCAAACATAAAAAAGGTGTTTTCCGCGCATTTCAATTTGGTTGTTATTCTACTTTTAGTAAAGTATATAAATAACATATATGAGCCAAAAAGTTGCCGAAGATGTTGCCCTATGGTGGTGTTTGCTGGCACAGGTGTGTAGTGAGGATTTATGAATCCACTGAGCAATTTTGATCACGATCAAATCAAGCAGTACGGAGAGCCATCAGTGTTTGGCACAAAGGGGCCAGTCTGGCACCGAATTTGACAGCAATAGCTTCTGTCCCAAAAGAGACGGACAACAGCTTTTCTCTAAGAACACAAAGCTTACAGCTTTATCCATCAAGCCGGTTTCAGAGTGACGTTGGGTGAGTCCGTTCCAATTTAATAATGGTGCTACCTGGTAAGCACTTTTAAAACACCTGGTAACCAGTGTCATTATTTTTGATGGAAGAACTCATTATGGTCGCAGATGGTGATAGACAATATGTTTCCCAATGATTATCACACTAAAATACTGGTTAGTTGTTACCAGTGCATCTAAGTAATGGAATAGCCATTGATATGTTAGCATTACTGTATTGCTTCATATCAAATAGTTACCTTCTCTTTTTGATAAACCTTACACATAAACTCAAAACATACTAAAAGTATACCAGACCTCATACTACAATTACCTCTTCACTTATGTATATGCATTGCTCTGGGTGTTGTTGCCAAAACCCTGAAGTTACCCTAGATGCTGCTCAACAGAGCACTTTTCAATGCTATAGGACTGTTATTGCATTTCCATCCATCCATCCATTACCAATACCGCTTATCGTCATTAGGGTCGCGGGGGTGCTGGAGCCGATTCCAGCTGACATAGGGCGAAGGCAGGAGACACCCTGGACAGGCCGCCAGTCCATCGAGGTATTATTGCACTTATCCCTGTGAATATACTGGACACTGCACGTACTATACTGAGGCACGAACAAATATCAGCAAGACCTTTCCCAGGTCAGCCGTAAGAAAGTGTCAGAAGTTGAGGTGCTGATGTTGCACATACTTTAATCCCTGGCACATCATGGTTACATAACCCTGTTGTTGTTTAATAAAGCCCCAGGAACAAATCCACCTCTAAACTAACTTTGTCACATAGTGTTTGTGAGCAGGGCTTAGGAGAACTGCTTATTACCATATCATTGAAGAGGGACTTCAACAGCTTGTTAAGTTCCTTGGCATCGTGACTCTACTCCACTGTATGCTGACAACCCAAGCATCACAACTAGACACTTTCTTTGCAGTCGGTTTCAATTATTCACTCTTTACTTTGAGTGTCACCCACCTCTGCCTTTCTTTTACTTCTGTTACTTTCTTTGTCTCATTCTCCATGAGATTGGCAGGCAGCACATTCCAGGTAAAGAAAAAGTATATAGGTTCACGGAAAACGCTTTAAAACCAATCTTATCACAGCAGAGATCCCAAATGAGATACTTAACCAAAGGGAGTAATTGTCTTTCAAATGAGGCTAATCTAAAACTATCAAATAAAAACAAACGTCACTGAGTGTAAGGAAATGCAATTATTCTAATGAGATGGAAATGCAAACGTGTGGTTTTATGTGGAGGACACAAGGAGCCAGGAGCTAACGTCCTGCAAGAACCAGACTCCCTACTGGCTTATAATTGTCTGTAATGGATGTCAATGTCCCTCTGGACAAGTGTGTTATTTATTAAGGCCAGTAGAATGTGAGGAGTCAGCTGGCCCCTAATCAAGGGCAATTTGTCTAATTGTGTTTATAGATGACCCCATGCAGTAAACGTAAATCTAATCACAATAAATTCCATGCATTTTAGATTCATGAAATGTATATGAAAAATAATGTTTCACATGTTAATAGAATATATTAGAGAGTGACATATGTTTATTAGTTACATTATTTTGATAAATATACCAATTATTGCCACTTTCATATAAAAAATGAAAATATATTTGTTGGCTTTGCAAAATAAAAGACTTAACAAATATTCAGATTTAGTTTTTAAAAACCTGACCAATAATTGAATTTCAATGTCAGTGGAACATAGAAGGTTGACAGCTGCAGAGTCTCCAGCGATGAGGCTGCACTTGGACACTGTGGTGCTTTGGGCTAAATGCCAATACTGAACATTTAGCTCATAAAGACAATGCTGGTTATGTTAGTACTCTTAGTGTACTCTGTAAGCAGGCTAACATATGCAAATTAGCATTAAATACATCTGTGGTTTATAAGAATGTAATTAGTGTTACAAGTATCTTCCTCATGATAAAACATTAAGGCATCAGTTAATTCCTCAAATTCAATCTAAAGTGAACATAAATGTCTTCACATATTTGGTAAATTGTTGTTGAGACATTTCCTTCAAAACCACAAAATGCCAACCGAGTGGCGACGCTAAGGAAACGCCACGAGGTCACTAACATCCTTATACATTATCTGGGAACTGACAGGCTGCCAACTATGAAATGTTAAAACAAACTTTCTCTGCAGACTTACAGTGTATGTGTGTGTATTTGTGAGGCTCTTTTTCTTACAGCATTATATTTTGTGTTTATTGACATACTGATATATTATATCATGTAAAAGTGCAAATTGAATGTCCTTATTTTGTATCCACGACGCACGATCCTGTCGACGCCCACACACACACTGTACACACACACGTACACAAATCAAGGCTGCCACCCCGAGCATTGCTGCTGTGCCTCTCTGTCTTTTCAGTTTTCCTCTATTGTCCCCCGTACGCTCGTATGAAACAAACAGTGCAGGCCTATGAGAGAGCGGAGACGTTCAGAAGACTGAGGACAGTATGCCAGCACTTAATTTGCCAACAGCCACAACACAAACGGGAAAAAAAAACATGGCACCAGAGTCGCAGATAATTAGCTTTGAAATATTAGACAAACAGGAGAAATAATTGTGAGAGTCCATGGATTAAGCTAACCACACAGAATGTTCAGTGGAATTAGGGTTTTATATACTATTAAAATATTGTCAATTCTCTCAAAAAAAGACGATGACAGAAACCTTTGTATTATCATTCATTGCAATTCCATATAAGACGTGTTGAATGGTAAAGCCATGTAACAAATTGATAAGAATGTTTTGTTGTGTAATAAATGTAATTAAGAGGAAGAAAAAAAATGTTGAACAAAACTAAAGACTCTTTATATTCTGCTATCCATTTCATACCCAGTATCCACCTGTACTTTTCTTGATTAATTACTGTTGGTTGCAAGTTTTTTTTGTTAAACCACTTACAAAGATCCTTGATCGGCTTCCAGTGCCACGCAGAATCCCGTCAGGTCGCTGAGGTCCAGAAGCACCGTCTGAATGACAGGAGGCAGAAGATGAGTTTGGGAGCAGGAGCGCCAAACACAGCGAACATGCTCCGTCAGCATGGTACCACATTAACCTCATATTCCAACAACTCTCCCTCCTCTTTCCTATATCACGTTGCTTGTGTCGTTTGACTTTCATCAAAGGCATCCACATAAATACTCACTACACATATTTCCTTTAAAGATTAAAAAAAAAATGAAAATGCAGAAGTTGATCTTTAAATATAGTTCCTTGGCTCTCTTCAGTACATACATAATTGATCACAGAGAGGCTCCAGAGGGAGTCGTGTTGGCAGATGTGTTGATTTCACACCAATTTCCTCACGTATATAGCCCATGCAATCTCTGTTTGCCCTGCATAAAATTTACACATACTGGACAGTATCTGAAGAGCTCAGTTGAAGACTGAAGCTGAAATACAGGGATGACAAATAGTGACTTCAATAAGTAATATTTGCAAATCGTGAGAAAAATGGCTTGAAGAATGACAAGACAGATTCCAATGATCCATATCTCTCTGGGAAATCACCAAACAGCAGTATAAACAAGAAAGTGACTCAAAACAAATGTTAAACGTTGAATAACGGAATTGAACAAGTGAGAAAATCCAATATAATTCACAGCATAACAATCAATGTAGTTCCTATGACAGTACAAGCAGCACAAATCTAGAGCACAGTATGCTGCTGGCAAAACACAAATCATCAGTAATGTGTTCTACAGAGAGGGAAAAAAGGTTGTGAGATTTTCAGCTTAGCAATGCTGACAACACCTCAAAGTTTTACTGCATGATGCCATGCATAAATATGCCCAAAAGTTTTGTCTATTTACATTTCTTAAAAGAGTTGCAAACTAATGTTTTCAGGATGTTTTTTTCTGAACAGATACAGGATTACTCAAGGAAAATAAACGATGATGGAAATGTTTGTATTATAAATGTGTTTGATGACTTTGATCCATCAACAAAACCTCGGACAGCTCTTCAAATAGAGGAAAGTAAGGCTGAGTCGAGCTGAGCTGCCCTCGCTGCACATTACTATTTGAATGTTAGCGTATAAAATAGTCCGCTCAGATCTCCACACGTTCATTTCCCCTTCTTTCTCCGTTGTAAGTACAGGATGTCTGGCTGCAATTTGTTTCTGTCGTCATGATTAATGGCTCTCAATGCTATTACAGCTTATATGGATATGGGAAGGTGCATCTCTACAGCAGCCAATCGATAAATCTGTGATCCTCCAACAACCCACCCTCAGCGCCAAGAGATTTAGTGGACATACGAGCAGCCTTGAATCTCCTTACAGTCTAATGCAGATTACAGAAAACGTCCCTTAAATATGCTCTAACTTTGTCGATTAGTACTTCAGGTATTCATTCAGCAGGCGGACAGCCTGTGGGAGATGTTTCTTGTGGATCCTGTATGTACACAGGGTATGAAATGTAGGACACACAAAACAAAGAACAAAAACTAAAAACGCTATTAAATTATCATAATTATCAGAGGAAATTATGGGGGCATTTTCTGCCCCTCACCTAGTGATATCAGGGGTGAAAGATGATCTTAGGGGCAGTTTTTGCCCTTTGCCCTCGTGTATTTCTGACACTGTATATACATCATATAGTTTGTAGAACATTATAGTAAAGTGTAATCCTAGCCTGTAGAAGAAGTGGACGTAGTCATTGGCAGGTCACTGACTGGACTTGGACGTGTGTCTGACATATTGGGGCTCCAGTTTGGCATCTTGGTCATCGGCATATTGCCTTTTTGCTACAAGGAGTACAAACATATGTTGAATGAAACCTAGAATACTTGAAACTATAGCAACTGAGACCATAAACTCAAGTTTACAATGTTATGAGGTAATAAATCAACTTAAGTTACTCATCATCACCTGATATCATTGTCATAAACAATACACAAGATTGTGGGTGATCGAGACCAATATTGACCCAAGCTGTAAAAATGAGGTGAAACCAAAACATAATGTAACTTTAAATATCCGTAGTCATATATTAAAATGTGACATTTGTACTAGTATTGTCTTATGTATCTTCTAATAAATACAAAATATTCTTTAAAATCGTAAATGTGTTTAGCCCAACAGCCTGAGAACAAGTAATCCAGAGTGTGTACACTATGCATTCTGCTTCACATATGGCAGCCTCGGGAGGTTTGCATGACTTGGTGAGAAGAATTCAGTGTGAAATGGGATGTGATGCAGCACAGAGGTGTTCCAGTCCCACAGGCTGTGTGGTAAAGCACGACTGGACTTCACTTAATCCTGCCCGCCTTCTAACCACCTTGTTTTCCCTCTCTTTCTCTCCTTTTCTCACTTTCTTTCTTTGTCCTCACCTGGAGACAACCTCCATTTTCCCCTAATAACATCCATTTTCCTTTGGCGATTCCTCCCTGTGAATACAACATTGAGCCATGTTAAGAATTGGCTGCACTTAATTATTCCATCAAAATAAATGAAGTATGAGTTCCATCTCTCCAGAGGAGCTCTCGCTGATCTTCACTCAAGAGGCTAGTACCTTACCAGAGGCAGTGCTGCTCTCCCACATCAGGCTCATCAAGCGCTGGGGTTTCGCTTCACTTACAGCTTCATACATAGAGCTTAATAGAGACTGATTCATTGATATTCCAGCCAAACCGCCCAGGGATTTGGCAGAACAGGCACCAACAGAGGAAACAACGTGAGGGAGTGGGAGGGAAAGAGTGGAAAAGTTACACCAGATTTGCAGTCATAGGCTAAGATGTGTCTCACACTACCACGCCCTCCTCTCCTCTCACGCTGGTCTGCCACTTTGTTCTTGTCTTATCTTCTTCTCCGACTCAAACATGGTGAACACAAGCCGGGAAGAGAGGAGCAGCTGGCCGAGTCTCAGTGGGGCGAAGGAACGCGTTTGACAAAATCAAATCAGGTCGGTCAAAGGGGAAGCCTGCCAGTCTCCCGTGGAAGGGAGACTGGCAGGTGACAGATGACGAGAATACGGTGTAGCCCCAGATGGAAATGTTGAACGACCCCCAACTAAACAACTGACATTCTGTTATGCTTTGCTCGAACATCCGTGCATCTCAAACGGCCTCCCTAATGAACGATGAATCAGTTTAAGAGTTGATGAAATTACCCCCTTTACTATTTAAATTATGTCCGGGATGTAATTATAATGTTCAATGTCTATTAACATAGCTGCCCATAAACGTTCACCACAAGAAAGACCTGATTGTATGGCTTTCATCTCGCAGGATGACATGGAACAGACCCACCACCCTGCGGTTCAAAGGTAGCTGCCGCTTTATTTCAGCTGCAGACACTTTGATATGCAACACCTCGTAGAGCCAAAGCACCAATTGAAGACATTATACAGTGTTCAGCTCACTAATAAGTTTCTCAGAAGGCTGGAGCCAGCTTATTACAGGGGATCTCAGGAAATGAGTGGTCAGAGTGATCTTTGCATCTGCGTGCTCTGCCAGGCTGGAAAAAAAGGATTGTGAATTAGTGCTGCAGGGGGGCAACGTGAAAGAGATATCTGGCCACATAGTCCTCTGTTCACGAACCCTCGTAATGAGGTTGAGGTGGTGTCCTTCTTCTTTCATGCATAGTCATAGAATCAGGCTCACATTTCCTTTATCGGGTTCCATCGCCGTGCCTCATGCTTAATCAGCAGCAGCACAGAAAGGTCAATACCCAAGTAAATATCGCTTTCGCATTTGATTATTCCCTTTTCATTTTCTGTTGTTTCCTCTCTAGAAGCAGAAAGCATCAGGCAACCTGCCATGTGCATGAACGGTTTCTCCTTCTGCGCGTCAACCCATTCCATTATCCGAACCGTTTATCCCATTCGAGGTCCTCATGGGCGAAGGCAGGGTTCATCCTGGACCGGTCCACAGTTTAGAGGCAGACAATGCTTCACACTCACATGCTCACCATACGAGCTATTTAGAGTCTCCAATTAACCGAGCACGTCAATCCTCAGTATGGAAATCAAGTAGACACTTTTGCTTCAAACCAGTAAGTACTTATGTACACTATTGGTTTAAATTAATCTCCATTTTGAAAGGTTTTATTAGTTGTTTGTTCTTCAAGAGGTCTACATCTCTCCATCTTCCCCTCTGGTCCGAATGAAGTATCCTCAAAAGATGACATGGAGTGAAAATGATAAACGTTCAGACTGAATATTTGTATTTCTTAAAAATACTGAATGACAAATCACTCTGGCAGTCCAGTGCACTTACACACCGTAGAACATCTGTTGAAAGCGGGGCATAAGTCGTTCCCCAAACACTCACGCACATACACTAATACAGCTCAATCCCTCTCTCTTCATTTATCTGTGGATGTGTGCGTCCGTCGGTCCATCTCACTCTCTCCCAAACACAAGAACTCAACTAAAATCTGCCTTGCAATTTATGACATTTGCAAAGAGAATGGTCCATTCAGAAATATTATACAAACACAAAAAATAAATACAAAATGTGACTGACTGATCATCAATGAAGGGTTATGATCAGTGATGGAATGCTGGATTGTAATGTCTCCAAGACAAGACAAATAAATTACCATTGTTGAGCGTCATAGTCTGCAATATAGTGGCAGGCCTTCTGTGCCAGTGGGCGGCGGTAGGTAGCGCAATAATTACCTTGTACATTTAAGATAGAATTAAATGATGCCAGGAGACGTTGTTGTGAAGAACGACGATGTAGAAATATATATATATATATATATATATATATATATATATATATATAAAAATGCAGACTCTGAAATGGGCCGTAGACAACCGTCTAACCCAGATGAAAAGCCCAGTACGAGGGGTGGTAAAAACAAAGCTGTGTGATCGAGGAAGTACAGTGAAAGTTATCTTTCGTTTGGATTCACTTTCACCGGGGATCCGAATGCACCGATTCCGTTATGCTTGGTGTTTTGGGAAAAGCTATCAAACAGCGTCATGGTCCCGAGCAAGCTGAAACGTCATCTCGGGAACAACAAGAACCGGGACTATTTTATTCGCCTGCGCACACAAACTGAGAAACAAATCAAAAAGCCCACACACTGTGGCGCAGGCATTAATACGGCCGGCCTCAAAGCCATTGTGAACGAGACGCTCGGCCCTGAAGCAGTTAACGAAGTAGCTAAAGTCCCGCTCCCAGATAACACAATTGCCAGACCGACTGGTGACAGTGTTGTTTTGGGAAAGATACACACCTGTGGGACATTTCCACTGCAACTTGATGAGGCTGACAGTGTACATGGTCAGCTCTTGAGTCAATATGTGTTTTGTGGAGGGAGAAGACATTTTCAAAAGGCAATGGCAGAAAAAAAAACGAAGAGGGAATTCTTCAGGTCACATCCAAATATCTTGTAAAAGGATACCGTCATTGGGTGAACCGCTCCATGTCTGCGCGCAGGGGCGGCCCTTGCACATTTGGCGCTCTAGGCAAGCTTAAGTCGTGGCGCCCCCCCTAAAAAATGTTTTTTAAATGATCTTATGGTTTGGTACTTTTGGTAAAGAACATAAATTGATGCAATGTGAAAAAAAGATATGTATGTAGGAACTATAGCTTGGTGCGTAGAGACACCCTTTTAGTAAACAGGAGGTACCGGGTTCAAGACCCGGCAGTGACAAAAGTGATGGACGCACTTTTTGGCGCCCCCTTACGGGGGCGCCCTAAGCGGCTGCCTAGTCCGCCTGTAGGAAAAACCGCCACTGTCGGATGCATCAAAAGCTTCGTTAGCAGCGTGAAAGCGAGACACCCAGATGTTCTTGTTACACATTTCTTTTTTGGACCGCGAGGCGCTCGTTGCCAAGACTTTCCCAGCAGACCTAGCTCCTGTGTTGAATGGTGATGTGCGCATGGTTAACTTTGCAAACACGAGGCCTCTGAAAAAACGCATATTTCCATCTTCATGTGAGGAAATGAGAGCGGAGCACAAAGCCCTATTGCTCCACACAGAAGTCGCGCGGCGGCAGAACGGTGGCCCGCGTGTGCATGAGCTCAAAGTGTTTTGGACTGATGAGAGGTGCGATGATGCAAAGCTGCTCGCAAGTGAGGGGTGGTGTGCATACATGGCGGATATATTTCAGGACCTGAATGAATTGAAAACCTGCTCACAAGCACAGACTAAATAAATGGATTCTGTTCAAAAGTGCAGCTCTGGCAACGATGTTGAAAGTGCCAAACTTGACATGTTTCCACTCACCCAAAAATGCCAAGGCGATGTCAACACCACTGCACTGTGTGTGTGTGAGAGATAATAGTTAGACACTTAAAAACTCTTGAAGACAAGTTGTCATTTTATTTCCCCTCCACTGAATGGTAACTGGGTTACAGACTAAAAACTGAGAGAGACTGAGAGCTGTTGAAGAAGAGCTTTGTGTGTGCATTTCTTCACTTTCTGCCAGGATCAACTCAGGCTTCACACTGAGTAAGTATCAACAAATTGAGATACTAATATAGTTAGAATATATGCTGTATTATGTTACAATGTGACATGTTGGTGTCTGTGTGCCATTGGATGTTTTTATTGTAAAACATGTGTTGTGTATGCAGTGCTGGACAGCTTGCATTGCAAAAGTAACCAAGGGCAATGGGGTAAAGTGAAGAGTAAATTAATCTCATATCAAAGACATTTCACTCTACCTATTTCAATATTAAGCTAAATGGATACATGAATATGTCTGTTTGCAGTATTCTAAAATGTTATGCATTTGTCCACAGAAACAAACAAGCACGAGAATATCTAAACACATGCTGCATTTAACACCCGATATACATGCTGCATTTGCTGCTGGTCAGTTCAAGGTTTCATCTCGGTTGAATGTATAGTCAAGATTATCTCCCTGTTTATAAGGCATGTTGTAATGCACAGTATTGCTTTGGTATTCTCTACCTAACCTATACTCTGACTCATTTAAAGCTCTGAACATGTGTCATCTTTTGCCTTTCCAACCCACCTCACTGGACATGCAAGGCCAAATCGAAGTAACCCAATAGCCAGGAGCGTATGTGCACAATTGCTACACCTCGCACAACCCTTTTCAAATAGTGCCTATGAATCTTCATTGCATCTGGTGGTGTGGGAAGCGTATCTCCCCTAAATCACTATTGATGATAATGCCACACTAAGGAATGTGAACACAGTATGGACATGCCTGGAGGACCAGAGTGAAGGGGTGTGGGCGGGAAGACTGTGAAGTGGTACAGATAGTCTGGGAGGGGATGGAGCCAGCCTGAAGCCTCAATGTTAATTTTCTACAATTTTCTCCAAGGGGAGAGAGCATGTTACTTAAAAATAGATAGATGCTCAAACAAACATGGGGCATTATTAACTTCAAACGTATTAAAATACCCCTTAAAAGAAGGGAAAGAAAAGATTATGTGTGTCCTTGCCGTTTCTAGAAATAAAAGCAAACATATCTGGACGACTGTAGTCTTCTGTGGGTTAAATGGCCTCATTCATCGAATATACGAAACATTTAAGGTATATTAGGTATATGCAATGCTTTTATATACGGCCCGCCATCTTAGCAACCTCCAAATCCTTCTGTCAGTCCCACATAGTCGCCTTGTAACAGTTCAGCTCCAACTCCCTTCACCTGCCTCTGATCACCTCGTTAGTCCCTCATTACCTTCACCTGGTCCTCACGCCCTTCTCACCTGCAGCCCATTCCCTCATTAGTCCCTCACTATTTAGCTCCCTCACTTCCACTTGTCCTCTGCCAGATTGTTTTGTGTTCTTCATGACCAAGCGCTCCAGCGTTACCCAGTGTATTCATCTGTTCTCGTCTGTTTTGTTCCTGCGGGAACTTTGAGTAAAATAGATTACTTTCCAGTTCTGTCTCCCGAGTCGTGCATTTGGGTCCACCCTAATACTCCAGTGACACGTCTTAAAACTCGTGGTGACCGAGCAGTTTTCAGATTCAACACCAACAGTATCATTTAACCTCAATCTCAAAACATTCAGTACCTATTTACACTGGCATTTGGTTATTTAAAATATTCTATGCCCTGCTTTTTATCTTTTCTTTTTATTTATTTTATTGCTCCATCTTCTATGGTGTATTGTAATTTGCTCTGTTATGTTTTGGCCCCTGTTATTGCCAAATTGATTTAATTGACTACTGTACTGCACGTTGTGATAATGTGTCTGTGATGAGTGCAATATAAATAAACTTTACTTACTTAAAAAATAATAAAGGCTATCATAAAGAAAAATTAATGCAATTGAAATATATCATGAGGCACAAAATATACTGTGCAATATTGTTGTTGTATACCTTGTATTGTTCAGAGTCATGGCTTTTCCTGTGTGCTTCAAAAGAGACTGTTGACTGGAGAGGGATGCATGTATTATGAAAGAGGCTAAGTAGTACCCATGATCTTCTGAATATCGTTCTCTTCTGAATATCATTCTCCAACCAACACGCTGCTGGGTCTTATGGGCACTGGTGATATCTACTCTCCCACGGCCTATACAATGTGCCCTTGGTTGCAAGAAACAGAGAAAAGCTACCCAGACCGCGCAGTGATCATCTGTTTACAAGCCTTGAGAAATGCTGCCTAACGATACACATGACTACATTGTGAAGCATTCAAAAAACATTTAATGCAGGAGCTCAGCCCAACACTCACTTTGTGAGTTAATGGAATATTCTCTTATTCTTCATTGAAGAGAACTCGGCTTGAGCCTAATGTACAAAGAATATTGAGGGGGAAAGCATGCATACTGAATACAATTTCCCACAAAAGAATGTGTATTTATAAGAGTGTGCTGTGTGACTTCATGGTGATGGTATATACACTATTTTCCATTGCAAGCTGGGCATGATTAGTAGGTTGAAGGAGAGTGTGAGAGACTGAACCTAATATGCAACATTATTCAATATTGTTTACTCAATCTAATCGAGTGTGCGTGACTTTTTGCTGTCTTTACTTCTAGCAAATTATGTCAATCTGTATATAACTCAATTGCATAATATTATTATTTGAGTATATGCAGCTTTTGGTGTTAATCATTGCCCTGTGTGTTTGTCATTTTGGTTTTATCCGTTAGCGTGAAACCGTAAATATCCACAGCCGTGTTTCCTGGACATGTGGCGGTTATTGGAGGACCTCACAAATACGATTCATCGACAATGTGTTTCTTTACATACTTTTTTAAATTGAGAGTCTGGTGGAGCCGACAGAGGTATTCATTACATCCATGATAACGTTCTTCCATTATACACCATTTTTAAAGAAACGCTGTAACTTTCAAAGGCTCTTGTACTATCCACAGTAAATATTAACTTACTGTCTTTTTCAAATATAGATCATGACTCATCATTTCATTAACGTGTGTACAGTACATAGTTGAAGTAATTCAATTCAGTGTATTTCGTAACAAGTAATACTTTGTTGTAAATATTTTTTAACATGAATGCTAAACATACACGAATAGTATATGTTCTGAGAACTTTATGGGCCCACTAACTTGCAGTAATAATAAAAATGTTATGGTAAAATAAAGACGGATATAAAGATAGTAGCTCTATATATGACCCCTACTGTAAGTAGAGGTACTCTGTAAATTGTACAACACATTTTTGTGAGATATTAGTGTGTATAAAGGAATCAATACACACCATAGCCCAAAGAAACTAATTGAAAAGTTGTAAAAGGACAATCATCCGGCCGACAGTCTGCTCCTGCTCACTCTTTATAGCCGCCACTGCCCCAACCTCCAGACCAGTAAGACCAATCTTTACAATTCTCCCACTGAGGCCACACAGCCAGCCACCACAGAACATTACAGCCTCTGACAGGGAAAAGAGACCCTAATCAAGACCGTAATACACTTCCAAAGGCACAAATCGTCTCATGCGACACAAGACCCAGCAGCAATCGACTTTATTTTTCTCCCACTTTTCTGTCTGATGTGGAGTAGCATGTAAAGAAATGCAGTCGTGTCACATTAGATTTTCTGGAGGCCTTGACAGAACGGATGGGTCTCCATTACTGTAATGAGGCTACAGGAATGGCCGCCACGCTTCCCTCATTTACGCCATCTCAGCCCGTGCCTCCTCCAGGGGATACACTCTTTCCTCCATAATAGCCTACTCAGTCTTCTTTTACTCCCTCTCTCTTTTGCTCTTTGCTCTCATTTCCTTTTTACTATCTCAGAAATGTACAAGATGTGCGTATATTTGTGTGTCTGCGCGAGGAAGAAATGTATCACATGGGAAGCTTGAGGTTAATGAGGACTCTTGGTTTATGTCCTGCATTGCATGAGGCGGCGCAGGTTCTGGTCCAGGCTCTGGTCATTTCGCGCCTCGACTACTGCAACTCCCTCCTGGCTGGTCTACCTGCTAAGGCCATCCGGCCTCTGCAGCTCATCCAGAATGCAGCTGCTTGACTGGTCTTCAGCCTCCCGAAATTCACCCACACCACTCCGCTCCTCCGCTCTCTTCACTGGCTACCGGTGGCGGCCCGCATCCGCTTCAAAACATTGGTTCTGGCGCACCGTGCTCTGAACGGATCGGGCCCCGTCTACATCCTGGATATGGTCACACCGTACACCCCGGCACGTTCGCTCCGCTCGGCAACAGCCAACCGACTTGTGACTCCGTCACCTCGAGCTAATCACTCTACATCCAGACTGTTTGCTGTCCTGGCTCCTCAGTGGTGGAACCAGCTCCCCACTGACATCAGGACAGCAGAAAGTCTCTACATCTTCCGCCGGAAACTGAAAACGCAACTTTTCCAACTATATCTGGATTAAACACAGACTTACACTTTGGTAGCACTTGAATGGCTCTTATTATGGTACTTTTGTAGTTTGACTATGTTGAGGAAATCTTACTTTCTGTATTCTTGTTGTTCTTAGTTTGTACTCTAGGTTGAAATGCACTTATTGTAAGTCGCTTTGGATAAAAGCGTCTGCTAAATGACATGTAATGTAATGTAATGATGGACACAGGGTTCATCAAAATGTACTGTATCACATTTTTGGGCTGCTTTTATAGTGTAGAGTATCCAATTCAAGTATTTTGGGTGGCATGTACGAGAACAATTTTACTGATAATCACCCACATCTTAAAAAACATTAACCGTATTAAGTTGGGAAAAAAGTAGAAATGGTGTGCTCTAAAAAGTTTTCACATTTTACAACTTAATGACAGCATCTCAACACTGGAAGGAATGGCCCATTCAATCTGTTTCTCTCTCTTGGGTGTAAGAAGATTAATCATGCCTATACAAAAGCATATCCAATACCTGTAGACCTGCCAATACTGAGATGATTTGATATTTAAAATATATAAAAACAAGAATAAACTGTCTACTACAGCTGTCAGACATCAGTGGGGGAGGGGCTTATTGTTTCTAAAGGCAACCACTGAGAACTGATCACACTATCGACGGCACTGTTCCAAGGTGATTTATTGTGATTGACAAAAAGCTAAGTGATTGCCCTTTTAAAATGTATTTTAGTTATCAATTATTAGATCATTATAAAGGAAATACATATGTGTATTGCATTTAATTATATTTCTTTGTTTAAAAAAAAGATTATTCTGCATTTTTAATCTTCTTTGGGAAGCAAAAACTAGTGATGGTAAAATGTTGTTCACATTTTGGTTAGTTACAGTGAAGATGTATTTATTGTCATTGTATTATTTCTCTGTGTATTAACCATGTGTTAATACATTTATTTACAAAGTAATGCTTGTGTAAGGTTGCTGATCATTTGAGCAAAATAGCATCTCTAGTTGACACCTATCCTGGGTTTATAACACTTTTACTTTCATGTTATGTCATGTTGTACTTGCTGTTTCTGTTCTGGAGCTCCATAGATGTTTCCAGTTTCATTATTTGTTCTTCGTAGGTATTGTCTTAGTTTCTTTTCGTTCGTAATTGCTTACTTCCCCAAAGTGTTGGACAGTTTATTTTGTAAGTCCGTAAACCTTGTGTGATATCAACTTTGAGTTGTGTCGTCCGACCAAACAAGATTATTTTAATTACATCTAAATGAGTAGTTTTAAAGTTCAAACAAGTATTCAGAGCATTATCTGACTCAGGCTCTCTGACTGACCAATAATCGCTAACTATGGATCAGGACCTGAAGTGCATAGCTAAATTATGAGCCTGCTTCCCATAACGTGTAACCCATAACAACAGTATATCGACTTCAAAGACATTTTCCAGTCTCACTTGGTGGGCATCTGAGGCCAGCTGAGAACCACCGTTTCCCGGCTCCTTTAACCGGCAACCATCGCTTTCTAAAGAGATCATCCCCCACTGAAGAGTCTGGAGTCGACCCCAATTGGAACAGAAGCAACCAGCTGAGCCCAATGCAAGGTCATCCGTATAGGAAACGTCTTCTAATATGATCAAGAGTTGGTGTCGGATAGCGCTCTGAATTATTAATATTGACATACATAGGTTAAAGCAGCGTCGGTATTTAGTAAATCACATCCTCCCTTCATTATCCCAAATCATTCCCATTAGTCATTGCAGAACTAATTTAATTCATGTATTGGTATCCTTGTTCAATTGTTAACCCCTTCATTCATTTAATTAATTTTACTATGAATAAATCACTTGTTTAAAGCAAAGTCGTCTGTTATATCTTTCCAAAATGTGCGGATGCGATATTTAAATTATATAGTAGTCATAAATACTACATATAGAATGCAGTTGGTTTGACAACATGAAGGTAGATACATGTGTTGGGATTTTACATTTTTCTGAAAATACCTGTGTGAAAAATAATGGGATCGAACACCCTCCATTAATACAGAATGTATTAAACGAGACCACAGATGCATGACATTTTACTCAGAGTCTCCCAGTCCCAGCAGCGAGGCTTTGAATGCTATTGATTCAATTTTAGAGCACAGCGAGATGGAGAATTGCTCGGCTAGAGTTACCAATGTCCTCCAAAGGCAATGCTTCTCAGGTACCTTTTCAATAGCATATAAAATCCTTCCCAGCCGTTTCCTCGTCTGCACACACTGTAACAGGTAGATGAATGCAGGCGTCACACAAAGCGACATAAAGCACACAGAAGCGCAGGCTTTGTGTTTGCCCATTACGACTAAAAAGCGAATCCCATAATATTAGTTTCTGGAAGCACGTTCATTGTATTGTTATTTCATATCTCTATTTAATCTAAATCGTGACATCAATTAAAAGCACATGATAGTTTCACCCTGGGAAACAGGGTCTGCTGAGTAAGATCAAATAATTAACTCATCGCCAGAAGAAGTCCTTTTATCAAATGTCTCAGTCTAATTGGAGGACAGGATGTTAATGTTCAGTATTTGCATAACGAGCCCAGCACCATGTTAGTAGTGATTGCAATATTATGTCATCGGCGAACAATGAGGAAACAAACTGCAGGATAGTTAAAGACAAGCTCAGTTCTCAGTTTAGAACATGTGTGTTTGTGAAAAGTTCAAAGATAACGCACTCATATCAGGTGCTCCGGTGGATTTGAAATGGCACTAAATATACTGCATAACCAGGAGGCAACACACCTGCTATTGTTTAATGAGAGAGAGAGAGAGAGAGAGAGAGAGAGAGAGAGAGAGAGAGAGAGAGAGAGAGAGAGAGAGAGAGAGAGAGAGAGAGAGAGAGAGAGAGAGAGAGAGAGAGAGAGAGAGAGAGAGAGAGAGAGAGAGAGAGAGAGAGAGAGAGAGAGAGAGAGAGAGAAAACTGACCTATTATGTTGGCTTGCTCCAAAAGGGCAACACAAAGAAAACATAAAGGAGCTTCAAAAGTCAAATTACGTTAGCTAACATTAGCGCCACTCCGAGCAAAAAGCTTGTTGATGTTTCTCTGGCTCCAACAAATCTCACGGGCAGCTGCCTTTTGCGCCACCATAGCCAACTGTGACATTAACAATAACAGGATTCAAGAAGAATGGTCAGCAGTATTATAACTCCCAGAACAACTGGCTCATTGTAAAATATCACAACCCACACTAACATGAGAATAAGGGGCAATTTGTTTCTCCTTCAAGCACTAATGACCAACCAATTATACTAACTTAGAGAAATTACAAATACACAAGTGGGCATCTCTTTTCACTTCAGAAGAGCAGACTAATTAGGGTGTTGCAAAACATAATGGGCAAAAGAACTGATACACTTCAGTTTACAGTGTATTGTTAAAGTGTCGATGAGGAAGTTCAGTTGTTCCGTTTAAATGCCATCCGTCTGAAATAAGACGTTTTAAACTCTTTCCTCCCCCAGTCTAGGACAGTGTGTGAGTTTTGCAAATAGAAGTTTGATGAAATGTCAATGAGTGCCGATCCTCTTCCTCCCGCTGGATCCCAGATCACATCCGGTGTTACTCTCAGTTGTTGTCGAACCCATGAATGAATCATATTTTCATCGTCATCTTGATATGAACATGTGCGATTGGTTACTAAAACCGAGCAATAAATGGGCTTTGTAGCATGTGTATTAGCTATATTATCACGGTGCAGTTTCTCCCCTGCTCTTTGTCAGGGCTCTCTCTCTCTCTCTCTCTCTCTCAGTTCCCAGATTGCATTTTGGCCAATGCGTTAAGCCTCTTTTGCACTCCACATGGACTGTTTACTTTCAAGCCTGCCCGAATACGATTGGTCGATCCTACTCACTCTGCCAAACTCAAACCAGAGCACTGATGCCTACATTGTGTGCCTCTGCCTCCAGATTGTGCACATGAATCCAGAAACAGCTTATATAAATTACACTAAGTAAGATAGTAATGCTAAGGCCCCCTCTTGTCTGAAGCCGGGCTCGCATTCTAGAAAACTGTTATATGAGAGCGTCCAGATATGTTACTGTGAATTATAATACGGGTTGATGAAATCAAGCATTCTGATTGGTTGAGAGTGAGTCACGGGGTGTGTTATATTCAGCCCATAATGTACAGTAAAGGGGCTCGTTTCATATCAATGCGCACTAAAAATAAGGTTAGCTTTTCCGTGACCGTTAGTTGTCATTTCAAATAAATCCTGCGGCTCCCTTCAAAGCTACTGGGCACCAAATCTCAATGAAAGACGGCGTTGGAGTGATATCCACATTATCCAGCTGGAGACGGCACTTCAACACGGAGCCACCGCAAAGAGAGAAGAGGAGGCGATGTCATCAGAGACGAAGAGGACATGAGAAACGTTTTCCACGGATGATTAATGGAGATATACAAATCAACATAAGTTTAACCAGGGCTCTCAAGTTTTGAAGACAGGCAAGCGTGACATCACATGACCAGCGACAGGAAAGTGACCCACGGCGAGCGTTGAGACGTGGGTCTGAGCTGGATTCCTCCACAGAGAGCGGCTCATGTTGGCGCTGTGGCACATTAAAACATTAAATAGACCAGAGTTTTTTCAGCGTGAGAAATATGATGTGTGGCGCGAGCGCGTGACTTAAGACCGAAACGCGTGAGTCTCACGCTCAATGCGTGAGACGTGAGAGCCCTGATAAGTAAGCTGCGCGTCGGGCCTAACAACACCCTTGAACACGTACTTTATTGACGTCAAAGTAATGCCTCTCGTCCCTTATTGCTTAAGCGTGGACCAGAAGGAAAGAAGCATTGATGCAGTTATAAAGTTGTTATAACAGAGCCCCCGTGTTATTACTGTATTACCTTCTTAAAGTACAGGTGCAAAGTAACCCTCCTCTACACAGGCTCAAACCAAAGCTGTTTAGCTCAGTTTATGGTCCACGTATCTGCTGGCTGCGACAAAGCAGCCCACTCCCTCTCTGCCAGAAGGACCTGCAGGCAGGGCTTCACATCAGGAGGACGACAGAGGAAGGACTGATTTATTACAACTTTAATTCTACCGATGTTTTTTTATAATTAACATGAGTGACTCAGCATCATGAGATGAGCCATTTGATAATAACTGATAATTAAGATTAAAGAGATATTAACACACACACACACACACACACAAACACACACACGCATACACAGAGAGAAATAAAGTCCAGTACTCAGCTACTTATGCCAGAAGCCATCATATCATAAATTCACACATTCCTGATACATGATATATCAATATGTATCTTCCCACATGAACATGTGTTAGATATCAATCCTTAAAACAGATACACACCACAGTTGACAGCAAAGGCACACAGTCAAGTGACTGGTTGCCAACATAGCCTTTTTCATCTTGAAACAGCGTGTGTTTTCACACTGCTTCATCTACCAATCAACTTAACACATGCCTTCAGATGAATGGAATCCATTATCTTTCCTCCCATGTGAAGGTCAGCCAACTAACTTTTAAAGTTATTGTCCTAAAAAAGGACACAGCAGTGGTGGGAAAACATTTCCACTTTCAAGAGCAACCTCACTGGATGTCTGAAATTTCTCATTTGGAGTTGACAGGGAGCTGCTGGGAGCAGAGCAGCATCACTCAGCGACAGCTCTCTGGCTGTGGCTCCTATCTCTCATTTTCTCTCTTTTCTCTGAAATCCGCCCCCATACCTACTCACATAACCCAAAGACAGCCAGGCAGCACAGCAGTGTGGGCTCCCCACTCACAACAACACAGCGTGCTGGCAGGCTCACAACAGAGAGGCACTATAGCTGCGCCTCACAACAGTATCATTGTGCCAGGTGATGTATATTGTTGCTGTAAAGCTGCGTTGGCAACGATTGATGAATGTTGTCTCGCCCCGATTGGTAAAGAACTTGGTGTTATTCTGCGGCAGAAACCTCCATTACAAAAAAATACAAATAGTGCTAATTAGGAAGCAAAGTAAATAAGCTAATAGGATGAGCGGTGCGGCGCGATAAGCTCGCAGGAAGTGGTTTCAGACGCTTGATCTGGTGAGGATTTGAGAAAAAGGTTTGGTTAATTTTTGCTACAACCCTAATGATCTTTGCATGATCCATGGCCCATGACAATGCCCTTTAGTCCTCAGATATTCATGAAGTAATTAATAGTTGACTAAGAGGGATTATAAGACATGAACGTGCCTTTGTTTTGGTGACCTTGGAGAGGTTGTCTAATCTCTCTAATTGAGTAGTTTTAAACGCTATTGTTCCCACTCTCTTCCAATGTCAGTTTTCTAATGTTTGTTGACGAGCTCCCGCACTGCATCTTCAAGTGTGTGTACCAGGAGCAAAGGTATTCTGACAATCTTTGTATCTAGAAGCTATGTGGCACTGCAAGACACTGCTTCCAGTGAAATGTATCAGATCATTGAATAGTGCTTATAAGTAATGTATTCAAACTAAAATAACAAAAATAACTTTGCTTTGGAAGTCACATGTAATATTAAAAGCTTGTTTTCAGTGTTCTCATGGCTGTAGCCTTCTGCACAGCAGCAGGAAAAACATACTTAATATTCATACTTTAATAGTATTTCTGCATTTTACAATGCAATGATGGATTTTGCTGTCTATGCCCTCCTTGAAAATCCAGTTTCATACATATTTAATAAGGTCCTCTAAACAATTTTTACATTTTGTCATCTTCAATGATGCATGCCATCAAACTCACAGGAACAGTGCTTTATTCCACCCCTGTTGTCTGCACCACCAACAGTCAGTGTGTTACACTGCCCACTTTCACTGGTCTGTATTTATTATCAAATCTCTTAACCCTGGCTCAAATGGATGGCTGCAGTTCCAAGGAACCTATAATGTAGCGTGTTCATATGATGTATTTGTAAACCAAGACATGAATTTGAATGATATGATTGTGTCTCTCAAAAAGTGTGTCCACGGAGTGTAGATGCGCCGGAGCTAAGTGGGATGCATTAATCACAACAGGCCTGAGGCTCTTTCTGTGCATGCTAAAGCAAATGTTCCTGTTCATTGACAGTAGTGGAAAATAAATGTAGATAAGACACACATTATGGAAATTAATCAATATACAAATGAATACTGAGCTTGCACAATACGTCCCAGCACATTCAGAGATATCTAGGTGAGATTCACCTCTGCATTTCAATGTGTATGTACTAGTGTACAATATTGTGTTGGTCTGAACATTTGCTTTCTACATGTAGAAATGGAAACTGAGTGGTGTGAGATGACAGCAAGGAGAAATATGCAACCCCATGTTTCTGCTTCCTTGCGGATGTGTGCACGCGTACGCACGATGGCCCGAGACATTGTCCTGGACCCAAAATAACCTGTGTTGTACCTCTGAACAGCTTGTGACAGTCCATTTCCTCCTGACAGAGACACTATAACTCAAAGGGAACTAAGTGAGAGAAAAAAGGGAAATTGACACTTAAGATACAGTTACAGTCATCATTCATATCACCTCATCACTCTGTATTTCTCTGTCACACACACTCACACACACACATGCAAACTCAAAGTTTTTTGTGCCAAGCGCTCAGATGTCTTCCTCCAAAAGACTCACAATTAATTATTGTAATCGGATTTTTGCTTCCCCTTTTCTCTAAATTTATCTTGCTATATTGGTCACAGGAAAAGATAAACTTTGATAAATTAACACTTACAATTCGTACAAATACGAGATGAGATTAAATCGTCGAGTATTGAGTATCATTTGGTCTCTTTCTCCATCTGCAGCCACAGGCTTTCAGACAATTCATAAAAGCAAAACCTCATTAATTTGGATTAGAGGACGAAGCAAACATGTTCAATAGAATTCCTGAATCTGAGGTTGTGTATCTCACGGAATGAATAAAAAAAGAAAGGCTGAACATGCAGACTTATCTGTACTTATATAATTGAAATGATCTGTCTTATTCAAACAAAATCCAGAACCATGACATTAGTTTATTTATTTTCCTCCCAGTAGCTTTAGGGCTCAGGGACTCTGTGTATTAGTGACTTTGTGTCAAATAAATCTGGCTAATATTCTAAAATATTTACCTGTGGAAACACGGAAAAAAAAAGAACAAAGAGGGAATTTCATACTAAATTAAACCGTACGCTTGAAAAAGACTTAACTTCACAATGCTGTGGATTTTGTTGCTCATTTCTTAAAGTGTATTCATGTTAGGAATAGATCTCTTCAGAGACAATAAGTAGAGAAAGAACTATCAGAGTGACCAAAAATATATGAACACAAACTGTATGTGTTCAAAGAGAACCAAGGCTTCATTTTAAATGAAACGCATGGTTGAAATGCATCTCTGTGATGTGACAGCTGGTTTAAAACCAAAATGTGACCGTAATTAAAGCTTATGCAGGGATAAAACTGACTGGGTTCAAAGTCTGTGCATCGAAACAGTAATTAACTGAGATAACACACTCACTTTCAACCTTACTCAAACATCTAACCCCCCCAACAAAGTTAAATAATTAGATTTTTATTTGCTGATTTAATTTCACATAATTTCTTCCTGTTGAAATAGTTTCAATCAAAAGTCTCCTCTCTCCCTCCTTTGAGACTTTCAGACTATCAACAGGTGCAGCAAGTCATCCTGAATTGATACATTTTGTCCTTTAACAATTTGACTGTAATATAGTTTAAAGAATTAGCATCATTAGGCATGTATGTTCATGTAATGTAATTCATACAGATGGTATTCACCATTGCATTTATGATAAATACTTTAAATCCTCCCGGAATGAGAGGACAGGGACTCATGTGTGTCTGCTATCCTTTAATCAAGTTCAAAATCCATTAACTGAGCCCTGTCTTCAGCAAAATATCTCCCTCGTTAAAAGGTTTAGAGACTGTTCTACTTTCCGCATCCACTCCCACTCGAAAACATGCTACTGCCTAATTCATTTACTCGTGCTTCCTATAGACACCAATGGTATAATTGCAGTGGTAATGAACGTGCAAAAGCAGCAAATTGGGATGGAAATAATATTAGTAACCGAGCAACGCCTGGTGCCCCTTCCAGCCTAACAACTATCTCTCGGTACATGCATGCACGGATATACACACATGCAGAGACCGCAACCACAAACTGATACACCTGTTCTCTACGCTCAGTTTTCTGGTAGGGCTGATTATGCGCCAGTGTGCAGCTGGCACTCCTGAAGACTAAAGGGGTTCTCTCTGACCTAGTCATCTGTGCAACAGCTGAAGGGCACACGGCCTGGATCACGTGGTTTAAAAAAAATTAAGCCCATTACATGTTTATCAACAACAGAAAAAAATTAGAGGGAGCTTTTAAAAAGCAATTACCCATGTTCTGAAGTTGCATAATAGTATTCATTATTTATTGAGTTGGAGGGTGTATTAGAGTTAAAAAAGGGAGCCGTTTTGATCAGAAGCTGAAATGGATAAATGGGAGTGTTTATGAATGGATGGATAAACAGTCCAAACCTTGAAGTAAATAGGTTTCCAAGACAAGTGAATCATACCCCAACACCGGAGTCTGGAAGGGAAAAGCTCATAGTGTGCTTCAGCTAAGGGAGTTTAAAAGGTGCAGGTTTTCAACTGTAGAAACACTGTTTTGAAAAGGTTACACAGGATGTATCAAAATGTAGTAAATCAACACCGAGCCAGAGCATGATGTATTTATGATATGTGAAGCAAGGAATATGATGTCGCAGTACATAAGGTGTACCATGTGTTTTATGTTATTTTGAATTGGTACAGCTGAAGTTGAGGGTAATTACATTGTCTGTGCAGCTCTTTTGTCAAACCTATACATTCTGACCTGATGATGATGTTACAAGAAAAGTTAGAGTATCATCAAAGAGAATCTAATCAAACACGAGTGTGTGTAACAACTTCATCCATCAAACAGTCGTGGAGACAGTTGGCTCAAAACCAGAAAAATGAACATCTTGGTGGCTCTGAGTCTTGATGTCACACTGTCTGGAAACCGGGAACGTCTGTAGAAAAGAGTGTGCCAATGAAGACTTTGAGATATTAGACTGGATTGAGTGGAACCAATGAGCAAGTTGCTCAAAATGTTATACTGAAAAGACATTTCCCTTAAAAATGCCCCCCAAAAAAAGAGACAACTTTATAGCGGGGCCAAATGAAAAGAGATCCGACCAGTAATCAGGCGTCATCGTTCAGGGGCAATGATCGTGAAAGTACCACCGCACGAGCCAACGCTCACGACCGAATATTAAAATAAAATCATTATCTACAGTTACTGCAAAAGTAAAACTCTAGCCACTGAACCACAAAGACATAATCTAATTCAAATCAAGTAGTTACAGCGATCTATAGACGATAAATAGCCTCAAAGCACAACTCATGTGCACTCGGATCTAATCTTTAGTTCTGTTAAAGTTTTTCCACCAGTAATCCCAGTTGCTTTAGATCAAATATGCCCCAAATGTTATGCCGTCTTCGCTTCTCGCTATATCTTTCTGTTCCTCTAACTCAATTAATGTTATGCACTTTGCATGTAATGAGGCAACATGTTGGCTGGCATGTGCTCCCTTCTCAGAGGAGGATGCAGTGGCAGGGATTAAATTGCATTAGCTGCATAATTATTTCCCTTGAAATGGATCTTGGCAGAAAATTAGCGTCTTAGGCTGTGTGCAATAATGGGGTACATTCCTGTGCTCCACATAGCCTGATATTGTCATTCATATTATTGTCTTTTTTTGCTGTTATTTGTTTCTTTGTTTCCTTGGATATAGTCCATGGTGTTTGTCTCTTTTTGGTCATTCTCTCTATCTGTGTGTGCCTACAACTGTCATGCTCAAAACATGTGTTCACCTTTACTGAAACATAACATACTGTGCAAGTAAAATCTATTGTATGCATGCATGCATGCTCTCGGCAGCCCGTTAGTATAATGCAATGCAGGAAGACGTTATGATTAATATCTATTCGGCTCTTGCATTAGAGATTGGAGATAGAACTGTGCATTTGTTGTAAAAGAAAAGACTGGCAACCTCATTTTTCCAAAATGGTGTTGGTTTACTAAGTTTAAGTATTTGAATCCAAGTGCCTGGTTGCAGCTCTGTATTCTTATTCACCCACCTTGAAAAAAATAGCACACTGCAGCATGATTACGCCTCTCACATTTTCACAAACTGTCACAAAAACAACAAGCAGAGGACACACATTGCTTCAGGGAAAAATATGCATACTAAGATATTGTTTCCTTTGAAAAATCACGGGAGACCTTTTGCTTTGGTATCTTGCCTTCTGAGTGTCGTGTTTGCGATGCAAAGCACAGCAACATGTCTTGGAGTAGGTTAGAGTGACACTGTCAGTACTAACGGAAATACATTAGTCAGCTCTCACTCAAAGGTGACAAAACCAATTAGAATCACCAAGAGAAATTTGGTTTAGACCAGCAATTACATATGCTTGATAAGCATTATTACCAAGGCCAGGTGTTGTGTGTGTTTGTGTGTGTAGGTAAGTGTGTGAGTGTGTGTGTGTGTGTGTGTGTGTGTGAGCTTTAAGGACTTAACATTATTCCCATGGTGAGGTTGAAAAGCTGAATATAAATGATTTATCTGTATTTCATTTTCAGCAAGGCACGTAGGCGTGTCTGATTACGAAAACATAAACCTAAATAAAACACCAGTTCAAACTCAGTACCATGTAGTATTACTTTTAGACATAAGCTGTAGAGATATATAAGATAATATATGATGTCAGCCGTTTCACTGGCTCACAAAGGTTATCAGAATGCATTAGGGGTGTAAAGATGAACTGATATGACTCAGAATATGATACTATAGTATTAGATATGCCTGCGGTGACACACCATTCTGAATCACACAAACATGTTGAGAGGAATAGGTCAGAAATGTATATGTCCTTTAAGGACTTTGCCAATGGATGCCGTGAGAAAGCGGTAGTCTTCCCATGAGGTGTGTCAGGTTTGGACCGAACGCTGTCTGTCATAAACAACCATGAAGAGAAGAGTCTCTGTCTGTCTGACCATCGGTCTCGCTGTTATTTTTATATCTGGAGAACCAATCCATCAGATCTACTTCCCACTTGGTTGAATTTGGTTCAATTTGTTGACGCAATATGTTCAATATTAATAAACTTGAATAAACGCCTCGCTCTGTGCAGCAGTGGGGTCGGAGCTTCAGGGCTCTGCAGCGTTTGACTGCATTTCCCTTTTGCTGCTGGATCCTGGTGTTATGTTCAAAAATCGTTGGACTCAAAAGCAATATCCAGAGACGGAACATTATAATAAAAGAGTTTAATCAAAAATATTACCAAAAATAAATAATGGTTCTGATGCAGAGTATAACTCTCAGCTGAGGGAAAATGAATCAGTGCGTCCACACACTGCAAGCAGTTACCTGTCTACCAGTACAACATGCACACTAATAATCCTCCGCTGCAGGCTTTAAAGATACATGGCCGACACGCAGCTGCCCTGCAGAGTCCCGTTACTCCAAGAAAAAAACTGGATTCTAAGTTGGGCTTTTTGTAAGACCTATGCAAAGGCAATATTCACTTCTCATTGGGTGAGTTTGACAGAAAATACATTGGCGGATAGTTTGCTCCTGTCTCCAGCTAAATCAATACATCATCTTACAGTTACAATAAACACACAGTGACTTTCTTCTATGTTTTCCTAATACATTCTTCATCATATTTCTTATTGATTGCCATGTCCTTCTTTTGTGTTAATCTAGCCAGAGACCTTCTTTATATACAGAACAGTAAAGATAACAACTAGTACAAGCTAATGCTTCATGAATGCGGGATACTCCTGAAGGTGCCGGGGTCTGGGCGAGGCGTGAAGTGAAGCCGACGCGGCCGGAGCCCTCGGCCGTTTTCATTTTCACTTTATGAGCCAAACTAGAGCCGGCCTCTGCGCATGGAAAGAGCCAGCCAACCCACCCGTTGGGTGTAGATGTAGAATATTTTGGGTTCATTATGAAACGTTGGCAGGCAACCAGAGTCTAGGTAATTCATGGGAAATATTGTGTATTAAATCGTTAAATTGTTTACTGTATCTTTCTGTGTAGCGCATTGCAGACCATGTGAAGATGCGTATTGAGTCACCTTGAGAGGGAAAGAAGAATGTCCCGAGAAATGTATGTGGTGGCAGAAGTTTGATTCCTCACTCATCTCACAATAACATACACACAAACCCAGCATGAAGCATGCAAGCTGTTACTGAAAGACATAGTTTCAATGCAGAATTGTATTCCTTGGTAGAGATCTCCAACTGTTAACGGGACTCCTTCCCAAGCTTGAAAAAAGGAGCGCCATACTGACACTACAAGAATCTAATTTTAACTAAGAGCACTACCTCAATTAATTACTTCTCCTAAAGGGTTTCAACCATCTGGAAAATAGTGAGCGATTTAAGTCAACCCTACAAACCAGTTGTGGAGCAACGAGGAACCTCAACAGTGATGCTGCTTGTTGTTCATGCTTCGTTTTAATGTGTTCATTGAGTAATTAAACTCAAGTGTACTTTATTTTAACTGTGGATCATCTCCAGGGGGTAGACAGCCCATTAGGGTCAGCAAGATCTCCAGAAACTTAGCCGGGTATCTCTGGGAATGATGTCCTTATTGTACAATTCTGCACTAAACAATGTCCATCTAATGTCGATGTTCTGTGCAAAAGGTCGGAACAATAAAGTGTTTAGCTTCTTACGTTGGGCTTGTCCGACATAATTAACATTTAAGTTTTTGTTTAAGGGCCAGTGTGTAGCATTTTGGTGAATTGAGATAGAAATGAAATATTATATTTGTAACTATGTCTTCCCTCGTGTAAAAACAACCTAAAACATAAATGAGTCCTTCACATCTGACCTTTTAAATTGGTCAGCTTTAAACTTCCATCGGTCAGGTGGCCACAACTGCAAATCCAAATGACAATAATGTGGCTCCATGGCTGCCGGATGCGTGAATAAGCAAGACAAGCATGTTTTCTAACGAGTTTTCCATATCAACTCAACATGATGTTATATCAATGCAGTAATTACAATTTGTTGTTGTTTGCATGTAACACAATCACTTAATATGGACTGTAAATGTACCTCTACTTGTCCAGCTCTTTTATAGTCTTCCCACCACTCAAAGCACTTTAACACTACTTGTCATCATTCACTCTTTCACAACCGTTCATACACTGACGGGCGACCGTACAACCTGCTCCTCAGGGTCAGGGGTCAAACCGCCGGTCCTGTGATTGAAGGCCGTCCCTGCTCAACATCCGATGGGGTGATGTCATGTACAATGAGCAAGGTACACTCGAAGATAAAAAGACAGGAAGAGTTGAACCGTAAGTGGCAAAAGTATGATTATTTTGGCTTAAGTTGTCTTTTTGACAGTTTTCAAAACAAATGTCCCCGCCAGTAATAAAAAAAGAAGAAAGTAAAGCCAGTTTATCATTTTCACAAATGCTGTGTTAGTGATCATTACATGTGACCTATAGACATCTGATTTAATATACAGCATGTAGAACAGAGAACGCTACAATGTCCCAAGGACTTTCCTATATCAACATATTTAATAAGTCTTTGATATGAACTTGACAGCTATTATTCACTTAAAGGAGGATATGCAGTGAAGGAAAACTCATAATAATCCTTTCTGGGATTCTGTGCTGTAGAGTCTTAATGTGTACTACTGCTTGATTACTGGGTCTACAGGCAGCTTAGTTTGTTTGCCCAGGATAGGGTGATCATCCATGTCCAGCAGTTGTATCTGCCAGTCACCAGCTTGCCACAGCATTAACAAGATCCTCGCTTGGGAGCAAACCAGAGACCACAAGCCACCAGGGAAAGAGGGCCGATTTAAGTCAATATGCATCCACGTAACATATGCCATGTTATTGCCAAGACACATGATGCACAACATGTAAAAACATATGTTATGAAAGCTTTCATCTTGATTCTACAAAGGTCAAACTTCATTAGCCGACGTTAGAAGAGGAATCAAATTGTCACAACACTGAACGAGCCGATGAGCACAGAAAAGAAGAGAAGATGGCATTTGGATGGATGTTTTTAGACATCTCACCAGTAGGGATGAGAATTGATAGGATTTTAACGATTCTGATGTCTTATCGGTTCCTGCTTATCGATTCGATTCCTTATCGATTCTTTTATCGATTCTCATTGGGCAAGGGGTGGGAAAAAGAGCACAATCGGGTTTATTTACATTAATTGTCTTTTATATAATGTTCTATAATGCTGCACACACCATACACAGTATGTATATATACATTTGTTTAAATAACCAAAAACATTTATACATATTCCTCTTGAACTTAAAATAAAACTTAAATAACTTAAATAAAATGTATTCTGGAGGCTAAGCGATTAAACATCTCTCTTGTTCTGCCTATTTTGTGATATACATGCCTAAAAGGTGCCTAATATTTCTAGACTGAAATAATATCAGCATTATACAGCATTTTTTAGTTGCCTATTATGTGATGCCCCCTCAGGACCAGTGGCATTTGTCCCATGTGCTTCACAGGATGCTGCAGCTTCAATTCAACATTGATTCAGCTCCCTTGTAGAATGGATACAAAACAGCTGCAAAAGTAGTCTCCAATGAACGCAGTGTGCAGTGATTTAAACTGCCTACACATGATCTCCGACAGTCAGCAGATTAAAGTATCTCAGTCCTCCATAGCCCTGTATCAGCACTCGACATTACCTTCAGTGTGTCAGTGGAAAGCCTTCTTCCTGGCACCATCAAAGGAGGGCTTGGACTTTTGAATCCTGCCTGTCAAAATTCAAATGGCTCCTTTGGGAGCAGTGTCATTCATCTCTCCTCAGTCAATAGCTGGCAGCTCTGTCTCTCCATTGATTATCAACTGTGAGGGAGGCAAAGAGGGACGACAGGCAGGCCTTTTGTTCCCTCGGCTGCAGGAGGAGTGCCAGCCAAATAACTCGCCACAATTAAAATCTCAATACATCAGCTGGAGTTTACTTTATGGTAGAGCCCAGCTGTTATCTAATGCACTTGACGAAAAGGAGAAAAACAAGGTATAAATGCATTGAATGCTCATGCCCCCAAACATGGTCACCTGCTTGATTGTTATTGGTTCCTGTCTTGTTTACACTGCAAGAATTCAGCCTAAAAAAACAATTTAATTAAAAATGAGGGAATATTACTTGTAATAAGTAAAATTATCTGCCAACAGAATGGGAACATTTGACTTGCCAAGATTTCTTAAAACAATTGAAATGCTCCAACATTTAAATTGCCTTGTCAGTCAAAAAAAAAGCATAGATTGCCTTAATTTGAGATATTTCATCTGACTTAGATTTTAGATTTTAATTGTTGCAGTGTAGTGTTTCCTCAGTCTTTTTCCTATTTGTTTTTGTTGTGTCATATGTGCTATTATCACTATCATTAGTGACGAAACAAAGACATTAGGTTTAGAATTTATTTTTGTTTCCAAAACAGAAACACATTTCACAGATATGATAATTGATCATTTCAACAGAGGAATTGCTCATCTGATAAATTGAAGGCATCACATAGGGGTTGAGTTCAAGGTTAGAGGTTAAAGACAGCTCTGTGTCAAAGGCCAAGAAAAAGGTCAGTGCACTTGTTGCACCTTAACCCCGCAGATGATTGCCCATCACGATGAATTAAGTTTCCTTGACAAAGCAGGGAGCCAAGTGGACAAGGGCAGAGCCCGGAGACATGAACTTCAACTCACTCTGTCAACTTCCATAGCCTCCTGCAGAATGAATAAGTTAACAAGCTGTCACAACATTAGCAAGTGAATATCGGGAGATTTGGATTCCAAACACACCACCCTGATTTGCCAGCCTTGTGCTGAATGTGCCACCGGTCCCAAAAATGTGATGTGAACACAAATGGAGTCGGTGAAAAGAAACAGAAATGCGGCGTCCAGTCCGTCGGTCTTTTGCCGCAAAAAACTTTTGTGCGACCATATAAATATAGCATTTCAATCACACAAAAAATACTGGTGAATGAATGCCTCCACGGCAATGAGCCACGGTAAAATGGAAGTGGGATTGGGTCAGATTTCACCCTGCATTCATCCTCCGAGGCACCGTACCTGTGTTTAATGTGAGCAGTATACAGAAAGAGGGACTTTAATGGATAGATGCAGCAAGTAATTCGGGCACTGCATGGAACCTAATGAGGGATAGAATTCAGAGAAACCAATCTTTTCTCCCCCCTATCGGTTGCACCAGGATCTCCCATAGAGCTGCACTGCCCTCTGACAGGTCTGAGGGGTACTGCAGCTCTGGTAAAGTCCCTTTTCGTGTTCTAAAATTTGAGATGGAATAAAAGTCTCATTGTGCAAGCACCACTGATGAGTAGATTTATGAAGGGATGTTGCGAAATGGTAAACTCGAAGGTTTGCCACACAACACGGCCCTGAAATATGCCGGAGGAGAAGCCAAGGAAAGCACAAATGTGAATTGATCTCTCCAATCAACATGATGAATGAGAAAGCACTCTTTCTGCAATGCCAGGTCTTGGCTCTGCATTATTGTTCATTCCATTGGGTTTTGGGAGAGGATCAAGGTTTTCTTGTCGATATGCATTTAGCCATTAAGTGAGGCTTTGTTGTTATTATACAGGTCAAGACCGTATTTACATTGAGGTATTTCAGATGTGTTGCTACAGTCTCTCTTTTCGATATATCTCGCTAAAATAACTGAATAAGGAATGGAACTGAAACATTTTCATCACGCACAACCGAACATTGGCAGACTGCAATCTTGCATCTTAGTTTTTGTTTTCATTATTTTTTCATGGACCATAAATGCAGTGAGAGCAACAACCAAGGATGTTCATTGTGCATCATTTTGAACCGGATTTTTATAATGATGCAAATTGGAAATTTAAAATGGAACGTGTGTCGTTGCCAGCTGATCACATGTATAGAGGGTTCATCCAGTATATCACACACATAGTAGCTTTACATCACTGGTTTATTTGTGCCACCTGTTCAGAGAAATACATCTTTCATATCAAAACAGGTCAAACACAGTACGAGTGTTGTCTTCTAGCAACAATGTTTACATTCAATACTTAATGCACTGTTGTTCCCCTCCAGTCCTCACACACTCTGGATAACAACGTCCAACGCATAGATGGAAACATCTGTAAGCTTTTCCTCTGAGTGCTCAAATGTCATCGTATGTGTGCTTCATGCATTGCTTTTATTACTTCACATACGCCACAGTGCGAACTGGCAACAGTGAACAATAAATTAAACCCTATTAATATTATTTGACTCATAAAATCCTTTTGTTTTAGAGAGAGTAACAATTTAGCCCTGTGCATGCACCGGCATAGGTAAGCTTTCAATACGACAAAAACACTTTTTACATTTTTTTATTTTTATTTTTACTTTTTTTGCTTTTTAAATGTATTGTTCTTATCTTGGATCTCATATAGCCCCAGCTGATCTGTTTGTGATGGCCCTCCCTTTTTAGACTGTTACTAAGCTCTGGCGATGCCTGCGCTTGCAAAACAACCTTCTGCTCTGCCGAAAAACATTTAAACTGCAAGTCTTGTTAGAATAAAATCTCATTAAATAAAACCGAGGGGAGTCAAGTGTTTTGTGAGGTGGCGGAGGTTGATCTGTTTAGTCTGTATACTTTCATAGGAAGGTTGATGTGTGTATGAGCAATGCTGCACTATTGATTTTAGGATTCCGATAGAGCAAAAGCAATTGAAGGGTGTCCTTTTACCTCGTCAGATGTCACGTAAACATAGTACTATTCTCACATAGTTTGTCTTTCCCGCCCAAGAGGTAATGTCACAGGGAATGATCCTTTAACGTTGATCAATTCTGCCACCTGACATCATCATAGGAACAATTAACTCCTGTTGCAGCATTGGAGGGAGACATGAAGAAAAAGCTTGCTCTGTGGACAGCTGTTCCGAGTGCTGGCTTGTGGAACACAATATCCACTCCTCAGTCCTACTCTGTGTGTAATGTGTCTGGCACTGCTATCAAGGAGGCTCCAGATTTCTATCCAGCCCACTAGAGTGGCTTACAAACTTCTCAGGGAGCCCTGTTTGTTTGTCACAATAATGTATTGGACTATTTTGTTGGCTTATTGAGCAAAATGTATCCCGTTTTCAGGCTACTAACCTGTTATAGTGTTTTATTCAGCTGTGCACACATTGCAGAGACCAGAAAGGGGTTTGCCAACATAACATAGGCTTTATACAGAATAATTTCCTGAACCAGTTTAATCTCAAGTCATCTTTGAGTTTCTACCCAAACGCTCTCTAGCATGTTAATGTTGGATTCAATTCTGATCACAGCCTGTTGTCTGTGGTACGTTAATTATTATTAGTGATCACTCTAGACAGCAACAACAAAATAGCCTCCAGATGTCCCTCAGAGGTGTGTTAATAGAAGAGAAAATTAGATGAAATTACAGAATAACGGACACAAATATGTTGTACTCTCTTTTATTATTTGACGAAGTACCACATCGACCCAAATGTATCCAAGCATTCACACACCATGTTTTCCTAATACTGTCTTCTGCGTGAGCTTGGCTGGACATATTTCCCCTCTGTGTGGCATCTTCCCATAATCATCTTACGCTCCTCGAGTCCCTCTCACACACACATGGCAACGTGTCTAAAGAGTGGTCTGGAATACAACCACAACTGATGGAAAGACAACATGGGAGAGAGAGAGAGATAGATAGAAAGAGAGAAAGAGAGAGAGGATAAGCTCACTCACCCAGGCCATCTCTGCCAAGACAAAACAAACCCAGAGACTGAAAATCATCTTATCAGGGCGATAGCAGACAAATAAAGGGAGACTGTCAAGAAATTATCGCGTTGGTATTCAAGCCATGACTTGCTGTGTCTTGTCACAATAAAACAGAGGGAACGCAAGCAAGTGGAGGCTCAGAGAGGGAGAGAGAGGGAGCGAGAGAGAGAGAGAGAGAGGGAGAGGGAGAGAGAGGGCTGTTGATCTGTTTAGCCTGTTTGCTTCTTGCCACTGCAGTTCATCTCCTCTGAAATGGCTGTATTTGAAATAAGCTTTATAGAGTAGAGACACTGCAGAGCTCTGTGTGCCCAGGCATGCCTGTCGGGCCCAGGATGAGTGGACTTCACGGATGAATTGTTATTGCTTACATACACAACTACACACTAAACATTAATCACAGACGGAAGTCTCTTTCTAAAAATGAGAAAAAAAAGAAAATAGAAAATAATGAAGGATCAGAGATAGGTACGGATCTGCATTGCATCACAGAGTGGGAACACAAAGAGTTGGTGAGACCTGCAGAACAAAAAGGTGCAGGCTACATGTTCTTTAAGGTGAAAGAACACTTTATTGTGCCTTGTAGAAAGAAGGAGTGTGATGGAAAGATTGTGTGCAGTTGAAGAGAGTATTTCTTGCAATTTTAATGCAAAGCACGGCTCTACTGCAACCTGTCTGAGACAGCAGGGACTCTCTCAAGTGGCGCTGGCAGGGACCGTCTGTGAACCTGCCTGTGGATCATCGTAAACCCTGCACCTGCTCGTGACTGTACCGCGGCGCCCCGCGTCTTTATATGCACATTGCATACGGCTCAACACATGCTTAATAGATGCACACTTATGGACCATAATTCATCATGTGTCCAGGGGTATTGATTTTGTGTGTGAAGTGATAAGGTGGCGGAACATGCTTACTGAATATGCATAAAACACAAATCTGAATTAATTAGTCTTGCACGTCTAATTACTGATGGACACAGTCGCAAATAATCACAAAGGAACGAACAACTTTAATTAAACAAGACTTGTATAATTAAAAAGCTCAGGGGACGGAAAGCAAAGTAACCGGGGCCTGACAAGGCAAAGACATCTTTGGATGAAAAATGTGCACGCCCTATCAATTTTCTTTGTTTGATACAGACTGTGCTGCTTTTTCGCTCAGATCGACTTTCATGGCAGAAGTGATTTGTAATTAATGGTGGTTTTGTAACTCATCTATATCCCTGAACCCTGACGAGACCAATCAATAGCTCTGCCTGTGGCCCGCTCTGTTCTCTCTCACGCTCTTTCTTTTTCTCTCTCTTTCTCTGCAGCAGAACCTCGGAGTTTCCTCACAAGTCGCCATATGCACACACACACACACACACACACACACACCATCACACAAACCATGACAGCCTAAAGAAAGTGGTCACAGTCAACAGTAAAGTGTAACCCTCGTCAATTTTGCATAAGAACAGAAATCCCTTTTCCAGGCGCAGACATTTTTAAATGCTTTTTGGGGATATTTTGGCCAGGTGTGGCAGCACTAAGTGACATGTCATCACCGTAGGCAATAACATTATACAGGAAAACAGCTTTGTGCAGAACATTAGACATCTTTTGCAATTATGTTCCTAACCACCCAATAAATATAAGTTAAATATTAACTCTTTCATCTTGGGTTTCGTCGCCACCAAATCCAGTCGGAAATATTTCCATTAACTTCACCGGCAGTTGCCAATTTCTTCTTAAGCGAGGCTAAGAGTGAAGCGACATGCAGGGCCGGGTGATCATCAAGCGATGCCTTTCAGATTACATATCAATCAGCTGTTGTTTAGTAATATATATAAACATGTTGATCACTAAATAATGTAAGTTCTCATCCATAGGATGTGAGTTATACTGCACATGGGGGAAAAACAATGTATAAATATTTCAGGTGGAGCTGAGTGAAAGCTGAAACCTTTCCCTCGAGTGATGTCACATGACTCAATAGTTCGGTTGGGCTGAAGACCACACGTTTGAAAAGGAAATCCAGACCACTGCGGGCCACTCTTCTCGTCTGCCTGATGCTAGCAGCTCAAGGCTACATCAACCGCTTCTCCTGTAGTATATCATGCCTAAACAAACTGTCTGTGGTTGAGTTGCAGGGCCGGTAATGTAGGCAGCAGGTTTTGACAAGGGAGACGAATACTTGCATAGAAAACATCTGCTGCATCAAATGTGTTCGCAACGAGTGAGACGATGCTATATAGTACAATTATGTTCCCCAAAAAAGCATTTTTTCTCACAACAAGAATAACTGCAGTTTCCACCTCAATGAATTCTTTCTTTCTTGCCATGCAGAGATATTACTCTGGCATCCTTTTAATCATTGTTCTTTGATCTTGAGTTCATACTGTATGTGTCTCCCAGCTCACTCCTTGGGCTGGTATTCAGGTCTTTATTAGATTTGATATCTCTTTCAGATAAGTATCTTTCAATCATTCCCTTGGGGTCATACCCCTGAGTCGAAGAGAACCCTGCAACCACCAAATGTATGCTTCAGTAAAAAAGAATGAAGAAAATCTAATCCAGCAAAGAAGAATAAGTAAAATGGCAGGATGGAGAGAGCGGGGACAGAAAGAGGGATGGAGGTTAATGATAGACACTAACCGCATTTTCTCTGAAAGGTCACTTTACAGACGGGTGGCAGTCCTGTGCTGTTCTGCTAATGTTCCCCATCATAATAAGTCCTGATTTTCATCTTCCATTTCCATTTTTGGGGAGTCACCTATTCATTTGGCTCTAGAAAACGTTTCCCACAGGCTGACATCAATCACAGTGTTGCAACTAAACAATGCAGGCAGCACCAGTGTTAAAAACAACCTTATCAGATAAGATGAAAAACCAACCAGCCCCCTCTTACACTTCAATCTCCAACGTGAAGTGACATGAACAGGTGCGCAGGATGAATTAGAAGAGAGGGAATCTGCGACAGGACGTGCTATCACCTTGTGTTAGGTCCAGACGGAGTGGCGTCGTATTCGGTTGTGTCAGCACTCCTGTAGCTCACAGACACACACCGATACACACACTCTGGATGGCTGCTAAGAAGTCTGAAGAGTGGGTTGAGGAGGTTGCTGTAAAAGCAATTTCCTCATGAGAGAAAGATCTCATAATTCTTGAGACAAAGCATCTGGCGTGATTGGGGACAGATGGGAAAAAAACTGCATGAAATTCAGCAATGTTCTCATTCACTGCAATTGTGTTTCCAGTAACCTTTTCTCTCGAAAGTTTCTCTGATGTATTTGTCTTTTTTGAGGGATTTCACATTAATCATGGCTGACAGGCAGCAGGCTTTCCTGTTGACGGCGGTGTTTCAGATGCTGAGTGTGCCAACAGGCGTAATGTATTGCACTGGCAATAATACATGTATCCAGTGTATGTTCACTTATCACCCATGTTTCCAATGCACGTTTCTTCTCGTATTCGGTAGATATCCATCTGAAAAAAAGAAAAAACATTTTTTTACTCGTTCTGCAGCATCAAGGAAAATATATCCAGCCAAGCGAAAGACATAAACAGGAGCTTGACTCTACTATTATGTCCAAACATGGGAACGGTTAGCCTGGCTGAGGCATGACTCACTGATTTACACAGAAAACCGTTGTAGCAGGTGAAATGCTGGAGCAGAGCGAGGGACTAACCTCTAGGGTGGTGATATTTATGCCTCCTCTCTTCCTCCCTCCCTCCCTCCTTCCCCTCCTATTCTCCTCCTCTCTTTCTCTGGGAACTTTAACACACACAAACCTGTCACCCTACATGTTGTGGATGTCCCAGCTGCCTTTGAATGTCATTGTAGTGTCTATAATGCATGAATCAAGATCACTGACTTTTGATGTTTTATTGCTAAGTCATTTAGATTTGTTTATGTTTTAAGTTTATTTGGTAAGTTATTCAAGTTGACTGACCCCCACAATACAACCAACTATTTCCACACACATTTTCTGCTCTGTGTCCAGTAAATGTGTGTTGCCTGAGCGGCCTTCTGGTTTGCAGTTGGCTGTAGCCGCTCCTCAGGTCGAATGTATTAGTCCCTCAATTTTTCAAGATAGTTTTATATTTAAGGTTGTTTTATGTCCCAGCTTCCCCTGTTTTTTTCAAATATTGTATTTGTCCCTGATCAAGGATATGTGTTTTCATATTTGTATTTCTGAATCCACATCTCCCATTTGTGTGAATTGTGAACTTGCCTGCGTTCGTCATAACTGGAAAATGGACAAACACTCACAAAGTATCTTGCTAGCCTCTGGCCTCAGGACAGCCCCAGTGGCAACGTGGAATTCAACCCGAATAAATGAGGTAAGCTTGCTAGAATTAATGTTAACGTGTCCAGCTAGATAACATTAGACTGGAACCGTAACGTTAAAGTCAACGTGAGCTAACCAGTCAGCAGACAATTTTTGCATTTACTGTGAGTGAAATGACGAGAATAACATGTTTACAGTTTCAACCTCGTATTTACATACTTGCTCCTCTTCGTCCCTGTATGTAATACATCTGCAATTATATCTCTCAATCTCATTTTGTCCTTGGTAACATGCTGCCACTCTCCCCATAACACGGGCATCTTGTGCAGCAGCTCCTTTAAATTTAGAAGCACCAGCTAGTGCGCCGGTTTGGGCTTTTTGAGAGCACTTTGCAGAATCTGGTATTTCGACTATTCTACCTTTTACACATACATAAAAAAATAATTTAACTTAGTTTTATTGTTAAATTCAAAATGAGAAAAAAACAAAAAAACGTATTAACGAATCAATAATATTACGCCCCAACCCACCCAATTAGGTTCCATTTTTTACATTGTGTTATGAACTGTCTATAACATTATAATAAACATGAGCAAATATATTGATCTGGTACATCAAATTAAAGAAGACAACTTTGGGCTACAGGTGGGGCTCAAAAGGTTAAATAATAAAAGAAAGGTGTATTCTTAATTAAATATGTTAATGGTTGGCTTGGCTGAGACATCACTTTAATCTATTAATATTAGTTTATTTATTTAAAACGTGAATAAATTCAACCTGGGTGGCAAATGATAGCAAACAGCTGCCTGTTTACACACACAGTAGACATAAACAGCATTAGCATTCATTTTGAGTTGTGTTCCTGTCGAATATTGACTTTCCTTTCAGCTCTAGTTTGGCGTTCACCATCTCCTGAGGGAAATGGCTCTTTAGCTGTTTATTGCTCCACTGTGTTCACTAGCTAGCCCTTCATGGGCAGGTAAGATGCGCTAAGAACAGATGCTTGGTGTATTTAGAAACAAGGCTGATGATAATTGTTACAGTAAACCAAAACAATAGCCGTAAAACCAACAACATTTAGCTGAAAGACACTAAAATGCTTCAGAGGGGTATCTTTTTCTGCGAGTTAGTCTCTATGAGCAACCCCTTTGACATTGTATAGTCATTTAATCCATTGTTAATATAAAACATATTGATTAGTGCAGCATTAAAAATTAACCTGTACCTGATTAAAATTAGTGCAAGAAAGCTAGGCAAAGTATTGTGCACACGTCTGCAAAATCTAAGTTTACTCGTGTCCTAAAATAGAAAGGTGGTGTTTTTTAAGTGTTGATGAATTATTTAAAGCTTTTGGCTGACGAGATGTCAAAGGTCTGGTAGAAATAGATGAAAATGCAAAACAAATGTGTAATGAACTCTTGAACATGTTAGCGTGGGCGGAAGGGAGAGGTGTGGGGGGGGGGGGGGGGGGCGCTGCTGAGTGGGACAAGTCGATAGGAGTCTCCGCTCTCCTGCACTGTCAGATGAAAACACTCTTCAGGGTATCAAAGACACCTGCAGCAGCAGTGTCTCCAGTGATAAAGATGCCACTCTCCTTGCTTTCCCCCTCCAATTTTAATTACAAATATTTATAAGCAGCTTAACTGCATGGACAGGGTTTTTTTCTTTACCAGGCGAGGGTGTGGGGGTGTCTGAGTATCACCGCAGCTGTTGGATACGATAAGATTATTTACCAGTTTTTATTTCCTGTTAATTATTCATACCCCCACACGATCATTGACTCCACTTTTTCCTCGTCAATACCTTAAATGGGGGGGGGGGGTGAAATAAATTAATAATAATAATAAATAAATCATTCTCAGGATAAACATTCTCAGTGAAAAGCTAGAGGGTAAACTTGTGTCTCTGGAAATTAGACTCTTGTCTTGTGAGTCTGAGAGATGGTTTTGCATGTAAATTCCTTTGAGGATCTTAAACTCCTGACTTAACAACTTGAATAACTTTATATTTTTCCTCCACCTCTGCACATTTAATATGAGGCATAATGCTTCGTGGCCTAAAAGTGATCGCCAGACCACATGTTTACTTTAAGATAGCGATGCTCAATGTCACCAACGGTTTAGAGCCGATAATAAGAGAAAGAGAGAGAGACAGTCAGGAAGAAGGGAAGAGAAAAACAAAGCACATCCGACTGTCACCTCACTACTTTAACCTCCACGGCACATTATAATCCAAAAGAAGTGTGGAAGTCACCTTGTGTGAGGAGAATGTATAAGGGAGACAGTCGTGTGAGTGCCAGCAGAAGTTTTCGGTTGTCAGTGAACTTCAGAAACCTCTGAAAGCAAAAACCATTGTTTTCCAGTGAAATAGGCTGTTGGGGTTGTAAGAGACGGGGGGGTCTCTTCAGACCAAGCAGTTCGGCAAACTGCGTCGAAATAAACACTTCCTGTGATTCTGTGGTTTTGTTAATCTTTTCATGGATGTTGGGAAGACTGGCGGCTGAGCCATCAGGTAACAGGACTCATTATGAAGAGCCTGAACACCCATCAAATAGTGACAGGAAAGCCCATTGTAGCGCAGAGTGGTGACATGAAGGAGGTTTATTCTCGTCCCAGTTTCCGCAGCCCCAAATGGGAGTGCTGGAGGGTTTATTTTGTTTCCAAATTGGAGGTGGACAGTAATTAGATTTCGTCTTATTAGTCATTCCCCCTTGACTCTGCATGGTCATCTGGGTAATGTATGTGGACCTTCCTGTTTGGGCTAAAATGGATTTGTGCTGCATTAGCTGATGAGGCAGGTAAATTACATTATGTCCCCCCAATGTGATCTTAATGTCAGTGATTCTGGAGATGGATCAGCCGAGTGGACAGTCTCAGACTTGTTAGCAAACGCTTCACCACTGTGTGTGTCTATCTGCAATAACGCAGACTCAAGAAACATAGGGAGGTTGCTTATCCTTCAACATCTTATTTCAAATAACCTTAAAGACTCACACAGTAATTTCTTTTAAATTTTGACTTCACTTAGTTCCAAACAGGAATGACGGTCATTGAATTACTCTGTAAAGCACATGGTGCTTCTGGTGTGAAGGTGCGGCGCAAAAGGGGCAGGAAAGTATTTTTGGAATAGGAAGAAAAAAATGAAACCATCAGCAGTTTCATCAATCTGCAGGATGTTGAAACCTCAGGGAAAATAGATTACGGTGTTCTCTTCTACAGGTGTGCTTTTCAAATCTAACTAATAACATTTCTCTAGTTTTGTGTGGAAAGGAAATGTGTGTGTGCGTGTGTGTGTGTGTGTGTGTGTGGGTGTGGGTGTGTGTGTGTGTGGGGGTGGGGGTGTGTATGTGTGTGTGTGGGTGTGTTTGTCACGTTTAGTCATGTAGCTTATTCTGCGACCTTGAAATCCTCCTAGGGAGAAAAACATTTTGTTTAGCAAGTAGACGAAGGTCTTAGTTTTTTTGGCCCGACATTTATCATGTCACTGATCGCTGCCACAACTGTCACATGGCGTTAGAGAGAATTTGGGGATGCATTTGAAAATTGTACCGTTTTCTCAAGATTGTGTGAGGCAGTGTGTATCTGCGTATGTGGCTGTAGGTGCAATGTTATTGTGTTGTGTGAGGCAGTGTGTGTGCGTGTGTTTACCCAACAAAAGTTACACAGTAGTTAACTCTATGTTTGCCAATATGAACAGTGCCATCGTCCATTATCCATTATCTAGCACCGCAAACAGTACGAATGCACCATGAATCAGGTTATAAGTGTGAATGGAGTATCATTGAAGCGGTATTCAGTGTTTTTTTTGCATTTTTAAACATTATAACACAGTATTTCTCCATTGTGTCGTTTACTCAGTCATAACTTTGTTTGACAGTGTGGGAAATGTACCTGGAACAGTGAAGTCTAAATGGTACCAAGACTTAGACAAGTCTCTGTCTGTCTTATAGTTGTTTTACTTTGGCCTGATGTCAACTATTTAAAAAAATTGATCACTCAGCAAAATCCTTCGGAGCAAAGAACTTGATAGAATGTAAATAATGAATCGTATAATCATTTCTGAAGTGATGGTCAGACTATAAATTGAAATTTCCGCACACGTTCCGGTTATCATTTAAATCATGTTGAGAAAGGTCCTCGTGGCTATTTACAGGTTGTTTACAACCATATAAATTAGAGAAACTCTTAATAAATGACTTACCTCGTGGTTGCACTTTTATATTTCACAGACTGGACTAGAGCATTAAAAACATGAAACAGTGCCAGGCTATTGGACACCAAAACTAATCGGTGCATGGGAGAAAATATAGAAGAAAAAAAGGCTGTATGTGTATGTACAGGGTGCCATGAAAAGCAGTAAGTATCAGCAACATATCAAAAGGTGTATAGCATTGTAATTAAATAGTTAACTACTTAAATCTTGTTAAATCTGTGAAAAGCATAAAGGTGCAATGAAACATATGAATGAAATACTTAACTGCAAGTCCTTCAGGGGAACTGCAGTGTATTTCCTTATTATGCTGATTACCATTACACTTATAATAATAGTATTAGTATACTGTATCTGATCATATATCAATAATTGTCAGGATGATAGAAGATAGTTATTTCCAATGCAAATATTGCGGCAATTTTACCTGTGAGCCAAAATGTTGTAAAACAATGAATACTTCTGTGCATTTAGAGATTTTCTTTGTGGAGCAGCTCACTGAGCCCCGTTTATCAGCATGACGAGGGAATTGTAAATCCTTAATTACAAACCAGTTTGCCATCTCTTCTCCATGGATCTGATCCTCAACCTCTGTTTTTCATACACCTGATTACCTACACTTTGCTGTGCTCCACGAAAGCCGTTAACGTTATCGACAGGGACAGGGGCCTATCAAATGGAACCCATTCAAAACGTTGATTGAATGAAGCTACTGTTAACTATTTATAAATAGCTTTAGAATTATGCTCATTAAATAAATGCATCCAGTGTAATACATCATTGTACCGCCACGTTGTTTAATGGAAAGTACCAGAAATAACTATTTACAATGAACACACCTAAGAGAATCACGTCCCAAGAGGTGTAGACATGCCATAAGTGTTTTTTCTCGTATGCTAATCTTATCAAACGGACACCTGAGAGACAATAGACGTGGTGTGGACACGCAATGGCTCCAACCGGAAGATAACTCAGCCTATGAGCAGACTATGCACCAATGTCCTGCCTGTATTCTTAAACCAATGGGATGAAATCTCTCCTTCTCCCTGCTGGTATATTTACCTGTCTGCGAGCTCAGCTTGAGGCTTGTGGGTGGATGTGTGAGACAGCTAAGTACACACAGAGAACTGAACGTGGACTGTTGATCGCAAACGTATTCAATACTTAAATAAATACATTTTATAATAATCATCTATCCATCCAAGATGTCCTTCTTGACTGTTGAAGATTTTATATATTTTTTAAATCTTTTTTTTTTTAAAAGCTAAATGACAAGAAAATTAGATTCTAATTTTGTTAATACATTTTGACTTCTAGACTTGGAGAATGAGAGGGAGAGGGACAAAAACGAAGAAAGACAAGGTTGTCTGCTAAATTGTGATTATTGTAGATTATCAATAGTTTGAATGTCAACGGTGTGAATGAAGTCCGAACTATTAAGTCCAGCCCTAGTTATGGATATGATTTGGATTGTGATATTAAAGATAAGATAATAGGTCTAATAATGAATAAAACGTTAAGCTTCGATATTGTTTCACCAAGCAGACTTTTAAAAGGGAGCCTTCAAAGCTTCATCAGAAGCTGTGGCATCCTGCAATCGGTTATCTTGAGTAACCATGATTGTGCAACCTTATCATACTCAAACTTATACACTCATACATAAACTCATGCAGTCATGTTCTCATGTTATCTAAATCCAGCACTTGGTTGCTTTCCACCACAAGCATTCAATAATTAAAGAAAAATATACCTATTTGTTTTGTCTCTTCTGACAAAAATCAAACAGATATTTTAAAGTGTTGTGTTCTCTCTGGGGAACTATAGTATGTTTAGCATGCTCTACTGTTTTGTTTGATTTATATTGTGTTATTGAGGATGTGTGAGAAAATCTAGGCCACAAAATAGGCCTCAGTAGGGTATCAGTAGTTGAGACCTTAGATTGTAATATGTTAGAAAAGACCAGACTTACAGTTTTTAAGCTAGACACAAGGTCTTCCTGAGAAGCATGAGAAACATAAAAACCAGAGCAGAAAGTTTGAACCAGCCTTTAACCTTGCCCACCTGCCATGGGGAATGATTTATGTATACTAAACATGTCCACAAAACTACCGGCTACCATTAAAACCAGGTCAAATATTGTAGAACTGTGTGTAGCTATTAGCTGTGAGAGTTTCAACGAGAGCCTCTGGAGATTAGGATTTGTCCTCAAGCTTTCAGCCACAGGTTTGTTTACAGAGCAAAGATGTCTCAATTGGGACCAAACCAATGACAACAGCTGAAAAAGGTCATTCAAAGAGAATATGAGACAAGTAGCCCCGGGTCTTTCCACCATTGTTGAACACTGAATGAGAAGCAAAAAACGTGATCATTTACTCAGAGGACCAACTGAGGAAACAACTCTGTGAAGTCGATACAAACCAGGAATAGAAGTAGAAGTCAAGATGCCACGAGGTCTCGATGAAACACTGTCAACAACGGCACTAAAGCACAAGAGAGCACGAGACTAACATGTGCAGACACAACATCAATACTGATGTAACCTTTGGGTTAGGGTTTCATGGAATGATTGTAAAATACTCATCCTGAGAAAGATGTAGGGTAGCTGTGAACCTATATTTTACAGCTACACTGGAGTTATAGCTTTACTTAACGCTCTGCATCAAAGTGATGTACGAGGGCTGGCCCAGAGTGCAAAACCAGCTATATCATGTTTTAATGGAACAATATTCTGTGTATGAATCCTGATCCCTGATTATGTGTTTATTGTGACCCATCACTTTGCATATATCCATAGCTATACCATTGAATTTAGTAAAAAACTGAAGATATTCTGGCAGGAACGAATGATCCATTTGCATAACAGCAGACTATTTGCTAACTAGATAATATATTTCCTGCTGAAAATGTGTTGAAATATTTTATAAAATAGCAAGAAATACAGAAAAGGGAAACAATGAAAAGTGTTGAATCCCAAAAGCATTAAACTGAACTGCTGGAAACCCTTGTTGTTTAAATGTATAACTGGAAAGGTTGCAAGCAAAAAATATCGGGATACATCCGTGTGTGCCTCTGTGCCTCTTGACATGTCGAGACGCTCGTCTAGGTCTTGTGATACTTTTCCCCAAAAATATAGCCTGCAAGCGAGTACAAATAAATAAATAAACATCTTTTGAGAGCTTCTTTGGAAAGTGTAAAAGGCCCAATAAGGAGACAGAAGAGAACGAGCCTTCGACTTAAAAGAAAAAAAATCTATCAGGAGTCCTACTTAAAATACGAGTTCACCGCTATAGGTATCCTCTCTGCAGAATGTGGCAATAATTCAGCGTAATGTTGAGTTGTGTTTTCTATGTACTTTATATTTGTGTTTATGCCGGTGTTATGGGTTAACAGGCGGCTATCGCGTCCTCGTAGCTGTTCTTGCGAATGCCATATTGTTTAATTTTGAAATTCAATGTCCAACCTTCTCGTATAGAGTCTCTGGTGAGAAATAACTGGACTAGACATTATTGACTATTTTAAGGGATGTCAAACAAAAAAGCCAAACTTAGAATTTGCCTTGAGACGTAACAGTGTCACAATCCAGAGTTTATACATAGACACAAATTATATTTATTTCATGTGTCGTGCCATAAACTGGACCGCATGTGAGTAGTCACGTGAGACGATGGTGGGGTCAACAATTACTCTGAGAACAGGTCTTCACCACTAATTGTTTTCGTAAATAAGATAAAACTCAATGTACGAGAACGGTTTTTCTAAATGTTTGCGACTTCTGTCCGTATAATTCAGATCAGTATTGGGAGCAACTGCACGTGCCAGAAAATTGGAATTTGACAAAAAAATTGCATGTAGCTGTCAAAGTGAATGTTTTAATAACACACCATCAATTAGTTTGTGACTCTTATAAAAGGTTGTGAAGTGACGTAATGCTGACACTATCTATGCCTCCCACAAATGTACAACAACAAGTTAATTACACAGATGTCAGTGCTTACCCACTCACATGTTATGTTTAGAAAAGTTCCTGTCATCACACATGACATAATTGCTTACAATAAGTTCAGAAAATGATGAATCAAAATTGACAATGAGACATAATGTTGATAAGAACATTCGGGCACAGTTGCAACCGAATAGGGAGGTCTGACCAGAACCTGCTGAGTGCAACAGAAAACAGATCTATAGTAATCTGTGAGAAACATTGTCACAGAGTGCAGTGCCTTCACAGGTACTCACATCATTGTGTGTGTGAAAGATGAGGGTTTCTTCCAAATTGAATGAAAAAGTAAATAGTTTGTCCTCCACACTGACATGAGTATTTTCTGGTCTGACACCACTGTCGATCCGTGATATGTACAGATTTGGCATGTGTGTGCACTTATTCAATAGTTTAACATTAACCATCACAGTGTGAAATATATTTTTACTAACTTTCATTATCTGCGAAAATATTCAGTTAAATTTGTGATCAGGACATCTGCATTTATGCTTTTCTAGTCTCCGATCTCTGATAATGTCCCATTGAAAATAATCGATCCATGTTTAAATTGACGTGAGGAGAAAATAGTCTGCAGGAGCTTTGTGGATCAATATCATTCATTTAAAATAGGATTACTTATTTTTGTTTCCAACCTGAAAACCCTGCCACTCTGACAGGTCGTTCCTTCAGTTCAAAATGATCATTATGAAGATGATTATTTCATAATGACCGTAAACAACAAACATCAGCCCTAACCCTGGCAGCAATGAGTGCCCTGGCAGAGAGCACGCATGTAGGAGAAAGACAGGGAGGCCGGACAGTCTTTTATTTTGAGCCGAAATAAATGAATTAACATGCTTATTACAGTCCTGGGACAGCCGAAGATACAAAGTGTTTTCCTGTTGATTTCATCAGAGCATTTGATTTATTGAATGCTGTCAGAATTTCAACAAACATAATAAAACTGTTGTTTTTCTAAAGATTACTAACCCTACCTTTTAATGTACATATGTCTTTACTTTTAGCACTCCATGGTCTAGTATTTTTCTGATCAGGCATCTGACAAACGGGGCCTATAATCCTTTATCTATGAATTGATTAGTGAGACATGATGTCTTGAACTTAATAGATTTTGGCCACAAAAACCTTCAGGACGGCTCGACACTTGGCTACAAGTTGATGTCTTGAGGAAAATGGATAGAAAAGAGCAGAAAAGTCCATTTTTCTTTCAAGTATTCTGTTCTGCTCTCTCCTCCTTGTCAAGTCTCAGCCAGAGGAGGAAACTGGCGAGTGCACACAGGAGGGCTGTAATGTGGTTTCAGTGTCTGGGCCCCTGCAGTATACTACCCTCAGGTGGAAAACCTCTCAGACTGTGTTGGCACATCACCACTCCAATTATCAACAGCAGGAGTGCCCTTTCATTTCTATTACATCTTTCTTCCTTTCGTCTTACTGCAACCTCCATCTGCTTTGCCTGTGCTCTCATCTCTGCTCCTGGCCCCTTCACCCTCAACACTTTTCTTCTAATCTTCTGTCTCTGAACAATCATACCTTTTTTTTCCCCACTCACAACTGCATCACACTGCACTGAATGGCTGGCACTCTCACCAAGCCAGTACTTCCTTTCCTCGTCGCAGACAGAATTTGGCAAGGAAACGTCTCTCTAAATGGAAGCACATTGGACTCTGAACATGATCCGACTGGAGAGGATCTGATGATTCAACTGATCTGTCACAGACTATCACTAAAAGACTACAATCCACAAGAGAACTCTACTATCACATTTGCGTTGGGAGTCTCTCATCAAAAGACCAGGCGTATTGATTTCCTTCTCCCTACTTTCACATGACAAGGCTCGCCCTCCTTTATTCCCTTGCTTTTTATTGATTAATCGTTTCTGCAAACCTCTTTTTTTCCAGTTACTTTTTATCTGATCCGACAACTGCTCTCTCTTCCTTCCTCATCTGTGCTGCAATTTTCTGTCTTATATATATTTTAATTTAATATAGGATGTCTGTGCGGAAATTGATTAGTGAGACATTTAAGCAATAAGGGACGAGAGGCATTACTTTGACGTCAATAAATTACGTGTTGCTCATTTGATGAAAGTTGCCTTTAAAGCGACACTATGTAACTTTTCCCCTGTAGCGCCCCCTTCAGGTATTTAACGTCTGGCTCTATGGCTCTTCAGTCACGTGCCCTCACAGCTGATCTCCCAGCTGGTCGATGCCCGCTACCGGCAGCACTCTCTCGGCAACGAGAACGCAGCTGAACGGCAGCGAGCCGTTCAGCCGCGGCATGTCACTCTGTCTCTGCGAGTCGCGTAGTGGAGCAAATAAAAAGTCACCTGCGAGCGTGTACTGGCACTATAAGACGTTGCGTAAAGCTGCCAGACAGCAAGTTGAACTACTTCCGCCGGAAGTACCTGGTCGGTCCCAACCATCTTACATTCAGCAGTTTTCAACCCACAGACCCCTGATGGCAGTGGCGGAGCCGCAAATCAACATATTAAAAGCCATTGTAGCGGCACAATTTTTTTCAAGCTGTTATTTTAAGGTGGAAAAGTTACATAGTGGGGCTTTAAAATAACAACAATGACAATGGGACACTTTCAATAAAATAATATTTATTAAATGTTTCGTAGGCACTGGGTCTATGTTAGCTATACATGCTGTTCACTAAACTATAGTTACGAGCGACTTGGGACTCGATAGACTTACTTATCAGGGCTCTCACGTCTCACGCATTGAGCGTGAGACTCACGCATGTCGGTCTTAAGTCACGCACTCGCGCCACACATCGTATTTCTCACACTGAAAAAACTCTCGGCTATTTTATGTTTTAATGTGCCGCATCGCCAACATGAGCCGCTCTCTCTGTGGAGGAGTCATTGAAGCTCAGACCCACGTCTCAACGCTCGCCGTGGGTCACTTTCCTGTCGCTGGTCATGTCATGTCACGCTTGCCTGTCTTCAAAACTTGAGAGCCCTGGTTTAACTTATGTTGATTTGGATATCTCCATTAATCATCCGTGGAAAACGTTTCTCATGTCCTCTTCGTCTCTGATGACATTGCCTCCTCTTCTCTCTTTGCGGGTGGCTCCGTGTTGAAGTGCCGTCTCCAGCTGGATAATGTGGATATCACTCCAACGCCGTCTTTCAATGAGATTTGGTGCCCAGTAGCTTTGAAGGGAGCCGCAGGATTTATTTGAAATGACAACTAACGGTCACGGAAAAGCTAACCTTATTTTTAGTGCGCATTGATATGAAACGAGCCCCTTTACTGTACATTATGGGCTGAATATAACACACCCCGTGACTCACTCTCAACCAATCAGAATGCTTGATTTCATCAACCCGTATTATAAAATAAATTAACGACTGGTTCTCAAACATCATTTTTTAGAACATTCATTCATAGTTGATGTGAATTAAAGATAGTTGTAGAGACTATTCATCCTTTATTAAATCATTAAATTGATCTTAGAGATTCAACAGTATAATATGTGGAATTTCCAAACGGCTGCAATGAAGATTTCATGAGTTAGCCAATAAGATTGTGTAGTGAGAAATCTTATTAGTGGATGGATAGCAAGATGATGAACTGTTTGGCGTCTCACATCCTTACAACACATCTTTTTCACATCTTTTGTTTCACTAAATCAGATAGAATGATCACAGTCATATTTGACTGCTGACATCTGGAGATTCTAGTAATTATTGAAGCGTCACGAGGGGTGTTGTTAGTTACCGTCGCTATAATTATCTCTAGATGCATGACATTTGCCTCTCTAACCACAATTTTAATTATCAAAAAACATTCAAGTTAGATGAGTAGAATGTGAGGTCTCTCAAGGATAAACTTGATGATTTATCATGAATATTAATTTAACAAAAGAATAGCTTAAAGCCCCACTATGTAACTTTTCCACCTTAAAATAACAGCTTGAAAAAAATGGTGCCGCTACAATGGCTTTTAATATGTTGATTTGCTCCTCCGCCACTGCCATCGGGGGTCCGTGGCCATAAAACTGCTGAATGTAAGATGGTTGGGACCGGCCCGGTACTTCCGGCGGAAGTAGTTCAATTTGCTGTCTGCCAGCTTTACGCAACGTCTTATAGTGCCAGTCCACGCTCGCAGGTGACTTTTTATTTGCTCCGCTACGCAACTCGTAGAGACGGAGTGACATGCTGCTGTGTTGAACACCGGGCTGCCGCTAATCAGCGGCAGCGAGTCTCGTTCAGCGGCAGCCCGGTCGCGATCAGCTGGGAGCAGACGAGCCGGAAGAGCCATATATGGCTCGAGACCAGACGTTAAATACCTGAAGGCGGCGCTACAGGGGAAAAGTTACATAGTGTCGCTTTAACTTTTTGCTTGTCGGAGAAAAGATCAATAACGCTTCCTTGGCTGTAAGTCAAGTACGAAAACTGAAAACGTGGAAAAAACAACAAAACTATTTCTACCTGTACTTCTAAAGCTGATACATTAACATGCTGTATCCTGTTGGTTTCATTTGTGCACAGACACAAATGTTAAAATTGAATTTTTTGATTTACACTTTGACTAACTAACCTTTTTCAATGAGGGAACATATGCAATTCCATAATCAATAACTATAACTTCATGAACATGCTAAAGTCATGTGAAGTAAACTACCAATACGTTGATGATGTAAGATCATGCAATTGGAAAAACGACAACAATTTAATTAAATAACATTCCTAAAGGACATGTTTAAAGCAAAATATTTAATGGATTTGGACAAATTCAACACATATATTCTTGTGTGGCTGTTCCATAGCTTCACAAGGTCCATCATCATCTAACAGAACACTTTGACCTAGGCCCTAACAGAAAACAATGCCAGGTGCTCGAGTTGGTATTGATGAACAAACACAACTTCTAATTCATAATTTTAGCATTTAATGACCATGTTGAGAGCAGCGGGTGATCAAATGATAAACTCCTTATAGATGCGGAATTAAAAGACATGATTCATCAGTTTGGGGATGCTTCTATATTCCTCTTAACTTGCCCGCTGGGGAGACTTTGTCTTCCCATTATAATTAGCATCAACGCTGCCTCAGTCTAGAAGCCAGCCAGCAAGGGCACTCAGGGATGGTTGAGTCAATATGTCTTCTCTGCACTTTTTAATACAGAAGTGCAGAGTGACTGACAAGTCATTTCAACAGGGCTCGGTTCCCAGAATCCCATCCCTTCTCACAGTGCCGGCTCTTATGGAGGTAGGTAACTGACAAAGCAGCTGTATACCTTCAACACATGTTCAAGGACTGAGAGAAACTTACAAAACTGAAAAAAACTTGAAAAAGAAACACTGTATGCATTATTATTATTATTATTATTATTACAATACATGTTACAGTAGTTAGACTTCTACAATAGTTCAAAATACCTGTAAATGGTTGAGGATGTGGAATATTATGAATTATGAATTGTGTATTCAGTATTCCACCAGTGAGAAAAATACCTTGATGGAGCTCTGACATGTGGAGTTACCATTCAATCAAAATTATTGTTAAATAGTATTCGTGAAAATGCAAAGAATCCGGTCGCATAAAATACATCAAATCAAATTACTTCCCAGAGCTTCAACTGATGCTTTACAAAAGGCAAAACATGTATTCTGCATTCTTAAATTGTTCAATCAACATGCTTTAGGATTGGAATCAGTAAGATCAGTTATCACTCCCACTAACATTGATGGCACTGATTTCCCCATTTCCGACCACAAAGCTGTACTTTTGGACATTCACACCCAACCACACAAAGCCAAAGAACAACGGACCATCTCCTTCAGAAACATCAAACATATTGACACCACAAATCTCTCCACCCTTATCAGCTCTTACCCCAGCCCTCCACCAGCATCCTCCCTGGCTGACCTTGTAACTCACTACAATAACTGCCTCTCCTCTTCGCTCATCACTCTGGCCCCCCTGAAAAGTCGCTCGGTCTCATTTACTCAACCTGCTCCGTGGTTCACACCGGAGCTCCGTCAAGCTCAAAGCCACCGGCCATCGACTGGAGGGGCTCTAGTAGTCCGTGCAGCTGACTCCGGACTACTTACAATTCTCATCCTCCTAGACCTCAGTGCAGCATTTGATACCATCTTGCACCCTCTGCTCCTGGACCGCCTGGCTGGCATTGGAATCACTGGCGCTCCACTCTCCTGGTTCACATCATACTTCACTGACAACAACAATTTGTGTGTTTCACTGGGAGTGCCCCAGGGGTCAGTCTTGGGTCCCCTTCTTTTCACCATTTACCTCCTCCCCCTGGGCACACTCCTCTGTCACCATGGGGTCCTTTTTCATTGCTACGCCGATGACACACGGGTCTTCATCTCCTCTAATCCGACCGCTGCCATCCCTCCTCCCTCCCTCATCACCTGCCTTGATGACATCCGGAGCTGGATGAGCAGGAAGTTCCTAAAGCTAAATGGCAGTAAAACTGAGGCCCTGCTCATCGGCTCCAAACCTACCATCACCAAATCCCAACACACCCCAAATCCACCAATCATCATCGTCGACAGATTTCCTGTACCCTTCTCCCCCCAAGTCAAGAGCCATGGCGTCATTCTGGACAGCACCCTTTCATTTGCACCCCATATTCAAAACATCACCCGGACTGCATTCTTCCACCTCCGCAACATCTCCAGACTCCGCCCATCACTGACCCAGTCCAGCACCGAAATCCTCGTCCACTCATTTGTCACATCTCGCATCGACTACTGCAATGCCCTCCTCACGGACTCCCCACCAAACTCATGAACAGACTGCAAATCATTCAGTACTCGGCCGCCCGGATCATCACCTGTACCAAATCATCGGACCACATCACTCCTGTACTCATCCAACTTCACTGACTCCCTGTAAAATACCGCATCGACTACAAAAACCTTCTCCTCACCTAATAAAGCTCTCCACAATCTAGCCTCTACGACCTCCTTCAGGAATACACTCCCTCCCTCACCCTCCGCTCATCCTCTTCTGGACTGTTAACCATCCCCACGTCACGCCTCAGTACCATGGGTGCCCGAGCCTTCAGTTTCTCAGCACCCAGGCTCTGGAACTCCCTCCCCCCACACATAAGACAATCAGACTCCATCACATCATACAAGTCTCAACTCAAAACTCTCCTGTTTAAACTGGCATACTGTTTATAACTGGACCCTGTGCACTTCACTTATTTTCATGTTAATGTTCTGTTTTAATGTTGTTTCTATCTTTCATGCTTTTATCTTTTATCCTATAATATTTTATTTTATTGTAAGGTGACCTTGGGTAACTTGAAAGGTGCCTCCAAATAAAATGTAATATTATCATTATCATTATAATTATAATGATAATTATAATAATAATAATAATTATTATTATTATTATTATTATTATTATTATCACTTCAAAGATAATAATACAATCAACATAATCAAGCAACAAACTGAATATTAACAGATTTAAAAAGTGCATTCAGGATGTTTTCAGTATCTACTGTATATATAATACTGTAACATCAATTCCACTGAGGCTCCACCTAAAGAAGTTGGAACCAAAATGTTGAAAGTGATTGAAACTGAACACTTTTCCCTTTCAGAGACCATTGAGCCCAAGTTGTATCGATGCCACTGTACTTTTGGAATTGTACTTTAATGTGGCCACGCCCTGCGTATTTTGTGTATCCTGCATGCACTCTCTGCCCTCTTGGTGCTGCGCTGGAACTCCACATGCAGCTAAACGCCAGAAGCCTTTTGCCTTTTCCATCCTTTCTGTTGTTCATCCTGCCACTGTAATGTATCTGAGAGTATAATGAAAACAAATAACACAAACCAGCGACTCCACTGGAGCTGAGTAATGAGAAAGTGTGAGTATAAAGGATGGATTGGTGTAGTTATTTAAAGGTAACACAAGTGGAGCAGCTCTTCCTCTCTGAAGGTTAGAGAACACAAGATTAAAGGACCGTCAGTTCGCAGCCTTAAATGTTTTGCAATGAATGCATCTCACTGAAGAAAATGAGGGAGTGGCTGGGAGAGAAAATAGGAGGGTTTGCAAGGGATGGTTGAAGAGGAGGAACAATGGAGTGAAACGTGAGAGAGAGAAATTGGGGGAGTTTGGTGAGACATTTAGGAGGAGATGACAGTGTGATGATGGGTGAAGGGCAAGTGATGGATGAGACAGAGAGAGAGGGGGGGAACAGAAAGAGTAGGGGTATAGAGCAATTGTGCTGTTCTTGACACCTCCACAGAAAACACCTTGGCAAGCTGTCAATCAGACGGACTTGCTTGATTGATTTTCTCCTCTTTTCAATCAGCATTTCACTTTGTGTCCCTCTCTTCCTGCCGAATGTGCCCTGATGCCAACGCGCTGCTTCTTTTACGTCCTTTATGCTGCTCGTCAGGGCCAAAAGTTGACTGTCGTGTCAGTTGCCCTGAAGCAGCAACATAAATTAGGTTAGAAATGAGAAATATGGACTTGTTAATGTCACCTCTGCACAACTAATGAGGGCAAATTTGAACTATTTTTACATGGGGTGTTTGCAATCTTGAAAAAAGTGTAATGGGACGTTCAAACTCTCCTTCAGCAGGGCACTGGCAGCAGGGTCTTCAGAGCAGTTGGTGACCATAAGCAGGGATAAGAAAACACCTTAAAATACCATGCACTAAAGTTTGAGTAGCTACAGAGCAACAACTAAGGAACTGCCGGATAATAGATGCATCACGAATACGTAGTTGCTAATGTGCTCACTTTTTGGTTTAATTTCTTTTTCAACAGCTCCATGAGGGATATATCTTACTCTTTAGCAGCTTGATGCTTTTCTACGTTAGCTAGTTGCTAACTAGTAGCCGCTTGGTGATGGCAGTGTACTCTGGGTTTATCAGAGCCAATTGCTGAAAACAGCTGCCTCCGGAACCAAAACATTGCAAAACAATGAACTCTGAGTATGAGTGCATGATACTAGTTTGTTATGCTGTTTCATAATATTTATTTCACAATATAAGCCACAAAAATATACTGCTGAGCAAAGCTAACGCATGTCTGAAATGACAAGGTGACTGTTGTGATAGCTCATAGCACACGCAGGTCGAATGTACAGGGAGTGCACCTGCTTTGCCTCTGATATTTAACATACAGGAGAATACACTTATAAATCAGAGGGGACAAAAACAATGAGCAGAGTAACCTTTTGCCATCTAAAAGGTTAACAAGCAGCTAATAAAGCATGGGGAAAAGTCACTCGTCTCCGTTGGAGAGAAACGAAAGAGAAGCATTGCGGTGTGGCGTCGCGTCCCACCTGCCTTTCTAAGCTTTGTCAATTTCATAGCTGCCAGTCTATGTCTTTCCTCTTCATACAGAAGTTGTTGTCATCTAGTTTTACAGGATTTCCTCTTTTAAATGTGTTATCATATAATTAGAAATCCTGCCTACGACAGGGTTTATTGTCGCAGTGGGACTGTGTCCACTTTACGGTTGTGGAGCTGACGCAGACGATGGGCGGTATTCCTTTGACAAAAAAGTAAGTCGGGCGGTGGAGGTGTGTCCGAGAGACAGAGCCTATTGATTTCCATGTGGATGGATGAATAGATCAAATGCTTTCGCTTTTTTTCCCTCAATTCCCCCAGCATCCGTGAAGGCCAAGGCCAATCGTAAAGCCACCAATTGTTTGGGTTTTCCAGTGAAATAGTGGGTCAAGTGGGAGCAGGTGTAATATTAATCAGAAAGATAAATGAGAGGGCATGTGGGAGGCGTCTTGGGAGAAAAACCTGCAGTTATAAAGAGCAGGTGGAAGTAAAAGAATGAACAAAGAGGAGGAGTAAATATAAAATAATTGCACATGCATATGATAGTCACAGGTTTTAATTTAAAGGACAACCTCCCACATAAAAGCTGGTTGCATTGCTTGTATGCAAAAGACATGAAGTGATGTAGAGAGAGGATACATGCAGGAATTGATTTGGGGAAAAAGGAAAATGAAAACAGAAAAGGTGCAAGCTCAGAAGGCTGGATATTATTTGAGTGATCCACCCGCCACAACGACATAATAAGGTGATAAAATCAGACAGCCCTGCTTGTTACTTTAGTGATGACATCCATCATTCAGCGTGCATCTTCACAGCTTAGCAATGTGTCAATCACTCCATCCTTCTCACATCACACCAGTTCCAAGACTGTTCCAAAAGTGAAATCAATTATCTTACCAGCCCTCTCCTTTCCCCCGAGCTCTTGACCCTGTTGCTTTTTAGCATTTACCATGAATATGAAATTCATGATGTAGATTGCATTCCTGATTACAGAACTGCCGTCTTCCTTTTGCAATGTGAACAGTAGGTAGATGTAATCGGGGTCTGGTTGCAAAGGGGTCCTTATTGAGTTTGTAAGTGAAGATAGCCACAGGGAAATGAAAAACCCTGTCTAATTTCCTGTCTGCTACAGTCACTGAGGTTTCAAAACACAAAATGTCCCTCTGTTGATACGTATCACTCAGACTCCAACCGTAAACCAAACACAAAATTGCTTTTTTTCACTTTCTCTGTAGGCCACTGTGAATGCCTGTGCTGAAGAGAGCTTGTGAGGGGCTATTATGCAAGGAGCCATGCATTTCACAATTTCCTTTTGTCCCTAGAATGATGGCAAGGCCTTGAAGTCTCATTCACCAGGGTCACACTGATAGTCATGACTCCAGGCCTAATTAGTCCAGAGGAAATATGGGAGCATGTATTGCATTTTATATCCTGTTTGCAACGGATACAGGCTTAAAAAATATTGTAAATTACAAATACCAAGACATTTATTAAAAATGAAGGGAATGGTTGACCTCTAAACACACCATACACTTCCTTACGTTGTGCTGTGCTATGGTTTTCCTGCACGTCCTCTCCACATGTCTCAGCTGCGCTGGGGCCAAATTGATTTGGCCCAGAAAAGGTGGGTCTAAGAAGCAGTTTGGCCAATTACTGATTAAAGCTAGGAATTAATGACATACAATTTAGCCAATCAGCGTCCTAAAATTGATTCAGCTTTGGGTCAAAGTCGTTTGGCCTAAAGCTGCTTGTTCTCGGCGGGCCCTATTTTAATGACATGACAACGGTGAGCACAAGTACGAGCACTAGTCTTCCAATAAGACCCAACCCGCTAAAATCTCTCCTCCAAGACCCATTTGAGAGAAGAACTTTGATGAAGAAACTGCAGATAAGACAGCTGGGCCAAGATTAACTTAAGACTTAATAAGACAACAGACTGGATGAAAGGGAAGCAGCACATGGAAACCTCTGTAGAGACCAGTACCCCCAGAAGGTTTGGTTAGCTGGATGCTGTCGTGCTAATGCCGTATTTTGCTTTCCATATTTTCTTTTTAAATCAACGAGACGTATCCAGCATGGACAGATACGGGAGGAAGGTTTACAGAAACATGACAACACCAGGACACACATGGATAACTCGGTCAAGCAGCCATTTTGGGCGAAGTGAACGTTGCGACCAACTGGACGACGGACACAGGATTGCAGTAAGAAGCACAATGAGGAGGCGGATAAAAACCGGCACATTTAAACCCCTAACAAGGTTCATAACGGGTTACCTTCCCGGTTTATCTACCTTTTCCTTTGTATGAGATTATATTCTATGTATATTTAATTAGAATATATTTATGAAATATGAATTATAAGGTATTCATTATATATATATATATATATATATATATATATATATATATATATATATATATATATATATATATATATATATATATATATATATACACAGGACTGTCTCAGAAAATTTGAATATTGTGATAAAGTTCTTTATTTTCTGTAATGCAATTAAAAAAACAAAAATGTCATGCATTCTGGATTCATTACAAATCAACTGAAATATTGCAAGCCTTTTATTCTTTTAATATTGCTGATTATGGCTTACATTATATTATATGTATATGATGTTTATATATCATATTATACTGAATAGTCTGATAATATATATATATATATATATATATATATATATATATATATATATATACATATATTATATATTTTAATTATTCAGAACTCAACAGGACCAGACAGCAGACTTTTGCCTGCCGCTGGCTCCTCTTCACTCCTCCATGACTAAGCTAAACTGTTATAGCGAGAGCACTATCAAGATCAACCTAGGAACAAGAGCAGCCCGCCGCTCGTCGCCCCTGGGCTGGCCCTGCACAACATCATAACCACGGCAGACACCATCCGGACGACTGTGCTGGCACCGCCCCGTCGGTCAATCCCAACGCGAAGAGTTGGATGCTTCACCAGTGGAGGAGCGCCTAACCCTGTCTTGAATCAAGTTGGTATTATGGATGTTTAAAAAATGTAATTGGGGTCTACTTCTAAACTCTGATTTCTAAGTCTTGAAAGACTGGCATGGCAGCCCAGCGTGCTTCCTGATGGTGAGTCTTGTTTTTATTAAACAAAAAAACACGGTTATGATGTATTAATAAACATTAGTTGTAACATACTTGCATATATGAACTATATGGAGCCTCCCAGATAGGAGAGGGATGAGTGAACCGAAAGAGGAGCCGCAGTATCATTTAAAAAATCCTTGGCTCCTCGTTTTGCTCCGACAGGAACAAGCATGATGTCTTGAACCTGCAGAGAGCCACCAGAGAGAAAGGCCACAGATTAAGGCAAACAAGTCAGCCTCCACTCTCTCCAGTGAGAGAAAATATTTCACAAACATACAACTGTGTCACATTCGAATGTGGGCGTGGGAGGAAATAATGCTGAGTTGCTGAATTTAAAGGTCACGAGAAAGCATTAACGTCACATATCAAATCACATATTTCTGCTGAATATTGGCTGTACAACTTTGTGGGGTTAATCTGTACTAAATTCTACTAGATTACAACACGACTCAGTATGTTACCTGCTTTCACCCTTTCCTCCAACATTCAATCAATGGGAATATAAAAGGTTGTTACCTCACAGTGGTACAATAGCTGTGTGTGCGTGTGTGTGTGCGCGTGCGTGCGTGCGTGCGTGCGTGCGTGTGTGTGTGTGTGTGTGTGTGTGTGTCTGTGTGTGTGTGTATACACTTTTGGTCAGACCTGGATTACGAAAGCTTTGTGCGCACACAGTTGCTCACCCACGCACATAATAATCATAAGGAGCTGCACACACCAACAAAAAGTATTTTCTTCCATCACTAAGCTCTTCAAAATGGAAACGGTCCAACCAATCGGCGTACGGTTCAAAGTAGGTCAGTCCTGGACGAAGGAAAGGTTTAGTTGACTAACACTTGAATTTATTTACAGACCTCAAAATATGAGTTTCTTTACAAAGAATACACAAAAGCACCACTTATATTGTGTGTTTAACAGATATGCACTTAGGTTTCTTGTAAATAATTAATTCAGCATGAAAAATTATCAAAAATTGTATTATTATTATAATAGTTGTTTATATAATTGTTGCCCATGCTAGAGGCGTTGCTCTGGTGATGGCAATGCTGTTTGTCAGTTGCTTCACCAGCTTAGTCCACACATTTTTTTATATACTGGATGCTGCCATGAAATCTCGTCTCAGTAGTGATCCTTTGAATCGTCTTCTAATGCCACTATTTGTCCAGTAATTCAGTTTTTAAGCCCATACCTACACAAACTGGTGTTCCCATCAGCTATCCTTTATGTGTAGTCCTAACTAGCAAATGTTAACATGCTTATTTGATAAACTAAGATAGTGCACATGTTAATCAATGTCCTTGCAAAACAGCAATTTACATTTAGTTCTAACAGTATAATAACCAATAGCATGGCTTTAAACTCCTAGCCTGGTATTAACCACGTTAAAGTCGATATTTCATTGTATAGTGTTGAGGGAGGAAAGAGAAAAGACGGACCCAGGTGGTATTTTCCTCATTTCTTTCATTGAATGAAGATTTTTTTGAGTCTTTAGTGACTTTCTCTCTCTCTCTCTCTCTTTTATTCTGAAAAGGTCAAAGGAATAGCAAATTTGTTTTATGTTTGAATGTGAACTTGACAGTACGGCTACAGATCTTTTTACGGACAGATGCGCATTTCTAATTTCTTATTTAAATGTAATAGTTTAATGGACCCGTATGAAACTAAAGCTATTACGGTGGTGATATTTTACAAGTTTAATGAATGCATTTTGATCCAAAGGAAGAAAATAAATGAGTAGGTGTCATACTCCTTCATATTCGGGGATCTGATTCTAAAAAATAGTCAAGCATGGCTGCACAAGGTCAAGAAAAGGTTGTGTTATGTGTCATTGCAACGACTGCCATCTAATTTCTTTTGATCCATTTTAATGACCAAACCATATGCTTTGTCTGCAAAGGTCAAGTTCATTAGAAATAATACAGGCTGTAAAAAAAAAATATACACATTTCATTAAAATCCCTCCATATAAATCGCCAGGCAAGAGAAAAAAAGTCGTATTTTTTTACCACCAGGAAAGTGCTGAATAAAATTACTACAGACTTGAACTACCCTCCCTATGCAGCGTTTCCACTGTCTCTCTAATGTCCCTGTCCTTGTTAGAATTCAAGCAGGTGAAGTAGAGATAAAGCAGCTGAACCACCAAATTGAGTTTTCAGCAGCATACATGGACGTATACGGCAGCAGTCTGTTGGTCCCCGTAAATCCAGGTGAACCGCCACAAAATCCAGCCTTGATCACTTGAGGGCTTGAGGGCTCTGTCTGGGGCCCAAGGCAAGCCCTGACAGGTGGGGCCGCCCTGAGTATTGGCGAGGTGACTGCCTGCCACAAAGGGACAGGGCCAGTTGCTCTCTCTGTGTATCCATTGGGGCTGGGTTTGGAAAAAATATTTCCCCGATTCATGAAATGCCTTTTTTCCCAGTTGACAGTTGATTCAATGCATGCCATGAGTTGCTCCACTGAAGGCATCACCAAGCAGGGCTGCCGGGTCAGGAGGGATGGGAAACAAGATGGCTAATTTCTTCTCTGCTTGGACCGCTGACAACAGCTGATCTGCTATTGGATCACCATGGAGTCTCCCGGCTGTTGCCACATGTTGCCTTGCTGTGGCACTTCAACTCGGCCTTGGATATGTTCACACAATAGGACTGCAAGGTTGTGAGTTTGCGAGTTTGCACATTGAAGTCCTGTTCGCTATGTGGGATATGGGTGGGAAGAGTGTGTGGTTAGGACCAGGTTACAGGGTACCTTATAGGGGCGGGAATCTCCCGGCACCTCGGGATTCAATTCCGATTCAGAGGACTACGATGCGACTATGACACAATTATTGATTGCATCAACATTTTATAAACGATGCATATTTAGAATGAGTCATGATGTAGAAAAATATGAATTTATTCCGTTATCTTTTATTACCAACATTGTTGTAACAAATAAAAGGGTACTGGAAGGTAAAAAGAGGTTGCTCAGCGGCCTTCAACAAAACTCAAACTAAATAAAACAACACACTCATGTTGTCTGTTGCATTCAGGGGCAGCAGTTAAGAAGGGAAAGCCTGTCACACAATTGTTACAGCCGATCATAGTGTTGATAATTGAGTTTAAAATGTAAAATGTTTGAGTTTCCTACATCGAGTCATAATCTTTCAAGAGAGAATTCCGATGCATTTAAGAATACATGTTCCCCCAGCCCTAGTCTCTGATACAATGTGCAGCATTATTTCTCTGATAATCTCTTTCATATCCAAACAGTATCAGTCTTGTAACTGAATCGATACTGAAGTGAAAATCCAATTTATTTTGGACCTTGTGAATTGATGAAAAATGTCTGGAAATCAGTGGCGATACTCAGTCCTTATGAAATAATATGACATGATGCCTAAGTATCATACAGCTTTATAACCGCGTCATTAATTTCCAACATAAACCCGCGCTGCCTGCTCCAAAAGATGTAAATATGTTTGGAGGGGAGAGCTGGTGGAGAGGAAATCAAATTACACAAACCGTGTATGTTCAGATACATATCAACAAGCTTAGAAGGACATATCCATGAATCACAGCTGCCACAGTTCATGTATCTCTGCTTTGAATAACACGACAGGCCAGAAAGGTCCTTTATGACAATAATGCAAAGCTTGAATCACTTACATCAGCCCAACTTCTCCTCCATATTCACAGCTATGAAATGTACTTACTAGTGCAGCCATTTTAGACCAATTGCTTGGTTTTCTTCCTCTGTTTGTCTAAAAAGTGCAGGCAAAGCCGAAGTTCCACCTTATCACTCTTACACAGAGCGGAGCTTCGTGATTTCTGCCTCAGACCTCACCGCTGGGAGTGAGCATGCTATACGATGTATCTATAGGCAGCCTGCGTGTAGGCAGCCTGTACCCGGGCCATGTGTCTGAATGTGTGTGTGTGTGTGTGTGTGTGTGTGTGTGTGTGTGTGTGTGTGTGTGTGTGTGGGTGTGTGTGTGTGTTCAGCGCTGCAGAAATGTGGTCGTCTTGTGTGCAGCCGCCGCCATAACTCATTAGTGCGGTGGGACCATTTGATGAGGCTCAGTTCCTCAGATGTGGTAATAGTGACACCCACAGGAGAAGAAATATACCTTCCTGCCACAGGGAAACAAATCCCCACCACCTTCACTGATTATACCCTGGGTGCAAGCAGTTCATGGAGACATATTGGGCAATTGTGTATCCCTATCTTAAATAGGCCAGGGGAAAACTTTCTCGGCAAGAGTATTACAAATGGTCGCTTTGACTCGGCGTTGCACAGTACTGTTCGTATCAGTAGTCCGTCTCTCTCTGCACACACCAAATCTCTTCTTTCATTTCTCTCTCTTGCAGAGGCTATTCCCACAGGAGAATTATTGTGATCGCTGTCATTGTTTTACATCGGACACATAATCTTGAGGAACCATCACAATTATCAGAATTCAATATTGCTGGTTCAATTGCTGACACATTGCTCTTATTAGAATACTTGATTACTTTAAATCAGCACTGCAAAAAGGTACAGTGTTGAAATGCCTGTGTTTCAACATGTCGCTGCAGACCCACTGCAGTTTTTTTGTTCTGTTTTTCGCCATCCCCCCACCCTCCACACGGCTGTAGCCGAATAAATGCACACCTCACATTCAAATGAATTGTAGTTTTTGCCACAACATGTTTTGTTGTGAATCAAGCCCAAATCTGCAGTTTGCTGCAAATTGAGTGTTGAGCAATACCTGTGTTCCTTCGCCCAGGTGAGTTTCTGAGTGCAATATACTATTTTGTTATTGTGGTATTGCTATTTCTGCTAAAGGAAAACAAGCTGAATACTCTCTGTCGTCAACATAAGTGCATCATGACCCTGTACAGCAGTTGCACTTGCTTGTATGTTATAGACATCAACAAAAGGATCTGGGATAGGATTAGGAACATAACAGCACCGACAACATGAAGTAAAGTGAATCATCTATCACTCTGGTTTCCATCTGGCCATGAAATGGACAAATTACTCTGTCCAGGCCTGAAATAAAACCAGCCAGGTAACTGCAGATGCTTCTTCCGTCCTTCAGGTTACACATTTACTTTCTGTATGACATCAAAAACTTCTCTTCCTTTCCTATTAACATGATACTCATCAATTGCCCATCTGGCTTAGTTAAAAGATATGTTGTTGTCAATGTCGTGTGAATGCCAAATGTTGCCTGTGCGATCTCAGATGCGTACTCTCCAGCTGCTGTCTGCTTGGCAGTACACGGAGCTTAAATGGCTAAATGGCGTGTTGCTTACTGGATCAGCGTGGTAAATATAGTATTGCGACAAGCCAAGGCTCCGTGTTTATCAGTTGTGGAACATTTTGCTGCTGTGCTTTTATAGAAAACATTCAGAGCATCAAAGATATGGCGCGGATTATAACCAAACCCTGCAATATTGCAGAGGATAATCAAACAGGTAAGATGTTTGGTTATTATTGGTTATGTGTTTTCCACATCTGTGAATCCTTATGATTCATTTGCTCAACATCTTATCGTTTGTATGCATATGGGTCAGATGATCCAGGGACAAGTATGACTATCATTACGCTATTGAACAAATGTAGATCTGAACAGAGTCTGCTTAACTATGAGCAGCTGTGCCAGATGGAGGCTCCATGTCTGTTTGATTCGCTCTCTCAGCCTTATCACCCGGGTGTTACTGTTGGTGCCCCACTAACAGTGCACCTGCAGACTGCAGTGAGAGCAGACAGGGCCGGGCGGTGTCCTTTTATCTCCATCCTCATCTCTCCTGTTGTGGTAACACCAACTGAAAGGCTGCGGTCATAGCCCTTACTTCTCTGCCGCCACAGGCCGTGGCACCACCTGTGGGGGGAGTGAGCCAGCGCGCTTTAGGGCTGCAGGACGCCCAAGTCCTGTTTCTGTGTGGAGACCATACGCTCAACAACGGAAGCGTGCATGTCAGCACAACGCTGAGCTTAAATATTTACGGATTATTTTGTGAATTAAATAAAAAATCAGTTGCATCTTTCTCAATGTGATGTGCTGCTTTTAATCAAATCAAAGACAGAGATGATCGCCAGTATGAATTCATACCGGCAGGCAGAATGATGATACAAACTGTGGCCAAATAAATTGCGCGTAAGTGCAGGGAGATTTACCACAGGTCTGAAGGTTCAACCGAACCCTTGAAAGGTATTGTCCTCTTGATCTTGCTTTTCTGTGCCATCTACCAATTGCAAATGTAAATTATTATTTCTTAATAATTTCAAACCAAAATACGTGCAGGAAAATATGTTTCCATTTTCTTCTATTTGAATGTTTGCCAAATCACGTAAACAATCAAAATAACTAGTGCACATATCATTAAATAGGCGCTAGCAGACATCTAATCTAAATTAAATCAGCTGACACATACAATTTGACGTCACCTCACAGGTTTACAGCCTTTGTAAACCATTTGTTTCTCCAGCAAAGCACAGAGAGAGACTTGGATTGTAGCGACATGAAATTGATTAGAGTGCTGCATGTTCATCCAGGGGGCTACAAACACGTGTACCTGCTAACACCTTCCAAACCCCCAAACCACACACACAACAAACACACACGACTGCTGCCTCCCTTCTGCTTGCGTACACACTTTAGTTATTTATTGTTACAGTAATAGGGGCGTTTTGTTCAGTTTTATAATGCATTCAATCCAAACCTAAAATCCATTCATTTAACATAGATCCATAAAATCGAACAATAAAGGATTGTTCCTAAAGACCTATTTCATATCCAGAGTCATTTTAGAAAGTCTGGAAGACTAAAAATCTATATTTTTGCAAATCGGATCCTCTGGCTCGTCATATTGGATTTGAAAGTGTCACTCATAACGAGGACTAGCCTACGTGTTCCCAGTCAGTGCTTTTCCTTACTCTTACTCCAAATGTATCCAATCATCACAATATATGTTGTTTGAGAAGCTTGGTGACGCCGTGACTACACCAGTAACGGACAGTGACATCTTAGCTCGGGTAAGTAGTGGCCTATCAATGTGGGATATGGGTCTGCATTACCCATCCATAGAAACAAATAGTGTCCACATTAGTTAGCCAGACATACAACACATCCTGAGAGAGAGAGAGAGAGAGAGAGAGAGAGAGAGAGAGAGAGAGAGAGAGAGAGAGAGAGAGAGAGAGAGAGAGAGAGAGAGAGAGAGAGAGAGACAGGTGTCAGTGCACCAGTGGAGCTTAACAGCCTATGCACTAACAGAAATCAGACACAATGAACATCTGGTGACGGCACACCAGGATGAAGAAACACCAGAGAGAAATGGTGGTGTCAGCGTACCAGTGGAAAACAGCTTTTACCATCGCACCAGATGCAATAAAACGCTCCAATGAACGCACACAGTGAGCATCTGGTGACAGAAACCTTGGTGTCAGCGCCCAGAAGACAATATGCACAAAGTGAATAAATGGGTTAAAAAGGTAAGGAAACAAATTACATCAATCATATGTTATTCATACCAAATTTGACATTCCAAGCCTCTCAACTCAACAGTGACCGCCCACTTTCCGAGTAGCTCCGATTCTTCCGTAAGTGTATTTCCCATTAATTCACTGCATTGACCTTTTCGAAAATCTCAATATAAAATGAGCTTTAAGCATAGAACTAAACCTAGCAACAGCAGGATGAAATGTGACTGTCAAATATTTTAATTCGGAGCAAAAAACTGGTTTCACAGGAAAGGTAGAGGATTGTGTCCATAATTCTGATCCAGGAGCCAAGTGTAGTAATTCTCTATAGAGAAGTACCACACTTGGCTCCTGGATTGGAATTTTAGATATATACTAAACTACGAATGGGGATATTTATGTACACCAACACTGCGGGATCTAGATAATTTGTTTAAAAAACATATTTCTTGTTTACTTTCAGCAGATACAGCAGCTGCCTTTTAAATGAATGTGGTGTTATGCAACTTCTAGATCTCACTCAGTTCTCAATGATCTTTCTCCTGTACCATTCCATGAACTGACAATTGTCATTTTGAAGATCGTACATCATTTCATTGAAGGTTTTATGGAAGACGGACAAAGCTGGCTCACTGTTTATTCAAAAGACGTGATTGTTTACAATCAAATCGTGTTTCCTAATCATCTGTAAAGCTCAACACAGGTTGAACAAAATTAATATGAATTGTGCAACATAGCTGAGACTCTTTAACAGCTCACCATTACCTCAAAGGTGTGCACTGTTGTATTTTACAGCTGCTTTATCATCACTATTATCATCACTAATTGTTTCGACCTTTTGTCTCGAGCCTCAGTCAGCGAGGGTCACTTACAGCTTCGTCGGGTGGCAGAGGCAGGCGAGGCGGTGCATCGTCATCCTCATCTTCCTGGTTGGACGCCACCAAATCAGACATAATAGAATGACACACAAAGGACAATTCATCCTGTGTTCTTCCTTTGTTACCTGGCGGGACACACATGCATTGTGGGTGCATAATGTGTGCACAGAAATGTAAATGCTTTCACCTCAAGTCACTCCTGGTACATTGACAAAGTAATGAATGCCGCTGCCAGAGCACACTTAATTGCATTCAGACAGGCACATGTGATGTGGAATGACAAAACCATTAGGCTAAGTCCTTTTTCCAGCTTTTCCCATCCTTGTGTGGGATGCTTCACTGGTTCAGTGTGATTTGGAATGACAGCTTCTCTTACCTGCATGGCACATCTGTTGTATGTCTTAAGATTCAAATAAGTGCAGCATTACACTGCAAATGATTATCTCATTGCCTTTGTTTTGTGAGATTATCAAACGCAATTTAGGAGTGTGACAATCAAATTAGTGGAAATGAGAACTGACTCTTCAATTTAACTCAGGCCCCAGTGGCTTCTGAAGTGGTTTATTGTCAATGTAATTGAATTGTATCACCAGGAAATCATGCCACGTAAATGATGATTTTGCAATGAAATTATTTTACCCTTTCAAGCTCTCAACCAGTGGACTTTACAAGCAGTGCAACCTCCAGAATGGAAAGTGGCAGAGAGTGCAAGCAGAGCCTGCCAAACCCAACACTTCTGTTTGACGCAATATGTCTGTCCGCTCCACCCACAGGCCGAGCAAACAGCTCCGTCTCACTCAGAGAAAACAAAGGCTGCCGCCAATACGTCTGCTCTGAAAAGAATTCCATCAAAATGAAAGGCCTTATTAGTTGTGTCAAATACTGATATTCACCATGGCAAAGTGCACAGAATTCAGATAGCATTACAGGAGCATACAGCAGAGCATATCAACAGCTCAAGGAAAAGGGCCCCAGACAATAACTTGACAGATGGTGGGAATTATTAGAGAGGAATCGCAGATGAAGTCTGATCTGTGCTAATGGAATACACACAGGCTGATAACAGACACAAGAGAGCAAATAGAGCAACCGCAGCACATTATACACACCAACAAGAAAATGGAAAGGCAAAAAAAAAAAGCTCCCGATATTAGCAGGCATACATTACAACGATTGTGAGGGCAGAGGAAGAGAAGGCTGAATGGAGAGCAGAAAGCAACTGTGAAAGACCGGCAACAGACATACGATTATGTACTAATTCATATAAAGTTGAAGGAGCAAACACTATTGAGACCCTTCACCTCTTGCCTTTGCCAATCACAGACATGATGTTGATAATTCAACAGACAGATCCTTTTTCGACTAGTTTGTGCCATTAATTAGGAATAAATTTCCACACCCATACATTAGAAACTGCTGCTGAAAGATGTCACTAGTAGCTCAAAAGCTAAATACTAAAAGACTGCATGTCCGCAGTAGCAAACATCCGTTGAAAAGCTTAAAGAAAACAATGTGACCGATATTATTTAAAAATGATTGACATTTCAATATGAAAAAAGGGACCAGAACATGTCCTTCTTATGGACAGTCTGTGGTATTGGTAACACATTTTAAGAGGCACTTGAGCTGCATAACATCTCTCCATTAACCCCAGAAAACACAGCAGCACATCTCCCTGCTGGGAGACCTGGAGATCCCCAGAAAGCGCTGGAGGACAATAGCAGAGGCAAAGGGACTGCTGTGCTGGGATTGATGGATCAATAGATGCATGGGTGCCGATAAGCTCAGAGTACATGCACCTTTTCACCTTCAAGTACGACGTGTATTGTTAGTCTCTATTGTCACTCCTCTTAATGAGCTTTTTTTTTATGGATTCCAGGATCCACCACAGACAGAAGCAGATATGAGCAAAATCACAGACAAGATGATAATTGATGCTGATGTTAATTAATACATGTTGTTGTTTTCAGCGTTTGCTTGGCTGCTTCTTAACCGTTGCAATGTGGGTGCTATGTGAAAATTAACAATGTTTGGCTTCCCTTCTTGTTAATGGCACCTGCAGCTCCCCACTCATCTCTCACCAGTTAATGAGTGGGCCGCTAGCCTAAAGGTTAGAGATGCAAGCTTGTAATCGATGCAATCCCATTGGACCAGCAGGATAAATATGGCTTGGGAAACTGACCCTCACTGAGCCAGGGCTTTGACCCCAACAGCCCCAGGAGGAGCTGCTCGGTGACACACACAGCAATGCAAATGACTAACTGTGTAATCAGGGCATTCAGTGTCCTCCCCCATGAATAAATAAAGGTAAAAAGGCCAATCATCATTCATCTTCCCAAACGACTCCCACCCCTTCCCACATATTGTTGTTCACGCACGCTGCCCAAGCCCTTCCAAGACTTTAGCGTCATTTTAATTATTTACGATTTTCGTGAGCTTGACATGTTCTAGTCTACAGTTACATACCTCCTCATCCACTACTGCAGATGGGAAGGAGGTACATTGACACAAAAGGAGGAAGTCGAGGGAATTAACAGTGTCAGGGAGGAGGAGAAAGTGTCTAACTCTGACATGCTAGTCTACATTTATGTGTCGGGGTATCATGGGGCGTATCTCACCCAGCACTGGTTGTCATCCACCAAGTCACGCTAAATATATCATCATTGTTCTGGAAGCTCATTTTAATTCTCTACACGTCACCCATGTTCATCCACACAGAATCTTAATTATAATGTAGATCAATCTTTTGTTGTAGTTTCAATATCAACACATTGTTAACATTGTGTTTTTTTAAATATCCATAGACTGACTGCAATGCTCGCTGAGGTTTGCTTGAGGTTATTGAAATAACATTAAATACAAATCTTGTCGGAAATCTCCCCAAATAATCCCGACAGGCTGATTCATCCAGATGCCAAATGCTGAGCTGTCATTGATCGTGTGGAAGAGGCAATTACAGGCCACTCGGTGTCAAAGAGACACAGCCCCTTTCCAAAACACCTCCTTCAGTCTGATTTCACGCTTACGGCAGCACATTTATAATTACACATGCTAATCAAGGTGGGAGTTCACAGTAAGCCATTCCATTTTGTCAGCATCTCCGAGTGGCAACCGAGAATCAACAGCCAAATCACTTCTCTACCATTTGGCAGAGATTACACAGACGACTCCACAGTCCTCACCTGCCACTCCGCTGTGTCCAACAGTCAACTCCGCTGATTGAGCAGGGCGACATTACGCACGACACGTATGAGTTCAATCCAGTATGAATTCATATTGCCAGGCTATTAAGTCATTTATCAAGCTGAGAGCTTTGTTATGGAAGGTGTACTGAACATTAAAATGGTTAGAACTTTAACCCTAACAGCAGGAAAGCTACATAATGTGCATGTTGATTATGCATGAAAATGGAAACACTTTTTTAATCACACACATAATATGTATTTAATATTATCGACTAAAGGAAAAGGTTCATACGTACATATCTTTCAATGCACTGCTGTTGCTTATACTTTCATGGATTAAGAAATATTTTACTTTTTTAGTTTTTTATTGTACAAACTGTTAAAAGTCAATGAATGTAATTTATTGTCAGAGCCTCAATTAAAAGAACCACTGTCCGTGAAATAGCATGGTGGCCGTCTCAAAGCCTCATATCAATACAGCAGGAAGAAAATTCTACCTTTCCAATTCCAGCATAATCCAAACAAATTAGTGTAATTTCATATTTATTAAGATCCATACTTACAATTAAACCAGCTTATTTTCAAACAACAAGAATGTGATTACTATGCTCTTCTCAAAGAATACTTCCCTTACAGTAATATGCCGATCTGAATTCTGACCAGACAGAGAGCAAAACCTTTAAGTGGAAACGGCAAACTCCTCATATGTGAGTTAAATACTCCCTTTATGACTGTTTGAAGACTGAAGGCCGAGTTCTAGTGTTGAAACTCCAATGCTGAAGTTCTAGTGCTGAAGCTCTAGTGCTGAAATTCTAGTGTTGAAGTTCTAATGCTGAAGTTCTAGTGCTGAAGTTCTAATGCTGAAATTATAGTGGTGAAGTTCTAATGCTGAAGTTCTAGTGCTGAAGTTCTAATGCTGAAGTTCTAGTGCTGAAGTTCTAATGCTGAAGTTCTAGTGCTGAAGTTCTAGTGCTAATGCTGGAGTTCTAGTGCTTAAGTTCTAGTGCTGAATTCCTAGAGCTCAAGTTCTAGTGCTGGAGTTCTAGTGCTGAAGTTCTAGTGCTGAAGTTCTAGTGCTGAATTCCTAGAGCTCAAGTTCTAGTGCTGGAGTTCTATGGTACTGTATACAACATACTATGTGTTGTATACGGCTGACTAAAGAACAGATCGAGTCATTACCAGCAGACTGTATACGCTGAAGTAAACTGAAGCTTGCTTATCTCTATAAGGGCGTAACCGCTCTGCCGAGCTGCCGTTGAGTGGAAATTGTTCATCGCGAATGTAAATCAGCATTACCTTTTACACTTCATTTATTATTTTCCAGTGTTTTGGCGAATCCAAATGATTAAATTATCATGTTAAATGTGTTTTATAGAGTTCATATATTATGTAAGTTTCTTTACTCTTTACTGTTCCTTTACATCACTATCAATCATTCGTAATTGTTTTATCCAACCACATTCACATGCGGATAGTCTGAAGAGCGGCGATGCATTGAGTGGCGGTCAAGCATGTCCAATAAGCCATTTCTTTTTGTATTTCTCGGATGGCAAAGTCCTTTCCCAGACTACTCTGCCTCTCATTGGTTTGTACTCACTCATTGCTTTTGTTGGTGGGATTAATTAAGTTTAGGTATGAGGGGTGAGATTGTTTCAGGTTTGGGTGAGAGCATCAGAGTCAGTCATTAAGATGGATAATTGATGTGATCCTTAAAAAAAACTATGCATCCTGTAACAGTTTAGCTCCACACCTTCCCTTTTGTATTAGTTGTTTTCATCCTGTCACTAACTATCCTGTCGTTCCAGATCCTGCTCCCTTCACCTGCCTCTGACCACTCCCTCGTTAGTCCCTCATTCCCTTCACCTGGTCCTCACGCCCTTCTCACCTGTTGCCCATCCCCTCGTTAGTCCCTCACTATTTAGCTCCCTCACTTCCACTTGTCCTCTGCCAGGTTGTCTTGTGTTCTCAGACCAAGTCCTCGAGCGTGCCACTGTGTGTTCGTTGTTTCATTCCTGATAAAGACTAAAGAAAAGCCTCTTTATCCGCATTTCCGGTCTCCTGAGTCGTGCATTTGGGTCCACCCTAAATCCTGTCGTGACACATCCAGTACCTTCACATCTCAAACTCAGAAATTCTTGCTATAATACATCCGACCATTGCTCGCTCAGACAAAGTCAACATAGCATGCAGTTGGTACGCAGTGGGGACACTTTTCAAGGAAGAAATACATATCCATGTCCTCGGTGTAAAAACAGCTTGTTATGACATCCTACAAATGCACCTAATGAATAATGTTGAACTGATTTGCTTAATAAATAAGCAACTTTATTAAACCGTGTAAATAATTTCTGGTGCAGAATCAGGACCTCCAGCGCTGTAACATCTATTCCCACAGCTGCTACCTGTCAGACCAGCAGCGCCATCATTCAATACAATAAGATAATAAGACACTCAGTAAGAGAGAGCTAGCTGTATGAGAGGATCATCTTTCAGCCTTCTCTTATCGTACAGTGTGCAGTGTCTAGCAGCCCGTAACATTTAATCACGATGATCAAGTGGTGTTATTGACTGCGGTTGTAACGTGCGGTGTCCGATGTGTTTGGACGCTCGAGAGCCTCTGGTGCCCAACGCGGTTTTATGCTCAGGGGTCGTGTGCTCACTCAACTGTCTTTTAATCTTAAAAAATAAAAAGCTGTGATTAATTGACAAACAAATGTGGGACCCTATCCGGCACCGTCAGTTTCACTGTGAAGTTCACTGATGTGTTATATTGATTGCAACAGGGAGCCCTCTAATCAGAATCATGGGGAAATCAATAGCTGGCATTGCCTGTGGTCCTGTTCATGCTTCAGTGTACACATCTGAAGTAAACTCCCCTGCGCTGAAGCAGTCCGGCCATTTGCTTAAAGAAAATCGAGACTCGCCGCAATACGGAGGACTGTGGGGATAAAGTGGAGGAGGCAGACGGAGATAAAGGAGGAAGGCACTGAGACAGGTGAAGGGGAGGAGGGGTTCTTCAACGGGGGGATTCAGATGGATCGAAAGCAGTTCCGTGGGTTTTTATATCCAAAGATTGAATCCATCAAACTTCTGGGGAGCAGCGGAGGATCAACAAGCTGCTGACCTCGACCTGATCCACAGGCCAGGTCCAGTCGGCGAGCCGTCCTGCTGCTGTCCCGTCTCGCTTCCTCCGCCCTCTGACCGCTCTGTTCCTCCGTCTCCTTGGGGAGCGAGTCGAGTTGCAGGGCCGCCATCATGTGTCCACTCACCACATGTCCATGCTGGGTGAAGACAGAGAGAGTGAGTGAGTGAGGGCGGCTTATGGCACGGCTTCAGGTTGGCCGTTCCACATACAACAGTCACGACCCGTGAACTGTGACACTTTCCTGAAGGCAGCTACATCAAATGAAGCGAACCAAGGAGAGCTCAGAGGAGCCGCAGAGAGACTCGTGTTTCCTCCAGCATCTGGTCTGGTGCCAGGGTGAGACCGGCTGCACTCCTGGCATCCTGCCACAGCCAGGCAACGAAACATGCTGCTCACCTGCACAGAGAGGACCACAGAGGAGGAACACATGGAGTGGAGCCGGGGATCCAAGAACAATAGGAGCCAGATGAAAGACCAGAGATTTCCAGCAAAGGAACATGGAGGATAAATAGGGACACCGCGTATTTAACCCAAATTGATCACAAAACCCCTTCACTTGATGGGAATGTGTGTTGCCAAACGGAGATATAGCGCAAGTTCAGACAGGAAGGCCATACCCCTCATGTCAGCCATTTATTCCTCACATGTCTGCTAATCATTTCTCACACTCGCTCGTTGTTTACACGCTGTTATTGCTCGGCGCCGTCAATCATGACACCAGCTGCGCAGATCAGCTGGTCCACTCGATCCAATAAGCACGGCGAACCATGACATGGCGAGCCAGTCATCTCGCTGCTCATTTACATATGACTGTCTCTCCACCTTCAGTTCCTTCATGTTGCTGTTACGCTCCCCTCAAACTCCCCCTCTCCACCCAGTCTACATGGATCCATCAGCTTCAACTCTTCATTCCATCAGCGCATCAGCACCACCAGGTCTGGACTCCATGGGGGGGGGGGGTCTATCTCGTTGGTGATCAGGGAGTCGGCCCTCGACTACAAATCTCCACACAGAGTCTAAGCGACAAAGACTCTGAGACTACATCATTGCATATCACTGATTGAAATATGTTTTGGGGGAAACACATTCCACATAGATTGCATGATTTTTGATCCATCCATAAATTCAGAGCAGGAGTAGTAAGATGAGGGCTGCTGAGATCAGGATGTTTCTTTTGTGTCCCATGAATTAGGTTTAGGCTATTTCAACCCTTACTGTACAGTTAGACTTTTGTATTGAACAAGTCAATGCATGTAAACAAACAGTTGCCTACAAACACATCTAGCAAACACAGAGCAACATTATAATGCATTCTTGATTCAAAGTAATTCTACATTCACTCTCTTTAGCTCTCAATTACTCCACTGTGGTCCCCAGTTGGTTGCTAACTGTGTCTAGCTGTCGGTTGGTGCTGGGCCGGTTCACACATTTAGCATATCAGAACATTTTCACTGGGAACAGCTGCCTGCTGTGACTGGAAACAAGGTGGATGAGTATGCACCAAAACCTTTAATTGGCAGGCCACACTCCACAGGGATCGGGAAAGCTGTGTTTTCCGATGTGAAAACACTAGCACAGTATGTGGACATAATATTTAGGAGAGTTTAGAATCATATGAAAGTTGCACAATGAAAATAATGAAACTGAACGTAAAAACTGAAATGTGCTTTTACAGCTTGTTCTCACTCCAAACTCGTCTCAACCAAAGAGAGTAAGTCACGTAGCCAACTTAACTACATATTTTAAGACGGACCACTATCTTTTTATATAGTAGTTTTTGGGCCAAGAATCATTTTCCTGTGGGAGTGTATTTTGAAAAGACTTATCTCATAACAACGTGACATTTACACGTGTAAAACTGAGGGGCAAACAAGACGCTTGTGAGTCACCTCGAGTGTCACAGAAGTACAGGGCCACAGATGAAGCTGCTGTATTGGCGAGTTAGTGGGAACACGCTGGGTATTACACCTCACCAGATGATAACCATTGTACCGCAACACTGTTAACCAGAGTGAGGTGGAAGTGCCCCAGCGGCAATCAGCCCCAATCACCACAAGCAGAGCAATTACCATAACATTAAATAGTGATAAACACCAGTGCACAATGATCATCAGAACATTGGAGCTGTCACCGCACCATCCGTCAAAACCACGCTTCAGGGTAGCAACAGTCAGGTAGTGATACATTACAAGGGACAGAAACAGGTGCTACAATAGATTCTAATTACTTTGTTCTATCAATTATGTACAAATGCTTGCATGGCCTGGGGTCTGTCACACACCGCTGTGCCTCCTACGCACTCTCTGCACTGTCCCAACTGTGGCTACAGAGCAGGCAGAGTGTTCCAACAGGGCTGTGTGTGGATGCCTCCAGGTGACTAGAGAAGTTTGTTTTTTCAAGGCTAGATTCATACGGATTGAACAGTTCTAAACAATACAGAGAGGGAAAAGAAGCTCTGCATTCTGCATATCCCACTGCCATCTGAATTCTTGTGTTATAACCTCTCTAGTAAAGTATTTTTCTCTTGCACTCAATCATCACTTGAGACACACAGGTGCTCTGCTGTTGTGTGTTGTCAAGCTGTAACGGTTTTCTAGGCACTTGTGGTTTCTGCATTTGTTTTGCACACTCCTCAAGATTTCTCTCAGCCGCTCAGCGCACAAAAGCATTATGCTAATGCGAGGGTAGACATCTGCTTCCAGCTCAATTTGTCCCCATGCATTTAGGCATGTGTGTGTCACTCGGATGGGGGATCACATTTTACCTACAGTAGGTAAAATCTGTAAAATAGAGGAAAACACAAAGGAATTTCAGACTTAACCAGCTGCTAGAATGTATTCATCATTTTTTAGAAGAGATGTTAGTTTTACACACCCATCAAAGTATGATAATGCATTAGGTTCAGTGTAGTGTGAGGGAATGACTCCCGAATCCCGCTCCCTGTACAGCATGTCATTCAGTGCTGACGGTGTTTATGTTTAAGGCAGGCTGCAACTAATAATCATGTTTGCTCAAATGTGGATGAGTTTTTTTTTTTTCTGCAAGAGTGACAGTGTCTGAGGATCAGACCCTTTTTTTATGCCAAATGAATAAATAAAATCATGAATAAAAAGAAGGAGGCTTAATCTGACAGCAAAGCACAAGAAAAATAAGGGTAAGGGAACCACTACAGAGAGAAAAACAAAGCTTTGAATTACCGCAGCATTAGCAGAGCAGAAAATGTGAATCTATACTGCAGAACAGTACATACTGTGTATTCAAAACAAGCTCTATATAAACAAATACTTTCTTGACATGAAAATGTACTTTTCTGAATTCCAATGAAGGGTAAGCAGAACAATTAACCAGAAATGTGGAGCCCCAGTCTAAATAAAAAAAGATCTAATTAATTATCGGAGAATTTCAGCTGTTAGAAAATGGGCTGGCCTCAGGTAAGACATGAAATAATAAATTAGAATTAAATAAGGAATTCACTAATTAATGCGGGAAGTGTATTGATCAAGTTAAACGTAGTGCAATAAAATGGTGGCGTGCATCTTTGTCTTCGTCGGGTTGATATAATAATTAGGATATAATGTTTGAATAGGACCACAGGGAACGTATTGCATTTAGATGAATTATTTTCAGAAATAACTAACAAACTATAACAATACATTTGGTCTTATAGACTTAAGCATGAAGAGCATGCACACACCGTCTGCCTCAGTCTAATCTCTCAACAAAACATTCACATCAGAGGTGTGTCTTATTAAGGCAATAAAAATAAATAAAAAGTTGGACTAATTCATAACATTTGGTCATCATGTATTTCCTCCACAATGTGTGTAATGTTTCCCCGCATGGCTGTTATCTGGACTGTTGCAATTATTTATGTATCTATCGTATCACTAAATTAAAGCCAGTTTTGGATGTGAATAACCAAATTTATTCATTAAATGTTAAAATGCAATTTGTTGAAATGGTAGAGCGGAGAGAGAAAAGCTGTGTGTCCCTTTTTTTCTTTTTAGATCAGATTTTAAAACTTGTTCAATTTCTGGAGTAAAAAAAACCTCCACTGCATATTTCGTAAAGTATTACTCAGGTTAGGATTGTTCAACTGGCAAGAACCTGTTGTACCCTCTTTGGTATAGCTGATATGCAGTGATATCGTTGAGGTAATACACTGAATACATTCAGGCAGCACACCTGTGAGCAGCAGTCACAGACGGTTAACCTCAAGATCTGTAAGTGGCTGTGAGTCAACGGAGCTTCACAAGCTCTCTCCCCGTCTACCTTTGTCAAAGTTACGCTCGGAGCCTTGGGTTCGTCTTTGTGATTGTAAGATCCACACTCAAGTGAGCTCAACCACGGCACCCAGGCATTGGCTGTAAGGTAAGCAAACAAAAAATGTAAGGAAAAACTAACAGTTCTTCGAATTGTGTTGTATACATGGCGCTATAGTGTCACTCTGCTAAATCCTCTCTAACCATCCTGCTCGCTGTAAAATACTGTCAAACACTGTCTGTGTTGAAGTGACAGTGTACTATACACAGCGAAAGTAATGATGTTGTTAAAACTATTGAAATACCCTACCCTGCTGAATCTAAAATATTTTTTTCTTATTCATGAAATTGTAAAAGGATTTCAGATTGTGTTTTGCTTCCTTTCAAAGGTAGAATGCACAATGCCCACGCTGGGCCATTGTCCAATAATCTTCTCTGGAAACCATCTTCCTGGAAAAGGAGTTTATGAAGCAGCTCTTGGAAGTGTTTGTGCCTTTTATTAAAGTACACCATGTACGATTCTGATTAAAGATGAGGTTTTATTCGCTGTGTTATAATGACGTGACCCCATGAATAAGGCATCTTTCCTTACTTGAGTGTGGAATTACACATTGTAGTTAATGTTTGGCATCAATGCTACTTTGTGTTGCAAAAAGCAGCAGCAGTAGCATGCATACGGCGCACAGTAACCTACAACAGTGTTGGAAAGAAACAGCTGCAGTACATCGCTGAGATCCTGACAAACTCAACACTTTACTCAACACTTTACTTTGTTTTCCCCTTGTAGTATTTAGTATTTAGTTTTGAGTTTTTATTTTTATATTTTATTTGTATTAATGCTCTAATGTACACCCACTGCTGTGATCCTGAAAGCTCCCCACTATGGGACTAATAAATGAATATCTTATCTTATCTTAAGATTTATGAAAGTGAGAGTCCCCTTTACGTTCTCCTTTTTGTTTCGTAATAATCATAATAAGACTAAATAGTAATTATAGCTGTTGTTGGTTTCTTGTTGTTGAGAAGCTGAATTACGTTACGCCTCTGGGATGATTCTCCAGGTGTTACTGTAATAAAGGGGAAGTACAAAAGAACGCCCTTGATTAAAAACAATCAGCAGCTGACTGACATACTGTTGTGCTTCTGCATTTGTGTGCTCTTTTTCACGCAGACAGCTGCCGGAGAATGACCTTGGAGCCGTTAACTTCAGTCAACTCTGCAGCCCTTCTGCAGCCCGGCTTCTCTCTGCTGGAGCTGGATGGGGAAGTTCTCCTGTTTGGCCAGAAAGGTTGGCCTCGGCGATCGTGTCCCACTGGAGTGTTTGCCGTTCTGTTTAAATGTGGTGAAATGAAGCTGAGGGCCATCTCTTTCTCCAATGACTCGTGTTACCTTCCTCCGTTACGTTGCCCAGCTGTTTGCCGCCTCGACCCCTATGACGGTCTTCCAGAGAGTTATCTCATCCACGGTGGTCGAACCCCAAATAACGAGATCTCCTCCAGTCTATACGTGCTAACCACGGACAGCCGCGGATGCAATCGGAAACTGACGCTGTGCTGCAAAGAGAGAGAACTGGTGGGAGAAGTGCCAGGGGCCAGATACGGCCACACGATGAGCATCGTTCAAAGCCGCGGTAAGACAGCCTGTGTCTTGTTCGGTGGTAGATCCTACAGGCCTTCAGGGGAACGGACCACAGAGAGCTGGAACAGTGTCGTGGACTGTCCTCCTCAGGTGTTCCTGTTTGACTTGGCGTCTGGTTGCTCCTCGGCTCACACTCTCCCTGAGCTCAGCGACGGACAGGCTTTCCATTTGGCCTTCGCCAGAGAAGACTGCGTCTACTTCCTCGGGGGTCACTCCCTCACCTCTGACTCCCGCCCCCCTCGACTATTCCGTCTACGTGTCGAGCTCCTGCAGGGCAGCCCATTGCTTTCCTGTGAGATTCTTGAAACTGGCATATCCATCTCTAGTGCCATAATCACTCGTACAGGTCCCACTCATAGATACTTCATATTAGGTGGGTATCAGTCCGACTCTCAAAAGAGGATGGAGTGCAGCACTGTGATTGTTAATGAGAAAGGGATCCACTTTGAGCCCTTAAAATCACCACAGTGGACCCCTGACATCACCCATAGCCGCACATGGTTTGGTAGCAGCGCTGGGGATGGAAGGGTCCTACTCGCTGTGCCCACTGAGGGAAGGCCATCCCAGGCGGACATGCATTACTTCTATCAGGTGAGCTTCCAGACAGGAGGAGAAGCCAGAGAGGAAGAAGGAACCCGGGGCTGCAGCCAGGAGTCATCCGAGTACCACAACTCCATTCCTCTGGAAGACTCCGAGGAGCTCTACTTCGGTCGCGAGCCGCATGAGCTGGAGAACAGTGATGATGGAAAAGATGATAATTACAATGAGGAGGATGAGGAGGACGAATCACAAACAGGCTACTGGATGAGATGCTGTCTGGGCTGTCAGGTGGATGCCAACACTTGGGAGCCCTACTACTCCACTGAGCTTCACCGGCCAGCCATGATCTTCTGCTCCAGAGGGGAGGGGGGGCATTGGGTCCATGCCCAGTGCATGGAGCTGTCTGAGACCCTGCTGCTCGGGCTCTCTCAGGGCAACACAAGGTTCTCCTGCCTGGACCACGGAGGCCTTCCCTACCAGGAGATGACTCCACCTCGACAGGTTGGGCCTCTGAGGCGTACTCCCATGAAAGTAAAAAACAGAACAACTCCTCCAACAGTTAAGATGACCCCTGCCAAAAAAAGGTTTTTGAGGAGGCTTTTTGATTGACTCCAGTTTAAGATGTAAGTCGATGGTCACTCTGGAATGCTGGGTCTATTTAGGAGGTTTCTTGTTGATATTCGTTAAATAAACAATTCATAAATAAAAACATAATATGCTTATCGGTTGTCGATGTGAAACATTTTGTGAATAAAATAAATAATAAATTGAAACTTGATGTCTGCTGTCTAACATATGTGTATATATCGTATCATTAGAATTTTACTTTGTTTGGCAAAGCACAAACAAACCAATTATTTAGTAAGTCTTTACGTTTTTACCAGCTGAACAATAGTTAATTATTATTAACATTTGTATTTCTTTTAGTAGCACAGGTTTTATTTCTAAATAATTTCTTCCATTGCTATAGATGGAGCCGAATTTGTTACAATTCTTTCTATTATTAAAATGATGATTACTGAATGAAAGAAAATTCCATTATGCTAAACTATACTCAATTAAAAAAACAGCCTCAGATTTTGTCTTCATTCATGTTTATTACAAATGGTTTTTTTAAAACGTTTTTTGACAGAAATCTTTATCAGTGTTTGTAGTTTGGATGTTTATCAGCATTAATATGCCGTTATTTTATTTTCAATCAAGGACCACAGTGAAAATAAGGACTTAAATAAACACTTCAGAATGTTCACTTCCAGCACCACATGCACCTTAATTGGTTTCTAATTAAGTTAATTAAAATGTATAAATAATACCTATACTATATGAAATTAATTAAAAAGTAAACCATAACCTAAATATCTTTATAGTGTTTAGTTCACTTTATTGATGGATTTCACAATCTGTACATGTGACTGATCTTAATCTTTTCTGCAGTGTTTCTAGTTTGGGTTTCTGTTAGTTGTATGACATACCATGCATTATTGTTATTCTTTGCATTTGTCGTGAAAATGTACCTGCATTTTAAATTCTTCAATATTAAAAGACATAATCTAATATAAATTATTTAATTCATAAAAACAAACAACAAGCTCAAGTCAGATGTGTTTTTTATTTATTCTTTCATAGGAAACAAAGAAAACATTTACAAACTCCCCCATAAAGGTATCAAAATGATGAAAAGTCGTCTGCTGTAAAAAAAAAAAGATACAGCAGAAATATCTGAATAATCTATAACATTGAAAATGTAAAACATAAAGTAGTGGAACTTCAGTGTGTAATACAGTAATAGTATGAAAAATAAATCCCCACAGAAAGTCTGCAGCAACCCGAGAAAACAGTTCACCTGATATTCAGTGTAATATGGAAACCAAAAAATGAGGAAATACATGGCTGAAAGTGGGCAAGTGTATTTCTGTGAATCATCCATCCATCATCCATTACTTTGGAAATGCAATTCATTATGGCAAAAAAACAAATATGAGACAAGTTAGACTCTAAAACATGATGGTATTCCAGGAAAGTGACAACTACCGGATGAAATGTGAATATTTGTCAGCTGGCATGGCTAAACTTATGACAGTAAAAGAAAATCAAATAGAAAAATAAAATTGCCTGTCACCATATAAAATGATGAGGGCGAAAAAAAAAGACATAATCAATCAATCAAACAAATATAGTTGCCAACAAATCAGTTTACCTCGTGTCTTTCTAGCTCCCGCTCATCCCTCTCCTGTGTCAACCGTGGCAATGAAGAAATATCAGCAGAGAGAAAGTGCCAGGTTATATAAAGAACTTAAGAAAAATCCCTGCCAGCTGGAGACTCTACAGGGTATTAGGCTTTGTAATGGACCATACTGTATTTTTATGATATCAACAAAAAAGGTCAGTATATGCTTTATTCCATGTGAAGAATATGAATAAGTATCATCTATCCTCCACTGTGCGAAAAGTAAAAGAGATAAAAATTGGTTCAAAGTGACCTGGCATCTATTCTAGCCCTCAGGGATCCCCCGATAAAGCACTAAAGTAATCTTTTTCAGAGGGCACTCATGAAACAAAGAACATTTGGGTCTCTGTGATTGCATTTTGTTCCAGCTCAAATGATATATTAATACAGTGGCCACAAATGTGGTCTTTTTAACACAATTTCCTTCCATGACTTACAGCACTTTCATCTGTTTCCATAAATATCCTCTCTATATAAATTCATAAATGTGTCATATCCCTGCAATACAATAAACTGTGCCATATTTCACAGACAGTGTAGATCTACAAAAAATAACTTTTCTGTGAAGAGCAAGAAAACAGAAACCGCCCCGTGTTACTTCTATTTTCGTCGGCTCTCCACTCTGCAGTGTAACTAACAGCCAACAAAGACAGGTACACGTATATGTATGAAACACGACAGTACAAATACAATCACATATTAAAATCAAGGAACACACATTCAAAAAAGATGAAGTGAGAATAACATGACATTTGTATTTGGTAAAATCCAAAAGTAGAGGATGATGTAGATTTTTAAAGTCCATATTACAGAGGGGCAAATTAACATATGTTCAAATGTTCAAGCGTAAAGTTCACATAAAATCCTCTCTCTCTACTGGGTTAATGGTGGCTTGCAGTGATTTGGCAGAGTCCTTATTAGCTTCCATAAACTTCTGCAAGTACTGGGAGGTGTAGAGCCAGTGATGTTTCAACACGTCCTCAAGCTCAAACACCTTCGACTGACGTGCATTCATCTTCCGGAAACGCCTGAAGAGCTTGTTTGCCGACTCGTTCCCTTCGCTGGCCCAGGCTCCGATGGATCCATCTCTCTCTATGATTTCAGGCACATGGGCCAGGGTCTTGTGCAGGTAATTGGTTATCTTTCCATTGTACCTGTATTTGAAGCTGGAGGAGAGAAGGTCGGCAAAGCGCTGGGAGTTAAAGTTGTAGCGGCACAGCTGGTCGGGACACTCCTTAGCAGGGCAGGTGGCGCGCCACACCGGCTTCATCTGGATGTAGATCCTCATCAGCTCCCTCAGAGCCTCCCTCCTCTCCTCGGAGGGCACCAGCTCACAGATCACCTCCACTGCCTCTTGGGTCATAAGCCTGCGGGCATAGTTCCCATTCATCCTCAACACTGGTTTAAGCTTCATTTTCTTCCTAAGCTGTTTATCCAGGGCTGCCCTCCAGCTGCGCCGTTCCACCCGGCTGGGGTTGACCTTTTGGTACACCTCCCCGATCTCGTCCTGGAAGATTTTGTAGAACTCAGTGGCATTGCCGATGTCACAATGTAATGCATCCATCGTTGGCTGGGTCTCCAGGAAGGGCTTGGCAGAGATCCCTTTAACCCTGTCGCGCAGCTCATCTACAGACTCAGAAAAGGGGTTGGTTCTCCATATTTCGTAACGTTCAATGTTCTCTTCATGACTGCGAGTGATGGAGTGTTGCACCATGTTTTGAGAGGCCTGTGCCCGGGTGGAGTCACAAAGAGTGCAGATGTAGGTGGACCCTGAGGCCTCCATGCCCTCGACCTCGCGCACCATTTTCTCATCATAGCCTGTGCCTCTGAATTGAAAGCGGAAGGACCGAGGAAGTCCGCCCACGGACAGGATGAGGTTGCTCTCTTTCATTGCATTACGCTCTGCAACTACAGGCCCCAGGACAGCTGTGAGAGTCTCGTGGTCTGACTCATCCACAAACATCAGGCACAGGGGCTTACAGGACAGTTCTGAGTTTGGCTTTGGCTCAGTGAAGATGGTAACGGCTTCCTCCTCCTCATCGTCTGCCAGGACAGAGACCGACATAACAGTGAAAGAAAAACGCACAACCTTCTCAGGAACAGCTGGTCCTCCACCGTGCTTCTCGTTGACATCGCCCATACCATCACAGGATTCCTTGATCTTGACACTGAAGCATGAGGTGCAAGCACTGTCTTCCATCCCACTCTCTCTCAGCCCCTCCAAGATGTCCTCCTCCAGATCCTTCAACGCTGACACCAGAGCCACATCGTAGCGGAACCGTCTAGTGATGGTGTCAGCCGGGAAGTCATCCACCGAGGAAGCCCATCCAGAGAGCCCATTAATAATGCCAACACTGCAAGATGTAGACACATTCTTGAGAGCTGGCTGCCATTCAAACTGGTGAAAGCCAGGGAGAAGCTCTTTTTCTGCAGCCCGCAAGGTTTGGAGGGGCTGAAAGATCTGGCGGCCGCTGGTGGCTTTGACAGTTCGGTACATCTTGTGATACTGGCTGCAGCTCAGGAAAGTGTTGACCCGAATGGCTAAGCACACAGCAGGTTGCAAACTAAAGCCTCTGCCTGGAGAGGGAGAATGAAAAGAGAAGAAGTTTTAGAGAAAGTCAGATAGAGAAAAAATAAAAAGGAAGGCAAGAGGAGAGGATTTATTTAGAGAATTATTTAACACCAAACTGCCCATTCCTAGTGCTTTGAAAATAACTACAGTGTCTAACATGGCCTCATTTGATATCCCACATTTAGACTCATTTATACTATGAGACAGATAAATGTAACACCCAAATGTGAATGTGTCATTGTCAAAAGCCCACAAGCCCATGATTACAAAATCCAATATTTCCTAATTTCTAAATGTTATAAGGGGACAGAGGGTGAATCAGCGAAGCTGGCAAAAGTGATGTATTGGCTGCAGATGAAAACAGACACCAGCTGGCTTCTATTCCCTAGAGAGGAAGATGGTGCTGTCTGTGTAATTTGCAGATACAAGAGCTGCTGATGTTGTTTTGATTCTAACAGTCCGTTCACAAGAGTTGTTATTGTGCATTAAAGGGAGTGTGAGACTGAGAGACTGACGGACAAGCAGGCGTAGAGTGAACGTGGGAGAGTATCAGGTAGGGGTTGAGTGGGCAACACTGGTTCAATAAACAGATGGACAATAATGAAATGTTTTTCAATCAAAATCTTCTTCCCTCTCTTCAATAGTGAACTTTTCAACTCATTGTTATTCATGAGTTTACTGTATTCCTCAGATAGGCGGAAATATTAATGAGCAAACACTTTTATCCATTTGTTTGTGTCCCTTTTCTTTGGCTAGGTAGAATGATAAGTTGATAAAACAAAAGCCTTAATAGCATCTTACCTTGCATCGTAGCCTCTAGCTCATCTGCCTGGCGATGTTCTTTCCCAGCCCTCAGTGCAAGCAGAAACAGAGTCTGACACACAGACTTCAGGTCGCCGCCTTCCTCTTTGTCTGCAAACGCCTTCACCTGGTTCTTCATATCCCTTAGCCGATGCTTCTGGGCACGGCGGGTCAGTGATAGCAGGTGCTGACGAGGTCTCCCACCTTTATTGGTTAGCAGGTAGTTGTCAAGTTGTGATGACTGCTGCTTATCGTCCTGTTCATCCAGCTCATGGTCCAGACAGTGAGCTTTAAATGAGTCTATTCTGACCTGCTTGCCACAGCCGCTCCTGGGACAGAGCAAAGACAGGGAATACAGGGCTGATAAGAAGGCTTTGGCAGGCCGTGCAAGGTCATCAATGGCGCAGGACAATTTGCAGGCCGGGCAGTGAGGTCCCAGAGCGTGGTTATATTTTAGAATACAGCTACGGCAGAAGAGGTGTCCACAGGGCGACTGGACTGGGTCAGAGAGTAGGTGGTCGCATACCAGGCAGGTGAAAGAAAAGATGAAGTCTACAGGGAGATTCTCAGAGATCAGCTGGGTATCCAGGTGGTCTTTCTGGCAGTGGGTGATGTTCTTCACCCACAGCCCTCTCTGGATCCTGTGGTTCCTCCAGGCCCTTTGCACAGGGCCATGAGGATAGTCTCCGAATGGTCTCAGAGCCCTTTTCTCACCAATGGCGATGTTGTTGCCATGGTCCCTCTGGGTCCTTTTTGCCAGACTCTGTGCTCCGGGAATGTCTTTCCGCCTCTTTCTCCCAGAATCCCACTGGAATGAAGGTTTCCTGGGGAAGCAAAGGTGGCAGGTGGAGGAGTGGGGTTTCCACTCTGGGACTATTGTTTTGGAGAAGCTGCAGACGCCCCCTCCTCTTATGGCTACCACCCAGCAGCTTTGGCAGAAGGAAAGAGGGTGGACAGATTCTGTGTCCTTTGTGACGTCCACTTCAAAGACTTTGAGGACAACACCGGGCCAGCTTGTAAACTTGCATCCCATTTTACGGAGAGAACCTTTGCTGATCTCATCCAGATCTCCATTCACATCGCGCACCGGTCCTTTGACTTTACTCAGGGTCATTCCACAGAGACGGCACAAGCACCTTCAAAGAGGGGAAACAATGCTGTCAAATGTGTTGAAATAAATGCACAATTAACCGTTACATTCGTATGCAAAAGTTTAGGCACCCCTCTGAGCAGGTACGTGCACAGATAGAGCCCTAGTGGTGCTCAAGCACCAGCCCCTTTTGCCCTGGCTGAGAAAAGTGCCCTTTTTTCAGGAGGCACTCTTTTTTTTTTTCATTCATCAGTGTTTAAGAATAAAAGTTTCTCTCTCTATCATCAAGTCCCCACAAATGTGTTTTGATATCCGACGGGGCATTTATTTTAGTTCTTGTAAGACTTTCGCCCCGACATGCTCCGCGCCGCTCACGAGTCCCCCCCCCCCTCTCTCTTCCCCCCGCCGCGCCCCTCCCTCCTCCACTTCGTGCTCGGCAGTGCTCCTCCCTCCACCAAACGGGCGCACCTCCGTCTCCTCTGACCCGCAGCAACAGACACACAGGTCGTGAAGTTATTTGTCCCCTGACGTTGTTTTGTCATTAATCAACCACAACATCAGCGCTGCTGAAACCATGACGTCACAACTCGTCCGACGTTTCCTAAAAAAAATAAACAAACAAAAACTCACGAAATCGGTGATTTCAAAGCCTCGCCCAGCTGTTTACTGACGTTAGTTATGTTTAGAGAATAGATAGAGAAGAGGGAGAATAGAGGGAAAAGAGAGAGAGAGGAGAGAGAAAGGGGCAGAGGGAGAAGAGAGAGAGAGAGGGAGAGAGAGAATGAATTCCTATTTAACAGGGGCTAGGTCTAGGATTTGCGTGGCCAGACTGAAACAAATCATAATGCCTCTCTGGTATTGTTCAGAGGACCAAATGTGGAGGTGGGCCGTATCCAGCCCGCGGGCCTTAGTTTGAGGACCACTGCTTTTGGCTGTTGATGTCTATTAATATCGCTCATTTTGAAAAGGAAGTAAGAGGACAATACGCAGGGGCAGTATACAGAGGGGGGCGCAAAAAAAGCGCCCCCCTCTGTATAGGCACTCTGTAATAACTCATTAAGCCTTCAATTCCATAGAAAGGTGCATCCAGTCATTAGAAAAGGTATTTAAGGGAGCCAATTGCAAGTTGTGCTTCTCTTTGATTCTCCTCTGAACAGTGGCAACATGGGGGCATCAAAACAGCTATCGAATGATCTAAAAACAAAGATTGTCCAGCAGGAGGGTTTAGGGGAAGGCTACAACAAGTTATCCCGGAAGTTTCAGCTACCAGTTTCCACTGTGAGGAATGTTATTAAGACCAGAAGTGGCAGGCCTAGAAAAATATCGGAGCGGCAAAAGCGAAGAATGGTCAGAATGGTCAAGGACGACCCTCAGACCACCTCCAAAGACCTGCAAGGTCATCTTGATGCAGATGGTGTCTTTGAGCATTGCTCCACCATTCAGCGCACATTGCACAGAGAACAGCTGGATGGGAGAGCGATGGGAAGAAGCCTTTTCTTCGCTTGAGGTATGCAAAACTACATTTAAACAAGCCAGGCTCATCTTGGAACAAAGTGCTGTGGACTGATGAGACAAAGCTGGAGCGGTGTGGTCACAACAAGAGGCGTTACGCATGGAGCAGAAGAACACAGCATTCTTAGAAAAACACTTGCTGGCCACAGTGACGTGTGGTGGGGGGTCCATCATGCTGGGGGGCTGTGTGGCTAGTGCAGCTACTGGGAATCTAGTTAAAGTTGAGGGTCGCATGGATTCAACTCAGTACCAGAAAATTCTTGACAATAATGTTCTAGAATCTGTACCAAAGCTGAAGTTAGGGCGGAGTTTGGTGTTCCAGCAGGACAACGACCCGAAGCATCGCTCCAGATCCACTAAGGCATTTATGCAGAGGAACAACAATCCCAGTCGCCAGACTTGAATATAATTTAAAATCTATGGGGTGACTTGAAGCAGGCCGTCCACACTCGGCACCCATCAACCCTGACTGAACTGGAGATGTATTGTAAGGAAGGATGGTCCAAAATACCTTCATCCAGAATCCAGACGCTCATCAGAGGCTATAGGAAGCGTCTAGAGGTTGTTATTTTTGCAAAAGGAGGCTCTACTAAATATTAATGTGATTTTTCTGTTGGGGTGCCCACATTTATGCACCTGTCTAATTCTCTTATGATGCATATGGCATATTTTCTGTTTATCAACTACACCTTATTTCACTGCTAAAATATCACTGTGTCCATGAATTATTATATATATGACAAAGAAGTTTGTGATCCAAACGCCCAACAATTTAGAGATGAAAGTAATGGGGATTATCAGGGGTGCCTAAACTTTTGCATATGACTGTACATACCATCGTGACAGTTACTCACCTCAGTTGGTTCAAGTGGGTGTCCATTTCCTGTAGCTTCATATCAACTCTCTGGCCAGGGTCCTCTACATTTCCCCCCAGGCACAATTGCATGACACTCCCTGGATCGATGCCATTATCTAACTCTTTGTTTAGATCTGCAGGAGGAGGGTTCCCTAACGAAGCTCCTTTCTCATGCTGTGTCTCAGGGGCCACAGGGGCCTTCTCCATGGACCCCAGCCTAAACAGTTTAAACTTCCACTGAGAGTACTCAGAGTGGGGATGGCGGCGCTTAGCCGGCAGAGAGGATCTGGGGCCGTCTGTCTCCAGGCTCTCCTCCACCATGATGTGGCTTTGTCCACAGTCCCTGGAGAGGAGAGGGAAGGAGAGGAGAGGTTAGTTTGATGTATCACAAAAGTATGACAATATTTTCAGATACACGGTTGTGGATGCTTTAAAATACTAAAATATCCCAAGTGCCTTCTCGGCATTGAGCCCATGCCACAATGTAACCGCTTTTCTTGATTCCTTTTGAAGTTGTACACCAAGGTAGCCCGAAATCCCACTGAACAGAGAGTAGCGAGCCCCAACCTGTATTATACCAAAAGTGGCATTTAGATCTTGTGTAAAAGGCAGGAGACAAGCATTTGGAGATCGATACAGCACAAACATCTTCCTTTCTTCCATCTCCCATCCCATCGCTCAGGGAGCCATTGTGCTTTTTTTTTCCTTTAACAAAGCGAGTTTGCTAAATGGGCAACCTTACCCCTGCAAGGCTGTCAATCATTTATATTAGTCATGTTCTTGGCTGTAGAGCGAATTGGAGCTCCGAGTGCCTCCGACTGGCATTTTAAATGTGAATAATAAAATCAGAGATACAGGAAACTTATTTCATTGTACATACATATTGACCAAATAGGAGGCAAAAGAAAATAAGAAAATCTCATATTAAATAAAGATCATAAAGAATTATTCCAAACACAATATTGTTATATCTAGAAGTCGAATTTAAACAACCAAATGCTCTTATGACATGGCACAGGTAAGATCAATGATACTGCTGCACTGAGAGGTCTTAATTCATCTCCTCCGATACTATCTAGGTTCCATTAAAAGTCCAGAAAATAAAGTAATCATACAATCTTACCATTGCACTATAGTGCACACAATCTAGCGTCTTTCGTGTAGCCATCTTTCAGTTGTGTTTCCTCCCTGGCAGAGCTCCTTCATTTCCTGGCTCTCTGTGTCGTTGGCAGGCTGAACTCTCCTGTGAGACAAACAGCTGAGCCTGTATGCATGTGTGTCAGCTGGGCTCTTACCTTGTTTTTTTGGTCTCAGCTGGCATCAGCTCCCCTGGGGGTCCTTTCTGCATGGGAGCACAAGGGAAGCCCTGGAGCCCGGGCCTACGCAGCTCATATACTGTCTATGATAGAGGCTCAGCTTGGAGCATCTGTTACCAGGAGTTATGGTTCCATAGACTGGGATTGCCCCTGTCTCTCTCTTTGTGTCTTGTATTTATACCCTTCCTTTGTTGGGATCCCAACAGTCAACTCCTGACACCTGATGCAAGCAGCTGATTTCAACAAAAAAAACAAGGTCAACCGCAAAGGACAGTTGCAAACGTGTATACACAGAAACCAATGGTATACCCCAAATAAGTAACTTTTTACCACAACGCACTGATCCTCAGCTAGGAACACTCCCATGTCACCTTCATCTCCCCTTTGTCATATCCATCTGCAGGCTCACCTCATCCAGGTGGCCTCTCTCTGACAGACTGAGAGATACTGTTAACTGTATGAAAAGTTAACAGAGCAAAAAACATAAAAGATGATAGAATAAATGCATTTTCCCTCCCATTCCATTATCCAATCTGGACAAATACAAAAAAAGTCTGACGAACATTGTACAACATATATTTGTATAATAGTGACATTGACCGTATTCCTGTTAAACAGACTTTTAAATAAAACTTGATGAATACAAGAGCTGCATGGTTACAAGCATGGGTTGACCGAAGTCATGGCGAATAAGTTTTCATTTATTGTTGCAAAGGTTTCAGTCATTCCTGTCAATAACAGAGCCCAAAAGGTTCAACTGAAAAGTGAAGGAATAGCCTAACAAATCAGTTTTAAGATCAAATGTCATACTCTCCCCCCCCCCCTCCCCCCCGTTTGTCTATAGGACTTAAAAAGTGATGTATTGTGTTCATGTGCTGTTGTGCTGTTATGTGTCACTGAGTGTAGCTGCACTGTGAATTGCGTGTGTTGTCACTTCAAAGAGAGAGGTTGTGGTTGACAATAATAATGTGTGTGTGTGTGTGTGTGTATGTGTAAAAAAGAGACATGTGTTAGTATGTGTAGGGGTGTGATGAGAAAGATAGATGGACTCTGAGCAATGATTTAATAACAAGCAGAAATTGATGGACAAAAAAAGGAAATAATAGCAATGTTTGCACTAATAATGAGTGTCACTATTATCATTGTCAGTCTAATTACTGCATTATTCATACCTCATCCCATGTGACTAATGCACCAGAAATGGTAAATGCTGTGAAACAAATTATTCATATTGGGTTAAATACCAATTAGCAATGTTGTTAGAATAAGAAGTGTCCTTCTGGCAGGTTTTCAAAGCAACACGCAGAGGTGCATCGATGCCATGACCCCAATGGGTCAAACGAAGCAGAAATAAATACATGTTATTTTTTATTCAACCGCATTGTGCCATGTGTTCCGTGTTACTCTGATTCTGTGCACCCCTTGTGGTGTTTATTTGCAATTCTCCCTATTTAATGTCAGCACATTTAATTCATTTCTCCAACTGCTGTCTCCATTCAGAACTAGATTTAATTAGACACATCGCTTGATGAAATGTCTCAGTAGGTATGGGGAGTATTTGCCCAAGATCATTCTTGTTTGTAATTATCCAGGGGATTAATCTGGTGTATTCGCCACGGGAGCCGGTTGCTGTTGCGTTGGATTTCCCAGCCAAGTCATTAGATACACAGTCAGTGGGCACCAAACAACAGTTGGGTCCCTCCCACTCATGTCGGCTTAACAGGGGAGCAGGATGAATACTGGTGGGTTTGCAGCTTATATTTGTCGCATACGGTCAAGTGTGACCTTAGACAGATATTGTGTATTTGTGATTTTGTGAGCATCATACTTATTTACAAGAAGGATAAATACACAAAAAGGGTTTTTTGGGGGGGTTCTAGACCTATTCATCCATCAGAAACAGCTTACAATGCTTGACACAGGGTCCAAAAAGAAGCGTGTGATGGATTGTAGCAAGATGTTCCTATTAATATTAGATATTTATATTTATGATATCCAAGTAGCTTCATGTTCCCAAGGTAAACCACACACCTCGCTACATGGCAGACAGGGACGTAGCTGCAGATGTCGACCTGACAAACAAGCAGTTACCCCCTGAGACCCTCATCTCTCTGTGCCTGCTAATTGACTTGTTATTGATCAACTCAAAGACAGTCTGATTTATGGGGAAGAGGAGTTGTGGAGACAGCCACCTGGCGTGGAGCGGAGTGTTATGAATGTGATGCGCAAACCCCTCGGGGACAGGAGGCTGCAGTTTAGAAGGACATACAGGAGTTTGCAATGCACCAGTGAACTGACGCCTTGCACCAGGAAGGGGCTGTTTTTTTTAATATGATGAATCCAGGAAGCATGCAATGCACGTGTGAACACAAACATTTTGCAGCTGTGTGCAGTAGGAGGGATGAGTGGGAATATGGTTGAGGTAAAAACAGGGTGTTGGGCGGCGCTGTGTGTCTGTGTTTGTGAGTGTGTGCTGCTGTGTAGCACACACTCACAAACAGGAGCAAAATAAAATAAATATAAAGTAGTCCTACTTATCCATCCTTGAGAAACTTTAGGATCATGGGCCTGTGTGTGTAAAGCAAGGTGACAGACAGGCAGAGAAAGGGAGAGGTGGGAGGTGTACCAGGTGAAAGACAGAAGGGGGATATAGTAGTGATCTCGTGTAAAGGAGTTGCACAGGATAACAGGCTTAGCTCAGAGTACAACACAAACGGGCTTACGGCTGATTGCAGGCTGTGACAAAGGAACGGGGGGAGAGATCAATCCTTCCAGGCAGAACTATGCAAGACAAAGGTCCAAGAATGACCCTCTGGCAGCTCAACTCACACCGCAGCTTAAGTAAGAGCGTCAATAGCAGAGATGGACAATAAATGTATTCCACAGCAGCCGTGGTATCTCCTTCACAGGGAATAAAATGTCAGTAACGTCCACATTTGAATACACAGACCGAAATTGCAGCATGGTATTTCTAAATGTCATGAAGAATGTGGGCATCCTTGTGATTGTATTAAGGTTAAAGAGGGCATTTCAATATTATATTTCCACCGAGTGTTATGGAATATACTGAGCATTGGCTATGCACATTTTTAATTGCATTTTCATAGCACGTCCAACAACTTCTTCAGCCTCGCCCAGCAGATTCTGAGTGAGCAGCCTCCCACTGTCCACCTCGTCCATCCCTCGACTGGAGACATGATTTGGCAGATTAATACTCACAGAGGTAGACTTCAATGCAGAGCGATTCGTCAAAGCTACCTGCCAGAACAAACGCCTTACCCAACCACTCACATCTGCCCTCATTCATCTCCCCTGTCTTTCTTTCTTAAAGTCTTGTTTCCCTTGTCTCGCCCCTCTCCTCTCTACCTCACGCTAGGTTTAGTTAATAATCAATTATGTGTTTATTCGAATGCGGTGATTAATTACTGTCCTTTCCTCCCTCTGTAGCACAGGTTAGTGTGCCTATAATCACACAGTGACAGCTGAGTTGAGCGATTCTGTCTCGAGACCTGGCGTGACCCTGGATGACTTGGCTGCGCTTGTCGTCGCCTCATCCTGACTGATGAGGCTTTAACAGAGAGCGCCGACACACCAAAACATCACAGCGTCTACCAATAACTTCCCCCACAAGCTCCTGACAGCCTGACACCAACAATATCTTCCATGACCAGCTCACAAAATATTCATTTTATTTGATAGTCTTGAGGCTACATTAATCCCTTCCAAGTCTTGCATGATAACTGTCCCTGAGGCGCTGCAGAGTTATTTTAGTTTTGGACCGGTTCCATTCATCTTCTCTGTTCTGGTGAGTTAGACAATATGGAGAACAACTTAAGCTATACAGCACATTTGAGTGTCAACCTTCACAAAAATAAGAAAATCCTCTCGCCATAGCAAAATAGGCCACTCATCGATCAATAACGAGCAGAGATTGCAGTGAATTCATTTGGGATTGTGCTGGAGTTTACAGCATGGCCCTCTGAATGGCGAGATCTGCATCTCATCCAGTTGGATGTTGATCCACTCTCAGTATAAATAAAACAGAATTAAACCCTAAGCCGGATTCAGGAGCACCAGAGTTGAGCGGGGAATCAAGACCAGTGTCTATAATTCTGTGTTAATTAAATGTAGATTTCCCTGATTGAGGAGCAGTCCCTTTGATCCCCGGAGACCGCCAGTCACATAAACATCCACTCACTGGATTTGTCTTGTGTTTAACCGTGCATTAGTCCTCGTTTCCCAAAATGTCTGGTGCCGTTTACACAGAAGGTCTGTCAGCTGAGGGATAGTAGCTTGCAAACAACTCCTCAAGATTTCCACGTTAAGCATCTTTGAAGGGAGGATTTCTGGTCAAGTTGTTCACACCTTGATAAGTAGGTTACATCCGTACAGTTTTCAGTTGGAATGAGAGTAATAGTGAATTCCCAGCACTAAATTGCACAGTGTTTGTCTCTTGAATGGTCATTTCCCCTCGTGTACCTCTCCACTCGCTTCCTCCACCCCCCTCCATCAATGTAATGAGCAAATCATGGCCACTAGGGCGAGATGTAGAGAGAGAAATCGGTCCCATTATATGTCAAAGAGTGTGAAAAGAGTACCGCTGTTGTCTGTCAACTCTAACCCCCAGCTGCCTGTAGTCTCACCTTTCCACCAAACACAATGAGTTCTTCCCCCACACATATATCTGCTTATTTCTACCTTGTCTTAAGTCAATTGTAGGAAATGCCAGGACAGCCGTGCCCTTTTCTGCACTAGCTCTGCCAGAGCTCAGACAAGGGGACAATGGACGCGGTAACACGCGGCAATCCACGGCTGATTTAGAGTGACCCGTCTTAAAGCACACTTATAGAGTACAGTCATTATAGGAGGTGAAGGGAGGAGCTGTGAAGGATGCTGTGGATAGGTGGGGGCTTTGGAAAGGAACTTGTTGTCATTTGGCAGCCAGTCCAGTTGGAAAGAGAAATTACTATTGGAGCCAGAGCCTGTGTGGCGGACCATTTATCAGCCAGTCATCGCAATGATTCACGCTATCCAGCGGGGAGCCATTATTTTACCACCCTGCTCTCTCATGGCATCCTGCTGGTGGCAAGCAGGATGAAAGCCATTGGCTTCATAAGCAGACATATATAGTAATTGGTGGAGCAACGGTTCTCAGAATTCACAGTCACATGTGGTCTGTAGATTGGACTCCACTGAGCAGGAAGTGAGCAGTTGAGCCTAACTCGGGGGCAAAGCGTTTGTTCACTGCAGCCAAACACAGAGATGCCTTGGGAAGGCACTCGCAAATATGTGGTCCCTGTTGGAGGTGAGAATAAATGGCAGTGAATACATAAAGATCACAAATGCAGCATCCACCTGCTCAGCGAGTGCTTTGGGACCTGGGAGATCCACAGGCATTGATACGCCGTTGCATTTGCTGAGCTGCATGTACAAGCACGTAGAACCGTCTCTGCATACGCAAAATAATTCCTTTCTGAATAGGAAATTGGCAAGGGAGGCCCGTGATGGCTTTTTCATAACAACAATGATAACAAACGCTATTCTTCTATTCATTCGCCCCTCTGCTCTATCTTTACCAACTCCCCCTCCCGGCGCCCATGGGAGACACATCATTCTAATATACGCAGGTTTTCATTCCTTCACTCTTTGTGAAGGACCTGCAGGAGAGCCAGAGACTTGGAGAGGGTGAGGGACGGAGAGTGTGTGTTCAGTCAGATGGCCTAACGTGTGTGGAATAGATTTGAGCTAAACAGGAAGCTGTCTGCACAATGGCAGTTTGCATCGTGAGTGAACGGTGCCGCTTCTGAAATCACGCCCGCATTGACTCACTGACTTTGCTCTATCGGGGGCAGCAGATTGAGATTTTTAATGATTCATCATCATCATTATCATCGTCATCATCATCTTCACTGCCAGGTATATTGACGCATAATGGTAATGAGACATCTATTGAGGCAAAACATTGCATTGTGACATAATTAGCTACGCGGCTAAGACTCTTCAGCCAGTCAGGCCGTACCTAAAGGGGCAGTCAGAGATTTTATTGCGATACTCTCCGCTCGCCGTCCGTTCTGTGTGAGCTGAAAAAGAAGTGTTCATCCATTAGTAAGTGGCAGTAAGTGGCTCTGTAAAAACAGTTTTCAGCCAATCGTCTGTGCTCATGCTTTCATTGAACAGAGTGGAAGACGAGTTAGAACCACACAATACAAACATGTTGCACGTAGAATTCAAATTAAAGTTAATATAGTGATTGCCTGAAAGGAAGGAGTGATTTCGGACACAGCCTAAATTGAGTCATTTTCTCTTTTTTTTTTATCTCGTCATTGCTTTTGAGATTATTCACCCCTGCGATATTATGTTTCAACCATGTCTCCATGTCTTTAGTTTATACTCGTTTCTCCTCTCGCTTCAATTCCTGGTGCCATTCGCTGTCATTGTGAAAAGGTGTGTGTGGCTCCACCAATAGCAGAGCAGAGCCCATTATTGTAAATAGGCCAATAAGTAACTTCACACAACGTTTCTCCAAAGCAAGCACACTCTATATGCAAAGCAGAAGCACACTGTTAAAGAAACTGGCGCCAAGTGATTATATTTGTAATTTAATTTCCTTGGTCACACAGAGATAAGAGCAGGGAGCGGCTACAGTTGGCTAGAGATGAATAGAGTGATGAGAATGGGACTACGGCTACATTGTCTGGACTGAGATGTCCGAGACGACACCACTTACGAACAAGGGTACCGGCGGGCAGATACGGTACATACGCAGGGACTCACAAGTCTCACCTCAAAGAGACCAAAAGACAGCAGAGAGAGTTCCAGCATACGCAAGAACACCTGCTCTCTCAAATCAAATGGATGAATGTAAGTGCAGGATAATCAAGAAAATATTTTTTTCCCCCCTCAAGGGAGCTCCGTCTCTCCCTTTCTGTCTGCCTCCTTCACACTCGGTTCTGCTGAACAAGTGTAATCAGTAAGGGTGGCCCGGGCGGGTTGTCAGTCACAAAGCGCTACGGCTCATTGGAGATTCTACGGGCGAGATGAACCGAGTCCTTTTAAAGAAAGACGACTGAAGGACACAAGGTGTACTCTGCCGACAACCTCTGTCTGCCTTCTTCCCTCTTTCTCCTTTTTCTTAGATTGTACAACTGCAGATATAAAATGTCCTGACTTTTTCCCATTTTCAAAGAGCGTCCACTTATTCTGATGACAATTCAGTGGAGTGCACGATAGTGCAGTGGTCAGACCCAGAGTGTGACTATACATTCGAAGATGCAGGGCTATGGAGGGACAAAGTTCATCCAAATCTGACACCACACAGAATGTATCAGAGACTTCAGGGTCAGTGTGAGACTGGTTTGTGACGTCTCTGATTGTTTTTATCCCAGAGGCATATTTGATCCACAGCACATCCACAGAAACATGTAAACATTCATTGAATTATCAAAGAACCACAACATGGTCAGCGAGGCCGATTGTTCAGGGCTGCGATGGTAGAAAGAAGTGCTGCTGAATCGAGGTTCTCTTCATTGAAGTGTTCTGCATCTCCAACCAGAGGAAGAAATATGTTTAGTTATTTTAGGCGTGATCAGTGTCATTTAATAGTGTGAGAGGTGTGCGACCGCTCTGAGCTTTCATATCTGTGGAAAGGCATTGATGCTGCTTATTTTGTATTTACACTGTCTTGCGGTGGAAGGAGGTGGTGTTCCGTCAAATGTGGAGTATATTTGATGGGGTCATGACTGTATGTCCATTTAACAAAAACGTTGATTGGCTGTCATTGAGTAGTGCAAGTATGGCAGCGTCCGAGTATTGTAAGTATGTAATGTTGGGTGAAGGGCTGGTACAGTGCTTCATGTAGAGGGTGTAGAAGAAGGGACTGAGGACTCCGCCCTCAGGGACACACTGTGTCCTCAGGGTGTAGCCTTTGCTGAGGGAACTGTGAAGCCATTGGATGAGGAGGGGAGGGATGTCTTGATCATCTGGTGGCTTTGTATTGTGTTGAAAGCAGAGCTGAAGTTTACAAAGACTACAGTGGCAAAGTTGCCTGGTGTTTCCAGATGTTGGAGGTGCATTTGTCCTTTGACCCTGTAGGTGAATTGGGAGAGGTCCAGCTGTTGTCTGATGGCTGCCAGGGTTGTGTTCAGGAAAGTCACGGCTTTTTATGGTTGGTTTGTCGCGGTTGGGTTCAGACGGGGAGGGTTTTATTGGGAACGTGTTTGATGGTGGATTGTTTTCCACAGGTTGAGAATTGATGCTGTCCTGCAAGATTCCCAGAAGATGCACAAAGAGCGCTCCATGGCACAGAGATGGATCAAGTAGGGATGCAAATATTCTCTTGCTCCTTGTTCTCCGTTCTCTCCTCCGCTCATCTTTGTGTCTATTTCTCCCCTGCTGTCAAGTCTTTTTGCGTATTTCCTCAACGTCTTGAATTTTAACCCAACAGCATTAACCTGTCAGAAAAGTTACAAATGTTCTGAGTGAATTATGTAAACCACAAAGATATAAAACTGCAAAAAACGGAGTTCTCACTTTATTTCATAATTCATCTTGCTCCCAGATCGACAAGAATAAAACTCATTAGGTAGTTCTCGCTCAAAATCCTTTGAAATATGCCTGACAATATTTATCACACTTTGTCTACCTCGGAAATAAAAATCAAACACACGCAAACGCATCCACATATACAAACATGCACAGCTTTTTTTGTGATTTCATTAATCATCAAATGAGTGTCTCCCACATTCTACCAGATTTCATAGCAAGAAGCAAAGCAATCGATGCTACGCTAGCACCACCAAAAGGCCAAGCTGAAAACAACAGCTTCCTTCATTCCAGAACTTACAACAGTAAGAATGCTTCATCTTGGCAGCCATGAGTTAATTTATGCATCTCAATGAACAGCAAATGCAAAGAGAAACACACACTTGGGGGTTGGGGTAATAATTAGTCGGACATGGTCGTATAATTGTTCTCTAATTGATATGAAGAGCTGCGGTTTATCCCGGGTTGTGTTCGACACATGCGGCCGGACGCTGGCAGGAAGCTGGTGGCCTGTTCAATCTTAATGCCATCTTGTGATTGATGTCTCTGTAGCAAATGCCCTTCAACAATCAGTAGCCACCATCTCTCTGTGTCTATCTGTGCGTAACATCTTCGACCATTCATCCGTCGTTTCATCCTTTGTGCCTAAACGTCTCACTATCTCTGTCTTTCTATCTTCACATTGATTTGGCCTCTCTTTCTTTCTATGAAGGCATTCTCAACCTCTGAAAGGTGAAAGAGCAGCATCTGTGGTGGTGGAGGAAAGTGAAAAGTGAAGGGTTTGTTTATGAGAGACTGCATGCTTTTATTGGCCCGGAAAGTATACCCACCGGGGGAAATAAAAGCAACCTCAGGTGAAAAGAAAATCAATTCAAAAAGTACTTTTTCTAAAGCTAAGGGATGTACCCGCTCTCTCAATTTAGCAAATGAGAGTTGGGGGCGGTTTCTTTTAAAAGATGAAAGTTGTCACTGAGAGGCACAGCTGGACACAACATGGCAACACCCAGGGAATTGAATGGATTTGAAGTTCGGGTGGGGAAGCTCTTTAGAACAATTCTGTTCATGGATCGTGTACTGATGCAAGACGACCTTCAAGGACATTCCCCTCATTTACACAGCAATTAAGCACTACCCGTCGGTAAATTGAAAAAGAGACAAAAATCCTCTGTGGATTTAATAACAAACTCATTACCAGGGCCCAACAGGGTGGAACTGCCTTTTAATTAGAGCAACACCTGATTAACGCCCAATTAACAGAGCCAGAGCCACTTAATTCTCCCCCACTTTGGCAGGTTGAGAACATAAACATAAGCAGTTCAACATCGGAGTGCTTCCTCTGCTCTTGGGAATGTGTGAGAGGAGAGTAAATAACGCCTTTGGAGGCCGTCTGCTGTCGGGAGGTTCAAATGAACTGCAGAGCTGGTGACGCGTTGCACGCACGACACAAGCAGCGCCTGGTGGGCGCATGTAGGACAACTGTCCAAGCCGTTAACATCGCGCTCAGACGGAGCTCTGCTTCTCACGCTCAGATAAAACCCTCCAGGACAGACGTGGGTTGAACTTGTATTTAACCGTGGAAAGTTGTCCACAGCATGCTGCGCCTTGTTGAATATGCTATATAACATATGACATCTAAATGGTAATAAAATAAGGGATCATTGATTGGTAGATTGGTATGACCACAGCTTTTTACCTTTCATAATTTAAATAACACAATGCTTATTTGCAATGACGATTTAACAATAATTGTGGTGTGCATGAACATAAAAACAACCTATTTTTCTTTTGTTGAAGTCTATCAAAAGTGTCACATGGGCATCAGAACATGGTGCTAATTTAACATTCATCAACTACATTACGGCACCTATTGAAATGTTTAGTTAAAGTTATGAGTTGAATGTTTTGTTTACACAAATGAAACTGAAAAGGCTCCACCACTGGATCTGTTCCTGGATAAAGCTTTATGACATTTGTAAATGTTGCAAAGAAACAGTCTCATTCACTTTATAATAACACAGTTGTTCCCAGTTTCTCAGCCAACAGTAATGGTCTTAAATGGGTTTTAATTGAATTTCAGTCGTCACTGATAACAAACGGGAGAAGGGCCGTCAGGTCTTTGTGAAGCTGTAGACGTTCTTTCAGAATTCAGACTTCTTTTCTCTAACATACAGTATTCAGTGTGGTTGTGCAGTACAGAGCAATTAAGCAGCGAGGAATCGAATCATTGAGTCTGTGTATTTAATGTCTTTTCCTCGGTCATGTCCTTTCTTATCCTCTCCAATCAAGGCTCATGGGATCCATGTTTCTGTTGCTGTTACCAGGGTAATAACCATCACAGAAGGAGCGTTTCGCCGCCTTATGTTGAAAGGACATCCGCCACAACTCCACGTCCTTCTCCAGGTCCGGCAGGATGTCAGGCACAGTCACTTGCTCCGCTATAAACACTATCACCTCCACGACCAACAGCAGGACCCAGCCTACAGCTCCGAGCCAATAGGAGGAGCCCAGGCTGGACAAGTCTTGGCGAATTTCATCCCGGTGCTGATAGGTGAAAAGAGACCAGCTGAGGAGGAAGAAGAATCCTGGAGATAGAGGAGACGAACGAGTCAAATCAAGTAACAACGAGGCGTGGGGGGGAGGAGTCATTAAGGTCAATTATTGCGTGCCTGGAGCTTTAGAAAAGAGTTTGTATGATAATGAACTGCAATTCCAAGAGAAGTAAAAAGCCTCTTTTAAAACAGCTTCCCTGCAGGGTATGCTAGTGTTAGTTTCTTGAAGTGTGGGTTTGACACAAACGACACAAACCAAAAGGCTATTTAGAGGTTAATTGTATATGAGGCTGTATTTTACTTGCAATGTATATATTATTTTAAAACCCTCGAAAAACAACAGCAGCCAATTATTAATTCAGAGAAAAACTAAAACCTGTGTGTGTGTGTGTGTGGCTCAGGCAAACAAGCTGCAGTTCAAATCACATCATTGTCTTTGTACTTTTAGTACGCGCAGCAGCTGCCCTAACAACGTGTGTATGGCTGCATATGCAATACATTGGAAGATGCTACTTCGTTATAACATTACACTTTTTTCAACTTTGACCCTCTAGCTCATATCTACGCTGGTTATTGTGGGAGGCTCAGCCAGAAAAGCATGATGGCTTGCATACTGCAACCCGATAGCAGTGAGCTCCCCACTGACGTCTCCCCACTGAAGTCTCTACAGCTTCCCCGGAAACTGAGAGCGCACCTTTTCCGACTATATCTGGATTAAACACAGATTTGCACTTCAGTGGCTCTTAAATGGCTCTTATTATGGTACTTTTGTAGTTTGACTGTGTTGAGGAAATGTTACTTTCTGTATTCTTGTTGTTCTCAGTTTGTACTCTAGGTTGAAATGCACTTATTGTAAGCCGCTTTGGATAAAAGCGTCTGCTAAATGACACGTGATGTAATAGTAATGAGGAATCCCGGTATTGGCGGCATAGTGCATTTAACATACTATTGGGACATTCTCAATCTTATTCTGGAATGTTAAATAGTATGGCAGTATGGGTATCGGAGCGTATGCAGTGTTTCTGGTATTCGGGGTTGTTACCGGTGCAGGCCATGGTGAGCAGCAGCAGCGTGGACGGGTACAGGGCCTGTCCTGCCATGAGGAGAGAGCGCGTGTTGGCGTAGGAGCGCACCGTCTCAGAGGTCCAGCAGAGGGCAAACACCAGACACAGAGCACCAGTGCTCACAGCCATGAGGAAGGAGAGGACTCCAAACACTTGCTCTGCTTCCAGCACTGGAAGACACACAACGACAGACACACAACGACAGACACACATGCACAGTTCAAAAAGAAAGGCGTAAACGAGACTCATTAATACCAAACTTTAAGTTTCCACGGATACATTAGGTTTTCTGTAAAAAGGCAGCATGATGGATTGATGAGTAAAGTCGTGTACTTTTCAGGCAGTTTCAAGTACATTGCGCTCCCCCTACATTACTTTCTTTCCGGGCGGTGTGTTTGTACATAAAAAACGATGCAGGGTGTCCTTTAGTAGCAGTTTAACTCACATAATAACACCACCCATCTCGTCTGTGACCAAGCAAATATTGACAAGAATCTTTTATCTAATCCCCAAATGTCCTCGCCGGAGCATCTTCTGCCAGTACATGTAGTGTACAGCTGTTCTGTGGTCATTCATTTGTGAATTGTTTACTGCTAACCAAGATGGCCATTGTAGTAGCGGTCTGAGGCTAGACAACATACAAGTACAGCTACTCCTGGATTGTATTTTACTCTTTACTTTGTGTCAAGGTAACAAGGCAACACAGTAATTTATACTTTTTGTGGGTTAGGATAAGTGTTTTTTTTTCCCTGGTGATACTTAGAATTGTTCTAGCATGGTGTACAATGTAACTGTAGGACGGTTAGTGTTAAGAACATGTTATTCTTAGTTGGGGTACAATACTCCATGAGGTCATCTCTGCCTATTATCTGCGTCCTGTAGCTTTAACCAAGGGGTCGTTAAAGACGAGATGACCGGGTTCAGTTTACGTATTAAAAGGTGTACGAGTGAATCCTTGGAAGTGGAATTTGCAATCACTTCCATCAATAAAATATCATGGTTGATAGTCACTTCCAATGACAATTTAAAAGGACACTTTCTCAAGGACACACTCATCTGTTTTCAACCTTAGTAGCTCGCTGCACACGTGCACACAGAGTACGGGCAGAGGAATAATACTAGATTAAATGATGCAATTTATCCTTGAATTAACAATGTCAAACAAACAATATGAAGAGGACAACCACCAGCTGACAAAAATGTCAGCACATTTGCTTCCAGCCAGGTGTGAACGCTTGTAAAAAGAATGCACCTCTCTGGTGCAGGGCGAGCTCGTACTTGTTTATTACTGCTGACTGAGGAGCTGCTTTGCAACCCAGTGGTTTTTCAAATGCTCCTCCCGATTCTGAGATGTAAAAAAAGGCTCCCTGATGCTGATCTCTAGCAGAATCTGTGCCTTATTAACACAGCAAAGACTTTAAATATGCTGCCCTGCATACATGTTTTTCCACCTGTTATACTGTATGTCAGTCAAAACATTCATGGACCCCTGAGGGACATTTCTAGACAGATGACACATTTAATTTGTTGAATGCAGACAGATGTCAAAGACATGAATGTGGCATGTTGCTCACCTTTGAAGACGATGCCTTCTTCGCGGTTTGTCTGGTCACTTTTCGTGTTATTCCAGCTGGTCCAGAGCCCCCTCTCCTTCAGCCACAGCGGTGTGCAGACTGCATAGCACACACACATGCAACCGGCCAAGCCCACGCAGGACTGGGCAAACCTGAAGCGACTGATGGAGTCCCCCAGCTCCAGCAACTTCATACTCCTGCTCCACTGAGAGGCAAAGGAAACACAGGCAAGAGGAAAGAGATGTGTATAAATTGAGGAACAGAAGGAAAGTCTCAAAGAACTGATACAAATCAGCTCTAAGGATGTAACATTGTCATTAAAGTCCTCTTACCTGTGTTGTTGTGGAGAGAAACAGGAACAAGGTTGTGAGGGCACACTAGTTCACACTACTAGTCTTACACTAACTTTACTGCTGTACACATAGGACTGTAGCAACACGTTGAACAGCCGACTTGTACTGCTACCACACACCCACACTCGCAAATCAAGCCCTTCAGGGTTACTCCGCCTCTGCTGCGTTGGAAACTTCCCCAGCCAGAGGCTACATCTCGCACTGTGACCCACTGACGCACACCGTGGAGAAAGTGAAAGCACCATTCCATATTTAAGAAAGCAGAAGTTATATGTCATCAATATTATGAGCAATAAGGATAATACAAATTGGACAACAAAAGACAGTCTGTCAAATCATTTGACTCCAACAGGAGAATGTCACTCACACATTGGTGTGTGGGTGTCAGCGTGTCATTATGCATTGTAAAGAAGGGAATTCCACTCTGTGGGTCACAGCGGTGCTCAGGGGGATGTGGTTGATGCGTCTCTCCTCTTCGTCATTCCACCAATGGAGCAGCGCTCACATCCCACCCAGAAGAAAGTGCTCAGAAATGTCACACAGGAATGCCCTTTTGCACGTTTCATCCCAACTCAATACGTATGAACTGGTTGTGTACTCTCAATGACAGGTCATAGTCAAATAAAGAATTAAAAAATTCCTTTATTCACAGATCATTACATTTACAGAAAGTACAATACTTTCTGATCAAATAAAGTGCATCTGATCAAATAATAAAGATATATAAATCAGATTAAGATTAAGAATACAGCGTGACTGATTTTGGTGGATTTACATTTGGCATTTTATCAGTCTGTATTACAAAAACAAAAAGCTAACCTGTCTCCTTTGGCAGCTTCAGAATAAGGTATTGAGATGAAGGTAAAACAAGTACTTTGCTTCCTTCCTTCCTTCCTTCCTTCCATCCTGGCCTTGCCTGCTTTCTTCTTCTTCTCTTCTCTCTGCTCTTAGCTAATGTTTCTTCTTCACTCAAAACCAGCCAATAGATTTGACTCGGTGTCAGGTGGGCCAAGCGTTTCCCCACAAGCACAGGGACTAAGAAGGCTGCTGAAGGGCCGCCTCTTGGAGTTTGGCAGCTCCGTTGGTGCCAGTTTATCCTAAGCTTACTTCCTGGCACTTTGCAGCAGCGCCTTGAATACATCAAGGATCTGTGGGTCCTCTCCAGCAGACAGCTCTGGAGTGTTTTTCTCCAGCCAATCGGAGGCATGGATCTGGTGCCTGAGCGTGCCAATCAGAGAGTCCAGGCTGTCTGGGGGCTTGGATGCTTGGCAGTCCTGCAACACAAACTCCTCAGTGGCCAGCGAGCCCGTGTCAGGAACAGGGCTATCCTTCTCCTTCTGCTGGTCGGATGACTTGCTGTGTGGCGATGACGTAGAATTGACAACCGCAGCATTGTCCGACTCCGCGCTGTCCTCTTCCACCGATTTGTCGCTCTCCTCGTTGGCTTCTTTGACGGAGAGTGAAAAGGCGCTGGTGCTTTCCTCCTCAATTTCTTTCAAGGTCGCCCTTATTCGCTTCAAGCCTGAAATAACACAAAACGTTGCCAGAACTAGTAACTAGTAACTCTCCAATAACACAAACCTTTGGATGAATGAATTAAATAAAATGTGTGATCCAATCAATGTCTAGTGTAAGACACAATATGGAATTAGAGGGATTAACACAAATATGTGAACTCTTCAACATATCATATACGACGAGACTCCGGACTGACCGAGCTGAAGGTGGTGGTGCTGGTTGGAGAAGACGATGCGGAACCAGCCGGGCGTGGAGCAGAAGAAGGCCTGACCACAGCTCAACACCACCTTGTGTCGGAGGAAACGCCTCCAGAGAGACAACTCCTCCTCGAACGTCAGCTCTCTGAGGTACTACGCGGGCGGAGAGATAAAAGTGACACGTCAAGCCCCCGGGAGGGAACAGGCTGATTTTGCGTTTGATTTAGTGCGTGACTTTGAGCTTGGTACCTCTCGGAGGTCGGCCCACACATACAGCGAAGCGGGTCTGTCCAGGTAGGGGACGCCGATACTCTGCAGCTCTCCTGTCAGATAACTGTGAGCAGCTTTCAGTCTAGATCTGTTCTCGGGTAAAAAGTTGTCGCTGATCCACTCTGGAACACGAGAGGGGGAAGTGAGAATACGTATGTGGAAATTAAAGGAAAATCATTGACGAGCTTGCAGCCCAAATAATTCCAGTGTAGACATTTTAAATCCACAAAGCTACTGTAAGGACAGCGGGTCGTGTTAGTGTGACTGACTGGCCTCACCTCTGTCCTTAAGAAGTTGTGCCACCTGGTGCTGGGTGGTTCCAGAGATACCGTGGAATGAGCCCAGCTTCGCCATAGCCTCCACCAGGTCGCTGTTCTCAGTGTACAGAGTGCCCATTCTGGTTCCTGACATTGCAAAATCCTAGAAACAGTAGAAATGGTTTTATTTTTAAATGCACATACACTACCGTTCAAAAGTTTGGGGTCACTTAGAAAAAAAGCAGTTTTTTCCAATGAAAATGACATTAAATTAATCAGAAATAAACTCTATATATAGTTAATGTGGTAAATGACTATTCTCTGTTTTTAATGAAATCTCTACAGAGGTGTATAGAGGCCCATCTCCATGTTCTAGTGGTACATTGTGTTATTGCCTTAGAAGACTAGCAGAGGGTTAAAACCCCCATGAAAACCTTTTTTAAAGCCCCACTATGTAACTTTTCCACCTTAAAATAACAGCTTGAAAAACATTGTGCCGCTACAATGACTTTTAATATCTTGATTTGCGCCTCCGCCACTGCCATCGGGGTCTGTGGGCTGAAAACTGCTGAATGTAAGATGTTGGGAGACGCCCAGTACTTCCGGCGGAAGTAGTTCAACTTGCTGTCTGGTAGTGATTACGCAACGTCTTATAGTGCCAGTCCATGCTCGCAGGTGACTTTTTATTTGCTCCACTACGCGACGCGTAGAGACAGAGTGACATGCCGGCTCGCTGCAGCTGCCTAGACTCGCTGCCGTAGTGCGCATCGATCAGCTGGGAGATCAGCTGTGAGGGCACAAGCCAGAAGAGCCATATATGGCTCGAGAGCCAGATGTTAGATACCTGAAGGGGGCGCTACAGGGGAAAAGTTACAGTGTCGCTTAAATTCTTTTTTTTACTTTTTATTATGCATTTTCAACAAACAGATTATTCCTTGACATTGAAAACATTTTTTTGTGAGCGCAGCTGAAAACAGTTATGCTGGTGAGAGAAGCTCTAAAACTGGCCTTCCTTTGAGCGACAAGTTTGAAGAACAACATTCATATTTCCAATGAAAATCATTATTTCTAACCTTGTCAATGTCTTGACTAGATTTTATATTAATCTTGTATTGATTTAACAAATAAAAGTGTGAGTTTTCATGGAAAAAACAACCTTTTCTCGGTGACCCCAAACTTTTGAACGGTACTATATACGCATGCATAAAATTCCACATCTGCATCCAACCCATCCTCCACAGTGGTGAGCAGTGGGCCGCTCGTAAGCGCCTGGAAAGCAACTTCAGTGTCTCGCTCAAAGACACGTTGACATGCGGACAGGACGATGACAAGCGACAAGCTTCTGATTAAAAGGAGCGTGGAAGCAAACACGATGTTTCATTGTGCTGCGAGCGGGGACATAAAACATCTCACAATCTCATACAGCGCAGAACAGAACGTACCTTGCTCATCCCCCACATTACATGTGTCCTCTGTGTGTCGGGCAGACTGAGAAAAGAGCACATCGTTAGCAGTTAAGCCACGGTCGTTATGATTAAAGGTCTCACGGAGTAATCATGCAGTGCGGTGGGCGCCGTACCTGTCGACGCTGAGGACGCTGTGAAAGGCGACGCGTTCGTCAAACACCGTCAGCATGTACACTTCATCGACGATGGAGTGGAGCTCATTTCTGAAAGCAGGAAATTGTGGAGATAAAGAGAATATGAATATATATATACAGTGCAGCATTAATAATAAACCGGGGTTTTATATTGTTAAATCATTGTTTACGACAAAGAAAATGCAACTGAAGTATAAAATGGTCCCCTCCGCGTCCTGTGTCGGGGTAAAAGCCCTGTGGTTTATGGTTACAACAGCTCAGTGCCTGCAAGCGCCCATGGAGGGAATCACTCTGGCAAGATGATTTAGAAAACATGATGCAGGAGGCGACTTGGCACAGAGCTGCACTTGACAATATGCTGATAGTTAAGAGAGGTGATAAAACTCCATCAAGAGCACTTGCTATTCCGTACGAGGGACGGAGCGCTCGGCCCATAAAATGAAACGGTTTGCGTAGGAACGGTGCGCAGTGCTCTGGCCGCTTTGAGCCCGAAGAGTACGGTGTGAGGTGAGGTCGCAGCGTGAGGTAATGGGGGGAAAGAAAACACACCTTTTGGCAAACTCCAAGAAGGCAATCATCTCCTCCGCAGTGTAGATCTCAGCCAGAGGGTTGTGGGGGTTCATCAGGACCACAGCTCGGATAGTCAAACCCTAACAGAGATGACCAGTTTCGGAGTAAATATAACAGGTCTTCGAAGTCTTAAGAAATTGGGATGGAAAGCCTTCTTTAAATGTTAGTGAAGAGGAAGTGCTGCAGTGTGAATGAATCCATGAATTACCTCTAGTTTAGCCCTTTTCAGCCCTTCTTCTAGTTTGCCCACAGTGAGGTGGAAGGGTCGACCGCCTTTGCCATCGGCCTGAAAATGAAAAACAACAAGACGGCAACATTCAAATTGGACAACTGGCAATAAACCGTACTGAGCGAGAGCCAAGCACATCAAGCACAACCAGAGCAGGTGCATCAGGCGTCGTCTTCCTACCTCGCAGTCCAGAGGAACGTGGAAGAGATTCACGTCACTATACAGATGTAGATCCTCCGTGATGACGCCGTAGAAGGGAGTCGGAATAAGAATGGCATCTGCAACAGGAAACGTACGAGGACCACGAATACACAAACACAGCCATCAAGACCCACGAGAGCTACTCTTTGTAAAGTGGGATAATCTGAGCAATTTTGCACAAATAAATGGTTTCCCAGAAAAATGATCCATGTTGGTAGTAAACATAGAAACATGGGCTCCTTGGGAGGCGTATGATTTTCAAATAGCTTGCATTGACAAACAAATATGTATCATTGCTATAAATGAGACCATTTATGTAGCTGCTCAAATAAAATGGATTTGTTTGAATTATTATTCGACAAATTCCCCATTCTATTGCATTTATAAAGCTATTTTTAATACAGAGAAAGGGTTTTGTTGTAGTTGTTGTGCACATATTTGTATTCATGCAGTAAAGCTGTGGATGTGTTGTGTGATCCTGAACCTACCTTTAGGGTCACAAATGACTGCAGCAATACACGAGAAGAGGGAACTACAGCCATTCATCACCACAACCTACACACACACACACACACACACACACACACACACACACACACACACACACACACACACACACACACACACACACACACACACACACACACACACACACACACACACACACACACACACACACACACACACACACACACACACACACACACACACACACACACACACACACACACAGTTATCCAATTAAGGCTCTGCAAATTAAGTTGGTTAACCAGAAAAACTGTTAGTTCAGCTGCAGCATTTAGCGTCTCTATAGTCATTACAGAGATAATCAGATAAATTCATTTAACCCATTGCTATTTCATTTAAGAGAATAAATGGCTGTAATCAGAGTGTTTTCTGTAGCAGCAGTATGAAACATTCATAAAAGACTTATTTGTGAGTTATTTCATAATGTTCTGAACACCTGCATCAGTCAAGGGATGGGCATCTTCTTTACACGTACCAGCAATCCTGATGGACTTGTGATACAAAAAAGACGAAACAATAACTGCATCCGAGCCCGTTCTAGGTGGACTGCATATATTTGCCTTAAAGCATACAGTTTCATGAATAATATTCTACCAATTCATTGGCTAATACATTTGTACTGTTTGTTTTAAGTCTTGTGACTTGATTCTTCTGAAATGTCTTGTGTTGTTTCTAACTTTGGTTGTTTAAGTTTTGATGTGAACCGTTTAAGCTGCCGTCGTAAAAATAAATGTAATGTCTTTGACTGAGAAACACAATTAAAAGCAGTCAATGTGCCCCAGCCCCTTGTATTTACCCCAACAACAAATATATTGTTTCTTTAAAGAAGTTTAAAATGAAACTGCTTTTTTTTTCCTGCGGAAAAGCACAAAGTCAAAAGTGCATCTAATCATTCTGAAGAAGTTTTAAATGATTAATGTATTGAGAGAATTGTAGCGCTGTATTGTGGTTCAGGTGGCACGACAGTAGATGTAATAATGTTCAGCAGTTTAAACTCTTGACGATGAATAATTATTTATTTGTTGTCCTTATTTTGAGAATGAAGTTGTAGTATGAAGTGCTGACTATCTGCTGTCGTAATATGAATGTTGTAGAGTATTTCCCTCTCACATTTTGTCGTCGCCTTACAGAATGTAAATTTGATAATGAACTTCTGAAGTGTGACGACTGCAAATACTGTGAGTATTATGTCTTATGTCTTGTGTTAAATGTGAACACCAACAGCAACACTCTCCACTCACGTTGTCAGCCTTCAGTGGCTTTGGAGAACGGCAGTAGTGAGTCAGGAACTTTGCAACTTCCTCTCTCAGGCTGAAAGAGAAACGCGGTTATGCAACGGGTTCAGTCTGAAAGGTCTCGTTAAAATGTAACAGGACCTTTCGTCTTTATTGAAAATAAAGGTGAACTTTAATCTCTTACAATGGGTGTGACCTCCAGTCTGAATACTGCAACAAGGATGGGGCAACATACAGCATGTCCGGCTTGGTCAGCTGTAGCAGAAGAAGAAAATTAAATGAATTTGCGAATGCGGGCAGAATAATTAAATTACCAGGATGTGAGTTCAACGTTAATCTTACCCGTTTATGAAGGAGATCATAGCAGAGCTTATTCTCACTGGTAGCCATGTTGATTATACCCTGGGAGTGACACAAATAAGTTTGTTATGGTGTCTTTTTTTGGCCACACAAGAGCTGTAACAGTTATTTTGTCATGCCACAGACTCACATCGGGGTTCTCTGTGTCGTGGTGTTTGTCCATGGCGTATTGAGCATAGCTCTCCTGGAGAATACCCTGATTTTGTCGGATGCTGTTGCCACGGTTGGACAGGTACACGCTACGGCCGAAAGGCTCTGCACCTCTCAGCGTTGCCAAAACATTGTGGGACCGTCTGCCGGCCTTTGCAGACGTAGGCGGCGTCGACTTTACAGTCGCCTGAGTGGAAACCACCTGTGCAGCGGGAGCTTCTGAGGGCGGCTGGGACGAGGACGACGAGACGGAGGTGGCAGCGGTGGTCATCAACGACGCCGACAGATGAGCCAGGTGAGAGAAGGACGGGGCGGTCGTGGCGGCGGCCGACGCGCCCTGTCTGACAGCGGCCAGCGCCCCGGTGAGCATGCTGAACAGGCGGAGCTCGTGCTGCCGCTCCTGCTCCGCCCTCCTCTCCTCCCGCTGCTCCCTGCGCTCCTCGGCCTGCAGCTCCCTCTCCAGCCGCGCCTCCTCCAGGGAGAGGAGGCGCTCCTCTGCTGACTGCTGCCACTTCAGGAAGCTGGCCAAGGCTTTATCCAGGCTCTTTTGACCGTTGCATCTTGCTCCCCCGTGGCCCCACGAGGCTTTGCCGCTCAGGCGACGCTTCCTCTGTCTCACGGAGGTCGAGGGGTGAGACGCCTTCGCACTGGGCTGCTCGGGTGTGTCCTGTGGGACAGGACCACCAACGACCTGGGGGGTAGCTGTGGCCGAGCAGGCAATGTTCAGGTCACTAAAACCTAGGGGTGTGAAAAAGAGAAATCATTTTTCAATGACACGTCACTTTATGACCTTGTGGTGATTACTTTGATACAATTACAATATAATAACTCCTGATATAATAACTCCTGAACCTGAAGGGGAGATTCTTGCATTGGTCGAGCTCTCTCCTCGACCCAGAGAGTCGTCCGGCCCCAGCAGAGACTGCCCGTCAGTTTCCCGGTCATCTCCAGATCCATAGTACATCTCGGGGGGAGCGACGCGTGAATTCAGCATGCTCTCCTCAACATCTTCACATTTAATATCCAGTGGATCTCCAGCCTTCGGAGGCTGACCAAACAGAAACCCGCCTGAGGAAGTGGGACCAAAGGCGCCAGCTGCTCCCTGCAGGTAGATCTCAGGCCCACCTTGGCTCTGAAACATCTGCTGAGCTATGACAGCTCCGCCCATGGAGGAGTAGGTAAAAGCAGGTCGGTTCGCCAGAACCCTGTCCATCACGTCGTAGAACTTCCACGACCTCATTTTGTGGTTGTCCTTAATGCGGCGGTACTCCAGCTTCATCTTTTTGATCTTCTCCCTGCACTGATCCCCGGTGCGATAGATGCCCTTGTCGCGCAGAATGTGCGCGATGCGGTCGAAGACGCGCTGGTTGCGCAACGAGCTCTCCAACTCAATCTGGACCGACTCGCCCGACCACAGCTGGAGCAGCTCCACGATCTCCGGGTCGGTCCAGTTGCTGCCTCGCTCGTGCCTCCTGCCGCGGAAGTCCATTCTCGAAGTTACAGGACGTGTTCTGCAACACCAGACGGCGGGACAATAGAGACATATTAGCGGGCACCGCGCGTCGGAACAACTCGATGCGACGTCGACAAACTGGTCACGGGTCCTGAGTTTACTGAAGCAATAAATGCACGATATTTACCCACTTGTGTGCTCTGTCCGCAAATCAAAAGCGCAGCTCTTCGGGAGCAGACTGTTGTGTCGCCGTCACTCAGGCGTGACGCGCACGTAGGTAGTAGACTCATGTCACGGCCGGTTAGCCCGGTTCCGACTGGTTGAACCCGCAGAGTTCAGCTCAGGTCGGGTTAAGATATGTACTTCATTGATTGGAGCGAATTGGTCAGAACTTGGCGAGACGGGGGGGGATTAGACATACGTCCGCGTACACACACATCTACTTCCGGGTTGACGGCACATGCGCGCTATCCTTATTCCGGGATAACTTTGGCCCGCGCTAAGGCAGAGCTGCTGAAAGCCGGCTGTGTTTCACTCGCACCGGGCTGTGAAACTGGGAGAGGAACCAACCACGTGAGCCAGGCGGGAAGCGGGGCGCTATGGCCCCCTCTACCGGGCGGTGTGCGTCTTTCTCTCGTGTGTAAATTGGACAGACGTCCGGAAGATGTCGCTCACACACCGGGCCGCAAACCGCCGGACGAGCCGACGGCATTGAAAACAAGGACGTGTGTTTTGAGTACAAGCGCAGTCCAGTGAGCCCTCATAACGATACAATAACGACGATAGAGGCTGAAACCAACGCAAACAATTATTATATTTAGAGTAAAAGTCCCGTCACACCATTAGCAAAGCATTAATCGAAGCGTTGTAGGCACAGATGAGTCCCTTTTATAATCGTGTACGTTTACAGTTGCACGTCGTGGATTATTAATGTAATATTACACCATTATTGATTAATTAATCATTTTTACCTGCTCGCGAAGACAAACTGTTAATGACGAACATGAAGTGTAAAAACGTGACCTTAGGCTCGTGCGTTCCTCATTTTGAGCGACATGAAAACACTCACCCGCCCCTCCCGGCGGCCGCGGGGAAACAAATCAAGCGCACGCGACAGTCTAGTGGCCCTAAACGTGACGTATTTCCTGGAGAAAATGGTTTGTAGCACTTTGTTGTGATCTGCGTACAGTAGTGATCCGTTATATTGTATCGGCACGCAGACCCCGTCATTCTCCTTTTTTTCCCCCATCACTGTCCCATTTATTTATTGTCTGAATTAATACAAGCTGCACGTTACCCGAGCAAAAAAACAAGTGAAACAACTGAACAAAGACCACTAAGAAGAAGCACCGGGCACGATATAACGACCCTGGTGGCAAGTTTGTGGAGCGAGACAGGAGAGTTGCACGGAGCACCTGGAGGAGGATGGGCGTGATCGGATCGCATCTTTATTCATCTCCTGAACAAAGTAGAGGACGCACCGCCTCAGGTTAGGTAAAGTTGAAAGTCACCTCATGAGAAAGGAGAGTCTCCGCCCGGAGGAGGAAGAAGAGGAAGAAGACAATGAGAAGGCTGGACCCTTCGTTTTATTCTTGGCATCTTAGTTTCTGTGAAAGCCGCGAATCAGGTGTGTTACAGCAGGGCGGGGAGCCGGAGTGGGTGGGAACAATGGGAGTATTTGCGGAAAGCATGACGGCTTTTTTTGCATAAAGTCTCTGATCCGCGTTGCCGACGGCTCTCACCAGTCTTCCCAGTCGCGAAACTCATTACCCAGTGCGGGGAACAGGCTTCCTCCATCCAGCACAGGTGGATCTTTGTTGTATTTATTGGAGGAGATGACTTGACCGGCTGGTCCGCGGCGCTTCCACGCTGAAGTTTATTGTTGGTAAGATAACGGCGTTCGTGTTTAAACTCTTGTATTTATTTATTTGTGCAGTTTTTCTGCAGGATGTCGCGATTCTGTTTATTTTATGTTTATTTGTTGCTCTCTCTCTCTCTCTCTCTCTCTCTCTCTCTCTCTCTCTCTCTCTCTCTCTCTCTCTCTCTCTCTCTCTCTCTTTATATCTCACTCTTGTGCACAGGCTCGTACATTTTCTTTGTTTCCTTTTTCAATTAGTTTTACCTCAGGAGAGGCATATCTTGTTTAGACCGCTATTCATCCTCACACTGGCATCAGATGCGTGTGTCTATTTTAAGAAAAGTAAAGTGTGCTCAGTTTGGACCAACGTCCTGGAAAAACTCAACTTCAGGGGATATTACTCATCATATTGTGTCCTTTGGTTGTTATTTATAAACAATGTTGTTACATCAAGTGCAACTCCCAGTGGGTTCTCAACAAGGGAGGAAGTCAAGGTCACACGCTTTTGAAGCACAGCACTGCTCTAAGATTCCTCCTCAATTGGATTACACTACCTCATCCATCACAGATTACCCTATGAAACGAACCTTTTGATGCCTGTTATTGTTGTGTCTAAATCGTGTCCAGGTCAGATAATAAATTAATAATAACAATCATTTTAAAAAGGGATGCTCCCCTGTGTATGTTGCTGTAGGAATTCGGACTGTGTGGTTTACATGCACCTCTACATCTCTGTTGATTTATTGCCAGCGCTGGGTTTAACAATGCTGGTAATCCTTCAATAGCAAACTCTCAGGAGCACAGCTTTTTATAAGAAGCATAAAGCAGGAATCCAGTGGTGGAGAGAGAGAGAAGTAGAAAGTCACACAACAATATAACTCATCTATAAAGTAGGGCAGAAAGTGTCGTGGATGAGAGGACGTTTGACACAGGGAACAATGCCAAGACTCAGGTAGCTGGATCTCTCTGCGGGACATTACTTACAGAATTGATTCTTGCTCCTGGACACACTGCTGCTGTCCTAGACAACATTTTTATCGGGCTTTCCCATCTCCGCCGCTCCTAGGCACTGGGAGCAAAGATGGATCAGGCTTTAGTGACACTTAGTCACGGCGTTCCCGCTCACTTAAAAGTGTGTCTCTGACGATGGCCGCACAGCTCATTTCTAGCTGTACGCCGTTTTTTGGACAGAGCACAACATACCTTTTAAATTGTAGCAATTTCCCCTCGCAGGAGAGAATGCTTGGCTGTCAGTGGTCCTTCACAAATGCTGCAGTTCTCTCCTGTGCCTTGGTTTCCTGTGAGAGTGCAGCCCAGAGCGCCTGGTGGGTGTTGATGTGTCTGCTGGGCCTGAATTGGAGCTGGAGTGCTGCATATGGTCTGTCACAGCTTAGAGTGCCTGTCATTGCCAATGGAAATCGCCTGTTCCCCTCCATAAAGAGTAGCTGTGGTATTCTGTCACATTGTGGTTATTGCATCTCTCCAGAGACATGCTAATGGAGCGAAAGGTAGCTGAATGCGCGTGCTGCACATTTGCACTTGCAGACATGTTCATTCAACTGGAGGCCTCTGCAGTTTCTCTGGGGCCGTTGGGGGTCAAGGCTTTTCCTGGTCATACAGATTTTCCAGATGGGTGGGAACATTTAATTAATAACCAGCACTTTATGAGAGGTCAATCTAGAGCTGGGCTATACTATATACTATATACTACATTAGAATGGGCTGGACTCGTTGCCATGATATTGATTGTGTGGTGACATTATCTGTTTGACTGGTGGGCAACATGAATATTCTGTGATATGTCAGTATAGGCCATCAATGAACCTCCTGCGTGTGTGTGTGCGCGTTTGTGTGTGTGTGTGTGTGTGTGTGTGTGTGTGTGTGTGTGTGTGTGTGTGTGTGTGTGTGTGTGTGTGTGTGTGTGTGTGTTCCCCTCAGATTTTGCCAGATTTCTTCGCACTCAAATTAAAGCAGTCTGGCTCATAAATTAAAAGCTATTGTTCCTGAAAGCTGCAAGTCCGTAGAATATCCAGCCGCGCTCCACACTGTTGCCCCCGCTCTCCAATGATGATAACCAGACAATAATAAATGCACAGCATTGATGCTTTGCTGATCCATCACCCTCTCCACTCACAGGACAAGAACCACTCTGGTTGCACTTCACTGAGCAGCGAGGGGGGGGGGGGGGGGGGTGAAGGGCACCCTCGTCAAACGCACCTCGGCTGTCATTGAGGCCCACTGATAATTCAATATGATGATGTAACGTTTTTCTGTGCGATGCATAATCGTGGTCGTCTAAATTGATAGCACGCTCACAAACTAGAATGTCTCTGAAAATCTGATTTTAAATGTGATCGGATCAAAGGAGAAAGTACAAAGTCATTTGTTAAGTAATTAATTGCTCAGATGCTCAATATGAATTTTCCAGCAGAATTTGCTCAGCTAAATCTTTTGCCAGGAGCCACCTGTTGGTGTTTCTCCTGCTGTTGAGAGCCATATAGAGAAAGGGATTTTTTTTTTTAAACCGGCATCTCTGACAACTACTTCTTGCCGTTCTTGTCGCCCGGAGTTACTGAACTACGTTTTGAGTTCTGTCAATAGCTGGAAGCAGAAGGTGGGGAATCAATAATTCAAAGCTGTCGTGTTATTTCTGCAGACCGTCGGCTTGTCACCGAGCAGTCACCTATCCACCGCTGCATGTCCACCAGCTCACTTACTCACAACGTAGCGCTAATCTGGAAAGAGGTTACGCAACGGATCTTCTATTTCTGTTGTAGTTTACAATCGTTAGAGTCTACGGTTTTAGGTTCTCCCCTAGTTTGGAGGTTGAAGCTTCACCTCAGTTTCAGGCCTTTGATGTATATTGTAAGAGTAAGCAGTCTCTTGTTAACTCCTCTCCAGGCTGTGTTTTGAGAGGAGGTGTTTTGGGCGTTATTATGTGCTCGTTATTTCTTGTAATGTCGTGTGGGGGAGGGATACCCCCTTCTCTCATCCTCTCTCTCCATCTATTCCTCCCTCGCTAGCTTGGTGACAGCAGACCCCTTGCTCTGGTTCTTGTGACTCCAGCATAGCATCTAATGAGCTCAGAAGAATTGCACCACAGGAAGAGTGACAGCCCCTGGTCATGTTTCCACCACCTGTGCTGCTGCTCTCCAATCCACACCCACTCCTAGACCTATCTGCACAGCCACAGTATACAGTCAGATTCAGAGAGCCTCTCCTCCTTAAATAGTGTAGATGTTTTCAAATTGCCTACTGCCAAGCTATACACATTCTTTAGGATTATACGGTTTTATTTTCCAAGTCCACAGGAACAAGCTGTTATTAGAGTGGTGTTTGAAATCAATATGGATGCACTCCCTGAGAGGAGTTTATTTTACAGGATCCAAACCAAAGCTATAGTGGGAAACCTCACGCCCGATATCTGAGAGTATCCAAAGGCCACGGGCAACATGTCGTCATATCCCTGACATGTGTGCCTGGCCCCGTTGCTTCTGGTCTGTGCTGCCATGTGATGTAACTGTTGTTACATGCTGTCTATCGGGGTCAGGAGGGGAAGAGACTCGGTGATGAGGTAAACTGTCACCTCCTGCAAAATAATCACTTAATTAAAATGCACTGTGAAAATACAACGCTTCTTTCTTTCACCCTCAATGCCGAAGAGGAGTCCACACACACACACACACACATACACACACACCCAGGCCCAGTCAGTGGAGCTGTTTATTCTACTGCAGGTTTGCCTTACCTTGCAGAAGATAGGCTGCTGCTTAAAAGAAAAAATCCATTAACAAGGCTGAAAGTCTAACGCTTCACAGCAGCCCCCCCTTAAAGCCTGAAACGGTCGTCAAACTCCACAACTTGAAACTGACCATGAACACAGCACCGAGGATAACATTTTTAATTTGTCCTCAGTGTGACCATAGATGGAGGAAAGACCACATGGCGTTTGGACTCGAGATGGTTTATCTCCTCGGGAGCCTAAAACTGCTGAGCAAAGATCATCAAAATCTGCATATATATCCATATATCTTGTGTCACAACAACAGCATGGCGGTGAGATGAAAACAGCTCCATTGATTGCTTAAAATAAAGAGCTCATCTTTTAGGGAGAATGAATGTGATCAGCCCGACTTTTATTGCCCCCTTTGTATTGACATATTCAGACATAACTAGATATTCAAAAAAATATACTGACGAGAGCAACCTGTCCCTGTGTGCACCAGCCTTTCTCCATCTTTCTCTTCTTTGAACCGGCTACAAAGGGTTATATTGGAAATTAAATTCCTTTTGAATTTCTAAACCTGCCAGAAAATCCATTGGAAAGTCAAAAGTGAACACAACAGACTTACTTTTCCTCAATTCAAAAGGCTGAACCTGAACACTGAGAGGAGCTCCTATTTCTTTCCACATGAGTGAAGCAGGGACGGCCTCACTGACTGGCACCACGACGCCACATCGGCAGGAGGACCGGACATGCATCTGAACCTGCATCATCTCCCTCCTCTTCATCTTTCTCCTGGATGGGCCGATATACATATCAGATTCCCTCATCGTGTCATCTTCCCTCTCACTCCCAAGTCCATTCACTTCTCACACATGCTTTCCCTTTTTTATGTGTGACTTACGGGCTTCTTTCCTGTGACTCTAATAGAGCGACAAATCAAAACTACCGTCGCTGTGTACTGGTTTGCTTGGAGCTCATTCTGTATTGCAGCAACATGCCTACTGTATATCATTACCATACATAACCATTCTGGAAAAAGTAAAAGAAAGAAAAAACTTCTGTTCTCAGCAGAACCCGTTTCTTTTGATCTAATATATTTGTTTGCACATTTATGAATACGTTTTTGCCGTCTGACAATGGAGCGGTGAGCTTAGCATAATGCATGATGAGGTACCGTGGATGTGCTGTTTATTGTAGTTTCAGGCTTGGGAGTAGTCTGCAGAAGGTAATTCAGGCCCAGCGGTGACCCAGTTAAGAAGGCCATATTAGTGTTAAAGCCGTCTCGTCCTCTCATCTCTAGGACGCTGTTCTACTTTGCTGCAGTAACGCAGAGCAGCCCCATTCCCTGTGAAGTGTGCTCCTGTTCATGGATGCCCGGGTGGCCCTGCTGCACTTATGGACAGCCCTTGTCCTCCTGACGGCGGAACTGAAGTGGACGGATGCTGCAGAGGTCTACACCAACGCCTGGGCTGTCCAGATCAATGGTGGGCCAGAGGAAGCGGACCGCATCGCCAGGGAACACGGTTTCATCAACCATGGCCATGTAAGTCCTTCTTCTGTGTCTGTGTCTGTGTGGGTGTGTGTGTGACTCAATAACTACCTATCACTGGCACTGCATGTGAGACTGTATCCATACACAGCGAATCAGGGAATACAAAAATATTGCACATCAAAGCTGAGCATCAGAGGGCCAGACATGACCCCTGCAGGCATTCCTTCTTTTGCAGCAGATTGCAAAAGTATGGCGGACCCTCTCCCCCTCCTCGTATATTAAGTGGAGCGCGAAAGACTTCCAAACACACTGGCAGACGGTTGTGTTTACAGAGCAGTGTTGGGAATAAATGGGAATAACCTGACTGTTATCGCAGGGTTTCAAGGAAGGTTGTTCCATTTAATTATGATGTAGGTAGTTTAGTTTTTACTGCCACCTCTTCAACTCCTACTCTTGGTGTTGCCAAAGTCATTTTAATTAAATTAGCCGTTGTGTTAGCAGATAAGAATAGGGTGTAGGGACGGGAAGTAGTCGTGACTTCTTTTCTCAGCGGTGTGTTAAGTCACTTGAATATTAAAATGCTTCAGAAGCTAAGCTGTTCCATATTTGTGCTCGGCAGCTGACAGCGAGTCGCTGTGTGGTCCCCTCTTCCCCTGTTGCTCCACTTGTGACTTGACTTCATTTGCATGCATCTTTGTGGCGCTGCTACACACGCCGGTGAACAACCTTCTGGATGACTCCTTTGGAGTCTGCGTAGGAGGTTCTGCATACACACCACCCACACACACACCCTTAAATAAAGAGGATTTTCTAAAAGAACGGTTTGCAAATTTAGTCGGCTTATCTTTGCTTTTTTTTTTTTTGTGTATAGAGGTTTTTTTGGGAGTGCAAAGCCAGATGTCTTTAGTCTCCCCGTTATTATATAACAGTTGTAACATGGATTTACAAATGTGTGTCATTATTAAATGCCCTTTATTGTCCAGAATATAATATTAAATTGTATTCATGTGGCTTAACGTTTAGCTGGTCTGAGGAAAGTTTACATTCTGTTGAGATTTGGAGTTCATTGGATCTGGACGGTTGTTCCAACAGTGGAAAAACATTGTACTTCATACATTAGTCTTAGTGAATTGGGTAAAATTAAATGTTAAATATTCTTCTCACACAGCACGCATACATGTTCTTGACCGACCCAGGGACATGATGCGGTTATGTGGTCACTTTCCCTTAAAACAACCTGGATGGCTTCCTTTCTCCAGTTTCTGTCCTTCATGTCATTCAAACCACAAAGACATCCGCCTCCATTCTATCACTGAATGAAAGCAGAGATGTATAGTTTTATTTGCTCCCTCTGTTCACCTGTGATTGAGTCAAAGGAGAATACTAGAAGCAGTCACAGGAGCGATGATGATGCCAGATGGCAGCTTTTGATTTTCACTGCGTCTGACATGAAACGCGTGTCGCCGCAAAGCGGGGCCTAATAAAACGAATAAAGACTCTCCTCATCCGAGCCAACCAACAGGTCCGTTCTGTGGTTCTCACCTCAGCCCACAAGATGTCTGTCTCCTTTACAGATGTGGAAGAAATGCTATAGTGGAGCTTATTTATGCACCTTTGATGTGAGAGGCAGATATTACACCACTCTCTTTAGGTTTAGAGAAGGTGACAATGGATAATAAGAAAAGGGAGAAGTAGAGAAGCAGGTAGAAGGATAATTGACAATTTGAAAAATAAGAACGGAGGATAGTATTAAGAACTGAAAAGCTTGACTGCAGGTTGGCCGGAAGGGTGAAATTTTATATTAGCCACCGTCTGAAATTAGATTTTGTGTGAGTACATCTTCAGTCATTGTTTCACAGAGGCACCCAAATAAGTTTTATTTTCGTCTCTATTCCCTAAGAGGGGGCTATGAGGAAGGATGCTCTCCAGGAGTGGTGCAGTGACAGCCCAGTGTGTGTATGGCTGGCGGCCTACAGGGGAAACGGCCTAGTCATGTTTACGTCATCCTTGGTTGTTCTTCAGAGCACTCGGAGATCAAGGAGGCTGATGTAGCCTATAATCGCGAGGTAATGGGATTTTTATCACTAATGCGATTATGGGATCATCACGTAACTGATTGTTTGTTCCCCGCAGTGTTCAGATATGCCTTATTATCTTGGTGTGTCTTTTAAGTATTTGCAGATTCACATATTATGCTTGTGTGTGTGTGTGTGTGTGTGTGTGTGTGTGTGTGTGTGTGTGTGTGTGTGTGTGTGTGTGTGTGTGTGTGTGTGTGTGTGTGTGTGTGTGTGTGTGTGTGTGTGTAAACACATGTGTTCAACACCAGTAAGTACTTTGTTCAATATGAAGTGTTTTCTTCTTTTCTTCTAATGATTTTATACCCGCGTGGGCGTTCCAGACCAGGGTTTAGAGCTGAATATCACTTTGTTCTCCTGGTGAGCAGAGTCAGAGTCATTGTTGTTATGAGGATGGGCATGCTCTGTGGGCGTTGATGGACTGAATCACCCCGCTTTGTGGAGTAGATGTCTAATGCCAGATCCCGCTCTGAGTCTTTCTATCTCTCTATTGTTCTCTCTAAATCTTTCCATCTGGGTCTCTTTCTCTCTATCGTTAACACACTCTATAATTATGCTTTTGTGTAAATGTAACCTGAAATAAACAATACACAGGTTATCTAACTTCCCACTGTGGACTCCATCGTCCGTGGCCTTCAAAGCTGCAGGACAACAGTCCCCTGTGATGCAGAGGCAACAGGTAGCTTCCAGCTGGTCGGGGTTTGATGGCTGTCACCCTGTGTCGGCTGATTGCACGAGCTAGTATTCCTTCAAAAGTAAATATTCCTGCTGCAATTTCCCAATTTCAAAACATCCCAGCCCAAAACATACACAAACCCAGACTGGCTATGTGCTATGTGTAATGTGCTCCGAGGCCATTGTGCATCACTCTGCACATGATGCCCTGCCAACTATGTGATGCACCAGTCTCCTAGCTCATTATCTCTCTCTCTCTCTCTCTCTCTCTCTCTCTCTCTCTCTCTCTCTCTCTCTCTCTCTCTCTCTCTCTCTCTCTCTCTCTCTCTGGGTTTTAAATGAGGTGTACTGGCATGAAATGTAACAAAGGTAAATACATGAAATACACATGTCTCTCGCTGTCTCTCATATCTACCTCTTTCTCTCATATCTACCTCTCTCTCTCTCTTTCTCTCATATCTACCTCTCTCTCTTTCTCTCATATCTACCTATCTGGCTGTGTGAGCTTGACTGGTCCCAATGGTTTGGATAGAGTTCATGTTTTATTGCTTAAGAAATGACACTGATGCATTTTAATAATGCATGCACAAGTGCTCTTTGGGTAATATAACATTCGGATTAGTGTGTGTTTTAAGGTAAGAGTTTATTAAAATAACATCAAACGTATCTCCTTCTTACACTCTGGTTCTCCATCTCTTGTGTCTTGTGTGCATATTTGCTCTAAGAGGTTGATATGCTCACATTGTGCCACTCTAGTTTTACTCTTAGAAAATCTTAGACCGATACTTCTCTGTTCTGCAGCAAAGCCTGCACCTGCAGTATTGGCTGTCTTTTATTTCCCCCAGGACTTTGAGGGAACATGAGGAGTGCCTTTCTGCATAAAGCTGTGAAGTCTTGCCGCTGGCACCAACAAACCACAACACGGGAGTCTCCAGGGTGTCGCTGTGTTAGGGTGGTACCTGGAGGACATTCCGAGAAAGTGTTAAATTGTTTGCTCTGTCACGCTAATCCCTCAAGTCACTTTCAGAATGAGCTCATACAACTATGAATTATGATTCTTCAATGCTATATTCTTATGAAACCTGAAACTCCTCCCCATCACAGACTCTCCCCCATCACACACTCCTCCCTAATAACAGACTCCTCCCCATCACAAACTCCTCCCCATCACACACTCCTCCCAAATAACAGACTCCTCCCCCATCACACACTCTTCCCTAATAACAGACTCCTCCCCCATCACACACTCTTCCCTAATAACACACTCCTCCCCCATCACACACTCCTCCCCAATAACACACTCCTCCCCATCACACACTCCTCCCCAATAACAGACTCCTCCCCCATCACACACTCCTCCCCAGTCACACACTCCTACTTAATAACACACTCCTCCCCATCACACACTCCTCCCTAGTCACACACTCCTTCATAACACACTTCTCTCCATCACACACTCCTCCCCCATCACGGACTCCGCCCTTATTATACAATTTTAAATATGCAGCGTTTTTCTTAGTCTCTTTTCATTTTCATCTTGTTGGGCAACGTACTGAGACTGAGTTCATCATTATTAACTCAAAATACTAATATTCATACTAATTGATTGATAAACATTGAGCGAAAATGTTTCAGACATTTCTCAAAAGCATTTGTCTTGTGGCTACAGAATGTTAATAACGCATCATTTATTCATCGGTAAAATCATTGAAATAAGTAATCCTGAAAAAATATTTATTTAGACCCTTTGCAACATTTTCAGAGCTCATAAAATGCGAACATAAACCAGTCTTATGGCTGCTTTGTATCACCTTTCATATCACTCTTTATCTATTGGAAAAAAAATAGTATTTGAACATGCAGACATTAACATCAAAATGATTCTAGGCTGGAGTAATGTGTGCGGAGTCACATGAGTTAACATAGCTGCTGCAGGCAACACATTAGTTTCAATAACCATTAGGTGTGTGTGTGTGTGTGTGTGTGTGTGTGTGTGTGTGTGTGTGTGTGTGTGTGTGTGTGTGTGTGTGTGTGTGTGTGTGTGTGTGTGTGTGTGTGTGATGGTTAGTTATCTTCCGGTTTGGTACAACCTCCTGCTCCTGCTTACCGACTCACAGCCGCACTCTAAAGCATTTGTGACTGCCTGCCCGCTGGCGCAGCGATGTGCAGCCTGCTCTGGCATCAGCTTTTCATGGAGAAAATATCCAGCATATTATTTTCAGTAGATTTACTCTTGTTTCGCGAGACGAGGTGGGGGTTGGGGGCATTATTTTGTTGGCATAACACACGCATTATTCTCAAGGCCATTTGGTATTTGAAAAAGTAGTCCTATAGGTATGTGTACTTTGTTATGAATTGTGAATCATACTTTAGTGGCTGAAGCCTCATTCATGCTTGTCCTCCTGTTTCCTACCTCTCTTATATGAGGTATTCAATTCCTGCCTCTTTCTTCTGTCAACACAATTTCTTGTAAAATCCGGTGGGGAATGTTGCTTTGCGATCTTCTCATCTAGTTTTTTGTCTGCAATTTTTTACCTTCTATCCTCTTCCATCTTTCCATCTTAAATCATCCAATATTTGCCAGTTGTTTAGAAGTCTGGTCTCTCTCTCTTACCCTCTCTCCCTCTCACCCCTCTCTTTCAGTAATACTCGCCTACCGTCTAGTTTCACTTTATTTCAGTGTTTACTGATCTGAGGGAAGTGTACCTCCTCGTCCCAGAGCTGTCTCTCATTAAAATGCACCACTTCATTTAATGGAGCCTTCAGCCCTTTTATCTTTTTCCAAAAATGTCTCAGAGAAATGGGATGGTGCTACGCTAGAGAGATCCTCAGAAACCGTTGGTCAAAAGGTGATCAAAACGGTGTTTTATAAGTACAAATCATGTTCACTCTTAAGTCTGCTAGAAACGGTGCTTAGGTAACACATTTGCATTCAGGTTCTGGACTGGAAGGGAAGGAAGCTTCAAAAAAGGGATGTTGTTTTCGTGCTTCGGGTAGTGGGATGACGCAAAGACCAGACGGTAAAGATCAAGTGCATAGAGTCTATCAGACAGCTCTCTCTGTTCCTCTGAGATATGGAGCCAGCCAAGCGTGTTCATTGTCTGCCTCCATGCTGGTCTCTTCCCTTCAGGGAGGGCTTTTTAAGACCACTCGCAATCATAATCTGCCCATTATTGATTGAGGATAACTTTGAGTCAATTGAAGATGGAACGTTTCTTTTGTAAGACATTGACTTCTGTCCACATGGAGGAATGTAGCGACCATATAGTTCAGCTTTAGCTTTAGCTACAACCGCTTTGAGAGTGTGCTCTTCTTCAGCGACTGTACTTCCCTTCCACAGATATTGTCTTTCATAGCATGAAAAGAGAATAAACAAGCCACGCCCAAGCATTAAAAACACATGACCAAACACTGTTTCATACGTCAACATGGGAATGTGATACATTTATAGATTATTGATCCACTTTGTCCAAGAGTTCTCAAAGTATTTTTTCAGGATCAGGCGAGTCCTGGAGATATCTCCAATGTCTCTGTTTGCATCACCTTGTTTGCTCTCTTCATAAAATATATAGATCATTTGAAGATTTAGAAATGAACTGTTGTATTACATGAGATACAGGGTTCGTACGGTCATGGAAAACCTGGAAAAGTCATGGAATTTTTAAATGGTCATTTCAAGGCCTGGAAAAGTCATGGAAAAAACTTAAATCATAAAAGTTTTGGAAAAGTCATGGAAATGTGTTATAATCACGTTTATTTACGCAGAGTTTGAAATAATTAATATGTTTTTTAAAGAAAAACGCTCAAAATATAAGCCGGCGTACGCTCTCAATACGTAAAATTTTCTAAATTGTTCATGTTTTTACCGAGATTTCAGTTTGGTCATGGACATTTGGTTTAAAGTCATGGAAAAGTCATGGAAATCCATCGGGCAAAATGTGTAAGAACCCTTTGTAGTGGAACCTGGCTCTTCAATTGTGAGCAGAGAGGTGTGTGTGTGTGTGTGTGTGTGTGTGTGTGTGTGTGTGTGTGTGTGTGTGTGTGTGTGTGTGTGTGTGTGTGTGTGTGTGTGTGTGTGTGTGTGTGTGTGTGTGTGTGTGTGTGCATAGCAAATGTTATCGTGAGGGTGTTTTCCTGCACCGTACGCGCAGCATTCAGGTGTGTATTGCAGAACAGTTTGAGTAACAGTTCATGACAGCGCGATCAGTTTAAAAGTGGGCTGCATAATGTGCAGTCGGATGTGTTTTGCTGAAGTGTCTCAGGCTGGCGAAGTCCATCAGGACCGATGAGGGTCTACAGACATTTGCAATATCATTGTGAAAGACTCAGGGAAGCTCCGCCTCTGAATTGCTCTTTCGTTGTGTTAATTGCGTCGATCCATCAATTATAAATGATGTCAATTTAATGCATTGATCTACGAGAAGAAATAATCAAATACCTGACTCATCAAATTGAAATGGAACGACTCGCTCCAACGCCCGGATTAAAGAACAGAAGCTGGCCCTCTCGCTGCTCCGGCCATCACTATCACCAGTACGGCTGCCCTGACAGAGACGTGCTGCTAATGTCGCTACAAACGCTGCCGCTACTGCTCGGGTAAAATGTCTACCAGACCTGCTAAACAATCCCAAAAATGGTAATAAGAATAGAATAATCCATTTTGGTTAATCGGTACTGAGTCACTTTGAGTTTCCCCAGATGGAACTGAATCGCCTCAAAAAATGTAATAAGAATAAGCCCTGCTGAAGCAAACTGCCAACCTGAATATGTGCATTAAATCAATGCCAGCAATCTTCACACCACACACACATCATTTTAAGTGTGAAAAAAGTGTCGCTATCTCATTCCCTATCCTTCCCACGGGTTTAAAAAACCCTGCACAGACCATGAGTCAGCCTTTGGATCTCCACATTGAGAATAACCTCAAGCTCACTGCATACCAAACAACAAGGATGTTCAGGCAATGCAGGCACTCGGTCACCGACCAGTGTTTTTTCTTTTTCTTCCACTTTTAACGTAATTCATAAATCTTTTTTTATGTGAGCATTCTCTTCTAGGCTTTGAGAAAACAATATTATAAATGTAATATCTGGGTATCAAGAAAGTTGTGAATGAGAATTAGAAATAAAACAATACTGTTGTAGGTGAGGAGAATAATTGTTACCCAGAGCTGCGAGTGAGGGATCAGATTAGTGCTCAGCCAGTATTACGTTCTGAACAGCTCTTTTTATCCCGGCTCCACTAAAACATGAAACAGCAAAGACGGCGCCATCTGAAGCTTACTAGTGAGCAAACAACATGTTATTTGACTGACTGAGCACACAAGACAAGTTATTAAGAAGTTATTAGTTTTTGCTGCCATCTGCCCACAGGCTGTCTATCATGAAATGTAATATATCTTTGGATACCTTACAATAATCTATTTTATCTGATATTTTTTGCATTTCATAAGAACAAAGAAAAGTCATATCCTGTTTGGATGCTAACACAATGCCTTGGATGTTTCTTTTCTTTAAAACAGTCAATTTGTCATGCATATTATAAGAGATACAATGTAAATCCGAGCTCAGTACACGTAGATCATTCTGATGAAAGAGTTGCTGATTTAATGTACGCCTCTGCATTAGAATACGTCCTATGGTGCATGCACACCGTGACTCAAGACAGCTCAACTGTGATGCATCAAAGTGCCAAATGACTCGCTCACTTCGCAATTACTTTGTGAGTTTGCGTGTCAGGCCATGTTTTATTCAGGCATTTTCTGTAATGCATGTTATTTCTGACTTTTGGCATCTGTGATCTTTTCTCGCTAAAGACCGCTGCAGCAATCAAGAACCAGCATCCCATCTTTTCTTTTGTTATTTTTTATTTTATATAAGAGACAAAACAATAATCGAGAATTTCTTTCCTCAAATGAGCATGGCCTCCCTGCTGTGTTCTGCCTGGTTTCTGGGATTGTGTTGGAAGGAAAAATAGTGAAATAGATAGTCGGTAAAAGACGAATCAAATGGCGCTTTTGTCAACCAGCAGCCAAAGTATCTTTAATTCCACACGCAGCCCGGCCCAGACCGGGCTGAGCTTTTCTCAGCCTCTCCTTTCTCCCTTTATCCGTAAGAAAGAATTCTGATAAGCTTATGTGACCCCAGAAAGAAAGTTGTGAAGGGCGAAGTTTGCTTTCTGCTGCAGTATAGGCACAAAAAGAAATGACCTTTTGAAGGAAACAGAATAGAGAAGTAAAAGGTCTGCGAGGCTGAAGATATCAGGCGCCCCTCTGAAGCGTGACACTTGGTCAATTGCGAGCTGATGCGATTTAGCCGCGACAAGACGGAGAGTGATGGTGAAATAAGACAGCAGCTGGGCCTCCCTGGACCGCCGCTGGTGATCAGCTGGTTTCTGCCTGGAGTTTACACGACGTCGCTGGGTTTCTTCCATCAATAACTGTTGACGCTGGACGGTGGCTGCTCTGCCATAGCGGCTATAAGCAAACAGACAACAGGCGGTCCAATGAATACACCTTTAGGCATTTAGATTTATATACATACGGATGCAAGCTACTCTCTGAAATGTAGGCATTTTAAATCACACTATGGACGATTGTGTTAGTAGTGGCTAATGACCCTTGTGCAGCCATTAGAGTTCTTCTGGATGGCTGCTGTCATGCAGCCCCTCACCCGGAAAAGGGGAGTTTGCGTGTAACCGTTAAAGTATAATACAGCCAGACCGTTCTCAGCCCGAGTAATGAAGAAGGGGGTCTGCCATGTGGAAACAATACCGCTCACAGTGGAGTGTGACTGCAGAATACTTTCGCTGTGTTCGTTTCCATTTTCAGTCTCCTTGAGAATCCTTTGTGGGCGAAGACGCACGAGCAGCGCCGTCTAAATTGTAAACGATGCGGAGGTTCTTCAAATTGTATTCCCTAAAATAAAACTGACGTGAAAGAATGGGGCGACTGACCCAGAACATACCAGCGGCTCTTCATTCGAATGGCATTTACGACCCTTTGGCTCTATTCTTTGGATAAAGAGTCTTGGAGGTACCGTGATTGGAGCTGTGGGAAGCGGGCTCTAGAGGCCTGGTTTATTGAACCTCCTGTTCCACGTATTCTTCAGCCCGCGATGCTTATCCCTTGTGACTCCAAACCTACTTTCTGTTCTGTTTGCTGAAGAAGTCTGCACCAACTAAAACATGTTATTATATATTCGTTGAATTGTTTTCATGGACTGCTAAAAGAAATACAATTTACACACATCTTGATTTATGTAAATTACATGGTCGTTATAATGAGTAATGCATCCACTGCTTAAATGTCCCCCCATTAAGAGGTTGGATATAGTATAATTTTCTAGGCTCCTTTTATACTGTAATGGGAAAGATGACTGCATTATTTATGTCTCCTTTTTCTGTGTACAGCTTTCCTCCATCATACATCGGGCCTCCGCCTTTGCTGTTTTAGTTCTGCAATAGAGGTTGCCGGCTATGCTTTTTAAAACTAATTGGTAATGTGTAAGACAGGACTTTTATTTTTTTTACAAACAAACCCTTTAGGCAGTGGAGACACTCAATTTAACAACAACATAGTACATTGCCCCAGAGTCTTTGTGACTTCACGTCTCATGGCTGTCTGTGATGCCTCCTGCCATGGCCCTGCTGATGCCCCCCCCTCCTCCTCCTCCTCTCTACCTCCTTCTGTCTCAATGATTGTGGAGGTCTGGATCGTGGTCCATGCCTACTAGGAACTATTCATCATACATTCTGCCATACTCATTTAATGTGTTCAGACAACTCTGTAAGGCTTCCTTCTGTACACATTACATCTATTGCTTCTGTCCATCCTGGAGAGGGATCCTCCTCTGGTGCTCTCCTGAAGGTTTTTTCCCTGTGAGTTTTTCCTGATCCGATGTGAGGTCCTGGGACAAGGATGTCGTATGTGTACAGATTGTAAAGCCCTTTGAGGCAAATTCGTAATTTGTGATATTGGGCTATATAAAATAAACTGAATTGCCATAACCATGTTGAGTAACTGCACGGCTGAACCCATATGCCCATAGATATAATGACAATGCAGAAAAACAGGTTAGGTTTATTTATCAGTCAAACAGTCACAGTTAAAATCCTGTTCATTTTGTATAGGACGATAAGTAACAGTATGACATGATGATTCTTGTTAAATCCTCCAAAGCAATCTTATTTATCTTTTCCCCAATACATTTTAGTTATGTCTTTCACCTATTTCTTTGAATGAAGCAAAATAAATGTAACTATATATTTCCCCAACATTTTTTACTTGTTCGAGATGTTTAACATCATGACAGAGTTGGCATGGAGCCATGGGGACCCACTCAGTGTTGCTTTATATCAACATCACTGCCTCCTGTGACACGGTCTATGTTTGCATATAAATGTGTGTCTCAGTACCTTTTCTGTACCGTGGTGATCATTGGTCACTGTCACACCGCCTCGTCTCTCGTGGCAACACTTGCAGAGCGCTGTTAGGCCGGAAGACATGTTTGTAGAGAGACGACAATTGAGAAGATTCCTTTCAAGCTGTTGATTGAATGCACCACAGAGGCTGTTAAGAATGACTGAAACGCTTACCCTCAGGTTTTTGTCACAAGCCTAATGGTATTCTGTGCTTAGCGTCGTTGTTATAGGGGGATTGTGAAAGACAAACGGCGTGGCACACCGGGCGCTCTCCATCCAGGCTTCACAGAATGTTATTGTTTCCATTATTGGTGTATGAGAGTAAATTGAAAAACAATGAGGTGAAAATATAATATATATATATATATATATATATATATATATATATATATATATATATATATATTAATCCCTGGTTCAGTTATGCTGAAGGCCTTCCCTGTGTGCTCCCGTCTTCTCAGCATAATAGAGAAGAGTCTTACGGTAGTAGTCCTATGATATAGCTCACCAGAAGGCTTCAGCCATCTATCATTGTTATGAAGGCTATCATGGGACCTTGCATAAGAGTCTTTTATAAGGGCTTGGTTCTCTCATATTTTCCGCGTTTGCCGCAAATGTATACACCCCGCACAGAAACTATGAGTGCACTTCTTTTATATAAGCCTGCTGCAATATGAAATCTATACACTCTTCAGCCCTGAATAGACACATGCAATAGCTGAACTCCGTTCCTCATTTAAAAATAGTAGTTATTCTAAATAATCTTCCAATCATCATTTGTTGCCATCTCTCCTCTCCTGTGTCAGTGTGTGTCATGCTTGTTAATCCCTGCTCCTACTAATCACACGGTGTTGTTTTAAGACGCCATAGTTGTAAATGTCATGCCCTTTGCTGCGAAGTGAGATGTTTGGCTTTTGAATGGCAGCACAACAAAGCGCGCCTGATCTGGCTGTGGGACACGGCGCTCTTTAATGGTAAACTATTATTATTCACGCTTGGTCATTATGCAATCTGATCGTTGTCTCAACAACACCGTCACACCCCGTGTTCATACCTTGCCGATGCACAATAACAGCACGGAGAAATATTTGAATGGCGTGATCAGACAATGAATGAAGTTGGAAGAGGGTGGAAGTCCAGGGTCAAGAATTTTACGAGAGCATTAGCATAGCTATGAATAGAGATACAAATGTATATCACTCCAAACTATATCTTTTTGCTTTCTTACCTGCACGTCAAGGAAGTGGAAGTGAACCTTCGCTCACACTGCTCAACAGCCCTCGGAGTTGGCTGCTTCTGTACGGGCGTCTGGATGTCCTGCAGGTTCTTTTTTCACTTAGACAGATGTCGGGGTTTTCATTGCAGAAGGATTTTGATGTCCATAATAAATCATATCCAGAGGACACAGGCTTATGTAGAAGATAGGATTTTTAAAATTTGTTTGCCTTTTATTTCCATTTGTCCACCGGACTCATTTTTTCAACTGCTTCCCCATCTCCTCTGTTATGATACGATATGATATGATATTCCTTTATTCGTCCTACATTGGGGAAATTTCAAAAATCACAACAGCGGTGCACATCAGATCATCAATGAAAATAAATATAAAACAAAATACTAAAAACTAAATATTAATACTAATACTAAATATACAGGGGGAAAACAAAGTAAAGTGCTGAGTAAAGTGAAGTGCACGGTTTTGCCAGGATCTCCAGCGATCTACTGCAGTTTGTTGTGCAGCCTGACGGCAGCAGGGAGGAAGGACCTGTGGTTCCTCTCCCTCGGACACCGGGGAGGAATCAGCCGGTGGCTGAAGGAGCTGTGCAGCGCAGCGCGAGTGTCACGCATGGGGTGGGAGGTGTGGTTCATCAGGGGCGAGGGCTTTGCCATCATCCTCCCATCCCCCACCACCTCCACAGTATACCGTATGATGGAGCTCCCTTGAGGTTAATGCAGTCGCTCGTGAAGCCATGCAAAGCTCAAGCTCCGTTCTCAATGCACAGAGACCCAGTTGCTCTAACCCTCCATGATTTGACGGCCTCGGCTTTCTGTGCTTTTGAGGTTCAAGTCAGGGGTCGAATGATCCCTGAATGCGAACGAGCCGATCCCTCTTTTCCTCTCGTGTAGTCGGCTTGTCGCTCCATGGCCGCTGCACATTAGGTCCTGGGATCCACTCGAAAAAATAGAACCAAAGAAGCTCCAGTCTTTTCATTTCATTTAAGAAACTCTTTTGCACAAGCAATGTCAAAATGGCATTATTAGATTGGCTATCATACGATTCTTTTTAATTCAAACCCCAACATAATTTGAGTAGTAATTTGATATAGATCTCTGGAACTAGATGATGCTTGTGTTTTGATCAAATCTTTTCTTTATCACATCTAGACACGGATAAATCAATTGGTAAGAGTTGGGAATCTAGTATTTAAGAAAACTAATTTGATTATTTATTTAAACTGAACGTTATTAAAAATGATATCCCACAATTACACATACATGCATCTATGTGTAAATCTACAGTAGCACATGCAGAGAAGACATTTGATATTACCACAGCTCATGAATATGGCAGCGTATCCGATCTCAGTGACAGACTAGTGTAACTCTGAGCATCAAATCTGTGAAAAGCTGAACGTTGGTTCTGAATGTGTGGTCGATGTAGTTGTGGCAGCGGGGTGTATTTAGGTGATTTTAGGTGGGTGAAGCGGGGGGGTGGTTCAGGGAACGGTGTCTAATTGGCCTCAGCTGGTGGCTGATTGTTAATCAGTCAGCTGAGGTCAATCTGTGTATGTGTGGCTGTCCCCATCACGGAGCAGTGGGGACTGAGGAGTGAGAGAGTGTAGAGCAGAGGCACAGTCTGCAATGACAATAAGATATTACTAAATATCCTTTGGTGCTTGGGGAAGAAACTTACCGATGACAGCCACCAACCTGTTACAGTAGTCTTATATAGTTATTCTTTGATCACATATATTGTATTTTTAGACCAATTTAGTGTCAATGCCACATTAAACATGGGTGCTCTAGATTTAGCTAAATAGCAGATGTTTTTCTATTTTTTGTATTTCAAACTCATCAAATAAGGTATTGTGTTGATGTTGCAAGTGACAAGCACACGTATCAGAAAAGAGGACACCCATTACTTCTCATTTCTATTTGAACACGGTCTCCTATTTTGCTAGTGGTGAAAAAGGCTGCACATGTTTGCTGCTCTGGTCCACTCGGCGCTTGTGCTCACCCACAAACCTCTGAGGAATTAACGTTATAAAATAATAAATAAATGAGAAAAGAAGATTGTGTTTTGTAAATTGCGTTTACTTATGTTTTTCTTTGTTTGTTTTTTTCTTTCTTTGTTTTTCTTTGGATGTGTCTTCTGATTAAAAGACAAAAACACCCAGGAATAGGAGTGTGCCTGCACATATTGCTCCTGACCACACCTGCACACCAACATTGCTTTTCTCTCTAGCCAGAGCTCAGCCATCCCCAACCTACTGCACCTTCCGACTTTCAGAAACAGGCTGAACCTTGTTGAGCGAAGCAAAACACATCACTGTACATCACATAAACGCATCAAACGTATAATCCACCATGTCCTGAATGCAATCCACACCTTACACCTGTCAAATACTGTAATCATTTGTAATACGTTCACATCCTGTCAGGCTGCCTACGGCTTCTACTGAGCAGATAGGAAGGCAGAAATGATTTTAATAAGGGTCTCGACATGCGGAGGGATGAAAAGTAAGCACGAAGTGTGTCAGTAATAAAAGATGAAACCAGAGGAAGAGTAGCTGGGGGGCGAGTGTAAGACGCGTAGAATAAAGGAATTAAACTGACGAGTGCTGAATGGAAGTGGAACTTATTTACTTTGGTTCTTTAAAATTTGGGTGACGGGGGCTGACAGCGGCTGTCCAGGCACCGGAGAATTCAGCATAGGTGATGTGGAAAAGATCAGTGAGCTGGGTTACCCTCCACAAATGAATAATCCAGCAGCCTCACAGGATCCCGGCTCACTTAAACAGGCCACCGTGTGAGGACCGAGCCGGAGGGGACAGCTGGAGACTGCAGTTTGCACGACTTCTTCTTTTTTTGATTGACCTCATCGCACACGGAGAGCAGAGGCAGAGTTATCGAGTGAGTCGGCCTGTGAGTGCGTGCGTGGACACACAGGTGTTTCTTCATCTCGCTGTGAGATGCTGTACGTCTGAGGGTGCTGACGGTTTGAAAATATTACCGAGCTGAGAACTTGAAGTGAAGGGCACATTCCAGACTCTTTTCAGTCGTCCATCAGGCAGCCGTACGTGCTCGTCTCCTCTCTTAGGACCGAGGTTCTAGCAGACATTGATAGATTGACTGATCTGAGTCTTTGAAAAATCAATAGCAGAACCCCTTGAGTGGTCTTCACATTGATTTCTCGTGTACTGTAGTTACTGTACTAACAAGCAGCAGGATGTTTATTACTTAGTTATGCCCTTTCTTGACTGCGGACAACAACAGGTTGAAATTAAGTCATGTAGCAACACAAACACGCTATCGAATGAATGGGGCGAGGCGAAGAGGGAGATATTGTTGTGTGTTTTTCACAACAATGTCAAGGGCAGGCTGTGTGTGCTATTCACTTCGGATGACAATTGCTTTAAAATGTTTCTGGCGTGGCAATCAGGGCGACATGCTGCCTCCAGGCATAAATGACAGGCCAGCAGTGTTCAGGTTGTACTTGAACAGCACAACACAGTAGAATAATAAACACTCCAACGTACTCAATATTTCACGAGACTTCCTGTCGCACGGTTGTATTTTTTTTTCCTTCTTTTTTTTAATTTACACTCAAGCATTTTCTTTCTTCTCCTCATTTGCATAACGCTATGCTTCATTGACTACGCTCTTTTGTCAGATCCATTCCCCGCGGTGTGCTGCCATGGCGGCTTCAGGTGCAAAGAGAAGCGACGCCGTTCTGTTCACAATGTCTGTTTTCCCTCCCCCTCTCCAGACGGCTTGGAAATGAAGCCACTCTGATCTCAAGCCTTTGCTTTCCAGTAATGTCGTTTTCTCCCGTTTCTCCTCTGGAAGAGGCCTCATGTGGCAAAGATGGTGTTTATCAATGCATGCAGTTGATCTCTCGTCGTCGCTTCTTCTTTCCTCCTCCCTGTCTCTCTAATTCTTGCTCAATGTATGGTGACTGCAGCATTACATGGAGAGATGCCCATATGTAGCTTCCATCTCCTGCAGGCTGCACGGACTATTGCTCTGTGGGGCGTGAAAGAGCAGGTTAACAGCATGATTACTGATATTACAAAAAACAATAAACGGAGGAACAAGCTCGACCGCTGTTCTGGAGCACTGCAAATACAAATGGCTCCATATCCCTCGTCTCCATGATTACTCAACGCTTCGCTGAGGAATAGTTACAGTTGGAGGATCACTAATTTGGTTGGGACGATTCTCTGACCAAAACAGGGATTTTGAGAATGAACAGTCGGCCCGGTGGGATAAATATCAAATTAAAAAAAGCACGAGGGATCTGAAATATTCAAAAAGGTCTCTCACACGTAAACTCTCTCTCCCATGCAAGGTCTTTTTTTGAATCTGTCTCAGTCTTTCAAAGCGTGCATGCGCGTGTGTGTGGGTGTGTGGGTGGGTGGGGATGTGTGTACATTACTTTGAATACAAGTGTAAGTTTGATATGCCGGCTGGTTATATGTGATAATATAAAACTGAATTATTGAAGAGACTGTTGTTGTTCAAGCTCCTGCAAATTCAGAATAACATCACATAGCAGATGGAATACGTGTCTGATAAGAACTATTATGACTGCCTCTCAAAGCTATAAGTGCTCGTCTCACACAAACGCAACACACACTTGTTATCATGTTGTTACAACGAGAGAGGGGGACGAGGGCCCCCTCCTGTGAGAAGGGGGCGGGGGCGGGGGGGGGGGGGGGGGGGGGCAGATGGAGCAGACGAGCGCCGGTCCGAATTCAGGATGACGTCACGAAATGTGCTTGGAGGGCCGTACTTGGCTGGGGAGAGGAGTCGTTTGGGGTGTTGACCGGAGAGGAGTGCCGCTGTGATTGCAATCGCATGCAAGCTTGTATTTCACGCGTGATCGGAGAATAAATTCTCCCGTTGGAAAGGAGGGAATGAGAGAAGGTCGTTGGCTGAATTATTCCTTTACCAGACATCCAATTTTGATAGAAGCTAACATATAAGTGCCACTTTGAGCGGGGTTTGGGTGAGCGATGATGTGTTTTCATACTGGATGTGTGTGGGGTTTTGATAAGCCGGCTCTCCTTGCCCGGCCCTTTATCTGCTCTGAAAGATCACAGCGCGAAGATATATTTTTGCCTGCTGCAAATGCATGAGATTCATGTACTCAGGCCATTTTATTTCATGGTTGAATTCAACTCTAAGCCCGTTGCATTAAGACATACGAGATGTGGGGTAGGTCCACCATGTTTTATTCAGGCGTAGAATCACGGAGGGTGATGCCATCAGTGATTCTAATTGCAAAGCAGCAGTCATTAACTGACATTTTTTAATTTAGTTTCATGTTAATATGAGACAAAGGGCGGGCCCCTACACACAAGGCCCCCTATAGAAGTGCTCCGTGTGCCTTTTGTAGCGATTTCTAAGGAATCTTTTTACACTTCTTCATTATTCTCCTGTGATTTCTTTCTTTTCCCTGAATCGCCTTCTTGTTTCTCCTTTCTTTCTTTTTCCATCCATGTGTTCTACTCTCCCAGAATAGGAACGGGTCTGGACTGAAACACTGTGATTTAAACTCTCTTTACCTTTTTCAAGGTCTTTCTGCTTTATTAACTTAAAAAAAGAAAAATCTATTAAAAAAGATTTATTAAACGGCCCCAATCGCTTTCCACGCCTTTCGCGTTGCCTCCGTCTTGACACTTCCCCACTACTGGAGGGAATGTCCTCACAGGCATTTTGTTAAATCTATGCTATTCAGCCACATAATTAGCTAAAACAGTTTTGTGGCTCGGCCTCTCCCAGGACACGGAGTCCCCTGAGCCGGTGAATGCAGACGAGGCGGGCAACATGCAGAATTGGAGCTAAGATGCAAACAAATAATTACCATTTATTTGAAAACACTCAATTAGCCTCTATTTCAGAGGAAAATAATGACTTTCTCCCACTAAGCAGAACCCCAGACTTTCAGCAGTAATTAGTCCAAACGATGGAAGAAGCCCACTGGCTCAGTGGAGACGATAACAACACGACTGTTTTATCGCACCAGACCAACCGACGCACAACGACACATTTGCTGTGTATATAAGGTGTAAGCCACAGAGAAAGTATCCATTCCTGTCGGGCTTCACACTGATGTGTGTAGAGTAAACGGGTGACATAAAGAGAAGGAGAGGCACCGCGTGAGAGGCTTTGTGGGCGGTGTGTGATCAATGCGCCGTTGACATTTCTATCTCCGAGAGTCTCTCTTCTGTGCGCAGGAGCATTGTGTGCATCGCTGTGTTAGTCTCACACATTTATATGCCCACCGTAGTGTCTTCCATCAAGGTTAGTGAAGTCGTATATCACAGGCTGTGAATCAAGGTGCTCACTGTTTAGAGTGAATTACGGTTATTGCTTTGTCTCTAACCAACCGTTGATGCTGGCTCTGCCCTGAAAGATGGGTCTGATTGACGCCCGCTCCAATAAGGAGGATTTGCCTCTGAGCACTTTTTCCAAGCTTAAGGGAATAGACGTAATGTTGAAGTCAGTCGCAGTCAATATCGGTGTGGTGGACCTTTTAAGCTCCTATGCTGAAGGCCGGATATTTGTATTCTGCTTTCTTTCTGAATGCATACATGCACACACTCCTAAAGATGCACATATATCGTTGCATTAGTCGGTGGGAATCCACACACATACTCTCTGCTGACTCTGCACTACCACGTCTCTGAATATTGGGATTCTTTTAGGTTTCCCTGCAGAATTTCAGCGTCTTGATAAGAAAAATGTGATTGTATTATCATTGCCGATCACTTGAGAAAAGCCCTGTGTGTCTGGCATGAAACAAATTACAGGCACACCTCTCAACAAGAGCGGTGCATAAGTTTGCCCTCACGGCTTTGATGAGAATACATTGGAGAGGTGCCTTAACACGTGTATGCACACACACACACACACACACACACACCACAATGTGGATTAACTTTAGGTTACAGCTCAGTGAAAGCGTGCTACATTTCGGTTTTGGGCACCGCTGATCTGAGGCCAATCCCCTGCGGCCGATATTGACTTAACAGCTGTGGTATGTGGACGGAGACCAGGGCAGCCACCGTAGAAGAGACCAGAACAGGACACCGCCGAGCAGGAGCTGTAGGAGCTGTAGGAGACGCACCATGACATTACTTTCAGTCACCTTGAAGTCCGACCAGCACACTGACCGATGGCGTCAGCAGATGGCTTGAATTCCCCGGTGGAGTGCAGAAAAATGTAGAGTGACCTTTTAACTTTCATTGCCAAATGGTGAGTGGTAGGGAGAGAAGATCTGCGAGGGAAAGGCTTAATAAAGAAATACAAATACAAATATACTGAGTTGGCTGAAGAAATTGTGAAAAAAGTACACCTGGTTTATTCCTAATGATAGACGTTTCTGAGATCAATACAGTGGCTCTATTGTAGAACTGGATTTTCAATCTGAGATGAAAAACCATAATTTGGTTAAATGTGAAGTTCACTAGAAAATATGTTTTCAAAGGATGAAAAGGAGGATTTGTTATGCTCCATATATTATATCTTAAAAACATTACAAGGGCTATTTTCATTGGATTTACAAGGACACTTTTGTGTGGCCGGTCTTTTGTCTATCAATTGATTTCACTGAGGACATATACTGAAATACTCTTTTAGATACGGTGAAAGGAGAAATAAACCTCAAGGACATCCTTTGATCCTGGTATGAAAAAGCATGCCCCTATTCTCTGTAATGATCTGTTATTATCAGCTATTCTGTTTTCTGATCTCAGCTCCTCTGTTCAGTGTTTTATTTAGTAAATTAGCCATTCTTCCATGTAGATACTTATTTTTCGACATCCCAGCAAGATGTACTGTCTACGAACTACATGCTGAACCATATGCAAGTGGGATAATACAATATTAATTCATTTAGATTTAAAGTTAATTGCACTTTTATTGTGAAAGGATTATGTTGTGCTGACTATGTCCAACTATCTTCAACCAATAATGTGTCACTTCCCTTTTTAGAGCTGAGGCAATGAGTCAATTAATTTAAATATTTATAAACTGATCATCTTGGTCAATATATCCATCAAAATACTAAATGACTGACCAATTATGACTAAAGAATTGGTAAAACAAATCGCTAATGAAAATAATATTTGACTGCAGCCCTACTTCCCTTATCTAGATTATTTGAAGCACACTGCTTTCTTCCCTGTAGGCTACAGGAAGGTAAGGACACGACGGAGCTGGGTGCGAAACAACGAGATATGAGATATGAGTGTAAAGGTCAGTATTCCTCTGAGGCCGACTCGGAGCGTAGTGGCAGGGTGACTAATGGCCCGCCGTGCTCTCAGTTATTATCACCGGCACACACACTCGCCTCATATGATTCCTTCTGGTTCAGACTGTAGCGAGGCATGACTCAGCCACACTCGTGAGCAGCTACACCAATATTTCTATCTCCATCTTAATTTCCCAAGACCCAAAGACTCAAGGTCTAAATGAGGACATCAGCACTCTAGGAAATAGGCTTGTTCCACAGAAAAGCCTCGGCGGCGCAGCACAATTAGCTTCCTGCCCTGCCGCAATCAATGAGAAAGTAGGTCTCATTAATGTGTTGGGTCACATCCCCCCATCACACCTCAATCATGCATCATTACAAGGCTGTTTCCTGTTTTGCATGACATTGATGTTATTTTCGAGACATGGTGTTTGTATGTTCAGTCGCTGAATTACTGAATTTACTTTACATTTCATGTCATTTAGATGACGCTTTTATCCAAATAAACTTACAATAAGTGCATTTAACCACGAGTACAAACTCAGAACAACTTGAATCAGGAACGTGTCATTTAATCAAGAAAGCCAAACTACAGGGTGCTATAAGTGAGTGCTATTTAAGTGCTACTAAAGTGCTACTTCTTTTTTTAATTCCCGGTGTAGTCGGCAGAGATGTAGAGCAGAAGACTTTAGATGTCACAAAGTCAACATCCACAAGGGATCTATTTCAACAAAGTCTCCAAGGAGACTAATAGTATCACTGTTTTAGTGATTAAAATTCAGCTTTCTGTGCGGCCTTGGCTATACCTAAATCATATCTATGCATATTGCCTATTCAGCATATTTTGTACCTAATTGCTTTCCGGCGTTATTTATTTAGTTTGTTGAGATTTTCCTCTGCTCTTGCCATATTTGTTTTAATTTAAGAATTGTCCTTCTACAGAGCTGTCGCTTCACAAAAAGGCTTTTTTACTTTTTTTGTCTTGCCCACTCCAAGGGAAAAGGAAGTCCTTTTGCACAATGCTGGCTAATTTAAGACTGATTGTCACTGGGTGTATTATTACAGCAAGTGATTTAGAACCCAGTTTAATTAGAAATATTTGACAAATTAATTCAAATTGGCCCACGCCGAGCTGCCAGCTCCATATCCGTGCTGCCAGACCGGCCTCTGAGCTCCAGCTTCCAGCCTGGTGACTCGCAGACAGCCAGCCTGCATCAGTCTGCAGCCCCTGGAGAGCCTTCCATCCTGCTGCGTCTGCTCTTCTCCCTCCTCACACACATCCATCCTCCTGGTGGGCCTGTCAAACCCTGCGTCTCCCTACCCCCCGTGCCTCCCTCCTTCATTCTCTCCTCCTCCGCTCCACCGGGCTTGTGAAGGTGAGCCGGTCCCCAGCGGCGCTACTGTACAGATTGCGATGCTTCCTCTTCAAATGGAGGCTTCGCTCTTGTGAATACCTGTGTAAAGAGTATCAGCGCGGCTCCTCCTCGTCTTCTTCCTCCAACTTTTCTCTGGTTATTTTAGGACTTTTGCAGCACTCTTGTCTCGAGATGTCTTTATTATTTAGTCTCCATCTTGGTCAGCTGTCCTTGACCATGATGTGGGTCATGGGTGGGCACATGCTGCTCCGTGCTTCACTTCAGGGCTGACAAACAGAAAGCCAGTTAAGAGTTTACTGGCACCCGATCGCGTGTTGTTAAAAGTTATTTCATGGGCAGGCTGTGAAACAGAACAATGACAGGAGCACGTGAAACGCTTCAGTCAGGCTCTGAAAATTGACAGCTACTCTAATGGGTTTGTCTAATCACTTTTGATAGATGGTGTCCATCTGCAGTTGTGTAGTCTCTCTCTCTCTCTCGCTCTCTCTCTCTCTGTCTCATGTGTGTGTGTGTGTGTGTGTGTGTCATCTCTAGAGGGATTATGGTATGTGGCGTTTTCCGTACTCAGGTGGCCAAGACTCACACAATACAGAATGTTTACCAGCCAGGGCAGTAATTGTTACTCACTTAGCTCTGAATGGGGGCACAGAGTGCCAGACTGCAATGTCCAAATGGATGTGTCTTCTTTCAGCTCTCTCTGAAATGAACACCGACTGCACGTGTGCTACTGTTCTCACTGTTCTCATAAATGCGTTGGTGAGTACAGAGTGTTATCTGTCCATCCAGTTGCTGCGGGTGAAATCATTGTCTCTCCCTTTTATGTCTGTTCAGGTTTTTGGAGATTATTATCACTTCAAGCATCACGCGGTGGAGACGAGGGCTTTGTCTGGCCACAGGGGGATGCACATCAGACTGCAAAAAGAACCACAGGTAAGACTGTTGTCAGCTCTCGCACAGCTCATTGCAGCGCTCTGTGTTGCTAACAAAAGGCCAACAGACAGATTGCATTACCCACAGAGTGTATATCACAAGAGAAATGGATGCCAGCGTCAATGACAGCTTGTCAAACTGTATTCTTTTCCGTCCACGCCAGTCCTTCCATCTGTCCCCATGACCCAATCGGAGATACCACCGAGCTGTAACTATACAAAATACAGCCAGCCAAACAACACAACAGCTGGGAGTGTCCATGTGTTTGATTTTTGATTTTTCTCTAGGCTGGTAAAAATCAGTATTTGCATTTAAATGTTAACTAGAGAGGAACATTGGCATTCATCATTGTCAATTTAGAGCCAAAGAAAAGAACATTTTCCATTACTGATTGTCATCCTCATTTGGACATCTGCTCTTGAATTTGCACACGGCCTAACCACCAATTTATAACGTGCATACTCTAACTCTGCAGAATCTCAGCTCCTGTACATACATAGATGCAGTTGAGTCATCCTGGAAGCATTTTCGCTCTTCCTATGGATTAAGAGATGAGCAGTCTTTCCTTGCCACCCGGGAGGTGTCTGGTAGTATCCGCTGACATTCTGTTGGAGCTGGAGAACAAAAATTGTATTGATTTTTATTTCTTAAATCAAAGAGAATTCAACTCTTGTCAAATTTGAGAACATTTTCTTTTCCAGGTATCATTTTTGTTCTCATAGCCAGTGTGGAAAATGACAGTAGCAGCCAGAAGAGATTGGAGGGGGGAAGACGGCACTTAGTCTGTCCTGTGGAAATCAGCTTTCATAAACAACAAGATCCATGTCTCACGGTTCTTTACATAAATACGTGGCTTTGAATAATTGTCTTAGTTAATTTTGGTTAATGAAGACTCTATATTACAACTGAACTCACACAAACCAGCAGACTACAGCTCAAAGCAAATCCCCCTGAGCCGCCTCACACCACAGGATACAATGTTTTTCCTTTTCCGTACAAGGGAAAGCATTCCCCTTCACATAAAAGTGGTATTTAGATGTGACAGTTATAGATTATTACATTGCTGTCTTATGAAGGCAACAGGAGAAATGGTAATACCGGACCAATATTTTACTCGCTATTAGAAGCTCACATTATTTGAGTTTTGTTAACACAAAAGATATTTTGAAGGAAACCAAGGAAATTCACCTTTTCAGAGCGTCGGGGGCCATAACTGAGGTTAATATGGTGCATTCTTAAGTCTCAGAATGTCATAACCTTTTGCAAGCTGTGCTCAAGGGCTTTGCTGCTTTTATCCTCACCTGAGCTGTTGAGGGAGCAAAATAACAAAACCTCCCAGGAACAAGAAATTGTGATCCAAGCCCAACTGCGAATGCGGTTATTAATTTTCTATAAAGATCATTTGTTTGTTGATATTTTACAAATGTAATTTCTTTGATTGCCACACGCAAAATGCTCTTCAGTGGCAAACAATATCTAGTTTCAAGCCAAGACACAGTATCTCTCGGTAGTCCGACTCCCCGGATGCAGACTGTGTATAAGCGTTCAACTTCCATTGCTCGTGTATTTCACGCAGCGTTCTTTAAGCTCTCCCATCCTGGGTTATCAATCTTGCAGGCGCACCGTCGCTGCATCGCAGGCTTAGCGCCGCCCAGGAGGATTGTGATTGGTTCAAGCCACAGTGTTTCTTTCCTCATTAGCAGATTGATAATGTGTCAAGCCAGACCTTTCTTTAGCGCTGCACAGTGCTGGGGAGGTGGGTCTGGCTATGTGAGAATAACCTTTAAGGTAAAAGAAAACATTTTTCTTTGTGATTTGTTTTGAAATTACCCTTTAAATCTGACATTTATAATGTGGATGTTGTGTTCGTGCACCCTCACTTGTTTCGTCAGTTACAACCCACGCCAAAAATCCAACTTATAAAGAAAGTTTGATTACCAGATCACCCAGGCGCCAACAGTACAACACACATATTTCCAGGTATCTATGTGCGCACGCTCGTGACAAACATCCACTGTCACCTGCTGCCACCTGAATCAGCAACACACTGTTGTCATGTTGGAATTAGAAACAAGGTTGGCAGCAGTGTAAATTGCCTCTATTTAAAAGCATCTTCAGAAGTATCTGACAGGCGCTAAAAAGGGGTCCGTTACGAAGTGAAGACAGTCTTGGGCTATCTGTACATTATATTATCTTACTTGCCATTTAACTGACGCTTTTATCCAAAGCGACTTACATCCATGTTACATTCATACACCGTAGACAAAGCTACAGGGAGCAACTCGGGGTTAAGTGTCTTGCTCAAGGACACATCGACTAGGGCGGGGATGAAAGACGGACCACTGACCCACAGTCGCCCATCTGTAGCAAGGTAGGTGGGCCAAGTCCATCCCAAGAATGACTCTGCTGCTTCTCCTGAGAGCAAGTCAACTGTGAAGAGGAAGAGAGAAGAGATGTGGCATGACGAGCGCTGGAGCCCCGAGACATCATTAGTGTCATATGGCGACATTCAGTGAGGCCAGTGGTGTCAGAGGTCAGGCGATGTGGCCGATAACAAGGCTCCGCCAGCACATGGTTCAGAGGTGTCCGCCTCGGAGCGGGGAGAGAACTATGGTTGGAAGATTTGTTTTTGAGATTTACAAAAATCGGCCACAAATGAGCGCAATGAGCATTGACAGAGGTGAGGACTCTGTCATTGTTACCATAGATTTATTGCAGAATGAACCGTTGGCCAAGCCGCAGTACTAATTGGTGTCCTCTCTAATAAGTGGTCCGCGAGGAGCATATTTGAATCTGGATGAGGCTCAATGAGATTTACTGTGTGGCTACATTGCCTCTATATTGTCTGTGTCATTTGGCATCTCCGAAAGGAGAGACAACGCATCTCCAATTTAAGACCGGAGCCTGAACAGCGGAGTCAGGGAGATCGAGGCGTCTTTGAGAGGAGAGATTCCATCTCACAGGTTGAATGATCTCTCAGCAGTTAAAGTTAACATCGTGCTTTAACCTGAAGCTATCAAGGGCTGCAGGTTTCTGGCTACGGATCAACCGTTCGCCCCGAGGTTACCTACCCACACAACCAGCAACAGACCGAACCTCAGGCGAAGCACGACCACTGCCAAAAACACTCCAGCATGAGTGTGCGGGTTTATATTTATTTAGGAGAGTTGTTTATTGTGTGTGTGTGTGTGTGTGTGTGTGTGTGTGTGTGTGTGTGTGTGTGTGTGTGTGTGTGTGTGTGTCCATCCATCTGATCCCTGGAAAAGGGGAAAGAAAGCTGGTTCCAAACAAGCACATTTTAAACACATTTCAAACCCAATGGTTGGATGTAGGTGAGTCGATGCTCTGAGCTTGTTTCAGTGTTTCCTCTCTGCAGTCCGGCTGCTGCCTCTCACATTACCTTTATTGTCTCTTTTCCTCAGCTTTGTGGTGCTAACATGCCACTTATTACCACCCCTTTGAATAATCACAGGGGCACGATTACATTGGCAGCTGCATAAGCTTTTACCATTATGCTTGCAAGGGTTGTTTGTCATCGCCTCTCTGCTCCCCTACCTTCTCTACGGAGGAAGACATTGATTTGTTTTGGGGTGGCTGCTATTGGCTTTGCACAAACCGTGTGTGTGTGTGTGTGTGTGTGTGTGTGTGTGTGTGTGTGTGTGTGTGTGTGTGTGTGTGTGTGTGTGTGTGTGTGTGTGTGTGTGTGTGTGTGTGTGTGTGTGCTCATGCATGTATGCCTGCGTGTGTTTGTGCATGTGCATGTGTGTTGTAAAAGTGCACTATATGCACACTTTACTTTGCTGAGGTCTTACTGGTAAAGGATAAGGCTGGCAATATGTTTGTGTTATTGTCAACAAATCCTACAAAAAGACCCAAACAAACGATGCGTTATTTCATCTCTCAATACCTTATAGGTGGAGCTCAGCCACATTCAAAGACAGAAATGTCTCAGAATATGTCTCGGGAGACACATGGAGGAGAAAAATATTTTTGTGAACTATTTTTCAGCAGCGGCTTTGCTTCACTAGCGAGCGTTGGAGGCCCCTGGTCACAGGTCTCACTGTCCACCTCAAACTGAAGACCGAAAGAGTGTCTTATTCCTCTCTGATCGTTATTTTTTAATTATTTGCACAGGCCGTAAATATATGATTATCCAGTAAATAATAAACTGAGTAAAGGAAATTCTGAATAAGTACTCATTGGTTTTCCAGGGGAATCACTGAACGACGGCACCGGATATGTCTACGCAAATGAAGGTCCAGTGCCCAAGTCCATCAAAATGTGTTGTTCGCCGGTGGGTTTTTACCGTCTGTTGGATCAATTCATTTAGCTCTTTTCATGGGATTTATTGGTAAAACCAGAAAAATATCATCTTCCTCTAAACCGTGGAAGCAGATTCACAGATCAAAGCTCCGGCTGCCGGTCTCTCTGCATTACGAGCCATACTAGCATGCCTTCTCCTCAGTCATCCAACAGGAAAGCCCTCAGGATACGGGGCGAGAGGCGGAACAAGTGGTTTATTGCTCGAGCGGATCACAGACCCGAGACCACGGCGAGACCTCTTTCTTGCCTCGGGTTGCTTCCCTGTGTGTTGGGCTCCCTTTTGTCCTTGTACCAAACCTCAGGGTGGTACTTGTATTTCTAATTAGTTACCATCGCCGGCTTGATTTTCTTTTATATCAGACCTTATTTTTCTTCATTAAGAGTGGGTTTTTACACGTATCAAAACTATTCCACAGTTTGCCATAATCAAAGAGATCCATTTTAATTATTACTCTGGCTGTCAGCTTTCCTAAGGTGTTGTTATACAAGCTGTGAGTTGAATAGAGATGAAACACTATATAATCCAAAGTCGATGACTGCATCCAGCTCATCGTTTGATTCAACTATCCGCTGTCCTCTTGCTCTGATAGTGATGTAGTGTGCGGTGGCCGGCAGTGGTGTGCTGTTCTAAATGTAATGACATGCATGTTAATTATCAAGAGTCACTTGAAACAAGGTCAAGGCCTTCATGCACTGGACATTCACACCACAGGCGTCATACTGTAAGAGCATGTAATCATGAAACAAGCACTTACTCCTGGAAAGTACTTTGACAGCAGCAAGAGAAAGTGGAGGAAAAAAACTATTGAAAAGAACTTAAATACTTTAACAACACGCTGGACTTTCAGAATCTGCTGGATTCAAGTTCAGACGTGCATCGCTTCAGTGCTTTTGGCAAACAAGTGGTTCAGTTTGAGCTTTGTCACCTTCAGCAAATATGTGATGCATTTTTCACTAACAATAATAATAATAATAACAGCATTTGCTTAAAGTGCTTCAGAGGATAAGTGTCTATACTATAGTTGCACACTCCATCTTTGCAAAAGCCCCAATGCAGTAGTCCACTTAAACTTTCCAATATTATTTTAATGTTTTCCTCCTTTAATTTGCTTTTATTTAATTGCAACAAAGTGTGATCTTTGTGAAAGCAGTACCACAGGTCCTTCACGCGACATAAAATAAGATAAGATAAGATATTCCTTATTAGTCCCTCATTGGGACGATGCAGGATCCACTTCTCTCCGTGGTTCTCGAATCGGTTCACGTCTCATTCTTGGGCTCACGCACGGCTAATTTATTGATGTAAAAACGGTATTATTGCAAGATAAGTTTCTTTTGGAAATGAGTTTATTTTGGCCCGCTGTTTTCCAGAAGGCTGGCTTTATTAGCGTTACAAATTCTCAGCTTTTATCGGATTTTTCTCTCGCAGCTCGGATATGAAATGCTCCGTTTTCAATACACGTAGTTAAACGCACCAAATATATATGTGGCTGCCTGGAAAGAAATATATACAATGAAAGTCTATTGTTGTCTTTGATCAGTCGTACCACTGTCAGTCAAGCTTGCGGAGCAAAATATCTGTCAAAATATATTAATGCAAGCATGGCAGAGGAACAGAAGAATAGTGGACCAGTCATTTTAACTGGCATGGGGACATTAGATTATGTTGCTATTCTGTGGCTTTTGGCAAGAACTGTGTTCTTTTTTTGCACAATCATGGTATATATATATATATATATATATATATATATATATATATATATACCATGATATGACTAGCATTTATACTATCAGCCACCCCTACCAGTCATGTGCATATCCCTGCAGCCTCTGGGACTTCAAAGGGCCCTTCCTGGCACACTGTTCAGAAGCCACTTCCCCTCAGCTTTTTAGAAATAAAATAATTTTGATTTGCTTCACATCTCTACCTCTCTTTTTCTTCCACATCTACGGTCTGTGGGACATTGCAATCATTTCTGAAATTAGAACATTAATAATCACACAATAGCACGTGAAGGTAACTGTTGTATTTGTCTCTGATGTCTATCTCTGATGTGTGTGTGTGTGTGTGTGTGTGTGTCACAGGTCCTGTGGGCGGAGCAGCAAGTGGTGAAAAAGAGGAAGAAGAGGGATATCTATGAAGACCCAAAAGACCCGTATTTCCCCAAGCAGTGGTACCTGGTGTGTGATAGTCTCTTATCTTTATAGTCTAGACTTAATTAGTGTGACATTATTGCTAAGATGATGTTGAAAATGTCAAACATTCAGTAGATATTATTCCTGAAATGCCATACGTGGTGTAATTTGCAGTAACATTTCAAGCTGCTTCCGTGTAACATTACCTGCAGCAAACACATTAGTAAGTGCAGTCCGTAGAATATTTAAATACTTTTCTTTTTTGTATTCCATTCAGATTTCCTTTTTAAGATTTTGAAGCCAGGGAGAAGGTCCTCCTCTGCGTTCAGATTTGTTACGAGCAGTGTTTTTTTTTTTCCATTTGAGTTTCTACTCTCCAATTAGTTCTAATTAAACCTAGAAGGCCTTTGTATTCACCCCATACAGCCTTCAATGGACAAATCTCTGCCAGACACGTTATCTCATTCAAGACGTATTCATTATCGCAGCGGCACAAGTTATTCATTTCCTCATGGTCAGTCCGATACGCATAAATTGAGTTGTCTCCTGGACTAAACGTATAGGCTGTAGTTACCACAGCTTCATCACCAACACAGTCAAAGAAGATACAATACAAAGCATCTGAGGATGAAGGAAAATGAGATGTCAGGACGGATTGACCACTAAACTCTATTCATCTGTGAAACATTGATAGCAAATGGCTCTGGCTATGTCTATTTGGTTAATCACAGCTTTTCTCTGATACCCTTAAATGTGCCCTTATCTCCCCCTTTTCCTTTTTTGTATCCACAAATCCTCGATCACTGCCAGAGATTAATGATGACATTAACTACCCCAGACATATCTCACCGGTATAGAATAGAAGGTGTGAAACCAATTCTGCCATTCAGCATTAGGCCGCTTATCTACTGAGAACGTAAACCTTTTTATTTCTCCTACATCAAGTATTCTACACACAAAAGCAAACAAGTGTTTAGTTGAAGACAGATGCAACCCATGCGGAAGTTTCGTTTGATATTAAAACCAACGTATTGTGTTTTGGGGCTTTTATCATTGCTTTTTCTTGTACACGAGCCCCAGCAGATTTTTTGCGAACATTTACTTAAAATGTGTGTTGAATGGCATCCGTGCTAGTTCAAAGCCTCCATCCAGGAATTCAAGCTACTTACCTGAGCATCAGGCATTCTCACAGAAGTGCCCGTGCAGGAATCATACCATGTGGAGAGAGATCGGCGGGGAACAAGAGAAGAGGGCAGAGAAGGTTGTCCGGGACTTTTCATTTCTGCTCATGTTTATCTTCAACCACGTCTTTTACCTCGAGCGCTCGCTTCTCTTTATACTTTCTTACCGTCCGACTTTTCTGAAAGTCATCCAAATCACGCTTTTCCACTCTGGCTCTTTTGAAAGCTCACAGATTGCTATTCCTTTTGTGAGAGACGGAAATGCTCTCGTCCAGATTTCTCAATTTGCGGCGGTGTGTCTGTCGTCCCTCCTGACGGCGTAACGACAGTAGAAAGCTCCCGCCGGCCAGGCCATGTCGGGGTGATGCATTAAAACAGAATGTTAAGTGTCCGTGAATCCCCCCCTGATCGTCCCTCTTATTTTTGTATTGAGCATTTCTGATTTTGACATAGCGCTCAGCAACAGATGAAAGACCTTTGCACATGATGTTCTCACACCACCGGGCCTTTGCTGTGGGTCTGTCTGCGAAGTGTCAGTCACACCAGATGACAGCTGAACAAAAGCCGTGTGTCTCTTTCAGTCCACCCCGACGCATCAAGACCTGAATACTAAAGTCGCCTGGGCTCAAGGCTACACAGGGAAAGGTGTAGTCGTGACTATCCTGGACGATGGCATTGAGAAAGACCACCCCGACCTCGTCAGCAATTACGTAAGTCCAAGGATCACAACAACATGAACGGAAAGAAAGTCAAATGAGGGCTGGAAGTTGTATTGCCATGATTGATGTCCTAACCATTTCCACATCTGCCTCAGGACCCTGAGGCCAGCTATGATGTTAACGACGGAGATGCTGACCCCCAACCGAGATACACGCAGCGAAATGAAAACAGGTAAGTTGGCGAAAACTGGCAACGTCACAAGGAACAGATCAGAATGCTACAAAGATAGCTTTCAATCCATCCATCCATCCATCTGCATCCGCTTAATCCGGGGTTGTGGCTCGGTGGCAGCAGAGCCAGAGGCTGACCCAGACTTCTCTCTCACCTGCTGGCTTTTAATCTTGAAGGGAATTTGACAACTTGGGCAGATGTGATTCATTCCATTGTGAGAGTGGACCAGCACATTCATGAACTGAGCAATCACCTGGACAGCGATATCCAATTTGTTCTGTCCACACATCCCCCGTCCACCCTTGTTGTTTTGACTCGGCACTCGCCTCCGTTAATTGTTGTTGAGTGATAATGACTCAAGAAAGCACTAAGTGTGTACGACCAGGGCTTTTTTTTACATTTCGAAACCAATTATATAAAGTTTGAAATCACCAGTGCTGTTATTCTTCAAAGTCTTATAGATGGTTCTCCTTTTTTTCTTTCTTGCTTCAGTAAATAAGCCGAGCTGCTGGTTGCTGCATTTCAAGCTCCAGTCCACACTTCCCTACAGACACTTATTTGTTGCTAATACAATACTTGTTTACTTGCCCTCAGTGATTCATTCTCTTCCCTTCCAGTCTTTGGTCACATTAAAACAAGCTCGCCCCAATTTATTGATGGAACACCAAAGCTCCAGCCAGGCCGCATCCTCCTCCCCAAACGCTATGTTCTTCTGCCTTTGTCCAATCCCCCCGGAGCGGATGAGAAGCTACATCCCGCCTCTGAAAAGCACAGCGGGCTTTTGCTCAAATCTCTCTTTTCTGGGACGGCTTCCACCAAGTCTTTTCTTAGTTGTTTGCTTTATTGTGGGTTTCAAAGCGCAGCATCCATTTGCAGTTGGCCAGAGGGAGAAGCAATATCAGTGTCACAAGGTTTTGTATGGTTATAGAAACTAGTGTATGAGAATAGAATCTCGACAGATATTTGACATTGTTTATATCGCTCTCTCTCTCTCTCTCTTTCTCTTTCTCTCACTCTTTGTTTTTTCTGTCCTGATTCCTCATCACGATCTATTCATCTGCAGCATTTATTAATCTTAAAAGAGGCTAGCATCAGCAGTTTTCTTTGAGCGGGGGCCTTGTTTCTTGTCCTTGCCGACAGCTTGAGCAGCCGTGCAGAGCGACCCTCGCCCTCTCTGTCAGGGTAAAGTAGATCCCACTCTGTCCTGCTGATGAAACAAAGCACCACTGGAGAGGATTACTCCCTGCCTCTGGTTCACCATGCTATTACTTCAGAAACACACACACACACATAGGCAGATACAACACTGAAACACACTATCTGCTACCCGTCGGGGAAATTGCTAGAGCAATTATCTCAGACTGGATCAATTTATGGGCATGGAATGAAAAGCAAGGGTGTGTCTCTGTCTACAGCTCGGAGTGACCTGCAAACCCATTACATCCAATGAGTTATGTAAATCACAAGAGAGGAATACAGCTGGTAACCTCCTCACAATGAGATTATATGAATGTATTCATAGGACAACAAAAAGCAAAGCGAGTCAGAGGCGTTTATGTTCTATTGCCATGAAGGCCAGTTAAAGTGTACTGAAGACAAGCAAGGCTGCTTTTTGAATTCTCATGTCTGAGTTGATCCTGAGAGGCTCTCTAGTCTTGCTATGGTTGAAGTGGGTACAGAAGGCTGGTGGACGTCTGGCCAAGCAGGTAATCCATTTGTGCTTCATCATGTTGGTGTTTGAATTTATTTTTCCTTTTTCTTCCCTTCACTTTTCCTCTGTTCTGTCAGTATGACGTGGGTGGGGAGGGTGGTGCCAGAGCAGAGGCTAACATAATTGATTTCACCTCCCGTCTGCACCCTAAACCTTGAGGCAGAACACAATGTATTTCTTAAACCCCCAAAGAGGGACTTTGAGCGCTGTGCAGTATTGTCATTATAAGGATTTAAATAGTGATAATAATACAATATACAGTTTAAAAGTATCATGACCAATTTTGTTCATTTTTATGATTTCATGAATGATAAGGTTTATCTTGTCTTGAGAAACTATTCATGCTGTATCCAAGAGTGTATTTAAATAAATACAGTACAATCTTGTCACAAATCTTAATAATAGCATCCATAATCCTTATATTACATAATCCTTATATTTTGAAATACATTTTATTATTTCCCGGATCTTTATCAGTCAGTCGTATAAAAGGTTACGTTTTGAGTCATCCTGAGTCATCCGGGGTCCTGACTGTGCGGATTGTCAGTTGACTTTTTTTCATTTAGAAAAGCGCTTTGAGGTGGTGATTGCAATTTTTCTTTCAGGTTGTTTTACATCTCCATCCGTCTAACTTCCCCTGAAAAGCTATTACATTAGCTCCTGTTTAGAACTATTCCCAAGGGTCCATTCATTGAGTTGCACCATTAGATTGTGCTGTGACAGCCTTTATTGGAAAATGATTGGCATGCTACACAGCCCAGTCCGCCCTTCAGCCCAACCAACCCTCAGCCCCCAAACACTAAATTAAATCCCCGGCTGCGAAGACGAAGCAAGAGATGTGTTGGCTGATCAGCTTGATTGCATTGTGAAAGAGTAAAAGAGGGTTTTGCATACGTCTCTCTGCCGATACTATTGCGCCGTCTTTCGTCGACGTTTGTTTCTCTGAACAAAGTTCTGCTTCTTCAGCAGAAATACGCTGAAAAAGTAAAAATGGTAAATGCAGCTCCAGCAGCTGCTGCAGAACACATTGTTTGCATTATTTCACCTCATTAAATTCTTGATTTCTCATGACATTAGTCGAGGTTAGGCAGGCATACCCAGCAATATTACGTTTGTTGAAGCCCTGCCATCATTAGGAGGTGAAGTCACTAATTTATGTTCATATGTTTAAGGAGTAATAAATATATCAGCAAGGAATCAATCTTATGACCTACTTCTGAAATGGGAAACTTCTCCGGAGTGTTTTTCATGAATAAAATATACAAATGAGTCATAAAACTGCTTGTTACTTAATAACAATAATTCTTAAAATATCGTCATCCTTCATAAGTGATATCTCGCATATTAGACTTTGATTCAAGAGGTTTTCTCTCACTTATCCAACCGCACTGCTTAAATTAAACTGACGCCGACAGACTCGGGGGTTAAATGTTTATGTGCTTCACTGTAAACACAACATTGTAAATGTGTCAGTGTACAGTATTCTGTGTACTTAGTTGGCAGAAAATGAGCCTCAGCCCTCTTGGAATTCAAGCTGCAACGCCAGAAGATGTCAACGGCGGTTTAATACGATGTTGGGGCATTTTGTCCTTGGCCAAACACCGGCAGACACGAGGCATCTGAGACATCACGCGTCCCTATTTATGTGAACAGAAAACCCATACGTACACGCGCTGCATGCATATATTTGTCAGCATGGAGGGAATAAACCCGAGTTGTCAAGTACAGATCAAATCAGGCGGAAGAAGTGCACGAATCAAAGAAGACCCCTTCCTCCGGCGCCGCGCGCTTTAGCGCCTCTGTTCCGTGTTTGACACCGCGGGTCGCGCCGCGCTGCTTTTGCTGCTGACACATTTTGGCAGAATTGACTTTCCTCAGGCATCCATATATAAACTCCTGTGTCAAGCATGCTTTTTGACTAAAGAGATATAAAGTGGGTCCTTGGTTGTCCTTGGAAGACATGGTCCATAGAAAAACCTTCCTCTACACAGTACTTGTCTTCTTCAAGCCACTATTTTATGGAGAAGATGCCACCTCGGAGATACACAAGTGAACTCTGCATTTAGTGAATTAAGAAAGTTGGTCAAATTAATACCTGTCAGCCAGATTATGAGTCTTCATTCTGAGGCTTAACAAAAGCCTCAGACTGGTGGACTGCTGGCAGCCTGAATGTAGGGAGAACAATCCGAAAATAAGCGATAATACTTACCGTAGATAAATGCTTTCCACTGTTTACACTGAGCTTTTCGATTATTGTTTACATAGCTCCCACCCTTTGTCAAGCCCGAATAATATAATCCTGCCTGCCGTTGTCTTGTTTATTCTGCCGGAGTTGGCTTGTTTATTTTCCAGACAGCTCGGCAGACTCTTTTTGGAGGTGTTGTTGGCAGGAACCTCTTAAATCTGATTCCGCTGTCTTTCTCTTCTGCTATCCTGCTATTATTTATTTGCCTATAGAAGATCGGCGTGATTGAAAGCTGCTGTTTTCGACACCCTCTGACAAGGTAGCGGCCATGGCGATTGGACGTGGTGGTCCAATCCCCTGGAGTCAGTCGGGGTCACCCTGCTCACACTGGATGCTGTTGAGTGGTGGGTTCCAGCAGTCTGTGTAAAGATGGTCCTGTTTACACATCTTAAAAGATGTTGAGCAGTTTGTAAGCCCACGTGCACTAAAGCAGGTTTAATTCTTGCAAATGGCTTTAAAGTAATCAAAGTAACCTTGTGGGAAAAGCAGCAATAAAGCTCGACAGTCCGTATCCCGTAGGGACTCGGTAAACCCCTCTGAGTCTCTGTGCATCTCCTTGTGTTTATTCAGGTCCTTTTCAGATACCTTATGGTCAGTCTATCCACACGCGCTCCATTGGAATTGTTTACTTCCTCTCCTACTTTAGTCTCCATATCGCAGTGATGATGTTTATTCAGAGAGTAGCACAGCTTTTGCCGCAGAGCAAAAAATGTGTTTTGATTTCTGGCCCCGTTCTTTGTCGAGTTAGTGTCCCCATTACTTTCCTCCCACGTCAGGAAATGCAAGTCGGATGGATCGGACTCTCTAAATTGTCCAAAGGCATTAATGGTCATGCCAATCAATGTGTCTCTCTACATTTGCCTGATGACAGTCTGAAAACTTTTTTCCAAGTGTTTCTCTGCCTGCTGCCCATTGTTTCGCAAAAAGGAAAAAGGGCTCGCGCTTTATTAAGAAGCCAGAAACAAGATCTATATTCTGTTTGTTATTTTTCTCAAACCCGGGACATTAAAATATGGAATAAAGAAAATCCTCTTGCCTTCAATGCTGAATAGCGCACCTCCTGTGTTGTACCACACAATGAGGAGATCGCCACTTCACACTCCAGTGTAACCATTTCAAAACAGACCTGCCCGAGGCCGGCTGAGCTGAGCAGATAATAGCCTAATCCTTCTGGCAGCTCCTATATTCAGCCCCTCTAAAAAGATTGTTTTTTTAAAGAAGATATAAACCAGCACAGTAATGCCATGTGACAGACTCTACAGTTTAGACAAGCATGGCATCAGTCACACTTGGGGATGCATATTTAATAAGCATGCTCGATACAACACGACCTGAATGCCACATGAGCGTATGTGAGTGTGTGTGAGCCTGAATGCTACATGAGCATATGTGTGTGAGTGTGAGCCTGAATGCCACATGAACGTATGTGTGTGTGAGCCTGAATGCCACATGGACGTATGTGTGTGTGAGTGTGAGCCTGAATGCCACATGAACGTATGTGTGTGTGAGTGTGAGCCTGAATGCCACATGAGCGTATGTGTGCGAGTGTGAGCCTGAATGCCACATGAGCGTATGTGTGTGTGTGTGAGTGTGAGCCTGAATGCCACATGAACGTATGTGTGTGTGAGTGTGAGCCTGAATGCCACATGAGCGTATGTGTGTGTGTGTGAGTGTGAGCCTGAATGCCACATGAGCGTATGTGTGTGTGTGTGAGTGTGAGCCTGAATGCCACATGAACGTATGTGTGTGTGAGCCTGAATGCCACATGGACGTGTGTGTGTGTGAGTGTGAGCCTGAATGCCACATGAACGTATGTGTGTGTGTGTGAGTGTGAGCCTGAATGCCACATGAGCGTATGTGTGTGTGAGCCTGAATGCCACATGAGCGTATGTGTGTGTGAGCCTGAATGCCTACCATCTGTAAATATTCATTCTCAATGCTTGAATGTGAGTCTCTGTTTCGAGGCCCTTATGTGAGAGTATGCCATGTCAACTTGAGGAACGCCGTGCAACGGCATTACTGGAAGTGAAGGCTGTGAAACTTGATCCACATTAGGGACTAAAAATCAGGGTTATTTGGCGTTTGCCGTTTTAATTTGGAATATTATTATTATTTCTTCACTTAACGGAGGAGCAATACTAAATCATTGCAGCACCCCTTGAAGTTTGATTTACAGTTTTGCGTGAAGGAGTTAAACAATAACCATCAGAGGCCCTGCCAAAGCTGATATAAGCTCCCCAAAAATGGAACTCTATTCTTGGAGTTCTGTGACGCCTCGGAAACCGTCTCATATGGAGAGATGAGAGGAGGCAAACCTTTTCACCGACACTCGCATCTAGCTTTGTAACTAACGCAGCACCTGTACTTGAGTATATTGTCAAATTCTACCTCTTCCATGTGCTCTCCATCCCATCCCACAGCATCTTATTGTGATAGCAAAAACAACTCAGTTCAAACAGTTCAAGTAATATAATCATGGAATTAGTCATATGCAAGGATTTTATGTATCGTTAGCCCAGCAAATGATGTAATTGTGTTAGTATGAGTCAACGCTTAAGGCCAAGGCTTAAGCGTTGAGGCTTCAATTAGATGATGTCATTTTGTAGCAATGTATAATTATTATCCAATTGCTGGCTGTGTGTGCATTTACATAAATAGAGTATAATGTAGAGCATATTGACACTGTATGGTCTGTGGTCGCATTGCATCATGGGTAGAGAGATTGTTTTGGGAGACATGTCTACGTTCTCCATAAAATGGAAATAGCCTTGACCAAATACGGTGCCTTGTCCTGAGGAGGAGAGATAAAAGCTTTTCTTTACTCGGATAAGATAAGGGAGGTCACTCCGGCTGATAGAGCGGCCGTCGTCCATCAGCTTCTTATCTGAACTTTGTTTAGCTTCGTTGGGTCTTGTCACCACGGCGTGTCTTTTGGACAAAGCGTGTACGTTTTCCCATCCTCAGGCTCTCACTGGATTATCTACTACCTTTTGATTCTCCTGACCCGGGATGAGGCGGCATGATCATCACGCTTTCTGTTTCTTGTCCCCACATCTCTCGTCTAAACTTTTCAGACGACACTCGCACGTGACCCGGAGAGTCGCTGTGTCCGACGCCTCTTCCAATCAATTTAAAATGGATATAGAATGGAGGCATTCAGTAAAGTGTCTCGGAAATCATTTCATTTCTTGGACATTTGACAGATGGAATCGTAGCTCTGGCCCAACCCTTTGTGCTCTGGAACGTCTCAACCTCCCTGGATATATTAAGCTGTCGGGCTGGTTTGGCTGAATTCAATTCAGGCCAATCACTTATGCGCACACACACACACACACACACACACACACACAAACCAGCTGCTTGTGTCTGGTGTCTCTCTAAACGTATTCCCAGGCCGCTGGCTCTCTGTTCACTCTGCCCATGCTGGCTGGATCCCCGCCTGGCATCACATCTGTTTCCGCCGCTCCTTGGTCTGAAGATATGTGCTTTCTGAAGCGCAAAAGGCATTTCTTTTTATGATGCTGTGGATGGAGCAATAACTGTACGAGCAGGTAGTTGCAGCTAAAGGAATTGCCGACCTCGAGTCAAAGCATGAGCCATCATGGGCTTTTAACATAACGCGTCTCTGTGTTGGCACGGATCAGAGCATCGAGAATCCAATATTTAATGTGTTTCCAAGACACAAATTCAGAGCATCTGTGAGCCAGGCTCTTTGTTTGTTTGTTTGTTTTTAACACAAGTCACTGAGCGTCGACATTTGAAGCTGCTATTTGAATTGCTTTTTCGTTCAACATGCAAAGCCTGCACATAGCGGCGTGCCGGATTTTGGACCGAGGCATCTGGCGGGCCACAGGGGGTCCACGTGATCTTGGACAGCGTGGAGAGTCGCAGACTCTCTCGACAGTGAAAGAACGTGTTCCCTTTATAATTCATTTTGCACTTTGTTTGCTCAGTGCTGCTCCACTGTAAGGCAATTCACAATGCTGCAAAAGAAAATGTGGAATCTTTATTGCTTTCGTGTAGCTTCGTTCTATGTTTTACAACGTTAAAGCAAACGGGTGTAAACCGATAGGTGTGTCATTTCCCAGAGGAATAGCGTGTGAATTGGAACCTGCACTGAGTCCCTTCCCGTAGAAATGGAGAACGCTTCTGCCTCATTATATCACAGAGGAGGCACTTAGTGTCTTACATGTCTTCAAACATGGATCTCTGGTAATCTCTTTACATTCTTTTTTTATATTTATGTTTTATGTTAAGCAGTCACATTATTGCAGCATGTGAAATTGTGCTCTGTCTTGATGACCATTAAAGCTTCTCCAATATTGTTTCACAGTCTTTTCACTCATATTTTACATGTTATATTACTTATAAGCTCGTCTCTCGCAAAAATGAGTTTTTCTGGCTCGAAATGACTGACTGTGACCAATCAGCATCTCCTGTTAGATGGATGGATGAATAGATGAATAGATGGATGGATGAATCGATGGATGGGTGGATAGATGGATGGATGGAAACTGTATTCACGTTTGTGTTTAAGCAGACAATAACACGGTTTGTGTGTGTGTGTGTGTGTGTGTGTGTGTGTGTGTGTGTGTGTGTGTGTGTGTGTGTGTGGAGCTCAGAAGGTAATGAGTGTGCAGGTCTGAGCCTCTTTAGCGCTCTGATTAAACTATAAATACTCACTTGTCGGTCACATTCAGTCCAGGATTTGAAGCTGTACAGATATAAATGGTGCACACTACACCTCAAGCTTTTTAAATGACTGTCTTTCTTTGATAATCAGCCAAATGGATTGACCTATGTGAATAATATTGATTATCTAATGCTTATCGGGTCATAATGGTGTTTGACGCTGCACAAAAAAACTGCTGTTAAGAAACGTCCTCCCCACGTAATAACTCCCTTTTAAGTCCCTTCAACCCCTCAGTACTTATATTTAACCCCTGAGTACTTTGAGTACCTTCCAAGAACAATATATATATTTATAGTTTTTGAGGGAGCCATCACTCCCCATCCCCTGCTGTCATTTTTAGAAGCTAGTTAGCAGTACAATAATGTAGTTTAATCTCTTGAAAGCAATAATTATTATTTAAGTGCATTTGTGATGTAGTACACTCTGCCATATGTTGTGCCAAGGTCCTTGAGAGGGCACCTCTGTCAGTGAAAAATACACCCTGTCAGGCCAGGTGACTTGTTTAAAAATCAAAATTTAGTTTTTTCACATTGTAAATCCTGAACTTGTAAGAAGAAGAAGAAGACGAAGACGAAGAAGAAGACAGTAGTGCTCCTCTGCTGACATGTTCCTCAGTGAACAGTGGGGATTAGCGGGTGGGTAATATATCACAGAGCTACACAGAGTCTAATCAGGATCCCAGCTGGAGGCGCAGCCTACTCTGACCCTGTGAAGCGACTTTGTCCTCTGCCTCATCATCGGAGGAGGTTGGGAGATCAAAAAGATCATTTCTGTCTCTTCTAAAACAATAGTGTGTACGCAATTAGCTTTGTTCCGATAACATTCGCACAGCACGACCCAGAAGTGGGTGTGAAACTGTTCACCTCCTAATCGGAGATCTCTACTGTAATCCGCAGACAATCTTAATGATCCGTGTTAAATGGCAACCGCTGGTTCTGCTCCGTTCATTGGCAGTCTGATCACACCGCTTTCACCCTCCAAGTCAATGAAACGAATGAAATCCATTTCCCTCACGATTACCTTTTTATTTTGTGCCTGCAATGATGCAAAGCTGTGAAGGTGGAGGCTCGTCTTCTTTTATGAGAGACAATCTGTGGCTCATAAGCACGTTTTGGGGGGTTGGAGGGTTTCTTGCTTGTGATGTGTTGGAAACGCTCTTGGGAACCTCTCTGTTCTCAGAAACACAAGACGGCTTGAAGGAATTAATGAGGGAGCTTGTGAATAATTCATGTCCATCGATAACATCTCATTTCTCATTCGCCTGGCCGGTGACCGTCAAGTTGAAGTTTAAGAAAGGTCTCTTTTCCTCAGGTTTCACCTCAGTTCCTCCTGATTGGAAGCCCCTACATCCTGCCGCCTGTACAACAGGGGAATAGATTTGTATTTTTCATTTGGCGGTCGAGGTGAGAGGAGGAGCTGTGCATCCAGAGGGTTGTTCATGCGGTGATAAAGTATCCACAGGACATTGCTCCCTCATCAAATTGGCTGGAACAACAATGTGTCACCAGATTGATACAAAACTCTGATTGGTGACTGTGTTGCGTATTTTATACAGTAACTATAAGATAATATAACTAAGAGATGGATATACATTATGAAAATATCGCATTTGAAAAGGACAAAACTCTTCAGAAAACTGCCTCCTTCACGTGTGAGTAAGTTTAATAACTATTTATGTAGCACCTTTAAAAAAAATGTTTACAAAGTGCTCCACAGAGAGTCAAAGCAAAGTGTATATATATATATATATATATATATATATATATATATATATATATATATATATATATATATATATATTTTAAACGAGTAAATAAAAAAATTACAAATAAATTACAAATAAATTAAAAACAGACAAACTAAATTAGGGGAACCAAAGTTCTGCATAAAAAGACTAGATCACTTAAAAGCTCTTCCATAAAAATGGGTTTTAAGAAGTGATTTAAAAGAAGATACTGATTCTGCGAGCCTTATCCCCTAACTTTAATTCTAAATCTACTCTAATGAAATACTCCTTCCTTCCTTCCTGGCACTTATTTTTCTAACTCTTATACAAGTCTGCTGCAGTCACGAAGGTCCACTGGGTTTCTCTTTCGACTCCAATGTATTTTTAGCTGCTGCTCCACTTTTGTTCCAAAGACCGGCTCGGTTCAGGACGTTACCGACGGCTGCTGCTTTATTGCCGCCGGTAATGGGTTGAGTTATCGGGTTTCTCCTGCTTGATGTGTAAATTGTCTCTTTGTAATCTTCTTCCATTTAATGTTTTATCACTCTTTTGTGCTCTGCGCCGGTCCCCAGACACGGAACGCGATGTGCCGGAGAAGTGGCAGCAGCAGCCGACAACGGTGTGTGTGGCGTCGGCGTGGCCTACAACGCCAAGATAGGAGGTGAGTGCAGCGCGGCACTAGGATTTTAATATTATTTTTAATTGGAAATAATATACACGCATTCAAACTAATTAAATTAACATAGAAGGGGATTTCAGCTGAGCCCCATTTTGTCCAGTATCGATGACTATCTTTTACTGAATGATTGACTCCCTGTTGTTGAGATCCTCTGAACGGGAGCTGCAGAGAGAGGCACGAGCATGCAGTGAATTGTCCTCAAACTATTCCTCCTGTGGAAAAAATAGCTTGGCTTTCTGCAGATCTTCCTCTGGAAAGGAGTCTATTGTAGCTTAGTTAACACTTGTAGGATATTAGGTTTCAGAATAATATAATAAATCTCTCTCCCTTAATTTGACACTTGGTCTGAAACTTCATCTATTTCTCCGCCAATTAGGAATAAAGCAAGATACATTTGTAAGTGTTTTTCCTGAGTCCATTGTGATGCCTAAATTTAGTATAATGCTGATGCCATGAAACTGACCCGGCGGATGTCCTTTCGTACCACCGTGTTAATCATCTGCCTAGAAAGCACAGTCTTTAACACAGTCGCTTGAACAGTAATAAAATCAGTCGGCATGCGCAGGAATGCATTAAAGAAAGAAGACATTCCTTTAAATCAAACGTGACCACAAATTAAGTCTGAGAGGTTTTTTTCCGTCATGTTTTTTAAAGGTTTGCACTTGATGAAGTATTCCAAGGAGACTTTTAGTAACTTCAGTCACCAAACAATCTGTCAGTGACATGACGGCAGCCAACAAGACTCAGCGGAGCCTGTGGAGCCTGAGCAGCCTGAGCAGCCTGAGCAGCCTGAGCAGCCTGAGCAGCCTGAGCAGCCCCGCTCACAGATGTTACTCATGATTCTGCTTCTTTGTCTTCATTACCAGTCGTCTCCCGTCGGAGCCATTGGCCCCGTTCTCGTAAAGCACTCCTCCGTGAATCTGTTCACGTCGCGGTTTCACTGGATCGGTAGCTCTGATTTGATCCCGTGTGTGTGCGTGTGTGTGTGTGTGTGTGTGTGTGTGTGTGTGTGTGTGTGTGTGTGTGTGTGTGTGTGTGTGTGTGTGTGTGGGGTTGGGGGGGGGAGTGTGTATCCTTACTGAGCAAAGATTAGAATTTAATTGAGTCTTCTTGGCTCACCTACTGTACCTGTGCTCCCTCCACACACACACACACACACACACACACACTTGCTAGAGCACAGCAGTGTCTTAATAAGAAATCGTCAAGCTGCAGGAAGTTGATGAGAATTGCTCCGACAATGATTATGCAATACAGCCAGAGAATAATGATTTACCGAGCAAACATTGTGCTTAATGTCGCATGTTTAGCCCAGTCGAGCACTTATTTATTTTCCCGGCTACTCATTATTCAAACCTGTGTGATGTTGCATCCCCGTGCCAACAGAGTAATCACCTCTTTGGCTAACATCTCTTCTGGCGTGTAGTTTTCCAGGCAGGTTGAATGGATTATTTAAGTCTTAATGTGGATGTCGTCAGTGTTAGTGTTGCCTCGGGGCCCCGGGGGCCTTCTCCCAGTAATGGACCTTATTTGAGGTTGGTTCATTTCACGCCTCTCTTCGGCCATTAAAGTTCAGAGGAGGGATCTGAGGGCTCTCCCTTCAAAGGCCCAGACCACGTTGTGTATCAGGTATGATGAAAGGTGACATTCAGCGCCACCCTGTGTGGGCCCACCCGTCTGTTGGAGGCTTTGTGAACCCTCAGCTCATTTAAAACAGTGTGTGTGTGTGTGTGTGTGTGTGTGTGTGTGTGTGTGTGTGTGTGTGTGTGTGTGTGTGTGTGTGTGTGTGTGTGTGTGTGTGTGTGTGTGTGTGTGTGTGTGTGTGTGTGTGTGTGTGTGTGTGTGTGTGTGTGTGTGTGTGTGTGTGTGTGTGTGTGTGTTCATTGGGGTTGAACTAGCTTTTCCTGGTAGAACAACCAGCTGGGTTTGTGTACGTGTGACGGTAAAAACAATATATCCAGCAGAGCAGCATTTGTACGCTTACTCATTAAAACTGGAACTCTGTGAAGTCTTTGCTTTTTCATGTGAGGTCTTTTGTTTCTCCTTTTTTTTTTTTAGTTTGTTGTGGCAGAAGATGAAATGTGAATTTGTGGTCTGACTGATGTCTTTCGGTCTTTGTCTGACAAGTTTCCTCTCTTTGTCATGTCACGCTGCGATTTCCCCCTCAGGTTTTGACATCTCCCCACATTCGCCTACAGCTCAAATTCATACCCTCTCTATCTCTTCACCATCCGTCACTCTGTCACTCCTCCTCCACCTCTTTTCAAGTCTCCAGTGTAGTAACCTGTTCGCCGTTGCATCGCCTGTTCATTTTCACAGGAGTCCGTATGTTGGATGGCGAAGTGACGGACGTGGTGGAGGCCCACTCCCTGAGCCTCAACCCGCAGCACATTCACATCTATAGTGCCAGCTGGGGCCCGGAGGACGACGGCAAGTCGCTGGACGGCCCCGCCAAGCTGGCCAAGGAGGCTTTCCTCCAGGGAATCACCAAGGTTAGTCGCAGCACAACTTTTAATCTACTAATACCTTCCCTGTTTCTTGCATCCCCTTCAAACTCACATCAGCTCCTTAATGGCTCCTTGATGGCTTGACATAGCTTCGTACTTGTCTGACCTTTTTGGGAGATACACGAGTACCCTTCCTTGAATTGCAGAGAAATGGATGAGAATATTGGGGTTAGGGGTAGTGTATGGCATGCCGCATCATGACCATGTGAATGCATACACATTTCACAAATGAAATGATAACAATTACACAAATTACTATATGAACATCTATGTATTGAACTTTAACAAAACTGCAAAGTGCAAATGTAAAGCAAATCTTTTTTGTGGCATTTAGTCCAGCGCTTCTTTAATGTGTCTTGTCCATATATTGAAACAATAATGATAACAAATAAAAAAGATGTAATTTGCTGTAAACAATGCAACTAGTGGAGGCGGCAAGGTGCTCAGTGTTGCCAGATTGTAAATGGTGAAGTATCGTACCAATTATCGTGTATCTGGCAACCCTGAGATCGGTCGACTATATATATATCTATACCGTCAGAGCTCGGCAAGAAGGTGGAACGTAAGGGAGATACCATTTCCAAAACTTGTAAGGGCGTAATAACTAGTTTGTGAAAGACCCAGAGAAACACAAATATCAGACGAAGCAAAATCCTGGACCTTTTTGGAATCCCTGCCGGACGCATTTTTTAGGTCTCAAAAACCGGACATGTCCGGGGAAAAGAGGACGTCTGGTCACCCTGACTAATGTACATGGTACATCTTGCTTGTCTGATCCATAAACAATTTAAAAACAACAATTCACAGTTTTATTTTATATTTATATTATTATGTGCTCAACTTTTTGTTATCCATTGTAGTGTCCTCCTTCAGACGGGTTTTCCCACACCACTGCCCTCCACCGCACGGCTTAAGACACAGGATACTTTACGGTCAGGCACCACAGAAATAACTGGTTGGGCTTAAGATAGGTTGAGCTGAGGTTAAGCGTAGCAGGATGGGACTGCTGGGTGTTAGGCAAGTGTGTTAGCTCAGGTTGAGGTTGTGAGAACCACCAATCGGTTGGGAAACAGACTTAGACGTCACGCCATGAGAAGTAACATCCTGGTGACTTCAGTCGTAACCAAGACATAACACGTAGTGGCACCTTTGCCTTTTTATGAGTTTGTATGTACATTAAACAAACTATATACAATCACTTCAGAGGTGCTGGGAGGTGGATTACATCACCTCTGGAGCTGGGCTAGCTGTTTACAGTCATTATGTTAATATACGCTCATCACCAGCTGCATGCTCATATGTACCGTACAGACATGAGCGTGGTATCGAACATCTCATATAACCTTTGGCAAGGAGGAGAATAACGTCACAGTATTTCACAACACAAGCCTTCCTTATATGTGGAGCAATGCATCTCATACCAGCAACACAATAAGCTTGTTTCCAACTATTCATGTATGTGAGCCTTTTATTCATAGCCTATATATTTGCCCTCTGAACAGCCCATCAGGGTTGGATCGAGTCAGCCATTAGAGAGTGTGGCACATTATCTAAGGCTAATGTCATAATGTCTCTTGTGCCCGCATGCTGCATCAAAAGGCTTTAGAAGAACAGCTAAATGATGAATGGGGAAAGTGGAAGCAGAGCAGCAGTCACTGATGCAGAACAATAGTTAGATTCAAAGAGCGCAGTCGTTTTTCTGTGGAAAGAATGATTCATGTCACATCCAAAATGTGAATCGCTCCACATATCATGGGGTGTTAGCGAGGAGAAATTGCCTGACAGCTGCACAACAGGGTCTTTCTGGTTCAGCGTGTGTTCTGCTGGCAGTGAGATAACCCCTGGCACCGAAGTGTTATCCTCTGGCCTCTGTAACTTACAGCAAAGGCAGAGCGGGGCCATAAATTGGGACAGAAAGCTTAGCTAAGACTCTGGCGTTATGACTCGATTCAGACAGCATCAACACATCAAGGAGAAAGAAGCTCTCCACCCAAATGTGCGGTAATTTGTGAGATGAAGAAGTAGGAATCCATTAAGATAATTAGATGGATTAGATCGATATATTAGATGGATGGATGGATACATTATTCATCCCAAGGGGGAATATTGGTTGTAGCGCCAGCAAGCAACCTTAAAATAAAGGTAAACATAAAATATAGATAAAGTAAGAAAATACACAATATATACAATAAAATATTAAATTAAATAGAAAATCCTATTTTAACAACTCGGATCAAGCTTTTTAGAATTGTTGTTGAGGTGAAAACGAGATCCTTTGTGATTTAACATTTGCAACATCAGTAATAAGGAAGCACAGATTCATGTCTCTTTGTATTCATCGGGACTGCAAAGCTAAAATAATGGAACTGATCGGATGTGACAGGACTTCTTTATTTTTTCATTAGGCGGGGAGCAAAACAGACAATCTTAGTCTAACCGACACAAGAGGCGAAACATTCCTGCAGCTATTTCCATCAAACACTCGTGTTTATGTTCCTTGTGTGTGTAGTTGTGTGACGCAGAGGATGAAGACATTGAACACTTACTGCATGTTTTCTCTCTCCTTGTTAATGTCTTGTTCGCCATCAACTGATTACTTATTTCTGCTCTCTGTATGTGAGCTTTAAGAGAGGACCCTCCATTTTCTTTTATCTGTTTCTCCATCATACAGTATGTATTTATTTTTGTATTGGTTAAAATAACAATGTATCTGCCCACTTGGTCCGTATTAGAAGAGATGCTTCAATATTTCAGCTTCTTTCTGAATGTCAGTGTCTATTGTTAGTTATTTGAGTTAAGTGTTTCATTTTATCTTTGAATGACAGCATATGATTAATGCTGAAAAGAAACGTGACATATTCGTAGATGATGACAATTAACCTAGATGTGTTCATTTTCTAAAAAAAAGTGATGCACAGAAGAGCCAATCAAAAGCAGAGAGATAATAAGGTGTACTAATAATAAGAGGGCTCTCTATAAATAATGTTTAGAAGAAGATAACACCTGATAAAACGCTACAATCATAAGTAAAACTAATTAAAAGTGCATTTTAAAATGTGTTTCCATAACTTGAGCTAATGGACATCCAGAGGCTGCTTCAGAGCCCTTCTGCCCTCCGTCTCCAGCCGGCCGGCAGATATCAGCTACGTGGGGAGTGGAAGAAGGTCAACGCTGCAGAACAACCAGTGCCAGAAAAATAAGCAGTACAAGTTTAAAAATCGATTCTAAAGATCATAGGTAACTAGGGCTGGAAGACATTCTGGAAATGTGCAAAGTACAAATCAACAGCTTTATATTGTACACGCTGAAGGTGGTCCATCGATTTCTGGGGCAGTTCAGCGATTACAGAGTTGCAGTCATCTAATCAGCTGCAGACAAACGCATGAAAAAAAAGCTTTTGTGTGTCTCGGACCAACGAGAACAATCTAGTCTGTTGGTGTTCCTGCGTTGACGAGCGGTACCCTGTTGTTCCTTTGCTAAGATGTTTCCAGCCTCCTGTTGGCAGGTGCCCTGTGTGTGTGTGTGTGTGTGTGTGTGTGTGTGTGTGTGTTCAGAGCGTGCGGTCTCACTGTTAAATACCATGTTGTCCTTTATCATGCCCTTAAATTATCTTCTGCTTGAATAGATTTTGTAATTACATTTCTTCTGTTGGTTATCGGTTGTTCTGCCGCAATAATTCGCCCGACATTATGATGTATTAATACGAGTCCTGCCTCCATCGGTTCACTGCTTCTGAGCGAGAGGACACGCAAGTGCTTCAAGCAGTCACACAATCAATGTTTCACACCTCAACTGCTTCTTGTTAGTCTCTACTCACTAACCCTATTACGTTAACGCTCGCGTGCTTCTGCTCCACAGGGCCGTGGCGGACAAGGCTCCATCTTTGTGTGGGCCTCGGGGAACGGGGGCCGGGAGCAGGACAGCTGCAACTGTGACGGCTACACCAACAGCATCTACACCCTCTCCATCAGCAGCACCACGCAGTCCGGCAACGTGCCGTGGTACAGCGAGCCCTGCTCCTCCACCCTCGCCACCACCTTCAGCTCTGGAAACCCTGGGGAGAAACAGATAGTGGGTGTTTACACGGGCAACACATTCACGCTTAATATGACGGGATTAAACACGTTGCATGACGCCGAAGTGAGATCAGCCTCTGCGTCTCAACGGCTCTGTCCAGCAAAGTCATTCCAGATGTATTTTAACCCTGGAAATGTGCAGATTTTAGTCAGCTTTCTTTTCTTTTCTTTTTTAACGAATACAGATTGAAAACAACAGGACTTGTTCACACACACACACACACACACTTTAAACATCTCTGATTTTGTGTAGGATTGTTTTAATACTTGTAAATGTCAGCGGTGCAAAGAAACAAACACATTCCTCAGACTTTGCGACGGCGTTATTAGTCAGCCCGACGTGTTTTCACGCTGATGCATCTGCAGTGAAACCTTTTCAGGTGTGCAAACACATTAATCTCATCTCCGGAAAATCAAAAATAGGTATCAACAAACTGTCAAACTCCGGGTGACTGTGTAACGTGCAGCGAGCAAAGCTGGCAGGCATTGAGAGATGCCAAACGCTTCCATCAAGCTGCTGCTAAAGAAAGACTCGCCTCTGGGACATAGAATCACATGAAACACACCATAGATCTGCAATTTCCTTCTGAATACACCAGAGGTCTGCTGCAGGCGAGCAGACACTGTGCATCAAATAGATGAAATTGAACTTGTTCTCAAATGTACAGCAGCTGTTGAATTGTTGCTTTGGTAGCCAGACGCTTCCATTTGTTCTCCCAGTGAGTTCATACGGCTTTCGTTTATCCAAAACTAAGATTTAGATTTATGTTCCCTTTGTCAGATTTGTGTTTGGTGCTTTTGTGTCTCGACTGTTGGATCTGGAGCAGACCGGGAGCGGGCTTTTTAACAAAACCGACATCCGACATCAGACGGCAACGATTTTCTTTATTAGATTACATATTTTCCGCATCATCAATTATTCAGCCGGCCTTAATGAAAACATTTCAGTATAAACTGAAAGAATTGTCCATCACAAGTTCCTAGATAACGTTGTGACTAAGAAAACTTTTGAAATGATTCAGTTCAGAATGATGGGAAACTGACGCAAGCTGAACAGCTTCATCTTGCTAAATATGACTAATCCCTAAATCTGTGATGTTACTCAGAAACATAACGACACATGACAGAGCTCCAGCCCTGATATCTAACACTTGTGTGCGGACACTTCTGTTTGTTTACTCCTCTGACACGTCGACTGCTTTCCACAGATAATGGCCATTAGTGCCACAATCTGTCAGGCCCAGAGTTGCGAACCAACAAGCTGTCCCTGACCTTCACAGTTCGCTTTGCCCTCCGCCTTTTTCTCATGTCTGACGTGTCCCCATCGTGACCCAGACGGGCCTCATTAGCTTTCTGGCATCGGCAGAGAGCGAGAGCAGAGGTGTTCACAGAGTACGAACATACTTTGTCTCTCCACCACCCGACCTGACTGGGCGGATTTGGCTGACATTCCCTTCCTGGGCTATGATCCTTTGGCGGAGATCCACAGACCTGCAACCGAACCAAGTGTCTCTCTCTCTCTCTCTCTCTCTCTCTCTCTCATCCTTTCCACACGCGATCGCTGCAGGCAGAGCTCCCGTCATATTCACGGCGCCTGACCTTGTGTGTCTCTGTGCGTCTCCAAGGTGACCACGGACCTGAGGCAACAGTGCACGGACTCTCACACGGGGACGTCGGCCTCCGCCCCGCTGGCTGCTGGGATCATCGCTCTGGCTCTGGAGGCCAAGTGAGTGAAAAGGACTCCTCCGAGAAAGCTACTTCTATAGTCAACCTTGTGGGCATGTCACTTTAAATGTAAACTGTCAAGCGTGTGTGTGTGTGTGTGTGTGTGTGTGTGTGTGTGTGTGTCTGTGTCTGTGTGTGTGTGTGCATCTGGGAGCCGCCGTTGGCCTAAATCTCAGCTCAGAAGTCCTTTCCTCAGCGAAATAAGCTTTTGATAATCAGTTAATTAGCCAGACAAATCAGCAGCCGCAGAGCACACAGACCTCTGAATACCTGTAGGCCGTGATGATTTAAAACCGGAGAGCGTCTCTCTTTATCACTCACACAAGACGCCGAGTGTCGGTATCCAAGTTCCTGTCAGTAGCGCTAATGTGTTCTCCATTTTGTCCGTATCTTCAGTCGCGGCGTGCTAAGTCCTCTTATCAGCCGTCCACCGCTCCGCATAATTGACTTCATTCCCACGTCGGCGTGTACCTGACGGGTGTCAAAACCAAATCCAGTATCGCCGCACAACCCAGGATCCAGCTCGGCTCCACAGACTGAGCGTAGCCGGGTTCCGCTTGCATGTGATGGGAGAAGGCCACCGCCTGACAGACCTCCACCAGGACGAGTATCTCTCACTCCCACCACGACAGCCGCGTCTCTGCTCCGCTGACGGGCCGCCGTAATGACGGCTCGTGGGTCCCACTGAGGCCACACAGGAATCCAGAGATGGAATCATTTAATAGGCAGAGCGCCTTGGCTTTCTGCTGGTTTATTATTTTATTCCCCCCACCCTCCCACCCCCCCTCCCTTCACTCTTGAGGTGACATTGAGTGGTTTGGTAGGGGGGGGGGGGGGGGCGGCATCCTTCCCATGAATAACACATGAGATGTGAATGCTGATTCAGAGAGCGGCGGTGGTGATGCGCAACAGTGCGATCCTGTTCCTACGTCTGTCTCCGGGGGCGTGGCTCTCGCTCGGCGCCACACGGCAGCTCTCTCTCTCTCCTCATTGGCTACTCAACGGCTTCCGGTCCCCATCTTTCCCCGCCGCGGCTCTTAATGAAGCTATATCTTTGGAAATAACTCGTTTTTATTGGGCTTCTGCCGTTGCAAGGTGACATCATCCCCCAGTTCCCGACCTCATGAGAAACTATCCTTCCAGAGAAGTCTAGACGCAGTCCTTCCCACTTGTGTTTTACTGTCTTCCCTGACCTTTCAACACAAAGGTTATGATGAGTCTTTAACACCGGTGTTACTCACCGGTGTTAAACCATAACGTGAGCCCTTACCTTTGTTATGGTTGACTGACGTATCCCTCAGGGCTTCCTCTACGTCTCTGTATATTATTTCAGAAAAGTACGTCTCATGTGGATCATGTGTCAGGCGTGTCTACAGACTCTCGACCTTTTCCACGCAGCTCCTCACATTTCCTCGACTGTGCGGTTGTACATGTGCATAATGTAGAAAGTGTGCTCTGTTAAATGACAGAGCATCACCGTGACTCTGCCTCTGCAGCATGAACCTGACCTGGAGGGACATGCAGCACCTGGTGGTGAGAACGGCCCGGCCCGGACGCCTCAGCGCCGGAGACTGGAAGACCAACGGAGTGGGACGCAGAGGTGAGGATGGAATATTGTACGGCGGCGGATTTTGGCACACATGCGTTATATAATAAAACTCTTTTTCCGTGTGTGGTAAATAGTTTGATATTGCTCACATACGCACACAATAACCACCTCTCAAACTCGCTGCTCTGTGCACGCCCAAATCCTTGGAGGCGTGTTCTCGGCTCGGTGTGCCCCGGGTCTCTGCGTGCTCAACCAACTTGACAAAGTGCCCCAATGAAAAGTTTGGATCAAATCAGTCTGTTGTGATTGGCTGGTTTGTCTCCTCTCTGATTGCCAGTCGTGTTTTTGTCTGCTACACGATATTCTCTGTAAACCCTCATCCTGTTGTTGATCTAAAATAATATACTTTTGATGTTGTTCATGATTGCTTCATTTAAACCATATTTTCATCAATCTGTCACGTCATTCACCCGTGGGAAAAGTGCACATCCAACAGCGAGAGAGCCTAATCTCTGCTCAGCTGCAGCACATCGCACAGCGTGTGAATCTGTCTGCCCAGATCCCTCTGCTCCGTGAGGATGCTGCTGCTGCATCACCAACATGAGACGGAGACGAGAATTTCTCATTCAATGACAACAACACATTCACATGATCTTTATTCTTATAACTGAAGGACCTGCATTCATGCTCTTGAATGCAATGCCTGAGCATTCCAGTAAAGAAAGTGTTTCTCTTCCCGTATCGTCGTCTCGTCGTGACCGCCCGCCGACCCGTGGCTCTCTTGTCGCTCTGCGGTCGCTCCCCACAGTGAGTCATTCGTACGGCTACGGGCTTCTGGATGCGGGCGCCATGGTGGCTCTGGCACAGAACTGGACCACAGTGGCACCGCAGCATCAGTGTGTTCACACCATGCTCGCAGAACCAAGGTGAGAGAGGGAGGGAGAGAGAGAGAGAGTGTGTGTCAGAATATATTTACTGTATTTTAGGGATTCAAAGTAAAAAATAAAAAAGATGTTCAAAGTGTGTGTGTGTGTGGTCACTGTATTGGGACTTTCATGTAGATTTGCAGTACAGTGTTATTGTTGGTGACCTCACAACATTAACCAACCCCCCCTCTCTCTCTCTCTCTCTCTCTCTCTCTCTCTCTCTCTCTCTCTCTCTCTCTCTCTCTCTCTCTCTCTCTCTCTCTCTCTCTCTCTCTCTCTCTCTCCCCCCCCTTGTCAAAACCTGCAGAGACATCGGGAGCAAGCTGGTGTTCAGCCAGAGCGTGGACGCCTGCTGGGGGCGCCCGGAGCACGTCAGCTCCCTGGAACACGTCCAGGCTCGCCTCACGCTCTCCCACAACCAGAGAGGGAAGCTGGCCATTCATCTCATCAGCCCACTGGGCACACACTCCACCTTGCTGTTTCCCAGGTACACAGTCAGAGACGCCACTACACACACCAACAGCCGGGTGCTGGTGTATATATATCTGTCTCTGCTTGTTTCTCACACACACACACACACACACACAATGTGCATATGCCTCAGTGTTATCTGTTACTCCCACTCTCTGGGAAGAGCTGCATTCTACCTCAGAGAGAATAACACAAGCAGCCCTCCTCCCCTCCCCTCTCCTCTCAGGCCCAATGACTTCTCCTCCGAGGGGTTCAACGACTGGGCCTTCATGACCACACACTCCTGGGGCGAGGATCCTCAAGGGGAATGGACGCTGGAAATAGAAAACGTCGCGGCTAACGGACGAGACTTCGGTAACCGCTCATCGGCGGCATTAGTTCAGTCTGGTCACGTCACATGAAACCGACATTCATGCCGGCGTGTTGTATATTTTCATGCTTTCTCAAATTAGCCTCTGCTCAGTTTCCCTCTTTTAGTATCTCTGATTGGGTTTGTATCATGTTTGGTACCAGAGGGAAGTATAGGCAGATTAGAACTCTAAAGCTACTAGACAGATAAATATATTTCTGCAAGTAAATAGTGATATATTTCTTTTTACAATCATCGGCTGCCTTTTCCTTCAAAAGGTAAACGGCGGCAGATTTTTAGGAGGGTTAACATACTCCTCGAGGACTCCAGTGTGTCTTTGGGATATAAGATGTGAAGGTATCTCTTCCTCCTCCACTGTTGTCTTTGGTCTGCTCTCATCACTTCCCTTTTCTCCCCACCCCCATATCCTCTTCTTCTCAGCCAGCTCACACTGTTCCCTCTGAGAGGTGTTACTTTAATATTCTCACTCACTCTCTCTCTCTCTCTCTCTCTCTCTCTCTCTCTCTCTCTCTCTCTCTCTCTCTCTCTCTCCTAGTTGTGTTGAGTCAGTTCACCCTCACCCTGTGGGGAACTGGATCCAGCGTCGTCAACCCCTCCTCATCCGACTTCCCTCGGCCGTCCAACAACAGCTGCAAGACATTCGATGCCCAGCAGATCTGCATCGGTGAGACGATCCAGCTTCACTCCCACGTTGGCAGCATGAGCAGTTTAGAGCCTGCAGGCGCCACGCCGCCATCACATGCAGCCAGGAATCTGTGTGGACGTGTGGACGTGTGGGTGGGTGTCTTTGTGGGTGTGTGTGTATGTGTCTGTGTGTGTGTGTGTGTGTGTCTATGTGTCTATGTATGTGGGTGTCTTTGTGTGTGTGTGTGTATGTGTGTGTGTGTGTGTGTCTTGTGTGTGTGTGTGTGTGGGTGTCTGTGTGTCTTTGTGGGTGTGTGGGTGTGTGTGTGTGTGTGTGTGGGTGTCTGTCTGTGTGTGTGTGTGTGTCTGTGTCTGTGTGTCTGTGTGTGTGTCTATGTGTCTATGTGTGTGTCTGTGTGTCTGTGTGTGTGTGTGTCTGTGTGTGTCTGTGTGTGTCTGTGTGTGTCTGTGTTTGTCTGTGTGTGTCGGTGTGTGTCTGTGTGTGTCTGTGTTTGTCTGTGTGTGTCGGTGTGTGTCTGTGTGTCTGTGTGTCTGTGTGTGTCTGTGTGTGTCTGTGTGTGTCTGTGTGTCTGTGTGTCTGTGTGTCTGTGTGTCTGTGTGTGTGTGTGTCCTTCGCATGTCTTGAGCACCGTGAAGGTGTCGTGTTGTTCGAGGCTCAAGGACGCTCTCGGTGTTGAAGACGGTTCAATGTGGGAGAGGAAATCACTTCAATGAAGAACTTTTTTTGGCCTTGTAAAAAAACCATTCTTTTCTTGGATTTTGTGAATCCAGATAAATGTCTCTTGATAAACATACCCAATTGGTATTGCTTGATTTCCCACCAATTTGAATTGTCTCTAATTCTACTCTTCCCATAAAGAGAGACAATCATCACCAAATTTAGAGCGAAAATCTCTGGACCAGTCTGGAAAAAGTTATCTTTTTAGATTTGTTGATGTTCTGTCCAGTTTTGATAAAGTTGGCCCTCAAAGTTAGCTCAACTGTGTACATGGTACACTGTGCTTTTAAAAAGTCCCCAAAATACAATAAAAACTCAATGAATAGTATGTATTTTGAAAAGTAATAGTATAGTATGCCATAAAATTGAAAGGACATGGTATATCATAAATATGACTCGCATATCTCGCAGAACTAAAGTAATTAAAAAGTTAAATTATAGTATTTTATGGAATAATGTAATATGTCATAAACATTTAATTAAAACTTCTTCAAAATGTCATAGTTCTTCACCATACCATTGTCTTTGGGGTAATTTTGAGCCCATTCAATGTTTAACGTCTCTAAATATATGATTGACATAATTAGTTTTGCTTCATATTTCATCACTTTTCCTAATTTAATGGGCACAACTGGATACACATCAAATTAACATTATGATATGTTTTTAATGTCCTGTACACAACTTGTACGCATCAGTGATCTTTATCTGTATAAAAAACATAAGAAATCTAAAAATTTTACACATTAGTTTGGGTGATGTTGAGGTCACTATAACATGCCCTTTTCTAATCTTCAACAAGCTTTAGAACATTTAGATAGTCAACAAACAAACATAAAGTAGCTCACAATTAAACTTGGGAAACAGTTTGAGTTAGAATAATTGAATGGAAGTTTAAATTGCTGAGTTCAAATGGACCCCAAAGGTCAAATATGTTGGAACATTTGAAGATAACAGGAGCGTTAAACAGTCATACATCAGTTATATTATAGTATTTCTTAAAAAAAGGCATAAAAATACCAAAATGTTTTCAAAATACCCAAACACATGTCATTATAGTTAGTGATAATAAGTCATGATAAAGTAAGCCCCGACCTAAACGTGACGTCAGCTGTGATTGGCTGCAGCGCCCCACGACCATAAATACAGGAGCGTTTGGATAGATGAACGGGGAAAGTATGCCATATAAATGTTATAGAAATTTATAGTAGCCTATAATATTTAACTCGGAAACAGTCTCTGGCGAAGGCTTTTCCAAATCGGCAGAACAGACCCAGACGAGTGTGTCCCGCTGGAGTCCAATTTGTCCAGAATGTGGCTCTATGACCAAAATCCAATAGTACTAGGTCCTGGATGTCGTGGTTCTGGACGACTCCAACCACATGAAGCTCGCCCAATCGCTTCTCCATGGACGTTCCTCCATTTTGAATTGTGTTCAAATGGGTTCCTTTGCTCCTTCTGTTGAGAAAACTTTTGGACCAAGCTGGAAAAGGTTACCTTTTGTGAGTTTCTTTTAATGGGCCTTCTCTTGGACAACAAAAGCTTTTGATCCGACTGTGATTGGTATTTGAAGGTTGTGAATCCAGAGCGGCAGGGCAGATTAAACTGAGTCCGTCTGAGAGGCGCGACGTCGGTCAAGTGTTCTAACGCTCCGGCTTAATCAGTTCAGACTCCAAAATGTTGTTAAAATCTACATTTCAAGAGATAGTATTTACTCTTTGTTTTACAGGACCCTGGAAGTGGAGCTTCCTAGAAAGGTCTTTTTTTAATTTGGAGCTTATTAAAAAGAAGAAAAGGCCTTCTTTTACCAGATGAACCATCTTATATTCAGTGCACAGGAGATCAATTAAAAAATGCAAATGTGTTTCTGCATGGTTGTGGAGTGAAGGCACGATTCAACACATATAAAGAATGTAGCAAATCATTTAATAGTGACGTGGGTTTAAATGGATTTTCGGTTTCCTCATCATTAAGATTGGAGCATTTCTTTCAAGGAAATTCCTCTATTCCAATTAACTGTTATTACTCTTACTATTACCACTCACATTAATGAGTTATGTGGACAACCTCTGAACTCACTTCCAATTAGAATAAATTATCAATTACGGATGGAATTATTAGCCTATTAATTCATCAGTTAATTAACTGAGAATGAAATGGCAACCCCTGAGGGGAGGAGACGGCTCCATCGTCTCAGACGTGTGAATCAGACGCTCCTCGTCGTCTGACTGTTCACCGCAAGATGTTGAGTGTGTGGCTGTTGGTGCGACAAAGAAATAGTCACAGTGCTTTTCCTCTGGATGCATGAGCCTCACCCTCCCCTCTGCACCCAGAGTGCAGCGCCGGCTTCTCCCTCTTCCTCCAGGGTTGTGTGAAGCTGTGTCCGCTGGGCTTCACCTCGGGCCCGCAGCTGCTCAACCTGTCCCTGGAGAGCTGGGTGGACTCGTCCTCCGTCCAGGCCTGCCTCCCGTGCCACTCTGCCTGTCTCACCTGCTCCGACACCGGGCCGACCAGCTGCCTGTCCTGCCCGCCTCACAGCCGCCTGGTCCTCACCTCCTGCCCGCACCAGAACCAGGTCCAGCGCAAATCCCCGCCAGTCGGGGACCTCCAGGCGGACGGAGCCCGGCCAGAGGGGGCGGTCCCCACGGCAGCGGGCGGCGGCGGAGGAGGCGAGGACGCTCCGGGGTCCGGCGCAGCGCCGTCCACTCGGCTGCCCGTGGCCGTGGCCGTGCTCAGCTGTGCCTTCATCCTGGCGGCCTTCGTCGGGGTCTTCTTCCTGCTGCAGATGCGCTCCGGCGCCGCCTCTCTGGGCCGGAGGACCAAACGGCCCTCTGCGTATTCGGACACGGGGCTGCGCATGGGCTTCGGCTTCGGCCGCGGCCAGAGGCGGGAGAGGAAGGCCCGCATATGCTACAAGGGGATCCCCACCGTGTGGGGAGACGAGGACGCCATCAACTACCAGTCTGAATCAGACGGCGAGGACACGGGCGCTCACGCCGAGAGGACGGCGTTCATCAAGACCCAGAGCGCCATCTAGCCCGACCGGTGGAGCCCGCCGCCGCCACGCCTGGTTCAGGGTGACTGTGTCCGTCAAAGGCACTAAAGAGACAACTATGAGTTCCTTCTGTATTTATTAACGTGTGTTGCTTTACTTGTTTGGTTAATATCGGATGACAGGTGTATTCATCATGCATTTCACCCGTTGTCACCGATCTGAGGTGTTATGCAACCGTGTTATTTATTTCCTAGGTCGTTGACCTGCTTGACCAGATGTTGTCCAGTTGGTTGAAGGGGCACCCCGATGACGTTGAGTAGAGATGTCCGGGCTCTTCGTCCCAAGTGAAGATAAAATACCATCGAACTTCTTCTGTTGGAGCCCATCTGAGTTGTTCAATGTCTTCACCCCCAGAGTAGCCAATCAGAGCTCAGCATATGATTCAGTTTATGTTATACAGCCCAACATCACAAATTACAAATTAGCCTCAAAGGGCTTTCCAACGTGTACACCTGCGACGTCCCTGTCCCAGGACCTCACATCGGTTCAGGAACACACTGACACAATGACAATGATGACATCATTGCTATTGTTTCAGACTTGTCAATGGTCCTCCAGGCCTCCAGAATAATTGTATACAACCCAAACTGAGCGGTACTTTCTGTGACAAGTACCCGACTCCTGTCCACCCGTTGAGTGTATTATATTCACACTGTGCATCGATTGGTCACCAATACAAACACCGGCCATCAAACCTAACGTTACGTTATATCTGATCATAATTCCAGCAGATTGTGGGCCAGCGGGCGTGAAGTTGGGACTCTATTTATTTACTGTAGGAACACTTGAGATGGGATGTTTCCGCTGGGTGATGCACCGCGCTGCCGCCTGTCTGCCGGCAGGAAGCGGCTCGGTTCTCCACCGCAGAGTCGGCACCAAGTCTCATGACTCGAAGTAAAGGAACACCGGTTTTCAATAAACTGAAAATAACACTCAGCCCGACGCTCCCCGGGTGACCTTTACAACATTTGTCATCCTGGTTTCTGCAGATAAGAAATGAGATTATTTCCCCTTCATTTCTCCAACAGAACATATGTATTGATCGTGGGTTTGCTCTTCATCAGGGTAAAGCTCGTCCTCTTTATTGTGAGCGCCACACATTGAAAGACCAATCCATGCTTCGCTTCCTCGTGTCCCCCAGTGTGGACGCGACGCCGCTGGAGCGCTTACTGTGACTAAGGGATGAGACCTTGTTTCACATTTTATATGTTTGTTTTATATCCTTTTTTATTTAACGATGAATGCTGATATTGTGGAGATGAGTTTCATGGTGGAATAAATTTCCTGGCTGTTTCATCGATGGACTGTTTGTGTCTTAACTGCCAGATTTTTAAAAAAACACGTTGTTTTCTGCATCTGAAACCCAAACGGAGAGCAGATGGTTGATCACTTCTCCGTGGCCATAAATCAGAGTACGAGTGTGTTTCCTTCACTCCGGGGCGTTCACCGGGTGCCAGCAGTCTGTCTTCTCCCTGCTCTCTAAAAGGCCTTTAAGAAACTATTTCCTCAAGATTCAATATGGTGGCTGCCTGAAAGTTTTCAATTAATATAAATGGTAAAGGTTTGTCTGAGCATGGAAAAACAAAACCAGCTGGTGGCAACTTTGTTCATTAGCAACTTTTCCTCCTCGCAGAGGCAGGTAACTGGGTTCATGAGTAAAGGTACATTCATTCTGTGGTCCATAATTAGATCTGCTGGGAGTACTGGCCGCACAATTTAGTGCCCCTCGGATGCATCATACTTTTCATTATAAATGGTGTGTGTGTGTGAGCGTGTAGATAACTGTGTGTAGATAGGTGTGTGGGGTTTGGCTCATGTACTTAAACACTGGATGGGTGGAAAGTCTTGTCTCCATGCTACATGTTTCTGTGAGATGGTTTTCATCGTTTTTTCTTTCATGTGTACCCTTCAGCCTGCATTCATAATAATAATGCCCACTAAAAAGGGTATTAAATTATTAAAAGAACTAGAGCCCCATTAGCTGATTTCACATCCAGATCAGATGGACATGAGGCTCGTCTCATTATTCTAGGGAGTCAAACATTTGTGTGGGTGCTGAATCTGATGCTCGTGGATGAGGAAAGGCTAGGAGTCGGCACCAGCAGAGCAGAGTGAACTGCAGAGGCTGCGTGTCCCCAGGGTGCCACCACAGGCATCGCGTCCTCACGCATGCGCACACACATTCTCTCTCCAGGGTTCAATCCCAGGCTCCCTGAAGCCACACTTTCTTTATTCTTCCGTATAGCTGATCCATTTTTATGAAGCGAGAACAAAGAAACATGTTCATTGTGTCAGAGCGCGCGCACACACACACACACACACACACACACACACACACACACACACACACACACACACACACACACACACACACACACACACACACACACACACACACACACACACACACACACACACACGTGTTAGTCTCGAGGTGTCCCTGGTCTGACCCACAGCATCTGTGCTCACTGTGGCTGCAGTAACTCAACAGCGCCCCCTACTGGGACGAAAGATGTTGAGAAAACCACAAAAAAACTGCATCAAAACACAGCAGTCACAAGAAATCTAATTAATTTCAGATAGAGGAACGGCTTAAAAAGACAATCTTTGTATTTTTATCTTTATTTAATCCCCATATCTGTTCTGCTGCAGCTTTGATCCAAATAAAAACATACCGGACAAAAGACATTATACAGAGACTGACTCACACCGAAACAGGAGAGAAGCGGAGAGAAGCGGAGAGAAGCGGAGAGAAGCGGAGGACGGTCCAAGACGACAGGAGAAAGTGCAACTTGAGATGCAGAGACATCTGGCTGAGAGAAACGTGAAGCGCAGCCGGAAGAGGGAGCCGACACCGAGGCAGCGGGAGGAGCAGTGCAGCAGCAGAACACGTGGAAGGATGACGACGACCAGTGGAAGTGATGGGGCCCAGTGGGATGCTGGCTCAGCACAAAGGGGTCCATAGATGTCCCGCCTCGGTTTTGGTCACGGACGACAACAACCTGCCGAGGCCGGCGTGCTCCAATAACCAGTCTGCTCCTCTAGAGTTCACCCAAAGCACAAAAATATTACAAAGATTTAGTAATCATTTAGAGGTATTGTGTCATGCCGGAAGTCTCTGGTTTTCATGTGTTGTGAATACAATTAAACTCATATCATTCACATTGCAAAATCTAAGAAAATAAATAAATACAACAGCAACATCTCCATCCAGAAGCACGGCCCGACCTAGTGCTCACACTACATAGTTACTGTGTGTACATGTGTGTAGTAGACGATACATCAACACACCCGTCCTCTTTTAGGCGAGCAACACGCATCCAGCAAAAAACAATCCATCTACGATCTCAGCTTCTCAAATGACGAGTGCTACTTTTTAGTCGAATGTTTGAAAATCTTTAATATCTCTGGGGTTTGGATTGTTGTTGGTACAAAAGTCATTAAAAAGACAAACCTGTGCATTTATCACTTTTGTTTTTGCCATATTGTGGACTCGACAGCTCTGGACAGATATCTCTAAACCCGACTTATCTGCACGGCCAGATTTGGGTGAACTGACCCTTTCATGTTCCTTCATCTCCAAAGGGAAGCTCCCTCTGTGCTGCAATGGTAACGACTAACGGCTCAACAGACATACGACAGTACGAAGAATGGTCCCTGATAGTGTGCACTGTAGCCTCAGCACACCCCGAAAGAAAACAAAGATAAATCCTCAAATATTCACATTTACTCGGCAGAGATATGGATATCTCTGCCTCGTGGTTATGAGGTAAAGTCTTTGTAGAGTCCTCTACTGCATACACAACCCACCCTCCCATACACACACACATACATACACAGGAATGACAGACTGAGGGAAGTGAAGGAAAGTCTGCCAACTATCTACAAGCGTCGACCAGAAGGGAAAGGTCATCCGGTATGATTAGTGATGAATAGTGACCGCTGAGACTCCTGGACTCAGACGATAAAGAGCTTCAGAGCTGCAGCACGGGTCAGCATGGGTCAGCACGGGTCAGCACGGGTCAGCACGGGTCTCCTCAGGGAAACACATTCGCTTTGCTGCATTTGAGTTCGTCAACAAAAACAAATCAACTGACGAGTATAAAAAAAACAAAATCACTGTGATGCGTCTTCTTAATTGCATACATAAAAAATAAAAAAAACTTTCACCAAATAAAGCTTTGTAAATTGCACTCTAATGTGGCACAAGGCCCAGCCTCCCCCCCTCCCCCCTCCCATCTTTTGGGATATTTACATTCAGAAATTCAGTCCTGGATCATGGAGCAAAGATAGAAAAACAATAGGAGTTCTTACAAAGCAGAACTAAACGGGATTTCATTTTTTTCGATGACAGACAGACGGACAGACGAACAGACGGACACCCGGATTCTGGCAGTCCTTGTTGTAGAACAGCTGCGAGTCCACCAGGACGTCCACAGTAACGGCCATCGCCTGCCCCCTGCTGTGCAGTCAGTCCCGTTACAGTGGACCTTTCCTCCGAGCGGCGGTGGTTACGATCCTGCTGGACAAACAGAGGGACCCAGACCCCCGCTGCTGCCCGTCTGTGGCCGGCGTGGGCCTGCCTCTGGGTCCAAGGAGTCCGGTGGGTTTTTCGTTGCCTCTTCTAGTCCCGGCGGCAGTTTAGCGCAGCTTGAGCTTGAAGGCGGAGATCTCCATGGGATCCAGGCTGATGGAGGACTCGTTGGCCAGCGGCGTGCCGGAGTGCATCAGCGTCAGGGACATGGGCTGCAGCAGCTGCAGCTCCAGGTCTTTGAACAGGCCCGAGACGCCCAGCTGCAGGCGGGAGGGGCAGGAAGGCCGAGCGGTTAGAAAGTAAACAACAAGCTGAAGTGCACAAGTGAAAATGAAAATATGGAGGCGACCAAGTGTGACGATTTACTTACGGGAGGTAACAAAAACTAATCAAATGGTGGAATAAGTATTAAATAGCAATAACACACTTTGTACAAGGATGTGTACATGCAATAGTGTGTGTGCATGTGTGCGTGTGCGTGTGTGTGTGCCGTCCTCCCTGACCTGTCCTTGTGTGGTGGTGCAGTTGAAGCCGAGGTTTGAAGCCTCCAGGTCACAGTCCAGCGCCAGGCGGTGCAGAATCAAGGCCGTGTACGGGGACGGCGAGTGGGGGTCCTGCTGCTCACACAGAAAGACACGTGTCAATCTCAAAGTCCATGAAAGCAGGACCGGCGTTGGATTGGGTCGTTCCCCGTCACCTGGCTCTGGATGCTGCGCAGGTTGAGCAGGTGGAAGTCGCAGGGCAGGTTGGACTTGAGCGGGGCGAAGGTTTGCAAGGGAGGGATGCCGCGTCTCTTTGGCAGGACGGGCAGCGCCAGGACCTTGTGGTTCAGGAAGGAGTTGGTCATGTGACTGAGGATGGACGGGAAGCTGGTCGTGGCACTGTCCATCATCTGGAGGAAGGCAGACACGTGTAAGCCCCGGTAGTAAATGACAGCGTAAGTACAGCAACATCAAAGACTCGACTCCACAGTCGTGATTCTTCACTAAAGACACGAAGAACTGCTTCATCAGAGGACAACGGACATTTCTAAGTCTAGACCAGACACGCAGGACCAATCCATCTGGATTGGATTCGTTACAGCCCTCTACAGCCCCATGGTGTCGTTTATGAATTGGGAGCATTACAATGTTTGAAACATGACGTTAAATGTTTTTAGAAAAGCAAGAGCCTCTCGATCCCAAACACCATCAGCAGTCCGACCACAGAGCTGTGTGATAGAACTGAAACCAATACTTTCCGGTCGCCGCCAATGTGCATTCATGTGTTGATCGATCACATCGTTGCTTTCAATGGCGCCGCCGTAAAGACGGACTGGCCTGGCTCCGGCTAAGAAGGAAATAGTGGGAACTTGCGCTACGGCAAAGACTAGGACGAGCGCTAACACGCATTCTCACTGTTGCCAAGGCAACGTTACCTCTTGAACTCCGCCACTCAAGACTTTGGAGAGGAAAGAATGAAACAAGGACCAGAGTTTGGCAAAGAAGCCGTCATGCTGAAGGTCATGGAGGAAAGAAAAGAAGTGGGGAGGATAACAAAAAGACAGATGGGGGTAAAGAGACATGAAGACTGACACATGAACAGAGGTGTTAGTGACCACAGAATGAAGGACGACACTCTGTCATACTCCACAGCCCTGCTACGCTCACTTAGTTATTCAGCATCTCAGAATCAGATTAGGTGAACTAGAATTTCAAGGACGCCCAGCTGCCATCGGCGCCGCCTCACTGACCTTGTTGCCCTTGGACCTCCTCTCCAGCAGCAGCCGAAAGCGGTTGGTGGTCTTTTTGTTGTCCTTCAGGCCCTGACCCAGCCCACGATTATCATCCTGCATCAGCCGCCGGTCCATGATCACTTCGAGCTGGCCTGAGGGAGGAGATGGAGCAAGGAGGACATCTATCACACAAAGCCTGTGTAATAAACGTTCGGACAACAAGTGATGAGGACAAACACGTTGCGCTATTCATCATCGACAAAACAGCTCCATTACTGGCGTAACGATGATGATAAAAGATTAGCTCAGTACATTAACGTGAGAGTGTGAACCGTTTGCTCTCACTTTCATTAAAATTAAATGAAGAAAAATGACACAGCATTAGTTGTAAATGTAATAAAGTACAGACCGCTCTCCAGGCTGGTGACACCCAGGGACTGCGCTGTGTGCAGCGTGAGGCGGTGATGGCTGTCCTGGATGTACGCCTGGCTGGGCATGGGATAAAAGTTGGCCTGCAGAGGAAGCTTTAGGAAGTGGCGGCGAGGCTGCATCTAAAAGAAGAGATCGAACACAGAGCGACACAATAAGTCAAACGAAAGATGTGACTGGTTCAGGTGAGGCGTAGTTAACTTGAGAAATGCCACGACATTCAGTTTCAAGAGAGATATCAACCGATCCCCATCCTGGTAATCGGAGATGCATGTTGCGATACGGTGGCAGTATGCAAAGTTCTTCTTCTCTGACGCCGATGAGGGCGACTGACCTGGAAGCCGTTGAGATCTGTGTAAAAGACGTCTCCACTCTGGATGTCGGTGTCCAGCCGCATTGCCAGCTCCTTATTGTTCTGATCTCTGATGTCCACCATGGTGGTGAAGTCTATTGACAACCCATCTACCCCTGGAAACACACAGACAAGCACAGAACCTCAGGCTTGAGAAGGAAGTGCATGGAAATGTGATCTTGAAACTGAAAGACAAATGCTAATTGCAAATAATATTTACATTGTGCCTCCTTAAGGTAACGCAATATCAAGATAGTCATGTTGTCAAACCTATGGCTCCATGTTGTACGTACTGTACCATCTGGTGCATTTACCCAAACATGAACAGCGTTTGCCAGGCCCCTTTGAGCAACCTGGTTGGTTTATTACCTGGCACGTTGTGTATGCGAATGGTCTGCTGGAAATGCTGGTAGTGTGCCACCACCTCCGAGAAGAGAGGCCCCTCCACCACGCGCACCACGGGGGGCTCTTTCTGGTTGTAGGGCTGAAAGCAGGGACAGAAATAACAAACAAAAACGTCATGAGCCGAATTTGTGCTGGAAATTGAGGAGGAGGAACGAGACGGAGAGAAGTTAAGGGAGCCACCAACAGAATGGACCACGACACACAGTGTGGCAGCGAAGCCCGAGGCCGTGTTGTCTTTCAATCAAGACAAGATGAAGCAGCAGCCAGTCTGCCTGCCTCTGCACCCCGAGCACCCCGAGCATGAGACACAGACACAACACACAAGGGAGACGCCATCAAAGCCTTCCGGGAGACAGGAAGCATCTAAAATAATACCTTTGCTTTCCCATCAGGCAGGAAGAGGTAAGCGCCACTTTTGTCTTTCGAGGGCCGGGTGCCGTACACGATGAACTGCATCTGAACCTTCACTTCCTGAGGATCATCCTTTCGCTTGATGCTCTGCAATGAAAAAGCCAATTAAGTAAAGCATTGAAACGAAGAGATGAAAGGTCTGCGCAGCAACGAGACACTGGATGTTCACTTTGATCAAACAGCCTGGGTATATTGGGAAGTCAAGTTCAGGATTTTTATCTCCAAGAAGATCAAAAGGTAAAAACAGATGATCGAATCCTTGATTCAGATGTAAAGTCAACCGTGTGTCAGAGGTGATGAAAGACAAACCTCGAGAAGGCCCGTGTCTCCAGAGAAGCCCAGAGTGAGCGACTGGCTGCTGATGTAGAAGGTCTGGGGGTCGGAGGGCTGAGAGTGGACAGGAAGCGGGTCCGCCGCTCGAGAAGTGACGCCCCGACCGGACAGCCTGAGCAGGGTGTCGGAGCGCAGCGTCATGGGCGAGTCCGGGGAGTCGTACAGGTGGAACACGGCCAGGCCCAGGGGCGGAAGACGGACCATGAATGTTGCCTGGATGGAAGAACAGTTGGACACGCATTATAAACACATCAATACACAAAAGGCTTTAAATAAAAAAGGTTGCGTTTCGCAGTACCAGCTTTATTGTCTTTGTTAATATGAACACAAGCCATTCATTAAAGGTTAAAAGCATTTTGACATGAGGAACTGTGTGCCGTCATTAAAAAGTGATGAGGTGTTAATGAGACTGTAGACTGCAACATTTAAATAAATCGCCTTACGTGGGTGGAGATCATTTTATTTGGGAATAATAAATTAATAAAACAGAGATGTGGCAAAGCAAGTTTGTTTTTAACTGCTGCAGATATAATGTGCAAAATGAGTTGAAGACTCGTCGTTTCTCAGGATGGAAATAAGTGAAAACTACACAGGTCTAAGGATTTATATTCAGAATACTATTCAGTCTTGAATACTTCATTTTATTCATAAATTATATTGCAAATTCTCTCCCTCCCCCTCTCTCATTGTGGCAGCATAAGCAGAGATATCATTTTTAAAATTGATGCAGCCTTCTTCCTTCTCAAAATTTGGTGTCTACGTTACCCAAAATGCAACGCGGCTGCCAACAGTGCGTTTATTGTCTACTTTCTTCTTCGTGACAGATCCAGTGGTGAGAATGATGGGGAGCCGTGCCGGGGCGGTCGCTGTGCTCGGGTTATTAATATCACTACCTGCGAAGCATCTGTGATGAATGAATTTATTCGCTTACCTCGAATACCTCTGCACTCATTTGACTCGCAGAGCTCCACTGAGCACTGAGCTGCACGGGCAGCGTCTGGCCATCCTCAGTGAGAACCCGCACCCGCACCGTGTTGACCAACACCGTCACCACGCACAGGCGCTCGTGCTCGACGGGGTTGAACAGAACCAGGTACCTGGGGGAGAGAAGGACAATAAGCAATGGGATGGGCGAGGAGGCGCCGAGGTAGAAGGAGGAGATGAAAGAGGTCGGGGTACAGTACCTCGGTTCTGCTGGATCCAGCTCGATTAAAGTGCTCTGAGGCAGAGAGTCCTGAGTTGCACGTCTGTCATCCTACAGAATAAAGTACATAACACAGGCAACACACTGAGGAACTGCTCCTTATATTAGATATTACCACAGTTTATGATACATTGAAGGAAGCATCACTGCATGTTTTCTCTTACCGTCTCCAGAAAGGGCTCCGTCTGGTAAAACCGATAAAACTCCTTGTTTTTCATCACCAGGAAATGAGCAGCATTGATGATTACTCTCTTCAAACCGATGAGAGAACGCAGTAATCTGGGGAGGAGGAGGAGGAGGAGGAGGAGGAGGGATCAATGGCTGACTGAAGCAAAATAACAAGATGTGACTCCTGCAAAGTATTGAACGGGCAACTATGAAGTGGCCACAGAGACGATGGCACTGCTTTTCCATTTCATACAAATTGCATTTTTTGTATCTATCCAACTGAAACTGTCATTATTTCTGAACGCCCGGGTCCTTACCTGGTGCCGTAGTCGGTGACAACATTCTCCTTCGCAGTGCCAGTGATCGCATCGTGATGTTGGAAGAGGCCCACAGACTGCCGCGCATCGACCAGCAGGGCGTAATCCGACACCGGGTAGCGCCCTTCCATGCCCACATGGCGAGCGCTCGCAACCGCCAAGCTGTAGAGAATCTCTGCGCCCCTGAAGGACAGCGACACGCAGTAAGCATCGGGGAGCCCCGTCGGAGCATTCATCTTTCATTTTTAAACTTTATACTGAACGAATGCTTCAAACCTCGCAACTTCATTTGAGAAATATATTTCTAGGAGTCAGGCGACATGCTCACCAGAATACGTTTGGATGTCAATATATGCATTCTAGTTTTTTGATGTTTTGCTTAATTGTGACTGTTCACAGTTGAGAGAAATGGGAAAGATGATAATTAAAATCATATGAACCGACATACACACATTTTTTAATAAATTCATAATAATGGTCTTTTTTTCTGATGAGTTTGCATTTTTCTTCATACCTAAAAAACGTAAGCAGCATCAGAGAACAATATTGGTGAAATATAAAAAGATCAGTTTGGGAGTGATACCAGGTTCCAATCATGTGTTTGGAGTTAGGTTGTGACTGTAACGTGTAAACAGGATCTGGCGCCCATTAACCGAGTAAACCACACCTCGGTATTGTTTGGACTGAACAAAAGAAACAAAGTGCCTATTGTCAAGCCGTATAAACGGGCCGCAGGTTGTATGAATTACTTGCGATTCAATCTGCCTCACCTGAGATGTGACTCTATCACACGGTCCAGGCTCTTGTAAAAGGGCCGAGAGGTGAAATAGCCAGTCCAGTAGTGGTCTTCCCGGTCTGCGTAGGCAAAGAAGTCTCCACTAATCACTGGGTAGTCTGCAGGTCTGGAACCCTGGGCCACTCCCCGTGCTTTGTAGACAGCGTTGAAGTATTCTGTGAGGGTCCCAAACTGAGCCTGGAGGAGCAGCGAAACACACGACGCATTGATCAAAAAAAGACTTTCATCAAAACAGCAGCTGTACAGGGTAAAAACAAAGAAGTTACTCATCCCAATACATGAGCCTATCATCGTACATGGCATCTTCTGAGCCAAACATAGAGCTGTGACGGACTCTTTGTTCGGTCAGCAAGTTGAAACGCCACTACATGATTCATTATCGCACAAATGGTCGTACAGAAAGATACTTCGATCCATGAGCTCAGGAACAAAAACAATTAAAAAAAACATGAAAGAACTACATTTGTTGTGGTGGTAAACAAATAATGTCCTCACTTGTACGCGCATCTCTGGGTGAGAATTCATGTAGTCGAAGAGCTTCTGGTAGTTCATGAACTGCTGATCCCACTCCAGCGCCTTGTCGTAGCGGAAGTCATCTCCCAGAGGGACCAGAAGCACTTTGCTGCGGTACAGTTTGGACTTCTTGCGGTACTGATCCAGGAGCAGGTTCGCCCTGGTTGAGAAAGCGAAAAGAAAAGGAAACTCAGTAGATACAATTGTTGGCAACCAAATTGCCCTACTTTGTTTATGCCAGTTTTGTAGGTGATCAATATGTCCTTGGAAAGAGGATCAAATCAGCCCCGGGAGTATTTTCCATTAACCACGAAAATATGTCGACTGGAAAGTTTTTTCAAAAAAACCATCTGTGGTCCATGTCGGTCTCCCACAGTTCATCCTTCCTCTGCAGCTATTGTCATTGGCACAAGTTCAAGTTTAGTTTGTTTGCAAGGGGCCAATACAAGTAACATCCAGAGCTTGTGTGTGTGTGTGTGCGAGCGTGTGTGTGCGTAGCTGGAGCCAAACTACAAAACGTCAGACACAAGTAAGAACATTTTAGTATGTAGACCTCATAGCCCGACTAATGCTACGGACACACACGGACACACACGGACACACACGGACACACACGGACACACACGGACACACACACATTTACATTGTTTCCTAAACTTAGATTTAGTCTAGTTCTTGATACAAAAAGAGCAGTTTTACAGCTGAAAATATAACTGTGCTCTTTGACAGAACAATATAATGGATGCAGAAAAACATGTTTTGCATTGCTGTATTGACATTTTATTATCATCTAAAAAAGGACCATCATGTACACCATAGCTTCATCCAACTGTAATCGATTGGTCTGTACAAGGAAATAAATAGTGACGTCTTCAAATGTCTTATTATGTCATTACTTTATAAGACAAAGGAAACCAGCAGTTCCTTACCTTTAGGACGCTATAGGACCACAGAATAGTTGACGCTTTTGCTTAATTAATGACTCATATTTAAAAAAACTTGCAAATACATTTTTTACTTAACTCATTACCTCTAATGGAACCAATAATCAATTGCTAATATAGTGAATAATATAGTGAAGCTCTAACAGGCATCCTAAAATGTGTTCTGAGACGCCGTCTGGTTCGATCACTCCCACCCTGTAACCTGCCCAAAGTGAGAGACTCGACACGGCGCATGCCTCACCTCTCCGCTACATTGGCATCCACCACAGGCTTTGGCGGCACTTTCCACGGGCAGTTTATCCGACCACCTGGTAGCCTCTTGAAATCAAACTGGCAGCAGACCTTCGGGTCGGGCCCGCAAGTGTGAGGCACGTCGTAGCTGTAGAACGGCATCATGTGGCAAAAGATATCCGAGTTTGATCCCGTGTCTGTCAAAGCAGGGAAGTCAAAGTCAAAACATTGTCTCGAGAGACATCCAGAGATGACTGCAGCCTCAAAGGCCGGAGTCAGATACACCAATGAGGCACGTTCTGCTGAGTAAGGTTCATATTTGTGACCGTGCTCATAAACTTGCTGGCAATGTAAGTTCACAATCAAACCCAGTGTTCTCCGGGGACTGTCTAAAGTCATTCTGGACAAAGTTCAAAAAGCTAATGACAGCCGCAGGAAGAACTGAGTACTTCATATTTGATAATATCCAACGGAGTAATATGATAGGTGTTTTCCACTAAGAACAATCAGACAGTAAATCTTTAGCAGATGTCCAATTTATTGAGGAATAAAACTCTTCTGAGTGTTTTGCCCACTGGTTGTTCTTCCAAAACGTCCTTCCCTTTACAAGGCCATTACAAGTGGCGTGACTCATTCTGCAATGAGCATCGCTGGCCCTGGTCCACTCACCCCAGGCCTGCCTCCACATAAACTCCAGGCTGCGCGTGGAGGCAAAGTGTTTTTTGATGGAGTAGTGGACCCTCTGGATGAGCATGCTGGTCAGGTTGGCCCTCTTCAGCAGATAGGCCATGGTAGCACTGTGACCAAAAGGGTCGACCGCCCACCCGCTGCGCGGAGTAATACCTGTGAGAGTAAGCAGGAAGCAAGGAGCTCAGCTTTATGTGCAGATAAAGGAAGAATGCATCCTTTAGAAAGTAATGCTCCTCAGGGAGCACTAAAAAGTAGCCCAGAGTATGGTATCGCGCACTGACTGAGAGGCTACACCTGCTGCATGTGGGATGACAAGCTTAAGATTAGACCATCGAACTGCGAGACGCATGGCATCATTTTAACTTTAAAATGTGCTGAAAGGAATTGGGGTGACGAAAAAGGTCAAACATTTCACTGAGCGAGGACACATTTAACCATCATTCGTCTGAATGATTCAAAAGGCTCAAGCAGGGAATCATTTCAGATTGTGTACCGAGATTTCTCTCCATCCACTGGTGTCCTTCGATGAGCTGGTCTATCATGGCAAAGTAGTGAACGTTGGCTTCATCCGTCATAACCCAGCCTCCTGTGACGATCTCGAGCTGCCCTCCGAGGATCAGTCTGTTGAACACAGAGGATTAAGAAAGCAAGGTGAGGATAATCCGGCCCGTCGGGTCGGGGAGTCACATTAGCCAGATAACAAGCTATTTTCAGAGCAACCACATTCTGCAAGCGGTTACTGCACATAAGGCCAGTAGGAATTGAGAAATCACAACCAATTGTCAGGACTTGGGTGGGTAATTTCAAGGCAAAACGGTGTGCTTTTCTAGAGTTGTGACTCACTTGCGCATAGCCTCCTGCTTGTGTTCGTCTGCGGTCTCCCACCACTTGGACAAGAACGAAATCTCAGACCAGATGAACTTCCTGCGAGGATCCTCAGCCAGCTTCACCACCATGTTGTTCAAAATGTGTTGCGTCTGGTCTGTGAAGTACTTGTCAAAAGTCTTGATCCAACCTAACAAGACAAGAAGATAAATATGTGCAGTTTAAACAACAGCAGGCAAACAGACAGCCCGTTATGTAGCTGCCAGATAGATAGGCAAGAAGAAAGGGGGCAAGTATGAGACTCAAGTCTGTGGAAAAACTGCTGCAACAGATCAAAAATAAAACTCATATTTAATTCAAGTTGAGCAGTTTCCCCTCAGAAAGCTTTTTAGCAGAGTGGTTTAAAAGCACTTTCTATGCACTTTTGAAGATCAACAGTGTAGACTAGCACAGTCTATAAATATCCTGTCAAATAGCCATCTCATATATTGTAATCCAATATATATTATAGAGATCCAAGTTGTACATCATTTGGCCATTATGCCATTTAGAAATGCCACTGAAAGGGCATTTAGTGCTCGTAATCAGCTGTGAGGGGCAAGACTATTTACTGCAGACTTTCTAACTCAGCATGGTTTGAGCTACTTGCCTGCATTGGATTAAAACCCTTAAAATCCCTTCTTTGCATTTAGTGAAATGATTACCAGACTGTCTGCAGCGTGAGCTGCAACACGCTCCTACCATCCGTTGACCCTGGGCACTGAATGCTGCATACAGTCACACTAAACTAAACTTTGCCCCAGAGTTTAATCAAATGCAGCTCCAAATGACACCCGTCCCCGTTATTGATGAACAGAATGTGCCGGTCTCTGCAGCCTGTCAACAAAGCAACAACTGTCAGGTGAGGAAGAAAGGCTAGTAAACAAGTGTAATGAAAATGTCAGTCTAAAATGAGATTTCAGCCAATCTCACCTATAAATAGAGTTTTCCACGGCCAATATCTTCCTCATTCCATTGTGCGTGTGGCTAAGCTGTCAATTATGTCACCATTATACTAATAATGAGAACAAATTAATCCATTATTGAATGATGGCAATTATAACTTCCTGAAAAAAAGTGTTCAGACATGCTCACGCAGCATCTTCAGACCGTAAGACTAGTCGAGGCATTACATTACATTACATGTCATTTAGCAGACGCTTTTATCTAAAGCGATTTACAATAAGTGCATCAACCTAGAGTACAAACTAAGAACAACAAGAGTACAGAAAGTAACATTTCCTCAAGATAGTGGAACTATAAAAGAGCCATTTAAGTGCCACGGAAGTGCTAACCTGTGTTTTAATCTAGATATAGTCAGAAATAATGTGTTTTTAGTTTCCGGTGGAAGCTGTAGAGACTTGCTTTACCAGCTTTCAATAAACTTTTGCGGTGGGTTTCCTCAACTCACCTGGATCATTGTGCGAGTGGGGGACAACAAACACTTGCAGCTGTTCACCGTCCCACTCATCAGGCTCATAGGTAATGTCAAAGCCCTGCTTCCAGACGCCACCATCAGGGTTGTCAAACTTGAGGAGGGAGTACACATCCAGCATCTAGAAAGAGACGCAAAGTCATCATTTGCTCGCTAGACACACCCCAAAAAAATAAGTATGGAAATACATCTATACATATAGCAGTGATACTGTTTTGGTCAAATAGCTACTGAGCATTTTATCTACTGGGAGAAATTAGATAATACAACACAAACTCACCTGAACGTCTGCTTGACCATGGCTGCCTAAAGCGGGTTGGCAATCCTGGGGCTTGACCGCGAGGAAAGTGGGACGGCCATCGAAGGGTAGGACCCAGGAACCATTGGCACTTCTAAACGGCAGGTGGCCGCTGGGGGACACAGCTCCTGTGTCTGTGAGCTCCATCACAGAGTCCTTTATGTGGCTGATGATTTGGTGGTTTTCCTCCAGGAGCTGCTCCAACTGCTCTATTCGGTTTTGCAGAACTGAGATTTGGCTCTAAACCCAAGAACAAAATCATAAACCACAGCTGTATTACATCATAACATCTCGTATCCCTACCTACATTCTGCAATGAGAACTTTCAGATTCAACCAACATAACAAATAGCAGAATCAGATCAAATCGGCCCTAAAAATATCTACTCAACGAAAGGGAAATGATTGGATATGTCTATGTAAATTTGAATATTTTATTTAAAAAAAATACATATCACACCTTTAATTAAAATGTAATTATTAGAAGAATATATATAAATATGTTAATTTATGATATTTTTAACATTTGGTGTACAAAACATGTAAAGAAAAGTGCAACAACAATAACTGTAGAAATGGCTTTCCACATAATATACACCACCATCAAAGAAATGATTCTTACCCGTGGAAAGTTACCGCCATTCTGTCTTCTTGCAGGGTCATGTTGGACTCGATCCAACATCAGATACAGAGAGAATACAGCCACACAGAATATGGCCCCTCCACACACCGTCACCTGTTTTCTCAACTTCATCCTCCTCTGGGGATTGTCTCCTTTCCAAAGTTCAAATGTGAAAAATGACCTTGACTGTGTTTCTTTCCAGGAGAGAAAAAAACTCCTGGAATGCAATCCTTCAAAGTGCAGAAAGAAATATGGGAGGTAACCGGCTACGCCAGTGTTAATGGTTGAGTTACACTCCTGCGATGCCTCCGGCCTGCACTCACCATACTGGAGACCACACAACGAAGGGCGCTACAGCAGCGGACAAGAGTACTAAATCAGCGATAGCTGGCAAGCAGTCTGTCAGCTTTGGCAAAACCACAACCACCGGTGGGCTCCTTGAAAGTAGCCCTTGTGCTCAACCATCCAAACCAATGACACTGCGGGAAAAGAAGAAGAAAAAAACTCCACACAGAGGAGGCTCAAACAGGGAGTCTAGTGTCCATGTAGCATGATGTGTGTCACAGTGGGCCGGCTTTCTGGGTCCAGTCCCCGCTTCCAAAGTACGGTCTAATCCTCCAGGACAGCCAGAGTCCCCTTTTGGTCAGTTGGCCACCGGTGCCATAACAGTTTGCCCTCTGGGCTGCGGCAGAGAAATGTAGATGTAGAACAATTTGGCTGAGAGCAGCAGCCTTTTTTTCTTTTTTTATAATCAAAGCTCAAGTGCTCGAAGCAGCTCCAGGAATTTAAATGAAACAAATGTCATTCTTCTCTCAGTAGCATAGTGACAGCATATCTACTGGGGCAGCATGGGCTGTGTGCCTGTCCTCGATCACAATTGCCAAGTTGAAGTCACGTCAGAGGGTCTTCTTCAGCTGTTTAGGAAAATGTTCCGATTAATAATAGAGCATGCAAAAAAATGTGTATTCAGCCTCCAGAGAGGAGCTGTCACAAAAAGCACAAGTGATAGGAAACTGTGGAGGAGAGACACTCTTCTATACATCTGACAAGTGAACGTGGAGACTAGACGACCACAGAGGCACAGCACTAATAGGTGCTCTCATATCCCTTCTGTGTGCAAATCCAACACAATCCTAATCCGCTCACTTTGCAGGCTGGGAATATCTAAGCAGTGCCACAGGGGGGTAATAACCTGGCACTTACACTCTCAGGCTGACTGAGAAAAGGCCTCACTGTCATCAGGAAGACGAATATGTATCAGATCATCTGTGCCACGTGATGAATACATCCAACAACAAAGGCTTTGTACATTGAGATGCTTGCCACAGATAACACAACTCGAAATGGAAGTGACAACATGGGAATGCACCACAGATCCCGAGCTGCTCACATGATGGACATTAGCATGAAGGGAGATATTCCTTAATATGCACAATCCCTCCCAGTGTAAACGACTAAACGGCCATGGCACCGTGTTCTTTGGGTTATTGACTCAACGGGCGACCCCGTTACAGTCAACTTGGATGACTTTTACACAGCTATCGCAGGGCAGCTAGCCAGCAGCGTCGCGCTGCTCCAAACTTAACGAGCAGCGTAATTCCTGCATTAGGACATTATCCTGTGTGAACTCCGCGACGAGGGAGCCAGTTCGTGCATTTAGCTCGTTAACCTATTAGCCGCATTAACGCCGCGCGCCCAACTTTAATAACCGCGTAACAGTCACCAGATGCCATGAATATGCAGCGGAACAAGCTAGCGTTAGCCCCCAGATGTTATTTTAGTCAGGTACAACAGCAGCTCGACGAGCTTCGAGAGCCGGGGCCACCTTCGCGTCGGGGCTGACACACCTGAGCGCACCTCAGTCACGGCTGTCCTTCGGTATCCCGAGCGGCGGATTTATGTCCGACGTAACGGGAGATAGCGAGTAACGCGACCGGCTCGATAACATTAGGACAATACGTGGCTAATATTTCCTGCATGACCACTTTCCTTTCTGAATCACGGCTAACGCTTACGTTCGACCTTGGGAGTCCGTCTGTTCGTGGGGGAAAAGAAAAAGAGATCTAACGTTACCCATCAGAGGAGAGTAGTCCGGAAGAGTCTCGAGCCCAGCGGTGCGCGAGCTCGCAGCTCCAGGCTGACAGATTACCAACTGAACCAGTTAGCCTAGCAGCTAGCACCATTGAGCTGCTGCTAGGGCTTCTGGGAAGTGAGGTGATTGGCGGTCAGTGATTGGCCGACAGCTTCGACAGATTGTAGAATAAACGCACGTCCCGCATCCCGCCCTGTACCTGCGATAATAGGCTGGTCATCTGTCCTGATGCTCCAGGGTCCACAATTCCAAAGCATAAGTGACGTAGGCTATAAACACATGACCTGGTGCGCACTACTATGCTTTTTATTGTGGTAGACTAAAAACAAGACACACAATGTCTTATATGTTTAATCATTTCTGAGTCAAACAGTTATATTGCCGATACCTACTTTTATTATCATGATTATTCTACAACAACCACTGCTGCTATTATTATTATTAGTTGTCATTTTTCATCACACCTTCTACTCTATTTTTCCTGTGATATGCATCGAGTGTGTTGTAACTCTGTTATAGTGTTCATCCCCATGACATCTGGTGTACTATACTGTTCATCCTGATAAAGGGATCCTCCTCTGTTGCCCTAAGGTTTTTTTTCGGGGGAGTTGTTCCTGTTCTGATGTGAGGGTCCTGGTACAAAAGATTGTAAAGCCCTCTGAGGCAAACGTGGCTATACTTTTTAAACAACTAACTAATATACATCCTTTTAATGTTCTTCCTTTGAATAAAGAACTTGGTCATTCATGTTTTCATGTTTCATGAAGTGTAAATGCCACTGCACTAAATGCACTTCCCTGTTGTGCATTTGGTCCAGTGGCATTTTATTTTGATATGCTGTAATTTAGGGAAATTGTGGATTATAATGTGTGCCCTAAAGGAGTGGATTTTAAGAAAGTTATGTCATCCTGCAGCTTTTATAATTTGGTTGGAGAGGGACTACTGACCCCTGGTGTTGCTATACTCCGTGACTCAGGCACCTATAGAAAGAGGAGCTAAAGTGGGGCTGCCTATTCTGTCACAAATCACAATATCATCAAAGCTATAAAAAAAAACAGCCTGACAGCTGCAGAGAAGTGAACACTAGCATGCAGGTGAATGACGCCTGAGAAGCCCAGTGTTGAAAATGTACTGAAGCTCTTCGTGGATTCTTTTGGTGGATCGCTCAGGTAATCTTCACGTGCTTTGGAAACAGGAGATGATCCTTAAATAATTAATGAGCAAATTGTGGGTGACATGACAGGAACAGATGGAACTGTTTGGGTTTTGCTCTCATCACAACAGTACATATATGATATATACACGCATACATATCTCTGATAATACACATGTACATAGATAAATACACACACATACATCGATATACATATACACACAGATGATGATAGATCTACGATACGATTCTCTGAATTAGTGTAACTGAGGGTTTTACGTTACTTAATAACACAAGAAACACGGCAACTTTATATTTTTCCGTCTGCTCCTTCACAATAAAAGCCCCGCACCGGAACACTGGTGAACTAATATCTTACATTAGGTTGTTCAGCTGTAGTAAAACGGCATTGAAGGCCTGGATAGTAAATGCACGTCCCGCCACTGCAACCGACTGATAATTTTTCATCGGGACTACAAAGTATATTATTCGGTGTGTGATTGAGATGGATGAGAGATATTTCCACAACATATAACTTTGATACCATAAACTACACTAGTATTGACACAATCATGTTCTGAGAGCACAATCTCTCACACAACAAAGGGATGAAGGAACCAATGTTTACGCAGCTGTTTTTTTTTTTGTGTGTTTTTTTTTTTGAGACTGTGACTCGTCTCTTTGGATCCAGGGTGTTGTTGCTGAGCCTGTGGATGCCCTGCGGATCTGGTATGTATGAGGTCTCACAACAAGCCCAACCCTGGGGAAAACTATCCCAACTTGCTGGATATTCTTCTACAGTCACAAAGCTGCCCTGGTAATACAAGACTCTTAACATGTATACCTGAGCACAAATCCCATAGGGAGCCACCCTGTCTCCTCAGCAACAGAGGAAGCAGAACAATGGTGCTTGGCTGTCCTGGTGAATGAGAGTCCCCATGCAGGTCACTAATACAGGAGATGACATAGCAGGACACTTCCTTCTCTGGTTTTAACGTGTGTGCATGTACTGTACATTTTGAATCTCACATGCCAAGCATCATTGCATTTACTCAAGAATATGACTCATAATTAATGTTGATTATTTGTATCAGAGTTGTATGTTTGTAATACTGTACTATTGTACCTTTTATCCTGCGGTTATTTTTGGCTTCTTAAACAATACATTACATTTCACCTTGGGCCATGTTCTTACATTAGGTATAGGATCTGTATTCATGGTTAATGAGTAATTGTATTATTATAATATAACCTGAACTGCTAGTTCTCTTCCTTTACTATAAGACGCTGTGTCTCACAGGACGAAAATGCAACCAAATAAAGACCCGATGGAGACGCAGACGCGCTCCGGCTCCCTCTTCCTTTTATGGTGACAGAACGTGCGCAAAGGGGCGGGGCTGTCAGCGAAACGTCATCAACGTGCCCCGGACAACCGGAAGAGTTGCGAGATGTAACATGTTTGACTGAAGTTAGCGGCGCTGGTGATCAAGTCTGGGAATATTAAACGACATATTCGCCACACTAAGTAACGCTGTATTGTGTATTACGCTTCGAAGATGAGTGCGAATGAAATCGAAAAGGTAAGCGGACGACGGCGGTTGCAGTGCCAGCTTGTAGATAGTAGATGTTATCGGAATAACATCTACTCGAAGCATTTCCGTCCCCCTGAGCCCCCTTCTCTGCTGGTTCTTGTTTACTCAGGACCCCGCAGCCCTGAAGGAGGACGGAAACGCCCTGTTCAAGGCAGGAGACATCCAGGGCGCTGTCTGCTGTTACAGCAAAGCAATAAAGCGGAGTGACAGCCCAGCGGAGCGCGCTGTTCTCTACCGCAACCGCTGTGCCTGCTACTTGAAACAGGAGGAGTACAGCAAGGCAGAGGCGGATGCTTCCAAAGGTGGGATTCATCACAGCCGAGGATGTTCATCAGATCACTGAGCCCACAGACACGTTGTAATCCAAGTTTATATGAAGGGACACTTCCCCTTTATACACAAATATTTTGAAATATTTCCATCCAGATACATGTTGAGGTTAGTTGGACCTATGGGCTGTAGTTTACCCCTAACCTGGATTATGAATGAGTTTGGGGTGTTTAAAAGGACACAATATTTCATTTTGAATGCTCAACAGCAGCTCTTTCAAATGACCCATCCTCATGATGATCTAATTTAATTGAGAATCACTTTCTAAACGCGTACACCCACCTACTATCGTGTGTGTGCATGTTATTGAATGTCATGTCTGTCACTCCTTCCAGCTCTCGATGCTGACCCGGGGGATGTGAAGGCCAGGTTTCGGAGAGCTCAGGCTTTCCAGAAACTCTGTCGGCTTGATCAGGCGTTTCTGGATGCGCAGAGGTGTGCCCAGGTGGAGCCCAAAAACAAAACCTTCCATGATCTTCTCAGACAGCTGGGAGCACAGATCCAGCAGAAGGTGATGCATTTTGAGTGGATGATGCATCAGTGAGATTTGTTTTTGAAATGGTGCCCTGAAGAAACTGTTGCTAATTAGGGTCTTTTCTCTTACTGTGTAGTCAGTGCAACTGAACTCCACTGACGCTCGTGTGCAGCAAATGTTCTCCCTTCTCCTTGATGCATCTGCAAAAGACTCGGATCGACAGAAGGTAAGGCAACTCAGAAGGCAGGAACATAACCAAGTGTCATTTCCTCATCTATTATGCATTTGTTTTTTGTTAATTTTATCTTGATCAATCTAATTGCTCCCAAAATGTCATCCATTAAACAATTTCAGGCTGCTCAGAATCTGGTGGTATTGTCTCGAGAAGATGCAGGAGCTGAGCAGATCTTCCGTAACGATGGCGTGAAGCTGATTCAGAAACTTCTTCAGTCAAAGCAGGAGGAGGTAGTCCTGTCTGCCCTGAGGACCCTGGTTGGGTTGTGCACAGGGCATCAGTCCAGAGTAAGTGTGACAGTTCCCTCTAAAGTTATTTACTACATCATCTTCAAAGTCCTATTTTTGACCAGCGTGCACACTTGTGATTTGTTTCTTGGAACTCATAGATAAAACAGGAAGTGTATCTACAGTGATGGCCCTCTTATGTATAATGTGTTCATTTTACTTCCATCCTTTACTGATTGTTACTGCTGACAACCACTCTTATGTCTCCAGACCATGGCTATAGTGAATGAGCTGGGGATGGAGCAGCTATGTGCAGTAATGGGAGCAGGAGCCTCCACCGTCTCCTTGGCTGCCTGCCACCTGCTGCAGGTTATGTTCGAGGCACTGACAGAAGGCATGAACAAAGAGATCCGAGGGAAAGATGAAGCCATACTTCCTGGTGAGTTTGGCTTCGATTCTGATCATGTTTTTGGAGTTGGCCACACATGAAAGTAAGAACTTCTTTCTGTCTTGTGCTTTCACACATTATTGACCCTGTGACTGTAACCCAGAACCCTCCAAGGAGCTGCGCTCGATGCTACGCCACCTCATGGAAATGATGCCGGCATCTAATGTGTCGGGGCCGGGCAGAGACAGCGCCATCAACCTCCTGATCAAACAAGTTCCCCGAAAGTCCATGAAAAACCCAGATAACTCCCTCACGTTATGGGTGATAGACCAGGGTATGAAACACACCTGCACTTAATGTAGACACTCACATGTTTACGCAATGATGGATACAAAACAGTCCTTCTGACAAACGGGACCATTTAAATGTTCCACTAGGTTGCACTAAGAGGCAAGAAGAGGAAGTGTTTTCTTTTTCTCCAATTGATATCTGCTCGCGGCCTCAGCCATTGTGGCACCAGTTTTGATCTGGCATCGCTCCAACGAGATTCATTCACTCCTCGCTCTTCTGCAGGACTGAAGAAAATCCTGGAGGTGGCCGGGACAGTCGCTGAGCTCTCAGACGGCCCGCCGCTTACAGACAACTCCCACATGAGCTGCTCCGTCTTACTCAGCAAACTCTACGATGACCTGAGAAGCGATGCAGAGAGGGACAATTTCAACAAGCTATGTGAAGAATATGTACAGTGAGTTGACCACTGAAACGTTGGAAACTTTCCAATGTTTATATTATTTGAGCGGCTTCATTCTGCAATAATTTCTGAACGGGTAAAACAAAATCCTTCAAGGTAGGCCAAATAGTGGCATTCATTAACTAACCTGCTTTTCTGATATTTTTCTGGTTAGGCAACATTTTAGCCGACACGGCCTCGACGGCAAGCTGCGAGCCATCCAGACGGTGTCGGTGCTCCTGCAAGGACCGAGCGACGTGGGTAACAGAACTCTGGAGATGTCCGGAATGATGGATGCAGTGATCGCTCTGTGTGCTTCCGAGGATGCAACTCACCAGCAGGTAGCAGTGGAGACTGTAATCCATGCGGCCGGCAAGGCAAAGAGAGCCTCCTTCATCACTGCCAACGGCGTGGCCCTTCTGAAGGATCTCTACAAGAAGAGCGACAACGACAGGATACGCGTCAGAGCTCTGGTGGTAAGTGCTGCACCAAAGCGAGTATGTTTATCTCAACTTGTTGGAGAGAAAAAAGAACATCTATAAGTGAAGATAAATTATATATGGTGCTCTGATGGTTATTACACAGGGTTTGTGCAAGCTTGGTTCAGCCGGAGGGACAGACTTCAGCATGAAGCAGTTTGCTGAGGGATCCACGCTGAAGCTCGCCAAGCAGTGTAGGAAGTATGTTTGATTGTTGAATCTTTAGCATGGGTACAGATTAAGAGAAATGTGTCATGCCTGGTCCATATTTTTGCATAACCTGATTTTAAAAACGACAGATAATAAAGTAATTGCAGTATGATAAGAAGCAGGCTTTATCTCTTTCTCTTTTAGGTGGCTTTGTAATGAGTCTTTGCCCAAAACATCCCGCCGGTGGTCTGTTGAAGGCCTCGCCTACCTCACTTTTGATGCCGACGTAAAGGAGGACTTGGTGGAAGACAAGAACGCTCTCCTGGCCATGTTTGAGCTGGCAAAGGTTATTGGAGGTTTTAATACTTGTGACACATGGACAATACACATTTCTTTGTGTGTCGTATGTGAATCCAACACTATAATAACTTACCCAAAACACCTGTGTAGTGTTGACAACCTTGTTTTACTTGTGCTCCTGCAGTCTGAGGACAAGACGGTGCTCTTTGCTGTGGGCTCCACATTAGTGAATTGCACCAACAGCTATGAAGTGGAGAAGCCAGACCCTCAGATGGTGGAGCTGGCTAAGTATGCAAAGCAGCATGTGCCTGAGGAGCACCCCAAGGTGCCATTTCAATTCTTAATTTTTCACATAGAGCTACATTCACAACATAGCATGATATTTCACTGTAGCTCTGCTACTCTCATTTGTTACGTTGTTTTTCAAAACAATTTTACATCCGTATTTCTTTTTTGAGTTGTATTTATACGTCTTTCCATGTGTCAGGATGCACCTTCTTACGTAGAGAAAAGACTGGGAAAGCTGCTGCAGTCTGGTGTGGTGTCTGCGTTGGTGTGTATGGTCAAACAGGAAAGTCCTGCCCTCACTGAGGCTTGTAAAGACTGTATCGCCAGGTAGGAAAATGGCAGTTAAGTCTTTTTCACTCACTGTTCTGTCTGTAGACTTTCCATTAATGCCCGTCCTCACAACAGGGTGTTCTTGGCTTTGGTGGACCGACAGGAAGACAGAGGCACAGTGGTGGCACAGGGTGGAGGAAAGGTAGAACCCCCATGTAGTTTCATCTGCACCCTGATCTAAACGCCTTACTTTATTTAGTAGGTTTACATGTGTTTTGACTGTTTTCCTTCTCAGGCTTTGATCCCACTGGCATTTGACAACACCGATTTAGGTAAAGTCAAGGCAGCACAAGCCCTGGCTAAAATAACCATCACATCTAACCCACAGATAGCCTTCCCAGGAGAACGGGTAAGAACTGCCCGCTACGCGATAACACATAAACAAACTTAAAGACCTTTTCTTATTTAAGCGTGTATACTTTTCTGTTGTCAGATCTATGAGATGGTGCGCCCCCTTGTCAGTCTTCTGAGTCTTGAATGCACCCTGCTGCAGAACTTTGAGGCACTGATGGCTCTTACCAACTTGGCTGGCATCAGTGAAAGAATCAGGTTGGCCACTAGGGGGAGTCTCTCATAAGAATGTACAAACTATTGTAATGGGACATGACTACAAGTATGTTCAGTGTATGTCTTTTGTTTACCTTCCCCAAAGAAAATAACATACTTTTAATTAATTGTTATGGATTAATACTTTTATAGTCAAACATGCAGGAGCCTAGTTTGCTTCTTAAAAATGTAAAAGAATATATTCTATAAAGAAATATATATAAACAGAGCTGTTTATAAGACTTAAATCATAAGCATATTACAGATCAAGATTCCAGTCTTTCAAGTTTCTTATTTATTGATCACATATGTCATTTCACAGACAAAAGATCATAAAGGAGAAGGCTGTCTCAAAAATTGAAGGTTACATGTTTGAGGAGCATGGCCTAGTCCGAGCCGCTGCCACAGAGTGCATGTGTAATCTGGTTTTAAGCACAGAGGTAAGAGGCATATCCATATATCATTGCATGGTATACGTCTGTTTAAAAGTGGAAGTAAAAGTGGTGTGTCCTCAGGTGCAGAAGCTGTACCTGAGCACAGGGAACGATCGCCTGAAGCTGCTGGTGCTCTACAGCGGAGAGGAGGACGAGAGGCTGCGGAAAGCTGCTGCGGGAACTCTGGCCATGCTGACCGCTGAGCAGCCTGAGCTCTGTGCACGCATCCCTGGAACAGTAAGCCGACCACTGCAGCAGCTCACTGTTCCCACACAGCCATCACTGTGGCATAAAGCAATTATTGTATCTATTTAAGTCAACATCCCTTCCTCTTCTCTTCTCAGACAACTCACTGGCTGGAGATTTTACAGTCGCTATTGCTCTGTGAAATAACCGACCTACGCCACCGTGGAGTGGTCATAGTGCACAACATGATGCAGGCGGAGAAGAGTCTGGCTGAGACGATCATGGAGAGTGAAGCTCTGGAGATACTTTCCGTCTTGGCCAAGGGAGGAGAGGGCACGCCGGAGCCTGTTTCTAAGACTGCTCAGAACTGTCTGGACCAGGCCGTTGAGTACAGCATCATCATGACCAGGGAAGGGAGGGGAAAGGACAAAGGGACTGAACCCTGAGGACACAGCTGCAGCGTGTGAATGTGTCTGCTGGCAATGTTAAAATGATTTGTTTTTAATTTTATGCGGGAACAGTGGAATCCTTTCACTATTGCAGGAAATCAGTTTTGGTCTGGATGGGTACAAGCCAATACTGAAATGCTCACGTCTTAACCAACATCTGGGAAAAGCAGTAACAAATCAAAGAGGAAAGGTAGTACATGACAGTTAGGAGATTCTCACTGAAGTGGTTTGCTGTTTCACTTATTTTATGAATCTAAATTGTACTCCATGTGCACAGAGAAAGGGCTTTCTACCAGAAATGACTCTTTAAGCAACAAATCAAGCTGCTTAGATTTTAGGTAAAGATAATGTGTTGGGTTATAAATTAAATCCTTTCTATGCACTGTATGATGACGGACCACCACCAAATCTTTGTTCGACTTTGAGACCAATAAGGCAACTCTATACATTCTTTACCAAGGATTGCTATTCTTTGATATTTGTCTTTGTATCATGATTATTCCCCAAAATACATTCTCTCTATTTTTCATTTTATACACTATCATTAACCTACATTTTTCTTACAAAAACATGTAATTCACATAATTGTGTGTTTTTATATTATCATTATTATCACTCCACTACATCCACGGGGTTGTATGGTTGGTCGAGTTTCTAGTTTTCACTGAATAAAACCTCTACACCCGAATCATCTCGTCACGTTTCTGTCACTTTGCAACAAAGGAGGTATTCCTTTATTAGTCCCACAGTGGGGATATTTCAAAATCCGAAAAGTTTAGACTGAATTATTTTGTATGTGTTGCATCTTCAATTTCACTCTGATTCTTCTTTCAGTTTTGTAAATCAGGCTTTGGTGGGTCAAAGTCGGCCTCACTGAAGCCACATTTAGTGGCTAGGAGGACCCACAGCCCTTCTCCTCCTCCTCCTTTCATGTCCTCTGTGAGGACACTCATTAGCCCTACTGGGAACTATGGCATTGCAGAAGATGCTGTGAGTACTATGCAACTTTGTTGCAAAGTAAAAACACAAATGTACCTTGTAGATATTTTCAATATGGTTATTAATATGGACACCATGACACGTTCATTCTATGTATAAATATACATGGCAATAAGGTTTCTGATTGTGATTTTGATTATTTTGTTATCGGTGCCTTGTCAGTGTTGGTCATTTCTCTATTACATTTTTAAATAAGCAGCTGCAGTGTTATAATAATGATATTAATTAATTAAATTCCCAGTTTCCCCCTTATATTTCAGTCACATTGTGTTCCCTTGCAACTACATCTATGTATAATGATACATCAATTACCTTCTGTTCTTGTACACAATCAGTAAAGATAACAGTTGTTCTAGTTCATTTGAATAAAATTGGGAATAATTATACTGCATGATGCTGGCCGTTTCTCCATGTTATTCATATCAACAGTATCAATAGTTAACAGTAATAACAGTAATGCCTTCGAGTCAAATTGAATCAAAAAGTGAGAATATTTATTGTAAATGAAGTGTCTTGTGATTGGCTGAGCGAGCTAAGGGGCATGTTGTTGTTTGTGTTACTTGTGAGTATAATGTTGAAAGGTGTTCCCTGTCTAGCGGAGGCTACGGCCCACAGTCGCCTCTACTGTCCCCGAATAAACGGCATTAACCGAGACAATGTCTCGTAGCGCTCCTGGCCCAGGGTCGCTACATGTTGTATTCATTATAATGCATTGGACGAGTCCAATGTGGAGATGAAATGAAAATATAAAATATCTTGACTATATCTAGAAATATTTTAGTGTACATATGCTTGCTGTTTAATTTTAAGTTTGCTGACAGGAGGAACGATGTACTCATTCATGTTTTCTGGACATATTTCTGACACTAAAAGTTTTTTTTTTTATAATACAAAAATGTGAACACAGTGCTGTGGTTGTGATTGACATGACTGTTACAATCCATGCATGATCAAATAATACAAACATTTACCAGTTTAAAAACAGGTGATAATAATAAACATATCGCGCGGTCAGGTGACGTCACATCAAGGGGCGTGGTCCAGCGAACGTGAGAAGTTCGAAATGGAAGGTTCTGAGTTCCTCATAGAACTTGTCCGGTCAGAGACTCGTCTCACTCACTCGCTCAGCCGCCTTTCACCAGTGAACACGGAGTTTTCTCTGGACGAAAAGCAACTCAACAAGCACCCAGTGAACAATAGGGTAAGAACTCAAACCGCTTATTAACTAGTTGTATGCTTGTGTTTTCACCGAGAGTCCAAGGTAAACACGCGCCGAGTCGCTAGCTAAAGTACGGGTTAAAAGATATTACAAGCTAGCTAGATTGCATTAGCTCTTAAACTTTACTTAAGCATATTTCCTCTAGTGAATTGTTCACTTCAGTTGTTTAATCCTGATTGTCTTTACTGTATTAGTCAAATATATGAGTGAGAAATGTACAGACTAGATAAATGATGCTTCAGTAAAGTTTAAGAGCTAATTCAATTTAGCTAGCTTGTATTATCGTACACTTTACTTCTTAGCTAGCCACTTTGTGAGTCTGGACCTGAGTGTCTTTACTGGTTCAGACGTATTAGCAATACAATAACTATAAAAGAAGTATGTATCACGCAGATTGACTCATTTCAAAGTTCGATATCATATTTTACACTGTTGGATTATTGATACTGATTCATAAACATGTGAGCTGTATTTAAATGTAGCATGCTGTCCAGTTGAAAGCAATTTAACACGTCCTTTATATTGTTGGGTATCATTGTTCACTCTTTAAAATGCTTTATGTTTTATAAAAGTAACACGTAGTTGTGGAAAATATAAAATGTTTCTCTGCAAAGTGTAGCTGTCATATACAGTAAGTACTGAAGTCAAGAATCAGCAGCCCTGCTCCTCCTTCATCCCCTTGTATTATACATCCAGATTGTGTAATAAATCTACTTTCCCTTACCGATGTATATAATGTGTAAAAAGAAGTGTAATCTTAAAGCCCCACTATGTAGTTTTTCCCTTGTAGCGCTCCCTTCACGTATTTAACGTTTACTTCAGTGTCGTAAATACCCAGTTACGACAGACCAGGTGTCGTGAACCTCTGGCTCTCGAGCCATATATGCAGGGGTGCACATAACTGGGGGGCGGGGCGGGGCGGGGCGGGGCGGGGCGGGGCGGGGGTGCAGCTAGTGAGCTCACAGCTGAGCCGCGCCCGGTGTTTGAGGACCACTGCTTCAGATGCTCTCATCTGCATAACGACCGCACTAAACGTCTGTTATTGATCGTCTCCACAGCAGCATGTCTCTCTGTCTCTAAGCGTCGTGTATCGGAGCAAATAAAATATCACCTGCGAGCGTGGACTGGCACTATATGACATTGCGTAATCACTGCCTGAAAGCAGGTCGAAGTGCATCCGGGTACTACAGGCTGGGAACGGGCGGCTCCAGAATCTCACATTCGCCAGTTTTCTGGCCACAGACCCCCGATGGCAGTGGCGGAGGCGCAAATCAACATATTAAAAGTCATTGTAGCGGCACAATTTTTTTCAAGCTGTTATTTTAAGGTAGGAAAAGTTACATAGTGTTGCTTTAAAGATCACTGCCGTCACATCACAGATCACAAAGAAGCTGTCCGGCCACTGCAGGGGACAGCTCTGTGGGTGACCTCCATCGGCAATGAGGTCGGCCAGATACTGAATAGTGTCCTGACGGTGCAGGAGCGGCCGGGACTGGACGTGATGGTCTCCAGAGGGTCTGTGTTATATGTGTACCCTAGAACTCGCAGGAATACAGGACTGGTACCTCTGTAGTATCCTTAAGAGAGGCAGTGGCCCCCGAGGGCCACCAGTATGTACGATTCCCGTCGACATGCTGGAGCCTTGTGTCCGCGTAGAGCTGGCGGGACTATATAGAAATAGATTAGATTAGAAATAGAAATAGATTAGAATAGAAATAGATTAGAATATAATTAGATTAGAATAGAAATTGTGTGTGTGTGTTCCTGGGCCCATGCTAAATAAATATTACTGAATATTTCAAGGTGTTGGGGCCATTTTACCTGGTTCACCGTCACCTTTCAAGGCGTTGTAACTATTCTATTAATACTATATATATATACATCTATCTATTATATTCTTATTAAAAGGGTTGGTTGGCACTGACTAAGTCACAGCGAAGGACCCCCCACTCCCGCCCCCCTCCTTAGACTGAATTATTTTGTATGTGTTGCATCTTCAATTTCACTCTGATTCTTCTTTCAGTTTTGTAAATCAGGCTTTGGTGGGTCAAAGTCGGCCTCACTGAAGCCACATTTAGTGGCTAGGAGGACCCACAGCCCTTCTCCTCCTCCTCCTTTCATGTCCTCTGTGAGGACACCTGTTAGCCCTACTGGGAACTATGGCATTGCAGAAGATGCTGTGCGTACTATGCAGATTTCTGTATTGGTCTTGCTTTATTATAAGTCACATTTTGTGTTGCCTTTATTTTTGCATAGACGTAATTATCGTGTGTTGTCGTCTTCCAAACAGGGTGAGCCTGGAGGAGTTCAGCTAGCCGCTGCTGGGGCTGCAGCTTCATTCTGGTGAACTCGCAGGAGAACTCGCAGGAATACAGGACTGGTACCTCTGTAGTATCCTTAAGAGAGGCAGTGGCCCCCGAGGGCCACCAGTATGTACGATTCCCGTCGACATGCTGGAGCCTTGTGTCCGCGTAGAGCTGGCGGGACTCGGTGGAGTGGGCGCACTGCTTCATGTCGATCCACATCTCCGGTGGATGACGCGTTTCGACGAAAAGTGCGCGGGTCATTAGTTTCTCCTCCTCCCCCTTAAGGTGGTGGAGGAGTTGAGCCGCCTGCTCCCTGACCCCGACCTATTGGGCGGTTCACTAGTCTATCGATTAGCGAATAGGAATAGGAATAGGAATAGAAATAGATTAGATTATAAATAGAAATAGATTAAAATATAAATAGATTAGAAATAGAAATAGATTAGAAATAGATTAGAAATATAATATAAATAGATTAGATTAGAAATAGATTAGAATAGGAATAGAAATAGATTAGATTAGAAATATAAATAGAATAGAAATAGATTAGAATAGAAATAGATTAGATTAGAAATATAAATAGATTAGAATAGAAATAAATTAGAATAGAAATATAAATAGAATATACATAGATTAGATTATAAATAGATTAGAATAGGAATAGAAATAGATTAGAATAGGAATAGAAATAGATTAGAAGAGAAATATATTAGAATATAAATTGTGTGTGTGTGTGTGTTCCTGGGCCCATGCTAAATAAATATTACTGAATATTTCAAGGTGTTGGGGCCATCTTACCTGGTTCACCATCACCTTTCAAGGCGTTGTAACTATTCTATTAATACTATATATATAAATCTATCTATTATATTCTTATTAAAAGGGTTGGTTGGCACTGACTAAGTCACAGCGAAGGACCCCCCACTCCTGCCCCCCTCCTTGTCATCTTTTTCAGCCCTCATGAGTTTGCAGGTATGTATATATATATATATATATATATATATATATATATATATATATATATATATATATATATATATATATATTCTTCTTAAAAGGGTTTGTTGGCACTGACTTAGTCACAGCAGAGGACCCCCGCCCCCCTCCTTTTCACCTTTTCCACCCATCATGACTTTGCAGGTATGAAGTAGGTATTCCTTTATTACTCCCACAGTGCAGACAAATCAGGCTTTGGTGGGTCAAAGTCGGCCTTGCTGAAGCCACATTTAGTGGCTAGGAGGACCCCCAGCCCTTCTCCTCCTCCTCCTTTCATGTCCTCTCTGAGGACACCCAGCATTCGTACTGGGAACTATGGCATTGCAGAAGATGCTGTGAGTACTATGCAACTTTGTTTGTTGCAAAGTAAAAACGCATATGTACATTGTAGGTGTATGTTTAATATGGTTCTTAATATGGACACCATGACACATTTTTCATTTTCATTTTTTCACATAATTGTGCGTTTTAATATTATCATTATTATCACTCCACTACATCCACGGGGTTGTATGGTTGGTCGTGTTTCTAGTTTTCACTGAATAAAACCTCTACACCCGAATCATCTTGTCACGTTTCTGTCACTTTGCAACAATAATGTAGCGCATGCGCAGTACATCCCGGTGCGACATATACCAGTTTAAACTTTGCGGACATCTGCGCCTCAGCGGCGTAAACAGAGCTGGAGCGTTTCCAATGCGGTGGTTCGGATTCGGCTTTAACGCCTTTGGACAAATAATTGTCCACGAGGAGTCGATGGAAGGAGCGCGTGGCGACGCTAATGAAGTCAAAGTGAGCGGTCCAACGGAGCTCACGAGCCAGGCGGACACACCGGGCTGCTGCGTGAAGACGGCATGTCGGATAAGAGCAAGCTGGAGTCGGAGAGCGTCTTTGCACTTGGATAGTAAGTCTATTGGAGGCGCTGGTGTTGCTTGTTCCGTGCGTCTGTGATATCGCGTTCACTCCCTTGTTAGGCGACAGCGGCGTGTGCCTCGCGGGCTTCCTCTCCAGTGACGTATGCCGCGGGCTTCCGTCGAGAGAGAGCCGCGGCTGCAGAGACGCCCTCATCGACGAGTCGCGCCTGACCCTCGCTTTCTCGGACCGACTTGAATCCTGGGATCTGCAGAAGGAAGAGAAGACTCCAGCATGGAGCATGGACATTCAAACAGCCCCCGAGAGCTCTGGTAATGTAGGTCAATCATTTGACCGAGCTACTAGAAGTGTAACGTGGTGATTGGCTAAACGGTGCACTTCTCGCTGCTTTCCAGGAGCCTGTGTGGCTCTCCCGTTGGTCCCGGGGGGCTACATCGCCACGAAGCCGCCCCTCTACCGCTCCTTATCGCCTCAGCTGAGAGCCAAGAGGCTGGCACTGAGTTCAGAGCATGCCATCCTCCTCAGTGCCTCTGGAGCTGTGTACACATGGGGACTGGGCAGGTAGACCTAACACCTGGCTAGTGGGGGGAAACGCGCTCTCACTCACTCACTCACTCACTCTCACACACACACACACACACACACAATAGATCTTAAACATAGGGAAATAATTAAGGCTTTTGTTCTCGTGTGTGACAGCCATGGTCAGTTGGGCCACGGAGGCCTCACCTCTGAGGAGGAGCCCAGGGCGGTGGAGGCTCTCTTGGGGATGCCCATGAGCTGTATAGCTACAGGAAACTGGCACACTGTCTGTATTAGTGGTAAGTTTCTCCCAAGATGTTGGCAGTGGAAAAAGTCTTGAAAAAAAACAAACTCAAATGACCTTTTTCATCAGATGGAGGCGATCTCTACGTGTGGGGATGGAATGAAAGTGGCCAGCTTGGACTTCCATCACGAGGTCTGAGGAAAGCACTGCAGCAGCAAAGTAGCCAACAAGCAGGTAAATGTGTCCTAGTATTGAGTAGTTGTTTAAAAAAATACAGTAACGGGACATTTCACCTCAAATCAATCAAACTCCTATTTATTTGGACCCACCGTTCTATCCATCAATGCTGACCGTGCACCTCGCCCCACATGCACGTCACTCGACTGCATCGTGCGTTTCCACAGCATCTATAAAAGATGCTTTGCTAAATGATTGACTCTGAACAAGAGGGGCTATGGTCCCCATTAGGATGCCGTCATATCTTTTCCAATGTGTTTGTGGCACTTTAAACAGCACAAACTAAATGTCATCAAGTGCTATTGTACTGGGTGAGCTGCGGTTGAAATATCCCAATGCAAATTCACAAACTAATTAAATGTACATCTATGGGAAATGCTTAACGTTGTTCATAAATGAACCACCCTCCTAATCCCGAGTGTCAAACTGCTACATTATTGTCCTGAACAGAAGGACTGCTTCAAGATGGCGGCACGTCTCCCGTCAAAGAGCCTCATGAGGGAGAACAGGAAGACGTATTCATATCCATCCAGGCATTCCCGGCTCTGCTGGACATCACGCCATCATGTGACATCAGATCAGTCAGCTGTGGGTCCCGTCACACAGCTGCAGTTACAAGTGAGAAACCCCACTGGTTGTATACTAATGCACATATTCTTGGCAAATCTGTCATCTTTATTTGATATTTTCTATTTCCAGCCACAGGGGACCTCTACACCTGGGGCTGGGGTAAGTTTGAATTTGAGCCAAATGACACCCAAACTGATTTTAAAACGGTGGAAAATGTGTTTCATCTAATAAATAAGATCTTTATAGCACTCTCCCACTACCAATTTAATTATTTATTATGCTCAGAGCACAACTTAAGTATATCTTGAACTTATCTTGTCTATCACCATTTCAGGCGACTATGGCCAACTTGGACACCAGACTTTAATCAGTTCAGACGAGCCCCAGCGGGTGGAGTTCTTCAGGGAGCAGCAGATGCACGTGGCTGACGTAGTGTGTGGGTCATGGAACACCTTCGCTGCTGTCGCCAAGGAGGAAGTATCTTGTGCTTAAATATATAATTGAATTCCCTATATAATTAACGTGGACAATGGACTTTGGACAACATACCAGGAAGTGTAAATTACAACAAAAGACTGAATTTATTTTGTGATGTATAAGTTCTTGTTTGTTATATTAAAAAGACAACTTCATAAATGAGCACTTTTTGAAAGTATTTAAAATGTTCTTTATAGAAAAAAGAAAAATCACGTTTTTTTTATATTTTACAAAGGATACATCAAAAAGTTAAGGCAATAAAATCTTTAGGCGGATATAATTTAAGGCAAATCTTTAAAATTCTCGTTGAAATCTAAACACCATTTCAGAGTTAAAAGTAGATGTATTTCCTCAGCCCGCTGGAGTTCTTCACAGCACAATCTTAAAAGAACTGGAGAAATCAAAATATAACAAGCAGTTAGGAGCGACCATAATTGTGCAGCGTAAGGTACACATCAGTGATGGCAGCAATTTCACTTTTAATTACCTGACAAAATCCGGTGACCTTGAAATGACGTGCTGAAACTCTGAGAGGTTCACAGTTCCATCCTTGTCGATGTCGGACTCTTCAAGAATCTGAAAAACATGCAGGGGCAACAACTGTTACTCACACATCAGTGCACTACCCACAGGCTGCGTTACCACCGAGTGCCCCTCCCCACATCTTTTAAAGAGCAGACGGCTTGGAGAACTCACATTGCTGATGAGCTGTCTCATCTCCTCTGTGGTCAGCCTTGTGTCGTCTGTCTCGCCAGTCAGGCAGTTGACCAGCTTCTCCAGATCGACACAGTCCAGAGTTCCATCATCATCAAAGTCTGAAAGTATTAATACACATATTAGACAGATTCAGAGTGCTAAGAATATCATTACTAACAATCAACTTATTTACCAAATATGCGGAAGGCATAGTGAGATTTGATTTCCATAGTCGCGGAGTCGCTGAAGGCACTCAAGAGATCCAGAAAGTCCTCAAACGTGAGGCTTCCATCTTTGTACTCAGATGTTGAGAAAACATGGCAGATTCTTCTCCTGAAAGGGTTGGACTGTGCCAGGAACAAGTACAAGGGTCAGTGGAGTTTATCAGTACTTGAAGCACTTCCCCCAGAACGCACCAAGCACAGGACGGTCTGAGTCATGCAATGATAACCGTTTGTTCTGCTTTATTATCAAGGAGCTGCTCACCTTGAGCTCAGGCAGAGTGAGGATCCTCTCCATTGGTACTCTGGTGTTTGGAAGGTCTTTCTCATCTTTTGTGAGCAGTTCAGTGAATCTCTTGTTGGCACTGAATAAACAAACAAAAACAGCTTAATCACAGATGCTCTTTAAAACAATTTTTTGAAGTTAACGTGTAATATTGCAAGATCACTTACAGAAGAATTTCTTGTTTTGTCAAGAATGTCAGCTCCTAAAAGTTAAAGTGAGCATTATTGAAATGACAAGTCACAGATGAACTAAACCAACACTTTCCCCACACTAGAACACATGTAGGAGTTTTATTCTCACAACACATCCACGGTTAGCCTGGCAGGAGTGGCATTAGCAGCATTAGCTTCCACTGCGTGGATGAGCGAGTTAAGTTTAGTTTAACAGTCCGCGTGTAAACCATCCGGACGCTTCGGTAGACACGACGGCTCCCGCTGCGCGGTGTGTGACGCCGTTACCCTCCGAGCTAACATGGCTGTGTTACTTCATTACAGGGCGTACAAACAAACACTCAACTTGCGCCTCGGTTACCGGGAACACGTCACGAGGTCTTCGCTTTGGGCTTTTGGGCACTCACCTGATATTCTGAGAGCAGATCCTTCCCGAGTTGACTGGCCGTGGTGCCCATCCTGAGGGGTTTCGACCCGAAGATGTACTTTAGTTGTTGTTTGGAGTTACCCACCGAACTACTGGGCGACTTCTTCTCTTTCTAATGTTTACCGCCTACTTCCGGTAGTGTTCCCTCTCCTCGTGACGTACTCGCAAACATGACAGCTGGAGCGAGCATGGTATAACTTATTCATCCGACAGTGGCTTCATCTTGAAACACTTCGCATGTATAATACAAAAAGAAGCCCGATTTCGTACTTAAGGGGGGTTGTTTTTTATTCAATTGCCACCGATTAAATTATGTTTCTACTTTTTAAAAGTAAAGTAAATTGTCCTTTTACTCGAGAGTGACAGTTGAGAAGTGGCAATAAACAAGGGCACATAAGAATGACATGCGAGTGATGCGACTTAGTACTCTGGATGCTACCTTTATTTGATTTACCAAAAGCTACTACCTGTGCTGTAACTACTGTACTTCAGTATTCCAATATATTTTAAAAATGTAAGTTGTAACTATATGTAAAAACTTAAAATTATTATGCAGGTTATGCTCTCTAAATAAACAGTAATTATGTCATTTCCAATTGACCTGTATGAACTATAGCAGGGGTCGCCAACACGGTGCCCGCGGGCACCTGGTCGCCCGCGGGGACCAGGTGAGTCGCCCGCACGGCATGTTCTAAAAATAGTCAACATTGAGCTCCGTCAAAAAAAAAAAAAAAAGAGGCCATAATCTCCGGGCACTAGGACCTGGGGGGAGGCTGCTCCTCTGGCTTCCTCACTGCAAGGAGTGTCTCTCAAAGAGCCAGATGAAAGAGCCAGCGCGCGCCTTGCTCAGCTGTTATGCGCGCAGGTGAGCTCTCTCGCCAGCATTTGCTAGTAGCACCCCCCCCCCCCCCCCCACGTCCAATAACAAATCCAAAGTAAAACTCCAATACCTTTTCGAAACATCTTCATTTTATATAAAATGTGCGACAAACGGGATACATTTAGTAGTTATTGCTGTTATTGTTTCAACCAACAAACGGATGCATTTTCTTCAAAAAATAAAATAATTAATAATGGATTTAAGTTTACAAACATTTAAAAAATCATATAACAACAAAACTGCAAATTCTGCTAATGCATTCGCTAAATATTTTTTCTGAACAATACTGGGTGAAGATGAGAAATCGACGAGGATCTTGACAGGAAGGTCAGGCGATGGTTACTTCAACCCTGGAAAGAAGAGGAGCTAAGCTCCTGAATTTGTCTCCCAATCTGTTGTATCTGAAAAAATAAACATATTAATGCAGGAAATAAGATAATGTGCAAACATTGAAAGAAGTGATTTATCCATTTAATTGTTTAAGATCGTTCACATTATACTTAGACTAATCCAATCACAGTAATTTAGCTTTTTATTTTTACTAAATATAACATTTCTCATGCGTCTTCACAGTTTGTACCTGTCATTTTCGTTCCCTCCTTGGTCTCAGCTGAAACACCAATCCCGTACTCGTTTTCACCGGTGACTCTGAAGAAGTAGACCCCTCCCTCCTCCAGGTCCGACACCTTGTATGACAGCCGGTGACATTTGTCTGTGAGTCTCGTCCACCCTTTTCTGCTGATGTCCCGTATATCTACAAGGTAGTTCTGGACTGAGGCTCCTCCCTCATTCTCAGGGATGTCCCAGGTAATGGTGGCAGAGTTCTTGGTCACATCCTTAACTGCTACTTGATTTGGTGGACCAGGTGAATCCAAAACCTTCACATTCAGCATCAAAGAGGCAGATCCAGCAACATTTTGCAGTTTGACTACATATTTGCCAGAGTCATCTCGTGTTGCTCCTTCTAGTGTGATGGAGCTGACGGAGCTGCTGGTGTTGATCATTCCTCTGACTGTCAGATCTACATCTGCTTTGTCCCATACCACACTAGGAACAGGCTTGCCTGTGAAAGGCACAGTCAAAGTGAAGGAGCTGCCATCTTTAACGAGCAGGGTCTTCCTAATATCTGTGCTAATATCAAACCTGGGCTCCTCCACTCTCTCCATGGTCACTTCAGGATCTGTTTCAGGACTGGGCTCGCTGATGCCCATCTTGTTTATGGATCTGACAATGAAAACATATTCCGTCCCTGATGTGAGTCCCGTTACTGTAAACTCTGTTTTATCTGTGTTGGGAACCCCAACTTGAGTCCAGTTGTCTTCTGCTGATTTTCTGTATTCAACTCTGTAGCCTGTTACTGCTGCTCCACCATCAAACAGCGGCTTGTTCCAAGACAGAGTGATGGACGACTTCGATGAATCAATCACGGTAGGTTTTGCAGGGGCGGAGGCTAGAAACTTTGGATCGTCTGCCAAAGTCAGTGGGCATGGGAGACTGGGTTCACTTAGCCCCGCAGCGTTCTCAGCAAAGACTCTGAACTCATACTCGCATCCCTCGTGCAGGCCGGAGGCTTTGACTCGGAGGTCATAGACAGGCTTCTTGTTAACACGAACCCAACGGACACCCTGCTTCTCCCGCTTCTCGATGATGTAACCGCTGATGCGGCTATCGCCATCGGAGGCAGGTCTCTTCCAGCAGATAGTCATAGCCTCGGCGGTTGCACTCGTGACCTCAACATCAGTGGGAGAAGATGGGATGGTGAAGGGATCCATGGCCTTATTGGGCTCACTTTCCAAAGTCTCACCTTCCCCATATTTGTTCACTGCTCTCACCCTAAACATGTATTCATTTCCTTTGAGTAGCTTAGTTATTTTGCAGGTAGTTGCCACCATTTCACCATACACAAGGGTCCACGCTACGCGGCTGGTTTCACACTTCTCTACAATGTAGTGGACGATCTCAGCACCGCCAGTCTCGTGCGGGACGTCCCACGAAAGGGTGCATTTCTCTGCTGAAAGTCCAGACACCTCGAGAGGTCCGGCAGGTGGCCCGGGTCTGTCCAGAACCTTACAGGTGATAGACTTAGATGTGGTGCCACCTGTACTCTGTAGGGTCAGAATATACTGTCCGGAGTCTTTCCTCACACTTTCTCTGATAAGTAGCGAGGTGTGCATCTTTGTTGCGGTTATCTCAACCCGACCTTTGGTGCCAATATTTCTCCCATTTTTCAACCAAAACACTGTCGGGTTGGGGCAGCCAGAGATGTCAGCATCTATTCTTAGGATGTCTCCTGCTTTGACAACCACCACCTGTCTAAATTTGTCCTCCAAAATAATTTTGGGTGGCTTCACATCATGCTGCACTGTAACCGGCCCAGTGGTTTCAGAGGGCCCGCTGAAGAGCTCAGCGGCATTCTTTGCGATCACTCGAAAATCATACTGTTCATCTTCTAAGAGGCCAGTCACTTCCAGGAAGGTGTCCAGTAAGTTGACAAAGTTGCACTTAAGCCAACAACTGTTTGGCAGCTCTTTACGCTCAACAATATACCCAGTAATTTTAGCTCCACCATCGTACTCTGGTTTGTCCCAAGTGAGGGAAACTGAGCTGTTGGTTATATTGGTGACTGTGAGGTTGTGTGGGGGATCGCACTGGTCTCTTGCTGCTCCAGGCTCAGATGCCTTACTGCATGGCCCAACACCAGCCATATTCTCAGCACAGACCCGGAACTCATATACCAGACCTTCTTCAACCGTTGTTACCTTGAACTGATTCTCAGTCACTGGGTTTCTGTTTAACTTGGACCACAAAATACTGCTTTGATCTTTGCATTCAATATGATAACCAATGATAGGACTACCACCGTCACCGTCCGGCTTGCTCCACGCAACCACCATGACGGACTTTGAGGCACTAACAATACGGAGATCTGTTGGTGAGTCAGGGGGCTTGAATGGATACTGGGCAACAACCGGGTCGGACTCAACAAAGTGGCTTTTGCCATAGCGATTCTCCGCAGCGACACGAAACTGATATTCAGTGCCCTGTGTCAAACGAGAAATCTTGATTGATGTTCTGGCAACTGTCGTTGACACGGTCTGCCACATTGTGCTGCTCGTATCTTTCTTCTCAACGACATAATTACTGATTTGACATCCGCCGGTGTAATACGAGGGCTGCCACGACAAGGACATAAAGTCAGCACTCACTTCATCCACACTGAGGTCACTGGGTGGTCCAGGTTTCTCAAAAACAGTGACAAAGATTTCAGCAGATGTGGTTCCGGTCGAGTTGGTTAGGGTCACCTCGTACATTCCAGCGTCTGTTCTGGTGGCATCTTTGATAACAATCTGAGATGATGTGTCAGATGCGTTCACATTCACTCTGCTCGTCTCTTTCAGCAGGTTGCCATCTTTCTTCCAGGCTAATATGGGTGTCGGTACACCCTTGAATGGAACATCAATCTTTAAATCGTTACCTGCCTTCACACTGAATGTATTGGACAGCAAATGAATGATGGGCTCAGCGCTGGTATCCTTTAGTGTCACAGGTGGCAAAAGGGACTTTGGTTCACTTTTGCCCTTTTCATTCACAGCACTCACCCTAAAGAAATAGTCCCTTCCTGTTGCCAGCCCATTAATAGAAGCTTCCAGCGCTTTACTCTCTGAACACGTTGTCCATGTGTCATCTCCCTTAGCCTGCATCTCTACAATATAACATGTGATTTTGCTTCCTCCATCATGTTCAGGCTTCTCCCAAGAGAGTCTTGCACTATTGCATGCAACATCACTGAGTGTGATTTTTCCAGGAGGCAGAGGAGCCTCAGACAGCTTAACAGCCTCAGTGGTCTCTGCTGGCAGTCCAGTGCCAAACTCATTGACAGCCAGAACGCGGAAGTAATAGAAGCTCCCTTCCTGGAGGTAGTCAATCTTGCATGAGTTTCTCGCGCAGTTACTACAGACGCTTGTGAAGGCCTTCCTGGCCTCCTCTCGCTTTTCTACGATGTAGTGCGAAATCTTTGCTCCTCCATCAATAAGAGGTGCCTCCCAGGAGATTAACACGGAGTCCCTCTTTGCATCCTTTACCTGCAGGTTGGTTGGTGCGCTAGGAGAGTCCAACACTCTGACATTGATGAATGCAGATTTAGAGCCACTGCAGTTCTCGGCAGTCAACACATATTTTCCTGAGTCGTTTCTGTTGACGTTCTCAATCAATAACTCCGTGGAGGAGCTTGTGATCTCAATTTGAGCGCGCTCACTTACTGTGCCGCCTTCCTTTGACCATCTAACTTCAGGCTCTGGCCTTCCCCTGATGGTAACAAAGAGACGTAATGCGGAACAGGCTCGAACGCTGACAATTTTCCTTAAGGTAGTGTCCAACTCAATCTCAGGTGCCTCCAATTTCTCAGTAGCTACCACGCAGCCAGGTATATCCACACACTCCCCAACTCCAGCGGCATTCATCGCACGTATACGGAAACTATACTTTGCATTTTCTCTCAGTCTCTTGACGGTGTAGTTTGTGTGCTCTACACCTGTGCTTGGCGTACAAGCGATCCACTCATCTTCTGCGGCTTCTTTCATCTCAACGACAAATCCACGGATGGCTGCTCCACCATCATAGATGGGTTTTGACCAGGTCAGAGACACAGTACTGCTGGAATAGTCGGTCACTTTGGGGTTTGTAGGGGGGCCAGGGCAGTAAGTAGCTTCACATACTTTTATAAACTCACTTGGCTCACTGGGAGGACCAACACCAGCAGCATTCTCTGCCAATACTCTAAACTGATAGTAATGTCCCTCCGCAAGTGCTGTGCATCGATAGCGCAGGTCATTCAGTCTTCTCTTGTTGCATTTCGTCCACCTGACACTCTCTTTGTCACATTTCTCAAGGATGTAGCCATCAATCTCCGAACCTCCGTCCGTCTCAGGCCTTTCCCATGATAGCACCATAGAGTCACCAGTCACAGCACTGGCAGTAGGGGTAGAAGGTGCACCAGGTGTTGTAAAAGGGTTTTGTGCGATGAAGGGGTCTGATTCCACAAACTCGCCAACACCAAATTTATTCACACCGGCAATTCTGAATATATACTCTTTACCAGGCACTAGTTTTGTCACTTTGTAACTGACAGCTTCAACGTGAGACTCCACCTCTGTCCATGTTACACGGCTGGTCTCCCTTTTTTCAATGATGTAGTGGGACACACTGGCACCACCATCATTTAAAGGGAGGTTCCAGTAAAGACTACACTTCTCTGCACTGGCAACTTTCACCTTTAGAGGTCCATCTGGAGGACCAGGTTTATCCAGGACCTTTACAATAACAGTGATGGATGTAGTTCCACCCATATTACTGAGGCTTAAGACAAAATGTCCCCCATCCGCTCGGGTACAGTCCCTGACCGTCAGAGATGTATGAGTGAGGGTGTTTTTAACCTCTGTTCTCTGTGTTGCTTTGTCAATTTCTATCCCATTCTTCAACCACGTTACTACAGGGAGGGGCTTCCCCAAGTAATCGGCATCAATGACGAATGTCTCACCAGCTTGAACGACAGTCGCAGTCTTGAACTTAGGATCAATGAACACTGTGGGTCCTTCAATAACATCCTGAGCCACGAAGGTTACAGTTTCTGAAGGTGTACTCCAAACGCCAGCACCATTCTTAGCAGTTACTCTAAACTCATAGCGTTGTCCTCCTGTCAGACCCGTGACTGTGAATTGATTCTCAATAACATTGGTGAAGTTAGCCTTCATCCATCTTCCATCTGGGAGCTCCCTCTTTTCAACAATGTAGCCCGTAATGGTGCTTCCACCATCATAGCTGGGCTTCGCCCACTGAAGTGTGATGTTCTCTCTCGTAATTACAACAGCTTCAGGTTTTCCAGGTGGACCACAGGGGTCTCTTGCCACATAGCATTCAGATATCTTGCTTGATGGGCTGAGTCCAGCAATATTCTCAGAAAAGACTCTGAATTCATACTCAATCCCTTCCTCCAGTCCACTTGTTTTTAAGCGAGCATCAGGTATAACAAGTTTATTCAGCTTGGTCCATAAAATGCTGTTCTTCTCTTTCCGTTCAAGGTGATAGCCGATGACGGGGCTGCCTCCATTGTTTTCTGGAGGCGCCCATTCTACCACCATGCTGTACTTTGCCACCGTGGACACAAACGGGGTGCCAGGAGCAGTGGGCACATTGAAAGGATATTGTGCAATTACAATAGGAGAAGTGATGGCAGTACTCTTTCCAAACCTATTTTCTGCAAACACTCTGAATTGGTATTCATTCCCTGTCTTCAGTCTGGTGACTTTGATTGTGGTTCTGACTGTCGTTGCTGACACAGTCTGCCATTCTGTGCTTAGAGTTTCCCGTTTCTCCACTATGTAGTTGTCCAGCTGACAGCCTCCTGTGTATCCTGGAGGCTCCCAGGAAATGACAACGTAGTCCGAACTGATCTCATCAACCCTCACGGGCCCTGAGGGCTGGTCTGGCTTTTCAAGAACAACCACAGTGATGTCTCCCGTATGTTTTCCAGCACTGTTGCTTGCTGTGATAGAGTATTGACCACAGTGCTCCCTGGCTGCATGTCTGATATGAAGACCTGTTAGCGATGATGTATTTGAAACCTCTAGCCTTGATGTCTCTTTGACTGCCTGACCCTCTCTTTTCCATTCAATCGTTGGTGCTGGTTGCCCAACCACTGGGATCTCTACCTTTAGATCTTCACCATTCTTGACAGTAAATGTGGCATAGTCTATCTGGAGCTTTGGCTTAATAGCATTTCCCTTATCTGTAACCGGGCCAGGTTGGACCTCACGATTGGGAGCTCCATCCACTGCAGAAATGGCAGGCTGACCTGGTGTGAGAGAGAGGGGGGGGGGACATTAAAAACATGAACCATTAGATAGGATCCCTGTGCAGACTAATTATTAAAACATCCATGTGGTACTGGATAAACCAAATAAATCTCTGTTTTATATGTGAACACATTAATATGAGTAAACATATGATTTTTGTTTTCAACTGTATCTCACAATAATAAAACTGCTGGAGTTACCTCTGGAGTGGATCAAAGAACTTAGATTATTTTGTTACACTTTAGATATGAGCCTTATACTGTTTGTTCCCCACAGGCACGACATACCTTGGACAATGACTGTGAGGGCTGACTGGGAATCTCCTGCTGCAAGATCTGCATCAGTATTCAGTGTCACGTTTAGAGTGTGAGCTTTACCTTCTGCTTGTTTCCCCACCTACAAGAGATTGGTACAACACTCAATTAAAATGAATAACACCTAAATCAATCAGGGCAATACATTTATTAATTTCCTAATTTTCTAAGACTTGTGTTTTTTGGTTACAAACCATGGAAAAAATAGCTACACATATTTAATCACAATAAAATTTAAACAACATATTTTTTAACAAACTATAATGTATGTTATTATAGTGAACGGGATATGTTGGTAACAGAAATGGCTAATGGTTTTAAAAATAACCAGAGGCATGGTGGTGCCATCTGTTCCACCAAACGCATACAACTCTATTATGTTTTTAACTCTTAAGCTCTCACAAAGTTTAAATCATTACACTTTAGTAAGAAAAATACAAAAAGAAAAAGCAACAAGTAATTTGTAGCTGTCCTCAACTCTTCAATAACTCTTGTTTCAATAACCTCTAAGATATCATTGCTGACACAACTTACTTTGTTGTTGCTGCTGTGTTCCATCGTTTCTCTCACTTGTCCTTATTTACGTATGAGAAATTCAACGTGAATTTATAAATCCAGCTGGTTCAGTTGTTGACTGTGACGAGCACTGTGACTCTGTGGCAAACATTCACAACTCTGCCAATCACAGCCTGCTTTATCTCCCAAATGTGTATGCAGGGACCAAAATAGCCATGACGCCTGATTGGCCAGCTGCTCATTCTTTCAAAGTTACTTGACCCTGCACGAATCAGCTGTGATAAACTGGAAAGGGGCTCACCACTAAAATATTGCCCACATACCATTTGACTTTACAGTTTATCCATGCCCTCTAAATAGATTTGTTTGTGTGGGGGTGTTGGTTGGTTATATATGTGCCTTTATTAGGCTTACAAGAACATTTCTAAACAAATGTTCAGCCACTACAACACTATGGGTAGGGAAAGGCAGTGGTTAAATGTAACTGAGTATACATGTACTCAAGTACTGACAGGACCCATGATGACAAACACATACTTTTACTTTTGATATGTTTTGTACATAATGATAATTGTACTTTTATTTAAGTGAATTCAATACTTTTCTTTTTAATTGAGTGTTTCTTTTGCTTGGTATTAATACTTAAATGATTGAAATACATCTTATACCACTGGGTGAGGACTACAAAACACTTAACATGTATTTTTTATTATGAGCTAAGTGTATGGGATCTGCAGGGATCTTCCGTATGCATAAGATGGTATCAGCAAACTCTCCCGTTTTCAATTGATTATGTATGTTTATAACGGTTTGTAAAAAATACCCTCCCACCTCTTCTGTTACTATCAACAGACGTCTTCAATTATTAAAGTGTATATGAATGTATATATATATATATATATATATATATATATATTTAGATGTATATATATATATATGTATATAGATGTATATATGTATATATGTGTATATATGTATGTATATATGTGCATATATACATGTATATACATAAACATGTATATATACATGTGTGTATATATATATATATATATATATATATATATATATATATATATATATATATATATATATATATATATATATATAGTATACCATTTTTAATGTGGTGACTATGATGATGCAAATTAAAATTTGATTCAAAGACATTTATTCTGAAAGAATTAACCGGAAATACACCAACAAACACCAACGAAGAAGAACGCGTTTGACGAAGGAAGCTAACCGGTTAAAAAAAAATGGATAGAAAACGAAACATTCAAGTGCAAGCCTTTAACACGCTTAATGCGCTTTTCGTCTCTCGACACTGAATGTGAGTGGTATCATAAAGGTGAGTACAGGATCAGATCATATCAACTCAGGCTTGTGGGGAGATGCGTTGGCGAGCTATTAAACATGTGTCAGTATCAATGAAGGAATATAACGTTAAGCACATGTACTACAGTCAAGTACTGTATTTCTTGAATGGTTATTCTTGTTCTAGTCTGCTACCATTCAGGGGAAACTTTGAGCTCCACTACATTAGTCAAAGTTATAGTTAGTAGTTAATATACTTCTGACTATGATTTTCTGTAGATCACATTCTATGAAAATATGATGAACATTGCGTGTTTTATAAATTCACCATATATTTTGCAGAGCTGCCAACTTTTCAAAAAACCTTGGATTGAGATTTTGTCGGGGGTGATCAAAATGTTGACGCGCACGCAGCCACACGCGGCTCAAATATCAGGACATTTGAATTAATTTGGCGTTGAACCCATGTTGTACCTCGATCTGGCCTGGCAAAGGTCTTTTATGAGGCATATTTGCTACCTTAAAGAAATAAAATGTTTTTAATAACTCTACTCTCATTTACAAAAACATGTCTAATTCTATTGCAAAAATGTCCTGTCTTTATGTTAAATTATTTATAATACATCTTACTTGTTCAAAGTATTGTTTTGAACTTTTTTTAGAGGGTCCTTTTCCTAGGCCTGCAAATAAAAAGATAAATGCTATGTGGGCAGCGCTTAATAGACAATTCTATGATGTTTTGAGCATGCAGTATACCGAGAGGTGAACAAGGTGCTCTCCTGCTTGTTATGACAGCTGAGTTTACATCACCACACAATCACACAAAGAAACACAACACATTATTTATTTCAAGATGTAAAGTTTAAGAGAGTGAGTATTTAATTGAACCACATGTCATTAACAGCTCTCAGGTTCTAAAGACAGGTAAGAGTGACTGATGCTTTATATATGTATATACTGTAAGTCACTTAAAGAAAAAGAAAAATACCTCTTGAACCGTTGCACTGTTTGTTTTGTACTGCACTGTTCTTGTTGTTGTTGTTGTGTGTTGTCATGTTTTGTCTTGTTTTGTGTTGTAAAGTACGATCTATGTAACACACTGAGTCACTTTACCAAGTAAATTCCTTGTTTGTGCAAACTTACTTGGCCAATAAAACTGATTCTGATTCTGATTATTTTAATTGGTTGCTGGATTAAATCTTACCCAGATACAGCAGATAGTTTTTTTCTGATTGGCTATTGTGTAGCCCAGCTCTGCTTTTTAATTGGCTGATAAGTGACACCGCACACATCATATATATATTTTTTGGCCGCATATTTTGGCGCCCCCCTCGCGGGTGCGCCCTAGGATAAACCGCCACTGCATGAGAGCGTGTGAAAACACGCAAAAGCGTGTCACACGGCCAAACCGTGACAGTTGGCAGCTCTGATTTCTTTTGTCGTGAGAGCGTGTGAAAACACGCAAAAGCGTTTGTCACACGGCGGCTCTGTATTTTGTGCGTTAAATATATTAAAATTATAGTTATAATCCAATAACAATAAAAAACAATCGCTGGGCTCAGTATTATGAGTACTTGTACTTTTGAAAAAAGTACATTTTAATGATAATATTTACGCACTGTACTTAAGTATGAATCCGTTGCTTGTAATTGAATATTTTCACAGTGTTGTATTGGTGCTCTTACTAAAGTAAAGGAGCAAAATAATTCTTCCAATCCTGGTCATTGTGTAGGTGATTAGTTTGGTGGGGGAGAGTCATTAATTAGTAATTGATTCCAGCTGTAGAGGACTGCCTGTACTTTACAGCTGGAATGAATTACTAATCAATTACTGGGGAAATTAACTGGCAACTATTTAGTTGGTTGTGCATCTTCTCAAATGGGAATGTTTTCTTCACCTTTATGATGGTAATCAACACTAAACTCGATTTAGTTGACTATAAAATGTATGAATCTATCTATAGAATCACGGACAGGTGATCTGTATTGGCGGCCATGTCCACAGGCCACTCATGTGACCTGGCTCCCCCGATGGTTCAGCAGAATGACACCGTGGTGAACCCTTTTGTCAAACCCCACGCCTCTCTGACTCTCTGCCTCACTGTTCACCTGCAGATCCAAGCATGTCGCTCCAGTTTGTGTACAGCAGCCGGGACTTTGTCGCAGATGTGCGTCGGTGCAATGGGAACAGAATTGGATCACCGGCGACAGAGTTTGACGCGACCGTCCAAGCCGGCTGGACAGACAGGATGACCAGGGGGCTCTTCCGCTACCATCTGGGGGATCTACAAACACGGATCCTGCTGGGTCCGCATGGCTTTGTGGCCCAGCTGAATATTGAAAGAGGAATAGAGAGAAGAAAGCCTCAAGAGATGCTTAGTATTCAACAGGAGTTCAATGGCAACCAGTTTAATTTTAACAAAATCAATCCAGAAGAAATCATAGTTGAGATGATAAAGGAGGTCGAGGGAGGAAATAAAAAGAGAGCGTTGCATGACCTCTGTAGGATGGTTGTGCTGGTCAACGTCAGCCCGTTGGAGTTCGGCCATTGTCTCCTTGTTCCAGATCCTTCTCGCTGTTTCCCACAGGTCATGACACATTTTGCCATCCAGGCTGGTATTGAATCTGTGCTCCTGAGCTCCGATCCTGGCTTCCGCGTGGGGTTCAATAGTCTGGGAGCCTTTGCGTCCGTCAATCATTTACACCTACATGGGTATTACCTGGATCATGAGCTCAAGGTAGAATCAAGGCCAGCCAAGCCTCTGGTTCCTGAACAGGGCTTTTATCGCTTCTTGGACTTCCCTGCAGGCTTTTTGTTTTACACAGAATCCGACAGGGTGGAGAAAGTTGCCGAAGCCATCTGTCAGGTGACAGACTTTCTCGTCGGCCGTAATATTGCACACAATCTGTACGTGACGAGGGGATGCCCACCGTGTGATCGCCCGCAGAACGAAAAAGATCACTGTTCAAGGAAAGGTGTTCGTATCGCCGTGTGGCCGAGAACGGCGTGCTTCGGTGCCAAAGAGCAATCTGCCTTCAACGTTGCTCTCTGTGAGCTCGCTGGACATTTACCATTCATGAACAAGAAGGACTATGAGTTCAATACTGAGAAAGACGTAATAGATATCATCCAGAGATATCTTCTGCCCGATTCAGAGTTTCACATGTTGGAACAGCAGCTTACTCGTCATTTGATGGATGTATAGCCTTTGGATGTTAAAGCCTTTTAAAATCCTGTGCTGGAGTTTAAATCAAGTAGTTTAGAAGCTACGTATTCACAATGTGCTTTTGGTGATGTCAATCAAGAAAATGTGTATCTTTACACTGTATTATGCTTTGGGGGCTAAAGTGACTATATTAATGGGCTCAAGGATGTGCTGCATTAAAACCGGTTTGAAATCAAATGGCAAAAATATTTTATTTGAAATTGTTAGTTTTTTAATTTATTGTGAGTTGTGTAGAGGAAGAAAGTCCAACACCCAAAAGGGTTGCAGTTTAAGTTCTTGTCACAAAAGAGTTGACATTTGGTGTGTGATTAAGCAAGAGCCCCAAAGTTAGGTGTGTGTGTGTGTGTGTGTGTGTGTGTGTGTGTGTGTGTGTGTGTGTGTGTGTGTGTGTGTGTGTGTGTGTGTGTGTGTGTGTGTGTGTGTGTGTGTGTGTGTGTGTGTGTGTGTGTGTGTGTGTGTGTGTGTGTGTGTGTGTGTGTGTGTGTGTGTGTGTGTGTGTGTGTGTGTGTGTGTGTGTCACTGGGAAAAGCACAGGTGTAAATAATACAATTAATGACGGCTGAATTCCATCTCGCTGTTCCTGGTCGTGTGCCTGCTGGCTCACGGTCACGCTGTTCCAACTAATTGAGATTAGTAACACCTGCACTGGTCCTGCATTGACAATGGCGTGTGATGAAGAGCTTGTGCAGCTCTTTAGCCTTCATCACATCACTGGATGCCCCTTGTGGGAATGGACAGGTAGTTCCTGTTGGTGTGAAGGTTAGAGAAGTGGAGCTGTGACTTGAAGGTTGGAGATCTTGATGCAGGATTAATCTGAGTGAGGTCCACTTGTAACACCTTCATTACCACCAGTGAGTTGCCCTTGAGCAAGGCATTTACCACCACTGAAACGTCACTTAAATACAGGTTAAAAAAGGGAGAAACACCTTTGTCAGAAATGATAGCGCATGCAGCACATATAACCTAAGTCAAGTTGTTATTTAACAAAACCCACTGTCATAACATTGCCCCCACAAGTTCTCATTCATTCTGAAGAAAATAGAAGAGCTGCTTCACCGGCCTGGAAGCGGTGCTCCGATGAAGGGAGATCAAAGCTACACATCATCCCCGAAGAGCATATCATCTGCCAAAATGACATCGCCAAGGTAACAGTGCTCAGCTGAGCAGGAAGATCAATGTGCACGGCTCCCTGCTCACTCATTTTAATGAGCTTCCTTGTTGGTGAGAGCACAAGCAGAGCATTGATCTATAGGTGTAGCTGCTGACGCGCTCATCTTATCCCGGTGAGTTCATGATTCAACAAGATGTTTAATTCTGCAGTTATTTAGTTCTTCCTTCAGGGACAACATTAGACGACCAGTGCCGTTTCTAGGATATCTGACTGGCACAACAATGCCTACTCCTATTTATAATATATGTTCCTTGTAGCATTTATACAAATATTTAGCTCAAACTGTTTTCAGCAATAAAAGCTCAAACTAACAACAACAAAACACACTATGTGCATCACGTTTACGGTTCCCATTCGGCAGCCGGTCTCTATCAGCGTAATCTCACCAAAATACTGAATCTCTTGAGTTGAAATGACTACACTTGTTCAGCAACAACCAATTGAAACGCTCTGATTTGAATTACTAGAGTTGTATTGTTCCAGTTGTGAATACTCTATCATCATTTTGTAATTTATATATAATTTGGTGATTCTTTGAGCAAATAAACTAAAGAAAAGGTTTAAACGTTAACTAAAATGGAGTATTAACAGTTTGCCTCTACAATATTAGAGACTTTTGCCAGTGAAAAACCAGACCCTCGTCTTCTCCTTGAAGCCTTGAAGGGACGGTCCACTGAGTCAAACCTGTTGTGCATCTTTCTAACGGGGCATGAAGACGCATTATGTACAGTTGATGCTTCACAGGATGAACCGTGGAGGAGACGAGAACGTTTTGGCAGGTAGAAAGGGACAATCGTGCTTTACTATAGAGACCGGCTTGTTATGTCATACACATGTATACATTTATATCTTTCTCTTGAGTGCTTGTGTAAATGTTCCAAGACGATATTTCAGAGGTATAACCCACAATCAGTTGAGTCGACAGCGGGCCCGATGACCGTTCCCTCTACTCTACTCTACTGACTTAGGCTCGGTAGAATTTTACATTACAGTACTATGTTGTCATGGTGTGATGAGTACTTCAAGATGCGTCACCACACAAAACAAGTGGAGTTCACACAAAGTCACTCCCTCCAAGGAGGAGAGGAGTGACTGTGGGAGGGTCCTCCTATTAAAGCTAACACCTTTCCTCTCTTCAGCACAAGATGCTCGGGGCCTTTGAAGTCACTTTGGAACAACAGCACACTTGAATCCTTCAGCTGCAGCTCTTAACAACGTGTATTTTAAAGGGGTCAAGACGAGCCCGACACCATGGGCTGTGTTCAAAGCTTCAGGGAGTTGTGCGACCGTGAAAAAAATACTAATCTTCGCATCAGTCTCCCGACAGTTTGCATCGTGTGGCAGACAGCCTTGGTCATCTTGTTTGGGGTTTTTGTTCGCTACAGTTCAGAATCGGATACACACTGGATAGAGGACCGAAGAGCAAAAAATATATCAAGTGACGTAGAAAACGACTTCTACTACAGATATCCAAGTAAGTTATGACATTTTGATTTGGTATGTCTTCTCTCTTCACTACTCTCTCTTTTTTTGAAATGTCTATTATCTCAATTGTGACTTTTATTTCTTAATGTGCTAATATAGCAACCTATAGCACTTCTTAACTTCATATCTATCTTTATTCATCCTATTGCTGCACATGTAGCTTTTTGTTTTTCATTTTATTTCTCGTTGTCTTTTGACCCATCAGCTTATTCCTGCAAGCTGACAAGGCTCTGGCTCCCACAGGTGCACATGTCCCCTGGGGGGTGGGGTCTACTTTCCAGTTCAACTGTGGCGATGTTTATATCTGTATTCATATGGATACAAATGTGTTATAGCCTGACACAAACAGGATAAAATATGTATAAATACATACATTTTATTAAAACTTTAATTTAACCATTGAGATTAAAAATCACTTTTCTGAGGGTGACCTGGACAAACACATGGTTACAAACAAACACAGAACACAACAAGTTAAAAGAGACTAAAAGAAACATGGGTGCAGTTGTATTCTTTGCTTTCCCAACAACCCGTGGTGTCAGGCTATCGCAAAGCCATCTCAGAGGTGATGTTGGATGTCAGCTGATAATGGACATCCTGGCACATTCAGGTGACCGATGAGACCTCGTCTTTTCCAACACGACGCCCACCGCCGGTGTACAGTGGGAACCGGCTGTACCCCGGGGTGTGTCCGGTATTACGCTGCAATTGATACCGGCTGGTTTGTGCTGGTATGATATGAAGTGTCTCACACGGAATAAACCACCTGCTCCAAAAAGGAAACTTTTGTTTCCTTTTGTTTCTTCTCTCTCTTTGTATGTTAAAAAAGTCCTGTATATAGATTTCCCCAAGAGCTCCAGGAAATGAATAACACAGATGTGTTCCCTAGATATCTGAAATCAATCCCCTACAATAGCAATCAAACTATTTTAATGTATCAATTAGGACAGTTTTCACAGTAAAAGTCCTAAATGTTTAAAGAAATCTGTAATTTCTTTAATGTTTGAGATGCTTTAGATGTGTATTTCCTCATAGTCCTATGCAATAATGCTACACAATAAATAGAATGCTTCAATCGACACCGTGATCGGTATTATGGGATCGGCAGATACTATTTCAGTGATCGGTGATCAGCTGACACTGATTTCAGTGATCAGTGATCGGTGATCGGCCCAAAAAACCTGATCGGTGCATCTCTAATATATATACCAAAGGACAGTTAGTAAAATGGTTGGATACCAATATTAGATGAGATTGTGCTATAATAGGAGACACCTCTAAATGACACTCTGTACCTTGATACCTAATGTTTCTTTATTTTGATCATAAATTGCCTTTTAATTATCTTTGGATGTCTATTCTTAGTACCAGTTCCCATCCTCCTCCTCTTCTCTGCCTCCGTCGGTCCCAGGTTTCCAGGATGTCCATGTGATGATCTTTGTTGGATTTGGCTTCCTGATGACGTTCCTTAAGCGCTACAGCTTCGGCGCGGTTGGTTACAACTTCCTCATCGCATCCTTCGGCCTCCAATGGGCGCTGCTGATGCAAGGCTGGTTCCACGCCTTTGACTACACTGACGGAAAGATCAAAATTGGACTTGAAAAGTGATTTTTCTGTTTTATTCTCAGTCAAAATGATCATGTTTTTTTTTTTTTTCTTTCTAAGCTATTTCATTTTGATGAATGTATTCGATGCAACCGATCCTGCTGACTGGCAGAATGTCGAAAATATATTTCCACAAACCTAGATTTAGTATTTGTGGAAACAGAAACTGGAAGGTAAACATAAACTCAGATTACTGAGATGGTCATGTTAAGCCAAATCCCTCTGTGTCAACGTGAGTGCAGTGAGAGAAATGAAAGAGAAAGACTAGTATAACTAGATGAGTTTATGATGACTTCAGTACCTAAAATGACATAATTGTTCTACTCTATATTTAGTTTACAGTTGTTGAATAGGTGCCTCCTTAGCCAGTATAATAATGTCTAATATTTGGGCAGATCTGATTACAACTTCTTTCCGTTTGTCTTCTTCTTCTTCTTGTTTGTCTTCTACATTCTGACCTGTTCCCCTCGCAGCATGATCAACGCTGACTTCTGCGTGGCGGGCTGCTTGATAGCCTTCGGGGCGGTGCTCGGTAAAGTCAGTGCAGTCCAGCTGCTGATTATGACTCTTTTTGGGATCACATTGTTTGCTGTGGAGGAATATGTCGTCATAGATCTCATACATGTGAGTCAAACGTTTTCACATCTGGCCCAACACACCGACTGCAGGTCTCAGATGTGTGTATTAACGGTTCAGTTGCTCTCTGAAGTCAGCATACAGCTGTTAGGGCTGTAACTATTGTATCCATGTACTTCTCTGAAGGCCAGAGATGCCGGAGGCTCCATGTTGATCCACACATTCGGAGCTTACTACGGTCTCTCCATCTCGTGGATGCTCTACCGGCCAAACCTGAACCAGAGCGACCGTCTGCAGGGCTCCGTCTATCACTCAGACGTCTTTGCCATGATTGGTGAGTTTGTGATCTGATGACATACTGAACGTACCTTCACGATACGTCTTGTTATTCTGGAGCTGCTGTGGAGGTGCAGATTGTTGAAGGTCCAACCTGCCGTCTGCGTACAGGCACCCTCTTCTTGTGGATGTTCTGGCCCAGCTTCAACTCGGCCGTCACAGACCACGGGGACGGGCAGCACCGAGCAGCCCTGAACACCTACCTGGCGTTGGCCTCTACTGTGCTCACTACGGTGGCCATCTCCAGCCTCTTCCAGAAGCACGGGAAACTGGACATGGTAATAATCACAACAGGCTTTCTTTAGATTTGTTTTTGTCAGTCCCAAAACACCCCTAAAGTTAAGCAATTATAAACAATGGACATGTGGGTATGAGGTGTGTATTTGTGAATCCGACAGCACTTGAAATAGATTGCCTTGTTGAATTGGTGAACACGACCTGCAATGACCTTTGTGCCCCACCTGAACAAACTTAAGCTTAATCTAGTCTTGAAAGAGATGGACGCAATTACTTCTGTGACAAACGGATGCATTTCTTTCTGCTTGCGCTTTTCAGGTCCACATCCAGAACTCCACTCTTGCTGGAGGCGTTGCCGTAGGAACTGCAGCAGAGTTCATGCTGATGCCTTACGGGTCTCTGATCGTAGGATTCTGCTGCGGCATCATCTCCACGCTGGGATATGTCTACCTCACGGTATTTACCTAGTTTATTGTGCTATAGCTGATTAATTCAAACTTTTGTTTTAACTTTTTCTTTGCTACGTTATAGTCAATTACAAATACATCATGTGTTTTACCTCAGTACTTTAGCTGCTCTTTTGGGAACTGTCCGTAAAGACTAAATCAAAGTCAAATCAAACAGGTTAGCTCAGTTAATCTTAACTCTCTCTCTCTCAGCCTTTGATGGAGAAGCACCTGAAGATCCAGGACACGTGTGGCATCCATAACCTGCACGGCATGCCAGGCGTCATCGGGGGCATCGTGGGAGCCATTGCTGCCGCGGCTGCAACGGAGTCTGTTTACGGTGTTGAGGGGTGAGTCGTCATGGAGGACAAATAGAGACAAGATCATCCACCAGTAAAGAAATGTTCTAGTTCTTTGTCCAACGGTAGTCTATTGTTGTGAGTTCCCCCTTTGTTTTGTATTTAAGGCTCAGGAACACCTTTGACTTTTATGGTGATTTCAAAGACACGTCACCCGCACGTCAGGGTGGATTACAGGCCGCGGGCCTCTGTGTGGCCATCTGCTTTGGGGTGGGCGGAGGCATCCTCGTCGGTAAGTAGCAATCCGACAGAACAGATCCGGTATGAACTGTAAATTACTGACATTACTGTGTTTGTGGAACAAGGTGGGTGTGTTTGCAGAGCACTGGATGATGGACTATGTCTGTGTGACATCATTTGTATTCTTCTCAGGTTGTATTTTAAGATTACCTATCTGGGGAGATCCTGCAGATGACAATTGTTTTGATGATGAGCCCTACTGGCAGGTGAGAGACTATTCTTTCCACCATAAAGAGGTTTTCACAGTTTTAATGTCAATATCACATCAAAAAATCATTCCAGTCAGACGGTCAACTCACAGAACGTTTGAAGTTTGAAGTTTACAGAATGAACTAGAATGGGCACTCGGTAGAGCGCATACCTTCGCATATCACAAGATTTATGAACAATTTGGCACTAGTTTCACGCAAATCGGATGCCAATTAACCCAGATATCGCAAATTTACGTTTTTCACCTTTTTGTGACCTTGACCTTGACCTTTGACCCAATCACTCCCAAAAAATAATCGATTGTTCCTTGGGTCATGACCAATCATCCCACCAAGTTTCATAAGAATCGGCTCAGTTTTGTCTGATTTAGATGAATAACGGACAAACGGACAAACGGACATATTCACAAATAAATACACGCCGGCCAAAACATTACCTTCTGCATTTTCAATGCGAAGGTAATAATAGACATCTTATATTTTATAGTATATTATAGTCCAGCAGCGACGCATCAGCAGAAATACTAAGAAGGAACAAAGCTTGGAAAAAACCTTAAACGGTTTATTTCAAATGAGTTTAACAATGTTCACACCTCTTATGAAAATAAAATCATACTTTGATTTGCAGACATACTTTTAGTTTGTTTTGCTATTCTTGATCAGAAGAATTATATGTTGTTTGTTCCTTCCCCTGTTTGCTGTTAGGAAGGGACTTCCATTACTCTGCACCTCTATTTGCAAAGGAACATTTCATCATCTTCCCTTTCATGACACTAACAAGGGCGCACAGCATCACACGTTTTAATTGCGTCATCCTAGCCCTGAACCATGATGTTAAAACTGTAATTGTTCACAGCTCCCTGATGAAGAAGAGGCCATCCCACCAATCCTTCAGTACAACAACCACATGCACAACAAAGATATGTAAGTGTCCTTTTAGTGTGTCTGACAACAGTGTTCACGTGACTGCTGCTATTCTCACATCACACACACACCATGCAGGTCGTGCCTTTCTTGTGGAAGGTGTTGCATTCAGTGTCCTCTCGGTGGCAGCAGAGCCACATTTTGCGGAGGCCCCATGTGATTCGTTGCAGTTCCTGCCCTTTGTTGGGAATGTCTATTGATGGTTGATGCTACCACAGAGGCCTGCAGTGCCCCGTCACTCAGTATGGGCTCCATTGTGAATGCGGACGTGCATCCTGTGCTCGGTGTTCTCGAGGGATGCTCACCTGTGTTTGTGGAGAGGGGGGGTTTCACAGCTCTGCATGTACAGCTCCTCAAAGTGACCTTGAAGTCACGTTTACTGTGGAAATAAATATGATACAACTAGAAAAAGATAATCCGTCAGTGAAATCGAGCCAGTAGAGTTATATAGAGGATGCAGGAAGAACGAGAGGCCAAATCTCAGGCCAAAGGAAACAATACTGCCAACAAAACCATGACAACACACACTGTGAGCCACAACTTGCTTTTCACTAATTATGTGATGTTCTTTTTTCAGAGTGGAGTCAAATTTTTCTGTGGAGCAGACCTGATGCTAGATCTGTTTTCATCACACGTCACACATTTGTTCCTTTTAATGTTCCTACTGGTCAGAAATATACATTTTATATGATTAATTCTCTCCAATCAATTTTTTCATACAGTGTCTTTCTGAAAAAAAGATTTGAATTGAAACAAATCTGCAAATGAAATAAGGTAATTTCTGTCTTCTCAATATATCTATTCCAGTTTAAATCAATTGATATTCAATTAAACATTGGTATTAAGTGTGATTGGCAATACTGGAGATTTCAAAATGTAGGGTCAATTTAATTAAAACTGCTGGATTTGTCTCTAGTTCAATACAAGAAGCAGAGCGGGGATGCACCTTATTTAAACATGACCATGAGCATATAATGGTTCCTTTAAGCAGGTTTGAGAGAGATATTTATAACCATGTTTTGTATTATGTTTACTTCAACACCACTTAAGTTGCACTTTGCAGTGGGTTTCCGCAGTTGGAGCTTTCATAACTTTGTTTTCACTTGTTCTGCCTGTGTGACATCAGACTGCAGGTCACATTCAAAGACACAGACCTTGTTGGGCAACTTTTAGCTGTCACCTTAATTTGATATAAGTTTAAATGCATAATTGCTTTTCTTTTCATTTCAATTAGATACATAAGTTGGATGAATAATTATGTGTGTCTTCCTGGAGAGGTTTTGAAATGAGTTATGCATCATTAAGTATATATTTACACCTGCCTCCACCTATGTTGCTGAAAAATATATTAATAAATACCACATTATGGTGCACTATGAACCATTTATTACATGTTTATGTACTGCTTATGAATGTTAAATAGAAGAGTTTTGGTAATGTGTCACAGATTTTTTTCATCCACGTTATTGTTCTTATTCATGTGAAAAGCCGTTTGTACATTGAGACTTTCCACACTGAAATATTTATGTCATGCCTTTTTGAAAAGTTTGTTGATGGTATTGTTCTTTTGAGAATTAGTAAATTATTATTATTATCTAATTTATAATATATCATGTATAATTTATTTATTATTAGAATAATGACTTTGTAGTAATTGAGTACCTTTAACCACTTTAATAAATACATTTTGCAGAACATAATGGATTAAAAAATCCCAATTTACCAATTAAAAGAGGAGGTATTAAGTAGTGTCCCTCATTTAGAAGCCCTTCAGTGTCCCCTCTCTCGTGGAGTCAGGTGGAGGGTAAAGGTCACACCCTTATTGCTCTCTCGGGACGCAGTGTGACCAAAAGCAAACCGGCGTCATCGTCGTGACCTCTGGTCAAAGAGGAGCAAAAGGTCAAGGTCACCCACAGGGCTGCACACATATGCTGGAGTCCATCAATGTGAACTGACTGAAAGAGATCATTCCTGTGGATGCATGCACTGGATATCGGTGCTGTTCTTTGCATGTGGCTGGGTAGAAATGTGGAGGAGTAGTTTCATCCCGTGAGAAATAGTCTTTCAATAAATGGACCATGATGTCTTTAAATAAATGTTGTTTCACAATGCAGTTCATGTCTGTCCCTTTTCTGATCAGGGCAGTGTAATCCCCACGTGGTCAGTCTTCTGTCCACCTGTCTGCAGTTGTTCGTTGATCGAAGGCCGGCAGCAGTTCATGGTGGGAGTGCAGACGATTCCCACACATGAGTAGCGGCGAGGAATCCATCGCCTCGTCCAGTCCCCTCGCTAACAAAGGCAGGCTTAGTGCTGTTTTCTTTTGTCATCAGTAACGTGTTTGAGTAAAGGAGGTAATGGTGCCACAAGTGCTCCAATTAAACAAGATGCAGCCCTGCTGGGTAGAAAGGCTCCCTCATTGCCCCCAATATCCCCCAAAATACATACACACACACAAACCGGGCCTCTTCTCATCCTACCCCCATGCAGTTCCCGTCCCAACTCCGCTCATGTTTATTCATCAGCCACTTACAGGGCAAACCGGAGGCCTATTAAAACTAAATCTCTCTTATTTATAAATGATACAGGGCTGTCCTCTGTGAGTTGGAGGGAGCGGAGCCGTATGGCCTCATAACAGCCATGTTTGAAGACGTTTCCCCCCCTTTGGACCGAGACTGACCAACGATTTGACACAAAACACAAAACTGTACCAATAGCGGGGGAGCAGAGAAGCCACAGAGAAGGTGGGATGGAAAAACTTGAGGAGGCAAGGGGGCATGAAAAGAGGGAGGGACAGACAGAGAATGAGGCCTCACTTTCATTGCTGATGACTGACTGTCTGCCAGCCGGGCTCAATCATGATCTTTGATTGGCAGGTCGGGGGGAAAGAGAGGGTGGGAAAGAGGGTCTAGGACGAGAGCGTATGGGAGCCGCACAAAACATACTCCCATACAGGGGGCCGCGCAGACGCTCATTAATGATAAAGAACATACCAGGGAAAGCGTGTTTTCTCTGCATGTTGTTTGTAGGTTGAGATTAGTTTGTAATCGAGTGTTGTAAGATGCACAGAGCATTGCAGGGCTAAGTCCATCGTGGGAGGTCGCGTCAGAGCACCTGCCACTGGCTATTCGGCTTTTTGTGTTCTTATTTTTCTCCATTATTCGAAGAAAACAATGTAATATGTCTGAGGGTGATTAGGTTGCCAGCGTATTCATTTGATTGTTTTACAGTTTACACATTGGTGTCAGTCACTCTGCAGTAAAACTCCCCTTTACAGTTACGAGGCTCTGCAGCGGTTAGAGGAGTATTCAGGGCTTCGTGTTCACTCCCATATAAAGAAAGCAGTAAAAGCCCCTATTGAAAGAAACCACAAGTCCATAAACCCTTCAAACCCCCACTCTTTTCTCTCTATACTTAATCTGTTCACGTTTTGTGCAGTTTCAGTGTCCCCTAAAGGTCACTTCTCAGCAGGTGCATTTGAGTTCCAAAATTCTCTGACCATTTAGATCTGGTCTGTCTTTTTGAAGCCCAATACTGCCAATAATGAAGTGCCGTAAAATCCCAACATCAGTCCTGTCCCCATTTACAGCGGTGGACCCACCTGTGCTTTCAAAATCCATGTTCAGAACCATACCAGGAAATACTGGCACTATGCTGTATGCAAGCCAGCATGCTTTTTGGGCTATTGTGACCCGCAATCCTCTGAGCAACGGATATACAAACAAGGTCAGAGTTGGAGGGGAAGTGTACTGATGAAGTAGTTGTTCCTAATCGAATGCATACTGCATGCAACTGTAGCAAAGTAAACAATTTGGATTCCAGTGCAAGTTAATTTATTCAGTTTTTAAGTATATTATTGCAGAGGGGATTTTATCTGACAGATATATCTAAAGCTTCACGTAAAACAAATATAAAATAAGCTTATAAGGCATAATGTATTAGCTGACCTCTGTGGCTTGTGGCCTGGTGTTTGAGCGAAATACGTTTACTTGTAGGCGAGTATATTTATATTGTTTTACTGGTACATTCAGAGTAAATGATCCGAGGCTGCCTCTTTCACAACTGCCCATCCCTTGCTGCCCTTCTGTTTGCAACTTGCTGATGAACTTCCTCGCTCCGGCTTTCCCAGGTATCCACAGGCCTCCCCACGCCACTAACTCTCCACAGAGGCTGCTTAAGTGTCCCTATCGGACCACAGTGGAGAGGAACAGCAGATTAACCATGATCCTATCCGCTCACCGCTAGCCCCTTCATACGCTCCGTTACACCAGCATTTAAAAGGAGGAGGGGACGCCATTCAGGACCCTGATATGAATCCCAGACGAAGGGGACAAGAACAGAGCTTTCACCCCCGTTTCACAGAAAATACCCCTTTTTGGCACCCTCTAATTCTGGTTGCTACGGGCTCCGGGGTTCAATGGTGGACTCCCGTTGTGAGGGGACAAAGCCTCTCAGTCATCCGGCGATGGTTGCTAGGGGAGGCAGAATGTGTGGGGAGGGACGGGCTGCCGTTGTCCCAGACGAAATGTCTCTCTTAAGGCGGCCGAGATCTGGTGATTGACAGGTGGCTACACGCTCCACTGCGGATCACCCGGGAGGTCTGGGGGGGCCTTATATCTGTGACCATGTGAGTGTGTGACCGTGTGTGTGTGACCGTGTGTGTGTGACCGTGTGTGTGTGACCGTGTGTGTGTGTGTGTGTCCATGGCAGGTTATGGGAGTTGGCAAATAATACATGTGGGTTATTACCTGTAGAGGGAGCTGCCTCTGCTTCAAACAGCTGTTCAATCACCCTAATAACTAAAACTCTAGTGTTGGTGTCTTTCCCTGTGAGCCTGATGACAGGGCTAAATGCACCAAACCAATAAGGACGGAAATAATTTATATGCATTCAAAAGGCTGTTTAAAATGTGAAATCCCTTAAAAACTCCCCTCCAGGTCAAATTATATGTTCCTATTGTTGCTCCATTTTAAAGTTTGGACTTCACACACGTAGTCTGGGTGTTCATGCTCCATTGTGCAGGTGCTTGAACTTTATTCTGAGTGGATGAAACATATCAGACACACATTATAATTCAAGCAGAATACTGGTGTGTCTTCCAACATGTCTGGAGTTTATCGTTTACTGGAGATTAGCAGCGTATCCTCGAAGTATCACAAATAAAAATGTACTTATAGCAGAACAATGTTCAAGTGAGTGATGTTATCCATGACATTATTAGATTATTCATTAATTTAATTAATTATATTTCAACAATTCATTGAAATAGATTATAGACTGTCCTAAAGATTTTGGTATTTTAATTAATATCTGTTAATAAAGTGATAAAAAATTAAATTAAAATAAATGCCAATCAAAGTATTCGGACCATAGTCCAACTGTAAAGGTAATCAATTACAGAGTAGCATGCTGTTCATGGTTGGTGTAATATATGCTGCATGTTGTCTTATATTGTATGTATATATATATATATATATATATATATATATATATATATATATATATATATATATATATATCCGAATGTAAGATATTGGATCTAAAGAATAAAACGTACAGTTGTGGTTAGAAAGTGGACAAAAGCATCATTGAGTTAACAGAGAATCACAGTTGTCCTAGTTTAAGTGAACAAGAAGGGCTTCTCTGCAGAAACAAATATACAAGCTTAGTATAAGTGAGACAGAGAGAACACATTGTAAATCAAAAAAGGGTAAATTAAGTCTGTCGGTTTGTGTTTATCTGCATCAAAAGGATTAGTGATATTCAGATGTCTGTCTCTCCCCAGCCTGGGAACTATTACCCCGCCACTCTCCAGACACCAGCAGTCCCTGGTTCCCCCTCCAGGGCCAGGGAGGTGAGTGGGAACAGACAGGGTAGGACGTGGGGATCTAAAGGGGTTCACACAGGACACCCTCTCCCCTCAGATAGACGGCTGGGACAGTCTGGCTTCTGCTCTCCCAGACAGGGAGCCCTTCAATCCATCAGATGCTGCCCACGCCCATCCCCATCCCCCTTCCCCTTGACCTTGACTCTCTGTCACTGTGGCCCTCCAGACAGTCTGGGGTCAAAGGGTAACACAGCAGCCACACATCAGACACGGTTCAGGTCCCCTGTGTCCATATGAATGCTGGATGGTAAATCACCCTAAAATCAGCCTGTTGGAATGTGGCTTTGAATTCCTGCAGCGATGGACCCAAAGACCTCAGGGAGACCGTCTGACATTATTGTGACAGAGTGAAGAGCGTGAAATCCAACGGTTTGATCGCCTTGCATGTATACGCTCATGTCTCATCCGGCAGGAATATGGATTTAAACAAAACTCAATTGTATGTGTTATCCACGTGAATCTCTTGTTACCTTTGCAGTGGGTTATCTATATCATTTGTGTTTATTCATGAAGAGAATCTGCTTTCAGCCGCATTGAGGACCATTTCCAAGCAGCCATGCTCCATTTTACCTTTCACCTTTGACTGCTGATTTCCATCGCCTTCAGCCAATCACGGCCCAGCTAACCAGCATATCATGACAGATTTGTGAGAGAAAGAAACGGCTGCATCCTCACCAGGCTTTTTGAAAAATGCCAACTGGCACAGTGTGAAGCCGCGTGAGCATGCGCACGCGGCTGATGTGTCTCGGTGGCTCACCTCTCCCTCTCACACACTGTCACTCTCTTTTTCCCCTCCTGTCTCCACTCTTTGAGACGTGCATCACTGTTTTTCTGTCATCAAAACAAATGTCCTTCATTGTATAATTGTGGTCCTCCATCATTCTCCCTCTAATCAGATGTACATTTGTAAAAGAGCTCATCTCTTCGGGAGACATTTTTACATTCTAGGCCAATTTAAAGTCTGGATGTAAAGCACAAGGATCGGTGGGCACGACAGACACAGGACGGGACAAAGCAGCAGTCACAACAGCGTCTCTGTCCCACTTGAGTGTTGTCCTCACATTGTCGACATGGACAAAATCAAAAAGACACATACACACACACACACACACACTGCTTCCTCTCCACCCTCACATCAGGTTAGATGTGTTCTGTACAAACACACACATGCCTTTTGTGGTGTTGGATGCCGGTTGCTTTGCCTGCTGCTCCAAACCCTCATCAGTTTTTCCATAAAATCTCAGCCTGCATCCACTGATTTCATTGTCACTGATTTCATTGTTTTTTTTAACCGCCCATCTTATTAGCAAGGAAGCTTCTTTAAAAGCTGGATTAGGTTGTGGGGATGATGACATTTAGAATGTAATTAATTTTGCACTTTACATTTGCATAAGGTTTAATAGAAATAAAAAAGTAGGTATTAATTTAGTTAATTAAAAGAATGAATCAGGAATTTAATATTTGAATTTCAAATTGGGCGTCAAGTTGTTTTCTTTTCATTTGCGGGTTTTAAAGTGAATTCAGTTCTTCCTTTACTTCAAATGGACATTGTCATTGTTCTGACAGCGTGTTGCACTTTACAAGACTACATCCGACTTCAGTTCGTTTTCATGATAACGCTTCACAAAAATCAATTCAGAAAATATCGTGAATAAAAATAGATTTTGTTTGTTCGGGTATGACTACAATCAAAATCTGTAAGCTGCACGCGGCACACTGCTGCTTGATTATTTGTGGAGAGAACAAACATCACCTCGCATAGGCCTCTCTTAGGTGTAAAAGGTCCCTGTGCATTCTGCAACCTCGAACGTCTCGTTATATAAATATCGCACGTGTTTGCACCATTAGTAATTAAACAACCCAGAAATGTCAACTTAAAAAAAAAAAAAATCCTCTCATGTTTTTATTTTGAATGAACGTCCTCGTCCACCGTTCAAAGCCCAGCAGACAGTCGTTCGTGTGCCGGCCTAACGGGACCGCAGCCCGCACGGCGCCCGGCCGCGGGCTCTCCGGAGCAGCGTGCCCGACCGGCTGACCGTCACCGTCACCGGCCCCACGAGCCGCGGCGCGAGGCGCTGCACGCGGCACTGAGGCTGCTGCGCACCAATCAAGGGAGGCACTGTGGCTGTAAACGCTGATGTAAACTCGTAATAAAAAGGTGCAAATTAATACCCAGGGAACTAAAACAACCACTTACAAGAAAGACATAGTAAATGTGTTTATTAAGTATTAGACTCTGTCAAAGTGACTCTTTTAAATAAACACAAATATGGGCTATATTTGATAATTGACGTATACTTTAAAAATACATACAGGAACTATTAATTAGCGAATTAAGAAGCTGACTATATTCAAACTTTTTGTAGAAATATCAAAGATATATTATTATAAAGTAAATGTAATCTATATTAACATGATATAGGCTAAACCCCAGACCAGAGGATAACTAAAACGTTGCTAACTAAATTGATCTATTCATATATATTAGTGTGTGTGTGTGTGTGTGTGTGTGTGTGTGTGTGTGTGTGTGTGTGTGTGTGTGTGTGTGTGTGTGTGTATATTATATATATTGATATACAAAAACTGTTCCAGGATTAGTTTCTCCTTGGCACTGTGAATTCAGCACTAAATACAGTTGTTTTTCTCCATATCCTTTCTTATTGGTCTCTACCATTGACACATATATATTGCTCGAAAAGTACCTTCTGCATTGAAAACAAATTTAATCAATTAGCTAAATGTCTAACTTTCTTTGTTTTCATATTCCTTCATGTAATGCATGTTTGATTTATTTTCAGTCATTTTCAGCTGACAGCAGAAAGAAGCCGACATTGCACTGGATCCTTTTCTAAAATGTGTTTTCTTTTCATATTTCCCTTCTTAAACTATTTAAGAAATCCAACATAGTTTGGAATAAGCATCAGCTCCTTAGGGGAGGAACCAATTGATTATAAAGAGACCCAGACTATTTGGGAGGAGAAAGGGCCCCCTGTGGTTTTAAACCAGCTCCTCTAACTTTCCAAAATGCAGGGGCCCAGAGGCCGGGCTGTGAGGAGTGAGTGTGCCTCCACAAAATGACGCAGAGCGACTCCTCTGAAGCGGCAGTGAGCTGGGTGGTGAGGAAGGACTTGTAGGATGCATTAAATCAGCCTGATTAGGAGTTTTAGGCGAGGGCAAGGCGCAGGTCTGACTGAAAGGCTGCCGGCAGCTCTTGAGTGATACTATTCACATCCTGGGAGAAAGGTCAGAGTCAGAGGAGTTCACAGGCCCCATCCCCATTCTTATGCTAACGGTTCATATACACATCGGCTCATTCAGTGCTGGAAAGGCATAAACAGCTTCTCCTGACTTTCCCTCCAAAAGGTTTGGGTGCTTTAACTCTGTTTCTCTCTCTTGTTGCCTCTGAAGTGGAAATTAGTTTCAATTTGAGATTATTGAACTTTGCATACTCTTGTAAGAAAGTCTAAATCATGTTAAAAAATTAAAGTCAGATGAGAAGAGATATGGCTCTATTGGCTCTATATTTTCAAAAGTGTTCTCTCTAAAGCAAAGCTAAACGCTATTTTAAAAGTGTTACTTTGTTCCTTCCATAAAACAAATCCTCAGTGCAGGGGAAGTCCTTATATTATCAGTTTGACCAGTAACACATTTGTTTGACCAGGTTTTATTAACTTCCTGTAAATATACTTCTTCTGTCATGTGCCTGTCTCTCTGAGTGCAGTGGTCAATGGGGAATAGCAGGAAATAGCCACTTAATTAGCGGCCCTTGACCTTTGGCTGTGGCTCAGACGGCTCCTGACCTCAACGTCTCTCCAGCCTGTTTAATGTCCTCTGGGGGACTGTCCAGATCATGACCCCTGACCCCCAGCTGACTTACAGGGACTTCACCAACAGGTCACTGACCAGCCTCTCAAGACACTCGTCAAGAAGCAATATTCAACCCGAGTGGCAGATTCAAGCGATTACTTCTGCAGAGAGACGATAGGACACTGAAGCTGACATGGTTATGACATGTGTTTGCAAAAAGAAACAGAACAAAAAACACATTTGCAGAGTATATAGGGCAAATAAAAATAAGTTTAATGATAGAAATCACCAGTGTAACAATTTTTACAAAATCAATTGGAAACATTTGGCGTTTGTTCAATCCACACGTCACAGAGGATGATTTCACTAATTAGTTTCCAGCCATCCATAGTGTGTGTGTGTGTGTGTGTGTGTGTGTGTGTGTGGGGTTGCAGTTACCAAAACCTGTACAATGATGGATTGAAAACATGCTGACTCCTGCATGGATCTCTGATACATGAGTGTGATTTTAGATTCAGATGTGAAAACTGAAAAACTAAAACCCTTCAGTTCTTTATTACAACTCCTGTCCTCCCCTTGTTTGTGAATATGTTTTCTGTTTGGTGTTTATTGTGTTCAATAGCGTACCTATATTTTGGTTTATAGATCCTCTATTTATTTGATTGTAGAACATATAATATACATATAGTATTCTAGTTTTTTAAGTTGCTTATCGTTATGCAATAGCTCTCGTACTTCCACTGCTCAGTGGTGATCAGTGATGTTTAGATTTTTTATCTTAATTTCTGTCATGACGAGACAGCGACACTTATACACTGTATTCATTTTTAATAAAAAAGTGAAAAAAAGATTGTTTTACATTTTAAGAAAATATTTTAAATTGTATTAAGTGGAGAGGAACTTTCTAAATTTGGGACATATCCTAAAGAGACAGAGATAATCTGTTGTTGACCCTGCACTTGTCCATCTGTTGTTTGACTCCGGACCCGGATGAGCCGGACCCTGATAGAGGTGCAGCTGACACCAGGAAGGCCTGTAATCCTAAAACCGGATTAATCATCCAAACTGGGCCCTGAGGGCAGTACACTACATGCAGGATTGAAAGTAAACATATCCAAAATAAAACACTTCTTTTAGATTAGTATTTACATTTTTCACAGCATAGAATGAATATAATTGATATAGTGTGGAGTTTTGTGGGCAATTAACTTTTCTTTTCCCACACGATTCAACACACGTCGCTGTGTCTGCTCCTCCTAATTACAACTTAATGTGGGGTCACTCAAACATTTTCTCACACACATTACCATTTGAATCTAAAAACAGAACAGAGAGAGAGAGAGAGAGAGAGAGAGAGAGAGAGAAAGAGAAAGGGGCCTGCAGACTTGACTCTTAATATATTGTCTATTTTAGATTTGTGTTTTTTCCCTTATTTTGAAGATTAAAGATTTATTTAAAGAAAATATAAAAACATAACCTTTAGAATACCCGCAATATAATAATATATTGTTTCCCTGCCTAATCTAATTGCTCAAAAACACGACTGTAACACAGAGATAATATTTCCATTATTTTTATTTCATTGTCATCAGTCACCTTAAAACAAATCAACTTGTTTAGTAATGCACTTCAATTTTATGAATGGCTCCTTCATATAAGCACAAAGATTTAATAAATGATGAATTGAAACATGCATTATGAAAATGCACTTAATGTATTAAGAGAGAAATAAGTAGAAACATAAACATGCCAAATTGCACACACTTCATAAATAATACAGTATCTTGGAATAAACTTTCATGAATAACAGACTTGAGTTAAACATTTCAGGCTCAGAGAATGGCTCTTTTGTTTCTGCAGTCCTTTAACACGCAGCGCGACTCTTCTCGGGAGGCAGACTGGTAATCTCTTGAATTCATGTCGTGGGGAGAGTTTCTGATGACAACATGTCGTTGAGTTTGGTCCCTGATCTCCTCCAGAAAGCAGAAAGGCGTGCAGGTCCTGTCCCATCCTGGGAATAAACAATGGAGGGAATCATAATTAGCATGAGAATAAAACTTGGTTTCGTAAACTCTTACCCATGTAATAATATTTCACAAGAAAGAAAAAAAGAAAGAAAAAAAAGAATGTAGTTTTTCACTATAATACATACTTTCTCTAGAATTAGACAGTATTGAAAGAAAATATGTTTGGTAAACAACTAGAAGATAAAACATTCATAATAATTAAAAGCTGGATTTATAAATATTTTTTCTCGCAACATTTGTTCTAAAAGAGATTAAAACGACAACATAAAACAAAAGGCAACAGGGTAAAACAACACATGAAAGGGCTGCCATATGAATGCGAGTCTATGGAGATGTGTTTTAAGAAGCAATATGTAGACACGCTAATGATTCTGCAAACCTAACCCTCTGCAAACAAACAGCGGAATTTGTTGTTGGGCATGATATTTAGTTTTGCAGGAAATGTAGGCAGTGTTTCAGAAAAACAAACTTTCCTTTCATGCCCTGTCAAAATAGGCCCCTGTGCTCTGCATGTTGTTCTTCTCTCCCATTTCCAGGCTGTATGCATGGAGGGATCTTAAGGCTTTTATCCCCACAGGGAACCAGCCCAAACTCTTTCTCTGTCAATTTTCACCCACTCCCCAATTCAGACAAGCCTTTTCTCCCACCATCCCCACAATGAAGGATTTGTCCTCGCTCTCTTTGTCCACCTCTGATATCTTTTTTTGACTGCTCCCTCTCTGCAGACAGCATGCAGCGTATGCAAATACGCGCTCTTTTATTCCTGAGTGAATGCAACCTTAAATGAGGACACACTTGCACACGTTTACAGAGGGGGCATGGAAACATGCACATATTACAATCAGTGGATTTGCATGCCCTCTCTGACACGCAGCCACTTACACGTCGAATACTGGCCTTTTTGAAATGAGCAGACAGAAATATATGCCTAACTGGTGCCACAGATTATTTTATCTATATGAATATACATGCAGTTTATTCAGACAAATGGAGAGCAGAATAACACAAGAATGGAGGCGTGAGCCACAGAGAATGGATTCTGGTTGAAAAGACTTGAGCTATGTTTTAGTTGGGAAGCCTTTTTTTGTGGTTGAATTTATTTCTAGATCTTGTGGAAGGAGACAAAGCTCTTTCTTTGCAATGTAAGAAGTTCCTTTATTTTCTGACAAGTGTTGTTTCACCACAGCAATGGTATATTTGCTGTCTTATAAGCCCATAAGTCCACAGCGCACACACACACACACACACACACACACACAATGGGTGTTCAGATGTGTAGGATGAGGTTGAAAAATGAGACACAAGTGGTCTAACACAATAGCGGTCTGCACTGAAGAAGAGGTGTAGACTGGTAATGTGTAACTCTAAAGGCCGGATGAATTATAATGGTGTCTGATGAACATAAAGCGTTTCTCTCGCAGCTTACATTCCCAAGCTGGCCCGTGCCATCTGTGAGTATGTGTGAATGGGTTGGAGTTAGTGTGTGTTTTTCTGTGTGTGTGTGTGTGTGTGAGTGTGTGTGTGTGTGTGTGTGTGTGTGTGTGTGTGTGTGTGTGTGTGTGTGTGTGTGTGTGTGTGTGTGTGTGTGTGTGTGTGTGTGTGTGTGTGTGTGTGTCTGTGTGTGTGGTGGGGGGTTGACGTCTGCTGGACAGCTCTGACAGTTCGGCCTTTTCAGTCGTACATTACTGAGTCGGCCGGCCTCTTTCCCATAGCAACCCTAACAGAGGTCAAAGGCCATGTACCCCCCATCTACCCAACCAACCACCTCCTCCTCCTCCGGTACTGCAGGGTGGCCACAGACTCTAAACACTCTTCCACTGGCCTCAGACAGAGCGGCTGCACCCATGAACTTGAACTTGTGCGATGGACTCGTATATCTGACGACGTGAGGATGATCACTTTCTTGACTCATTTTGCCTGGTGTCAAATTCACATATTGTACCAGGAGAGTAAAACTAAATAAAAAAATTAGGTCACACCAAGAATTCTCCTCACGCTAGAATCTCATCTCCTCCTGATATGATTACAAAGGGCCGCTGTATTAAAGGCTCAATCACCTAATTCTCCTCTACTTTCATTGGAGCATACAGGACCCCTACTCAGGGACACCACAGCCAACAGACGTAATCTGAAAAGCCTGGGATGGAGAAACTTCTCTCCATCTTCCTCTAAGATACTTAATGTCAGGCTTTGTGCTAGATTAGTCTCGGCCAAAGTTGCATTAAAAAAACCCAGATGAGCCCCGCTTGACCCACATTGGACCTCATCCAAGACTATGGGCGGCCCCTGAGCCATCCTTTATAAATCACAGTCGAGCCGTTAAAACATTAATAGTGTCCACACATAGTGAGGAGAATCCGAAGAGTAACCCAGGAGCTATATGGTATTAACATTTTATCGCTACTATGGCTACGCTGCTTCACCCACACAGAATTGGAAGTGGGCGCCGGCTACTGTCACTTCATCATGTCACACATTATAATTTCCTTGCACTGAAAATCCCACATAGCAAAATCAAGACAGTTCTAAATGAATAAAGGAAAGAGAGAGAAAAGAAAGTGATCGTCTATATTCAGTCGTTTTCTGAAGGGGAGATTCATTATTTCTCTCAGTTTTTGGGTAATGTACAAGAAGGTATTGAAGAACTTACATCAATGTAACTGTGTCCACAGTGTGCAGAGGAATAGTCCGGGACGATTACATCCTAAATTCTCCTGAAACGATGTCAGAGTAGCTGACCTCACAGTTCAGCCTCTCTGGATTATGACCATCGTGATTGAGACCTCTGTTTGTTTCGGAGCAGATTAAAACCAGCGACATCACTCGCTATCACAATCCAGACACGCTCACCTTGATCGCTCATTTTAATTCTGTGCCCTCACGCTCATTTTATGTCAAGCTGCATATTGCAATTAGATAGAATTACAGGCCGTAATCACGTGATGAATAAATATCCTCCGTGCAGGTGTGCGTGTTTGTTTTTACATCCTAGAAATAATGACTGCTCTTCTAGCAGGCGTAGAGGAGGAAGACATTTTACTGACAAATTTGCGTTAGTCACCGCCTCCCCTCGACCACGCTGTCTCTGTCGACTGCCGCAGCTCTCCAATACAGTTGCAGACCGACCTCCCCCCTTACTCTTTGCAAACACACACACACACACACACACACCAGTCCTCCATGCCCAGATCGTGGCAGGCTGCAAATTGCTTTAGCATGGCACTGCACAAGCTAACACACGCTCAGCAGATGCAGAGGGAACGCTGCCGGCTCAAACATGGCTGCTCCACCTGCCTCGGGCGTCTCCTTTACATACGATGCATTTGTCTCCGCTGTCTTTAACCCTTTCCCGATGTGCCAATCTTTAGTTTGACTTTACGAAATCCACAAATTCATCATCCCCCCCCCCCCCTGCTCCTGTTTTGTCTCACGTGGCGTGGAGATCTGCAAGAGAGACGTAGCATGGAGCGAGCTACTGTATCTCCGAGATTAATTTCTCGCCTCCACCTTGCTTTCTTTCTTTCTTGCTTCTGTCAAATGTGCCTGAAGCGACGCGCTGTATATCACAGATGAGCAGCGCGAATGCAATTATAACGACAGCGTTGAGTCTTTTATATGAAGAGAGGGAATAATCTTTCGACATGTGGGAAGCACATGCCGTACATATTTTGTGGAGGCGCATGTACAGTATGAGGCTCGTTAATAACCATTACCCACAGGTTACATCATTCAGTTTGGGAGGCACACCCATCGGCTGAGTCATTCTCGGTGAAACATCGCTCCTGGCTGTCTTGTGACGCCTGTCTGTTTCCCCACCTGAGAGCGGGACAGATATGTGGAGATCACATCCAGCTGCTAAACTGGGCAAAGATAAATGTGTGCAAGTCAGATTCACCGATGAGAAGAAATATGAAAATGCGTCTTTGTCGTGCGGTGAAGCCTCATTGCGTTACACCTTTGTGGGCTCTAATGATGGCCCGTGTGACAGGGTGCAGGCCCGGGCGTCTCTATGCACATTGTGTCTGAATGCTGTGAGATCCTTCTGAAAACAGCATCTACATGCCTTTCAGACATGCAGAGGAGGCTGAATAGACTAATGAACAGTCAGGTGGCACTCCAGGGCCTGCCCCTCCCCCCCACCCACCCCCATTACACACATATCAAACACACATACACTTGCTCACACATTAAAACTCAGCGGCTCGCCCGACCCCGGTGATCCGCACGACAGTCTAATGTCTCAGGCATCTGCTCATGTCTAGTCTGGAGGGTCTTTCCCACCCTGCCCCCCAGCCCAGGCCTGCTGCAGCACCAGCTCCCACAATGGTGGGAAAGCAGGCCTTTGCGGAGGGCGGAGGCGGGGGTGGGGGACTAAACAGCTATTGAGAGGGGAGAGAGCGAGAGAGCGGGCCTGAATGATAATGTGAAAATGCACGGCGCTGTTCATTAACACACAGGCAGCACTGCAGCTGCACATGTTGGCCCTGGACACACATGCTCACGTGTCACTCTCTTTTCTGCCTCAGGTTGCTGCCCGAGCCTCCAGGGTTACAGAGCAGCTCCACGCCGTGACAAGGAGCGCGCGTGTGTGTGTGTGTGTGTGTGTGTGTGTGTGTGTGTGTGTGTGTGTGTGTGTGTGTGTGTGTGTGTGTTTGAGAGAGGTTACAGGGATGGAAGTGGTAAAGGTTTGGAGCTTTGGTATTTGGGCGTCACTGTTGGTTTTGTCTGTTTGTTTTCTCCGATTTTGTAAAGATGCGACATTTTTACATCAGTGATGTTTGACATTTTCAGTCCGTGCGTGTGTGTGTCAAATAAACCATCTGTGCAGCGCCGTCGTGGCGTTATACTGCATGTATGCCGAGAGTTGTAATCATAGAATGTTTAGGACTAAATGTTGAAGACGTTATGAGATATAATATATACGTTTTAAGCCCATAAAAAAGGCCATGAAGAACTTAAAATGCTCTGAATATCACTATATGAATACTATGCACTGCTAATAATCAGGGATAATTTCATTACACATAAATAACTGATTTGTGAGCCAAATACATTTGTTCATGAGGTAAACTAAATTTAAATTGTATGGGTTCTACTGATAAAAAACAAGAATGCAATTCCACAAATAGTAATTATCTGAGTATCGCCTCCTCGGCAGAATTCACCTGAGGGCTTTAGCGCATTAAGACAGCAGAGATACTGTACGAAACATCGTAATGTGAATCTCATAATAAAAGCAGTTTTGCATTAATTAATCCACGAGGTTTGTCGGGTGGAAACGCGGCGTACCCCTCTGCCTGGTCTGCTTCAGGGAGTACAGAGGCGCCCTGACAAGAGAGGATGGCAGGTTTCCTTCAACCAGTGCCAGCTCATTAATTTTGTTTGCTATCCAGCCCCCCCCCCCCCTCGCCCCCGCCCCCACCCCCACCCCCGCACCACCACCAACTACCACCACCCTTCCTCACCCACCGCCCCCTCCCCTCCCTAGAATCACCCCTTAACTGCTAATTAGCAGAAGCAGAAGATAGAAGAGAAAAGGGGGAGGCCATGTGTGACTGGGGAGGAAATGGGAAACTCGTCTTCTTCCTCCTGCCCCCATCCCCCATCAAACAACCACACACACACACACACACTCCCCCACCTCCTGCCCACCACCATCACCACCGGTACCCAACGGAAAACCGTGATGCTGCTCACCTCGTGTGCCAGCCCAGCCATTTTAGGCGTCGCGGCAACATCTCCCCAAGATGGCTCCTGTGAGCGCGCCCATACTCCAGGGATCCGGAAGGGTCTTTGTCCGCCTCCTGGCACGGGCACAGTGTCCCCCCGTTGGCAGCACAGATGGCATTAGAGGCTCTTGGGCAAAGAGGGGGCAGGGGAGAGGAGGAGGAGGAGGAGGAGGAGGAGGAGGAGGAGGAGGAGGAGGAAGAGGAGGAGGTGGCAATTCCGGACCAACTATTTTTCGCGCCTCTCTCCTCATTTTCTTTAATGATGGTTCTGTTCAGCGATCCCGGTCATTTAATGTCGTTAGTCGGAAGCCTGTAACAAGAACAGATGGAAAAGAGAAAACAGAAAGGATAAAACATGAAAAACACACTTCAGTTAGCAGTTTAGCTAAACACAGACTATTAACTAAACAATAATTCACAATTTTCCTTCCAGAAACACTTTACATGTGCACTGAGTTGTGGTTATAAAGTTATTAAAACATCTAAATCTCCTGCCAGCTTTGCTCAACCACGTCCAGCCCCCTTGTCCAAGTGTTTGTGTGTGTGTGAGTGTGTGTATGTGTGTTACAATAAAAGCACAAAAAGAATGATTTGAATGATACACGTCAGCAGGTTGAAACAAGAACGCCTTTGACAATCCTATAAATAAAGCCTCAAGTGTTTTTTCCCCTTCTTTAAGGAGGCGCGCCACGCTGACACGCCCCAACAGGGGAAGCTATGGAGGGAAAGACTTGGACAACGGCTTTTTCACATATCCAATATCTCGCTGTGAAGGGAAGCAATTAGCCCGATTTGACAGCGAGCTCTCCCGCAGTAGGTAGTTAAGAGAGTGAATGAAAACTCATCTCACTTTGGTGCTCTTTCGGCTTTAGTGGCATTCTCCGGGCTGAGCGTATGCACTGCACAGCGCTGAAGTACCAAGTTCAAAAACTCAGATCCTGCCTACAGGATGGCCTTGGCCTTCTCATTGAGGCGCGACACAATGTGTCCCAAAGGCCTCGAGATTAGCTACAGCTTTAAACACAAACGCCAAGTGTCTTCTTTAACTGAGTGTGTGTCGGGCGCTCCGCCACTCAACTACATTATTAGCAGTCGGAGACATTAGAGCCCGGACAAAGCAGCAGTATCCCTTTTCTTTCTTCTACAAACAACGTCTCACCGCTGAAATCTAAATATATAATACATTAATGACTGTCTTCCAAAAGAATAAAGTAAATAAATCAAACAGTAAATGCAAAAGATAGATCAAGAGGGTATGCTTCGGTAAAATAGGAGCATCGACGATGGGGATAACAGGGCAACCCGCCAGTGCGTCCCGAAGCAGGAGCCTCCAGGGATCCCAGAGAGAGACGCTGGAGAACTCCAGCTTCCCTGGGTGTTTCACTTACATGAGGGATCATATTAAACACTCTGAGGTGCGATGGGCCTTTTTTCACAGAAGATACGTGTCACATGTCACGGTGGGAAAAACGCAGGCGAATATAACACAATTGAAGATGGCTGAATTCCATTTAGCTGCCTCACTTTCAGGGTCATGGTATTGTGCGAGACGGCTCGCTGTCACACTGTCATGACTTACGTAGGAGAAGAACAGAGCCATTGTTCGCGTGGTTGGTAACACCTGTGCCTTTGCTGTCAAAATGTCTGCTGTGAAGAAAAAAACTATTGTGACATAATATTACCTCCCTGCAGGTATTATTTGATTCTTTTTATTTCTTCTCCACATAATGAAATATAAATCTTGAAATGGAGAAAGTTGTGGAGTTCTTGTTTTAGTCGGTGCTGTCCTCCTCCACCGGAGAGACCTGCTTAACATGCAGCAGCATGTAGCAGAGGACTGAATGGACAGCACCCGAACCGCCCTAAGGACTGAGGGCCCTTTGTACCAGGAGCTCATATTCTGAATCCTAGAAATAAAGTCAAGTGAGATGGAAGAGAAAAACTACAACACTATATTAAACTCAACATTGTCTCAAAGACGTTCCTTAGACAAAGACCACGTCATAGTTGATATAGCTAAAGCAATGAACACATTCACATTTCATTTTGTCCTGCAAAGAAAAGGCGCTGCAAACTCAAAGGTCTATAAATCTGCCCTATGCTAAAAGCATGTATAAAAAAACTCACTTATAAAGCTGTATATTAAAACTCACACATTATTTGTACAGGCCATTTGGGATCGTTTTATACAAATTTCTTGTTTAACATTTTTTTTTTTTAACAAACTAAAAAAAACACACAAACCAAAACATTTCTCTTACCTTTTTGGGGTAAAAGCTTGAGGATCCTCCATCGTGGAAGGAACACAACGTTACGGAAGTCATTTCTACTTTCGGTTATCTAGCTTTAGGTAATTAAAACTCATACAGCTAGATAACCAAAGAGAGAAACAGACCACCTCTGACACTCTGGTGCTGAAGCCCGACGTGATGCTGACGTGATCTAGAAGGAAGATGAAGAAGTATTGGCCCTTAATATTTATTTTTTTAAACATTTACAGTATTTTGTTTAATTACGGACCACTGAGCATAACAGCAGCCTGACAGATATGATCACAAGGTTGAACTAAAACATCGAAGCTAACGCACATCGAGCTGGTTATTGAAGAAGCTTCAGCATCAACACGTTCAATATGCATGGCGTGATGTATAAAGTGGTTGAAGGCCCCCTAATGTTACTTTACATTTTAACTTTAGATATATTGTAAAAGCCTCCTTCAAAAATATGAAATAATAACGTTCAGCTGAGGTAATGTAATATAATCATTATATTTGCATTTCTCGGATATAAATATGTGTGGGAGGCCTATGCATCAGCATGTCTTGCAATTAACACTCGACTATATATTAATATCACGAACCGGATATAATATTCCGTCATTGACAGCGTGTAAAATGTTTATTCTAATAAACTCCGGAGATTGTTTTTTAATAATATATCGTATAAACTGGCAAAGGACCCATTATAAATACAAGCAAATCACATTTCACCTGTTAAGTTGCATTGAAAAAATATTTATTTTTAACACTCATCATTTGTATAACAGGCCTGTATTTTACAAAACTATTCGGAAACACTGCACGGCGATCTCCTTGTGCACGAGCTGTTTCTCGTAGGGAACGTTGAGACTCACCGCTGGCCTGCCATGCGATTCAAATGACATCGCTACACACACAATGAATGGCTGCTGGACGGCTATGTTACAACCTGACTTATAGTGCTGTGAAATCAGATGCATGTTCTAGAACTTTCTACATGTAGGTTGATATGATATAAGCTATATGTTCAGCCTTTTTTATGTCAGTGGATGATCATGCAAAGTCAGTGTGAGCGATGGGTGATATACAACATGTGCAATAACCATGAACCTGAGACATGTGGGGTACAGAAACAGCCCGGTGATGCTGCAGATATGATGCCCCGAGATTAACAGCTGACCCCTTTTTAATAAATCTGCTAAATGTGAACTGAGCAGGGCGTTAAGATGCTTTAATTTGCTCTGGGCTCTGACAGTGCTCCTATAGGGACAACGGATCCCTACTTTTAATGAGAGTTGCGATTGGCCTACTTCTGCTAGAAGTAGGCTATATTTCACATCTCAAGGATAATCCGCATACGGTATTACATAAACCAATAAAGCAATGTATTACAGGTCATAATAATAAACCAAGGAGTGTGGTGTAATATTCTGGCACTTTAAAGAGCAAGGGGTTTTGTCTGTTACGGACCAAAGACGTATGCCCTCATTTTAAATGAAACGCAAGGGCGTTTGTGGTGGTTCAAAAATATGTTACCTTGCATTTAAAAAAAGAAAACTTAAACATGCATCGTATGAGCAGGTATATATGCATGCATCTTATGGACATGAGAAGATTCAAAGCAGGTGAAGTCGTATACGTACAAATACTGTGCATGTCCATCCGGCGTCTCTTACCTGTTCCAGAAGCGAAGCTGACTCTGGAGAGAAATGTCCTCAACTTAACGCCGTTACACATTTTCCAGATTCATTTGTCTTTACATCGGGCCCTTGGAGAGAGTCGCGCTGCGGCTCTCAGGTGAGTCCGGTTGCATCCTCGGTCCTCCAGCTTCTGCCTCTCCTCCGCTCTGCGCGCGTCCTCTACTCGCTCCCTCACTGACGTCATTCCAGAGCAGGGACCAATCACAGAGCCAAAGAAGTTCGCGTTCAAAGCGACGTCTCACTCATCAAGCTTTTTCACTTGCTTTTTGGGGATTTCTTCCACTAGAAAGTTACGACTTTACTGATAATAATAATAATGTACAATACATACTCGAGTAACGGGTCATATGCCCAGTTTTTTTTTAGATATTATAGGAGCACTCTGATGAAAATGTATAATTCATTCTTGACTCTCTTGTGACAAACCAGCATCCCAACGAGGTCCATATCTATTTTCGAGGCTTTTGATAACTTCACATTATTTTAGGCTAAGTAACATATATCTGAATATAATAGGTTTCAAATCTGGCCAAATTGTAAACTACTATTTAAAAAAAAAATAACAAACAAATGGTTTCAACAGAATTTCAAAGGTATAGGCTATATTTGTAGTATTACAGACTAAGTGAGAAGCCTGTGCAGTTCTGATATATTTGTTATAAACTGCACTCTCTTTCTCAGAAAAAAAAACGTTCACATATCTCCTGATTTACACGAGGAAGTGAATGTTCCTAACGTCCCTCTGATGCCTTGTTATACACGCAGGTGAAATAAGACGAGCAACCCCCTGGGCCTACACAATGTTTGGGGGCAGGCAAATTATTCACCCTCCGGGTTCATATCTGTATTCTATCACTGGAAGTTGCTATGGCCTTGGTATAGCAGTAAGCGTATAGTGGGAACAATACATTGATTCCCGCTCTGCTGTGTGCGCTGCTGACAGGGTTTCCCGGGCTGGAAGCAGGAGTGACCATTCCTCATCAATAGAAGATCTTTGAGGTCAGAGCCGTTTGCATGTGAGGCTCAGGGGCCACGGTCAAGAGGACCGGTATGAACAGTTCCCTCCAAATCTGTTTTCTGGGAGATTTTAGTTTGTGCAAACTACACTCGGACTAGATGAAAATACATCAAAGTAATTCCCATTAAGTCTTTCAGACATTTATTTATAGTAAATATGTGATTGTATTTTGTATTTTACTTATTTTACTTACTGTACAGTATATTTTGTGTTTTTATGTCCTGTATGTTCTGTATGCACCATACACACCAGAAAAAACTCCAGGTAGGTGTAAACCTACTTGGCAATAAATTACATTCTGATTCTGATTCTGATTCTGATTCTGATTCTGATATTGGCAGATATACAATACTGTGTTGGCCACTCGGAGTCCCTGACTATTTAATCTAAATTGAGTGAACAGAGTTGATTTGATCTTTTACTAATGAGAAGTAATCGGAAAGCTTTGTGAAGCTCCCACTGTATTCCAGTTTAGGGAGAGACACTAGTATATATTCTTAAAATTAATGGGCAAAAGCATTTTGTGGAGATATTAGAATGGGATCGCTCTTCATGGTCAGTGTGAAAAAACAATTTCCCCAAATTATGTTTGAATCACAGAGAAATGACAAATAACTTTGAATTAGATTGTAATCTGCAGTACATCCTGCACACAAATCAGTCAATGTTCTGATCGATGAAAACAAATCCTACAATACAAAAATGTTTAAACCGACTAATTTCCATAAGATGTTAAGTTATGTTTAATATCAATTTGAGTAACATCATTTTTTTGTGTGTGCTTCTTATTCTTTTGCTCACTTATTCATCATGTGTTGCATTCAATCACAGATTACGACACATAGACGTACTACAGGTCATTACAACATTTTCATCAAACTATAATGGGCATTTATTTTGTTCTCGTAGTCCTATAATTAATTATGACGTTAAAGTGCCATAAGCATTTCCTGTTGAAACTTTTGTTAGTGTAACAATTTCAATCAAACACTGGAGGAGGGCCAGTTAACCATTTCCTTAAAGCCACATTGTGTTTAACAGTTATACACATGCACATCTCAGTCTAGAAACACGTTGTGAATATGAGCTGCTTGAAAACAGAGTGCTTTTTTTATTAATTAATGACAAATGTATTTGCAGATAAGTGGTGTTCAACCAATGACAGTAGGAACAAATTAAAATGCACTCATCTTTTATTGACACAATAGCCAGACTGATATATGGGCAACATGAGAAGAGAAGTCAGCAGCACAATACACCCATTCAAGTAGAAGCAGTTTGTGGACATTTTGGAGATGAGGTATCTCTCTCTCTTTTCTCTCTCTCTCGCCCTCTTTCTCTCTCACACACAAAACACAAACACAGGAGAGCGTCTGTAAAGGAGGAGGCAATCTTCATAGTATTCCAAAGATGATGTCTGGCTGAAAAAGGACACATTGTCAGTGAGTTTATGTTCCACTGATGTGTTAACAGGACAACGCTCAATGCTGCAGTCAGTCACTCACACGCTGTAGGAGGTGCTGCCCCGAGAAAGAACGGATGTCTGGAGACTGGCCGTCCTCTCCCACCGCCTTGCAGCGTAGGTAACCATAGAGATTAGCCACTTGGAGGGAAATACTAGCAACCACAAGTGACTGGGGGGGAAGACACACACACATGATGGATTTAACAGGGATGTATACATGCATAATGTGCCTCGACAGAGTGTGCACACAGGCAACATGTGTCTCACCAGCCACTTAATCTTCAGGGAGAAGAGGGAGGTGAAGAAGAAGAATGTCCATATGAGTGGACAGATGATTAGACCCAGCCAGAATATCCTAGCCTCTGCCTCTGTCCCAATGTTATTGCCCAGGGAGGCCTGCATACACACATAGCAAGGCCCACATGTTTAATACCCCCCAAAAATGCTCCCCACACACACAATAACACACAATCTCTTACTTTTTTGGCCTCAAACACCCAGAGGCTCTTTCCATCCTCGTCGATCTGATTCCACCAACGCAGACCGACCAGCAGCCGGCCAGTCACGTTCTGAAACACGGGACGAATGTGAGTAATCAAAACTACAGTGAGGTGAAAGAAACTGTGCTGAAGTTCAGAAGAGGTCGAGAAAGGAGTGAGAAATGGGGAGGTGAGGGGAATTAGCAGCTGACCCAGTTGACCTCTCACCTTGACAGACCAGAAGTCAAAAGAGAGCAGAGTGATGATCAGGACAAAACATGGTGCAAAGTTCTCGCTGATCCAGTCACACAGCAAATAGGCGACAATTGCAACTACCCGGAAGAAAAGGTGGAAAAAAGAGGCGAGGGGGTGTCTGCAATCAAAACACAGAATTATAAATGATGAAGAGCTTCAAAACGCCAATGAAGCATGCGCAAATAAATATAAACACTTCTTAGCACATTGAGAGGCGAGGAGACTCCCCCTGAATCATAGACTAACCGCAATATAACAAAAATGATCTTGTATGAAAGCCTATATGAGAGAGCATAAGTCGTCTAATTAAAGTTTTTTAGATTTGTTGGAGACGTTTCATGTAATTTAAATGAAATGTATTTAACAAGGTGGGAAATAATGCAGTCAAGCGACATCCCTGTGGATATTATAATATGTGTTTTAAGCCAAATCTCCTGTGCACGACCGATTTGAGTATACAATAACAATCTCCTGCAGTGCACCTTATGACTGCGCTTCTCCGCGCCCTCTCCTGCTCGTCAGCAGCAAAGTCCAGCTCAACATCCTCCGTGTCATCCGCCATCGTCTAAGAAGCAACGACAACACACAACAGGATGAAATCATCCGACCTGATACTAAACAGACAAACACAATACATTTGGAGGCAGACCCATTGGTACCGTGGTGATGCCCATTGGTGTCATCGTCGTAGATGAGCAAAGCAAAGCGAAGTATCATTTGGGGGGAAGCGTAGCTGTATTACAGGGATGGAATAAACCAGGTGTTGCAGTGAAATAAGACCGACGCCAACGGTGCCTCCTCAGTGACTAGGTAAAATGCACCTTGAGATCCGGAAGCTGGGTCTGAAATAATGTTACGGTTAAGAAGACTCACCTTAATGTATGGAAAAGACAATACCACGCGCAGCTAAGGCAGCAATCGTTTTGAAAAATATCGATATGTTTCATAACCGGAAATCAGAATCAACAACATAAGGCTAAAAAGAGCGACCGCGGCAGGACTCGAACCTGCAATCTTCTGATCCGAAGTCAGACGCCTTATCCATTAGGCCACGCGGCCACGAGCTATCCGTATCTCAACGGGATAGCTACTTATAGTCAAAGTACAACTACAGATACGCACTATCGCTCATTTGAGAAAAGACTGCAGGGTTTTTATCCAGTCATGTGTTTGTATTCCTCACAAAAGATGTAGTCATCCCGACCGCTAGGTGTCGCTCACGCTTCGTCCTGCTTGGGGTTCACATCCTCGTGGATTGACCTCGCTAAATTCACACGCTAGTTTGTTGTGGAGCGATTTTACACACATTGTGGTTGTTCACTTTGACGTTATATCTCAAGACACAGATTCAGGTGAGGTGTCTTTTTTGCTTTTAGTGACAGTTCAGCGAACCAATGTAGCAAGTGCGTTAGAGTGCAGGAATAAATGGCTTTGGCTTTGTTTACAAAAGAAACTATTAATAAACATGCGTTCGCAGGTTGGTGATAACGTTTGCTTATTCTGAAAGAAGCAAACCAAAAGGCGTGTGTGCATCGCTACCTAACTGTACTTTTTTGGACGTTAAGTCCAGCACCTGTTTATAGTCAACTCATTTATATTGTCAATGTTAAAGGTGGCTGATAACTTTTTGAGTAAGTTAAAATGATCTGATTGAAATAGCTGAAGCTGTGTTCTTTGACTTTCCGCCTTTAAACAATATTGCACTTGCAAAATTGCACTTAAGATCAAATCAAGTATTTCATTATCTGCATCTATAATGTAGGTACAGTAGCTCGATATCTCTCTCTATCTCGTGAGAGGCACACTGGGGCTAAGCTGTATCATGTCCTCACATTATGTTGTCGTCTCTTTGTCTTCCAGCTCTAGAGTGAAGTCCTCATGAGGTGATGCTGCGAGCGTCGTCCCGTCCTCTGCGGAAGACTCTCATCTCTCTAAAATGGAGGTGTCTGCGGTTGCTCTACTCCACCAAGCCGGACTCTGTTCTGAGCGAGGACTCCACAGAGACCCGCCTGAACCCCCTTAACATTCAGATGCTGTCAAAGAACCTCCACGACCAGATTTTCCGAGGGCTGCAATCAGAGTACAGAGAGGAGGACGTGGAGCGTAGCATTAGGCACCTGCAGAGACATCAGCTGTGGGGGAAAGACATTTCACTGTTGCCCGAAGTGGAGCTGAAGCTTCCCCAAATGTATGGCAATAATATTGACGAGCACTTTCGTGTCTTGGCCCAGAAGCAGAGTCTACCCTACCTTGAGGCCGCCACCAAGCTGCAGCTGGCTGAGCTCCCTCCCATGCCAAAGGAATGGAGCTGGGAGGTTGGATGGACACGCTACGGGCCCAATGGGGAGAGCCAGAAGGTTGATTTCCCAGAGGACACGGCTCTGGTGTTTGATGTGGAGGTGTGCGTAACAGAGGGACGGTGTCCCACGATGGCTGTAGCGGTGTCCCCCACTAACTGGTGAGAACCAAGCAAGAAATATGAAGATGGTGCAAATGCCCTTAAATGCATTATACTGTTTATTAGCAGGATTGATTCGCTCGTTGTGCTATGGGTCAAGTTGTTTTGTGTAATAGGCAGAGGATGGCTTGTACACACAATTTAAATGTTCCAATAGTTACGTTAAAATCTTCCCGATGAATATATTTTTCTTCAATTCCAGGTACTCCTGGTGCAGTAAGCGCCTAATAGAAAAGAGGTACTCCTGGTCTAGCCAGTTGACCCTCGCTGACCTCATCCCTTTGGAGACAGCCATCAACTCTGCCCGCCCACCAGGGGGTCAATGGAAGGAGAGGCTCATCGTCGGCCATAATGTCAGTTTTGACCGATCTTTCATTAAGGAGCAATACTTGCTCAAGGTGAGTATTCATTACTATGTCCCTCTTTCCGTTCGTATCTTTATTGTATAATGTAATGATCCTCGTTGTATGAGTCACATGAGTAAAGGTACCTGCCTGTGTGTGACATCAAAAGGTCATGTATGTAAACTCCAGAACAAAACGGTGTGTTCTTCTCTAAAGGGTTCTAAGGTTCGCTTCATGGACACGATGAGCCTTCACATGGCCATCTCTGGGCTGACCGGGTTCCAGCGCACACTGTGGATGGCCAATAAGACGGGCAAAAGAAGAGGTCTCCAGGAGGTCAAGCAACACATGAAAAAAGCTGGACAGAAAAGAGAGGGGCCAATGGTTTGTGTCCAGCACATTTCAGAGACAACTTGCATTCGTTGTGGTGATGCCGCAGCTTTCCTTTTGTTGAAAGTGTCAGTATCTCTTGGTGAGGTCTGTCGCTTGGCTTTTGTCATCCGCAAAACTCCCCGTGATGTTTTTGTGTGTAGATCAGCTCCTGGGACTGGGTCGATATAAGCAGCCTTAATAACCTGGCGGATGTCCACGCTCTGTACGTGGGAGGGCCCGCGCTGCAGAAAGAGGCCAGAGAGACGTTTGTGAAGGGCAGCATGACTGATATCAGGAACAACTTCCAGGTCGGATGGTCATGACAAATCCTGTGTCAAGTTGTCTAGTATCATGGGCCAAATTTATTTCTAAATGCGGTATATTAAAATATTCTGAATGACTTGCATTCATCATGAAGCACTGACAAATACGTGTGGCTTTGCTGACCCCTTCAGGAGTTAATGCAGTATTGCGCCATGGATGTCGAAGCCACACATCAGGTCTTCACAGAGCAGCTTCCACTCTTCCTGGAGAGGTCAGTCAATCCCAACAGTCAGTGTACAAGGCAATGTCATATTGGCTCGTAAATCAATGCTGCATAATGATTCCATCTCTTTCATCTTTAATAAGGTGTCCTCATCCAGTGACATTTGCAGGGATGCTGGAGATGGGTGTGAGCTACCTTCCTGTCAATCAGAACTGGGGGCGCTACCTGGAAGATTCTCAGGACATTTACGAAGAGCTCCAGAGAGAGATGAAGAAGTCCCTGATGACTCTAGCGGACGATGCCTGCCAGCTGCTGCAGGATGACAGGTGAGAAGAGCACCTATTTATCACTCTGTTTCTGTAGCACATTATTTAAATATGGCCTTACGTGTGAGGAATAGAAGGATTATAGATTCAAGCATAATGTGTAATTCCATAACGCCAAGGGCCAGGTACTTTAAAGTGCTATGTCTATATACATCCACATTTTATATCAATGGACCTTTTGTTTTTATTTCCCTAAGATACAAAGACGACCCCTGGCTTTGGGATCTTGAGTGGGATGTGCAGGAGTTTAAACTGAAGAAAGAAGTAGCCAGAAAAAAGAAAAACTCAGAAAAAGCAGTGGAAACAAAAGTTGCTGCTCCTCTTCCAGATGTGGATGAAGGTATATGCTCAGATAGACCGAGAGCCACATTTACAATGCCAATGTTATAATCTGTAAAAGAAATGTGAAAGATAACGAAGATGAGATTGAGTTTGAGGTGTTGCGATATTAGACCCAGGTCCACCCGCTGAGGAGGAGATGGCGGGCCCTTCCCCCAGCAGGCTGGCTGTGGAGAAGCTGAAGGGAATAGTGAGTCGACTTCCCAAGAGAAGGCAACATCTGCCTGGACATCCCGGGTACGTACGGCCACTCCCAAGCAACACACCACCAGCCAATAGCCAGTCGGTCAACCCTTCACCCTCTCTACTGTGGCCTTCAGGTGGTATCGTAAGCTGTGTGAGAAGATGTCTGAGGAGGGCAGCTGGTCACCGGGAGCCAACCTCATCAGTCTACAGATGAGAGTCACTCCCAAGCTGATGGGTCTGACGTGGGACGGTTTCCCCCTGCATTACACAGAGCAACATGGCTGGGGCTACCTGGTTCCTGGACGCAGGGATAACCTGGTACCCGAGGAGGAAAGTACCGGGCCTGTGTGTCCACACAGGTACTGGAGATACACTGTTTGAAGCATCAAGACACAAGCTATTCATTATTTACTCGACATAGGATGTGTTTATTTGAGTATTGTTGTGTCCCGCCCCCCAGAGCTATTGAGAGTGTTTACAGAGAGTACTGTGAGCAGAACAGCAAAGTGCGGCCTGAATATCTGGACTGCAGCCCTTCAGAGGACCTGGTGTGGACGGACAGCACAGTGTGGGCAAAGGTGCACGCGCTCGCTATGTGATGGGCACTGCATCGTCCTGGTGTTTGACCAGTGCTCCTCCGAGGCTTTGCAATGATGACGTGCATCGTGACATCGTTGTGTGTTTCCTACCCTCATCTCAAGGTGGAGGAGTTCGGTTCCTTGGAGACTCTGGCGGAGGAAAATGGAGTCGGAATGAGGACAGATGGGGAGAGTAAGAAAAAGCGAGTGAGTGAGATAGTCATTCACATGTGCTTTATGACTTCTTCTATGTTTTAATTCCTGGTATCGCCGTGTTAATACGTAGCAGCACTACCTGGTCTAACATGCAGCGTGTTGTGGTTTATTCTACACATGTTTTGTTTTACTGGGCTGAAATTGACATGTATTACTTATATAATATAGTTTGTATTGTGTGTCAACAACAGTCTCAAGGTCCACATGATGCCCCGGAGGAGAGCAACTGCCATTATCACCACGGAATCGGTCCCTACAACGACGTGGATATCCCAGGGTGCTGGTTTTTCAAATTACCTCATAAGGTGACGGTTCACTGTTCACCTCAAGCGTCCTGAGTCACGATGATTGGCACTTTGCCACTTCATCGAATTTCTTCATGGTGTCGCTGAATGTGTGTGTTTCAGGATGGCAATCACAACAAAGTTGGCAGTCCTTTTTCAAAAGACTTCCTGTCCAAGATGGAGGATGGTACTCTCAAGGCCGGACATGGTGGAACCAACGCTACCCGAGCTCTGGAGATCAACAAGATGGTCTCCTTCTGGAGGAACGCCCATAAACGTATAAGGTGCCTCTCGGTTTCCCCCATGATTATCCATCTGTCTGTCATCAAGAGTATGAATACAGGATGTCACTGTGTCCTCGTAGCTCTCAGATGGTGCTGTGGCTGAGAAAGGGAGAGCTTCCCCGCATCGTCAGCAGGTCGGTCTGGTAGCTGTCCTTCATGTGTTCATCAGCCGTGTAGCGGTGGGAAAGTCCTGGCTGTTTACTCAACAACCCTTCTGTCTCCCAAAGACACAAAGAGTTTGATGAAGAGGGCCAGTACGGTGCCATACTACCTCAAGTGGTCACCGCTGGGACGGTCACGCGGCGGGCTGTGGAGCCCACCTGGCTGACTGCCAGTAATGCGCGGGTGAGGACGAGAAACGCAACTCGGAGAGCACGGCTTGAGAGAAATGTTGTTTTTATGCACCGATTTTTCTTTTGTGGCCATAGCGGGACCGGGTGGGCAGTGAGCTGAAGGCCATGGTGCAGGTGCCCCCTGGATATCACCTGGTGGGAGCCGATGTCGACTCCCAAGAGCTGTGGATTGCTGCTGTGCTCGGAGAGGCTCACTTTGCTGGCATGCATGGTGAGAAGTGTCCCTTTTAAAAACAAAAAAAACATATATCTTGTATAGTTGTACCTGAGCTCATCTTCTGCCTCTGCTGGGGTCAGGGTGTACGGCGTTTGGCTGGATGACCCTCCAGGGAAAGAAGAGTCAGGGAACCGACCTGCACAGCCGCACCGCCGACACCGTGGGCATCAGCCGGGAGCACGCCAAGGTGTTCAACTACGGACGCATCTACGGTGCGGGACAACCCTTCGCTGAGAGGCTGCTGCTGCAGTTCAACCACCGCCTCGGTCAGGAAGAAGCCGCCAGTAAGGCCAAGCAGATGTACGCCTTGACAAAGGGCGTACGCAGGTGGGTTCAGGCTCCCTTCTTATATTTGAGTTGTTTTGTTCATCGAGTTCCAGTGCTACACACAGGTGTGTGTTTACTGTTTATGTATTTCATCAGGTACCAGCTGTCAGAGGAGGGCGAGTGGCTGGTCGATGAACTGGGCATCGAGGTGGAGCAGGAAGACGACGGAAGTGTCACCCTGCAGGAGTTGCGGAGGATCACTCGACTGGTCTCCCAGTGGTGAGGGAGCGAGTCAAACGTCACATGGACACCGACAGACATCTTTAGTGTCACAATATATCCTCCCACATTGTCTGTTGCTCTGTTCCTTCATTCCACTCTTTTTACGCCGCTCAGCTCGCGGCGGAAGAGGTGGGACATGGTCGGCAATCGTTTGTGGGCTGGCGGTACGGAGTCAGACATGTTTAACAAGCTGGAGAGCATCGCTCACTCAGCCCAGCCGGCCACTCCGGTTCTCGGATGCAGGATTAGCAGAGCGCTGGAGCCCGAGGCCGTAAAGGACGAGGTGAGGCAACGTGGAGGTACTCGACAAGCAGTAACAGCCAAAACACTTCCCCAAGAGATATTTATTGTCTTTTGTGTCTTTACTTTTTACTGATTACAAATCGGACTAATTACAAACTGTTTTTAAAAGAAATAATTAATTCCATACACATTTCTCAAAAGTCGGCTCACAGGATACGCGTTAAATTGTGACAGTGCCATGTTGTGTTTGTCAGTTCATCACGAGCAGAGTGAACTGGGTGGTGCAGAGCTCTGCGGTGGACTACCTCCATCTGATGCTGGTGGCCATGAAGTGGCTCTTTGAGGAGCACGACATCGACGGACGCTTCTGCATCAGCATCCACGATGAAGTGCGGTACCTCGTCCGGAGCGAGGACCGTTACCGGGCGGCGCTGGCCCTGCAGGTCACCAACCTGCTCACGAGGTCTGCCCGCTGCTGCGTGTTTGATGCTTCTATGATGGAATAGGCAATGCACAGTGCAGCCTTCCTGAGTGTGAGCTTGTGTCTCCTGCAGGAGTGTGTTTGCCCACGCGTTGGACTTGAAGGACCTTCCCCAGTCAGTGGCTTTCTTCAGTGCAGTAGACATTGACCAGTGCCTGAGGAAGGAGGTCACTATGGACTGTGTGACCCCCTCCAACCCCACAGGGCTGGAGCTCAGATACAACCTCCCACCCGGTGAGTCCCGTCCACCATCAGCAGCCTTGATTTGAGTTGTTATGCCATAGTAGTAGTAGTAGTAGTAGTTATATGTACTTTTCAAATGTGTGATATAATAAAGGGTGACTTGAGGATCAAATACCTGCAGGTATCAAATACATTTGTGTACATTCATTAGTATTTGAATAGTGTTTCATTTGAAGGTAGCTTGAACATGAATTAATCAATGATATGTCTGAAAAGTATATCCAGATCCCATTTTATATTTTAAATGACCTTTCAGATTACTTTGCACTGCATTACAGCTTTGTCAGAACAGATTAAAAAGCAGTCCTGAAACGATGTACAAAGTAGTTATTCATTTATAGGAATTAATTACATATTAGAACACATGAACATATCAACTCCTGATACCTTGGTAAAAGTCCATCCAACAGAAGTAAATAAATAGAAAATATAAATTTTAAAGCACTTTACACAAAGCTAGGCGTAAACTCTCAGGATGCATGTGTGTATCAGAAACCAGAGATCCACCTTTGTCCTTTATGTATCAAAATACTGATAAAATAGGGCCAGCTTAAGTGTTAGTATATGCATTTACAACTATCTTTAATGTGATTCTTAAAAGTGGCTGCTGAGAACAACTAACATCTTTAGGAATACATACTAAATGAAGTGAACACAACTTAAGTGTTAAACAAACTTCTGCCAAATTTCTGCAGGTGAGGCACTGGACATGTACCAAATCATCGACATCACTGAGGGCTCTCTGAGCAAGGGGCGGTAGCACGCTGTGCTCAAACACCCGGCAGCCAGGAGGCTCTGGAGGCTTGTGATTCCAACAGAGTGAGTCTCGGCTCACTGTTTTCTCTTCTTCTGTTTGGGCTCTTTCGTCACCTCTGCATCCTGCGACGCATCGGTCTGAAAGGATGGAAAGAGGAAACGGACTATAAGACCTCAGCCAGCAGAGTGTTCAAGGATGTACAGACGCCTTCAAAACATCACATGGGAAACCAGTGGAACATTGTGCCGCATGGCCTGTGTGAGGAAAGACCCCGTGGACCTTTGGAGCTGCTCGTTGCAGGATGAGACTCACCGCCTGACTCTCATCCTGCTCCTGCAGGGCGGCGTCCAGAGTGGCAGCGTTGATGCGGAAATCTCTTGAGGCGCTCAGCTTCATGTACTGCATCAGGTTTACCTGGACGGACACACGGGCGCTGGTCAAACACTGAACCAGGGGCCGCATTGATAACAGTGTTGTGCCTTTTGCAACTCTTTATAGTTTTTATTGTCAACTACCTCGAGCAATCTAGTTCACACGAACCTTTGATTTTTTTGAGAGTGTGATGAGGTATTTTTCATACTGCTCAATACTGAAGATCACATTGGGGATGGCTTTCGTCTCACGCAGAAGCTTTGCCTTCCAAAATAAAATACATTTGTTTTACAATGCACCTCTACGTGATTATTGATACGATATAGAAACAGAACGTGGAAGTCGTTTATAACATAATTATAGGATGAAATTACTTACAGAGGGAGCCGTATTCACATCATTTCTTTTCTTTTTCTTCTTGTCATCTGTACCTCCACCACTGAATTCTCCACTCTAATAACACATTATAAAAAAAAAATATATATATATATATATATATATATATCTATCTCAACATTCCTTCGAGACCCTGAAGTTACCATAATGAGAGATTATTGTTTGTCTGAAAACCTGAAGCTTTGTGGCGTCTAATCTACAGCCGTGTTGTACCTGTGCGTGTGAGAAGAAGGTGTAGCACTGTGGCGTTAGGTGGGAGCCCGACAGTTTGACCTGCACAGAAGACACTTGATTTGCATGACATCAGAAGTATTAGAAGATTCAAACAAAAGAAACGACACCTCGGACTCACCAGCTTCTCAAAGCGTGTTGGCAGGGCTCCTTGCTGGCTGGCGCACACCTGGATGTACTGAAACAACACATGGAGAAAGGACATGAACGTCGCACTGGAAACACTTTACATTCAGTCTGAGATCATAGAGGGGGGGGGGACCACACATGTGCGTACATATTTGACCAGCGTGGTGAGGGTGGTGTATGTGCGACTCAGTTCTCTCAGCAGTGTGATGGTGCTGGTGCCGGGCAGCAGCGCCGTCTGGACCAGCTCATTTAAAGCCGTCAACAGAGTCCCGAGCTGCAGCGTCACCGCTTTCTCTATTGGATCCTGTCGGCCTGCAGCCTGGGTGGCCTCGCCTACACGTCGAGAATGCAACGTCATTACCGTTCCATGACAGAGATGCGTCTCTTCGCTGGTCCCCTCTCAGCATCAGTGTGAAAAGGCTTCTTACCAGAACCTGGTTTGTCGGATGATGTCTGGCTTTTCTTTTTGGCTATCAGCCAGTCCACTTCATCAAGCACTCTGTCAACCTGAGACAGGACCAGCAGCTGGGGCGAGAGTAAATGATGATGGTGGTGAGCACACTGCGCAAACAGATTCTGAGCCTTTGATGTCACAGCAAATCAGAAGCTTCCGCTCGGAAGACACTCACCGCTCCTGTGGCCGTCGTCTTCATGTTGATGATGGCAAAGTGAGACTGTTTCTCCACCTCCACAGTCTGACCGTACAGAAAGGAAAGTGGACAGTGACATGTTCATTTAGACCCAGGTACCAGGAGGCACGTGCAACATATTATTGCAGGATGTAAAAATGTATATGTACAATAGTAAAATCAGGATTGGATATGTTGCCAAAATGAAATGGCTGTGAAGTTTTAATGCAAAATTGCTTGCGTTGTGTAATTGTGTGTACCTGATCGATATCTCCGAGTTGGCTGTGGATGTCTTGGCACAGTTCCAGCAACAGGCTAACAGGACTCTTATAGAGAACGTGCAGGTTGAAGAGCAGAGAGAGCAGGCCCTTGGAGAAAGCAGCATCCTCTAAATGAGAGAAACAAACAGATCTCAGAACACAGCGTACTGTACACGGACCTGAAGATCAGGTCAATGGTCACTCACCAAAACTGGTCTCCTTGCAGATTTTCACAGTCCACGTGATCATCTGTACGAACTGTAGATGAGGACACATGTTAGTGGAACAGGTGCTACGGAGTTTGTTGTGTGAAGTGCACTGAGGAGTCCAGCTACCTGCTGGGAGGAGGGCTTTAGCTGACGGGAAAGCACACTCAGGATGCTGACCAGCAGCTGAGCCTCTTTGCTGTTAAATTCATCCTCCCCTCCACTCAGCTGTGTGAACAGAGCCCTCTGTCGACAGGAAAAGAGCATGAACATCAGTGCTTTTCAAACATTGATCTCTGAAATAAATAAATCAACCCCAGTTAAACATTGTGTGAAATATTGTTTCAAGCCAGGCTTCTGAAGCAGAAACAATGGATAGGGGCGGCTCACACCTCTCCACCAGAAATGTTTGGAGGTACTCTTTAAAATACGTAGAGAATAACCAAATGAAGGATGTATCAGTGCACCTGGAACTGTCTGATGTAAAAGAAGTTCATCTCCGTAACGTTGCTGTCGTCTGGCTGCGCGTTGTCCTCGGAGACGTCTGCAAGAAACACGATATGTGACGACTTCCTGCTGTTCAGACTCCCCGTTTAATAATGGTGTGTGCCTAACCCATGGTGGAGAGGAGCTGGGCCATCTTGTCTGGATAGCGCTGCTGGCAAGTTGTGAAGATCCTGAGCAGACCTTCCAGACACAGCAGGGACAGGCTGGAGCGCTTCTCCTTCCTCCCCGCGTCCTCCACGACACTCGGGATGTTGGTGTAACGCCACATCAGCACACTGGAACACGCCAGCACAGATCTCTCGTTGGTCAAACCACGTCACGGACAACAGAACCATAAACATGGCCGAGCCAAATGCTGTTATTTAAGCTAAGGGGTCTGGACCTCGTCATGTCACAGAGGAAGCGGAAAGTTCTGTCTGTGTTCTGTCCATCGGGTCCATCTGTGTGTCCAGTTTCCTCCAGCTGCTGGGTCTTCTGTACAGCCACATTTACTGCGTAACGCACAAACTCCCCACTAGAGCGCAGCACTGAGAGGGCCTCCTCTCGGCTCTGACTGCTGTCCCTGAACGGAAAATAAAAGAAATGCAATACCTTCAGCAAACAGTTCAGTTGTGTTTCAAATTCAATATAGTATTTCTTGTGCTTTGGTGTTTCCAGTACTACCCACGATTCAGGGAACATATTAGTTTCATCTTTTAGCTCACGTTTTTTGCGAGTCTCCTTTCGATAGATTAAATAGAATTAAATGAAACAAGTGCTTTCCCCCATTAATAGTCTTTATAAAAGCAGTGTTATATTGTGATTTAATTTCCTAAAATGGGCTCTGTATATTCAGACGGAGACAGTAGGTATAACTGTGATCCGAGTAACCATAGCGACCAGAAGCATTTACCTGAAGAGCACAGAGAGGAGAGTTGATATGAAGCCCAGAGAGAGTAAACTGCGAGGACTCTTGTTTGAAGGCACTCGACCCTTTCCACATTTCTCCTTCAGGATCTCAGCCAGTTTGTGGTAGCAGTTAAACAGCTCCATGACCTCCTCGAAGCGGCTTTTACTGCAACACAGAGGCATGCACACAAATCATCACTTTAACAAATATGCTGCACAAGGTCTCGACTATACAAAGAGAAGTGGTGGTTACCTGTAGTTGGCTTTGATGAAGTTGTACTCGATTAGGATCTCATACACTCCCATCACCAGCACAGCATAGATATTATTCTTAACCCCAACACTTGATCCTGTGGTGAACTCGGCTGACTTATCCTGACACACACAAATACACACACAGACGGCTTTCAGTGGCACATTATCTGGCAAGGGTAGAGATAAGCATGGAGGTTGAAACACTGGCAGGAAAATTCAACTCAAGAATCTTACAGCAATTAATTCTTAAGAAGACATGCTTATTTGTTTGCAAATATTATTCGAATTCCCATTATTTCTTCAATCAGACTACTCGTTTTTATTTAACTTACACACTTAAAGTATTGGCTAAACCTGAACTAAACTAATAAAGTTTCTGGGAAATTAACTCCTGTTCACCAAAAAGTGGGAGAGTTGAAGACCGAGCCGAACCTCTGAAGCCCCTGCTCGATCATGACCTAGTTCTGTGTTTCAGTGTATGCTGTACACTCGTCTTTAATGCATACCAGCTCAAAGTCCTCCAGTTCACTCTTGATCATGCGTCTTGTCATGCTCTCTAGGATTGTCTGTAGTTCAGACTGATATCCCTCCCCTTCCTCCTCCTCCTCCTCCTCCTCATCACTGTCGTCAGTGTTGAAATTGGCCGATCGCCGCATGTTCTGCAGCCACAGCAGGCAGTGTACAGTACAGCTCAGCAGATGGGCCTGAAATGGAACAAACGCCATTAGACTGAGACATTAACACAGCAAAAAACATCACTGAAGTGCTCCAAGCAAACCGTACCAGTGGCTCCTGGAGGTAGACCTGGTCTCCCAGAGCGGTGATGCACGGTTCCAGTTTCACCGGGGGCAGGAGGTCTTGTTCAGGCTCGTAGTATCGCCTCAGCTAAGGATACAAAGACATGACATACAGCTCCTCATCTTAACATTACATGACAAACCGGCTCTTTTACTTCACCCAGTATACACCTAATGTTCCCACACATACCTGCGATAAGAGGGTCTGCATGATGGAGCTTGCAAGTTGAGAGTTGCGACGGAGGACATCATAGAAACCCTGAAATAGTTCATAATGTGCATACTCAGTATAAACACAATATCTTTCCACATACACACTACGTGGTTCTCTGCAGCACTGAGGAATAATACAGGAATCACACTTTAAAAGTTAAAAACAGGGTTCTTATACATTTTGACCAATGGATTTCCATGACTTTTCAATGACTTTTCCAGGGCTTTAAACCAAATTTCCATGACCAAACTGAAATCTCGGTATAAACTTGAAACATTTAGAAAATGTTGCGTATTGAGAGCGTACGACGGCTTATATTTTTAGCATCTTTCTTTAAAAAAACATATTAGTTATTTCAAACTCGGCACATTTGATAACAAATTTCCATGACTTTTCCAAAACTTTTCTGATTTAAGTTTTTCCATGACTTTTCCAGGCCTGGAAATGACCATTTTAAAATTCCATGACTTTTCCAGGTTTTCCATGACCGTACGAACCCTGTAAAAGGGTTTCTTTTAGGATTTTGTCTGCAGTTAAAAGATGCTAAAAAGTAGAGTAAAAGAAGTCCCGCTTATCAAGGCTATGAGAAATAGTTAGTAATTGTAGCAGCATGTAGCAAAATTAAACAACTAACAAAATAAAAGAGACTTCACCTCATAGAGCATGAGGCGCACGTCCGCCTGCTGGCTGAGGCAGCGACGCAGGCTGCTGAGGATCTCCAGACAGAACGCTTCATTGGCAGCCGAGTTGTAGCGAGCGTGAACGTCGACTTGGATCTGTTCAGGGTTCAGGCCAACAGACATTATACAACAGACTGTGTTTAAAATTACACATATTGTCCCAACCACATATGTTTTGCAACCACTTTGCAGCACACGCCTCAGTACAGTCTAACTGGAACTGCACCTGGCTGGAGGAGACGGCCTGGCTGCACTGGCTGGAGGCCAAGCTGCCCAACACTTTGAAGTTCTTCAGCAGCAACAAGAAGCCGGTCACTGCCGACTTCCTCCCGTCCAGTTGGCTTAAAGAGAATCATATGGAGGGAATGACAAGGGAAGAAGACATCTTTATTCATGTGTTACACTGACTTTTAATTACAGTCGAGGTATCAAATGTGTGATGATTAATTAAATTGTACTAATAAACCAAAAGCAAAGCGGTACACACCTGGAGAACATGGCCTTGCGGAGAACTAGAATCAAAGCATCTTTCAAGGACATGCTAACTTTGAGCAAGGGCTGGAGAGTACAGAGAACAATAGTTACACAAAATCAATCTCTACAATATGTGTGTGTGTGTGTGTGTGTGTGTACCTGGATAGCTTTTAGTAGACCCTGAACTGTGGCCAAAGGCAGGTATGACAGGTGGTCAAACGTCTCTGTCACCTTGGAAGATGACTCCAAGAGGATCATGGGAGCAGAAACCACGATGTCAGAGAAAAGATCTGATGACACAGAAACAAAGAAAAGAATAAATCTCAATCTAGTTTCTAAGTAGGCTGATTAGAAACTGTTGTTCAGCAGAAAGCTTGGACTAATATCTACAAAGTTGTATTACCTAAGTAATGATTGACAGGTGAGGCCGTCTTTGTGACCAATCGATTCAAGACCTGGTCCAGTATCTCACCTCTGATGGGCTCATGCATCTGTTGTAGAAGAAACACACATCCTTCAGTGAGAAAACAATACAATGATTTAGTCAATTATCAGTCATTTACATTGTGGATGCCATCAAATAAAATACCTTAAAGCCCTGCAGAAGCACCTGTCCTCCCAGCTTGCATGCCTGCTGATTGGGGGTCCGGGCTATGACAGCAGAAGAAGTCCCTTCTGTGGTCTTGCCAAATGGTCCAGGTCTGGGTCCGAATGCATCCATAAGGAAGAAGCCCAGCTGCACCAGCCCCTGGGTCACATGATCCCAACCAAACACACTGCACAGGCAGAGGTGTACAAGTTATGTGTCGATGATCAACCCCCATCTTGTTTTCATGATTCACGTGAGAAGATAGAATAGTGAATCTAATAGCACAAATTGTCATAATTTAGGCCCAGAACATCATATCAAACATGCAAAGTTCTTCCGTTAAAGGGTTAATTGTCCTGACACTGACCTGTTCTTGACTGTGTCCAGTATCATCTGATCCAAACTGCAGTGCCCAGGCAGGAGGTCCTGCAGGAACTTGGACCCCTGCTGCAGCTGCTCATCCTTGAAGCTCTTGATGATTGACCCCTTCAAAAGGTCAAACACCTAACCAAACCAGAGAGAGGATGAATGTACAGAAAAGGTAAAAATCGAGAAGACTCCAATGACAGAAACATGTAGTTTTCTCACCTGCTCTTCATAACGCTGGATGCGTGCTACCGAGAGCAACAGGGCAACGCTGAAGGGGCATAGATCCCCATAAGACGTCTGCAGAAATGCAAGTCTAGATTTATGGCATACTCTTCATCGTAAAAAGGAATTTACAAAAATAACCACCAGATGAGTTGTACATAACCTTAAAGCTTTTAAGAAATTCTCTCCCGAGTTCGTGGTCGAGTCGTATAGCAAAGACTATGTGGAGGATAGCAGTGCCCTCCACATGCCTCAGCTGGTCCTGTGGAATGGACTGGACCTCTAGATCCAGGCTCCTGAAGCAAGGGGCCGTGAAACAAACACAAACAGTCATGTGAAGTAGGCATTACGATACAGAGTGAACACAGTATGTTCCACTTGCAGTGTATGAGCCACTCACTCTCCGTGTTTCTGCTCCTCTTCCTGGCAAACATCTTGTTCCTTAAAATACGATATGATTCCATCCAGGACCTGTTTCTTACAACCCTATCAGACAGAGTGCAGGGCAGACATTTAGAGCCTTAAAACTAGGAAAAAATATGATTACCTGTTGTTCACACAAACACACCACACACATGCACAATTATGCACACACACACACACCTTTGCAGATAGAAGCAGCAGTTGATAAACCAGTGGTGGGATCTCCTGCAGATCCAACTTGGTGAACATCCTCACTACTTTCTCCACCACAAACTGCAACTCCTCTGATGACAGAGGCACATCCCTAAAATGAGGCAGACAAACTAGTATTAGCAGATTAAAACATTAATCACTGTAAAACATTATGATAACAAGAAAAAGTGAAAAAAAACGAATACAGTTGAATAGTCTCTGAGAATGTCAAAGGTGTTACCTGAACATGGTTGTCAGGTGGATGACGCATTGTGGGTCCCATCTGCATGACAATAAAAGCAAAACTTCTATTACTATTCTTAAAAATCCATATGAAATGGTTTGGACTCAGATAAGTTCTCTCCTCGAGGGGATCGGTCATATCGTCATTATCATATGTACTCAAGAACGGCTTAAATAAATATATGTCAAATGTACAGATAGTTTGAAATATGAGATGTCCTCACCTGCTCGAGCAGAGGCTGTTGATCAGCTGTTTCTTGTATTCTTCGCCACTGAGTTCACCTAACGTTATGATAAAATAACAAGCAGCCACACAAGACAGAAAATCATCACATTGTAATTTGCATATTGAGATGATGATGTTTTTGATATTAAGTTAAACGAGAACGTTCCCAGCGCTAGTAAGGTGCACTCACCTTCACCATAAGACAAGGTTTCACATGCTGAAAGGGCCGTAAGCACAGTAGGGAATAGCTCCAGCGATTTCCCGCTGCCCATTTTCCCCACCTTAATGGCTTCAACAAAAAGAGACGCTAGTTTCGCAAGAGAGGCTCCGGGCAGCGTCTGAGTCTGTGTAAAACAAGTAAGAGGCAAACATGGTTATAAGATACACAAACAAAGAGAAAAGGATGTATGTTAAGACATGTTTATAATCCAAAATGTGCTAAAACCGATAGGACCGCAACTCAATACAGGATGCTGTAAACAAAAACGTGTTTGGATTAAAAAGGAAAAGATGAGAAATGTAGCAGTTTAGAGGAATATGTGCATGTCGCAAAACAGTGGTTATAAAATCACTAGGTTTGTAATAATTTCTCAATTTTAAGATATTTTAGCATTATGTTGAGGTAATGGTGATTCACCCATGTCTCATATACTCATATTCATAGTAGCAGTTAGCTTTGACTGGCTATTTAACTTCTCATTCAAAGACTTTTGGAGCCCAGTGCAACCACAATCCTGCCAGCTACCAGGAATATTTTTGCAAATATACGTCAATACTTGTGACTTCCCTCTGACGAAAGAGACATTTTTTCTTATTAGTAGATTATACCTCCAGCATCAGCAGACCAATGATATCAGCTGCCACCTCAGTCTGAAGGTCCCCAGACTCACACAGAGGGATGCAGTGTTGATACACAAAAAGTCTGCGACTTGACCCTTCAGTGGAATCGGATGGGGAGCCTTAAAAAGAGCAGACAAGGCCGGTTATGTAGACGTGAGGTATGATAGTGTAAGTCATAATGAGTAATGCTATTAAATACCACTAACAGCAATTGACACTGTGAGCTTACCTTTAAATATGCCTTTAATCATGGCACCGACATTCTTGCCCTTCAGTGAGCCACTGTTTATCACAGTGGTTAGCTAAAGAGAAGATATTACAGAGAGTGCCAGAGTTGTGTTAGTTTTTATCAATGAGATTATAACGTGGTTCGCCAAATTGACAACATGACGTTGCGTTACCTGGTCATCTGTAAGCGAGGAAAGGTACTTCTGAAGTTCAGCGGTAGTGTCCCCATCGGACAGCGTGACGATCCTGTCCATTGCAGCCTTCATGACTTACGGGCAAACCGACAGAAGCGGCTGGGAAACGTTCCGGTAGAGTCGGGATGAAACGCCCGTTCGTTGTCAACCTCCGCGAGCTCGTTGTTAGGGCAGCCAACGTGAAACGTGAACCAAACGTGAGAAATGAAACGCACAAACGAAAGGTTAATTACCTTTTGCCGTCTTCGACGAACGTTTGGCTAATTGTGATGCTGGACATTAGATTACATTAAGTCAACTAGCGAACTGAAGACGCTCACATATTACGAAGTTCCCGCCAGCGCACACTTCCTGTTTTGCTTTGTGGTTGCCACATTCGGCTCAGAGTATCCTCCAACGCATTCAACACAATATTACATTATGCCATAAAATCCAAATAGTAACTAAAAACGTGTGTTATTGGAACGTGAAATGATTAAAAAAGAGAAAGGTGGATCCCAAAATGTATGTTTGAAATATGTATTTAAATACTTTATTTCTTCAGACCTGGCAACCCGGTTTAATAGGCCCTCTGACAAGCGTAATTAAAGTTGACGTTCTTGAAAATCCGTATTTCGGGCATGTGTTTCACTTTTTGTCTTGGCTGTGTTTGAAGGTTTAACGAACTAGTAAGATATAAAGCTACGGATGTTTTGTTTAATTCCTTGAAAGTTCGTCGATACATTATCATGTTTTGTTAGCAACTCAACATAATAGCCTATACTTTCGTCGCGTCTCCTTGTGTTGCATCATGGCAATACATTATCCGTGCACCCTGAATAACATTAGCTTACTAGTTATAACTTTTTGCAATTTCCTTGCCACATGTCGCTGCTGTCAAATTATGATGGACGTAAACATGTATCTCATTTTTATTTCCCGATATTGTGCCTCCTCGATTTCTTTTCCCCACAAGAGATTCGAGCGCAGGAGACGAGGAAGAGCGCCCCAAGCAAGTGATCATCGCTCCCCGAGGCGCATTAGTAGAATAGGGATGTCCTTAAAATACAGCGATACTGTGATTGATTTCCAGTTCACATGTCAATATGATCAGCGTTAGGTTGGATATTTCAATTTAATACTCTCTGGACAGTCCAGTAGGAACAGCGCGGGCCAGTGGCGCAATGGATAACGCGTCTGACTACGGATCAGAAGATTCTAGGTTCGACTCCTGGCTGGCTCGTTCCTTTTCTTTTTCTTTTTTTTTAAATGTTTTATTGATTTTCACAGTTTTTATCCCGCTAGGGAACAGGATTCACACATGTATGAGGGCATTTTACAGAAATTTAAAACCTCATTCCCCACCCCACCAATTGTAGGGTTACAGGCTATGGAACTTTTACAATATATTCAGGAGACAAAAATTACATTCAGGTAATGTAAAGAAATTTGGAAATTAACATTAACAGAGTGCGAAGTAATGGTTAAAGGACAACAACAAAACAACAACAAAAGAGGTGAGAAAAAAACGGGAAAAAAACAACAATAACAAGGGGAGGGGAAGGAGGGGGGGGGTGCTCACTGTTGCTCTGGAGCGGATCTACCCTAGTCTACATCGGGAGGTTCTTGTAAGGAGTCGTAATATTCTAGAAAAGGTCTCCATACTTTACTGAAGGTTTGGGAGGAAATTCTGAGGGTATATTTGATTGTGTCAAGTGTCAGGAAATACACGACATCTATGATCCAGTGGGGGAACTGCTTCCATCTTAGAAGGCTCAGACGTCGAGCAAGAAGCGTTGTGAAGGCTATGATCACTTTGGCTTTTTTGGTAAACGGATTTGGACTTCCTCTGGAATTAAGCCAAAGAGTACGCAAATTGGGTCTGGGTCAAATTGAGCCGCAAACATCTCACCATAAGCTTTAAAAATACCTAACCAAAAGTTTGCAAGTTTAGGGCATAGCCAGAACATGTGCAACAAGTCTGCTGGCTGGCCTTTACATCGAGGACATAGCGGGTCAGAGTTAGGGTACATGTTTGCCAGTCTAGCATTAGAGTAATGCGCCCTGTGTACCACTTTCCGCTGTATTAAATTGTGTTTAGCGGATGTAGATGATGTGTAAATCAAGTCTAAAATAGAGTCCCATTGGTCATTTGTTATAACCACTCCAAGATCGGAGTCCCAGGCCGTTCTTACAATTTCCAAGGAGTGTGGGTTGATATCATTAATGAGACCATGACTTTGGGATATCAATCCTCTACTACAGGGCTATTCAACTTCAGTAGCAAGTGGGCCGAATAAGAAAATCAAGGGGGGGTGAGGGCCGCACAGAATATTGATCAGACATTCGGGTAATACGGTTCAGTGACGAGTGTATAAATATTCAGTTATATATGAACACGATAAGGTTAGTAATGTACTGTTCATAAGTTTTACTATTTACACAACGTGACGGCTTAGCACGCAAAAGTATTCACTCACCGGCTAGCCCAACCAACCTAAGCTAAGAAAGGGTAGTGTCACCGAAGTCCTTGTTATGGTTGCCGAGGAGTCTCACACTGCCGGTTGAACGTTCTGAATGTTCTCCAAGAAGGAAGCCGCCTCGTCCGGGGTATTGAACTCGTGCCTGGTTCCATCGACGATCACTTGCAGCTTAGCCGGGAAGATCAGGCTGAATTGGTAGCCTGCCTTCCTCAGTGCGGATTTGACGGGGGAACAGGTAGCTCTCTTCTTAGCCACTTCAGCGCTATAGTCGGCGTACATATGAATTTCCGAGCCCCTGTAGGACAAGGGACCTTTCTCTCTTGCCAGCTGCATAAAACGTTGCTTCGTCTGGAAGTGATGAACGCAGGCGATGAAGGACCGAGGCGCGCCGTCCGCTCTCCTCTGGATAGCGTTCGCGCCGAATAATTCCTCGATGAAGGATTCAATGAATCGTTGGTTGGGTGCCCTCCGCTCTCTCGGGTATGCCTGTAATACGGATATTGCATCTCCGTGATCGTCGACCTTAAACTTCAGTAGCTCGTTCTCCTTCACGAAGCTGCCGACCGCGGCCTCCAGTTTAGTTATTCTCCCCTGAAAATCGTTCATTGACGTCTCAATGGCTTGAATTGTCTGGTTGTGTCTGGCAATAGTGGCGTGGTTGGCTGAAATTTGAGCTGTCAGAGTGATGATTATCCGCTCCTCCATACCGGCGAGTAGTTTCCGCACGTCAGCGAGGGAGAGCGCCGTGCTGCAGCCGTGGCCGTCTCCATGTGTCGCATCGCCGCTCGCTAGGTCCGATGCTAGGTCGCCATCATGGACTTGCTTACTCTCGCTTTCGGTTTTTTTCCTCCTCTGGCTGCGTTGGGGTTAACCATGTTGAACTGAATACAGTGTACCCCTTAGCAGAAGTACGTTTTAGAAGCTGGTTCTTCAAGTTTGTATTGTAATTATAAAAGCAAATGCCAAATAAATGTAAAATAGTGACAGAGACCTTCCGACGAGCTGCCTACTCCGCCATGCGCCAAACCGGAAGTCCTTCCTTTTCTCTTTCAGTCAAATAACTGAGAACTATGATTGAGAGGTATATATTCTATTAACACACGTTATAATTAGATGGTCATATGCCGTGAGGCGGCCACTCCCCACACTCATAGATAGAGCTATATTGCCTCCCTGTCACCTGTGAATCAACTAATTATCTTCAATTGAGCAATCAACATCTCAGAGTCAATTTGCTTCGCTCTGTAAAGGATTACCAACATCTCGAAATTAAGTCAATTCTTTACAGCTACGGGCAAATGCCTTGAGGCAGATTGAATGCTACCATTAGCTCCCATCACAGCATAATGTGTACTTTTTTACTCCACTACATTTATTGTATATCTTTAGTTACTAGTAACTTTGAAATGTGATGTACAAAACACTGCATATGCTTTGTATATTAATTGTTATAGATTTAACTAAATTGATTGAATGACTGAATGCTCACCAGCATTGTGTCATTAGACTGCTTTATTGTCAGTCCGTTAATAGATTAGCTCTCGCACAATCTGTATATTTACCATTTTACCACCTTTTACTGGACTCTAAGTTACTGAATGGCAGCCTTATACACAATCTGTATTTGTTGATCTATCTTCAATTTATATTTTAAATGTATATGATTGTCTACTTGCAGAGGACACTTTTGATCCTGTAGAAAATATTTCTCTCACCACTGGTCCCAGGTGTGACACAACCTGTGTTATAATACTTATAATAATAATAATAATGTCATAGCACGTTTGAATTCTTTATTATGCCTTACTTTTGACTATAATGAGTCTGGTATGTTATCCGTCATGTTAATATCAACAGAACAAGGTGATCGTGATTGAATATAACTGAGATAATATCATGTACTATAATGTATACCGCTGCCTTAGGTCATGTGTTAATGGTTTGTCCATTTTGTCTCTCACAGCTATTTTATTTGGTGTTTCACTGTTTTCTTTATATTTACTTCTTTTTTAAACACCTATATAGAACCTCGCTTTAGGAGAGGGGCAGATGGCAAACTCAATTGATGCAAATCCCCATGTTGTTTATTCTTCCCTCGAACACTGAACCTGCCAGTGGCCCCATCTGTGTTGCTGCCCTACCTTGGAGCGTTCATGGCAAGACCATGTGCATTGAGCTCATAAATGGAATAGCCTGTTAACTCATTTTGTCACTAGATGTGATAAAACTAGGTTAATGGCGCTCCTAGAGATTGTGGTTACTTTGGAGGGTCAAGACAAATAAATAACTGGATGGAGTATGTGATATCAAATGAATGACACTATATAATATGCAAATGTGTCAATCATAATTATGGGATCTGTTAAGTGATCTGGAAGGAATCCAGAAAACATCAAGCCCCCACCAAATAAGTTAATGTAAGCAAGGATACAGCTTGGAGAATGGAGAAGATGAGAGGAAGCATCAAGGCCTGAGGACTGCTCAGGAATGCGGACAGGGGTTGGGTTAACCAACACCCAACATGGAGAAAGTTATAATGATCAACAGAACAAGGTATTGTCCAATCTATGAACTAGAAGATTTTGATTGTATGAATGTGCTAAATGTAATGAATGAATATTCATTGGGTTTAAAACGATACAGATTTGTAAATGCTGATAACAATATTGTTGATAGTGTCCCTGCAGGAGATGAACAGGCCCAGTGTGTTTGAATACAGGTGGACTGCTGCACACAGATAAAGACACTGCACACAAGTCCCCAAAAGACTGAATCACTTTAGAAAGTCTTTACTTTTTGAGCCGTTAAATGTAAACCAAATTTGTTTGGTTTGCTTTTTGCTTTTAAAACATTAATTTAATAAATAACACATGTTATGTCTTGTGGCACTTTTCATCTCAATGGTCAGTTTTTGAACACCACAATGTATTGAAAAAATACAAATACTTTTTTACTCTTCACGACTATATATTCTGTTACACACACACATCATGTAGAATTACACACAGTAGTATTGTAGAGGGGAGCACGCCAAAGTCCTATGACATTATTCGTCTCTAACAAAATACCGCATAGTGGTCCTCCTTGTTGGTGTTATGCCCCCCCCACACACACACACACGCACACACACACACACACACACACACACACACACACACACACACACAGTGTATAACGAAGACACCACTAGTCGAGGAAAGGGTTCAGAGTGCGTGCGCTGATGTGACGTCGACAGAGAGGTCTCTGCCCATGCTCACGAAGCTCCGCCAGACTGCAGCTGATCGATGTGTTGTAGTGATGTAATGTTGCCCGCTTGGTGACTACGAATGGCGGTCTGTGCCAGGCTGTGCGGAGTGGGTCAGTCGCGGAAGTGCCGCCGACGACAGCGGCACAACCAGCAGGATCAGGGAAGCGATTCCGACATGGACGAGGAGGAAGAGGAGCAGATCGTGGGTCAGAAGCAAGGCGACGGCGGAGGCGCAGGCCCGGACCGCGGCGGCGCCACTGCAGGGCCGAGTATCGCTTGTGAATATGGCAGCGCTCATGTCAACAGAGGCGGCTCTCTGGATCGCCCGAGCACCGGACCTCCGCACCCGCAAACGTTGGCGGAATTACCGCCGGAGCTTTTAGTGGAAATATTCTCCTTGCTCCCCGGAACCGCACTACCAAACGTTGCCCTCGTAGGCAAGAAATTCAGACAAATCCTCAACACTGAAACCATCTGGAGAAGGCGGTGCATGGAAGGTAAATATAGTGATTGCTGCACATAAAGATCCTTCACAACGTGAAAGATCTGAAAGATGTCAGATAAAGCGCGGAGACGTGTTCAAGTGCGGCTGCACGTGTGGAGAGTGAGACCAAGCCATGAGACTCCTTTTCGTGATGGGTTATTTGTGTCGGGCTCTGGTTGCTCGACGTGTTCCTCTAAAAGCCTTTCTATTGATCTGGACCATCACATGCATAATGATGCATTAGCGTTACCCCAGCTGTAACACCCGGAGCACGGCCTCTGACTGTCATTAGTCAGCCATTCTGTGGGACTGATAAGATGCAGGTGACCTCACCTTTTGGGGGCCTTGAGCATTATTTTAAAACCCCTTTTTGTTGTGCCTATGCACTATTGCAAGTCTGAACAAATATGTCTCATAACCTGTATCGGACACAAATACTACATAACAATATATACTGCTTATTTTTTATCAATCTCAACCTTGGAACTGTACCTCCAGCTGGCTGCTCCATGCACGTTCTGCTCCACAGCTCTCAGTATATTAATCTGCCTATAACACTGTTCAGTTGACGTTTCAGTGTCGATCGGCCATAATGTGTAAACACCTCAATAACATCATGTAATATTGTTTATGAATAGCCTTAAAGTAAATGCAATGTTGAACTTATGTATGTGTTTTCTCTCTGCAGAGTTTGGTATGAAGGACGATCTGAGGAAGATGGAAGTGGGAGGCGTATCTAGCCGGGACCTCTATGTTAAACGTGAGTTAGACCGCTGATTGAACAGCTCTCATGTCACCCATGAATAGATCGCATGAAGTATTTGGTACATTCCTTCTCCATTAGGTCACCATGCATTTGGCCCTTTATATTGCCTTGTGTATATTGTGTAGATGGGTCACCCTAATGGTTGTGGTACGCTGCAGAAAGGAAACAGTCCCAGAAACTGCTATTTTGATACGAATGAATGTGGTTTCTCTGTTCCTCAGTTGTTTCTCAACATAGATATAGAGTTTATTTTTGAAATGCCAGTTGCCATAAAACATGCCAGACACGTGTTGGCTCTCTCGAGTAGATTAGTTGAGTACATTACTGCATTCACTAGAGGGCTGCGTTGGGCTGAGTCTATGGCTGCTCTGCACATGCCTGTGTTTTGCCTGTCCAGGTGTCAGCCCTCGGGTGAAGTCTGGGCGCTTTATCTAACTCCTCCTGGACTACGAGCACATGGCCTATAGAGACGTGTACACCTGCTGTATGTACATGGGCCTCAACGTGGATGGCTGCTGCATGAGGGGTTGTGTGAGTGGGACTCTTATTAATTTGTGAGCAAACAGCTGCAGCATTGTTTCTCATCACTTTTGAACGTTAAACAATGTGACAATTCTCCTCGGCGCTGTTTGCTTTCATATTAAGTGTCTTGGTCGGCTGTAGCTCATGGAGAGTGGTCGTCCCGTAACCGCAACGCACCCGGTCCGATCTCGCTCTCCCCATGTCGAAGTGTCCTTGAGCAACACTCATGCTCGGGGGAACCAGGTTATTTAGTGTGTTGTGTATTATGTTTGGACTTCACATCTCATAGTCTCTACCCTGACAGACATTAAACAGAAAGTCAGGCTTCAACATCTCCTCCTGTGTTTGTGACGATGGACAAAGTAGATTTTGGTAATACATGATGGTTGCATTACTGAAACTGATAAGTATGGTGTGATATTGTGCTCTTGTTGCAGTGCTCCACCCATACAGACATATCTTGGGCTTATGGCAGCCTGACATAGGGCCTTATGGGGGATTGCTCAACGTTGTGGTAAGAAGTGTTTCTCAATCAAGACATCTGCGTTTACTCAGATTAGATACAATGACAAAAGTGTAAAGTGTGTTGACCGCCTCCTGCATGTCATTTAGGATGCAGCAATATTTAGCAGATACTAAGTAATATCATTTTAGGATCATTTAAAAATCTTATTTATTCAAAGTTTTCTTTTAATTCAGGTGGACGGGCTGTTCATCATCGGCTGGATGTATTTGCCGCCTCATGACCCCCGTGTAGAGGATCCCATGAGAAGACGGCCGCTCTTCCGTATCCACATGCGGGAGAATGAAAAGACTTCTGTGGAGTGTATGTACGGACACAAGGGTCCACACAAAGGGGACATACAGGTGAGCGCTCGCACAGCACACACACTGCACCAAAGAAATGAACTGCTCTACATCCTTTGGAATATGTGTTCACACAGTTTAGGAGAAGTATGTTATCCTTTTAATATGTGCCATAATTCTGTTATTTCAAGACTGGGAAGAAGGATGAATTCTCAACAAAGTGTAACCAGACCGATTACCACCGCATGCCAGGGGGTAGACAGGAGGTGAGACAACTGTTACTACCTGAAACCTGTTCGAACTATTCGCTTATATAGCTTGTGTTTTAAAAGCCCAATATACTATCATCACTTCAAAATTGAAGGACTTTTTACATCATTCTACTGATTTCTCTAACTTGTTTGTAGGAGTTCAGGACGTGGTTGGAGGAAGAATGGGGACGGACACTTGAAGAAATATTCCATGAGCACATGCAGGAGCTCATCCTCATGAAGTTCATTTATACTAGTCAATACGAGTACGAGTCTCTTCCTTACATCACACTTTTTCTAAAGCTGACATCGACAGTTTTGCCCTCAGTAGCTCTTATGCTGCCTTCACACCGAAAGTGTTGTGAATATTCACAATGCTTTTGATGTGAAGGCAGCATTATTGTTTCAACAATTCTTTCCAGAATAATTGAGAGTTTAGATTTTTACTTGTTGGTAAATGTATAACGTGTCCATGTAGTTCAGATGGCCCTGGATGAGGTGAAGCTCTGGCTCAACATTTTAATCACTTATCTCAATATTGATCTAGTTCATCGTATGACGGGTTGTGTTGCATATTATGGCAGATCTTCAGGGAAATCAAAACACTAAACAGTGGCAAGATGAAATGTTTACTATTGCTGTTGGCCTCCTTTTAACAGTAACTGCTTGACATACCGGAGGATCTACCTGCCGCCTGTGATGCCCTGTGACCTTCTGGACCCGGGCCTCTTCAAAGGCACCTACGGCAGCCACGGCCTGGAGATCGTCATGCTCAGTTTCCACGGGACCTCTGCGAGAGCCACCAAGCTCACTGTGAGTTAGTGAATAATCATTATAAGAAGCTGTGCTTGTCTTTGGCTTGCTGCAATGTTCTCTAAACAACAAATGAATCATTCATGTTTATTTGATACGGAAAGAGTATAATTGTACTCCTTCTCGCAGGGAGACCCCAATGTTCCTGCAGGGCAACTCACTTTAGATGTTGACCTGAGCCGGCCTGTAGTCCTCCCAGACTTGGAGCACCAGCGCAGCATAGAGGATCTGTCCCGGCTGGTTCTGGGGATACATGCAGAAGTCCAGAGAGAAGAACAGCAACAGGCCAAGGACACGTCTGCCACAGCCAGAGGTGTAGCAGAGGGGGCCTGTGGTGATGCCAGCGTAGCAGAAGGGGTGGAGGAGGACCGTGTGACCTGTTCAGACCGCTGCCAGCCCGGCCCCAGCAGCAGGACCGGTCTTCCTGAAGCCCAGCCCTTTGTCCTGCCCCTGGGAGTTATGGCTCGCAACGAGGTCTACCCTCGCACCTGTAGGAAATGGTAAGAACTCTGTATGGAAAGTGCATATCGTATACATTTCACAGAGTACGTGTGGATTGGTTATTGCTACCTTTGGTTCACTAACTGTGACGTTAGACGCATGTGCTTATTGTTCCTGAGCTGTTATAAGCTTGTATGTCGTTTGAAGTTCATAGTCATCAATCAATGCTTGTTAGTATTTGTGTTGCCGTTTTCAAGATCAGGATATTTAATTAAGAATCTAAAAAAATATAAGGTTGATTTTGGCATCCACAATTAATTGCAATCTGCGAAAGAAAAGTAACTGCATACTTCTTTTTTCAATTGGTTGCAAGCTGTGGTGTCACCCTTCAAGAACATACATTGATTTCACTCATGTTTGAAGATGGATGTGGATAATTGTGATGCAACACTGTTTCTATCACAGTTGTTTAATCCACAAGGACGTCTGTGCTTGAAGGCTTTAAGACTAATAGCCAACGTGGTTTATCAAGAAATATGACCACAAATAAGTCAAAGAGGAATAAAAAGAAAAGATAGAGCAACTAAAATAATTTCACAGAAACTGAAATAATCTCTCATCAAGCACTTTGTATAAAGCAGAATTATTGAATTTAGCAACTCTCTAGCCATAGCTGATATTAGCATGGATTACCACCAAGTAACAAACTGGTAATGATGGTCTTACTCAACACAACACAAACTATCTCCTTCACATCAACATTGCCACACAACAGTCAACCAGTCCACATACTTTGAAGTAACCTACGCACCCAACAGGTACGGTCAAAGTCCTTTCCCAGAGACGACAGGGGGCGGTGCTGAATGCCACTGGGATTTACCAAGCCTGATTGGGCTGGAGCGGCCTGGATGATTACAGGGCTTGTTCACTTCACGCCTTTTGTACGAGAGCTTACTAAAAATCTTTATGGAACACATTATTTACTAATTTAAAAAATTGATGTGCCTTCTTTTCAGCTTCTACGGTACAGGCCTGATCGCTGGGCACGGCTTCACAAGTCCAGAGCGCACCCCGGGGCTTTTTGTGCTGTTTGATGAGGACCGCTTCGGCTTCATCTGGCTGGAGTTGAAGTCTTTCAGTTTCTACAGTCGGCTGACGGACAACCTAGCTCATGCGTACGCCCCAAATATGGAGCGATTTGAGGCCATGCTGTGCAGCATGCAGTCCTGGACATCTTGATGCACCATATTTTAAATGACCCCCCACCAACTTCACCCCGCCCCACCCACAATACAATGTATAAAAAACAACCATTTTAAACAAATCACCTCCTGCTGTCTTTTGAGTCATGAGCTATGACATACCACGAGAGCTCATGAACGCACTTTTCAACATTTTATCGGTACATTTCACAAACATTGAGTTTTGCCGTCTAATTAAATGAGTTCTGTTCCACCTGATCTAGCACTCTTAGACTCCTGTTCCCATGCAAGCATTTTAAAAGGCCCCCCCCCCCCCCCAGTCGCTGTTTATCGCCTCACCTCAGTATGACCTTCAACCTCTAATGCAGCATGAACACAGGTCACATTAACCTATCTTTATTTATTCCCTGCAGGAGAACAGGAATGATATTTCACACTGCTTATTATAAATCAAACTGTACGTGCCTGATTCTAAAACCATGTCTGTACTTGATGATGACGATAAGGTGCCCAATGTATTCTACTATAAAGCATTATTCTGAGTTCAGTGCCAAACATATTGAACTGCATGCTGCTTTTTATTTAGATCTAATCACATCTTACTCATAACCATTATCTGAACAGGATGTTTTATTCTCATTAAACAGCATGCCTTTCTTTTTGGTTGTTTTTGCTTTAAAAAAAGTGTTTTCTTTCTTTACCACTCAGTGAAAACCAGGACTTAAGTATCCATGTGTATAAACAAAATGTATGAAATTACATTAATTTTAGCAATTTGTTTTGGAAAATACTGAATGAGTTTTACAACTGGGCAAGTGTGTCCCCATTGACGAGAGGGTATGTTGTCTTTCCATTCCATTATCCAAACCGCTTATCCTTCTTTAGGGTCACGGGGAGCTGGAGCCAGTCCCAGCTGACATTGGGCGAAGGCAGGGTGGGATGTTGTCTTATCAACTGAAAACACTCGATACATCAGCCAGTGCGGGCCCTTTTAACTTGAGATCGGCATATAATCTGGTCCTACATAAAACACACCTTTCATGTCACCCCACCTGAAATGCTGTAAGTTGGTGGAAAGATGTATTGTACTGCAATATAATAACATCACCTTCTCATAAACTCAAAGTTAAACAGTTCACGTGCTTATAAAATGATCTAAAACAGAAACTTCACTAAATGTTGAAATGTATTGCATTTGTTGTGTTTTAATGGCTGACCTAACATTTGCCTGGCTTTCTACTTGCAAAGCTATTCCCTCCAGTTTTCTCTTCAATTCATTTTGAACCTGAGACCAGGCTAAACATTACACTAACCAACGGCTCAAAGTATTAAGTGAGTGTCCGTCTCCTTACGGCCTGACGGGGCGCTCGGTAGCTCTCAATCTACAACTGCACTTTTTCTGAGCAGTTTGGTGAATCATTTAAAACCACTGGCCAGCACTTTTATATCAGACAGCAGCTTTACTAACATTTGCACACACACAAAGCGTCTGCTAAAGCATTATATATTGTATTACTTGTTAATTCAGTAGAACTGTGTTATACATTCTATCTGTGAGCCCTTTGTGCGTGGCCCATTAATGATTTGCCTTTGAAAAAATGAAATGTTGCTTTCTAATATTTTCCAATGCAACACGTCTGATTTTGTGGGTAATTAATTCAGTTTGACCAATTGAACTGCTCACAGACTTCAGGGAGCTTTTCAGTTTAAGCGCTCTTCTCAGTATTAAAAAAATACAAAACTGTCAAATCTGTTGCACGCGTCCTCCATTGCTGCTCAACTTGCTCCTAAAAGTATTCTTTCCTTCCAGTGCCAGTTGTATTTTTCATGGTGTGATAAATGTGCCATCCCTTTACACAACAGCCCTGTTGTCACAACTTGCCGGGGAGCCACGGAAAAATAAGACTCAAATGCAGACTGGCAAAACGAGGAAGTCAGATTTCGGAAACAAAAGCTCTTTACTAGGCAACGATTAGAGACAAACCTACAAAGACAAGAGTTTGACACAGAACTAAATACACAGGGCAACACAGAACTAAATACACAGGGCAATGAGGCACAGGTGGAAAGGATGAGGGCGGGGTCTGCAATCACACAGGAGGGCGGCACACAATGAGGGAGGAGTCTGAATACAAGTCTGCAGTCGTGTACTTTGAATTGAGAAACGGCCGCAGACTTGTGTTCTTCTGGAGTCTGTTCTTGGGAGTCCAGACTTCGGAGGACGGGAGAACGGTCTTTCTGCGATTGGAACAGTAGCTGACTTTGATGACGTCACCACATCAGCTGTATCAACAACAGTAGTATTTATAAAAAGTCAACTTTCAGTAGTTTATTTTCTACTCCGCTACTGTTTCCGGTTGCTGCTGAAATGCATTCTGGGATATATGCTGGCCAGTCTCCTCTGATGCATCCTCCGGAAAGTGGGAGGATCAAGTCACATCCAGGCATTTTGACTGTGCTTTGCGAGAAGCAAACTTTGAATTGGAACATGTACCCGGGCTGAGACTGATAAAGTAGAGGAAAGGACGCACAAGTACGCAGACATAAAAGTAGACATGGAGTTGCCGCAGATTAAGGTAAAATAAAAGAATCCTGATCCAGTGAGTGAGTTCTATGAGTACACAGTTGGAAAATACGTATAGCATGTGCAGGTTTTCACTGATGGATCTCTGCCATTTCAGTCCCTAGCAAAAATTATGAAATAAACAAACGCACTTCGGATTTTCTGGCTTTGTATTCAGTTGAATTGTACGCAATAGTATTGGCTTTAGAGTGGATTGAGGACTAAAGACCAGGCAAAGTCCTTGTGTGCAGTGACTCCATGTCGGCACTCCCCAGTCTGAGGTCGGGTCTGTCCAATACTCGGCAAGACCTGCTGTTTAAAATATTGATAATGCACTGAAGAGCCGTGGAGCAAGGCATTGAAGTTGTATTTTTATGGGTGCCGGCCCATGTAGGTATCCGAGGGAATGAGAAAGTGGACAAACTAGCCAAACAAGCACTAATGGAAAACAGAGTACAAGTAGATGTGAAGTTATCTAAAGCAGAGGGAAAGGGCATCATCAAGGGAAATATCAACAGGGTATGGCAACAACAATGGGACCAGGGGACGAGGGGAGACACTTGTACTCAATTCAGAGTAAAGTGAGCGGGTTAAAAGTCAGGGGAGGAAATAGGAGGGAAGCAGTCACAATAGCAAGATTGAGGATGGGGCACAGCTATTTATGCAGCACACCAGAAACTCCCATACGTTGCGGAGAACCGGACTATGGAAGACTGGCCGTACCCGAACCGCCAACGGAACAGCGGGAACTGGAACCGGCACAGGGCCAAGGGCCCGGAGGGACTCCCACATGTTGTGGAGTAGCACATCCTGGGAGGCTGGCCGGACCAGAAGCTTGCTACTGAAGCTGCGGTAACCGGAGCTACTGGAGTCCGCTGAATCCATGTTTGGTCGGTTCGTACAGTCACGACTTGCCGGGGAGCCACAGAAAAATAGGACTCAATTGCAGACTGGCAAAACGAGGAAGTCCGATTTCGGAAACAAAAGCTCTTTTCTAGGCAACGATTAGAGACAAACCGACACAGACAAGAGTTTGACACAGAACTAAATACACAGGGCAATGAGGCACAGGTGGAAACGATGAGGGCGGGGTCTGCAATCACACAGGAGGGCAGCACACAAGGAGGGAGGAGTCTGAAACAAGAGACATGGGCCGTTTCTCAATCTGCGTACTTGTTCATCCTTTCCTCTACTTCATCAGTCTCAGCCCGGGTACATGTTCCAATTCAAAGTTTGCTTCTCGCAAAGCACAGTCAAAATGCCCGGATGTGACTTGCTCCTCCCACTTTCCGGAGGATTCATCAGAGGAGACTTGTGCGTACTCTGGCCAGCATATATCCCAGAATGCATTTCACCAGCAACCGGAAACAGTAGCGGAGGAAAAAATAAACTACTGACAGATGACTTCTTATAAATACTACTGTTGTTGAGTCACGGAATGTCATTTTAGGTTGTTTTGTTTATTCGACTGTAAAAAATAATTTACAATGAATAATTAGAATAAACTCAGGAGCAAGAACAGCTGATGTGGTGACGTCATCAAATAAGCAGCCGTTCCAATCGCAGAAAGACCGTCCTCCCGTTCTCCCGTTCTCCCGTCCTCCCGTCCTCCGGAGTCTGGACTCCCAGTATCAGACCAGACTCCAAAAGAACACAAGTCTGCAGTCGTGTACTTTGAATTGAGAAACGGCCAAGATGATTGACAGACAACAGCATGGAAACAGACAATGCACACAGAACTACCCAGAGGGTCTGGATGTAACACGTGTACTGTTGTCGAGTAAGAACTATGTCCACCTTACATAAGTGTTTGACCTCTCAAAGAACCCTGGGTCCACATTCTGTCTTTTTGTGTTCATCTGCACGAATTGTGAATTGAGTGGTTGGGCAATAGCGACTCACAGACAACACTCAGGTAAATCATATCACAATTTATTTTTATTTGACATTGGAATCCAATATTTGGCCAAACACAGATGGTATCTCATGACTTGCTGTCCTGCTACATAGTTCCCCTTGGGCTTTTTATATATTTTTAAGTATTCCCTGTGGCTATAAACCATTGATTCAAATTGATTTCCAACATACAGTGACGATAACAAGTGTTCATGCAAATAAGTTCTGACTCACTACTGCCACTGTTAAATGCAGCATTTTATTAAAAGTTCAGATGCAATTTGAAAATCGATCACATTAGTTGAACAAATTGATAACAATATTAATCATTCTTGTGGTTGAAGATGGAATCAATAAAAACAATTATAATGGGGGAGCAGTGGCTTTACAGCTCGTTGCGCTCCTCCTTCTCCTTGTGTTGTCGGATCTTCTCCGGGACAGTGCGAGTCAGGAAGACTATCCTGTCCTTCTTCAGGTGCTGACGAGTTACCTGCTCCTTCAAATCAATTGACAAGTAGTCCTCTTCTGCTCCATACTTTGGCCAGTGGGCCAGGCCTTCGCCATTAGGAGACCTACACGCCCACGCACAGGTTAAAACAAGTCTTGTCTCCATGTTAATTACAACCTGTGATGAGGGTGAATTCCTACCCTGTGCGAGCAAAGTTTCCCCAGTAGCTCATCACGGTTCTACTCAGCTGTTCCTCGTCCTCTTCGCATCCCTCTAAAATAATGATAATCTGTTAAAACACTTTGCACTCAGGAAACTCAGATCTCTGGAGGCCTACTGATGAAGCATTTTTTGTATCGACTTACCAGATAATTTGACATGGGTAGTTGTGAAGCATAATCCTAATACAGCAAAGATTTCATCTCCATGGTCGCTGCCAACAAAGCTTGGCCTTTTCGCCTGCATGGATTTGAGAGCATGCTGGTACTCATACAGGTACGTGGGGGCACCGGCATCTATTAGTAGAGGAATGTGATATCGAGGAATGGGATACAATAATACATGTATTGTGAATGTGTGTGACGGTAAGTTATTAACTTGAGTAAATAAAATACCTCTGTGAATATTAGCCACCTTAATGGCTGGGACGGTGAACATCATGTCTCCAATAATCTCAGTGAACCCATCTCTATTTTTCACACGATCTTCACCTCCTCCGATGTATTCAGCTGCTAACAATTCCTTGAAGAGCGAGTCTTCGGGCTGGAGAACACATCCGTCAGAGAAGTTTGAGCACAATCAAACAAAGAAAGACTGTAAAGTCGAGCACCGTTTGTCTTACATTGGGGTAGAACATGTTCAGCATGTTCGTGATGTGCTCCTTATCGATTCCCTCCGTCCAGTTTGGAGGAGCAAAGAACTAAAAAAGGAAGAAACACAACATTTCAGACGTGTGCCAAAGCAAAACAAAATCATGTTTTGATTCACAGATTTCAGTAGCGTTCAGACTTACATCACTCAGTAACCAGCCCCCTTCATCGTTATTGACGCCGGTCATGAATGGTATCGTGAGCAGTTCGTGTGCACCTAACAGCTCATCCGCACGTTTTGTCATGAAGACACCGTCGACATTTACAGAAATTCTCAATTGTTGAGTCTTTACAAGAAAATATACAAAAGAACTTGAGATAAATATGCATAGTTAAAATAAACATACAATTAGCTAGATTCCATCAAGTCAGTATATTAGTCTTGTGTATGATAGCTCACCTCCACAATACCAATAATTGTGTCAAGATCGACGTTTTTCATGCAATCCCCGATCATCTTTGTGTTTTCGATGCTACAGCCAGACATATTTGCAACCATCTGAGGGATTCAACCCAAAGTTTAAATGTTGCACTGAAAGATGTTTACAAACCAAAATAAACACACTGATAATCAACCTGCGTCACTGGGAGCGGCTCATTTTCCATGAGTACATCCATTGTAGAAGTGCCACTCTCAGCAATGGCACGGTGGACCAGGCCATCCGACAATGGGGAGAGAAGCTGTTGATTGAAGCAGCAGAAAAAATATATATTAAAGGTTCTGTGGACAGAAGAGACTCTGCTGTGAAATAACTGTGCACTACTTGCAAACATATAGTTGTTGATTTAAAGTGCGTTATCTGCAGATTGATCCTTACCAGAAGGGATACGCTCACTCCACCAGCAGACTCCCCAAATATGGTGACTAAATCTGGGTTTCCTCCAAAGTTATGAATGTGCTCCTGGATCCACCTCAGAGCTTGGACCTGGTCCAACATGCCAAAGTTCCCCGACATGTGCTCATCTCCAGTGCTGGATAGAGCATACAATTATAGTCTACACCAGATGAGTGACCCAGTTTGCAATTATTGTTCACATATCGGATTAAAAGCAGGAGAGTAAAATGTCAGCATGTTCAGTCAACCTGTGCTGAGTAATTTAAAGGTATTTTACCTGAGAAAGCCCAGAAGTCCCAAGCGGTACTGGATCAGAACCACAACCACATCCTGGTATGCAGCCAGGCCTGAGCCATCATATGTTGAAGCTGACCCAATGGTAAACCCTCCACCATGGATCCAGACCATGACCTGATGAGGCAATAAAATAACTTAATCTTTCCCACAGAACAAAAAGACCATTTTAATTTGTTTTTCTTTTCGAACTCGTACAAAACCTCAATCCAACTACATTAAACAAAGACTTTAAATCTGAAAAAACTGAACAGAGCATCAGTATATTTGCAGTCTGGTTCTAAATACGAGTGTTGAAGTTATATATTTGATATACGTATTCAGTTATTTTATTGATAAATAGTATTATTTAATCATTCAGGTTTATATTTGGAGAAGTAGGCAGGTACAGGACCGGCATGCACCTGGGTAGGCCCCTGTTTTTTTTTTTACCAGCGCAGGAGAGGCAGCATTAGCAGTTCCTTTGTTCTCTTGATTGTTTGCTTGTTTTGTTTAGTTTAATAAATGATGAAAAAACTGAATCCTGAATGGACAATGCTTTCTTTTGGCTGCGTAAACCACAAACCCATGGTGTGTCAGTGGCAATTTGATTCATGTTAGTTTTTGATTCATTGTACAAATGGCCACTACAACGAACATCGGTTCTTGTCCAGGCTCTGGTCATTTCGCGCCTCGACTACTGCAACTCCCTTCTGGCTGGTCTACCTGCTAAGGCCATCCGGCCTCTGCAGCTCATCCAGAATGCAGCTGCTCGACTGGTCTTCAGCCTCCCGAAATTCACCCACACCACTCCGCTCCTCCGCTCTCTTCACTGGCTACCGGTGGCGGCCCGCATCCGCTTCAAAACATTGGTTCTGGCGCACCGTGCTCTGAACGGATCGGGCCCCGTCTACATCCGGGATATCCTGGATATGGTCACACCGTACACCCCGGCACGTTCGCTCCGCTCGGCAACAGCCAACCGACTTGTGACTCCGTCACCTCGAGCTAATCACTCTACATCCAGACTGTTTGCTGTCCTGGCTCCTCAGTGGTGGAACCAGCTCCCCACTGACATCAGGACAGCAGAAAGTCTCTACATCTTCCGCCGGAAACTGAAAACGCAACTTTTCCAACTATATCTGGATTAAACACAGACTTGCACTTTGGTAGCACTTGAATGGCTCTTATTATGGTACTTTTGTAGTTTGACTATGTTGAGGAAATGTTACTTTCTGTATTCTTGTTGTTCTTAGTTTGTACTCTAGGTTGAAATGCACTTATTGTAAGTCGCTTTGGATAAAAGCGTCTGCTAAATGACATGTAATGTAATGTAATATTTCCATTATGGATTCTTCTCAATGCAATCATGCCAACTCCCGATGAATACTATTGAAAGTTATACAACGAATCATTTCAAACTGGCAGCAACTTACTGGGAGCTTGGTACCGACGGCTTTCTTTGCAGGAATGTATATGTTGAGGTAGAGGCAGTCCTCTGAAATCTCTGGGAGTTCGACCATCATATCAGCATATTTCTCAAGCATATCTTGAGATATCTTTTTATATTGAACACACCTGAAAAAGAGAATTTTTTTAACAGCGAGAACTGGACGTGATTTCTCCAACCAACAACAGAAGCCCATGAAAGCCTTACATGGGTGGCTGCTGGGTGGCGTCTCTCACTCCCTCCCACCGCTCTACAGGCTGAGGTGCAGCCAGTCTCAGAGCAGGGCCTATGGGTGGCTTGGCAAATGGGACACCCAGGTAGGCATGGACCCCGGCCTCCTTCCCCTTTACACTCACATACTGACCTCGGAGGCTCCCAAGCTTTGTGTGCACTTCTGGAGCTGTCAGGATATTAGGAATGGCTCAACATCGTAATGTAAAGCAGTTGATCCATCTAAGGTACATATATGCAAGTGACAAATATAAATCCTCCATGTACTAAACGTCTGGTTGTTGCTTAGTTTTTAGCTCTTGTTGCCACTGAAAAGTAGATAAAAACAGTATTTTACAGCATTGTTTTTAATACCATTCCTAATCTGATCCCAAAAGGAGGTCAGCAAAATAAGTGGCATGTAGTTTAACCGGACAACCCAGTTTGCTCTTTAGGTGCAGGGTTTCACCTTTCGACATCCTCGCAAATGTGACCAAAGATCACTTCGACACGAGGCGCAACGAAATGCCAGCAGCACGCATCAAGTAACAACATATTCAGATTCAGTCCGAAGAGAAATACATTCAAAGAAGATATTAAGTAACCTGAGCAGGTCTTTGTTATTCAGATTTAAAGTGCAGTCGGATCTCCGTCCAAAAGAACTGCATGCTGGTCGTTACTGTGTAAATCACTCAGTGTTCTCCTTCTTACCCGTGAGGTCTGCAGCCACATGGAGGAATATCACAGTGGTCAGAAGGAAACATGTTTGTTCAGCACGGAGGTTCATGGCAGCCGTCTTGGTGATTAGATTTCGACACTATTGAGTAAAGCACACCTCCCACAAAGCGTTCCCTTTTTGGCTGCTACCAAGATGACACGTGACTGCGTCGGGTTTATAGACAGCTAAGGGTCATGTCGCGAGAAAGAAGTTCCTTCATAGTACCCAATAACTGATGCAGCTGGCCAGAGGAACCAAGGGAACCACAACAAGTATGGGGAAAAGTGACATGCTTGACTTGGCATTAACTACTACCATATACACCCGCACATCAATCATTAAGCCCATGTAACTACAAGAGGAACACAATACAAACCAACAACATTAATGCAACATACATGTCCATCATATAATGGTGTAGTCCAGGGTATACGCAGGTATACGGCGTATACCCACTTATTTATCAGTCAGCATTGCGTATACCCACTTCTCAATCACCGCTGGTGCCTGGTGCGCATTATTTAGTAGTGCATGTGTCACTCACAGGCGGACCGCGGTCCGGACCCAGTCGCCGTTGTCTGTGGACCCTGGACCGAAATCCAATTATTATTTCCGAATTATTAACTGTTGATGGATCGCTTTTATTTCACCGGCGCAGCTCTTCCTGCCTTCGCGGCTCTCGTCCAGCGTCCACACACTCGACCAATCACATGTGTGTATTCCGTTAAGCCCCGCCCTCGACTCTTGTGCCATATTCACACACACCGAGCGACCGGAGAGAGATCAGATAGTTGAAAACAGCACGTGAATCAGAGACGTTATTTCACTTGGCGCTCCAACAAGAGAGACCGCTTACCCAGAGCCTTTAACCAGGAATGGAGAGACTGTTATATGTTCATTATTCCCACAACCAGTCAAAGAGCAGGACGACTCTTGTTCAGCGATATTAAAATCAGCGATGTGAAGCGCCACGGCGAGACAAAGCACACGGACCGACTCACATCCCAAATTAAGGCACAGAAAAATAATCCTAAAATCCCAATATGATCAGAACCCTAACATTAATTAATATGATCACAAAACCCTAATACATGAACTAACTGACCAACAATAATGTTAACAGAGGAGAAATTGACTGAAACAAGTGGTTCAATAACCAGGTAAAGTCCCTGCACACACATTTCTCTTTTTAGATGACAAGAATATAACATCTTGGCTCTTTTGATTGACATCATAAACAAATCTCTGACTGTAAAACTGTGTTTGCCTCATGTTGAATATATGTTATACTCATGCATAACACCACCTGTGTAGGACTAGTAATATTGCTCCACGTCATGTTATTTTTATAATAGTACCACACTCTGACCTACACTATGTTTTGTAAATTAGTTTACAAAAGAAAGAAAGGTCTATATGGACAACTTGCAAGGCAAGAGAATAGTTGTCCAGTTTTGTGTGGATGGAGTAAGGATAAGGAATAGTTCACTCAAATTGCATCATTATGTAGTTGTCTCTTACCAGTCTGTGGGTCAGTATTGGGTCAATAATTTCATAATCCTTATTCCCTTACGTCAAGCAGCAGGAATCATGTGGCAATGTGTAAATAATACTAGGTTAATCATTTTTGGGTAAACTAAATAGAGTATGTCACTATTTATAAAACAGGGCGTTTATCCTTTGCTGTATGGGCTGCTTTAAAAAATTGCAAAATTAAGAGTATACCCACTTCTCCAGGGACCACTACGCCACTGGTGCCGCCGCTCCCATAACACACACTACGCGCTATGCGTAGGGCACCAAGTCCTGAGGCGGCACCAACAAATAGGCAACTAAAAGATCATCATAGTAATAATAATTAGAATGTCGATATTATTTCAGTATAGAAATAGTACGCACCTTTTAGGCATGTATATGACAAAACAGGCAGCATGAGAGATATATTTAATTGCGAAATTAACATTCAACTTCCCAAGCTCGCTGTGGGTGCCCTTTCCTATCTCAGGGGGGCATCATGGAGGAGTTATGCATAGGGCACTAAAATGGCTTATAATTGCTCTAGTACCACTGGCATCTGAGGGTGCACATCCAAGGTGCGTAAAAGGAACATTTTGAGCGAGTTATTCAGTTGTCACAAATAACTTGTTTCGGGTAATCTAAGGTAAACGGCGCGGGCCAGTGGCGCAATGGATAACGCGTCTGACTACGGATCAGAAGATTCTAGGTTCGACTCCTGGCTGGCTCGTCTCTTTTCCTTGTTTTACAATAAGTACTGTACAAATAAAAGAGTTTCTATCGGTCCTAAACATAAACTGGATAGTCATTTACAGGTTCTTCCTGCAAGTGCGATGTGCGGTGCCCAATTGACTATTTATTCAAAAGCCCCAGTATATTAGGCTAAAGTCACACAAAATAATAAAATTACCTCTTTTCAGAAATTAAAGAAAACGCGTTGAAATAATTAAGAAACTCAACAGCATAAACCATCCAAATACCGCTGAAGTGAATACACGGATAAGTAAAAGATTGTTTGCATGTGGTTTCTACTCTGGTTGTTCCCAGCGACAGCCTGCTCGCTGGGCTCCCCCTGAATGAGTGAGGCGCTGTCCATGTGAGGAACAAACGAAGGCACGCTCTCATCTCTCGCGAGGAACGACGCCGTTATCGGAATCTGTACAAACAACACGAGAATTCATCATTCACACGGTAATATAACCCATTCTTACACGGTACATGTGTCGTGCGGCCGACAGCGGGGGAAAGAAGAGGATTCAAAATCATATTTAACTGTTATGTTTTAGAAAAGTTTAGGATTAAGCTTTACATTTTGGCGGCCTTTAGGCCCTACTAGCATGCTAACCCGCCCGCTAGCTTAGAAACAGTTCTTGCGCTTCGGTTTTAACGTTAGCAGCAAATCCGAGTTTGGAGTTGTGCTAACTTGGCTAGCATTAGCTCTTAAGCTAGCTATGCGTATATGCTACCTAGCGGGGTCATGCAGTACAACCGTACACTCATGGCTTTATACTATGTTAAATGCTTCGCCAACTAACATGTCATGTTTGCCTTATGATTGCATCGGTTCGTTTTATCCATAGGTAACTTAATTAAACCGCAAATAGCCCCCCGCCCAGTTAGCTGTTACGCTAGTTAGCCAACATTAAAAGTGGCGCTACCAATGTAAACGTAGTTAACTCAGTTGGGCCACCGACACGTTGCTGGTGCTCTTGATATTTTAATGGTGAAACGTCAGCTATTTAGAGAAACAGGGTCTTGCGCAAACAACTATAACTTAACGTCCTCCCCGACCCCCTAATCCACAAGCCCTTACGGAGCTAGTGTTAGCTGTTGTGAACATGCGAGGGGGTCAAGTCAGTTGTTGTCATGCACGATTACATGTTCTTCAATATGATCACAACATACTCAGTGTGTTCATATATGCATGAAATATACCCAGACATGTAAAGATGCATCGACCTAGGAGAAGACGAGGATGTACCGCCTCGGGATGCCATGCTAACGTCACTCTCTTTCCCTCTCACAACCTAACTGTCACTCCTGTCTGGGTCCGAGTTTCTCTCATGCTGTATAGCAGACGAGCCACATGCATTGTGTACACTTAAATAATAAAGTTGTTCCACATTGAGTCAAGAGTTTAAGTGATTTATAGTTACAATGCATCCTTACATGTGATTCATAAACTTTTAGATCACGTTTTTAGTCTATTATTCCACAAGGTGGATGTTATAGCTTCTTTTTCTTTTTCCAATAAATCAAAGATCATAGTTAACTCAAGCATGTATAAATGATTTAGAATGGCATAACAATATTTTGCATTACATATACCATGAGAGATGTATATAAATTGTAGTCTAAGAAAGAAAATGATCAGCATAAGGAAATAATTGCTAAGTATGTTAAAGCTGTGAGTGAACAGTATATAAGAGCTAGTGACATTTAAAGTGCTTATGTCCCGTTAATACAGAGGCAGCAACACAACAGAAAGATATTCTGTGTATAATTTGAGTTAATAAATAATTGTTTCTCTTGTTAATTTCTCCAAGTTTCCCATTTATCTTATTTCAGTTGTGAACAATGACTGAACAAGAGTTGGGGGACATAGTGCAAATAACGGTGGAGGACTTTAACCCGGATGACCAGACAGGTAAAGTTCTTGTGACACAATGTGAAAACTTATTATTCTTATCAATGTTTAGTGAAATATTTTCACTGTAAATATTTACATTCTCTGCCTTTTTGACAAGATTTGCCAGGTCCATGTGGCACAATCACACAGACATTCATTCAGTAACAATTTGAATAATCATCACCCACCTGTATTTTTTGTGTGTTTTGTATAACTATAGAATTTGCTTGATAAACACTTTGTGGGGGAAATTTAATATGTAGATAATCAATATGGCTTAAATTGGAGCAGAGCTTTAATCTGGGCATCCCATAGTGACCTAACAAGAAAGTTGTTTTGTTGGTTTAAGAGTCTTTATATTTAATTCATGCCAGACATCCTGGATAACCATGAAGAAGATGACGAAAGGGTTCAGAAAAAAAAGAGGAAATTAAGCAGCAGCCAGGAGAGTAATAACAACAACAACAACAACCAAGATGTATCTCTGATTAAGGTAACAGTATAATGAACTGTGCCAATAGCTCATATGTTAATATCTTTAAAATACGAAGAAATTTCTTGTTGCTTAAATTCCACTTTCAAAATCTTATTGTTTCCAGAATCTGTTGGTCTCATTTACCGCATCAATCAGTCAGCGATTGGAGGGAATTGAATCCAAGTTATATTCTCTCGATGCTACATGCAAAGCCCTTGGACGCAAACTAGACAGCATGGTGCCATGTGCAAAGAGTCCTATCCAGGTTCCTATGGTCGCAGGGTCTCCTCAGGGGGCCACTCAAACTTGGAACAAAGTGCGATGGTAAGATAAAAGTGTTGCCCACAATAGTCTCCTTTCAGGCTTAGAGTGCAGTCAAATGCAGTTTGATTTATATTCCGAGTATAATAATTATATTGCAGACAATGGTCATTTTCAGTCCCATTACAAGAGCTAGCAGAACCACATTCCCTAAAACAAACTGCAAAGCATGCATGTATGTGCCAGTTCACCAATGTGTTTGGAACTTGTCGTTTAGTGTTGTTCCACAAACAAATGTGATCGTGAGCAGTGAACACCCAAAGGGTACTCACCAAGAAGACACCCCTCTGGAGAATCTGCTAAGCAAGTGAGTGGCTCACATTCACACTATATGCCTAGTCATCAGAAATGTGAACATATTTTCCAAAACAGTGTCACATAAATAATGTTTTTTTTTAAATTGGAAAACACAGGTGTGCGAACATGTCACTTTTCTTGCTGTTTTGAATACAACATAGAATAGCTGAGTGATTTCTGCAGATCTGTCAATCTGCAGTTCTGTTTAAATGCACCTGTAATGCCAGTAACCACCTCAGTAAAGTCATCCTGTGTGAAGGGATCATGTCAGTTTCTCCTGTAGCCTACTATGCAGTCCCACTGAGGCCTCGTGGGAAAAGTGTCTGTTGAGTTGATAAATGTATAGTGTGCTATATTGACTATATGTGCATCCTTACCTCATACATTCTCCACTATATTTTACAGAAACTTCCATATCTCCTCAGAAAGAATGACAGTTTTTATTGTTAAAGCTTGAACAAAACAATTGCAGCATGGTGAGATTAGATAAACACTCATTCAGCCTGAGAGTAATCTGTAGAAACATTTAAACACAAGTGACAGATTTTGACATTTAAATATGTAATTATAGGGTTACTATTTATTACTTGCTTATGGCTGTCAGTAAAAAAAGAGTCCTCAGTATAATCGGTTTCTTGTGTTTTGAAAAGGGTACATTGACAGTGATTCCCCTACCATTATAACAGGGTGGCGGCCCTGTCCCTTTCCTATCTCAGGGGGGTGTCATGAAGGAGTTAAGCTTAGGGCTCCAACATGGCTAGCGGCACTAGTCCCGCCCCCCTGAAGCTGTAAACCATGGGGAAACACTGCTTGAGTTTCTAAAACTGCCCCTGCACAACATAATTAAACAATTTTTATTTTGGAATTGTTTTGGAACATGAGACTAATTCATGAGACAATGGTTTAGAAATAAAACATGAACTTACGTTACTTACGATGTTAAACTGAATGCTTTTGATATTTATTCCTGATTACACTGCTTATTACATGGGCAAATGCAAAGCTCACTAAAATTGGCAGACGCTGTGAGTTTTTGTTATAGTGGTTGCGAAATATCATGAATATCATATCTAAGCCCTGTCTTTTAATTGACCAAACGGCAGTTACAATAGCTTTAAAGGTTAAAAAGAAACACACTCATATGTTTACCAGCTAGTCTGAAGACTAAATGCACTGTGAGTTATCCCCTCCCCTTTTAAGCTCAGCTTCCTGTTCCACCAGTAGAGGCTGACCTCTGGTGGTGCTTGCTGTGCACTACAATACATCAAATCAATAAGGCGTCAGAGAAAGCTTGCATTCTGGATTTCTAAATGCCCTGTATTTATCATCATCGGAATATAGCCCCACAGTTTTTCAGTCCAGGCAATTGAGCAGTGAAAATAATCTCAATTCCTGATACAAGGTGGCGGCTGCCATGATCCGTCTTGATGTTAGACATCCTGATTACAATTTTGTGTTTCTTTTCAGTACGGTGACCAGGAAGCGGCAGAACACAATCTTGGTAAAGGTGCCGGGTCCTGAGGAGAGTCAGGATGAACAAGACAGCGGCTCAGAGGCCAGTGACACTGTTTCTAATGGTGGCCATTCCAGTAACGCACAAAATGGCCAAAATGTTACACTCATCACACTCAATTCAGAAGGTATGTTCATTAAGACACAACAATAACACATAGGTGGGGAGGCTGTGGTCCAGGAGATAAAGCGCGTTGAACTTTAATCACTAGGCTGACGTGTCGATCCCAGGTTCCCTCTGTCCGCAAAGTGTCCTTGAACAAGACACCGAACAACAACACGTGCCAAGTCCTGATGGGCCAAAGTCTTGCATTGCAGCTCTGAAACCATCGGTGTGTTTGTGAATGGCTTATTGTAAAGCTTAGAAAGGCCCTTTACATGTTTGTTATTGCTTTTCTTCCCTTGTAGTTAGTAAATAGAAATGAGCAATGATGGATGGACTTGTGTACAGGAAGCTGCATCAACTCCTTTTTGTCTTCCACACATGGGCTGCAGCTGTACTTCTGTGAAAGAAGGTCACAATCTCTGCTCTTTTCTGGGTGGCGAGAGATCTGCTGCACTGCCGTTGCTTTCTGAGATGCGGGATTAATCACATGGGAAAAGCATCCTATGTATGGCCCTAGACCAGCAGCTCTCACAGCATTAACTGTATTCCTGGCATTGTCAGTATTTACAGGAATAGTTACATGAACTTGCTCCACCTTCCACCACTTCGGTCGTCTCTTGGGCCAAATCCTCGGTGGTGTGACCCTCAAGGGGCCGTGTCTGAAGAAAGTGGCTTTTCTTCTCCTTCTCGGCAGTGAGGTAATGTGTCGTTGATCCGGTAGCTTTGTGTAGCCCTTGACATCCAGCCGTTTGTTGTCAGGGCAACGGAGGACGCTTTGGACATTTGATTATCTATTTGGGCTTTTGTATTCTTTTACAAAACAGGAATTACGCTCCGATTGAATTGGGCTTGAAAAGGCGTAGTCTCACAGGGCTCTGTGAAGTCTGTGTTTTCTACTACAAAGTAGCTCTTAATGCACCGGTCGCCGTGTCGATTGCTTTAGTCCGGTTTGAATCGTAGGGAATAGCTGCCTTGATGCTTCAGGGAGAGTTTGTAGCGTGTGTGCAGCTCTTGGTTTTCCCGGTGAGCTAGTCTAGCGCAAACGTGTGGCGGGTGTTTTTCTTTCGTGGTGGGAGTGTCAGACAGCACATTATGTCGCGTGGGTTACCTTGTTGAACGCAGTGGCTTCACGATAACGTTATATATCACACAATTTAAGCTGTTTTCTATTTTTAAAAGGTGACAATATGATTCCAACTAATTGTTCGCTTTGTAATGCATGACGAACTTAAAGCCTTGTATCGAATGGTTCAAAACTAATGCATCTATTTGAACACTACTACTGATCAGGGGGTTGAACTTGCACTTGGACCGCCAGACCGAGTCATGAGGCCAGTCCAGCGCAGCTCTCTTCAACAACACGTTGAGCGCCCTGGGATGCAGCTTTTGGATGAACCCCACATTTCCTGAATAATTGTCCATGTCGACCCAAGTGACGTCTAGTGATGCATTAATCTATCGGCCAGCAACTGAAACTCTCCGGTTGTGAGGTGACCATCCACAATCTAATCTATGCCGCTCAAATTCACAGTCAGTTACACCAAGCAAGTTAACAAGCATCCAACTATTGTGTCACAGAGTGAAACATTGTTCCGATGCATTTTATTTTAATGTATTATTCAGTATTTTATTGTTTTTTGGTACGGAAAAGTATCCAAATGTACGTACTTTTACTTGAAGATGTTTAATTAAATCAAGGCCTGCTTTTCTAGAGGTCATGCAATTATTCTACTTCTGCCCCTCTTAAACGTATATTTGTATTCTGTTAAGCACTTTGAATAGCCTTTGTGTCTAAATGTGCTCTTGATAGAATATACTTGCCTGGCCTCGCCTATATTGCCAATGTTAGAGACAAGATAGTTTTTTTTCTGGATAAACTCACAGATTTCTTCTGGGGACCTTATGTAACAAAACACAACTCCAATTGAATTGTACCATCATAGGTTGAGCAGCAGCAGCAAGAAAAACAACACTTGTATTGGTTTCTGAATGTAGCTTTTCCTGCGTTTACACTTTTATCCCAAATGCTCCACAATTTGCCTCACGATGACGACGAGGACTACCATCCGAGGACGCTTTGGCCTGCTGAGCCACAGCTGCCCTCAATAATTGCTTTGATTATTTCCTTCAGAATGCTCTTATCCAACGTGGCTTTCAGATGGTGTCCATGCTGAAGGGAACTTCGCTGACGTGTCGTGTCAAATGCCCCGTGTTTCTGGCTCAGACTGCATTGATAGACGCTCGGATTAATCCTTCATGTTTTCAGTAGCTTTGCTCAGTGTGTCTTGCTGATCCAAAGAGAGAATAGTTCATTTCTACATGTACAAACCTAAATTAAGTCCACATTGTTGTAACTGTGTAGCTATTTACTGTGACTGTCTATCTGATTATGTTCATTGGGTTTAAGACGTTTTTGGTTATCTTCAAATGGAAATTATTAATCCTTTATTTGCAGCTGTGGGTTACCATTATAAAACTGTCATCATTAGCTAGATGGTACCCATGTGGTGTCCAGAACAGTGTCTCATGCGTTGTTTGTGTGGCGGATTTAACTGCTAACATACGCTGTGAGCAAGCAGCCAAGCCTCATATTCTGCTTTGTACAACACCCACAATTCCCCTACTTCTCATGTACTGCCACATGGGGGTGCTATTGCATTACAGTATGAATATAAATGGCTGTACCAGAGTAGTATGTCTCAGCCTTTGAAGGAAAACTAGGTATAATTTGCATACTGCCCCACAGTTGTGTAACAGTGTTTGCATAACTGTTCCGTTTCCCGTTTCCTCTAGATGATTACCCAGTGGGCACCTGGTTGGGAGACGAGAACAACCCAGAGATGCGAGTTCGTTGCCCAGTTTCTCCAGCTGACATGCTCCATATCACCACAAACTGCCGCACAGCGGAGAAAATGGCGCTCACACTGTTAGATTACCTGTTTCATCGAGAGGTCCAGGCCCTGTCAAACCTCTCTGGCCAGGGGAAACACGGCAAGAAGCAGCTGGACCCGCTCATGATCTACGGCATTCGCTGTGAGTCCCCTTGCGTTGACATCTCGACCATCTAGTAATGACAATGTATACATTCACCTCACCCCCTTTGCTTTGGGATTTTTGACACATTCAAGTGGGACCTGGTGGTTAGCATTATTCCATGACAACCCAGTTTACAAAAAGGAGTATCTTTTATGTACTATTATCTAATTGGTCAAATGACCCACAAGTAACCTAAAAACTGTTGTCTAGTAACCACTGTTTATCTAATTATTACGGCATAGTTTAATTAATGTGAATACGTGTCACTCCGCCTGGGTTTGAATCTTTACCCCCTTCCAGCATTAAATGAACTCTGAGACCGTCCAACATTTAATCTTTGTTCCATGACAAAGCGGCACTGAATTCGACACAGAAATAGACTAGTCTCTATTCTCAATGCGGGTTACAACAACATGATTCGTCACTGCACACTAGCATTATTATACAACACATTTTATAACATACCAGACTGTATGAAGAGCACATGTCTGGTAGAAAGCTCCAAATGAAATTGCCCTCAATTCAGTGAACTCTTTAAGCAGAGTTAGGCCTATGAGGGTAGACAGACAGAAATGTATTAAAGCCATGTGGCTACGTACTATATTTATATGGTTTACATGGCTGTGTTAGCTTTAGCCGGTCCTTCAGAGTGCCGCTCTGCCCCCTGCAGGGGGCTATAGTAAATAATATCCCCCATGGCACATAAGAGGCATGCAGAGGCTGGAGCAGGGCCAAGTGACTTTTGGGTGACTCATTCTGCATGTATTAAAAAAATGAATAGGAATGGAGGCACAAGGGCTCTGCCTGCCTGTGCAGGACTCATCAGGTGTGAAAGGGCTTCCATGCCTATTCACAGATACCCCACCCCCACCCCATCTCATTTTCTCTCCTTAGGCTATAGCTTCGTTTTTCATTTACTTGAAATGAGCTGTCAAGCGTCTCACCCCCTTTAAACATTTCATAACACGAGGGTAGACAGCCACTAAATACAGCTGCATCCAGTCCTACTGGGAGGGAGGGATGAGGCGCAGTCTTTAGGCTCTTCAAAGGGGAAGTGGAGCAGAAGTAAACAGAATCCGGGCAGGTATTTCAATCAGTTTTCATACTCGGGTACATTGATTACAGATAAAGTGGCTTTTACAAACACCTAACCCTACAGCCAATCAGACGGCTGAATCACGGGGTCCGGTGCTTGCCTCTATAGTCAATTAGATCATTATTGAAATCAGGTGATTGGAACGCTTTTGCTGGAAGAGTGTTGGCTGCTTCCATCTCTGTTGAACCAAGGGACTGGATTACGTACACCACGCCACAAACCAATAAACCCGTGTTGCATGTCTGCAACCGAGGTGAACATGGAAGAAATTGAGGTGGAAAGAAGAGCACGGCAGCCAGATCGGCCCGGAGAAAACAACAACTCAGTAGCCTAAAAGTGGACTGACTTTTTTACACCTATATTAATTATATTGCAGTGCTCTGTTGCTTTCTTGTATTGTGAGAGTTGGCAATTAAATTCTTGCAAAGACTGAATGTAGGCGCGTAGGTTACTCGACTGAATGCTGACATTGTTGAGTTTAGGACTAAGTGTCCCTACAAGCCTACCACAGACACATCTTCACGCCAAGATTAAAAATACTGATCACTTTGTACCTCTCTGTGTCCTGACAGGCCACTTGTTCCATAAATTTGGGATCACCGAGTCAGACTGGTACCGCATCAAGCAAAGCATCGACTCAAAGTGTCGCACCGCCTGGAGACGAAAGCAGCGGGGTCAGAGCCTGGCGGTAAAGAGTTTCTCCAAACGCACACCTCGAGGTACATCCGCAGGTAATGTGTGTCTGTGAGCGTGCGTGTGTCTGGGTCTGGGTCTGGGTGTGTGTGCGTGTGCATGTGTGTGTACTGAATGTGCTATTCTACTTATATGTGATGTGACAGACCATTAGAAAGAGAGACGCAGTGATGAATCCATTTAGATAATGATGTGTGGTTCTCTAATCAAAGACCACTTTCCTTTCTTCCCAGTACGTTTCCAGTTGGTTACTTACTGTTTATCACTCTTTATCCAAACATGTCTAAAAACTTAACAGAGAACAGATCAGCAGAAGAAAGAAAGTGTAACTTCACCCGCAGGTCTCAGCCACCCACTGCTCAATTATAAATAAATCTAAAACATGGGCACGGGGCAGAGAGTTGAAGCCACCGTCACTTTTGTTTGACAAAAGCCCTGATGCAGCATGGAAAAAAAATGGGGCAATTATTCTGATGAATTTACTGTTCCTCGGAGCCCAAATGAGACAAGAATTATCTCGCGGACCCACTGCCACGCTCTGTGCTGATGGGGCCTAATTCACTTGCCACTCAGAGGGGGGACCTTAAACCCACCAGGAGGGGGGTCTGGTTAGACGCTGTTAACATTCTTTTATTTTCATGGCATGGATATTTTGAATACATTTGGTAAATAATTACAATATTTACACCGGCATTCATGGGATTCATCAAGGTACAGTCAAATAATTTCCATCTTAAAAACACGTTGACGTGTGCACTGCCATTTTAATTAAACATGACACAGAGCACTAGACCTCGACGGGAACACGGGACCAGATCATAAAACATCATTTGAAAGCGTGAAGACCTTTTTTTTGTGATTTTAGAAAAATAAAGAATTGAGAACCTTCTGCCACCTTCCTTGTGAAATGCTTTGGGAGTGAGCACTTTGACATGTGTCTCTGTGTTCTGAGAAAAATAGCACCTACCTGGCTCCCCTCTCTTCAAGTCTTCCTCTGTGGATAACGTTGCTATGCGTTTCTCTCTGTTTTCTAATCAAACAAGTTGCACAGTTGTGAGAATCAACTACAGCTCCGGCCGTTTCTATTGGTTACGGGCCAGTGACACAATCACTGGTGGTTAGTAAGGCTGGATTTTATGCTGTGGCGTGTTACATTAGTTGCTAGGTCGTTATGGAAGATTGCTTTTCAATTTTTATCTTTAGATTTGAAGTAATGGAGGGAAATACTTGAAGGAGGTTCTAAGTTTAGTCAGCCTCTTTAATTTTATCGCCTTGATAGCTATGGCTTTTTAAAATGATTAAATAAGGATAGCCACCAATGTTAGTCCAGCGAGAGGCTTCTCATCAGCATGACATTGGCCTGAATAGATTTGGTACTATCCAATTTGGTATAACCAGGTCAATCAAGGTACATCGACAACATTGACACGGCACAAAGGATTTAACGTTCCATTGTTCTCTCAGTGCCTGTTTTAGACCTTTTTATGCAGGAAATGGTTTTCTAAATAGTCAACAAAAAGTCACACACAGTAAACTCATACAGGACTTATTTCACCAGCTATTTTTAAGGCATTTTAAAACCTCAACCCAAATGCAGATGCAGTGTGTTTTGCTGCAGATGGTTGTAATCTGCACACAATGCCTGCTGTCCGTCCCTCCCTGTGAGCCATCACCTCTCACCTCGGATCAGGGGAAAGTAAGGCTGCAGGGAAAACCCAAATAGCCTGTGAGTGCTCAGGGTTTAAGGCCCTTCCTTTACGGGCCACACACACCCCATAGTGCACTAGGTCATATGGTCCGTGGACAAACATACAAAGACACACACAAATCCTCAGGATTATTTACGCCATACAAAGCAGTTGTAACCAAAGAGAGCCTTACTTCTCAAAGCAGCACAACATACACAGATGTTCTTGACGTGTATGCACTATCAAATGATTGTATTTTTTTGTATTGCTTTAAGCTATATTCCTTTTTCCATGATAAAGAAAGTAGACTGCCGTTCCTCCGCGCTGTTAATTGCTGCAAGCAACGTTTCCCAAAAATGACCTAAAGTCCTTTCAGTCCTCACTTCTCCCAAATGCTGAACATTTTGACATCATACAGAGAAGGTGTGGTTTTGTTTAGTTTCTGGCATTTGATTAAAACTCCACTGTCACGAGCACTTTGTTGTCTTTGATTGCTTAAAGGTGTCTTGAGGTCTTCAGCCTGTTCTCGACGGGTCCATGCAGGGGTTTCAAACTGCTGGTGTGATAGCGCGTGTTTAGACTGAGGCCTGGAGTTTGTGTTTGGCTGTGAGACCATGAATGTGTTTGGATGGCTTGCTGGAGAGCCCTTGTTGTGTATTTAGGCGTTTGATAAAGTATAAACACGGCATCATGCAGCAGATGGTCGGGGAATTATCTCGCCAGGTTTTTTTTACAAGATGTTGCTAAGGGCCTTTGCCTGATAAACGGGTGTTTGTTGGTTTGTGTGTCTGTGTCTTAGAGACCTCATCCCTATTTCTTAAGTGTGCTTGAATTTGCAATGTAATTCTGACCTGCGTCCGCTGTTCATACAACATGCTGTTTGTCCTCCCAACCAGAGGGCAGCATGTCAGAAGAAACGGGCCAGATTGAGACGGCCACCCAGCAGACCTTGCACTACACACTGGCCAATCAACAAGTCCAGTTCCACCGCATCGGGGAGGATGGACAAGTTCAGGTGGTGAGTGTCAGACATTTAATCCTTCAATCTTTCTCTGAATTTATCCATAAAAAATCATTTTTATTTGACAAGAACGCAACAACGTGTACTCTAACAGCAACCGTATGAGCCTTGCGGCGGTCATCTGGGGGTCCGGTTTGTACTTCAGGGGGAAAGATCATTCCACCCACCGGAGTGACACATGGAGCGTTCTGCAGAAATACAGAGCAGCTCATGTGGGCGGACAGGAAGGAAGTGACTTGACCCCCCTGTGTTCTGAAATCCCCACAAATACCAAATCTCAACAATCAATGGACCACTGAAATAAACTCTATGGCCTGTTTAGGATCCTAAATATATCTGAGTTTTTAAGTTACACCGTCTCTGCAATTGATCTAATTGATAAAGTGCCATCTATTCCTCCTCGGGTTTGTCATTGAGTTTACATTTATTTATTGAGTGCGAGCATTTTGGACTAGTCTTGTTTAATGTTGTGTATTCTCACAACAGGTGACGCACACAAGCTGTGAGACAACGTTTTTAGTGTGAGGAATTAAGTGCAAGTGTGTGAGATGCAAAGTCAGTGTTACTAACTAAAATATATAACAGTAATTATTACACATGATGTGATGATACTAATGAACATTCTGCTGAGGCTCCATATCTAGTCATTGGTACACTCACTGTGATGACAGTGATACAAAGATACCTCATCATTTAGTGTTACGTTCTGCTGTTATTCGTCCTTTCCTGGGATTTCGTTGTACATTCAACCCACTTGTTAATCAAATTAGACTAAACTAAAGAGTTGACAATATATTTTTGCACAAAACAACAACTGTATTTTTATCTTTTAAAAATTATGAAATACATTTCCATCTGTATATGGGGGCCTGACTATTGTGAGACAGACGTAAACATGTGTGGACCTGTCCTTTAACCACTAATTGTAAGAGTATGATAATCATTCTTAGATTTCTTTGCAGTTTAGCATTAAAGCAAAAAATGCCGCGGCAAAAATATTTGCGTAATTAATCCATCTTCGACTTTTTCATCCTGGTCTCTCAGATTCCTCAGGGTCAGCTGCACATTGCCCAGGTGCCTCAAGGAGAGGAGGTGCAGATCACACAGGACAGTGAGGCAAGTGTGTGTGTGTGTGTGGTCAGAGAGAACAGAGAACATCGGCCACTCCTGTTCTTGAGTCGGTCTCAAGTCAACGCGTTGGTCTGGACAGAATACAACGGCTACAGAAAAGTCATGCTTGAGAAAGAAGTAGTTTACTGAATTTTACGAAAATAACGTTGTCTACTTTAGTGTGGCAAGGCCAGTATATGGCGTTTGAAGTCTGGTTTCTAAGGCTAGCTGATGACATCATTTGACTGGCCGTTTGAAACAGCCCACTCCATCTGTGTGAGCATGTAGATAAAGTACATGCACCCCGGATTGCCCTGTGCAATTTCTATAAAGATACAGGTTTCTTTTGATGTCATGTTTTGATTTACGTCACGTTGAAAGCTTGCCAAGTGTTTCTTCACCAACATAGGGATGATCCGCCTTCAGCTCTGTGGAAGAATCCTCATTCAAATGTTGATCTAAGCCCGTTTACCAATGATCGATCCAATGTGTGATTTCAAACCTCACATTTTGTAGCATTTACTTCCAAAAAGAAAGAATAGGAAGAGCTGTCTTATGGAGCAACCTTCTCATTTGCCAAATAGGCTTGGTAAGAGTCAGCAAACATTTGTTTCTTTTCAGCCCTGAATGTTTCGGTTAGCATAATGCGCTCAAGTATTACCTGACAACATTTGAGTCATTTGGGAGTGTTAACAAAAGCAGATGTCCCGTAATGTTTATATATCCGCTTGCTCTTGCGCAGGGTTATGACTTTTGTTTCCACATAATGCACAGATGTCTCATCTTCCCCACTAGACATGCAAAATCAAATTACAAACCACACCGACTGCCGAAGAGGAATTTCTGCATCGTCATTATTGTTAGTGATATTTTGAGAATGTGGGAGAGGTATTGATTACACGGCTCCGGTCTATGTACACTAATCACATACTTTATAAGTGCCACAGATGCATGACAGCTAGACATTCATGCAAACGCAATTGACACCTTGGCCGAGTGTTTTTCTCATTTCCTATAAAGTGGTGCTGGAGGACACTCGGAGGGGGAAACACACGATGGAGTAGGAGAGGCGGAATTGGAGGCAGAAACGCTCTAAAGCCCTTCCTGCTCTTTGTGGCGGAGCCCAGTTTTTTTTCTCCTCTTCTTCCTATTCCATGATATTGTTTGTTTTTTGGAGTTCAAAGCTTAGCAACAAAATCCCACTTCTCCCAACTGCCACTCTTCCAGTATGTTTTCATTAGGGAGGCGCCTCTTTCATCAAAGTCATTGGTGCTTTGAAAGGAAATGAGCTATTTGAGAAACACACTGGGCTTTGGCCATATGGCACTTCCGACAACATTGGATTTGTGCATGAATGACGAGTAACAAGAGAAACCAACTAAAAGGTTGATTTGTCTTTTGCGATGTCTTCTCTTCTGTGACTGTGGGTGTTCAAAGTCTCTACGATGGTCATTGCATCCTGATTGGGCTGCGATAGGCTTGTGCCTTTGTGATAGATTTCTATTGTTGTTTACACAAGTCTTTATATAGTTTGAAATGACACAATCGTCCTCACTCTTATGTCATTATGGACAATAAGAGAGTTCAGTTTACCAGCTTTAAATGGCTGGATTCACCTTTGAACAATGCAGGTTTTAGTAATCTGCTATCCACGCAGATTACTGTGAATAGGAGGGCAAACGATGGAAAAGATTTATAGTTTTTAAGACTTGATGTTTGGTTGTTGAAATGGCTAAATTATTATATGTGTATAAAATATGGCATCAGGCCTTTGACGTGACCTATCTCTTCTCTATTTCAGGGAAATCTCCAGATCCACCAGGTACACGTTGGTCAGGATGGACAGGTAAGAACATGTTCACAGGGAAGAAATTAGAATCAGCTTACACAAATCAACCCGTTCTGTCTCCACAACCTGCGGCTGCGGTGCCGCACGTGGCTCTTCAGCCGCTCTGTTGCGGCTCCCCGAGTCTATGACTGGTGCTATTTACAAAGTAGACAGTCTTTCGAAGGGAAACAAACACCACTTGTCTTGGAGTTTGAGGTGATACTGTTTCAATAAACTATCAATGGATAGTCACGGAGAAATATAGAGAGTTTAATTCTGCGTGGACGTATTCATTTGCTTTCACTGCCGGCGAAAAAGCGATTTTTTTTTTATTGTTGCAGCAAACTGAGCAAAGTAAATCTACTTCAAGTCTCCAAACTGTTATTTATTGATACAATAATACAATCTACACCCGCAACTTCGTGAATTGGAATCCTCTTGAATGCAGAAACAAAGCTCAAAGCTTAAACAGGTAGTAAAATTCCTGCATTGAATGTTTTAGAGTATATACATATAACAAGGAATTGACACCGTACGTCAACCAGCTGTGAGTCAGTATTGGCTTGATATCAGTGCATCCCAAATTCACATCCTCTATGTGGCATCGCGGCTGTGGGTGTGGCGACTCTGATGTGTTTGAAGATTTCGCTGGCCAAGTTTGGCCTACGCGTCATTGAAGCAGCAGAAAGAGTGACTCCGTTGCCAGGAACGGGTCGAGCAGGTTCAAATCTCCTTAATGCTACTAATGTTCTATTGTACACTTAGAATGTGCTCATTTAGACTTTGTGAGTCACAGAGCAACCTCCTTTAGCTCACGGTGGTAGGGTCAGTAAAAGTTGTCATTCAAATCTTTATTTAAAACACAGAAGCTTTACAATGCTTATGCTGTCATAGTTGAGCAGATTTAAAACACAATCTTTTAGCACTTCAGTACATGTTGATAATGGCGCATCATACTTGTTGGTGTTTGGCTGTACTGCCTAGTAGTTATATCCATAATAATATCCATTAAAACCTTCAAAAGCATCACTAACCACTAACAGTTTGATGTTGTAATGGTCTTCTAATTAGAAACATACACCCTCACCAAGTGTCGATGTCTACGTCCAGTGTTCCCGGCCCTCTGTCTCATGTTTTGGGCCACCTCTCTTCCTGTTCCTCTGTTCTTTCCGCTGATATCCATCGAGTCTCCATCAAAGTGGTCTGTGTGCGACCATAGCAGGACACATATGGACGCCTGCAGACCAATACATCATTTCACATTCATGAATTGTTTGTCAAAAAGCAAGACTTTAGGAAAGGAAGTTATTTCTCGCGCTGTCCATCTGGTGGTTAAAGTGTTTTGTGTTATTTTGTCTGGACAGGTGTTTTAATGTAACATGATAACATGTGAATGGAGGCGACACATATTCATTGTCGGGGTCAATCGAAGAAAACTGCAAATTATTCTTTACTTTTTCTTTTTCTTTTTATTCATTCCACATGATCCCCTAAGAAACATACCAACAATATTGATTCTGTTACTTCTGCATTATGCTTTTAAACAATGGTGTTTAAGGGCATGGCATTGGCCAATCAAATCCAAGCTTTCATTCCAGGTATTGTACTTTATCACACGAGTATCTCCATGCTACTGTTAACGCTGCGAATGTCGAACCGGTGCATAAAAGGATAGTCGCTGTGATTCTTTTCCATAGTTGCAAAGTAATATAAACTACTACACAGTGTTTTGGCATCTGATAATATTCAAATTGCATGGCACTCTTAATCAGGCCGTATTTATTTAATTGCCTCACCGGTTCCTTAAACACCAGGTCTGCAAGAATGCAATTATATTTAATAGCTATTATTCCAGTTAGCATGCAATTTTATTTAAGTAACAATCAATTTAATTGTTTCACTCGTTAATAGTCTTATCGAGATACCAAAATGATGACTGTGATCTATCTGGATAAGTAATGGAATCATAGATTACTCAAATTCTTACTTTATGTGATTCCTTTGATGGTTTACTTTCTATTTGCATTCGTTAAACAGGGTTTAATGAGCTCCTAATCAAACCAGATTAAACAGGGTTTGATAAACCCCAAACGCACTAAAAGCGACTTGTGTGCATTTTTAAGTACACATATTGTTTTAAATGGTTGCACGTGCACTTAAAGCGCTTTGAGGGTGTCAAACTGCTTTGACGTCCGTGCTTCAATCTTTAAGGAATGTCGAGTCAGGACCAAAGCTGTTTTCTTTCTGCAGCCACAGTGCCAATTTGGAGAGCGCTAAAAGGATTTCCCCCCCGGAGGAACACAATAAATTAATTACTTTGCATAGTTGCTAGAAGGAACTTTCATTTCTTGTATTAACAAGGTGACGGTCATATCCCCTCATGGCACCAATGACATTTATAAGAAGCCGATCTTCTGGCTGATGGCCTTTATTACTTATGTGAGTCATGTAGAGGCATCTGTTTAGTAGGCGCAGAGTGGTACTGCAGCACAGGAGACGGTGAGTGGCTTTTCAAAACTTAAACTTTGATTAAGATCTGTGAGAAGTAAGGTAAAACCAGGAAGATGCCCTTGAATGCTCCGAGTTGTATTGAAGAGACTGTCACTCAAGCCGACGGACTACTTTTCTTTTCCGTTTATTTAATGTTGCTGAGTTAGATGGTAATATGATACTTGAAAATGCTCTTTAGTGGTTTGTGTGCTGAATTAGAGGAGAATTACGGCTTATTAAGATACCATGACCCATCAGTAAAACTGTAATTTTCATGAAAGAAATGTGACCTGCTTCGGTATAGCACGCGATTTTAATCATCCAATTCCCTCAGTGGTTGAAAGCGCTGTCGACTATCTGTGTGCTGGCACAGTGGTGATGTGTGTGTGTGTGTTGCTTTTGTTCTTTTGGCTCTTTTGCTGTGTGTGTATTTTCCCTTAATTGAGGTGGTCACCAAACATCCCCCTCTGCTTCTCTATCCCACACCCTCACACACACAGGCCTGCTTGTGTCCTCGAATGACCCACTCGCTTAGCCTGGCAGCAACATTACGCTCCGTCTTTCTAGAATTGGACGAGAGTTGGATTTAGATTATATTCACATCAGTTCAGAGTACATAAGAGTCCAGGAAGTCTTTTCAGATTCATCACTTCTAGCTGGTCTGTATGTTTTAAGTGGGGCTATTCAAAGGATGCAAGAACAAAAAGCAGCACAAAGGGCTCTATTCCCTCGGCGGGGTCTGAGAGCCTAGTCCAATAAAGAGCTCTTTTATTTTCCCTTTCTTTTTAGCTCATGCTTTGATTGGGTCTGTAAAATGATATGAGCGCATTGCCTAAACAAACACGATGACTTATTCTTTAAACTTTATGTTGCAGGTCAAGCTTTTCACACACATGCAGTGATGCACTACAGCGGCAGTGTCTCCTCATTTGTGTATTTTCATATTCTCATGTAGCAGAGGGCGGCCGCCTCCTCCGTCAGCTCCTAAATCTGATGAACCCCAGAACTCTGAGGGAAATGGGGCCTAAACAAATAGGATATTAGTGATAGCACTTATTTAGGGAGATAAATCACTGACCAGATATGGTCGCACACAAATGTCACATTATGTCTCTATCGTGATTGGTGTAGTGTATCTTGGACCAGCCTTGGTTAGGAACCTAAAATACACAACAGTTCCGCCCTAAACCTGATCTGTGTTCTCTTACATGTATTATGGATAAATAGGTTATGTATGATGTCAAAGATTTTGTAATCTGGCATTGTTATTTTGTAACCTCATTTCCTGGACAAAATCACCAATTAAGGCAGTGGTTCTCAAACTTTTTCTGTCGCGCCCCTCTCCGGAGGAAGAAGGATGTTCACGCCCCAACACAATAGTAGAAAAATGGTCCTGAAGTGCTGAATTTATATTGAAATAACAATTGATTGTGACCCCTAATATTTTGCAATCACTTTCAATTAAACCAGATTGCTCCATCAGACAAAAAAACGAACACGTTTTCAATCACTTTATTAGAATACAAATACAGTTCGATCTGTGCAAAAAATAACTTGTATTTGGCAACAAAATAGCTTATTTTGGCTGCAATTAACCTGTTTTGCACTGAATATCTTTTCAAGATGATAACAATTCAGTGCAACCTGAGAAAAACTAAACAACAAGTTCAAATATTTGGCAATAAAGAGTTTTACTGAGTTGTACACTGCATATCTTTTCAAAACAATAATGTGCAACCTTTGCAAAACAAAACAAAACGAGTGCAGATATGAGTCATCATGTTTTATTGTTATTATTATTATTATTAAACGCTGCAATGAGCTTTCCACTACACCTTTTTTTAAAAGGGGGTTGCTCAATGTTGCGCTCTTGTTTTGAAGGGCAACAGCAGGAAAGCCAAACTCACGAAAATGCTTCGCAAGTCGCCAAGAATGCACACGTCCGTCATGCACATGCATAACCTGTTAACGTCGGAACGTAAACATTTACACTAAAGTAGAGGCATTTTGCTCTTTATTTATAAATAACTTAGTTTTATGTTGTGTACTTTGTATGAAGTTCTCATTAAAGTTCTTGAAATAAGAAAATCTTATTTTCACCCCACCTGCAATGCCTCGGTGCCCCACTAGAGGGTCGCGCCCTACAGTTTGAGAACTACTGAATTAAGGTGACATGTGTCAATGAGAATAGAATAGGAGTCTGAATCTAGAAGCTTCGTTATGGGAACAGATTAGTAATTCCCTCCATTGGTTTTCTTTACTTGGGTACGGGAAATGAATCATTTATTACTTGTCTTTTTGAGATTGTGCGAGTCATCCTCCAATAGCTGTCATTACATTGCCAACCGACTCTGCAGACTGTCCCTTTATACATGTGTTCACAGCTCTGTTCCCTGATACTCTCGTGTTGTGTGTCTGTCATCAGATGTGTGAGGTTTTTTCATTAATCACATTTCTGAGAATACAATAAAATGTCTTTATTGGCAATACACTTAGCATTAAGACCTCGTTTTGATGGAAACAAATGGGGTGTTGATATGTGTTGTCATGCATTATAATTACAATTAGTGCTGCGTGGACAAGAATGCTAAATGTGGTCCCCGTGTGTTTGTTTGATCAGGAAATAAATACATGTTGAAATCACTCATTAAGGAAAAAACTGAAAGTGATAGCTCTCATTCTTTTGCTCACAGCTCATTAGTTAAGTGTGTCAGTGTATGAGTAAATCATGCTGTATAGTAAGTTAACTGGTTCTAATCAAGCTGTGCTTACTATTATAATTATCGCCAGAATGAACTGAAAACGAGATTATTATTCTTGTGACAGCGACTGCCATTGGCTAACTGTGCTAACAGTGCAAACCACGTCACACGTGTTGACGGAGCTAACCGGGTTAACACGAGTGAGTGCGGCACCATCAGCTGTCACCGCCGCATGAGAGCAAAGTGACGGGCCCTGCGCCTTCCAGTGGAGCGCGCTCACATGCACGGACATGCAGTAGAAGCCACGCGGCCAGAGCAGCTATGTAAACACAGGAGGCCTCAGATAACAACGCACAGGAGGACTTCCATCTCTGCTTAGCCAGACGTGAGTCCACAGTATCTTTACAGAGCACATGTGTGTTTGCTGCTGCATTAAGCCTCTGAATGTAAAATCAAGCTCCTTTAACCCTTAATAGAAACCATTACTTTCAACACCAACACTTCAATACTTATATGACCGTCTACATTTAAATAGTGAGATGTGTGCCACCTGGAGATTGGGAATGAACCTTAGAACAAGTCCGTCTTCTTCTTGATGCTTTATGCATCAAACTGTTTCTTTATTTGGCTAACTGCTCATGCACGTATAACATCTGTGAAGTTCAGCGTTAGATGTTTCTGTATTCACTTCTACGTCTGCCTTTGCCAACTTCGCCCTGAACTTGGTGCAGCTGTGCGAGTTGAAAATCGGGAACAAGACTGGATCCAAACCTTTTCCGCAAGCTTATAAAAACTCTCATGCCGACATTAGAGAAGGCAGACCCAAGAAACTATAAAATAACTTTTACTGAATTCCCTGTCTGTCATAGCCTCTTATCGAGGGCCCTTCTCTGCAATGATGCAGACCAAATGGAGGATTGGAGGATGAAGGGAGGGATTGATGAGGAGGAGGAAGGTAGATGGAAAAGAAAAGATGGGGGAGAGGAATGCCAAAGAGGGACACGGTCTGGAGGAGATGTTTTGTCCCAATTTGGTAACTGGTGCCACATAAAGTAATTGAATGTGGCGGTGCCCTTTAGCCCCTTATGTGCCAACAAAGGCCCCGAATTCCCCCCCTTTTCCCTGACCCATCTTTGCTGTCACTATTTTTGGTAAATATGTGAAAACAGAAAAAAAACTGAAATAATGTAAAAAAACATCCAACCTACAGATGATCAGCGCATCCTCTGTTGAGTGAGCTCACAGTCTTCACACAACTCTGTCATTTGACGGTAAACCAATTGTCGTGCCAGTCCGAGAAATTCAGCGAATCTCAACAGGTCGCTGTGAAGCCACGCCCAACCCACTGACCTGTTACCTTTAGGGTCAGTTTGACCCCATTCAATGTTTAACGTCGGTGTTCTCTGGAGTCAATTTGACCCCAGGCTGTTTTTCACTGTCAAACATATAAGAAATATCAACTTTTATATATATTTAAAGGGCTATTTAGGTCGTCAACAAACAAACATAAAGTACCTCACACTTAAACTTGGGAAACAATATTCATTTGAATAATTTTCTGGAGGTTTTAAATGCTAGGTTCAAATTGACACCGAGGGTAAAGTATGTTAGTAAATGTGAAGGTGACAGGAGTGTTAAGGGGCATCGTCATGGTCAGCGTGGGAACTGTGTCACTGAACAGAGTCCAGCTCCGTCAGCACTGTCCAGACCTGTAAACACAGAACCAGTCCAGAACCAGCATAAATACAGGCGGTATAATGTGTTAGAGCGATGGCGCACAGAGCGAGAAGGACACGTCAATGAGTTGATGAAAGAAAGGATGAGGGCCAAAGAAAAGGGACAGAATTAAGTCAGCTAATAAAGAAAAGATGAAGAGGAAATAGATTAATGAAAGACATCTACTGTCCCTGCATGTTGTTGGTTACCCTTTGTCTGGTGAACGTCTGGTGTTCTCCAATAGTATCTCTTGAATTGGCGCGTGTGCACAAAAAGCAGATGCTGTAACAATCTGCACGGTTAACCCCAGAATCGGTGTGATTTGTGCTGGAAGGACTCTGCTGGCCCGCGGCCCGCGGTACTCCGTGGTCCTTTTCCTCTCCGCTCAAGAATGTGGTTTCTAATATGTACGTGGGTTGTTGGGATTCCTGTCATTTTGAGAGGAGGGTCAAGTGAGATGAAAAGATGCAAACAAGATGTTTTACGACCGATGTTTGGAGTAAGTGGGATGTACGTCAGCAGTCGGGGATGCGGAGGTCTCGCGGTGGATCCCGTTTCAAAGGAGTAGTGGGCTGCTTTGTCTCATCGTGGCCAGGAGATAAAGGGCCGCAGATCGGGGAAACCATTGTTTTCCGAATGTGTGTGTGTGTGTGTGTGTAGGTGTGTGTGTGTGTGTGTGTGTAACTCAGCGTTTTATAGCGGTGCAGAGGAGGGTACCCCCCAGTGGCGTTGTCTTTTCTCTTTGTGGGCAGAGCGCTAGGTCGCTGGGATGTGTGAGTAAGAGGGAACAGATGTTGTGGATGGATCTGAGCGTGACTCACCACCAGCCCGGCCTCACAGAGTCAGTTTCTACTCCGCCAGGAACTCTTCAGAGCCAGAGTTAGCGACTTTCCAATAGTTGATACATAATATGAATAGGCATTATTTGATCAACAGAACTAGATCACTATCAATCTTTCAGTGACTCCTGGGATGTATAATACTGAGTCACGTTCACACCAAAAGCGCTGCGAGTAGTTCCTGTGCAAAGTCAACGTACAGGCGTGAGTGGTTGCGATGGACAAAACATTTTGTTGGGCGGGCGCGTCTGGCGTGAATTGGGCGTTGCGAATAGTCACCTCAAGTTGAAATATTTCAACTTTCATTTTTTTTATTAAACGAATTGGCAACTCGCCGAGAATGAATACATTGTGTTGGGGGGGGGGGGGGGGGCATGGGGGAACAATAAAACATGTTTTTCTAAAAAATTATCAATACCAGCTTTACGTCAAGGTGTTTTGTAAAATCTGCACATTAACACGACTATTACATAATTATGCCAGAGAAAGCACAAGCCAGATGGTTGAGAGGGATATTTCTGAATAGAAACTCTGAGTAGTTAGTTTTTAGATTTTAGTCTTTTACCAGTGCTGACACGTATACAGGCAGCAGTAAAAGTGATTTTATCCGATGTGATGTCTCAGTCAAAGACTCCAGGGTGCTATGTGCTGATGTAAGATGTCAGATGTCTTCTGTTCATGCCTGCGCTGCACCAAGGGCGCAGATTTCAAGTCTCAGAGTCCTCTTCAAGAGGGAAGTTTCAAGTTTGGAAGTTAGGGTGCACTGCTTCAAAGGTCAGTCTCGGGTCACATGTACACAGTTAGTCTTGAAATCTAATTTCCAAACCATCTTCCTTTTTGTTATAGATATTTAAAAGGACATGCAAGAATCATAAGACGAATCGGACGTTTCACTTTAACTGTCAGAAAAAAGGCATAAGCAATGTCTTCGGCGTTGTGCATGTATAGATTATATTACTTGTTTGTGTGGGTATTTTGTGCAGTGTGATATTTTGTTAGTTGAATTTTACAACCTGTGTATATATTTTTCTTTGGCTCCTTAAATTAAATAAGAAACGAGATAAAGTCGTTTCGGATAAATGTCATCCGAAATCATGAAATTCACTGACATTGTAAAATCACACAGACTAGTTGACTGTCGTCAACTAGGCCAAGTTCTCTTTTGTGCTTGTGAACAGAAAGGACCTTCAATGGAATTTTTATTTTTAAAATGATCTTTTTACAAAGGGAGTTGACTCTTTGTGATGGCTGCTATGTTGATCATCAGTCCTCTTTTGATTAGCTGGTCCTGGATCAGAATACAAGTCAAGCTGGTTTTGTCATAAAAGCTCTCTGAGTCAGACTCCCGGTGTTCTGGTGGGAGTCGCACAGCAAAGGATGCAAGGGAGGATTTGATTGAATGCAGGTGTTGAGCTTTAGTGTAGAAACAGTGTCGGGTTGTGGTGAGATGGGAAGCAGTTGGCCAGGTTACGAGGTCAGGGCTCTTAAAATAAAAACCATTCATAATACGGATGTATTTCAAAGAATAGTGAGATGGACACATCAGTAATGCATGTATGGTTATATCACTTGTCGGTAATCGGACCTTCAACTGCAAACAAGTGACATAATTCAGGTGAAAAGAAGCGCGATACTCTTTGGCTTTTATTTCAGCCTCTGACATCTTTTTGATTTGTTTTACAAGACCACTTTTCTCTATTCCATCCGATTATGAGCCGCGGCCCAGCTGACGGCAGAATAGTTCTCAGACTCGGAGGTGAAATAAAAAGAGTTCAAGCTTGCAGTTAGACATATTTAGGCCAATGTGTTCATTTTCCCAGTCGACACTAAACAATCACTCAGCACACCGCTGTGTCTGAGGGCATCTTTACAGCCAAGTTGCAGCCAAGCCTGAGCCCCCCCCCCCCCTCCCCTCTCCCCTCTGCTTCCACCCCTCCTACCCACCCAGAGTTAATGTTTCGACTACATCTGTCCACGGTTGGCAGTCGCAGATGTTGTTGCCGGCTGTGAAGCCGAGAGGAAGTTCCAGCCACTCCAAAGTCCAAATGTTTCTTTTTTCATTTCCCTGTTTTGGTTGTTTTTTGTTTTTTGTTATCGGACCTGATACAAGCTATTCCTGTGGGGATGATATGAACCATATTTGTGTGGCTCTCTTTTTGTGCGCCACGGGGGGAGCCTGTGTTTTGTGTATGGGTTCTTGGTTCGTCTAAAAGAAGGATCTTGATTTATTGGGGGTTCCGGTGTACATGGATTGCAGCTAGGATAAAACAAAATCTTTAAAGACATACTCTGATACAAACACACTCGTGCACACCAAGCAGTTCACTCGTAGTATCATCCGCTTCACAGCTGAGTTTAACTGAGACCTCCAGGGAGACTGGGAATTGATCCCAGTCAGCACATAGTGCTCTGTGGAAACATATGTTCTAATTGATAAATTACTCTGAGACTGCAACCAATTGTTTTATCTCCGTACAACTCATCCTTTCTTACGGCCCTTTATTCAAGTTGAACTAGTTTTACGTGAAAGGAGAGAAATCACATTAATAAAAAGCACAGACAAAGGATGGGCAACAAAGCCTTGTTTATCCACTTGGTTATTGTCTTTCAGGCTTAGAGTTATGAATGTTTTTTGCGTTAAGCGGTAGTTCATGTTTGTCGTTGCGCTCACGTTGCTGTGTTTCCGTAGTGTCCTGGAAACATTACTGAAAGCATTACAGCATCAGCAAAAGATTCATATTTATCTTTTTCCCTATTTGCTTACTGCCGTGCAGAGAATTTAAGATTTAAGATACTCTTGATTGTGCATCACTCGTCTTCATCCTGTGCTGCAGCATCGTAGCCCTGTAATCTGGCTTGTGGTGGCCACTCAGCCAGCGCTGATTATTTAAGGATCCCAGTCCCTAAAACTTAGAGATCAACAGGAACTAATCCACTTAAGATGTGCTGATAGCCCCTGTTGCTGACTTATTGAGCCCACTACGTCGGATCTAATATATTGTTCTGTATTCTAAGTGAATCATACCAGTTTTTAAGCAATCAGGCAAAGTTTTCCCACAGTCGGGATGGTCTGCTCCAAGGAAAGTCCCCACAAACGTTTTTTATTAGTTTCTACTAACAACCTTGCTTAGCTGTTCAAGTGGAATAACTTTGTACCTCATAAAACATTTCCGTGTGGTAATTATGAGAACATTCTTGTTTTTGCATCATTACCAAACAACTTAATTGTGTCAATTATGTGGTATTTCCTGAATTAGGAGTAATTAGCATATCTACTCTCACAAGCATTTAATGGTGCTTAATAGTGTTTTATTTGAACTAATAACCTTGTGGCAATTATTGACAACAAATCAATAGTTTATACATTTAGGGAGAAATATATTATACTACAAGACAGGAATTTATCCCTGAGTAAACATTCCTCGCATCTTCTTTGAAGTTTCTTGAGAGTAGCTTTAGCTTGAGATTGTTTTGACTGGGTCACATGAAACCCCGAGCATGACAGTAGTCCATCCTCCCAGTGGAGAAGAGCTGCTCTGACCAAGCCAGTCGTGAGACCGGATGTGGACTCGAGAAGTTCCTGTATAATTCCTGCAGAGATCTCACACGGCGTTCCAACTCGGTAATGCGTTTGTGAGCCTCGGTGCGCCGCTCATCACAGCTGAGAATGCAAACGGCTCGCAAATGGAGGTCGAGAATCTAATTGAGTGAGACAAGTGTTTAAGATCTCAAGTATCAAACGTCTCGTGTGTGTACGCCGAGGGTACGGACACATGATCATGCTTCGGTTGCCTCACACATGCGTTCACGTACACACGGCTGCAGACAGATGCACTCTTGGCCACAGCGGCGTTTAACTCCTCGTGTGATGAAGTGCGGATGGATCTCTGTGGATGTCTGCGATGAGGAAACACTCTACAGCTGGCGGGACATTTGGGTTCCTCGCTGTCCTCAATGAGGTGACTCACTGAGCATTGTTTTCATGGAGGGAGGAGCTTTGGGATGATCCTATTGTTTAAGTGTGTGTGTATATATATATATATATATATATATATATATATATATACACACAAACGTTTGACATTTTGGGAACTACATGTATTCCCTGTTGCCGGGACATGGTGAGCACATGTAGCCGTTTCAGCCTGCTCCATGTCTTTATGCTAAGTGGAGCTAACCGGCTGCTGGCTGCAGCTTCATGCGCAGTGCACAGACATACGGGGGTTATTAGTCTTCTCTTTTTAACTTTCTAGAAGAAAGAAAGTATGTTTTTTTCCCTGAATATATTGAACTGTTCGCATTAACCCTCCAGGCTAATGTTCAGATCAGGAATGCATCTTGGGTCCTCAAACACATTGATTCATTTAACCCAGCACAAACAAGTCTTCTGCTATATTAAGAGTCCCGCCTCAAACCATGTCTGTGCTGGAAGAGTCCTGCTTTTCTAAACGGTTAAGTCAGGCAGACTTCTATCACTAATAGCTTCCATCGGGCCGACCGGGCCTGGCACATTCTGGCGATGACGCAGCAGATTTTGTGGTGAAACTGGCAAAGTCCCTTCCATGACGAGTCAAGTCGGCGTGTTGAGGGGGGAGGGGGCGGAGTTAACCGAACCTCGGAGGCCCGTCAGCAACTCGGAACTTCAAAGCGAAGGTTGGGCTGGGGATCGGGATGCAGTGTGGGACTCTGGGAGTCGAAGGGCTAGGGGGCAACAAACAGCATCTGTAATTGAGGTTTGTGAGGTTTGGGTTTTTCTGCAGGCTTGCATATTTCCCCTTGAATTGTAATCTCTGTTGAGCATGTCCCAGTACCGACTGCAGATGGGAGAGAGCTGTGTGGAGACTCTGTGCAAAGCAAGCACACAAAGACAACGTGCCTCTGAAACCTGCCAGACACAAGACGCTGAGAGAGGCCTGTGTGTCCAGGGCGACAGCAGCGAGCGTGAGGCTCATGCGGCTGCTTCTAGGACGCGGGCCATGCCACAGGGTCGACGGTGTCGTGCACGTATGGGGTTTGTTGACGTAGTGCACGGTCTTGGAGACGGATCAGAGACGAGAATGTTATGTTCTGTCAGAAAAACACAAGAGGTGAAAGGTAGCCTGATTTACATTTCAAATAACGTTTACATTTAATTATATTTTAAGGGTATATTATTATATTGTTTTAAGGTCGATGCTGGTACTAGCTGGGTTACATCAGGCGGTCTGTGCAGCTACTTCTGGATTGTAAACCAGAGAGATCTTATTGTATCAACATGGTCAATATTCTTAGTCATTTCCTTTGTATAATTGAAAAAGCCATCTGATTAAAAGCTTGAAAACCTTTTGCAAAAAGAGTGCCTCGGTCCTTCCCTCTTTAAAAATAATTACAAAATATGTTCCCTGCCACAGAGCACCTTCCCTACATTTTAAGCCCTGAGGATCTACTTTTGGTGTAGGTTTTCTCGGGGTTTCACAAAAGAAATGTTTTTAATGGCTAAACGAGTAATGAAAGTTCTCATTAAAAAATAGTTGTATAATATTATAATGAATGCCAAATTGTTGTTTTAAACATGGGTGTCTGCCCATAATTCCACAATCGATGCACAAGGCCGCGTGAATATGCCTTCCTTATTATTGAAAGGGGGATTATATGTTAATTTGCATGTCCGTTGTCAAATGGAAGTGATGCTGTCCAGCGTGCGTGCGTGCGTGTGCGTGTGTGTGTGTGTGGGCATACACTTGTACACGGTCACACACATGGTGCCCTTTGTGTGTATGTGGTTGTAATCTCTCAATAGGAATAGCCTTAACAAGCTTCTCTGTAATCAGCCCATCAGAACCTCAGAGTGCTAATGTGGCCCGGAGGACTCGGCCCCCCTGCGAGGTCTCACTCTCCATTCTGTGCCCATTATAATTTCATTGAATGGACCATGATGTTCCTCTCCAACCGTAATGTAGACACAGAGGATGGGATGGCCATGGGTATTTACGTCACTGCGATACCGCCTCATGACTCTTTCCTTGCCACAAAGTGTGTTGACGTGTTTGTGAGACACTGCTTGCCAAACTAAATAGATAGGACATAAATTAGGCTTTCTGCGGGCTGTTTTTACTTTCCATGGGCGTGTGCTGTGTGTCACTGCGGAGCCAGCCTGATTGTTGCTTTTTAAACTTAGCTGAATGAAACAATGAGTCTCAATCGTAAATACGATACTTTTATGTGCAGATGGATTGACTGATGATCATTTTGTGAATGGACTGACAACGTCAGTGATGGTTGACTGTTCTGTTGTCCTCTTGTCTGTCCTAGGTGCTGCGTGGGGCTCAGCTCATAGCGGTGGCATCAGCTGATGGAGGGGCCACAGCTGTGGAGGGCTCCCCCCTCCCTCCTGACATCCAAGTGCAGTACGTCCAACTCGCCCCCGTCACAGATCACACATCTGCCGTGCAGGTAAAACAACACACACAACTCCTCCAGGCTCTTGCACACGTGTACACAGATGCTGTTTGTAACTGGGTTGCATTCCAAGTGCTGGGCTTTGCGTCGTATGAGCTGAAACAGACCACGGTCCTAAATCAGTCCAGCAGTTTGTTTTTTAAGCCGTCCTTAATAAATAACTGGTCCCCACCTCTTTCCCACAGTCTGAGATACAAACTGACACACTGTAGATCAGGAACCGGTCCTTCAGTGAGGCCATGTGTACTGTACAAAGATACAAGTGCCAGGATGTCACGGAAAGTAACGTAAAGAAACTGAACTGTTCAGTCGGGGTTCGGGTTCCTAATCTGGAAAACTTCCTTGTGTTCCTATAAATAATGTATAGAAAGATCTTTTCCCTAACACTTATTTGTCGTGTCCATGCAGTGTTGGAACGCTCCGCCCCTCACAGGGCCCGCCCCTTTACGTCACTTTACTGCCATCCAATGAACATCGTCGAAGCCCAGAGACACCTTTTTGTGCTGAGGAATAATGCTGCGATGTATGTTGGGAATATAGTCAGTTTCATAAAGTTAAACTAAAAAATGCAAGCACAAAAGGTTAGCCAGTAGTGACTAAAGCATAAAACAATATGTATCCACTTTTTGTAATCCATACATGTCTTCTTCCCTTGTTTAATTCTTTTCTTTTCTCTTTTTGAGAAATGAAAGGCTGACACCTGCCTTCTTTGGTGCTATACTGGTTTGATCGGCTTCATCATGAGGCGGAACATATCCCGTCATATTTCATTCATAAATACTGAGTGCAATTTTACATTTACTTGCTGGTATTATGGGTCTGCTTTTCCCCTGTCGTTAGCCTGGATACCAGACCGAACTTAGCCCCGCCCTAAACAAATTTGGTCGGGAAGTTGGGTCTGGCATTGCTCCATTGGGGAGAAATTATTCTCCGGTCAAAAATTGACCGGGCCAATCAAATTGTCAGGGCGGGCTTTATAAGATGACGGACAGATGATCCACAGTAACGTAACCAACCACGTCATCAAAAGGCGCTTGCTTCTTCCAGCGTGCGTGCAGTTGAGTTCAACAACTATGCGTCTCTTAAAACACGTCACATACCACGTTGCTCGGATTGGTTGTAGCTCTATCCAATTGAGCGAAGAGGCATTTGCTTTCCTGGTTCGGTTGAGACACGCCCCATAATCACAGCCCAACTTAGCGGGATCAGACTCACATTCTGACTAGAATTCTGAGTATGACATCGTCAGGCTACCCTGTCGTCGTAATTGTGCTAAAAATAAAAACACTCCGCTTTCAGTCATTATGATGAGTGTTAAGAAAAACAGTAATTTAATATAATGTAGTGTTAAAACGAGAAAAGTAGCAATTGTTAGATATGTCTAAAATCCCTTCATGATGGAGGTTTTTGAGAAACGCGCCACATGTGGACTCAGGATGGGGCACAGACACACGGCATCGGGGTCTTTGAAGTGGTCAGTTTTAACTGCGAGGAATATAAAAGAACCACACTTTCCCATTGTTGTCTCTGCTTTTTGTTTCTCCCAAAATATATTGCACATCACATTTTCTCCTTACTGCTTCTTACCCTCGAGTCCCGATGTGAGTCTTTGTTGTGTTGTTATCATATAAACAGACTGAACTGTCCCTGCAGACAGTCGAGCTCTCGGTTTGGGGATTTCCGAGTTAAAGCGTAGCTCTCTCAGCGAGACACTGTCTTGTTGTCTCTCTGTTGTCTGTGGTTGTCTAGGTGATTGGTTCCCTGCCCCTGTGAGGAAGAGGTGATTAACGCATCCTATATGGATGCATTGTATTGTGTGTGGACCTTACACAAACTGATTATTTCCAGCAATCATGCAAAATGATTCGCCTGCACCGCAAGCTCTGTTATCCATGTTTCTCAGTGCTCCGAGCAATCACTTTGTTTATGCAACTGATTTGTGATTGTTGTTTTTTCCCCGCCTAATGTTTGATTGTACTCTGATCTTGACAAAAAATCAACGAAGTAGGCAGAAGTCTGACCACTCATTAGCGTTCTCGTCAATCGAGTTTGGGTTCAGTAAGGCAGTGTTTTTCAACCTTTTTTGCGTGAAGGCACACTTAAGACAGAAGAAATCTCGCGGCACACGGATCTTCGGTGCTCCGAAGAAGAGTTGTCGACGGGTGGGGACTTTTTATTGCCTTAGGTGCTCGTGATTTGTCATAGGCGTTCGGGAACAAGGCTCAGGCTTCATACCACCACCAACGGCGCGACGACACACACAAGTTGGCTTTCTTTTTCACCAATGAAGTGACAGTATGTAACAAAGTTTTTTTTTCCACACCAGTGTGCCGCGGCACAGTGGTTGAAAAACACTGCAGTAAGGACACGGAGACGGAGCGAAGCCGCTTGTTAACGCCGTGGCGTTTTTTGCTCAAACTATATTTAAACTCACCAAAAGCCGATTTTAGGGCCAAAATGATGGTGACGGTGTTGAGTGCACCGATGCTTTCAGGATTAAGGAGACTTCCTTTAAGTTTCCCCAATACATTTATTTTTAGGGTTATTTGTAGGCCTATATTGACTTTGCAGAGTAAACTTTACCTCAATCAATCTCAACAATCATCGATAGATCCACAAAATATGTTGTTTAAGCAATTCAAACATGGAATTGAATGGGTGTGAAAATGCAGACGCAGAACAGCATTTCGTAGCCGAGACACTCGGCGTGGCCCGGCTGCTACGGGGCGGCTTGTGGTCACACTTGGGTCCCTAAGTGTCAACGTTGCAGGCTTTCAGTTCAAAGTTCAAAGGAAGGTTAGCGACGCTCTTTTTCTCCCTTTTCTGAACATCATTGAATCATGTGAACGGCTCTCATCTGTTTCCAGACATGTGGCAGCATTTATACAAGTTCTCGAAAATTTACTTAGGCTTTAGTATTTATTTATCTCCGTATTTTTCCTCGCTTTATTTAATAGTTTCCACTACCCAAACGAGGTGAAGTAGGGGGCAAAACACTGAATGATATTTTGGCATTACAATCAGCCTTTCTGCAAATTGGTGCTAATCTGTAGATGCAACGTTGTTTATCTCCAGCTCGGGTCCAAAGTCGGGGTTACAGAGCTCCAACAAAGCAATGCATCCAGATGAGTATTTCCAAATGGGGAGCGCGGCTTGACACTTCAACATGTCCAATGTTTCAAGTTCCCAATGAAAAACATTGATCCCTCCGAGGTCTACGTGGCCTCCCTACTGCCAGTGGTCCCAGTGTGTCCGCCTCATGTGCTGTTGTGCTGCTGTGGTGCAGCTGTGCTCCACCCAATGCTCTTGTCTTGTGACAGCATTCTGAGGGAGGCTTACATGCTGCAGGTGTGTTTGAGGGAACCTCTGGCATGCATTTGAGGAAGGAGTGAGTCATTCTTCATGGTCATCATCCAGGATTGAGTCATGAGCCTCTCATCTTTTGAGAGTTTTTTTTAATCCAACACAATACCTCGCTCTGTCTGACACCAGAGACAGCCAGAGGGCATTAAAATACAAAAGCTCATCGCTTTGTCAAGTCTCTCTTCACCTGTCACTCTACCTCTCTTCTCTGACTTTCCACCAACTGTCTTCCTCTTTCTTCTCCCTGATGCATCTCTCCCCGAATCTCTCTTGTCTTTTGTCCGATCTTCTGCCCAATGACACAAGGGTAGAGGTGCTTGAGTGTGGGTCCTCCGCATCTGTTCTTTCACAGGAAACACACTATAATGACTCTGATTAACTGCAGCAGGATGCAACATCAGATCTCAAAGTCTTCCCAATTATCACCTTTCCCCTCTCCTCTCTGTGGTGTGTTGCAGGCTGCGGAGCTTCCGGCCCTGCAGGCGGACATGGAGGTGAAAGAGGCCATCCAGGGAGCCATCCAGGAAGAGAACGGCGAAATGGTTCAGATAGTTACCTCCGTGGCCACCTGAGAGCCCCTCTGGTTCAACACAGCCCAGAACTCTGCTCCACAGCGAGGCCCGGCGAGTCTCGGAGGGGGACAAATGCTCACAGTCTGACAAGCGACTGGGTCAGGAAGCATTTTAAGTACTGAAGGTCATTGATAACAAACAGGAAAGAAGCGTATTTTCTCTGGCTTTTTGTTTTCTCCTGCAATCTCCTCAGTGCATTGCCAACCAGATGTCTCAACGTGGAACTGTTCGCAGAAACTTGAAGAAGACAAGATAATCCAAAGTCCACTGTGGCCTCACCGGTGGTTTCTTCACCAGAAGGTCACGGCCCTCTGCAGGAGACGCAGCGGGAGTCTGTCTATCCAGCTACTCACGCAGACCGTCACCTGGACACTTCATCAACACACATGCTTGTTTACATCAACTTGGGAAAATAGTGGAGTTGAGCCGCTAATCGTTAAACCCCCATGAGTTTGTTTTTCCCTGAATCTCCCCCCTCACCACCAGGCCTGTGCTCCCTCCTCGTCGTGTCTCGTGGACTGCAGTGGAAAGTAGATGTAGCCGAGCACAGCCTCTCTGTCACTCCCCTCACTGCAGTCCATACTAGATCTCCCAGCTGTCAGACTTGCCTTCCTTTACTTTAGCCACACAGCTTTGTTTGTCCGTTTCATTTATCTTATTGTAACATGCCGACATCTTTGGGGAGCTTTGCTCTTGGAGCTAGAAGACCATGACATAGAAGAGCTGGTGCCAGTGGTGGACCGGACTAGTTGCTTGTAGAAAACCAAAGACACCTTGAAGTTGTTTATTCACCCCGAGTGTTGTCTCTGTGAAAGATACATTCATGTGAATAAAACATGTTTGTGGTTGCCATACCAGTGTGTTTTTATTTTAGTTTCTCTCTGTAGTGTCTCGTCATTTCTCATCAATCGTGGTCATCAAAGTGGCTTCAAAGATGTCCAAGACATGACTTTGCTGTTATCCACTACAAATAGAGAGCGTGAAATGACGGTTTGATTTTGAGTTCCTGTTACATGTTGAGCTAATTTATTGTGTTTACTATTTTTGAAGTAAATATGTATCATGTAAACTGCAATAATCATAGGATTAACTGTATTGTCAGCGATCATGTAAGCTAACCTTAAACATGGTCTCAAGAAGGTTTTTGTCAAAAGACAAATGATGATGTTCGCCTCATGATGGAAGTGTCTGGACTGTAATTACTTCAAAATCCATTCTGCATGATTATGTTTTTCTGTCATTAAGAACATGTGTTGTGATGCTGCGCTGGTGATGAATAGCTCTGCGGTCAACAATAAAAGAGATAAGCGAGACACTCGGAGGCTGTGTGTTGGTTTGGGGAAGGTTCCCATGCTCAGTGTGATGTAATGGTGTATTTTGGAGTTGGAGGAAGGAACCGGGTGACAAAATGAACTTGATAGAACAACATCCAACGTCTTGGCTGCTTCCTCTCGTTTCCCTTCAGTCTGTTGCCGTCTCTGACCTCCTTTACACTGGCTCTTCATCTTGTCCATTTTCCCTCTCCTGGCTCTCTTACATACTCCTCTTCTCCCACTCAACTTATGTGTTTCTCCTTGGGAAGCTGTATTCAAGTCCACTTAAATTCCCTTTATTATTATTATTATTATTATTATTATACACTTAGCTGGGCTAAAGTTTAGTGGGAACAGCGTTGGGTCCATCCTTTAAAAAAAAGATAATCCTGTTAAAGAAACGTTGGCTGAGAGACAACGGTCTCTCCCACAGCGACCCTCCCATTAAATCTTGATCATTTTTGGAAAGGAACCGACTCTTCACTTTTACAACCCTGGGCTCCATCCAGGAGCTGGAGTGGTTACCATGGAGACGGCCCCTGTCTCTGGCTGCCTCGAAGATAACCTGGTGAAAACAGAAATGAGTGATGGATGGAGAGATGAGATTGTTTGGAAGCGGGATGCATATTTGAGGAGAAGGAGAGGAGTGATGGATAGAGACCAGGCGGTGTATCTTTCCTTCTCTCAGCGGCTCTGTGTTCTCCTGCTCAGCTGGCATCTGCTTCAACATGCCAGCACCAACCTCTGCTACTCACCTGGCTCTTCCTTTGGCTGCAAAGTTTCCCCTTCTGAAACGTTTTTTTCTCCACAAGGCTAACATATCTGTTGCATCAGAAATATCCAAACATGCGTGTCTCTTGGATCATCGTAAATCAGCCATTGTTAATCTTGGGGAAACAAAGTTTGCCACAGCCGGAGTTTATTCTTCTTGTGTACTGGATGTTTCAAAAGGTCACAAGAGAAACATCTCTCTGATTGTTTCCTGTTGCATGTGAGCACTGAGCATCTAGCTTTATATAAATTAAGTGATGTGGATTCTGGACGGATGTTTGGCTCTATTCCTAAATTAGACGGCAACAAGTGAGGGGAAGCCTCGCTAGTCGGCTGCTGCATCATAAAATGGAAAGGGAGTGGTGGATGTTAAACGTCCAAAAACTTTAGCTTTACGATCAATATTTTAACAGTCGTCTTCGTTACGCAACATACAATGACAAGCTACTTTCATGGGCAGCCATTGAGGCAATTTCTTCAAATTTGGCGTTAAAGAATAAACTGATTAGATCATGAGTCTCTTCACTACACCTCAGGATTGCCTATAGATGGAATTATATTACATTTGGTTCAAATGTCTTCTATCCCATCGTGAAGAGGGCTTCAGTGTTGAGCTACCAGTCCAGTTCTCTATTCATTTTGTCCTCAAGATACTTGCATGAGTCCTCGCTCTTCATTTCTTCTTCCTGGATGACAACCAGGGGTCCTCCTGTTCCTCTGGTGGTCCATCACTAGCTCAGTGCCTTTGCTGTTGATTGTTGTTGCACCATGTGATACAAGTTCATCAGTCCTCAAGTGAAAACCGCATGTTTCCCACTGGAAATGATTCACAGCAATCATGCATGTCAATCGAGTGATAACTTCCATTTGATCTAATAATGAAAATAGAACATTTGATTTACTTCCTTCAAAGTCTTTGTAACATGTTGTGAGTCTGGACACTAATGATGTGATACAATCACAATGCGGTAACTAGTTTTATTTTGCATTATATATTATATGATATTTCTTTTATTCATCCCACAGTGGGGAAATTTCAAAAATCACGGCAGCGGTGCACATCAGAGCATCAATGAAAATAAATATAAAACACAAAACAAAATACTAAAAACTAAATACTAATACTAAATATACAGATACTTGTATATTTTAGTATATAATATATCAAGGTATACTTGATATATTAGTTTATATTGCAGTACACATCTGAATATCAGCAGTACAAATAATACAACGCATATACAAACGGGAGAATGAGGAGGTCCTCTTAAGTATGAAAAGAATACACACACACACACACACACACACACACACACACAAACAAACAAACAAACAACTAAGGCTCCTTTTAATTAACTCAAACTTAAAACTTCAACTACTTGTATCTTACTTTACTATTTCAAGTAAAGTAAGGTACATTTGACGGATGTAAATACTGTAAAGTGTGTATTAATACATCATCTGTATCCTATATTTGCTGCAATGCCTATTTGTGTAAATACATCATCATCTCCTCTCCTCATTAGCTCCCTCGTAATGTTCGCTACCCGTGACGTCAACCCTGCACCAGCTAGCGCGAGGCTTCCAAGGACACACGCGTGCGCTGAATGTTGTTAATTACGGCATCTGGAAACCGCAGAGAGACATATCTCAATTTACATCTATTTAGTGTCTTTTAACCGAGGCTTCAACAATATAAATGGTAATTAAATAGGAACCAGCAGGGAGTTCCTCGACTCACGAGAAGTATGAAGACGTGAGGACGGGGTTCGCCGAAGCCGCGCGGATGGGAGGTACTCCCTCGCGCCGGGGCCAGATGAGAGAGGAGGGGTACCGACTCACCCAGACTGCGGCTACGACATGCTTCCTGCTCACCGAGTTTGATAACAAACAAACGGTTTATGTTGACAGCGCGGAACTTTTTGATTGAACGCTTCTAATTTGGCCGCGAGAGGGTAAGTTGACCATTTTAATGGTCGTGTATGCATGCGCATTACGTCGCCGAACTCGAGGTGAACTTAAGACGTCATGACGTGAAGAGGGGGGGGGGGGGGGCGTGGACGGGCTCACGAGGCGCGTCGTGGTCTCTGACGCTCTCTGCACGACGTTTGCGTTGCATTTGAAGGTTTAAACCAATCCGACGGAGTCCTCACGTCGTGGCCGAGGTCTGCGCAGCTCTCCGCCCCGCAGCGGACCACTTCCCACGGAGAATAACGTAGCAGGTGCATCGAGGAGGACCCCGTGTGATACCATAGACGCGTTTGAAGAGCACACAGGCAATCAGCCAAAGGCGGGAAAGTCAACTTCCCGCTTTCCATCATACGTCATTGGCTTTTGCCCTCGTTTGGGAAACACTACCTATACAGCACTTAAGAGTTATGGAAGCCTGAGGATGTATTATCACTGTGTGTGTGTGTGTGTGTGTGTGTGTGTGTGCAAATGAGGCCATGTCCTTTTTGTAACCAGGTGCAATGAACATCAATCTCACTTGCAGATATTAGGTGTCTTGACCAGAGGCAATGTACACTAGGGTCTGTTTGAACAAGTGACTGCAACATATTTGGTTAGCATTGAATGCCACTAGAAGTTATTTCGAGCTTACGGGTTACTGTAAGCTGCAGGGGAGCACCTCCTCTTTCCATACGACAAGACTCATGGAAGACATTCGTACAATAGCACACCTTTGCAGGTTGATGATGAGTAGCAAGCTACGTCTGCAGGAGGTACACTGACCTGATTGTCAATACCTGGAATACAGTGCCTCCCACTTTGGGTCTTTTGCCTCAGTTATGTCCGTACTGTGGAATGCTTTTTGACAAATGGTAGATGGCAACTCACTGACAAATCCAGCTTTATAACACCTGTGTAAATATGCATCAGGGAAGGGATACACTTGGGTTGAAAGACATGCATTGTTCTCACAGTAAAGGTCAGTGATGAACATGACTGCATATTGCAGTGTATTTGTGTTCACACTTTGTGAGCTTTAACCTGTCAGAATGGTCCTTTTGTTTTCAGAGATATTAGGGCCGTCCCGTTTGGACCGAGGCCGAGCTTTCTTCCATGGGAGAACGACTGCTTGTTTGTTAATGCCAGAAAGCTCTCACGTGATCAAAGGGAACTCCAATTTGCTTTTTATTGAGCCGAAGTGTAAGTGCTCTGAGACAGGCTGTTTGATTTACCTCCTCTTATCTTTGTTATGGTTATAAATATAATTATGCCAGATGTGGCATGCGGTACACGGCTTTGTCTGGAGCCATAAATGGTGGATAACTCGGGGCATGTTTTCCTCCAGGCCAACCGTACCAGGAGGTCAGCCCAGGAAAACAAGGTCTCAGAGGTTTCTGGATCTGTTGAACACCAGTGTCTGACACTGCATCACACCATCTCTGGTTATATTCACACACTTTCAGAAGAGAGCATCTGTGTGCTCAGGCTGAGTGTCTCACGTTTATTTAAGTTGGTTTGAGTGTATTCAAGGGACAGAGCTGTGTTTTATTGTATTTACGATGCTTCGTAAAATGAGCGTCTGGCCTCTTATTGGTACATTAACATACAGCAGAGATTGTGCTTGTCTGATTCTGGGGTATGCGCCCTGTACTTTGTGCAGTCTCAGGCCATTTCCTGGTTCCCCTGATGCCAGCATGCAAGATACAGCTTGCCACCAAAGCCACAAGAGCACTATAGTATTTTAAACATGCCTCTGGCTAGATGGGCTGAATGACAGCAGCATAAAGAGATGATGAGTTTTCACATTCATAGAAGGTCCAGATACCAAGAGAGCAGCACGATTGGACTGAGTCAGCAAAGTGTTGGGATTTGATAAAGACTATTTTTCTAATGTCAGGGAGTGTGCTAGAGAATGTTTGGATGAAACGATGGGTTAAGACATATTTTAATGGGTCGAAAGAATTACACATGGAGATATGGAAGAAGAGGAGGACAGGTTAAGATTGCAACCATGACACCACTTGTGTGTATACCACTGATGACAGGTGTTTGCTTTACGGTTGACAGATGTTTAGCTAGTAAATGCTTTCATAAGAGCAAGATGACTATTATAATTCTCTGTCGAGCTGATGCTACTACAGTCGTTGTCGGCCAACTAACATGAAAAAGGCAAGCTGGAAAGTAATTATTTCATCCGTTTAGTTTGTCATCAACATGATCAATTGAAATGATAATCTTCTGCATCTTAACTCCTATCTGTGGGACAGCTCAGTAGGCTTTTAAAATGATTTTTTATGTATTAATTGTTTCTTATCTTTTGTGATAGTGTCGAGTTGAAAGTGAGAGGATAGGTGGGCAGAAGAGTGGGAGCAACCGATTAAAAATGAGAAATTTTAGTCTGCATGCTCACAAGAAGGCAGTCTGGTTTCTTTAATAATTCTGTTTTATGGTTTGTTTGTAGCTTTAACATTTCTAGACGTGCACGTTTCCGTCTTTTAGTCTCCAGTAAACTCAGTTTGATTTGGAAACTGCAAAGTTGTTGCCCATCCATGTAATTTGCTGTAGATTCCTGAGCTACGGTCAGGTCTGTGGCTAACGCACGCTTAAGAGAGTTTGGTTGAGACCGTTTGATCTACAACATAAAATATGTAGTCAATACCCCTTTTGGGTAATTTTCAAAGGCTTCAAGTGTTTTTTACAAGTGGCTGAATGAGACTAGACTTTTCAAGGACATAAAACGTCATCACAACAAACACGGTCTTCACAGGCTTGTTATGGTGATGTGGAAATCATGGACCGTGCTGCAGTTAGTTCATGGCCTAATGTTTTTTTGTTTTACTGGCGACAGCATTGGCGCTTTAAATATCATAAAAGTGGTGTTTATTTGTGAAGGGTATCTGGCTGAACACATCTCGCAAGTATGATAAACGCTACTTTGCCCCAGGCCTTATCTGCTGCAATAATCCCCAAATCCAATGGAAAAATCCATTGGCCCTTGGGGAACAATGTCAATGCTAATTTCTGTGTTCAAAAATGATATTGTCCCTGCAGCACTTTAAATAGGCCCTTCTCACAGCATGACTCGTCATAGTAGTATCACAACAGGTGTTACTAATAATACTAACGATGGCTTTATTCTATTAAAGTGTTGCATGCTGGCAAATCCACAAGCTCTACTCACAGGGAGCAGACAAATGGAATCTAGCCATCATTAATTTGATGATTTACTCTTGCGCTTCTTCCGTCTATGACAAGTGGAAATGTCTGCTGTGGTCTGTGGGCCTTTCTCACGCCAGACAGTTTGACACAACATGTTTTTTAAAGATGGCTTCGGTGTTCGTGGAGCTAGTCGGTTAGCACAACACCAGGACTCCGGAATCGGTTCACTTCAATGGAATGCAGCTGTTTTTAAAGTCACCGATTGTAACTCTGCTTTTCCTGCTACGACACGCCAACATGTCTGCTGTGAAAAAGGTCGAAAGTACTGTATGTCATGCAGTTCACCTCATTACAACGTCCCTGTAACCATGACAACTGTAGAAACCACACTGTTGTAAGAGATGATTTAAACTTTTTTTTTTTTTTACAGCTATCAAGTTCCCTGAACAAAACGCCTTCAAGCGCTTTTTACTGAATTGTTTCTTCAGAAATAAACAATGTGAATGATAGTAGCTATTATGATATGAAATATTAGCTAATTGCATAAACTGTCTGTTTTTTGGCTCATAATTTACAGAGGCCATTTCACAGTAAACCTCATTCATAATCTTTTCCTTGGATTTTATTTGGAAGGTTTTGTTCAGCCGATATGTGATTCTCATTGGTTATGGTTATGCTAATTACTATGTTCTTGACAGTGGATGTTATAACATCAAATGAAACCACTTTCATTAACCAGGCGTTATGGTTTATCCATATGAAATAATTGAGGATCCTTACACTGCCAGTTAGTCAGGTCTCTTTGCTTTATACCCAACACAGACTGTCCATTCCATGTCTCTTCTGCAGTTCGTCAAGTCAGGTTCCTCACTCTGTTTTCCCATAATGGCCTCCAGAGAGCATGTGGCAAAACCGAGAGGAGAGCAAACTAGAAGCAGATCCTCAATAAATCTCTCGCACTGAAATAAATCACAAGCACTGCTTCAGCTGGAGAACACAGGAGACACCGTGAGGAGCATGCCATGTGAACTTCTCAGCTGCGGCTGTTTTCTGGTCGAGCCGTTGGTCTTCAGGTCCAATCAGGGTCCGGTGCTGTAAGGCAGACGGCGGCTCATGTTGGTGCCGGTTATGATGCAAGCGAAGACAGAGACAGGAAGTAGCAGAGTAAAGAAAAGGCAGAGGGCTTCTTTGGCTTCCAGCTCTGACAATTTACTTGCAATCAGCGCAGAACAAGAACCTTTTCATTTCATGGACCCGCCCTGCATGCTCAACTCAGCTTGACCATACTCAGTCCAGGGACACGAGGTGAATGTTGTTGCACCCAGCTGTGTCTTGGCTCAGCAACGGTTTCGTGCAATTAGAGAGTGAGAGACAAGATCAGGAAACACCCAAAGGCCGTGTTGTCACTGCTGAGTAATAACAGGATGAAGTGAGTGTGGCTGGCAGTGGCCCTTAGAAGGCCCGAGGACACATCTGATGTAAACTTGAAGGATTAACAAAGCCCCGCAGCCTGCACCGAGTGAACTCACAGGCATTAACACAACATCAGTCAGCCTCTGGGTCGTAAGGACAGCATGCAGGGGAGCCTCAGTCAGTTTTATAGTGGACACACACTGCATCTCTGAAGAGGAAGTCTTTAATTGGATTGTACATTTATGAACTATAAAGACAATATAGTATTGATTATAAAATAGTAGTGGTAATGTGTTAAAAGCTTTGCAGTCTGGCTTAAGTGATACCATAGGTTGTTGAGCTGTGTTTGTGTGTTTGTGTGTGTACATGTGGGAGACCTTTCCCCATCTGGTTCAGGAGTTTGTTTCAAATACAAACACAGACACATTCTCAAATGTCACTTTTAAGGTTTTCGTGTATGTTTTTTTTCTTAGATCTTTTTTTCAAGTAATAATGGTTGAAGCTCTTTCTCCGCTCTTGACTTGACAAACCTCTTCATCAACTTCTCAAACCCTATTCGTATCTTCACTTATTTGTGGGATGTTATTAACCCGTTAAATGTACAGAAATAATTCACATCGCCCAACACCATGGATAGGGGAGATTTATTTTGTCATGTATTATCATGTCGCTCATATTTGATTTATTAAAGATGTTCTCAATTGAACCTTGTATATCAAACCAATATTTCTAAGTGGGATACCACATGCAGCATGGACCTGGACCATCACTCATCCGGTCGTCTCCTCTACTATACGTGCAGAAAGACTACAGTGATTAACCAACTGCGATTAAAGTTATGATGGATATATCCCGCAGTGGAATCGGAGTGTGGTAAATGACTTGCTGAGGTTGGGATTACTGAACACATTTATACACATTGTCAAGAAGCTGTTATTGATGTGTGTAGAGATCAATTGCTGATGATGAGATGATGGGAGATGAATGAGGAGTGAAGACTCGGAGATGGCTGTCTCTTTGTCTTTTGGCTCAGAAACATTCCTAGTTTACGATGCAGAGAGTGGTACCTGAAGATATATTGACAGAAACATGACATTGGACTGCTAAGAGTGTGTGTGTGTGTGTGTGTGTGTAGAGAGATAGAGGTATACAGGTATACATTGTCTGTGTTATTTTGTCTTTGCCATTTTACATCATTTGTTTCCACATTGAAATTATTGCATTTTTGTGCGAAAGCGGATACGATAATGAATGCCTTCTGTGCCCGAAGTGTGTCTGATTCAGACCTCTGTGTTTGACTATAGCCTCAAACAGAAATCAACAAAACCAGGCTTTGCATTTATAGCCACACACCATGCATCTTGTTCTCTGAGATGACCTTTGTCACAAGCAGATTGTACGACCTGCAGTCAGCTACGGTAAGATAACGGGCTGACTGTTGTCTGGTTGTGGTAAACTCGGTTTCCAGCTGACGGTTCCTAACACAAGAACCAGTAAAAATGTGTTGCATATGCACAGCTTTTGTTTTGTTTCTTGCAGTTATGGCATCTTTCTTGTGCATACTGTAATTGCTTTTATTGCTTCAGTTTTTACCACTTAAAATGCCTTTGAGTACCTTTCTTTTATAGCACTTTAAAAAAAAAGTGATATTACTATTATCATTAAAAGCTGCATGTGCCAGGCAAACAACTTAGCATTTTCCTATTCCATTTGCATCGTTTACAACGTGGTAAATTATAATGGAAAAATTAATTTTCTGAAGTATGACCAAATCTTTGTTCTGATGTACTTCCAACTATTGCTAACATTGTGGGCTCATTTCTCATTTGGGATATTACATGCATATGTAGAGACATGATTTGGATGTCTATGCAAAATACAGACAATTTAACCTATTTCTCTACATTATTATTATTACTAATCTTACTAAAGTATTTTACTTTGACATCTGATTAGTCATACTAGTGGAGTCATACATCTTTTGCCTGACATGTTATACATCCTGGGCTGTGGTCAGTCTATTTAAAGGTTTAAAGTTATATTTTAATACCTAGAGAAATACACTTATTTGCTTTCATACTGTGGTGGCCGGGGCCGGTGAGGCCCTGCTGCTGTGGTTCAGGCAACAGGTGCTGGGACGAGGCCTAATTGGCCTCAGCTGTAGGGAATCAGGATGATTGTGTCTCATTACTATATGAGCTGCAATGGAGATGGAGGGACGGCACCGTAAGTATGTTGTCAAATGTAACTCTACCGGCGTTTCTCAATCAGCGTACTTGTGCGTCCTTTCCTCTACTTGTGGACTCGTGAAACGTCATCAGTCTCAGCCCGAGTATATGTTCACATTCAAAGTTCGCTTCTCTCAAAGCACGGTCAAAATTCAATTCAATTCAGTTCAGTTTATTTGTATAGCCCAGTTTCACAAATTACAAATTTGTCTCAGAGTGCTTTACAATCTGTACACATAGACATCCCTGCCCCAAAACCTCACATCGGACCAGGAAAAACTCCCAAATAACCCTTCAGGGGGAAAAAAAGGGAAGAAACCTTCAGGAGAGAACAGAGGAGGATCCCTCTCCAGGATGGACAGATGCAATAGATGTAATGTGTACAGAAGGACATATTTAGAGTTAAAATACATTCAAGGAATCTGACAGAGTTTATCAATAGTTCATATTTAGGCATATTCCACGATGGAGAGTTTGGAGACCTCCCAAGTGGAGGAAAATGCCCGGATGTGACTTGATCCTCCCACTTTCCGGAGGATGCATCAGAGGAGACTTGTGCGTACTCAGGCCAGCAGATATATAGGGGGGTGGGGGTTGTGACAGGAGTTGTTACACATACCAAGAGATGAGAAGAATGATAACTATCTTATGTGTGTTCCTTATATTTCAAGATACTGTTAGCTGCAGGGCGGTTTATTATAGAGTCTGGATTCTGGGGGAAACAACATCCGAAAGTAACACAATCCTCCACCTACCGATACTCAATCAACAAAGTATTGCGTTTTCTTCAATTCATTCATAAAATAAATCTACTTGTGCTTTTATAGGTTTCAGGGCTTGTGGGTTGTTTCTTAGCTGGTTGCAGTATCAATGTGGAGATATTGGTGGCAGCCTCACGGGGATGGCCAGCCTGCAGGACGTCACTGCGCCTGGCCAACAACTAGTCCGCCACATGACCTCACCTGAAATCACCATTTGCCCTTTTTACACAGCGGTAGGTGGATGTCGTTATCTTTGGACAGAGCCCACTCACTGTTTCTAGTCTATAAGCTAAGTTAACCACCCTGGGACTGCAGTGTCCTATTCATACGACAAATTTACGAGTAGTCTTGATCCTTTCATTTAACTCTTGGAACGAAAAAAACTTTTCCCAGAATCTAACTTTTCCTTTAACTTTTAACAACATGTTTTATATAACTAGCATTTAGTTTGAAGGCCAAATCAAAATAAAACATTCCTGAGTTTCTTTTCCAGATGGATTACATTTTTGCTCCAGTATTTATGTGAACCGTCTGAATGTTTGGTGCAAAGCTCTTTTGCTAATACAAAAAGAATGAGAAGATAAAGAATGGTCAGTTGTAGAGCTTAAAGCTTTACAAACCTGGAAATGAAACAAAAATGGAACAAGCTATCACAATCCAACCCTGTGTACCTAAGTATAATGATCTGTAATCTGAGCATTGGACTCTGCTGGACACTTCTCCCACCATGGAGTCATTTTGAGAGTGGGCCTCTGGTTCTGTTCGCTCACTGTGATTTAACTCAGAGCGGCCAGCTAATGGTTCAGCTATAAGGAATCCTTTCACATGTAGTCATTGTATTCTATTATACCCCTATTAAAGGCTTTATAGCAGGATGGCATCATTGTGGTGTTGAGAGTTTCTGTGTGAACAGTAGTTTTGACTAATATTTATAAAGGAGGCACTCGCATCTTTGTGTTATGATAAGATATCTGAGCCAGGCCTTTACTGACCAGGGCCTCCACTCTGAGACATACACCCACACCCAAGAAGTCACGGCTTGTGCTGAGTATTGTGATTTGACATCAGATCTCAGACATTACTGATCCATCTTTCTATTAGTTCTCTGTATCACTTCATCTCGCTCTGCTGAGATTGCTTCCACATGTCAGGCCCCAGGCTCCACAGGCCCACACAGGGCTTGTGTGTGTGTGTGTGTGTGTGTGTGTGTGTGTGTGTGTGTGTGTGTGTGTGTGTGTGTGTGTGTGTGTGTGTGTGTGTGTGTGTGTGTGTGTGTGTGTGTGTGTGTGTGTGTGTGTGTGTGTGTGTGTGTGTGTGTGTGTGTGTGTGTGTGTGTGTGTGTGTGTGTGTGTGTGTGTGTGTGTGTGTGTGTGTGTGTGTGTGTGTGTGTGTGTGTGTGTGTGTGTGTGTGTGTGTGTGTGTGTGTGTGTGTGTGTGTGTGTGTGTGTGTGTGTGTGTGTGTGTGTGTGTGTGTGTGTGTGTGTGTGTGTGCAAATGAGGCCATGTCCTTTTTGTAACCAGGTGCAATGAACATCAATCTCACTTGCAGATATTAGGTGTCTTGACCAATGTACACTAGGGTCTGTTTGAACAAGTGACTGCAACATATTTGGTTAGCATTGAATGCCACTAGAAGTTATTTCGAGCTTACGGGTTACTGTAAGCTGCAGGGGAGCACCTCCTCTTTCCATACGACAAGACTCATGGAAGACATTCGTACAATAGCACACCTTTGCAGGTTGATGATGAGTAGCAAGCTACGTCTGCAGGAGGTACACTGCAGACTTGTCAATACCTGGAATACAGTGCCTCCCACTTTGGGTCTTTTGCCTCAGTTATATCCGTACTGTGTGTGTGTGTGGGTTCAGGAGCCCCTATAATGGGCTCCACAGAGTCCCCCTGGATGCATCAGTAGAGGGGACACAGTAGCCTGCAGATGAAGAGGTGGGTTGGTGGGTAGTGGGATAATATGAGGGATATTAGGGAAAGGGGGCATGCTGGGAGGATGGAGGAAAGAAGGGGATTTGGGGATTTGGGCGGACACTTCCTTGGGCTTGCTTGGTCCTGATGAAATAAATGTGGATCATGGAGATGAACAGAACAGATGCTTCCAGCTATATCCCCACATGTATATGTAAACATATGCTACATATACACTAGATGTATTGAAAGTATGGGTGTCCAGTTAACGGTGTATATATTTGTGTTTAGCTTCGAGGAAAGATGGATAACTCTGTGATTAGCTAACGTGTTTCATGGCGACATGTTGCTTAAGTGAATTCAGCCCTCACCTGATAGTTCTTACAGACAGGATATGTTTAATATATCCATAACAAGCACAAGGGAGCTTTGATGTCAGTTCAACCCCAGGTGGAGTGCACATCTGCCCAAATGAGCTGTGTCGGGAAAAGCACAGGAGAAATGGGGAAAACAGCTGTGGTTGTTTTGAAAGCACAAAACAAAAAACACCACCGATTTCCACCGAAAATGTCTGACAGTATTATCACATGACGGACAAACTGTCAATGGTCTCTGATCGTCCGCCAGGCCAGCTGACCTGGCTGTTGAGGGAAGCTAGAGGTGTCGGTGGTGAAGGACTAAACAGAGGAGGATGAGAACAACCGGCCTACAAGAGAGACGCAGTAGAATCATCATATTTTCATTTGTTACATATTTTCTTCGGATCTGACATTTTAGATGCAGAGAAATTACGGAAAGTGTCAACATTACATACCCAACCAATCCATAAGCCACAATTGTTATCATTCTCTTCTCTTATAATTCAGAACACTTGTTGGCACATCTTTTTAGTTTTGCCTGTTACCATTTTGTCAGGTTACACTGTTAACCCTGGGAATATCACATATATTTTTGATTGCAGTCCTGAAGAAATTCCTCCAAACGTTCCGCTCAGTGAGAAGCTCCACTCTCAGATAACAATACTCAAAAGTGACCCGGCCAGCCGAGACGGGCGTGTGAACACCGTCGTCCATACGGACTGAAAGAGGCTGAGGATATTTGGTTTCTTGGGTGTGAAAACTAACTGGGGGAAATAGCGCTCTGCGTCCACAGTTCATGGTAACCTGATGATAATGTTCTCATTGATTTGATAAGAACCAAGTGCAGCACAGGCTTTGGCAGTGTTTCTTTGGCTTGAGTGTCACTATTTTTGCATTGGCACGGTGCTAGAGAGCAGCAGTGCATTACAAAGTGCAGCCAGTGTTTGTCTGTTTCAGAGATACATCCCTATGTTTGGACAGGGAAGTTACATTATGCAGTACTTGGACCTCGTAAAAAGAGGCCCGTGGGCCTTTTGAAAATAAAAACTTTCCAAAACTACACACTGCGCAGCCAATCCGACCTTGATTCAAACCATGTGCATGAAACAGGATAATGCTTTTTCAGAACACAGTCTATAAAGAAAAGTGTCTGTAATGTGGCATGTGCTGTTGTCCTGTCACAATCAATTTAGATTCAATCAGTGAGGCCCGGGAGTCTAAATTGAAAGCTTATTTTGCACAGGGGGACCAATTTGCCGCTATGAATATTTGGATGGAAAAACCACAACTGTTGTAAACAAACTGACGCTCTTTGTGTCAATGTACAAAGCTGTTGTAGCCTATCTGATTATATGGCTGTGTGAGTACAAGGCACATGACACTGTACAAGCTATGTACCATTCCCCCCGTGCCGCTGTCCATCCACCACACGTAGACGCTGGTATCAGTGAACCACTCTATCGGCTCTAGTCCTCAACAACACATCCGTCAGGGCAGTGACCTGCAGAAAAGCCACTTCCTCTTTGTGTCCTCTCTTCCCCGTTAGTGACCTTTATGTGTTTCCCTGTTGCTCAGGCTAATCACTTCTGGCTAACGGCTCACAGACGCATGTTTTACCCTCACCCTTGTTTACCAGTACTCATAGCGCCCGTGCCCTCTTTCAGACGTAAATGCCCACAGTGGCTTTACAGTGTACATATTGCATAGCTTGTCCCAACTACTGTACTGTAATTGCCCACACTGTCTTCAATATGTGGGAGTTGTTACCATTGTAGCTTTCTCCTCGGGATTGTCTGCGAGCCGGAGAACCCGATGTTCAAGAGCACCCCGGATGTTGAGTCATGTCCTCCCACCTGTGCTCAGATATATCAACTTGTCCGTAACGGAGAGCCCTCTCCTCGGAAGCTCCGAACACTCAGAAAAGTGCAGGCCGATGATGTTATTTAGGAAAGACTCATATGTTGACATCACTGTGCAAAGCAACTAGGATTTTAGTTTTTACTTTTTTATATAATTTTCTCAGCATCAACCAGAGATACATCGCAGGTTGTCACCATTCAGCTGGCCCGAGCCCTGTAGGAATGAAGTGGTACTGCAGTATAGATCATCGTCAGCATTTGCACAAATACGTTACTGTATGCAGGGGAGATACTTTCTATGTTCCTCAAAACGAAGCTGAGTTAAAAGTCCTTGCAAGCTTTCACAAGCAGCTGTGTCAATGGGTTCCTTACTAGTTTCCAAATCTCATAATCCTGCTGTCGTCTATTTAGTAAAGCCGCCTTCCACCAAATATTTAGCTGTTTTAGCGAGCTTTAAAACACTGGCGTCTGTTATCATATTGTCTTGTATGACTGCACTGGATGAGTTATTGTCCCAGAAGTAATCCATGGATAAATGAAAGCCACGATTGGAGCCCTTCTTAAGAACACAGTTCCTCCCCGGTTGATGGAGCAGATTCAAAGTAAACGCTGTGTTTTCATTGGCACCTTCACACCTTTCTGAACTCTTGATTGTGATTGACTCGTGATTGCCATCGTTTCATGCATCATTACAAAACACTCTGATATTTGGCTTTTATATAATTGTTGGTCATGGAAATCATATTTATGTTTGAGTTAATTATTAGCCGTTGCTATGCATTTAGCATGTCCACACAGGCCTTTTCTGTGTGACTTAACAGTGAACCCAGTGTTCGCCGTTGGGTTTACTATCGCTGCTATAACTGGGCCGGGCTATTCCGTTGTCATTTTCCTGATTTGTGTTGTGTTTGCACTGCTGCACTGTTTATCTTGCCACAGATATTCAGGGTTTTCATTCCACTGTTGAAGTGTGAAGTGTGTCCAAGGAGCACTGAAGCAAGCCTTTCATTTCATGGTTATCCAACTCATGGAGCGTGAAGTCATCGGGTTGAGGGAGCTGGGACCTTCTCAGAGATTATTTATTAATAAATAATGTTCTCCCCAGTTGTACTCTTTGCTTCTCTAGCTTTTCTTTTCAGACTTATTACAATGAGTGCTTAAAATGCCAGTAGTGCATAATTCCTTCCTCGAGTGCAAAACAAACACTGTTTTGTTCTCATATTGTCTCTTATAGGAGAGTGTGGCCAAGGAGCAGAGAGCAACAGAAACAGATACAACTCTGACAGAAACTTAAACGGTAAGCGCAGAATTATTTAAGCATGTGTTAATGACCAATTATTATTTAGTATTGCATAGTGTATCTACTTTATGTATCCTTATTATGTGATGTATGTGTTTTTTAAGTTAAATGCCTACATCACCAATACACAGTCTCAATACAAGTGACAAATGTGTCGACTGAAGAAATTCTTAGTCGACTAACACTCAGTTGATTTAATAGGACAGATCTGTAAAAATGAGTGTTTACCAGAGATGTGCTCATTAGTTTGTGTATTATATATGTTTGAAAGTATCCGCAGATTGTGTCAGTTTAAAATGGCCCGGTACCAGGGGAGGAAGACCATTATCTCTCCTGGGGTTCAGTGTGATAAACAGACGCAGCCTTCTGCTATCAACTTTATTATGTGGTAGAGAGACACTCACAGATGTCGTTTATGATCACCATGTCTTACTCATAAATGATCACAATGCTAAGGAGAGAGGACACATCTTCAGAGCAGTCAAAGTGATTAACTGGGAAGAGGCTGATGTGATTCTTCTTGGAAAGAGGACTTTTCTGCCTGTGATAAGTAACATACTGTATGACCTCACAGTTACGAGAGACTGTCACCTATCACGATCATGACACAGGCACACTGTCAGAACTCAGTGGCTGTGAATTACTCATCATTTGGCTTTAGGAACACAAGATTTGTTTCTATTTTTCCTCTGTCGCTTGTAAAGTGATGTCGCTCAGAATGTGCCAAAAAGATTTTTCTGAAGCTCTTGTTGGATTTGATCAGCGGGCAGCTTCACACACTGTCCCCCCCCCCCCCACAGCTCTCTTGTGTCCTCTATTCAGTGGAAACTGGTGAGCTGAGGCCACTGGAGGAGAGCAGGCCAGTATATTCCCCACTGGTGGTCTGGGATCGGGTCCAGCCACTGGGGGGCAGTGGTATAGTAGTGGTGATGTGGTGAAATAGTTCAGATAATTAGACTGATGATGATCTATTTATAGGTAATATTATATGTTTTTAGCTGGTGTACATATATCATCAAACAATCATCGACATGCTAGTCCCTTGTTGAACTTCAGATGTTGCGATGAGCCCTGAAACAGCTGTTGTATGCTAATCGATCTGAATCTCTAAATTGCTACCAGGTAGGATGTGCCCCTCTTCTGCTGTGAAAAACAGATAGTCTGCAGATTACAGTTAAATACATAATTCATGAAATTAAGGAGAGGAAATCCACAGAATATGAACAGATCCGTTTTGGGATCTACTTCCTCCGAGCCTCCAGGTCCGTCTCACATAGTTTACAGAGCACACAACAGTGCCCCGTTGAATATAATGCAACAAAAAAAATCCCTGAAATGAATTTTGATACATTTGGAATTCCTTGAAGTCCGTTTGTCATTGCAGAAAGGTTTTAAAATAAGGAAAAACACAACGGTGTGTTATAGCCGGCTAAATCAGTGGTTCTTAACCTGTGTTCGATGCAACCCCAGGGGTTTGGGACACACACAGTAGCAATGTCGGGCGGTTTTGGCTTCTGACATTTCGGCAACACACCATTGTTCTTTGCGTTGCGAAGTCAATGCGCAGACATGAAAAAACGTTGCACTGTTTGTTTTGTACTGCACTGTTTTGTTTTGTATTGTATTATGTTGTAATGTATATTTTGTGTAAGCACACTGAGAGTCACTTTACCAAGTCAAATTCCTTGTTTGTGCAACTTACTTGGCCAATAAAATTGATTCTGATTCTGAATGGAATAAATAGAACAAAGTGAAAAATGTGCCCAACGCTGAGTGGAGACGTAGTCGGTGAAACTCACTAAGCTGTATAAGCTTATGGGTGATGTTATGTATAAATATATATAAATATGATATTAATGTTATGAACCCAAACATTTCCGACATTTGTGGGATGTCCACAACAAGTATAAAGCAGACATAGTGGTTATTTCTTCCATGGTGGAAATGATAACTGTTTTTGTAGAACTGATGCAAGGTTAATTTTGTACACTAATAAAATATATAGCTATCTTTTGAAGAAATCATATTGAATTTTTCCAATTCCGAAGGGTTCGGTTAATGCACTGATGGAGCTTTCAGGGTTCAGTACCTCCAATAAGGTCAAGAACCTCTGGGTTAAGTGGATGGCAGATCAACAGAATTAAGTTTTGAAACACAAAAAAAACCTTTTCCATTATTTGGTGATTTTGTCCATATTTCAGACCATATTTGCATTGTGAATACACATTTCCCATTAGTGCATCATCTAAAAACACAAGTTTGTCCTCCTGAAAATCAGATCGAAAGGAGGCCAGACTAGACTAGACTCCATTCTCTCCCTTTCCAGATATTTTAATTAATAAAATCACAAAATATCAAAGTATGGTTTACAATTTGTACTACTTTCATTTGAAGTGATTTCTTTTAACATCACATTACATGTCATTTAGCTGATGCTTTTATCTAAAGCAACTGACGATAAGTGCATTCAACCATGAGTACAAACTCTGAACAACAAGAATCAAGAAAGTAACATTTCTTTAAGAAAGCCAAACTAAGAGTAAGTAAAGTACAGTAAGTGCCAATCAAGTGCCACTGAAGTGCAACTCTGTTTTTATTCAAGTTATAGTAAGAAGTACAAACCTTTGATAAGATATACTGTACCAGAGCAGAAAGCTCCTTAAGAGTGAACCTTCTGAATAACGGAGGGCAAAGGGCAACACAGCTGCCACTGCAGCGCCACACGCATCACAACCTTTGTGCAATCTGTATGTCTGTGCTTTGCTTCTGTGTGTTGAGTTTTTGTCAAAGCTGCACACAGTGATAGTAATTTGAATGAAAGCCGAGTTGTGGATGCTGCGGCGTTGTCTTAAAAAGGGGCAATGCATCTGACAGGCGAGGTTCACCTTCTCAATGGATCATTACCCCAATGTGTGCAGTGATTCATGAGCGGCGTTACAAATGCTGGGAGCAGTTCCTGTCTGGGGGCTGACATCCACCCACTGATTGCCACTATTTGTCTAGTGTGTGTGTGTGTGTGTGTGTGTGTGTGTGTGTGTGTGTGTGTGTGTGTGTGTGTGTGTGTGTGTGTGTGTGTGTGTGTGTGTGTGTGTGTGTGTGTGTGTGTGTGTGTGTGTGTGTGTGTGTGTGTGTGTGTGTGTGTGTGTGTGTGTGTGTGTGTGTGTGTGTGTGTGTGTGTGTGTGTGTGTGTGTGTGTGTGTGTGTGTGTGTGTGTGTGTGTGTGTGTGTGTGTGTGTGTGTGTGTGTGTGTGTGTGTCTGCTGGTTTGTTGGAGCCAATGTGAGCGTGTCTCTTTCCGCCTGCCTGCTGGTGGCTGAGTGTTTTTCCATCTGCATGTGTGAGACCTGTGTACTCCCAGGTCTACGGTTCTTCCCCTGGTAACTGGATACAGTAATGTTTTTCTCTGCTGGGTGCTGATGGATTGTATTTTAGACAGAGCAATGTGAACAACAAAACAACTTTGAGTGCATCGCTGAAATGACACCACACACACACTTAACCAAGTCACCAATCGTACTGATATGAGAGGAAACCCTGAATGGAAAAATACACACAGATTGCTCAAAGCGCTGCTAAGAACACTGCCTTGGTGTTTCTCAGATGTGTCGTGCTGATGGGCTTTGAGTCTTTTGAGTGGAGATCCTACTTCTCTAGGCGAGGTTGGACATGTTATTGTTTTGACAGGTCTGTTTCGTGCTCTGGCCATGAAGCAGCTCTGCCATCCCACTGACAGAATACTGTGTAAACATACGCATGTGTTTATGAGCAATATGAGTCTCAACTGGATAAGTTGCCCGTGTAGATATTTTCAATGTAAACAGTTTGCATTGGTTTCATGGAAAAGGGCGTCGCTGATATTCATCTTGAATATGAACGTGTGGATGAAAGAAGCGACGTATACGCGCCGGTATCGGAAAATGCGAGATGTTCAGAGAGCGCTGCAATCAGGGATTTGATTGGTACATTTGCGTGTGCCTGCTGTCTCTTGTCTGTCTCTCGCTTCATATTTGTGTGTGTCTGAATGTGGACCACCCAAAGCCTTTGAGGTCATAACAATAACAGGTCCACTTCCTCCCAGTGACATGGCAGTGGTTCCAGTGGAAGCGCTTTAGATGGGATAGGCGCTATCGGTTCACATCGTAGCAACAGCCGCCCCACTGTTTAGAGGACTTGTCACAGCTGTGCAGGAGGTTATTCCTCCCCCGGTGCCTTCATATACAACGGGAGAGCCAAACATACGGCACAGCCGTATATCTATTTAGGATGAGAAGTCTGGTGATCTTGAAAAGCACCTGCATAGCTCAGCGTGATTATACATCTTCCAACAGATGTTCAAGCTTGATGTTGCAATTAGTCTAATTTTTTTTTCTGAAGGCCATCTTGCAAAGGGTGGCATTTAAAAAAAATCTTCTTTTAGTGTTTAACCTCCTGCCTTTATAACCTCTGCGTAAACAAATTCCTCTGGCTAGACAGCATTTTCATTTTTGTGATTCTTTATTTTGCAATTCTTTCTCATCCTGGTGAGCAGAAATACACTGTGGTAATTAATATGATAATATCTGCGGTGGCATATTTTTTTTCCAGGCATCGCCGTGTGCCATGCTGAATTGAGGTCTGAGTGAGGTTTCAGCTGGAAACACTGAGGAGAGGCGGAGTACAGGCTGCCTCTGTCAATGCTTAGGGACTTAGAAAGGGGGAAATAATATTTGTTTTTTTGGAGAGAAGAGAGCTTTACTCGCAGAAAGAACTAAATAACCGGTTACAAATGTGTTTCTGTTGGCCCTGGCGTAATGTCTGCTGGTGGTGAGCTCAGTTCACCTTCAGCTCCAAGACCATTCCTCCCCGTCTCATTTCATCCATGAAGCTGGTTTGCCCAACATGCTTACTAACACACACGGTATGGGAACAACAAAGACTATGCTTTAGCCTCATCTTGAGGATTTATTACACGGCACAGTTTAGCCTCAGGCATCAGGTGAGCTAACGTGTTTGATCAAAAGGGAATTCCTTCGCCAAGCTTCTCAAACCCTGCTCTGAGATCACTCTTCAAATGGTTTCTCAACACCACGACTGTTTATGGGCGAGGGGCTGATTACGGTGTTCAATGACAGTGGAGCTCTCATCTGCGGTTAAACTGAGTGCGTTACTCTCCTCCGATGCCCACGGCTGCCAGTCCCCCAGTCTGTCTAGACGGGTTAAACATGGGCTTTATAGACAATCCCTGGTGATTGTGTTGGTGGTATATGAGAGGTGGGGTCAGTTAAAGTGATTGACAGCTAGTGTTGTTGTGTGTGTGTGTTTGGTGGTGGGGGGTGGCTTCCTCCCGTTCTGCTTACCGTGACGCTCCGTCAGCACGCAGAATGAGAAGGCTCCACCTGCTCAAGCTGTTATGACTCTTGGTCTCTGCGTTTAACCCGCCCTCAGGAGGCCTGGGCTGCTGTGGAGCCCACTTTGACATGTAAACTAAAGCGAGGACGGGGGTCGACCTTGTGGTCTCAGGACGACCGCTCACTCTCCCCATGCGCTACAGCCGCCACGGCTAAACAGGGATATATCAGAGGCATTTATAAAAGACATTTATCTCTGCTGTACTAGTTACCTAAAGCCAACTTAACAGCCACAACACTGCTGATGAATCAACTGGTTTGAAGCCAGATAACCAAAAACCTTCCCAGAAAAGAGAGTTGGTTTGAAATGGCTCCAGCATCCCCAGATCCCACTTCTCCTCTGCCGAGCTTGGTGCAGTGCTGCAAACTGGGGATGGTGAGGGTAATTACCCGTGTTGTTATTTATGTGTTTGGCTTTCAACGTTACTGGAAGCTCTGGCAGGGGATGGGGGTTCCCTCGAGACGCCTGTTTTCCATGCCAGTGGTGGGATGGGGTTCACAGCACTGTCACTGTCATTATCACACAGATGCAGCTACACCTACATACACAGAGACTCTAGGGTTCATACGCATGTTGGTTTCTCCAGCCATACAGATTGCAAATGATGTCTACTTTGCATTGCCAAGTGTCTTGGATGTGAATAATAATAATAATAATAATTGGAATGATGTTTGATCTTAATGTCTGGCCACACCTGGATATTTAGTTTTATTTTAGCTCTTTTTTGTCTATTTCTTTATTTGTTGTCCCCTGCCTGTCATGCATTTTATCCTCCATCCAGAGAAATTCAAAATTAATATAATTAACCAAAAATATTTTACAGAGACAGCTTTCGAAGAATGACCAATACATAATTTGCCCTGTGCGCATGAAAAATTTCACATCTGTTCCAAGAGAGATGATTTTAATATCCAACGATTGGACTCGGTCTGCCTCTGATTAGAGCAAGATGCTGAAACACAAGATGGTTCTTAGCACATGTCCCGATACGGTGTGAATGAAGTCTGTTTTATAATATTCTATATACCGCACACTTAAACTGCTCCCTACATTCATTGCTGAAGGACAGATTGTGTGTGCAACACTTTCTTTTTACTGTAGCTTATTATTATTCACTTATGTGGGTCTCCATGTGTATTATTAGCTGTTTTGAGATGTGAGTGCGTATATGAGTTGACTGAAGAAAAAAAATAGTTCATCTGTTTTAAAGAATAAATACCCAAATCAAAAAGATTCTGGCGGAGGAGAACATGTGCCAGGAGAATGCTCCAGTTTAACGGCTCCACCAAGCCAAGACTCTTTTAGTAAGTCACTGCGTAAGCAACAGCTCTGAGATCAGTATCTGAGTTTGACCACGTTGCCAAAGGCGTCCAAACACTTTTGCTCCTACATCGAGGCGTGTGACTGCATATGTCCATCCATTGTTGTTTCTATGGGACGTTATCTGTGTCTGTCTGGAAAGACCTATTAAGAGTTCTGGATCGGGTTTTAGAGCAATCTTGTTTCCGATCTCCTTTTCCCTGGTGGAGTTTTTTCTGCCAACCTCACTCTCTGTTCCACTGATGGGAAGGAAGAGTGAGAGATGTATGAAGAAAACTGGATGTGTGCTCGGCTGGAAGCGAGAGTGGTGGCACTTCTGCTATGCTTGGAATAGCAGCATTAAGATAGAGCATTGTTATGACAGTGATTAAATGGATTATTTGGTTTGCAGCGGAGGGTTGGCAGGTTCATTGCACGTCGCTGCTCTGCTCACAGGAGGGGCCCGTCGGGCGTGGACTGAGCAACCTTTATAGCTTTGCAATGTTGCTTGGCATGAACCGTCAAACCACAGGTTTATCTTGATGAAAATGTACCGTCCCTGATGCAGTCACACAACCAGTGAGAGCAGAAGTAGGGATTGGAGGGTTAACACACTTTGTCATTTGGCATTCGTGTTAAACCAACTGCACCGCTGCGTCTTTGCCAATTTGTATTCATGCATCAAATAGGATTCAGTAAAATAAAAAGAAAGAAAGCGTTGTCTTTTTTATATTGTCCTGCATGAGATTGAAAATGTTTTTGTTTATGTGTAAACTTGACAACGCTGAGCAATACGTTTTGTGTCCACAAGGGGGTAGACATTCAGCACGTATACGGTGCTTTCCCCTGTCAGTCTTCATCAGGTGACCAGGGACCTGAGTCCTCTGAATGTGATCCACGGTCTTCATGCGGTGTTTTGGTTTCACTCCCGCATAAACACCCAAAGAAAGGAGGCACCGTCACTCCCCTCACTACCCCAAACTGCACTTAAGCACAACACGTTGTGTGGGGGAGGAGTTGAAACTCTAGAGGACCGGTCATTACCTGTAAGGCCCTAGTGATTAGCCCATCAGCTTCCCGTTTTCTTGGTAATTTCTTCAGTTGTTCCACTTCAAACCCTGCAGTAACACATTTCTAAATATAAAAAAAGTTGAGTGTGACAAATGTCTTTCAGGACAGATTGGAAAATAAAAGGCTGAGTTTAAATGAGATGGATTAGTAACAGCTTGCAACTTCCCACAGCCAAATGCAATAATACAGCATGACAGCAAAATGGGAAGTTTGGGATTAAGTTGGACTTTTACAATGTTGCACATCTTGAGAAGACCAGCAGTTTTGACTCAACATTATGTCTTCATCAGTCATTGTAACCTTCACATTTCAAATGTGTGTTCATCTAAGAACATTGAAGAGTGTAATGATATTAGTAACGTAAACATCTTAATTAGATGAATGAGTCTGAACAGCGGGGGATAGTTTGTCATTTCACAGGAGCATTTTGATCTGATTGTGTTCAGCACCATAAGGTTCCCTCATAAACAGTTTGTGTTTAATGTCCTTCTTGCTGGAAGCCATAGGCACACACACGCACACACGCACACGCACACACACACAGACCCCTAAATTTACACATTTTATTTTGAGCTGGTGAATGTTAAACTAACTGGATTCTCTGGATTATATTATCTCAACGGTTTGACTTTCGTATGCTGCTGTTTTTCAAGAATCAATAACAAATGTGGTTAACACATTCCGTGATATGTCATTTTTCTGTCATATTAAAGGCGTTGTATGATCTCCTGTATTTAGACGCCCTGCACAGCTTCTGTCTATTGTTGTTCCAATGTTGTTCCAATGGATATTCCTTCACCAAGATCCCACCGCACCACCACAGTCATATCTCAGCATTGTGTATGATTCCAACATATTTTCGTCCTATTGTTGGTAGAACCACAATTCTTCCATTGTTTCCTACTGTCAGCCCAACTTTAAGTCTCAAGGGAAATGTATTCGCTTGTATTGGCAGGATTGAAGCTTGTGTTGGCAGGACTGTACTGTGAGTACACCAGACTATAAATTCTACTAAGGGCATTTCTCTGCGTGCATTAAGGTGGAATTGTAAATTTCTTACGAACAAATCTTTAATGAAAATGCTCCTATTCTCCATAATATCCTTCCCTAATTTATCCAAAGCTTACCCTATCTGTCATATAAAGTTGCTCTAAAAACTCTATTAGTTGTTTCTGCGGTGACCTGCTTTGACCTTTATTCTAATGACATCATTATATGAAGCTACATATGATTAACTCGAGACATGTGCTTAAATCTCACACACACACACACACACACACACACACACACACACACACACACACACACACACACACACACACACACACACACACACACACACACACACACACACACACACACACACACACACACACACACACACACACACTCACTGTGGAATGTTATGTTCCCGGCCCCTACATTTACTGATTTCATAACCCTGAATAAAATACCATTATAGTTAACCAAAGAGACATTGCAGTGTGTATCATATTGTTTGCAGTTTCACTGTAAAGACATGCTTATGTTTGTAATACTGATCCGTCTTCATTTGTGTTTGAACTTGCTGAACTCCATTTTCAGATTTAAGCTCCACTGATTCACACATCAGAAGGCCTGGGCAGGTGCCATTCCTATTCCACTCAGCTTTTCCATTCATGGTCCCTTCTTTAAGCTGCTTGTATAAGATGATCTCACTTATACTTTTTCACGTTAACTGTGTGTAGATTGTATTTTCAGAGATGGGGTGTGGCGAATTCATCATGACTTTATGCTGTTTGCCTGTCAGTGCTGGATCAACACAGATAACTTGGCGTGTGTGTTTGCATCCATGCGCATGTATTCTCTCTCTCCCTGATAGCTGGGATTAGGCAGTCAGTGTATCTTTGGCCCTGCTGCTTGTTGAAGCACTCGCATTTGCAGCTGTTGTGAAGGTCACCAGCGAACACTGGGTGTTGCTTGAACTTGACCTGGGTGTGTTAAAGCACTCAGAGCTGTTGTGATTTTAGAGCAGAATGAAAGAGAAGATGTGAAGGAGGGGGCAGTTTAACAGAGATAGAAATGCAAGACAGTGCCAGGGAGAGAATATATCATTCGGGAAGAGAGAGAGTGACCTTCTGGCTGAGGTCGAAATGAAAGAATATGAACTTTTGTCATTATTGGCTTTATAAAAAACAAAAGGTTGGACACATCTGCATGGACGGCAGAGAGCAGAGATTGCTTACTCCTGTTTGTTTTGTCGTGTTAAAAGAATAATAAACTCTCTATTCTTCTGCAGATGGAATTTGGAGTCAGGTTGGTGGCTCAGGAAGATCCAATCATTCCATTATTATCTGGGGAAGAGATGGGGATGTCGTTGTCCTTGAAGACAGAAGGGTGACTGAGTGCACCTGGCTACTCTGCTCATTCCACAGCTGCAGTAGTCCAATGTAGTCCAGTATTCTTAACAAATATTCCTGGAGCAATTTAACGAGGAGAGGTTGCCACAAATAATCTATGCTTGCCAGAGCAGCAATATCTATGCCATAATCTTGCAGGTGGGTGGGTTGGTTGAGTGAGTGCAGTATTCTTTGTCAGATTTTGTAATAACAATCACTGATGTAAAAATTTGGCACAGTTTCAGGCCAAATCTTTTTTTTTTTTTTTTTTTGCATGAAGCTAAGCAAAGGGAAATTGAAAGGAAAAAGGAAAATAGACAGGATTCAACAGGGATATTATTACGTGAGAAGGACTACTGCGGACGGATGGACTGTGTTTGCTCGTGCAAACTGGTGAGCATTAGGAACGGATATCCATTTACCCGTCATTCGTATAAATACCTGGCCCACCACTCTGCTGCAGGCCAGTCCAGTGAGTTTGGGGTTAATGTGTCGGGACATGGGTGTTAAATCATAGCGGGGACTCATGGAAAGTGTCACCGCCACTTGCCTACTTTCTCCAACCGGCTTAAATGCTGATGCATATAAACGTCTATGTATGCAATTAAATTGTGGAATGCCCTTTCAGTTATATTTATTGGTTTTGTTCCTTCCTTAAGTCTTGGGCACGACCCGTGCTGAAACTGTCTGTCACTTTGTGACTGAGGGAGTCGGCTGGTGAGAGGGGGAACAGAGGAGAGGAGGGAAGAGGGAGAGCAGCCACATTGGAACTGGACGCCTTATGAGGTCACAGATGTGCAGGGCAGTGGACTGCTCCCTAAGTGACAACAACAAAGTGTCTTTTGTTATGATTGAGGCCGACATCTGCAACACTGCCTCCATCTGGCCCGCGAACTATCAATGCATGCCAGTTCTTACTTTTAGGAGGTTTAAGTGTTGTTTTCAGAAATCTAGTGTGTCACAACTATTTCCAACTGTAAGCACTGGCGGACGCTGCTGACAGGCTTCATGTATGTGGAGGCTGCTCTGCACACTCTGCACACTCTGCACACTCTGCACACTCTGCACACTGGGCTGCATTACTGGCAGCGTGGTCTTTGTTGTTGTGCGCGTGAGGAGAAGTCCTGCTCAGCAGAGAGGAGTCTGAGGAAGCAGGGGAGTGCAATCAGTGATATTTAAGAGGGCACACATGTATGTGCATATTTTTACATTTTAACTCGCACGTCTTCCTATTCACCCATGTTTCAAGAGCAAGATCATTTGATTTAACAAAAAAAAATGTGTGTGTGTCCTTGATGAACTTTCTGCTCTGAATGTGTGTGTGTGCCAATTGATGTAAGCATGCGTTCCTGAAGGACATTAGCAACAGTAACAGCCCGTGGCAAAGAAAAAGGTTGGGTGGAAAATGAAGGCTTTGTTTTTGTTTTACTTGGAATCGTGTCGATTCCATCATACCTGTGACGGAGGACGAGCTTGTATCTGTTACAGAACTCGGGATGTCATTCCAGCTTTGACAGTTAGATCTATGTGCTCAATGTACTACAAGGGTCAGGCAAGGGAGAATACACCGTCTACTGCGTCTTTATTCATTGAGAATAACTTCCATTGTGAGGTAATGCACGCTTACTGAAGGCAGTTTCCAGTAAGGAAATGTATATTTTCATTCTATATTTGTTTAAAGGTCATGATGGCTCACAGCTTTACTGTGCTTCACTCGTACAATATAAGTGATTGTGGCATATGTATATAGGAGAGAGTTATGAGCATCTCTTGGTGACCTGTCCAATCAGATCTTGCATTAAAGCCTCAGCAGTCATCAGAGGTGCATCTCTGACAAGATGAAGTGTCAGCCTTTGAAGATCAGGACGTGCAATGCGAAAACATGAATCTTTTCCCGTGTTATCACAGTTTTGTTTGGAGTATTGGGGCTCTGCACATGGAAGCTATTACACTAAGGGCTCAGGAAAGCTTTTCCATAGAGAGAAACTGTGCTTTGCATTATGCCCAGGGGTGTTTTATTTCCCTGAAGCCCCCTGTCTTCTCCATGGAGGAGAGGAAGGCCTGGTTTGCTTTTGAAGCTCACCGTAAAGAGTGTGAAACCTGACCCGGAGAAGTCTGATGTAGTTTGAATAGAGAATGCCACCTGAGGGCCTGGGGAAAAAGGGTTTAAGTGTAGGAATATTTGATGCTTTAAATGTATACGTCAAACCTAAGTTATTTGTATTATTAATGGGACTGAGGCCACCAATCCCTCACCAATGTAACTTCACCCCGCAGAGAAACACAATCCAGTTATTTATGTCACTTCCTGTGGTGATTAATATCACTCCAGCACTAGCTGGACACAACCATTGATTTCCAGCTTTGCCATGATGGAACATCCGTCATCTCTTGCCTCTCAATTAATTAAGAACCCTCTTCCTCGCCCATCCAGAGACGATCCTCCAAACTCGGCCCGGCTGCTGGACTCAGCGCTCCAGACTCGGCAAGCCCGTAAAGGAGAGAGGAGTCATAGGAAGCCCATCTGGACTCGATCAGGACTAGGTAAACAGAGCCAGATCCCACATGGAGTAGTGGAGTCAGGCCTTGGCTCCCACCCACCATCACAAAATATTCGGGCAATGGCTCGAGATAAAAATTATACACACATTGTCATTAACTCAAACCGTGTGCAAATGCAAATCTGCACACCGTTCAATGTGCCCACTCTCCGCCGTCTGTCATTTTGAATTAGTCATCCAGGAGAGGAGAGGAGGTATACATATTTTCCAATACCAGGTTGTTTCTTTTTTTGTTGATCTTTTTTAAACTGTGTTAATAATGTCTGCTGATTTACTGGCTTGTACTGTTTGTTAACTTCCCACTGCACCTATCCTCATTCTGCCAGCCCAACAAGAGTAATCAAGTATTCACCAAAGGGAAAGAATCTGAATTATAGTGGGGGACGAATTAAAAAATAAATCTGTTGTTACACTTGCAATGTATTTCCAGACTAGAGAATCTGAAAGTTATCTAAAGAAAATATATTTTAAAGACGGCGTGAGATCACCGATTATTTTGTCCCCTGCAGAACTGTGTGAACGTGACCTTTTAACACCGTGCGTGTGTGTTTGAAGATTGTCTGCATAGTTGATTTAATGCTGCTACCTTGGAATTTTTGAATTGGGTGTCTCCACATGAATCGCTGTGTAGAGTATTAGGCTGTGAGGTTATGTAAAAAAGGACGCTGGAGGAGAATTAAGTAAAACGGCAAGTTTCCACACGTGTTCGGCGTATAGCCCTTCTTTCGCTTAAAGACTGCAGGCACAAAAACAACAGCCTCGTTCCTTCAGCAATTCATCTCCCAGCAGTCAGTCAGCACTGTGCGAGCATCTTTCAGAGTCCTCCAGCTTTTCTTCATGTAGACCTCGTCACACTGCGAGACTGGATTATTTCACTGGCACTCTGTAAACTCCACACTTCATTGCTTGAGTGTGTGAGTGACTTGAGCAGTTTTTCTGTCTTTCAAATCGAGAGATTAACTGTCACGGCCTTGCTATGCTACACATTTGAGCTTTTATTCCATGTGAAGATCAGCCTTTGAAAGACCAGCGATGGCCATAAAGAAAGTAAGTGCTCTGTGTCTCGTTTCTGGAGTGATTTATTACAATAATCAGGTTGTAAGCGGTCATGGCCAGGGCAGTTACATATGGACATGGCAAAGGTAATAACGATAATAGGCCTCCTTTATAAACACTGGCATTCAGCCTAGTCTCTTATTAAAACCAATAGGAACCCCAGTGGTCCGCGTTGCAGACATCATCAGCGCTCCACAGTTGGAGATGGAGGATGGTTTGGATAGCAGAGAAAAAGCTCTCATCTGGAGAACGCTGTATTTTGATGTGCCCTTCCATTGGGAGCCTGCCTCCAGCCATTGGAAACTGTTTGGGGTTCGCGGCTGACTGAAGTATCGCTGGCCCCTGCTCGTTCCCCAGCTACATAGGGATTCTGAGCGTGAAGTCAGACTGTTTTAATTTCCACAGTAATATGTGACTGGAAAACATAACCGCTGCATTGCACCGGAGAACTCCATTTGAAATAGACAACACTGACGGGAAATGCAAGGACATATCTCACATGTGTTTCTAACCATGTATGAGTGGGGTTGTTTCTGCAACTAAAACACTTGTTACTGTTACCGTTGGTTACACTTGTTAAAAAGGGGAACTTTCATTGCATGTTCGCGACAAGATGCTCACTCTTATCCAGGGTTCTTACGGTCAGGGAAAACCTGGAAAAGTCATGGAATTTTAAAATGTTCATTTCCAGGTCTGGAAAAGTCATAGAAAAAAACTTAAATCATAAAAGTTTGGGAAAAGTCATGGAAAGTTTGAAATAATTAATATTTTTTTTAAAGAAAGACACTCGAAATATAAGCCGGCACACGCTCTCAATACGCAGCATTTTCTAAAATGTTCACTTTTATACCGAGATTTTCAGTTTGGTCATGGAAATTTGGTGAAAAGTCATGGAAATCCATTGGTCAAAATGTGTAAGAACCCTGCTTATCCCTTGCATGAAAGTGAAACATACTGTGCTACATCCTCATCATCCACCCTGCTCTTCGTTCCCTCACGGCCTGCCTCACAACAGCACACTGCTTCCTGCATCAGTGTGTGCATGTCATCTGTATGGAGGCAATGCTGATGGTCCTCACTTGCCATGTCTTTAAATAGCAGGAATGCAGGAAGGATGGATGCTGACTTGGATAAGAGCCATATGCCAGACCTCATCGTGCATTCGATGAGGTCTGGCATATGGCTCTCGCATCTAGGTCTTTAGACCGAAACAGGAATTTGCTTTGATTGTTGACGATCTAGACATGACAGGAGAGAAGTGTGAAGGAGACGAGGAAACAGACAGTGAGCAAAAGAAATGCTCTCCGGCTGTGGATGTGTCCGTGTATCCATGTGTGTATTTCATTTCTCTGTGCAGTGGGGATTCTATTACCTGTCAGCAGGGAGGACATTATGTCGCTTATGAACACCATGTGTCCGTCTTCCGTGTTTACGTCGGACACTCTTGACACTTTTATTAGATCTTGAAGAAATGAAGAATGCGCCACATGTTGGTTGATCCATATTTTGAAATTGACCAAAACTGAATCCCGCCTGCTTTACTGTTCATGGGTATGTGAGTGTTCCCTCTTGTTGTGGGGCAGGCGACACTACAGCAGCTATGGTATCACCTGCCCCACACGTGTGGACAAACTATACACACACCCTGCAGAATGCTTTTGTGTGCTGAGGTTGATTATTGATTTTTAGTGACAAAACAGCATTGTCCGGGAATGGGTGTGGTCGAGCATTGAGGATCTGCTTAATGAGTTAAAGTTGGTCTTTGGTCCAGCCACATGGTGATGTGTATGAGATGTCAGGAAAAAAAAAAGGGAAGCATCTACCCATTCAAACAACGCAGGCTATCATTGACATTTCTGAAGAAAAACGGATCAATGGTTGAGTGATTATCTTGACAGACGAAGATGAATAGTTAAGCCTTTATTACAGAGAAAGAACTGGGAAATATTTAAATTTCAGGAGCAGGAGTATGGCTTTGTTGACATTTATATCCAATCCATTTTAAATGCAGCAGGTAAACCTCTTCTGTACATGTGATAGGTGTTGGGGAAACCCACCCCATAATTTGAGCACATCTTAAGTGCTACATGAGCCTCTGTCCCGCACCACATTCCTTTGCCACCCAGACTCCAAATTACTGTAAACTAAACCAAAGCCACACTATGGCAACGGAAGGGTGTCAATTTGGACAGGAAAGAATTTATTTGAACGTGACTAGAGTTTCTGTGGCTCAGATCCCTGGTGGGGATGTGGAGAGGGTCTGTCTCTGGTTACTCTGTCCCTTGACGTCAATGCCACATGCACCCCAAACAATAGCCAATTCATCCATCGTTCTGCCTGTCTGCGGCATGGGAAGGCCACAAGGAATGAAAAGAAGCTCAACCCTACCACAAATGAGAATATTGTCACATAAACAGACACTCATTAAACATCTTACAATCGGGGCCCGTACTGGCCCTATTCACCAGATTGGGTAACAAGACCATTTAAATGATAACTACTGGTGGTTAAAGTGCTATCCATTACTGCAATGTCCTCCGTCATATGCAGCCAGGGACCTTGGTCTCTTGCCATCTCTATACTGTCTCTATAATGTGATAATAAGAAAAACTGTCCTTGAACCGATAGCTAGTATCTGCAGTATCTTGAGTGAAAGTATTGGAATAGAGACAAAGTTGTATTGATGCATACTTGCATTATATATGAATAATTACTGCAGTCTCCCTCTGAGTGTCTGGTACGAGGGCAACTGATGGATTCCTATCAGTCTGCTCTATCTGGGAGGCCCTGAGATGGAGCTTTGACCCCAAATAGCTTTTCCTTCACTCAAGGAAGCCAGCTAGTGTTACTAGCATGAGTCAGGGATGGGTATCGTTTGGTTTTTTTCCGATACCGGTGCTAAACTGGTACTTTTAAAACAATACCGGTGCCTAAACGGTGCCTGAACCGATACTTTTGTTTTTTAAACTCACAAAGAGATTTAAATCGTTTAAATATTCCCTGTATTCCCATGGAGCACTGACAAACAACGGATATCAGACTGTTAACATAAACAATACATGTTCTCCATTATATGATGTGATATGTATTGTCATGTGCAGACCTTATGGTTAATACTGTCACTGTTTTGATGGGCAAAGAGAACAACCAATCAGAGGTCCTGAAGATGACACGTGACACATAAAGTTTTGCTTCTGACAGCGAGAGGTCCACTGAAACAAAGTGATGCCCCACGGTCTTTATTTCTCCGTTATTATTTTCCCGGTAACACCAGGTATACAGCCGGGACCGCTGCACACCAACACGTCTGCTAGCAGACTGTCGCGCACGTAGCTAGTAGCTCGCGCAAGCTACTAGCTAGCTTAAACATGGTTATAATGGCTAATTTATTATTTCTTGGCCTACTTTTATGAATACAAGACTTGGAATCAACGTTCCGGTACTAATCTGTGTTACGGCTGCTCTTTTATTCATCGCTCTGCCCGTGTTCAGGCGGACCGGTGACGGTCTCCCCGTCCCGCCCAGCCTGAAGCTGGTGTGCTCGTGACCACGGCCATGCCTCCGGTGTCAAAGTTAAATATGATTGGCTATCGTAACCTGCTGACAGGGCGGAGTCACCAGAGAAGTTCAAAACAATGGCCGTTTCTCAATTCAAAGTACACGACTGCAGACTTGTGTTCTTCTGGAGTCTGGTCTTGGGAGTCTGGTCTCGGGAGCCCAGACTCCGGAGGACGGGAGGACCGGACAACGGTCTTTCTGCGATTGGAACGGCTGCTTATTTGATGACGTCACCACATCAGCTGTTCTTGCTCCTGAGTTTATTCTAATTATTCAGTGTAAATTATTTTTTACAGTCGAATAAACAAAACAACCTAAAATGACATTCCGTGACTCAACAACAGTAGTATTTATAAAAAGTCACCTGTCAGTTGTTTATTTTCTCCTCCGCTATTGTTTCCGGTTGCTGGTGAAATGCATTGTGGGATATATGCTGGCCAGAGTACGCACAAGTCTCCTGTGATGCATCCTCCGGAAAGTGGGAGGATCAAGTCACATCCGGGCATTTTGACCGTGCTTTGAGAGAAGCGAACTTTGAATTGGAACATGAACTCGGGCTGAGATTGATGACGTTTCACGAGTCCACGAGGACACAAGTAGAGGAAAGGACGCACAAGTACGCATATTGAGAAACGGCCAATAGTTTTTTTTTTATTTTAATCGGCTCAGGCACCGGAAAGAAGCACCGGAATGCGCGCTGAGTTTCGATCCGGGTAATACCGGATGTATTGGAACCGGTGCTACATTAGCACCGGTTTCCGGTACCCAACCCTAAGCATGACACACGTGAAGTTTGTAAGTAGCATAGATAAGTAATTTATTCACAGCATCTTGCGTGGACATTTACAGTAGGCTATGTAGAAGCCGGGGCAGCTGGCTGAGGTCACACTCCAGAATAATACAACCACAGTGGGTCGACGTGTGTAAACCCTACTGGACATTCCCCCCGTCCCCGCTTTTTCTCTATTCTTCCTTCCCACAATTCTTCCTAGCCCAGGTCAGAGAGTATAGGTGATGACGGGCCCCATAGTTCCCCAGTAGGCCTCCCTTACTGGTCCCACTCTGAATGGGTGTCTGTTCCCTGACATCTCCGTCTCTCATCACCACCCCATCAATCCCATGCCTCTATAACCATCCCTGCAGAGACAGGGCTCCACTTTGTCCCAGAACCCACCCCGCTTCCTCACGAGTCCCCCTGCCTCCTAGCCCCCCGCTGTGCACGGACCGTGACAGCTACCTGACAGCAGAGGCCCCTACATGACAGGACATTTTAGTCAAAGCCTCCCTCCATCCCTCAGTGCATCAAACAACATTGCTGGAGGCATCAGCATCCCTAAACATATCGAAATACCAAGCTTCAGCTCAAGAGTGAGAGCTCATTCCCCGCTCTATACATCCATTATGAAGGCCCTCCACCTTGCTTTCATCCCCATAAAGTCCCTTGACCCAGTAAACGCCTGCAGGATCAAGGCCTCCTCTGGGAATGGAGGTGGATGTTATCATAGCATTCCAGCCCATTGAAAGTATGCCAATTAGCAATGCTGGAGAATGTTGTTTTGCTAGCCTCTTTCACTAAGCCCCACCCCTATGGCCCATGAATTGCCATTGATGGTGAAAATGTATATTTTCCTGTTGCAGCTGTTGCAAAATATACTGCACAATATGGAAGAAATGTTAATTCTACAGTAGGTGGAATCCAACCAATTATGAGTCAAGTATGATCGGTATGTCTCAACAATGTGAGTCCTCTACCTCTGCAGTGGCTCTTCCTAGGGTTCCTTGGCTCTGTGTCGTTTGTGCTCTCAATGCAGTGATGTCAGATGACTGGTGATACGCTTTGATAGTAAATGGATCTGGCTAGCCACGCTGAATATGGGCGTGTGTGTGCAGAATGTGTGTTCACTTGGTATTACTCCAGTGCTCACTTGTACGTTACAGGCAGGTTTACTGGGTGTTTGCACTGCAGAATACACATTCATTCTGATGCCTGTTTGTATATTTTTCCTGCTGTCTCTTCTGGGAAAAGCAGTTAGTTTACACAAAAAATGATTTTTCAGACAACCCATGACATCCTGTTTAAAATTATGGAACCGCAGTCCATCAATAGTAATGCATTCAGAATCTGGTGGTTTACAGGACCGGTGTTAATTTAGGGAATACAGTGTGACCGTCGTTGATTGACGTTTAATTCAACTGGACAGTGTGTTCAGATAAAGAAGCCCTTCACATGTTTGACCTACTTCACAAAACGCTGTAGAAGTGAAGAGGTCAGGTCCCGATGATGTCCCCATGCATGCTTATCAAAGCAGATTTGAAGCTCTAGGACTGAACATGTCATGATGTGATTGTGATGTTGTGATGTAATAAACATACACACGTACCCTGTTGTCATTCTCAGGCAACGGGTACGGGCGGGTCTAAGCAACACAGGATGTCAGATACCCGTGTTCTTGTTTAAGTTACATTCAGGATGTTTGGGCCATGTTTCCTGTACTTTTGTTATGTTGTTTACATTTCACTTGGTGTACGTATTTGTTTTTCGCCCAACCACTGTTTCTCCTTAATCCCTAACTAAGTTAAATTGCCTTAACTTAAGCTAGTGCCATTGTTTGAATTCACAAAGTTAACCACATTAACGCCGACTGCGAACATAGAAAGTGACACCGAGGACAGTCTGTGACGAGTTGGGATGAGAATGTGTTTGTCTAGCAAGACTTCTGGGTGAGGGGGGAAACCCACACGGATATGGGGAAAAATGCAAACTCGCAGACCCAGTACCTTCTTGGTGCATTGTGACTCCACACACACACACACACACACACACACACACACACACACACACACACACACACACACACACACACACACACACACACACACACACACACACACACACACACACACACACACACACACACACAGCTTTATTGCTACATTAGTGACACGGATGGACAGACAAAAAGAGCGCTACGATACCTGATCATCAGAACGCTGCGTAGAACATCGATGAAACCACAAGTACGGGTATACGTCATAAACGGATGGATAACTGTACAGTATCAGTCCCGTTAACTTTTGACCTCAGAACCGGCATTTATTGTTTATGACTGCAGACATTTAAATGAAGAGGCACAGAGAGTTCCCAATGTGCACTAGACCTCTACTCAACCACATGGCCTAACCACAAACAATGGCCTGTAACTCAAACACATTGTTTTAGACACGAGGCACACTTAACGCTGGCTCTGGGTCCGACCTGACCAGTACACCGAATGCCTTCCGTTCCCTCAGAGATGCCTCGTCTAGTTCCAGCACACACTCTTCCTCCAGCAAATAAGCACTTGAGTATGTTTGCAGTGTACTTTGACTCTGACCAGAAAGTCTCTCCCCCTCTACTTTCCGTTGAATTCTCCTGTAGGCGGAATAAAAACCGGCATTCCCGTCTCATAGGGCTTTAATATGTTATTGTAGACAAACCTTGTCATAAATTAGATTCTTGGCAGAACAAGTTGTAACTAAAAAGGAGCCTCCACTTTTAGTGTTGTTTTTTAGGTTTCAGTGCCTGACAAACAGCTCTGACTTGGCGGGGGTAAGTCATTATGTCCAGGAGGAGGGCGGTTAGTGAGGGATGTCGGGTGAGCTGGTCTTTGCTGCCTCAATCGCCAACGAGGGCCGTGGTCCAGCAAGAATGTGATATCACACTGCTCTGATCTCTATAAAGCAGTAGGCTGGTTTGGACCACAAGTCCACAGCCTCATGTTTTATCTGTAAGTAGGACTACTACGCAGTATTTAAGACAGAGTTAAGTGACTTCTATGTCTAACGTCTATATATCTTTTATTTAGATTTACATTGTGTGAATGTACATGTGGAAGCTTCAGTCTTAGGCAGGTCAACAGTTGTGTTGTCTGCATCTGGATCTTCATTCCAACTGCCCACGAGTCCTAAGAGAATCGTGGTTTAGTGCAGATTTGGTTCCTGGCCTCTCTAGTTCTGCTGGCGTAAGGATCTGTGACGGGATCGGTTGCTGTGGCTGTGTTGATAAATAATACAACACTGGTTTTGTTGCTGCCGAAGTGTGATTTGGCTCTGAGGCGGTCATGGTCACTGGTTTAAAGTCCAGCGTTGGTTTGGATTACAGCATGATCTTGATTTTGGATTTAGATGCTTCATGCTGATTCACCGTAAAAATAAATGGTTCATATGACTGGATGTCTCTGTTTAAAGACTTGAACTTGTCATTAATCCAACTAGAGTTACTCAAGATATTTGTTTATACTTGCACATCTCGTCAATTTGTGATCTGATCAGACACGATCGCCACGTCGCTGGAGGATACAGAGAATATTGATGTTATGATCGGGATAGCGGTTGAATGAAGGAAGCTCAAATCAATGAGCCACAGGACTTTGTGTGTGAACTGGATGTTCCTCTCCGGCTGACACTCATGGGTCGTGGTCAGTGTAGCCGGTTTGTGTGACCGGCAGGTTTCTTGCCTGCAGAACAGGGTGTTGAACCAATGTTCACCCAGGGCCACATCAGCATTATGGTTTCCCTCCGACTGTAATACTGTATAAACGGAACTACTCCCCAACACATTGTTAAATAACTGTCTTTGCATTTGATTATTGTTTATTCAAGTGTAACAATGTAAAAATATATGCAAGTGAATGTATCTGTTATTATAACATAAATCCATTTAAGAAACCCACAAAGATCAAACCCATGTTATAACATTAACTTTGTTCAAAGCCTTTTGGTCACAGTTGAAAAGGACATAACTCTGGCCCAAGCTTGGTTCTTTCTGCAGCCACAGTGAAGCTACATTTCACAGCAGCCTTTTTGTCTAACTCTTAAGGATATATTCTGCTGCGACTGTAGTCTGCCTTTTATTTCTTGGACAATTTCATGTTTTTCTTGGAGGCTAAATTTAGCGTACTTGGCTCCGTATTCGGTGTCAAATCGCCAACGTGATTGTATTCCAGAACACAGAAGTCTTGCCGTTTTCTGTCCTTGAAGCACAAATATGTATTCACTTTCCCATCTTCTTTCATTCGTTTTCCCTCTGCACCGGTCTCTCTCTTCTTGGACATTTTTTGATTTTTGTGTTGATCCTTTTCAATGTAATCACTTGTCTTCAGTTAAACGCCGATATGGAAACACTGCTTTCTCACGGTAGGAGGACGTTCATTCGCGGGTCACAAAATCAACATGCATTGTGGGAGATGTAGTGTATGGTCACTGCTTACTGTAAAGAAGAATAGACTTTAATTTGAAGACAATCAAATGCTTTTCAAGCTGTCGAGGGCCACATGAGATGACGTGGCGGGTTGGATATGGCCCCCGGGCCTTGAGTTTGACACCTATGTTGTGGAAGGATGGTTTGATGGGTTTCAGTGTGTATTTGAACTTTAACAATGTCATATATTGTGAAAACGTCACCTTTACTGGGATAAATCCGCATGGTCCGATAAAACTGCAGCAAAGCAGAGACCAAATAATCTGAGGGTGAATAATAGGGTTCCTTATCATAATAACGTGGATTATTTGGCGGGAGAATTAGGGTCTCCATGTCAAAAGAATAGCTTGAAGTGGCAGTTATAATGGATTTCCTTCTTTGTTATCGATCGCAACACTGACTCTACATATTTAGAGCTTCGTTCTCAATGTGTTTACAATTATGCTTGAACGTTTTCAGGATAAATGTGCATGTTAGCTCTGCAATGAAGCAGAATTAAAGACTTTTGGGTCACTGCTAGGTCTTGGAACATGTCAGCTTGCTGCAGGTGGAACTGCAATACAACAGGGTCTTATACTCATATGGCTAATAATTCAGAATAAAAAGGGGATTCCGACCTAATCAGAAACAGGAATAACAATGTCATGCTGGTTAAGTCATAGTTTCAGCAATTTCAGCACGGTTGGGGATCATCCAGGCCGTATAAATCTTGGTCCAACCTTGGAATCAATTCAGAGGATTTTATTTTCATGGCTCCTGTTCAGGTCGACACTCCTAACATACCCGTGTGACAGTGATGTACAAGAGACCAAACTGAAACCCAACGCCAAGAGGGGCTTCACATTGTAGACAGCGTTTCAGGCTGCACACACACACTGTAATCCCTTATGTAAAAGTACAAACTTGGCTCTCGAGTTCTCTGATGACACCCAAAGTGTTTTTGCTGTGGCTTTTGTAACACTATCACCTAGACCTGTTGTCAGGATGGCACTTTGCTGTCTCTGGGCCCAGAGTGGGTGTAAATACAGCGTGCTTTGTGTATGCGTGTGTGCAAAATAGAGAGAGGGATAGCAACTGAACAAACAAGTATCTTCGTGTGCCAGAAAAGAAGTGTGGACTTAATCATGGAACTTGATCCGTGAGCTACGGCCTTCACTTCACTGGCCTCTAAATCCTCTCTATTCACCGTTCTGCTATTATGCTCAATGAAAATCACCTAGTTTTGTATCTCATTTAGATAAAATTGTTCCCCCCCCATCCATTTACATAAATAATAATTTACACTTTATTGATCCCTTTATCGGGAGGAGCAGTGGGCTGCAGTGAAGTGCCCGGGGAGCAACGTGGGGTTCAGTGTCTTGCTCAAGGACACTTCAACATGCAACTATGGGGAGAGCGGAGATCAAACCTACTACCTTGTGGTTGCGTGACAACCACTCTCCCCCATGAGCTACAGCTGGCCCAAAAACACTTCATTTAAATAGTTTAATGTTAAAGCTCACTGCCAGGGGATAAAACACAGTTTAGAGCGCAGTTCTACATCATGCGTGATACTATTCCCATACAACTAAGGGAATGGGCGGCTACGTCTTTTCCTCTAAGAGATAATTAAAACTATCCCAAGTCGAGTGAGATATGCTCTTGTTGATTGTGGAATCCAGTTTGTAAAAAACATTGGGGTTGTTGACACATATGGTTCCTTTCTCTTTAGCCTGGATTGTAAATCAGGTGGACTGCCAGCCCTTGTCTGGCATATACATTACCATCTATTTGTGTTTGTGTGCATGTAACTGCGGCACCTCTTTTGCTATAATTATCAGCATGCCACTGACTCATTCCTCATGGCCTTTGGTTTATGTAAGTGTGAACGGCAGAGATTGTGTCAGGGTGTAGGTTGAGAAGCCCAGCAGAGAGATGTGTGTGTCCATCTTGGCAGGCGCTCTGCACACTGGAGAAGGAGAGCAGCAGCAGCAGCAGCAGCAGCAGCAGCAGCAGCAGCAGCGTGGCCAACCGCACTGCCAATCCCTCTGTCGGTTTCCCTCACTCCTGGAAACGGCTATTTTCCACCCTTTATTAGATCTGATTTATACTTTTTGTGAACTATTGAACAACACAGGTTCATGACATAATGCGCCCTTTGGCACAGGACCTCAATGTGCTGCGATGAATGCAGCGAAAACTAAAGCCTCTCCCGAACTCATGCTTTTATTGCAGTGCCAGAAAAGTGTCTTGATCCGGCAAGAGACCGTTTTTCATTCAATTACGTGTTCCATGTGTGCGTTCCAAGGACACAGCAGCTTCTGAGCAGGTCACACACACATCCTCATCTCCAACACTCAACTCATTGCCTATCAAAACAGAACTGCACAGGATCAGTCTGGCTTCATATGCATCCAGTGTATGGGTGTGATTATTGTATTTGAGGGATACTTCCCAAAGTTCAGGCACGTGCCATGCTCTACTCTCTCAACACGTCAGTGCTGTAGGCACTTACCACAGATCTTTGAAATGAAGCTCCAGTGCAAGTTCAGTAAGGAAGACACTCTTTACACTCTGGTTCATTTATAATCGCAGTCTCTAATTCTCACAGTGATTAATCTATCAGCTGATTTGGGGGCATGCACTTTCAAAGAACCAATCAGAGTCTGTGCAGTTTCTGTAGGTGAACCTCATCCTTGTTGTCAAACTTTTAAATAGGTTCTCCTCTCTGCTTTAGTCAGTTGTCCTGGCAGCCCCCCCCCCAGGCTCCTCCTGTCAGCAGTCAGTCATGCGCCTCATTAATCATTTGCCTCATTAATCATCCTCATGAATTCTTCACCTCCAGCACCAGTGTCATCACCACCCCTTGCTTATCCTAACCAAAGTCTTTGCACTATTCAAATGTGTGCAATTTAAAAATTATTGTTAAACTCTAAACAAGTCTCCCCTGATTGAAATGTAATGATAACAGGTGTTTTGGATAAACGACTTCATTATTGAAGCTCTTTGCTCGGAGCAAATTGTTTTCCTTTATCAAAATAGATGATCTAGAATATATAATTGGCCACTTAAAAATGTCCGAGTCCCTTTGAATGTGTTTTGTTAGCGGTTAACCGGCTTCAGAGGCCTATTGCAGCTCATGATCTCATTGGACAATTCTTGCATTGTTGGCAGCACTTCATATTTTGGGTTCAGGCTGCAGGCGTCATATTGCAATCTAGTTATCGGTTGTTTGCATGCCATAACTTGCCATACCTGCACCAAATAGAAACATGTGGGCAGAGGTACTCTAAATGCTGGCTGGTTGACTGATTTGCTCCATTGGATCGCAGGAGTGCTACGATGCTGCATGTTGCCAGCAACGAAGAGGAGGACTGCAAGCTCGTAAACATGGTGTAGCAATGCTAAATAAAAAGTGTTGCACCTGCCACGTTATTTTGCCTCTGCTCTGGTGCCAGCCGTGGCTGGAGGCTTCATGTTTTTCGGTTGCCCGTCCAGTCCATTCTCACGGTGCAAACGTATCATTACCTTCGCATTGAAAATGCGGAAGATAATGTTTTGATTGCCGTGTGTGTGCGTGCGTGCGTGTTATTCGCATGAATCAAAAAGTATTAAACCGAATCGCATGACATTTGGTGGGATGATTGGTTATTATCCGGGGACCATTTGATTAGATTTTGGGCTTGACCGGGTGAAAGGTCAAGGTCATGAAAAGGTCAAAATCTTATTTTTACCATAGCACAGTCAACTGTGTACCGCCAGCACCTACCCAGCACCTACCCAGCACCTACCCAGTTCAATTAAAGCGTGTCCTTCACTCCTCGGATTAGTTGATGCCACTTATTTATTTAGTTTGTTCAGTGTCCTTCTACTTCTACTGACTGAATAGCAAATGGGCCCACGGGAACAAGACACATGTACCTTTTTGTTTTATGATGGCTGTTCTTGCTCAGTCTCGTCTAAAATAATCAGTGTCCACATTAAGATCTTGTGTCAAATGTTTGCCTGGTAAAGATTATCCCTCTGCAGCTCCAGAGATAGGAGACCATTCGGGCCGACATATCAGCTTCGGAGGCTTCAGGTTTTTATCACTGGAGTAAAAGATCTGGTCTCACTGATCTTTGGCGTCTGCCAGTGTACATGATCTGCTAAATGCAATAAAAGCTCATTTTGTTTTTACATCACTGATGGATGAGGCACATCTTATTTCAAAGCTGTTTACTGTAGATGTGTGTAACTGTCCCCAGAATGACTCAGTGTATTGGCAGCGTCTGGCTGCAGCTGCATAACACATTTTCCTTTTGCGTCCTCCAGCCCCAGTTTTGACCCTCGCATCCACTGATTTGCCAAAGACCAAAAGCCACGCAGGTATGGATTCAATCTTCTCTTCCAAAATGATCCTCGTGTTTTCCTATGAAATATTTTATCTTATTTAAAAGCATGCAGATTTAGACCTACACACACTCTGTCATTCTGGTTGTGGTTACAGTGCTGTTGTCATTTTGAGCCACACTTCTTCCCGTCCCCCACAGGGGATGAATACAATGCTGTTAATTTAATTGCTTGGTCTTTGCCTTAATTACATGCATCATTGTGTGTGCCACGCCACTGTTTTTCACTGCAGGGTCTGACAGCTTGTTTATACATGGATGTGACTTTTATTGGTCTGGACGGTGCACAAACGATAAGTGAGCAGCCAGTGATCTGCTTTCAATGCAGCTCAATCAGGCCTGTAAACAGATCTGGGCAGGGACAGCCGGCTAATGAAACCGAGACTTAGTCCATTTTCTACCGCTTTGATCCACTTTACAGGCCCCGCTGGACCACAGCACGCTCCTCACTGTCTTGCTTCCCCCTTACTTCACCCTCACAGCTAATTAGTTCCACTTTAGTTCTGTTCGCTGCAGCACAGTGACGAGCAGATTAGTGAGCAGCGTGCTTGGTCTCATCCTGTGCCAGGTGTACAAGTGTGTGTTGATATATTTTTTAGCTTGTGTGTAAGCGTGTGGGTATTGTGAAAAGACCTTGTTTAGAGAAGTGAGTAAGCCCTGGCAGGGTGCCAATCCCCAGCAGTCGGTAACACGGCGGGGCCGGCCGGCGCAGCGCGGCCCTGCTGAGGTGGGCCGGGGATCCATAACCTAACTCTGGATTACGCGATGCTGCCCTCCGACCCGTAACTCAGACGGGACTCTGAAACGGATGGATGCTCAGCGTAATATCTCGTCATTGGTGAATCACATCGAACTGGAAGCTCCAAGTGCAGCCTGCGTGCAGGTTGATGGTGGGAAGTGAGAGTAGTGAGAGTAGTGAGAGAGAGCAGCATATACATTCAGACAGATAGAGAGGTACTTAAACACCTAGTTATATGGAGCTCTCACTAAATCTTGCGTGAGTGATTTGGCTTTTGGACTGGGCCTGAGGAGGAGGAGGAGGATGTGAACAGGGCGGGTTGGAGTGAGAGAGCAAGTGAGACGAGAGTGAGGTGTGGAGGCAAGTCTGGGTCTGAGTGGAAACTTGAATGGAGTGGAAACTGGGCTGAAGGCCACTCAGCAGATCCACCTGAACCCTGCCAGAGCAATCAGCTATCAGGAGTTTAGAGAGCCGTTTGCCCCCTAAGTGAATTCAACAGGGGTTTGTAGGGCTTTGGATGGCTTTCTAAGCTCCGATGCACGGATAGTTTGGGAAGTGAAGTCCTCTTGTTTTCTGGAGAGGCTGCCAGAGCCTGTCTGCCTTTTAATGGGATCACAGCAGACACCCCAGGAACCTCCGCCAGTTCAAGTGATTCCACTCCTTACTTCCAGCTGTGTAAACACGCACGCACGCACAGACACACAGACACACACACACACACGCACACGCACATGCACATGCACACGCACACGGACACACTCACACATTCACACATTCACACTTCCTCACATGTATAGACAGATGTACTATCACTTCTAATAAAAAAATGCTCGCTGACTCAAGTCGAGGGAAATGTCAAATAAAAAACAAAGCTAATTTTTCTGCTTTTGAGAAAGTTCTTGGCCTAAAGCCAATGAGTTGCTTGAGAGATGTAAACATATTTAACAAGAACTAGTGTTGTCTTTTCTCAGGCTGGGAACATTCAAAGAAGAATGACACTGACCTTCCTCGCTCACTTTCTGTATTGCTTTTGTAGTTCTGTCTCTCATAAATCTTTTATTTAGCTTTTCCGTCAGCAATAATTCTCTTAGCAACCGAGGTTTTCCTCCCCTGTACTTCTGTAAAACCGTATTATTATTATTAGACCTTGATGCAGTGACATTTCTGAAATGATGGTACTTAGTCATTTTAGGACGCGGCTTCCCTCAGCCAGCGCGGTCTGGAAGGTGAGGGCTGTGCTAAGAGGACACGCTCCGAGTGGCCAGGCAGGAGCTGTGCTGTTAAAGGCATTTGGACTTTAACGCTCCATTGTTTATGTAACCAGGAGAAAGGCGAGACTCCCTTATGGCCTTTTGAAAAGCAGATGCCGGAGATTTTTGCAGTTGCATTTTATGGCTTATTTGCTACCAAGGAGATTCTGATATTTCTTATGGGACTAAATCGTTCCTCACTGCAAACGACCGGCAGAAATAATCTACAATGGAAAGAGTTTTTGTTTTTATGTTCACAATAATAAAACAAGTGAGTGGCCAATAACAATAACAAACAAAAGGAAACTACAAGACAAAAATAAATAATAATGAAATAAATGAAAATACAAAAAACAGTGGTCATCAGGAAATACACTTCATAGATATTAACGTTGGGACTTCATGTCAGGGAAACGAAGAGAAATGCACATGTACACAATAAAGCTTAGGCAATGGAACCGCGCTGATCCCCATCAGACGTTAACATCTCACCTGAGTGTGAGATTTGTTTGATATGCAACACTGGAGCCTCATTGGACGAGCCCCGCGGAGACCCCAGGGAGTTACTGACCGGCATGTCACCAAGGCTTGGAACATCGTCTGTTTAAGCTAAACCCGTCTAAAAGTCACGAAGGATTTTGTGGACGCCTGATTGAAAGGTACAGCTCCACTTCCCAGTAATCAAATCCCAACGATGCCTCTACCCATTAAGCTAACTGGACCTGTCTACAAATATATACGTACTTACTTAAAATGTTTAACTGACGGTTACTTCCAAAAGCACTTATGAGGAGAGTTCATTTCTTTGTCAGGACATATGGTTTTGATTTCTGGCAGGTGTGGCATAGAAACGGTGATGTTACACTCACTTTCACAGCATGCAGTCACTAATAAAAAGGTAAAATGAGGTTGTATTGTGATTGGATATTAAATACTAATATTAATATTAATTCTTTTTCACCCTCAGGGCTTGTTTTTCATTAAACAAGGAACATATTCTGTGGTTTGGATGAGATAAATCCACATGCTCAGTCAAATCTCTGCACTACAGTAGAGTTAAGTATGGGACAGCTGAAACACACACACTCTGACACACAGTGTTTCCCCCCATGCTGATTGTCTGAAGCAGCCGAACAGCAATCATCCTGAACTCAGAACGAGACCTGTCACAGATCTGGCTCTGTGTGTATACAATTGGTTTTCTTGTGTCTAGCCATAGGCTAGATTACAGCTGGGTATTTTTAATAGCTAATATGCCTTGAAGCTATAGGAGGAACGTCAGCCTGACGGTCTTACTCATTAACAGACTGGTTGTGGTTTTTAACAACGTGGCTTATCTTGCTTTATTGGTTCAAATGGACATTCTTGCATTTGTAGAAATTATAAAAAAGTTTGCTTTGCATAGTTATTAAAAAATAAGTAGTACGTTTTCTCAAAACAATCACATTCACTGATGCCCCCCCCCCCCTCCAAATACAGCGTGTGTGCAACAGCAGTGCAGAACACAGAAAGTCATGAATTAAGTTTGTCTACCGCATGTTGAAAATGAGTATAATCATTGTTTCAAAAGATTATTACCTTTCAGAAGATGAGTAGCTACATTAAAATAATTTCTCTAGACTTTTCTCCATTTATATACATAGTGTACTGTGTGTACAGACTGTTTTCTTTAATTGTTTTATGTTGGGTGGGTATTCAAAACTTTATTGGAACTAACCTAAAACTACCAAAAACTACCATCTATTAGATTTGTTGTCTTTAAAAAAATTAAGAATTGTTTCTGATATTGATGAACATTTTTCTCATTATAAATTGTTTTTTTCAGGCAAAGTTCTGCTTGTGTTTTATAATGTGAGAGCTTCTTTTGTTGAATTGACCATCTTTAAAATGTCAGTTCTGGTTGATTTACTGGTGGTAACGGCTATTGTGGTGCCCGAATTCAGGGGACAGTAAAACAAAGGTTTATCTGAACTTTTCCCATAATTCGTGAGAGACCATGATCTGATTTTATGCAGCACACATTAATCTTAAGTATTAATCTTTGCAAAATGTTAAACTGATCCACTGTTAAAAATGCTGAAAAAAATAAATAAAAAATTGAACACGCATTATCAATGAACGACTGTGGCTGTCACGGCTGGATATCGGGTGGACCCAAATGCACGACTCAAGAGACAAACTGGATAGTAGTTTACTTTACTTGAAAGTTCCAGCAGAAACAGAACAGACAAGAACGGAAGAACACAAGGTAACGCGGGAGCGCTTGGTTACAGAGAACACAAAACAATCTGGCCAAGGACAAGTGGAAGTAGGGGAGCTAAATAGTGAGGGCATGGGCTGCAGGTGAGAGGGGTGTGAGGACCAGGTGGAGGGAATGAGGGACTAACGAGGTGATCAGGCAGGTGAGGGAGTTGAACTGTTACAGTGGCCTGTTGATCAGACAAAACCAACACTTGTAAACCTACGATCTGTGAAACTTCGATAGAAATACATTTGTTATGATCATTTCTAGACTATTCATAGACTAACAATTCAGTTTTGAAAAAAGACATTAGTTAATAGTGAAATAAATGTTTGCAACCCGAGACATCAGGTTTTGAAAAATGTCAAATTATACTTAATTCTAGATGGAAGTCATGTACCTATAAGAGGTTCTGATGTTACATGTACAGCATAGTGTTTAGCTTGAGTAGATGTGCGGCTATAGCGTTACTGTAGATGCATCAATCTGTTTGCTCTGCCTGGTGACACTCGGCACCTCTCCAGTGACCCAGCGGATCACCGGCCCGCTGCATTAGCAGTAAGCTGAGAGGCCGGTGATATACTGAGTGTGTTCAAACAAAGAGCGCCAAGTGGAACATAAGCCAACAGCAGTAAAAGCCACAATACATCTGGGAACACGTGTCTTTCCTACAGAATATGCATGCTTGGTGTGTTTCATGTGTGAGCACTCGCACGGTTCCAAATCCCCAAACTGGTGCCATATAGTGAGCTGGTCTGTGTTTGGATTAATTGTGCAATACTGGATGTGTTTCAACAGGAACTGTTGATCAGTAAATCCCCCGATGACATGAGGGGTGGCACATTACTGGATAAGATGTACATTACTGGCTACGCATGAACTGAAAGTGTGTGTGCGACTTTGTGTGCAAGTTTGTTTGATTTTGAGGACACAAATCTGACTGTGTGTGTGTGTGTGTGTGTGTGTGTGTGTGTGTGTGTGTGTACTTGCAGGAGAAAAACAATGGTGGCCTAATTTGCAGAGATAGTGGAATCATGAAGCCGTGACTCGGTGATGGAGACTAATGTGGGATTAGGCCGATGTAATGACATACACTCGTCTGGAATGCTTCAGTAGCTGCAATCAGCCTGGAAAATGGAGAGATATGGAATTCCTTTGACAAGCTTTCATTCCTGATCATAAATGGATACTAATGTGGAAAAAAATACAGAAGAGTAGCTTCCTTAAGGAAACTGAGGATATCGTTGAGGAAAATTATCTAATTTATCAAATATGATTGTGTCCACAAGGACATAAAAGTAACCGGATGGCAAATTGCGTCAGTTTCTTTTTGTGAAAAATATGAAATCTATACGGTGTGATTTATGACAACATTCATGCGTGTGAACAGTTGGGCTCTCGTAAAGTTGACACAAATGATCCCAAAAGTAGCACGTTGGCTGCCCTGTGAGCGGTACTCCATGTCGTCTCCATCAGAAATGCATTTTCCATGACACCATGGTCGCATGTGTACAGACAGGCCCTGGCTCGGCCTTCACCGAAACAGAAGTCACTGATCATTTCCTTGGCTGAGGAGGAGGAGGAGGAATATTTTTAGGAATCAGGGTTTGGAGAGGACTCGGGAACCCCCCCATTTCCCCCCTGGACTGCCCCCTTCTGCCTTTTGGATCGTACCCCTGTCAGCGGTGAGGCGCGTGCCCCACGCCTGGATGTACTGGAAGCGTTTATAAACGGATTTCTCTCTCCTCCAGCCTTCTGTGATTTCTCACAGTTGCGTTTCCATGTTCGCTTCCTCTTCCCCTTCATTCTGCTTCCCTCCTTCCTGGTTCTCTTCCTTCCCATTGCTTCATCGTCCTCTTCTCCACCCTCAACCCTTTGTGTGAACGTACTCAGAGGACTGGGCTGTCTATCAAGCAGGCAATGAAAAAGAGCTGCACTTCTAAAGCAATAAATCAAATAGTTTCTTGTTTCTGAGATGTGGAAAAAGACGTGTGTTGTATGAACAACAATTCAACGCTGTCAAGGAACTATTCATACATAAATTATTAACACAGCTCATAAACACTTTATGTTATTACTTATTTCCTTCTGTGTTTTCAATTGAGTTTAATCAAAGTTTAACTTGTCTGATTGGTAGTTGGATGTAGATCATAATACCGGCCTGCTTCACACTGCCAGTTCCAACATACGGTAAACGACTTGGTGAGCAAAACACCTTCAGCCATTAAGCGCCAGGGAAATGCCCAATGTACTGTAGTAAACTACTGTTATTAAACACACCTTACAGTAAATAAATCTCCACAACACCTCCGAGCGTTTAACGGCAGTGTGCTAAGCTGCTGTCGAACATAAACCATTCATAAATCCACATTTATGAATCCTTGGATTTGTTCATGGTTGCCAGTTTTACCACCCTCTCCGGCATTACATCTCGATTTGGACATTGATACGACTATAACTGCTCTCTCAACTAATGTTACGGCGAAAGTGATTTATTCGTGAAGCTATTTTCTACGGAGCATAATTTGTTCTTTCTTGCCATTTCTACTGACATCGTATAGGAATGGAAAACCAACGGTGCTGGTGTGTAGGTGTGTAGGTGTGTGTGGGCGTCGGTGGGCCTCTTGCTGCTGTACGTAAAGGTCGGACTGCTTCACTTCTGCCCACCTACTAGCCTTTTACTATATCTATATAGGTGTTGGCACCATAAGGCTCTTCGACTCAGTGAAGGGCTGCATGGGATCCGCTAGATCAGGGGTCGGGAACCTCTGGCTCACGAGCCATATATGGCTCTTCCGGTGACGGCATATGGCTCTTTTGAGTTTGAGTAAAAGAAAAAAAAATCTCTGCCCCCTTGTGATTTTCTCTATCGCGCTAGATTACAGCAAAGTAACGTCAGGTCCCTTTCTTAAAGACGTCTTTGTTCTTTTATTAAACTAAACGTCTGTTATTGATCGTCTCCGCTGCAGCGTGTCATCCTGTCTCTACGTGCAGCGTTAACACTTCTCCGTGCGCCGTCTCGCACGCCGCAGAGCTCCGATGCCGGCGTGTGTGCGCACATAGGGGCGGAGCAAATAAAAAGTCACCTGCATTGTTGGAAATGATACCACTATGTGGGTCGGAAGATAGAAGAAGTATTATGAGACTAAAGTTTTGTTTTAATGATGTCATCGCTCAGCGGTCACAGGGGATCTGTCCTCCTCCACTGCTCCTAAGAGAGCGATTGGGTGGAACACATATAGACACAATACATAATGGGCCCGTTTCATCTTTCCCACATGCTCGCTCGCTTATTCTTACACAAACACATCTGTGCAGATATCTTAAAGGCCACATATCTCCGTGTTTTGGGCAAATAAGGATCCTGATGTGATCAGGAGCAGCGTAGCGAGGCTTGTTTTGACTGTTGAATAAAACGGTCTTCTCTCAGCCTGGCCTGCTGGCTTTTATATTTCTCCTTTTTCTCTCCAATGCTCAGTTGTCATGGGAATGTCTCTGTTTCTCATTTGCATGCTGATCGAGTCAAAAAAAGAATAGTAGGTCCCTGTTTATTACAGATTTCGTCCAGATCTTATCGCCACATTTCATTGTTTTCAGAGCTTCCACCACAACAGCGGAGAGTGTCTTTCTCTAACTCTTCCCTTCCTGAAGGGAAACAGAGGGACTGGTGTTAATCATTTCACTGTGGACCCTGTGCTGTATACCCCATATGGTTTCACTCCAATGGATCATGATTATTATTCGTGCTCTGTTGCCTATGAAAGATGATTGTATTACAGCGGGCCCTGATGAGTGGACTGTTATGAAGACTGACTCTGGATGCAGGCATCGGGTCATTTCCCCTTGGGGATTAATAAAGTATAATTCTATTCTATTCTATTCTATTCTATTCCCTGAGTTATCAGGTGATGGCTTTTGTTTTGGGCCCTTAAGAACACTAAAGGAAGAGGATATATGTGTGAACAGTTGACTGTTTAATGGCTTTTATTTGATCCCTTGCATTAAATGTAAGGTCCTCATGCCATGTACAGTGTGTCATGTACTTTCTGTATGTTTTACTGCATTGTCAGAATTTCCCAACAACAATCTGACCCTGACGATTTTACCCACAGTGCATTTGTTTTACTTCCTTATGTTGACAAATGAAGGGATTGTCTCAATTGTCTCTCATGTACTTTGATCCATTCTGACACCAGTCTCTGACTGATTCCAGTTTGGCTCTCACACCTTTCCTCTAAGAGCCAACAACTTGTATCAAATTTAGTCGTAAAGGATAGGATATCTCCCAGCTCAGAGGCTCTGATTTGCTGATATGTAATTGTGATTGACACATAGTTTGAGAAGACTTTGCCAACAACCATTACCCGTTTCCCCTTTCCGCTGCTCGGCTGCCAGAGTGCCCGATGTGTGTTTTGTGTGCGAGTGAAAGATACCTCGTTGCTTTTACATAACATTTAGGTTAGGTTACTTTATTAGTACCCGTAGGTAGACTTGTTATGCAGTATCAAAAGACGGTACAAAACAAAAATGAGGAAATGAATAACAGAAATGATTTAAATGGCACATGGCAAATACCGTGATATGGCAACAAAAATAAATGTATATGTACTTTAAGCTTTGAGATTCCCTTAAATTATCGGCACTATGGAGCATTGTTTTTACAATTAAGTCCTAATTTATTCTGCTGGAAGTTGGTGTCAGTAATGTGGAAACGAGTGAGTGCCTCGCTGTGAGTTCGAGGGGTTACATTGCTGGTGTTGGAGACTGTAGGCATATGCACGTTGCAGAATTTATTAGTTGATGATGGTTCATGTGATGAATTGAGGTTATAATATTTCAGTTTTTATCATCAACCTCTTTCATGTGCGGGACATTAATTATTCTCCAAAGTATCACCACACCACCCACTGAAGTCTTACACTTATTTAACCCACACCAACCAATGTTATCTCTCCTCTCGTCCTATCAGACGTTGGTACCAACGTTGGATTGGTGTGTTTATCGTACGATTGGTTAGAATGAACATCTGTGATGTGAGTGGGTGGTAGTATGTTATCAATCAATGTGTGTACATGACAGTACATCTTGTTCTCTAAGCAAGGACGTGTCTTTATCACAATGAGTGTTTATATTGTTATTATTGACTTCCCTACTCTCATAATAATAATAAAAAGCAGTTTTTTTTGCATGCTAATAAGACTTTTATTGTTTTCCTTTATAACATTGCAACCCAAGCTGACTACTGCATAGAGGTCGCACAGGTCTTCAAAGTCTCCTGCCCCCTGACGACGTGCTGTGGGTTGTGACAAGTAGCAGTCCCTCTTCCCAGCAGAGCGGCAGCGCTCCCTAGCTAATTGAAGTGAGGTCACCGCAGTAAAACAACACAGAAAGTTTCCTATACGGTCGTAAAGACTGGCCGCTGAGCGTTTGGAGCACTAGAGGAATACGTCCTGGATAATTGGTGGGATAATTTCCGTAGCGGCAGCTGAGGTCAGCCATGGGCCTCCTTCCCTCGCCGTCCACAGTCCACACATAGTCAGATCCCCCCATCGACCCCCCCTCACATCGCTTTAACCTCTAATTGTAGTTTTCCCCTTGCCTCCGCACTTCGCCCCAACTTTTGGCCAAACTCACCACATGTGTACCCATTCTAGTTTATAAAAGTAATCTGTGTCTACTTCTTGGAGATAATGTCTTGTCACCAGCTGTTTAGAAGGAGGATTCGGGACTGACCTCTTTTCCCAAACAGAGACTCCTGACCTGAACGGTTTATTGAGCAATATGTCCACAGGCATATCAAGTAATACACACATACACACATTAAAACATAAAAACACATTTACATACAGAAATGCATTTGTCAGATATTGCATAAAATGCCTCTTCATGATTGCCTGATAACTTTGAACTGGATAGAAAATCAACATTCATAAAGTGTGTTAGACTCTTGATGGTACTTACACATTACAGTTGATCCAGCTGCATGGTGATTGGTAACAACATTGTATCTTAAGTTATAAAATAAGTTTAATTTCAGTTATAAGAGAAAACAAAAACTTTGTTGATAATGCAACTGACGTTATAATAATAATAATAATAATAATAATAATAATAATAATAATAATAATAATAATAATAACAATAATAATAATAATATCTCCTTTGCTCCATCTCAATGTTATAAACAAATTCTGCCTGAGATGAAAATCATTTAGCGGCAATTGTTGCTTTTGTTTTAGTCAACAGCAATTTCTAAGAAAAAAATGCTAAACTATGTTCACCAGCTAAGTGTATTAGTCTAGACTAGAGCACCAGGAAATGATGTGCATTTTTTTTATTTTTGTAGCTTGGTTTGCAAGTTAAAATTAATGTGACACAAAAAGTTCACTGATAAAAAACATTAATTACATGTATAGGAACTATATCAAATAGGCCAATTTGCCTTGGGCCAAAAGTCTTTAAAATCTTCATTGGAGTGAATATTTTGCCAGCCAATCCAATTGTTTACAGGATATTTAACCTCTGTTTCTTTATCATTAACAAGCCCTGTTTCTTTACAGGGCTCCATTGTGGAGGTTGGTTTATGTCTTTTTGCCAGTCACACCTACAGTCCATGGGCCGTACATGGACATATCTTGGGGTTATACCCGTTGTCGTTTTTGATTGTTCGCAGTTCATTTAGTTTGAACGCCCTTCGGTGTTTCGGAGAGTAATGCAACGCCCAGAGTGGAATCAACGGCGTTCGTGCTCGGAGCTCGCGTGTCGTATGTGGAGGCTTGTGTCACGGCGCCAAGCCCGAGTATAAACAAAGCTCGAGTCCCTAACGTTGTCGACCACTGGGAGCTGGGCCGGGGAGCGTACGGTCGAAAACAAAGAACTGACTCTAAAACTTCACAAAGAGCTGAAGGGAAGTGCAGAGATGAGGGATATGCTGTTCTCTATGAGTAACCCCTTCCACCAGACACGGGGTCATTTGGTACAGTGTTTATAATAGTGATGCTGATTTGATTTAGTTTCCTCTGATCGATGGCCGACCAGATTAGTGCCTTTGATGCAGGGTGCTGTGGTTTAAGTGCCTAAAAAGCTGCACAGCTGCAACAATAGCCGATGCACAAACAGGTTGAATCCATCATGCAGCGCCAGCTGCAGTGGACGCACACAACAGGCAACCGTCCCCAGCTCACCTGTGCGGCAGATGTAGCAGCAACTAGGTTGCGTGTGTCGTCGTGGACACATGCAGACACTTTGCCCAGACGTCTATTGCATCAATTAGTTTAGCTGCAAGCTTGTGATCTGCGTGTCTGCCTGGCATAGCGTTCTTGTCACGTGTTTGTAGTTTAACATGGAAGACCCCAGCCGAGTTAACGGGGGACTGACTCTCCACCTTCAGCTGCTCTTCTGACTCAAGGGTTTTGGTTTATATTTGACTGTTCAGCTGATAATATTAATGGGTCAACATTCTTAATCGGTGAAAGGAGAAACTGTTCATTATTTACAAACCTTGTTCATATGAATATATAATATGTTATGATTTGTATTGATATGTCCTTATATGAGGCTTTTAAGCGTGACCGGAAACTCACCTTTTTAAGAAAGCTTACTGCTAAAATATCTTTTATGGGCTTTGCTTTTAAATATATCTTTAAAAATATTCTTGTTTTATTCTTCTCTGTAGCACTTTGAGTTTACTCAGATATAAAGTGCAATACAAATGCACTGTATTATTAATATTATTGTCCTCTTCATGGCTCCTTCTGCCTGATGCGTTTCTGTCCCGTTCATCTTCTGGAGCTTTAACCGACGGATCTCTCCTTACGCCCGTGTGGCGCTGCAGCGTGGATCTCTGTTATTTACCGTGGTCTATTTTCTGAATCCATCTCCTCTCTAGCCGTGCTAGGCTGCCGGTGTCAGCTTCAGCTTTCTCCATCGGGCCCAGCCAGCGCAGCGTGTTGGAGACGCGCTCTGTGGGTGGGAGGGAGTTGCATGCGAGGCACACTCGGGGCCGCGTGCTGTGGGCTCTTCTCCCCTTTAAAGCTCTGTAGATGATCATTTTGTTCACTTCTTTTCCCTTTTTTCCCTCCCCTCAGTTCCTGCACTGGCGGAAAACTTACGCTGCGGTTTATTTGTTCTGGTTTGGTGTCGGTTCTCACATGTCCTTGGCATCCTTCCTACCTCCATGACAGTAGCCTGCATTGCGAGGGATTATCATGATATCATGTGCGTGTGTCCGTCAAGCTGTTCACACTGATGCCACTGCAGCACTATTGCTTCTGGTACAGAAACGTTATATTAATTCCTTATGTGTGCGCGATGCAGCCCGTCAATGTTAATGTTGGAGCAGCGAAGGGCTTGACTGCCAGTGCATTTCTCCAACCCAGAGCTTTGGTCTTCAGCATCCAGAGAATCGTCTTTCCCCTCCTCTCTCCTCTCCTCCCCCTCATCTCATGTATGTGTCTGTCTTGTTTATGTGTCTCTTCAGGGGGAAAAAACACTCTGACCTTGCAGGAGGGAACGTGAGGCCTACAATTCAACTAGTGAATTGAGGTAAATGAACGAGGGGATTTAAAATGAGGGGTGGGCTTAAGAGACATAGGGGGTTCGGTGAAAGCAGAGTGGGAACTGAGCTCTTTCCAGCTGACTGTTTCCTCTAATCCTACATTGCACTGGAAGACAGTGTCCTCCTCCTAACATGTGTTCACTATCAATCCAGCTGTGGTGAGAGGAGGCCTGTTTTCCCCAAGAGAGAAAGATGAGACAGGAGAGGAGTGGCCCTTCAGCCCTCATCTTATTCACACCATATTTATGTGTCCGTGTGTGTGCGCGCGCATGTATTTTTAAATATGATACCACAAATTTCTTATGAAAGGGAACAAATCACCTGTGTTTTTTTATACACCCTTGAGTAATAAATCATTTAAATTCCTATATGGAATAAATAATGTTGAATAACTGGTGAAGTTCAGGCGTTCCTCAGCTAAGAGAAGTAAAGAAGAATTGTGATCACAGATGTAAAGTTTCCTGAGGACAAAACCAAGATAAATTACCATTTTCAGCTGTCAAGAGGAACACACTTGAGAGTATTATTGGTAAATAGAGGTGGTTAAGTCATTCTCTTTTCTTTCCAACCACAATTTTGAGATTAGATATTCCAGTTCATGTCCACAAATATTCTCTGTTTTTAATTAAAGGGCCAGTGGTTTGTTGCTTGGGTCAGCAAACGCTTTGACACATTGGATCTATTTCGCTGATGATGACCCTTCAATCCCACTTTTTGCCATTTTCCACCCCTCATCTCTCATTCTTACTGGAAAATTGAGAAAGAAATGTCTCTCTCTCTTTATCTCTTCCTCTCTCTCTTCCTCTCTCCACACTGCTTCACATCGCCATATTGAGCCACAGGACTTCTGCGAGAGAAATTGCAGGGGACCCAGGGCGCGTTGACATCCAGCTCCTCCATGTGATGGATGAGTTAGATGAAGAAGGGGGGGGGGGGTTGAGGGATGCAAGCCCCGTTCCAATGTTTGGGAGGCACATAAAACACATTACAGAAGGGTTGTAAAAAGAGCCAACATTAGTATCCAAATCTAAAACATGTCCCAGCTCTCAGCTGTCGTTGCAAGGGGAATTCTTTCCCACTTGTTTTTGTTCTCCAGAGCTTTGGCAAAGGAGCAGGACAGAACAACAGAGGGGGAAACTGGCAGCATGCATGTTCCCAACATGCACAGCGTGTTGGTCTGAGACATCGTATGTAGTGGGGGATTCTCTTCCAAGAGTGTTAAAGATTGAACATAAAAAAATCAAATCAAAGCAAGGCCATATAACATTATACCACGGAAAGGCAAGAGGCCAATGTGATTACGTTATTGAATATATTTGGTATCCCCCAAATGATAATAAAACACATTTTCTGCAGAGTCATGCGGATATATTCAAAACCAATTGTTTTTTTGAGATTTACCATTGTGAGATTTCTGCTGCCCCTCAAGCCGTCAACAGTTTTCACTGTAACTATTTTCTACCGAGGACATTGCTTCAATGCGCTGTTGACAGCGAGGTCTGGACTATCCAAAGCAACCTGGTCATTGTTACTTGAAAAACAAACTGCTGTTATTGTTTTTCAAAGGTAATTGTTTCAATGTTTCTAGCTGCAAAACAAAATCCCCTTCATATCCGTTGTTGTGGTAGAGGCCGTTTCTACATGCCGTAACGTGGCTGAACGGGCACTGAATGAAAGCCTGTCACATGGTGGGCATGATATGGATATGATGCATTCTTCACTTCACATGTATTTGATATGTGAGGGTTTACTGTTTATAGAGGTATACGTAGAATGTGTGTTTGTGTAAATGAAATGTGTGTTAATGAGTGACTTTTGCAGCAGCACCATGATTAACATTAATGATGCATAATGATGAGAACATATTACATCTATATTTTCCTAGGCTAAACATTCAACACCTAATGTGTGGTTCATTTTAATTTTCCTTCCTGATCATCAAACCTCACATTCAGCCTTACTTCAGGCCCATGAAAGACCCGTATAGACATTGCATGTCCAGCAGTGCAGGGAGCTTCAAGTAGCAATCCAAATATACAGAGGTATTCTCAAACAACGTGTCCTGCCAACTACAACACTTGTATTTATTTATGTATTTATCTGGATTTCCTGTATACTTGTCGAGATGTCTGGGGCTGTAGCCCGGGCTATCTGAGGCTCGTTTGACATCGGTTGGCGAGCCCCGCCAGGCTCCGCTGTGTTGCATTCAGGCCGGGTTATTTATCCTGGGGGCTCATAATGATGCTGCTGTCCGGTCCCTGAGACCACTCTGTTCTCGCAGTCGCGTCCAGCCCTCCGGAGGACGCCTAGGGCTGGCAGCTTTCCATTTGTGCTCCCACCAGGAATTCTGCCCTGTGGATACACAGGTCAGGGGTGGAGCTGTGGTTTACTTTGTGCGTCTTTGTGTGTCTGAGTTTGAATCTGCATAATTCAGGGAGTGTAAAGTATATGTGTTGAGTGATTCTTTTGCAATTCTAGTTTTTAGCTGCTAACACCGGAAAGCTCCCTTCTATTCGCATTTCATTAAACCCACACGCACCTCATTTTTACATTACATGTCATTTAGCAGACACTTTTATCCAAAGCCATTTACAATAAGTGCATTAAACCATGAGTACAAACTCGGAACAACAAGAACCCACAAAGTAACATTTCTTCAAGAAAGAAAACTACAAACATACCATAAGTTAGTGCCAGTCAAGGGCCACTGAAGTGCTAATAATGTTCTATTCATTCGACCAGAGAACAGTTAGAAATGGAAAATCCTTAAACATTGCACTTGTGTTTTCACACATTAAAAATAATATGCATTTAAAGGCAAAGCAATGTTGAAAGTATACCATCACGATATAAACACAATTTTGTATTTCAGCTCCAATATATCTTTCATTTTGAAAGCCAACTGAGGTTCTATGTTTGTTAGATTTATGTTTCAATATTGTATCTTCACAATCGGCCATTGTATTATTTTAAAGGTAATTAATCATGCTAGCAGCACATCTATATGAATACTAATGTCGGACGGTTGGGTGCTTTGCAATTACAGATATCCATAGAAGCCAGAGGACTTTCCATCGAGCATCTGATGATGGCCATCATGTTAAATGTTCACTTTTCCAGTATAAAATAAACCTAAATGAGGTTCATGACTAAGTCATTGAAAAGCCTATGACATTTCTGTCAGCCTTATAATTCTTCTATAACGCAGATAAGTTCATTTCAGCATTCTACAACACTAAACTTAGATGGTGATATTAAAAAAATACCTATTGAAGTCCGTAATGTGGCGTTGTCATTGTGAGTATGTGAGCGTTAGTATTTCTGTATCTCAAAGCCCTGCTGTGCCGATAAGAGCAGTCTCTCAGAGAAGCTATCGTGCCTGCAGGCTCTTATTCTTATTTGGACTAATTATTTGATCTAATATTATTAAATTTGTTACCGTTTTTATTTGACGCAGTTGTTTTAAACAAACAATCAGTCTATTTTTCGCAGACATTTTAAGCGTCAAATAGGTATAATTAACTTATTTGTATTGGCTCCATTCGGTGCTAATAAGCCATACCAGGGAGTCAGAAGCCACATTATGGACTGTCTCTCTGATGTCAAATGTTGGATGGCAAAAAACTTTTTACAACTCAATAACTCAAAATCGGAAGTCATATTATTCAATTCCCCAAACAATAACACTAGCCTCATTCAGAGTGAACTTGGTCCCTTGTCCGCCTACATAAAACCTGTTGCAAGAAACCTGGGCGTAATGTTCGACACCAATTTAAATTTCGAAACACAAATTAAAAAAAACGTCCAGTGCTGCTTCTTCCAATTACGCACCATTTCCAAAATCAAACCCATATTGTCACACCCCGATCTGGAAAAAGTCATACACGCACTCATATTCTCAAGACTCGACTACTGTAATTCACTCCTCTCAGGCATTACCCATAAATCTATCTCCGCCTCCAGCTAGTCCAAAATGCAGCAGCTAGGCTTCTTACTGGTTTTAACAGACGACTACATATTACTCCAGTTCTGGCCTCACTCCACTGGCTCCCAGTTAGTTTTAGAATTGATTTTAAGATTTTGTTGATCACTTTTAAGGCCCGTCTGGGTCTTGCCCCGGATTACGTTATCGAAATGTTAACGCCATATAAGCCACCTCGCAGCCTTAGATCCTCCGGTGGGGCCCTCCTGGCCGTTCCAAAGTCGAGGCTTGAATCAAAGGGTGATCGTGCTTTTTCCACCAGGGCCCCTCGACTTTGGAACAACCTACCGGAGGAAATAAGGCTGGCAGAATCAATAACTTCTTTTAAATCACTTCTTAAAACCCACTTTCATAGAACTGCTTTTAAGTGATGTCGTCCTTTTAAATTTGTATTTTAATTGCCTATTTGTTTGGTTTTACTTGTATTCAATGCTTTTATGGTATGGTCTTTTTTGTTTGCCACCATTTAAGTTGTGTTTATGCTTTGTTTATCTGTAGAGCACTTTGTAAACTTTGTTTTTAAAAGTGCTATATAAATAAAGTTATTATTATTATTATATCACAGCCCTGGAACTGGGACACCTGCATGGAATGCATCAATTTCTATTATTATTAGTTACTTGTGCACTTTTTGTGCAAAAACAAGTTAAAATGTTGATTTGAGAAATACTTTGGACTTTTTATCATTGCGTTGTCTAATTCTTTAGATTTTACTCATCTGTCTTCAACCATTAACTTGTGAAATAACTGTGAAGCAATTTTGGCTGAATTTAGCAACAAAGTGTTAGTAGTTAACTCTTCCCGCCCACAATTATCAGTGATCCAGAAACCACAGCATCCTAGACATGTGTAATGTACTTTACCTCCATTTTCATCAAGCAATGATACACTTCATCCGTTTTGGCTTGAATTTTGTTGGGACTTCACCGTGCGGTTGAGACGGAGAGAGAGGCCTGCGTGTCTTTTGGAAAGCCCAGTTTGTGAAATCGCGCCTACCCCCTTCAGGAATCAGTGTGAGATTTGTTTTAAACTACGATACTGTTGCTTCATTGGACGAGAGCCACAGGGACACCAGGAAGTCTACGTAGACTAGTGCGTACCCTCACCCCGCGCAGGCCACATTGCTAAAACGGGCTGAAACAACGTTGGTGCCTGTAAGGAGAACATTTAGTTATACTGTACATGTTAAATTTGAATGTGGAAAAGTACTCTCTATCATCAAGTTCCCCAATGTGAAAAACTATTTTGATACTTGCTTTGTTAATTATTTAGAATTGTATATATAATTGTTACATTTTCATACATGCTCCGCGCCGCTCATGAGCCACCGTTTTGTACTTTTGGTAAAGAACAGAAGTTGATGCAGTGTGGAAAATAATTTGAATCGGATGCTGTAGCTTAGTGGGTAGAAGCGTGTGTACGATGGACGCAAGGTCCTGGGTTCAAGCCCCAGTGGTGGCAAAATAAAACTTGAAAAATTATGTATTTCTTTTTAGAGGGGAGCGCATTTTTTTGCGCCCCCCTCTAAATGGCGCCCTAGGCGGCCGCCTATACCGCCTGTAGGAAAAACCGCCCCTGGTTCAGAGGGCCACATGTGCAGGCCTTAGTCTGAGGACCGCTGCTCTTGGCTGTTGATGTCTGTCAATATCGCTCATTTTGAAAATGACGTAAGAGGACAATACGGATCAGAATCAGACCGGCGAGGAGGGCGACACGTGGCTAGCGCGACGACCCATTAGCCAATCAGAATGCTTGTACTATTGTTGCTATATAATAATTCATCTTTATTTATAAAGGAAGTGTAAGATAGCTGTCTGATGCTGCCTAGAGGAAACGCAGGTCATATTGCTGCTTATGCTTCAACTCTGTCAGAATCTTTTTTTGGCATGTGCCCTTTTTTGGGGTTTGAGCACCTGCCCCCCAAAATGTCTGTGCATGTGCCTGGTCCCAACAACTACTGTATAATGTGTGATGCTGTTTTAAGGCACCTCAGAGGCCTTTTCCATGCCTGACAAGTTGATGGGGTCATTCTGAGTACATACAACCACAACTATCTTTGACATACCACTATTGATGGATACTAAACTTTTCTTTATGTTGTGGCTGTTGTCAGCTGTCACATGATGAATAAGTGGCGAGTGTTTGTGGCATGTTATTCTAAATGTGTTTCCTCGCTGTGCATCACGTCGGCCAGCTCGGTCAGTGCGGACCTATGCTGCTTCTTGTTGGACCTCTGCCTGGAATGTATCACCCAGGCATCAAGCTCTGACTGCCAAGTCGACTCAATGCGGAAGTATCTTAAAACGTGCATTCTCTTTACTGACCAGCAGAGGCAACTCTGATGGGTTGCAAAAAGAGGTCTGATTGTACGGAAGTCTGTGAGAAAATGACCGTACTTCTTACTTGATTTATTACCTCAGTAAACATAAGTTTATGGTCTCAAGCTCTAGTTTCAAGTCTTCTTCAATACAGCATTCAGCAAATGATGTTCCCTTTAGATTCAAACAGTAATAATCATTTTGGTAGATATTTTCTGTTTGACGGATAGTCATAAAATATTTTTTGAATTTTAAAATAAATGAATGAACTGATTTCCCCATTATCCCCTAAAAAAGGTAATATGATAAAGAGCTGTTTAACTCACCTAAACAATAATTAGCTTTTTTAGTACATCCCATTATTGAATTTTTAAAAAGCATTTTGGAGAATCAGTTGCAACTGACTTCAGGTTCTGAGCCAGGTGTGTTTTACTGCCACACATATGCTGCTGGTAGAATCTTAACATCCTCTTCTGACCTTCCAGCCAGAAGAGACGGCATGATGGAAACAGGAGGAGCATTGTGCTCCTAAGAACTCCTTCCTCTTTAATATGTACTGAGAATATTTCCAAACCAGAAGTTGCTTGCAGGTGTTTAAGCAAGCTGGATGCCAAAATCTAAGTAAACATATTGACACAAACTTTATTTTGCTTTGGCCTACATGACTAAAGGAATGGGAAGTATGAGGAATTTGAAACTTATTTTCTTCTATGAAAAGTTGTTGCTCACATGCTCTGTTAATAGGTTGTGCATATGGCTCAGCATGAACTGCACATGCCACAATTCATCTCATTCCTGCCTCTGCGAAAGTCGACTTTTCAAAATAACGGGGTCTATCCAGGTTAGTCTGCTCTGTAAAATAGGGAAGTTAGTATCACCCTAATTAACTCGACACAAAGCCAATGGGATCTTTCCATCGAAAGTTATTAAATGTACACATACATTTGTATGAATTTGAAATATGAATGCAATTGGCAGAAGTAAAAAGCTGATGTCAGGATATAAACAAACTGCTACACGATTGCATGAGCATGAAATGTGTAAAGACAGACATGTTTTGTATTCGCATCTAGTTACTTGTGAGCAACCGTCTTTTTAAGAAGCGTACATGCTTCAAAATCAACATGAGGGATATTTACTTAAATGTATATCTTGGAACAAAGTGTTGACTCATTAATTATGAACCGAGAGAACTGGAAGTGCAAAAGCACAAAGCACAAGCTCAGTAAAGCTTAAGGACTATGAGCAGGGAGAACCAGCGACCCGCTTCTAGCCACAGGCTATGTCTCTTTCCCTCAAGTTTTGGGTCAAAGAAACTCAGCACAAGAATGCTGTTGCAGAGTTTTTTTATGGGGGGAATAATGAACCAAAATGCTGTCTGTCGTTGGAAACGGATCTTCTGCCCCCACGATGTAATCTTATCCGGAAAATTAGACACATCAAAAGACAAATAAATCCAATTGATTTCATCAACACGAATGAATCTGGACACTTTGGTCTTTGTGGAGCTGTTGTAGCTGCAGACGCTTGGCAAACTAATAAATTCAAATTTGTTTGTCTTCTTTGCATGTTGTTGTTTGAGAGTTTATTGGTCAATCACTTGGAAACATTCTAAGAAAGAAATTGATTTAATCACAGCTCCACCGGAGGCTTTATTTGTAATATTTGTTTTGAATATCCACTTTGCCTCTCAAAAGCTTTCAAAAGTCTTGTCTCACTGCTTTTTTGGTCACGGATACGATTCCACCATGAGTCAATAAATATAATAGCTGTTGATCATAATTGCAATTGTAATAATGATCATATGCTGACAGTTTACGGCTATTTGCATAAGGCAAATTGGGTTAACCAAACAACTTTTTAAAAAAAGAAAAAAGGATTCTTGTATACATCGCCATATGTTTGTTATTGTAGCCAAAGAAAATAATGATGTAAATGCATATGTTATACTGTAAATGATTAATGCTGTGTGTATGTTATTTATAAATAAATAAATATTGCCCAATGTACAGTATTTCCTCGCAGCAAACATAAGTACAACTTTCTCCCAACTCCTAACTAATTATTGGTTCCAGTTTGGTTAATTTATTTTCTCTGGGTAGTACCTTCTTGTAGTGATCAGTGTTTTTACACCGTCTCTGTGGGAGCATTAGCACGCTGTAAAAACACGACCACCACATCACAGCAATGCCGCTTGTGAATAGCACAAATTCCAAATTGTTTTTGGACTGCTGCCCTTTCAGACGTGTTTGTTTGTCCTTCAATACGAATGCTAACTAAACTCAAATGTATGCGATATAAATAAAACACTGTTATATTGTTATGGGGATTTTTACTGTAGTATCAGCGGGACCCTTTAAGATGATGTAACATAACGGGTTTCGTGCCGTGTAAATGGCTGCAGGACACATCAGAGAAAAATAAATAGAGAGCTGGCGTAAAAGGATGCCAATCCAGTGTTTATATAGACTTTACTAATACGTATATACTATATCAGCTTTCCACTGGTTCCCAGTCCATTTTCCCTCCACATGTATGTGTATGCTAAGGCCCAATCTAGCCCTTCCTTTTATAGTGCAATACCATGCATGTGTGTGCACACGGCTGAACAGTAGCTTGTTTGTGTTGCTGAATAATCCTTAATCAACAATCCAAACTAAAGCACAGACTCTGATTATCCCAGGGAGCATGCCAGCTTGGCACTCAGTGAACCCGGCTTGTTTTAAACAGGAACCAACTGTTTTTGTGTATATATATATATATATATATATATATATATATATATATAATGTATTTATGTGTGCATTGGAATGTATTTCTGAATCGTTCTGTGCACATTTGTGAATCTTCTTGTTTTCATTTGTGAGTCTCTCTGTGTGCATTTCCAATTATTGAGACTAATCTGACCCCATATGGCCAGGGGCACAGAAGTACTCAACAGTGCAAGCCAGAACATGCTCATACTGTCAAGGCAAGTACAAGTCATAAAGATAAAACAAACAACGGTACATAGAGACCCACTTACACACATGCACTGCATGCATCATTTCAATATAATAGCGGGGTATTGAGGCAAAGATGAATATTGTACAGACGTATTATTAAATAAAGCCTCTGAGAGAGTGCTGGATACTGCAGAGAGACATCTTTCTTTCATTAGGTAGTATCGGAACTGCAACATGGGCCCCGAGGGCATTAATTACACTGAGAGTAGGGTCTGTGTGGGCCCGACAGTAGGCACCACACATGGCATCGAGTAACACACGGCTGGAGATCCTCATTATTGGGGCTTTCCTCTTCAGACCTTTCATCACTTCCCATCATGAAATCCAAAAAGGGAATCCTGAGCTTGGCTTGCCCCCATCCTAATGAAAACACATGTAGTTCTCTGTGTCTCGTTTATTTGTTTTTGTTGTTTACCCATGCATCTCTTGGTCTTTATTGCCTTATTTCCCAGTTTATTTGTATCTATTAAACACAAACACACATACATGCACACAGTTGAATTACAGTAGTTGAGTGACACACTTAACAGCTCTCACTTCATGCTAACCAGTGGGAGGAGCTGTTCATTACGTGACAGTCTTCAATAAAAAAATTAAAAAAAGATTTCAATTCAGGCCAGACAGGTTAGAGGGAGACGGACGCTGTCAAGGAGGGATGGAGGAGACTCAAAAAAGACATCAGGGAAAACATAGACAGCCTTGCGAGCCTTAAAAGCAGAAACCTGATCTGGGAGGATCTTTATCTTTACCTTCTCATTCTCCATAGAAAGTATGGTAACGTGAAGGTAGCTGCTCGTGTGATCTACCGTGGCATGTTGTAGCCGTGGCGGATGAGGTGATCAGAGAGGGCAGCAACCAGCAGGAGCGAAGGTTAAACTCAGGGCAGATGGAGCCAGAGCTAAATCCAAAATAGAGAAATGAGACAACATAAGATATTTAAACTGCATGACCCCTGCCACAGCAAGATCAGGTAAGCTGGTAGCTTTAGTTTACAGTCTCACAAGTAATTCATGGCTTCTTTTCAAGTATCATGACAGTAAGAAGACAGTTCAAAACTAAATATACAAGTGTTTTCATTATTTATATCCAGCATCATGCAAAGGAGGAAGCAAAGGTTTTGGAAAGGTCGCACAAGGTCATTGTTCACGACCCATGATGTAATCATGGAGACGTTTTTTAGTTTTTATCGGTTTGTGCACTCACCGCACTTAAATCTAGGGTTCCCAATTTGGATGTCTATAAACAACACATTTATATGGTTATGCAAACAGATAGGTATGAACATGTGCCGTACTCTTTTCTTAATTTACACAAACCAAATATGAGCTCATGCTTTTTTTAGAGGACTGAAACCATATATGCAGAAACGTGTAACACTACTGCAGAGCCCACACTATTAACGACTTGTATCCCAGTGGCTGACTTTCCAGTAGAAGCAGACATGGTGAAGGTCCAAAAGAACAGGAGACCATGGAGACTGAGAGGCAGCATTTACTTGCTTTAAATGGCTTATTTGATTAAGGAATTTTGACTTAGTGCTTCGTCTGATGCCAAACCTGGGACTTGTAATGGAGAATGAGTCAGAGCTGGAGGGAGAGAACAGGAAGAAGCAAGAGATGGAGAGGGATGGAGAGAGATTGGTTGCTTATTAGTCAACACAAACACTTTCAGACAAACCATAGCCTAACCATATAGTTCATAGCTTTAGGTCTAGGCTGCAATTTGCTCATTTTCATTTTCATGAAAAAAATCGTGGCGAGTGTGCGCATGTGTCTGGTTGGGGTTGGTATTTCTTAACACAAACACAACGTCAGAAAAAAACAGTTTGACTGGACAGCTCTGCTTTTAATTTATTCATTGCACAAGGTCACAGTTCTGGCCCACAATTTAATGAAGTTGACTTAGATAAATATCCTTCTGATTGTGGAGAAAGCAGAAGGACAGCGGGGATTACCCAGATGATCCGTCCTCGTCGATCGGACTGAAGACATGTGTACTGGAGGAAAGTAGAGAATTCAGCGAAACGCATGCTATTAAACGGTGACATCAGTGCGGTGAAACCATAACTCACTGGTTTTGAAAACGTCTCGCTGGATCTAGGGTGCTTTTCTAGTGGTTATTAAAGAGAGACAAACAGCCGAGTCGTGCGTTCCACACTTTCATGGAGAAAAGCACTAATGCAGAGGATCTCTAGCCCTCGTGTTTATTTCCATCCATTGGAATGAGTCCGCAGTGGAAACACTATTCAAGCTCCGTATGTATACTGAGCGGGTAAAAATCCTTGTCTGTAATGATCATTACTAGATGGTGTGTGCGTGCTTCCTTAGCAATAATGACTCATGGACTGAGTTATTGTTTTGGTATTTGTCTATTTGTGGGCAGCAGTGTGATTTCTTGATCCAAACACATATAGATTTGATTTACTGTGCGCCCATAATTCCGATCTTTCTCACTTGGCTGAAGGTTTTCAGCACCAAGAGGTTTTGGACATGATAGCATTCAGGAATAACAACCTTTCAAAGCCGCTAAAACATGAATTAGTATAAGAATGGTTCAATTCCTCAGCATAGTTATTTATAGCATGAAGAGCACAAGAGGGAGCAGTGTTTGTATCTGCTGTGGTACCAGTAGAACGTTTTCAGAGCTCTGCTCTGAAGGAGGGGAAGCAAAAAGAAAACAAGGTTCGGGATGGGTACTGTGGTGTCTTGTGCCTTCCCAGTTGCCTCGACCACTGGCATGTCTGTCCCTGTCGCTTTGCCCAGAACAGCCATGTTAGTTTGTTCATCTCTCCAAACAATCAAATTGGCATCGCAGACTTGGGGAGAGGTGGGAAGGAGAGGAGGAAAAACATAGGGGCGCCGTGTGTGGGGGCTGGTTTTTTTTTCCTTTCAGCTCCATTTTCCTCCAGCACCACAGCTGATTGCTACCACATTGATGATGGTTAGTTAGTGGGAGAGACGTGAATGCTCTCGAGCCTGCTGGTCAGACTGGCTCTCCTCCCTGTGGCATGAAGCCCCTGGCGCCCCGCACTGTCCTTCGACCACCACAGCATCACGCTCTCATCCATTTTTCACCCCCCCCCAGGTTTTAATCCATCTTTCATCCCCCCGGGTCCTGCGTCTTGGAAGAGTCTTCACTATCTAGAAATGATCTGCAGTTGTCTGCTGACAAAGACAGTGGTTTACACACTATGAATGCAACTAATAATATTTTTGTAGGTCATTGAGCCTCTTTTGTATGCATGATCCAAATCAATATGTTTTTCTTTATCCAACTCCAGATCCCTCTGCTTTATTTCAGCATATCTCTCCACACTTCCCCATGTCCTCATATAATACGAGTTGCTTGCCATCGAAACTTAAGCAATACGTTTTACTCATTTTTCAGCTTCTTGACTCGCTGTGTCTTCGTTTGGGAAGAGCAACACCATTATACTCCTGCAATGCAACCCAGAAATTGGAAGCTTTAAAATGTAGCGTGAGTCTATTTTTAAAATGGAACTAATTTAAAAAGTGTGCCGTAAACCAGAATTAGCATCACCCCATTTGCCCCTATGTGGGTCTCATTTGATCCTCTGACTCTTTCTCTCACAGAAACCACTGTTCCTATATATAAACACTGCAACAATATTCCAACATGTCCATGACAGTTTAATCAGCCATATGGACGGCGTAGCAGTGAGTGAGCTCGTCTTAGAACGAGGAACAGCGACTCATTCCCCTCTACACACACGGACCCAGCATCTTTATGAGCGGCATTTGAACCGACACTCCCTCACCTCTTTTTTGATCAACTGAAATAACTATAATAACTCATTGTTTTAGTATAGTAAGTAAAATGAGAGGTGTTCCTGAGAAGAATCTGGCACGTGTTGGTGTTGTGCTTGTGTACAGATACACGTGACATTTATGAGAAGTTTTACTGCAACAACAATCAAGGAACATTGTTAGCACCCAATTAGCGCTGTAAAAGCACTTAGACCTGCTACTTTCCCTCCTCAGTTCTTTTAAACGTTGCTTTTGTAAAAAAAGGAAGGGCTTTCATATGTTTCAAATAAACTTGAATTCTGTGCCAGGATGTAGAATTATTAATGCTGCACTGTAAGCTAAACATGACATATTTTTGATGGAGTAAATGTTTTCGTAAGAGAGACCATATCTGCCAAAGATGAGGAAAAACAAAAAAAAAGTCTGGTAAAAACAGCTTTTCCTCTCGGAAATGAAAACACGGGCGAATGTTTATGGGCCACGGTTGAAGAACAATATCATGGTTTCTGGCTTGTGAGCCCCACGCTCCCAGTGACCGCTCTCTCCCAGTCTACACTTCCACCTTTTAGACATAGTTCATTTATATTAAAAACAACGATGGCGATGAGTAGTGTGAAGAGAATCGCGGGGAGATCAGTGCCTGTGATATATACAGACATGTTGCCAGAACTTGATGTAATACAGACGGCTTGTTTGAAGAGCAGCGTTTGACCATTAGTGGGAAAGATTCGGCATCAATCTAGCCAACGCTAGTGTGATACTTCTTTGATACAACGGCAGAAACATGGGGCGTGTTCTGCAATATATCTTATTGAGGCTTCTTTTAATGTTTCTAGGATGTTATCCAACACATGCTGAAAAGCGCTCGCGCTACACAGGGCACAATGCTGGTACATGTTCGCATCATAATAGAGGGCGGAGAGATCCGTTAGCCTTTGTTTTCATAAACCAGACAACCGGAGTAACACACAGGATTTGTCTTTGCTCTCGGGCACATGTGCAGAGCAATTATTAAAAATGAGGAACTTTGAAAGAAATAAAGTGTGATGAACACGGTCCAGTCTGGCTGCAGATTGGACTATTTGTTAAATGGACAAGTCCTGTGGATGTCCCAAAATGCATTGCTGTAAGGAGGTATTTCCTGCAGGCGGACAGACTGCTCAGAGTGAGGGATGTGGAGGGCTTTAAGGGTCCTGACTTGCTTCTCCACTCTTATGTATTTTAAGACTGCTAAAGCCTTCAGTTATCTCACTGTTTTCCATGTACTCAACGGGTTCAATCGGCTGCCAGTCTAAACCACACTATACTTCAATTTAAAGCCCTCATTAAAAAGCGGAGGTTTGTTTTTCCCACTTTAATATTTCTAAATCCCCTCTGGTTGTGCAGCTTTTCTTGTTTTCTCACTCGGCTCCTCCAATTACATCTTTTCTTTTCAGATTGATTGATATTCAAGGCACATTTCCCCCTACACTGGAAGGTGATGCCTTCAGATTTATTTTTTGTCCAACCAACAGATCTAAAAACCAAAGGACATTCAAATTATGATTGAAAACAGCAAGTCATTTAATAAATGACTCAAATAATGAATTAGTTGATTGCTTGTCTGTTGTAAGAGTAATCAATGAATCGTTCCAGCACCATCACTCTGCCTTTTCCTTTCCTTTCTTTAACTCCTATATCTTTCAGATTTGACTCTCTCCCCCTTTTCCCGACGTGTGTCTCATTGTCTGGATGCTTTCCGACTTAATTTTCTTCCTCTTCATGCTCTGGTGGAAAGTGATCAGACAACATCAGGCACCACTGATTATTTTGGTCTCTGAGGCTTCTTCCTTTTCAATAAATGAGACTGTGACTGGCTCTCTCAAGCTCAGGGCAGAAGGAAGAGGCTTTATCTGCTTTTGTTTAGATACATTTGGCTTTACTGAAGAACAAATGTTGCTTTACAGATGTGTCTCTGCTGCATTAGTGAGTGTGTAAGAGAAAAGAGAGTACAGAATGTGCCGCGCTCTTGCTGTGTGGAAGTGTGTGCTTGTGCTGTTGAGTGTATACATGTGGTTCATTAGAGGTGAGTGTGTGTGTGTGCCTGTATCCGCATCGTGGCCCCGGGAAAACCTGAACGAGGACATGATTGATGACCTGTGTACGGCATGCAGTGAAAGTCTTTTAAACTGAAGCAAATTGGAGTTCAGGAGGTATGACTTCATCAGACCTGATGAGCTCAATGGGAGGTTAATGAAATGTGGCAATCTCTCCTCTTTCGGCTCAGACATGCGATGTATTTGCTCGACCGTGTCAGTGCACGGGGCTGCCGGCATTGAAGGTGACCAGACAGGAGATGATCTGCTGGGAAGGGATGTGGTGCCATCCGGAGAGGGTGGCCATGTTTGATCCTCACGCAGCGCTTTACAGGGACATCGGTCTCATGCCAGGACTTTCTAAACTGAAAGGATATGGTGTACACAGTCGGTATGGTTCTAAATTGTTTTTACACGGTTTTAATAAAATATCAAGATAATGGAGTTTTCATGTATTTATGTATATAACATAACATAAGTATGGACCATGTGATGCTGGAATGGACCATCCTGATCTTCAGGACACACTGCTGGTTTTCCATCCCATCAGCCAGTTGGTCCCAGTCACATCCGCTAACCATACGTACAAAAGAGCACATGGTGCGTAGGACTTGACACCAACTCCTGTGGTTTCCTGTCATGACTTCTAGAATGTACGTTTGCAGTGATTTGGCCTTGATAGCCACTATGCGGTCATCTCAACGTTATCTTCTGCTTACGTTAACTTAGTTTGGAATGTAGAGGCTTCTGAATACTTTTATGATCAGATATGGAAAAGGTTTACCCGTATTATGCCACGCACCTTCGCTCTGACCACGCACACTGCTGACAACACTTGATTAAATAACATTTAAGACATGCTTTGCAGGAGGATTTGTTATTTTTGTTTTCTCATGTTCCAAAGTGAAGGAAATTGGCGAGAACGTTCTTTCAGTAATGAATTACATCATCTGTATATGCAACCACACCCACCCACCTGCTGTAAAGCTGCTGGGACAGCAGCTCGAGGAACGCACAGGAAGCCGACTGAACCTCAGGGGTCCTCATTACGTATTCATGTCTTCCTGGAGCGCCTCAGGTTCTGCACGGCGCTCTGTTGGACCGGCAGCTCGCTGTCACTGCTGGCAGCCTGTTAGAGAGGAAGTGTGGCTGTGCCAACATTTAGGATTATTTATATCCGTTTTATGAGCATGCATTTACACTTTTATGGACATGAGTATACTTGATATGCATGCTCATGCTAGAAAGTTGGAAGGCCGAGCTTTCTCAGTCTGTCGAATCTCAAAAGACGAAACACGCATCGGTGGTTCTGAACCGACCGCTCAGAACCACGATGCGTGTTCCGTCTTCTCACGCTCAATTCTGCGTTTTGCAAAGCGCTGTGTAAACTCTGTGTCATTTTAAAGCCTTGTCTTGACAACTGGACGTACTGCAACAATATGAATCATATGTGTAGCTAATTTCTCTTGACAGCTACAACATGAGGGTGTCTGTGCTTGCCCAGAGATGTATTTGCGATACTGTTGGTTCACAGAGAGCAATCTGGAGTCAAGAAATGGCTCAAATGATCCATCTGGGGGAGTACGAGCTGATCTAAAACAAAGCACGGATGAATCTCAGACGAGTCCCCGTGAGAGAAGTATCCTCTGTCGCTGTCCCCAGCATGCGAGCCGGCTTCATTTAGACTTAACTGTGTGCACCTTTGAGCCTAAACAGGTTCTCTGGATGGAACCGGCCACAATGAGGAGACTGTATGTGTCCTGGGGTGTGAAAACATTCCTGTTATCACTATGGAAAACTCTCCCAGCTGTCATCAGATCGGGGGAAATATTATGAGTCTGTCTGCTGGCAAGTGTGTGTTACTCTGGGACAATCTTGCTATGTTTATTTTCTGAAACAGTAGACGTTTAGCTTCCACATCACACAGACCAGGATCCCTCAGCCACAGCGTCGACCTCACTACTGTTTCCGCATGTGGATGAGTTTGGGGAAAGTGAGGGGTGTGTGTGTGTGTGTTGTGTGTGTGTGTGACAGAGGGAGAAAAAAGTAAAGGTTTTGTTTTCACTGGGGTGTGTATGAACCAGAGGGGAATGACTTTTGGGATTAGCAGGGATCAGAAGAGGATAAATATAATTACAACAACATGGAAAACCTAACGTTAAAACCACAAAATTGACAAGATTGCTGTTTGTTTAGTCTGAACCATCTGCAGAATCAGTCACTGTATACGCTTCACCTTCTGTCCTTGCAGACAACACATTGCACTCATAAAGGATTCATCGGAAAGTCGACTGTCGATATTTGCACAGCCTATAGGTTTCTCATGTAGATTTGATTACTTTCCATTTTTTACTTCAAAGCTTTCGCTCAGAGATTTATTTTCAGACATTTGTTATGTTTAAAATAATACAATCAACAAACAATACCGTAGTTGTTTACTTCTTTGATCAATATTTAAAATGGAGACAAACGATCTGGAGACATAGTGAATTGATTACCTAACTTGGGACCCTGATTGTAAAGTAATCTTCTGTTTGCTTCTCGTTCGGCTCAATTTGATCAGAGGGACTGTCGTTGGGATCTTTCCCGTCTCACTGGTTAAGAGAATAATGGCAGACTGAAGGAAAGTGGCTATGGATATGCTCTGTGGTTGCTAAATTTAAGATCTTTAGGAAAAAGGGGAAAATATTGGAAAAGCTAATGTCAGAAACACAGCCTCTCTTGGTTACTGTCCCCGCTTTGTTGATGTTGGGTTTGTGGTGACGGATGGCGTCAGCAGCGAGCAGCCTGGCTGCTCCCCGGCCCTGACGTACGATCATCTATCAGGCCATCAAAACAAGACAACACTGTCGAATCCACGTGCACACATGGAATGCATTGGGTCGCACTCAGAAGCAACACTCACACACACACACACACACACACACACGCACGCACTCAAGGACATCCACGTTAAAGCAGAGAGAAAAAGGTAAACGGAGCCTCCAGATGACTATCCGCTCAGGCTCTCAGCTTACAGGAACAGGAACACATTTTCCAAAGCAGAATTTGTATTTTATTTTTTCCCCCTTTATGGCTTCTTACCTCTTGAGATCTGTCACGTGTTTCCATGAGGCTGCAGAGTTATCCCAGGTCAGTCGACTCTTACAACGAGCCGTTTACCCTCTTACTTGGGGCTCGATAGCAGACTGACCTAACGGATCATCTTCTTCAGAATGTCCACTGACCTAAATGCACGCGTCATTTATACATTGGGAAAGGGTAGCAATAATCTTTTTTTAAAGAAGCTTTTAAGTGAACAAATAAATGAGCAGTGAAGGGGTTAATACCTCGTGTGCTGAGCGTGGAGCCCAGTGCCCTCGCACCACACCAGGACTGTTCCAGTGTTGTTGCCATCGATCCTGTTACTTTATGAGTGTGCTGGAAGGCCTGCCGGTGGGAGGCTTCACAGATGGATGGTGGTCAGCGAAGGCTACTGGGCAGATGACAGCAGGCCGTCCCGCGTGGAGCGAGGAATAATAATGAGCGCTGCAGATGAGAATGTCTTTGAAGGGAGACGGCGTGACCTGACTATGTAAGCCGGGGCAATGGATGACAGTGCCCACGATCGGTCTCAATCTGTATCATCTTGGTATTATTCCGTTTTTGCTTCCAATGCTAAACATTCAAACACCTCATCTCTCACTGGCGTGTGGTCTTGTGCTATTTAGTGTTTTTTATGTATATCATTGAGCACATGTGCATCCCCCATAACGCTGAGAAACTATCAAACAAACTACTTGAAGTTACCTCGAGGCATAGCTCCATTTACTGTCAGCTTCACCTCAACTGTAATGAAAAATAACTTACTGCTGTTTCTACTTTACCTACCTGTCATGTGTGGCCTCACGTGATGATGCCCCAGGGACAGAAGATCTGGTTCCTGCCCTGACAAATCTCTGAGTGGGTGTGTTAGTTGTTTTTCTTTTCAAGTCCAAACTCCCACTGTCATTTCTCTTCTACCCCCTCTTTTAGAACTTTTAATACGACATAAAAAAACACCTTTTTCCACATAAAATCCTTTATTAAAGCAGCCAGAAGTTCGGCAATACATCTTGAATTTCAAACACCGCTCCTTGGAGCTGTTCATCTAGCCAAGGTCGCGTTGCTTCCCCCAAATCAAGAGCCGTCCCTGTGATCACAGCCAGTGTCTTCACAGTGTCCATGTGTCCTGGAAGCTCTCTGCAGCTGCATGTCCACATATACTCACACTGTATATGCACTCCATACACCTCTGGAGGGACTAAGGTAGACTCACCACAGGTCTTTAAAAAGTTTGTCCCAGAGCCAGAAACAGGCGGACCACATAACTCCACTTCTAACACCTTTTTTATGTATCTTTAAGAAAACTATGCTTCTGACATACGATACTAAATACATACACAATTCATCTTTGTTCTTATCATATTGTTAAACATTTTTTTTAACACATCTTGGAATCCATCACTATTTAATCTGATAATTAAAACTAATATCAATAATAAAAGAGTAATACAAAGTACAATCTGATACCAGAATACAACACAGCCTCTCTATTTTGTTTCATTTTAGAGAAGGATTGTGTTGCATCATTTAAAGTTAATTTACATTGCTTGGTTGTTTTTCTCTTACCTTTTCTATAACCAGAAGAGTTTTCTATGCTGTGATCATAATAGGACTTGGTCCTTGTGAAATATGGTCACCAATGTTGTTGTTTTCTCATCAAAACACAATAACTTTTGAGTGTTTGAAAGTGGTTTGAACATGCTCATTCTGTTTATACTGTATGCATGTAATTTTAAATGTGAAACTTGGTATCTAAATACTATCTCCGGGACAGAGCACCACAATTAATAGTTTGGGCCAATCAATTACTGAAGGTTGCCTATTTTCGCAGAGAATGTGTGTGTCTCTCCTAGGCAGGCATCATGTCCATATGTTGTAGATCAGACTCCTGGTGGAGGAGTCTGGAGGAATTTAAGAGGTTGACACCAGAGGAACTTTTACCTGACTTTAACGACCTCCTTTACATGCTTGCCTTAACAAAGTGTTTGTTTAATCAATTGTAATTGCCTTTAACTTTTCCTGCCAAGCCAAGTGTGAGAGGAGGCTCTTCAAACATCCAGCTGCTCTGTATCTGAATGACTGCTGCTCAGCGCTTTCTGGATGTGTTGCCTATGGCTGACCTATTTACAGGGCCCAGTTTCTTTTTGAGGGGGAACAATACCCACCACCCATAAACGTCTGCAAATTCACCAAAAAAAAAACAACTTTTGGCAAATAAGGTCGACTTCATATTTTATTTATTTTAAATACATGTATTTCAGTGCTGCCATTAACTTACAACAATTAAAAAACCCTGTTGGTTTGTCTTATTTGTAGTGCCACCAATGTCTGATTGATTCCCCATTGATGATTAGAGTAAACATATACTTAATATAATGTTATACACACATTGATTTGATTAATTTTCTTTGTTTAAATAAGACTATACTGTACATATGAACACCGTATCCCAAGTGTGGGATTCTACTTTAATTACAAAAAACACGTAAAATGATTTAAATTTATTTGGAAATTAATGAACTTTTCAGAATGATATTTTTGAGACTTGTTTAAAAAACAATGTTTTAAGAAACTGTTTTAAAATGCGATAGGTTTTTCAAGCATTTTTTGATAAAGTTATTCCACAAGGGTTACATTACACAATATACACTTTCAGAACACGCAAACGTATACCCACCTCCTGCTGGGTAAATATCCATGGTCATTCCGGTAAATTCTAATGTTTTTTTATCCTTTCTCTTTTCATTAATTTTCCTTACATTTCTGGCAATTAGCACCTTTTATGTCAACGTATTTTTATAACCTCAGAGAGAAAAATCCAGGACTCAAAGCTCATGACTGTGAGTCTCACGGAAAACAACAGTGTGCCACTAAAAACACTGAATATTTAATAGTAATACAGACTTTCTTGTTTTCCTTTTCATGTGTATCTTTTCTTTTATGTCTCCTTTACTCCATTGCTTTTATGCTGTTCACTTTTTAACATGTTTCTGGCAGTGACATGCTTTCTGACTGGAACAGATGTTGTGCTTGGATTATAGCGGCATTGTTCTGGTGTGAGTGAAACAGTATGTGTGAGAACATTCAGTGGTTGTGGTGAAAGTGAGTCTTCCCTTTCCTCTTGGTTTCTCCTCCTTGTGATTAGGCCTAAAGGGTAGAGCTGGTATCCAGCCCACCCTGCCGGTCTCTGGCTATGGAAGGACCCAGCTCCAGGCTGTGGACCGTGCCATGTGTGGGTGTGGACATGGCGGCCTGAGTAAACACCTCCTGGCCAAATATCAGTGAACTATGGTCAGGAGATGATGGTCAGTTGACTCTTTGATCATTGATGTATCTGGGATGCAGATGTTCCCTTTTCAAGCAACACATTTTTTAAAAAGAACAGAGAAAAACCCTTCCGATTCTGAAATTAAAAACAATTGGGATGAATGAATGAGTCGATTGGTTCCTTGCTGCTAAATGGCCTTTTGGCAGACTGTTTCCCTGTTGCAGTAGTTGCAGCAGATTTCTTCCTAGCCATGCATTGCATGCTGGGTAAAGATACTCATCTTGCTGGTCTTGTTGTGAAGCAGCATTACACCTGTTTCTATAGTATGCTGTCATACATATCTGTGGGATTGAAAGGAATAGTTTGAGAGTTAAAAAAAGAACAGCGATACCATTCTCGTGTTATGTTTTCTGTTAACCCGAGAGATGGTTATGCGTAAAAATCCTAGTAGATCAGCAGTTTCTGATCTTCTCACCTAACTTTGCAAAAAACACACATGTCCTATTTGTTAAACTATTCCTGTAAACTATGGTGGAATTAGATGATTAGATGAGACAGTCTTTATATCAAGCCAAAGAAGAAAAACATGTTTAATGACAGTGTGTTAAGCACTCAAACTCGACCACTATATAAACAGCAACCGTGATAGTAAAATAATTGTACATCATCCATCATTCTCTGTCTTTGTACTTTTTTTTATTGTTGCTAGACTGCCAGTCTCTGATTAGAGCATTGTTTGTATACCATGCTGCATCCACTGTACTTTCACTGCAGTCAGATAGACCTCAGACTGCACAGGGCACTAGATGAGCTGGAGAAGGATCTGATTGCTGCTCATCTTACTGTAATCCATGACTCCAAATCAAAAGCTCTGAGGCCTTCTCGGACCAGGTATGAGTGCAGTGAGCAGGCCTGGCTGCTCTGACGGTTTTGAAGAAAGTAAAAGCGGTTGGTGTCGTTACTGGCTGTGTGTTTGGTTGGTTGGGTGATAAAGAGCGGTTAAAGGGCACCGAGTTTAGTCTGAGCATACTGTACGATCTTATTGTGAGATTTATTAGCAGCAGATAAGGCAGATAGTCATCTGCAGCCTCGCTCACTTCACACAGCCAGCCAACGCTGCTCTACTGCCAAAGCACACGGAATAATATATTCCTTAATATGCCTGGCAGGAGAGAGAGAAAGAGAGAGGGAGATAGAGAGGGAGAGAGATATTTGCAAGCTTAAGTTGTGCTATGGATCTTTTTCGTCTTTGTGTTCTAAAATTAACTTAATCTCTATAATCAGGTTAAAAGTTGAGACATCTACTAATAAAGTAGCTCATTATCCCACACTCCTTTATGGAGCCAAGGGAAGGAAGCTGTGAAAGAGAAGATGAACATTTTAATCACAGATAATAAAGGAGCTCCTAATGAGACTGGAAACTATCCCCCGATATCAGGAGAGGCGACGGACACTAACCGGTACATTATTAATGACATGTTGCATTGAAAGAACAGAGCAATGCTACACGGTAATGGGGAACATCCTACCTGTGTGTTGCCAGCTGATAATATGCACACACACACACACCCACAGATACACAATTTTAAACACGCACACACAAAACAACATCTTAAAGTAATTGGCCCGTTAGAGTGAAACCGCCGGGCCGTGGTCTCCGGCTCGCTGTGAGTCTGCTCTCTGCTGGACGGATCTGCTATGAAGTGAAGTTCGGCCTCTCTGCTGTCTGCCACTCTCCTCAAACCTTCTTTGTGTTCTAAATATAGCCAAACAAATGTTGGCGTGGCCCTTACCTCAGCACAGGAATAGGTGGAATACAGACACAGCCGTGGGCTTCGTTCATTCCAAAGCCCGTTTTGTCCGATTTGGTGATGCACTGTTCTCTGTGGAGATGTAAATATCAAAGAGCAGAATGAACTTTACATCTTTGTAAACTTATTGACACTTTTTACAACATCTTCGTCACGAGTTGGGTTTTCAATTCTCAAGTAATGCTGTGCAGTAAGTTTCATCTGGTATTCAGCAGCACAGAAACCGCTGGTGTAATCCCCCTATGGGCTCGCTGTCTCGTCTGCATGATGTTTAAGTGGATTAGGTAACATACATGAGGTTGTGGATGTTTTTGATTCTCTCTTTTTTCTTTTTTTTAATCCAACATTTTGCATCTTGCAGTTTTGGAACACAAATTATATAAACTATAAAAACTGTTGGAAAGGATCACAGTTTAGGCATGTATAACATTAGAATAAGTAGCTAGTTTATAAACTATGTGAGTAAGTGCTCAATTTACCCTTGGTTGTTTTATTGCTCCTGGACCAGACCTGGTCTCCAACCTTAAGCCCCACTGGCACTTGACCACACACTATTCCTGTGTATGTGTGAGTTGAGTGTAACAACGAGCAGCATGTTAGGAAAGTGGATTATCATTCATATGGATAAACCGCCACTTCTTTCCTCCTTTCAGTCTGGGTCAGAACAAAGTTTCCAGACATGCACAGCTCCTGATGCTATGTAATGTTGGCTCTTTGGTTCACCTACAACAATACCAGTGGATGTGGTTGGCAGTGAGACAGTACACAGCTGGGAGGGCTTTAAAAGTGGGCATTTAACAATACGACATGAGACTCGGTCTCCACTCGCTTCAAAAAGGCTTTCATTATTCTGTTCTCCAAAAATGTGCTAGGCCAGAATCTCATACTTGTGTTAAACCCACTGGAAACTATCACGGCCTCTTGACCATACTTTCATATTTTTAAGTCTTGGAAGCTGGAAAGGGAAAATCATAAATCACGGGTCTCATCCACACCATTCTTCTTTAGGGTTTTTCTTCAAAAGTGAATGGTTGCTACTTAATGAGTGAGCGTTCAACATACAGCACATGTACATTACAGATGGTTTCCCAGGCAGGGAGAGAGCTGCTGTGACCGACTCTCGAGCACACACACACCAGGGAAGTGGATTGATAACGGGTTGATTGGTCTTGCTAATGGCCGCACTACATGTGATGCTCATAATGTTGAGAGGATGTGGGCTTCTCATGCAGTAAGAGAGACCACCGTTGATAGAGCACCTCCCAGGATGACACCCCTTTGACTGAGAATGATATCATAGCTAACACAACAACTTGTTTAATATTGGTAACATGTAGTTCAGCTGTGAGGTGGAGGGAGCTGCTGGTTCACTAGGCATTTTCACATTTTATAATTTTCTTTAACGATATCCTCAATATTACTCAACAGAAGAGTCTCCTGAATAATTCAAGGTTAATATAGTTTTGTTATTGACATGTACTAAATTGCAATTTAGTTTAAAATATACAGTTTTTAGCACACGTTTAGCACTTTGTTGCAACTTCTGTTACAATGGAGCAAAAATAAATATATAAAAGTTTGTACAGTTTAATTTGTTATGTGTGCTTGAATAAGAATTTGAACTGCATAAGCAATTGATTCATTATTATTATATTTTACTTCTGGAAGTTGGAACAGTTACATCTCCGGTTCCAGCCTGTTGTGACAATAAACCAACTGGTTTACTCTGAATCAAGAATAGTTGAACGAGACTTGGAGGATGAATGAGAGGCAGCAATTCAAGCGAAAAAGAGAGAAAGAAAACAAGAGGAGAGATCCAACACACACACACACACACACACACACACACACACACCACAGAAATGCAACTAGATACATGGAGCCTCCCCTATATCAGACACAGTAATCCCTCTAAATGTTAATGTCACATTCACATCGTTCATCGTTGGTGTCTGTGATTGTGTGTTTTCGTCATATCACGCAGCACATGGACGTACGGAGAGAAGAGGCTTAAGGACGGGTCAGAAACAGTCACAGGATTAAGGGATCACAAGGTGGTAGCAAACAAGTACTCTGTTAGTTTTGGCAGATGGAGGCTCAGACGGAGGATTCCTAATGTGCCAATTTCCAGCTGTACGTTAACTACTTCTTGAGCTTTGTTTAATCATTATGATAATTATTTCAAGAACTGCATCTTTAAGAAATATTTATACGTACTGTGGCTGGGTTAGCTATTAAAAAGCCAACTATTTTCTCACAAACTCTATGAATCCTTCTCTTTACTTAGTCTTTCATGCATAAACATAATGTTGCAAAAACAAAACAGCTGTAGCAGGCTGCAGCCCACCGATGCCTCATGCAGACATCAATCAGCATTGGGACGGAGCGGTGGTGCATGCTTTGGTGTCGGGTTGTGAATACAGGAACTTTGGGGAGGAGTCAGGAGAGGGGATATGACGTTAATCAATATCCATATAATGAGATAGTTCATGAAGACGTTTATTAGAGGCTTTATAGAAGTAACATCCAAGTCTATAGTGGACGTTTTATTTCAGCCTGAGATCTCAAACTGGTGCTTTTGAGAACAGGAATGTCCAGTCAGTGTTGGACGGCCAACTTAACAGCTGCATAGTTATTTGTATGTAAATAATCTCTCTCCACAAATGTCTGTGTGCATGTGTGCACGAGCACGTTCATGCGTAACTGCGTGTTGACTTCATATCCATCAGACCCTGGGGTGGACAGAAACAAGTGAGGGAGAGAGGAATTCGGGGCTGAAGAGATAGATGGAGCGGAGGGGCACCACTTTGTGGACAGGTGGACAGGTAGCAACAGAGGAGTCATTGTCCACAGCTTAATCAGGCCGGCAGGTGTGCCGCTCAACCCAGCAGCAGCACAGCGCTCTGCTTGCCTCCCCCAGCTCTCTCTCTCCCATGCAGTCGTATTACTGGGGCTCAATGTGCCTGCATGGCTGGTAATATTAAATTTGCTTTAATATTGATGGATTTTAAAATAATATGTGATGTTGTTGGAAAGCTAGCTCCAGTGTGAGGTATGCCTTGCACATGAGACATGCCAGGGACTCATACAGTCATGGGAATGAATGGAACAGTGTTGAGTGCATAATTACTTTAATATGCACACATGCCCGAGAGGTGGGAGTCTCTGTTGCTGAAATAATGCAGTCATGACAGTGCAGGAGTGAGGAACGTTTCATTTAAAAGACATCGTTAGGGAGACATGATGATTACAAATCTGAAAGTAATGAATGCAAAGGACCGAGGGGAGAGACAGAGGGGCTGCAGTGAGAGAGCTCTAGTTGTAGATGTAGTGCAGTTCACGCAGGCGATTCTGCCAAGCCGGGCTGGGTTGATAAATCTGTCAGTGGTGCGGCCGGCTACACAGATCCAGGTTACTGCACAACTTGACTTTGCTGCTCCCCAGCTGGCCTGGCCCTCATCCAGAGCCTCATACTATGTCCTGGACGGGTTCCAAGCCCCGGGTGTGTCCTTACCCAGCCTCAGCCCACACCGTTGCCACTAGCAGCCGGATGTCCTCTTGGCACCGAGCCCAGCAGCTATTGTCTCATTCGGTGGACCGCTCAGCTTCATCCGCTCGCCCTCCTGCCTTCAGCATTTTAAAGAATGACCTTTCTCTCTCTACTCGCTAGTTTTTAAAACATTTTAAAACCTGTACGCCAGCTCATGGCTCTATACCCTTTATTGAAAAAAAAACAACCAAGGGAGGACCCTGGGTGTTATAGAAAAAGAAATACACTAGGTTTCAACCAGCTTTCCCTCTTGTCGATGGTCTGAGGTGTACTCGAAACTCCTAACAGTTCACGACTGTGTCCCGCTTCATGACCTTGACACCACCTTTAGAGCCGGAGCAGCAGATCTTGGGGATTCTGGCCCCTGATTGTTTTGACCTGTCAGTCAAAGTCTGGCCACACTCTGATTTAACCTGTGGTGAGGTTCAGGACCTATTACTGTCCACGAGGCCCTGAGGCCCCGAGGCCACTCAGTGGTCCAGCACATTGTGTTCTGGTGGTTTGACGGCCTTGGTCCTCACATAGGGTCGTGCTGTCGTTGGTCTGGCTGCGGCTACACGCTTGCTTTCAATTAGCAGGCTGTGTTTCTGAGTTATTGCTCTGTGGGGATTATAATTAAATAAATGTTCTGTCCCCAAAGTTATCCAACAGTGATGCAATGGAGATGCAATGACATTATTGCTACCCGTAAGCTCAGTGCGGTGTGTAAGCAGATGCTACAGGCATATGGCTCATTTGGAGTGAAGAGAGGCCTCTTGTTTAGAGTATTATGAGAGAGAAAAGATAGCTCAGTGACATCATGCAACTGACAGCAGGCAGGCAACTCTTAAAATGTTCACCTTTAAATAACCACTCTTTTTTTAAAGTTTGGTCAGCTGTTATAAAACAACATGTTTGTCTGTATCCATCACAAATGCTGCACCCCGACTGGCCAACAACCCCGGCTGGTCTATTTTAAATGCTGAGGAGGATTTCAACGTACATTGCACTTTTTTAGATTAACTGTAGAAATGGTTTAGCCCAGTCTGCTTTAGAGACGCTAAATAGAGTTGGTCCAAAGATATCCTAACGTTATATGCAACTAAAAAGAAGTGTGTGTAGCAACACATAGATACCATTGAATACAATATGTTACACAAAGGTTTCCCTTATCCGCTGTGATAAACGTGACCAGGGTAAGATAAATGATTGTGTTGCTGATACAGCTGAGTTCCATGAACACAAACAATGGCCTGCACCTTCTCTTGGTTGTGCAGAAAGACAGTGAGTAACTTCCTACCAGTCCTTCTTTAGACAAAAGAAGATGAATGTTGGTCTCAGGTCACAATATGTATCGATGTGTCTGGATCCACGGCCTTGAGAAGTGTTCTCAGGTTTTCTATGGTGTGTACACAAGTGATGTCTGGAAAGGCCATTGTTTAACGCGAGCCGCATCATTGAGAATGAGCTCTGTGCTATGTTTTGTGCTTTAACAGAAGCAACAAGCCTGACGGTATGTCAGTATCATGACATCTAACAGCGCTTCACTGAGCCATAACGAGTTATTTCGAAAACTAATATGAGTAAATAATGAAAGGGAGGCTTCAGCGTAAGAGATGATGTCTTAAGGAAGATGGGAAAGCTCTGCTGAATGATGGGCAACAAGGGAGAGATCAACAGTGTTAGCAGGATGCAGCTAATGACACGTGTGTTCTGCAGGTTGAGTAGCAGTAACTAACACCTTATATTGTAAAGTTCTTATGGCTTATATGAAAAGATTTGTCACAAACAATTATCCAGAAGAAACAGCTTAAGCTTGGTCCAGTAGATACTTGGCTTCTTTGCTGCTTCTCCCATGTGACATCATCAGTGACACTGACATCAGGACAGCAGAAAGTCTCCACAGCTTCCGCCAGAAACTAAAAACACTATATCTGGATTAAAACACAGATTAGCTATTCAGTGGCACTTAAATAGCTGTTACTTATTTAGTAGTTTGACTATCTTGAAGAAATGTTACTTTCTGTATTCTTGTTGTTCTTAGTTTGTACTCTTGGTTGATTGTAAGTCGCTTTGGATAAAAGCGTCTGCTAAATGACATGTAATGTAAAGTAATGTAATCAGTGTGTCCTCTAAAGCCACAGAGCACATTATTCAACCTTTAAAGGCTGCACACTCCTCGTAACGGACAACCTGAACGAGATATGCGACATTTGTGACTTTCCCCTGAAAGGAAAGCCCCGTTACATTATACACAATCTGAACTTAAAAGAAGCTTTTTTTTATGTATTCCTTTGTGCACATGAACATAAACTATATGCACATGTTCAAAGTGTGTGCGCGTGTTTACAGTGTGTGTGTGTTGCGTAACATTTAACAACGCCTCCTCGTTTTATTCTGCCGTTAACCTGTATTTAACATGAACTACTATTTCACGAGCAATTAACTTTCCCCACAGCAAAGTATATGACTGAGGGGAGACTGATGGGCTTGATGGGAGGCAGTAATTGACCAACTGAGTGAAAATGGGTCAGAAAAAGATAGAGTCGGTGAGTGAGGGAAACATAGAAGCGAGTCAGGGAGTCAGCGAATGTCAGCACATCCAAATCAGATGCCGGCCCTCACCGTGACCTTGGCGCAGCGGGATTTTCAGTTCTGAATACAGTAGGTGTGTGAGTGAGGAGAATACGCAAGACCCCTTCTGTGGCACCACGATTTGCAATCATGTTTTTGCCAAAGAATTCAAAACGCTGCCCTCCTAACACACAAGTTACATTCCTGCTTATTCTAAAGTAAATGAGTGGAGTTGACTTGGATGTATGTAAATGAGCTACAGTCCATTCCATCTCACAACTCTGCTGTAAAAGTACTTTTTTTGGCACTCCTCTCCGCCGTGTTTGCGTGTAAGTGTTTGTGAGTTTGTCAAGCGTTAAAGCCCCTCAGCCTTCTGCATATTGCAGGCATTGTTTACACCCACAGAAATGCACTTTTACACTTTTAACTCACAATGCAACACATCATTATTCTATTCGATGTGTGAGATGTAGCTTCAGAGACATGAAGGATCTGTCCTCGTTGATTTATAAAGCACCACAGCGTCCAGCGAGCCAAACCTTCTCTGTGTCTGTTGTCTTACTGAGTCCGGCTGACCGGCCCAGCGCTTTTACCTCAAGTTTCTCCGCCAAAGTTCTTCTCTCAAATAGGTCTAGGAGGAGAGATTTTACCGGGTCGGGTCTTCTTGGAAGAGAAGTGCTCCCGCTGGCCGTTGTCCTCTCGTTAAAAAAGGCGCCTGGCGAGAACGCGTATCTTTAGAATTCTTTTAGAAATACACTTTGTATTGTAAATGTAAAAACAGGAACAGGCACTTTGCTTAGCTTGGTTTAGTTTAGTTTAGCGTACCACAGACACTGGACATGAGGAAACCAATCCTGCCCGTTCCGGAGCTCCCTGATGGTGTCCTGCTCCTGCTTTGCTGCTACTGGACAAGGTTATTGTCACAGTGTTATTAGTTTGTGATGTTTGTTATTTACTTTCTTATTGTCTTTCCTTTTTTCATTTGACATAGCTCTTAAACATACACCCACATACCCACACACACGCACACGCACACGCACACGCACACACACACACACACAGACTACATGATATAAGCTGGCATGTATTCACTGTTCTTTTTATTTATTGCCTCGTGGATTAAAACAATGTGGATAAACATTAGATCATTATAATTTGAATGATTTTGGCTTTGCAGTTTACTCTCTTGCGTCGTGTTTTTTTTAATTCAGTCACGCTAGCTTGTATTGGCTCCAACTAGCCGTTTATTCAGGCAGCGCCAGCAGATTTGTGACACGGAGGTAGCTGGTAAAGTAACGGACACACACACACAGTAGATGGATCACCTCGTGGCAACAAGCTCTCAAATAAAGCCTTCAGCAAAATACCAACCACTCTGCCTCATTCCCCCCAAAAAGTCACCATGAAAAACAGTGTATCAAGTTACAGCCAGGAGGTGAGGTCATTTTGAGGGCTGTCAGTGCCATTGGGAAAGCTTTAGACGTCTCCCATAGGCGCATACCATAAAAAGGAGGGTCTTAGAAGAAACTCTACCTGGCAGTGGAGACACAGACAGATAAGTAGGAAAAACAACATTCAACTGTCAATATTTTATGATTCGAGGGCACAGAGGAATATTTTGGTTTATTTACTGTGTTACTGCTGTATGTGGATGTATTGAACACCATTTGTGATATTAAAGTGAAGTAAATGTGTTGGCAATACCACCCAAAACTCATAGATGCTCCATTTGGGGATTTGACTAGACCTCACAACAAATAAGACTTTTTATTTTATTTAAGTCAACATATTACAACATATTACATATTGTGTTATGATGGTAGAGTTTAAAACTTTCAATTGCGTACTTAAAAAAAGATATTCATCCTGGTTTTTTTTTTTAATATATATATATCTTTTTCCTTCTTTTTGTCTGTGTTCCATTATCAACCAATAAACCAGCAATACATATACTGTTATATAAACATGGTAACTAATCTTACACGTGTTTTTCTGTATATTTTACTGTTATTCAATTATTCAAATAGCCTTTGTGGTTGAAGTGGTGATCTGGTTTTATTATGGGCATGCAAACATTTTAGAAAACACCGCTGGGGGTAATAAAGGATAATTATGCGGCCAATCCACATGATCAACATTTATTTTCATCTTTGACATATTCTATTCATCAATGCTTTGGAAGCTGATTGTCCTCTACCACTGCTGAACTTCGACACACCCAAGTCCATATGAACAAAATGTCAGATTTATGGCTCACGTTATCCATCCGTTATTGAAGGCCTTGGAGAGGCATACTCATGGTGCAGAGGTCAGGTTTCCGCCTTTATTGCCTAGGTAAGGAAAACACAGTGAAGAATGTTTCAGGCTTGAATGATTGTCAGCTCTAACGGTGGTGATAGACCAAACAGGACGGCCCCTGGTGGGTTTTTTATTATCAGGAATCACTAACCGTGCCAGAGACTCTCCTCTTATAAAACACACTGTATAACCTTGCAGGATCCTTTGCTCCGATTGGTCGGTTTATTGTCATCACCAAGCGAAAGTTCTGCGGTTTAGCTCATAATGTGAGTGGGGCCCGGTGCTTCTGTTCACATCACATGGTGAGAGAGGTCTCGAGGGCTCTGAGGCAACGTGTGATCCTCCTCTGTGTGCTGGTAACTATTTTGACAGTCTTTGCATTTCACGGTATGTGTGCTGCTGTTTGTGTTGGCAAAGGCCTTCCAGCTGATTCCTCTGCAGGATGCTGCCTGTTTGGGATTATTTGATCTTTCAGATCCATTCAGTCACCTGACAGGTTAAGCTAAACAAAGCCAACATGGGCATCTGTCCCACACCAGGGAGGGACAGCACTCTATGTGGACACGGTCCACAGCACAGCTTGGCACTGACAGTGACGTAATTGGACCATTACCGTGATGTTAAAGCACAATGATGGGATATTAAGCAGCGGGATGAATTGGAGTTGCCAGTAGGTTTCTGCTATCCCTGCATTTGCTTGTGGTCACGACAATTTAGACATAGCAGGGTGTCGTGGAAGGATAATATTTACGTCTGTACAGCCACAACTTCAATTATTCTCTCTTCCAAATTCAGACAGCAGCATGAAATGGTTATTCAGTGTTACAAAGACTCGTGTTTTTAGAATTATAAGTGTTTACCGTATCTTGTGTGCATTTCTTGAACTAATGCGCTTCAGTTATTGACGTTGCCAAACCGTCCAGCTGTGAGCAGCAGGACAGTCGCCAAGCAGACACTGAAGCACGTTGGCACGTTGATCTCCTGGAAGTCGTGGCGTCTCACTGGAGGCCCGCTGAGCCTCTGATAAGTAATGTCACATCTGTTGGACACTTTCCTGGAACATAGATATGACCTTTTCAGGAAGTATGCACAAATCAATCGCATGATATTTTAATTATCAGTAAGTTATTTACAGTGGGTGATATTAATCATAACCACTGAACTATAGAGCTTTGACCGCTCGGCGACTGGAGAGCTACAGAGAGATCATCTCTGAAGACAGATGGGGTAAAATGACATTAGCTGTATTTAATCTAATTTGCAGTCATTTGTTGATGTTCAACTCTGGGTATGTGGAAAGAAAATATTTAAAGTGATAACAGGTAGACTGCTGTCTCAGCTCATTATGCATCTCAATTTCCCCGGGTGTAGAGCCAAGACACACACATGGGCCTGACTGAAGAAGCAATACACCCTGACCTGAATGCACTACCGGTTCCCATACCTCTGAAGAAATGTCGTCATTTTAAAATGGTGTTTTCCAGGCAATTTTGAAAAAATCTCAAATAATAAAAGGAAAGCCATGTATTTCAATTCCATTCTCTATTGCTAAGTGTGGCCCATCTCAAAATACACCAAACTCGCAGGTTGCACAAATGTTTGTTTTTTTCACAGAGGTAAAATAACAAAAACATAAACACACACAGAGGGTGAGAGAGACTGATGGAGATCAAGGCGTTCTTACAAACGCAATCCTGCTAGAGTGCCAGGAGTAGGTGGTGAAATCTCATGTTTGGAGGCAGGAGGTCATGCTTGTTATTCCTGAGAGGATCAGGCCCTGTGTTTCTGAGGTCTTACTGATGTATTTTATATAGTGCAGACAGGTCCCCCTGGTTTTACAAGAGTCCTAAGCACCGAGACTGCAGTTGTCAGCTCAACCCCTCCAGAGCTGTGGGCCTCTGAGCCGGGGGCCGCGAAGGCCTCACAGGTCACGGACATGGAGAATGAAGGAGGGTTGGATGTGTTGTATAGATTTATTATAGCTTGAGTTTGATGCTGTAATGGACAGTGACAGGATTAAATGTCATCAAACAATCAGTCCACTTCCTGTGTATATATGTCCAGAGCCATGCTGGTGGAAACTGTGAAGAATCACAATAGCCAAGTAGAAATCATTACATAATGCAAGTGTGTGAGAAGATGGGTTTCCCCAAACTCTACGACTGTGTGTCAGAAAGTAGTTCTCTAAAAGCTCAATAATCTCCCAACATGTAAAAATGTCTATGGCAAATAAATGTGTATTTACTGTGAACATACAGTGCGGTTTGTGCGGTGCAATGACGTAATGTATTTTTGGAAACCATTGGACTAAGAAATCTATCTAAAAATCTAATTAAATGTCTTACAGGTTGTTCAATAGTTTGGTTCTAGCTTTTATTAGTATTTAGTACCCTGAAACTAAGCAATTTTGATTATTTCCCGATGCCACATAAAATGTCTTCTGTGAATGAAGCCTACTACAAGCTGGGAATGAAGAAAAAAGACTTTCTCTCTTCCAGCAATGATTTAGTGTCTGTATAATGAACTATTTTTGTGGCATCATTTTACTTTCCCAAAAGACATCTTGCACTAAAAATATAATTTCCTCATATTATTGTTCTACAGTAGAAACAACAGTGGAAGACGACACTGTGCAGTAAGCTATTTTCTTTGGCGTGTCTTATAAGTATCTCAAAATGTGCTGCGTAGCGACCTGAACTATTTAACACTACATTTCGGTGCTACAATAGAATTTAAAAGGTGTCAATTAAACTGACTCAAAAGATTAACATTGGATTCAGTGAATGGACCGAGTCCCCTGTTTTAATCACAAGAACATGTTCAGCTGGAAGCAAAGGGAAAAAAACAATGTTTAACAATCCCTCCTTTTGACTTGACACCAGTGACAACATCACTAATGATAACAATTACGATTCCACAAAAGATGAATCCACGCCGTGGTACGATCAAGATGAACGACTTTTCCTGCTGCAACCTATCACACGCTGGGCTTGTGTTCAGACAGACTGACTGCACTTAACAGCCCCTGAATCATCTCACTTAGGGCCTGGCATGACACACAGTGGCAATGCACCACTAACTCGTCTCTCATTCTCTTTAGATACACTGCAGTGGGGGGATGAACCCATTACATGGGGTTTAAGTGTTTTATAGTGGCAGTTTCCAGCTCACTTTGTCTTCTCCATTCATGGAAGTACAACATTGGCAGTTCCCAACGAAGAAAATAATCTCATATGACTTCTCCCACACCAAGTGAGTGTGTGCCAACGTGTAACCAGAGGCAGCGATGCTATCGGGCGCTGCTGAGGGAAAGGCTCCACGCTCTGCTGAAGGTTGAGAGGGTCTGAAAATGTGTCCCGTCTCTCTCCATGTGCTCACAAACCTGCTCATCCGATATTTGAATTCCTTTCTTCAATGAACTCAGACGCCTGCATATGCGCGACCATGCAGGCACACACACACACACACACACACACACACACACACACACACACACACACACACACACACACACACACACACACACACACACACAATAATTGCGTCCTAGTTGATTACAGTGTATGTGGTGGAGGTGGTAGTTGTCGGTCTTTGTCCTGCTTTGAGGTAGCTGCATCTCTGGAGTTGTGGGTGGGCTTGCAAGATTGTCATGTTTGGCAGATGGTAATTTGGGGTTGAGCCTGTGGTTAGTATTGGGGTAAGGATATAAGTTATGGCTGGCGTTGGTTGGACTAGGAGGAGGTCAGAAGAAGGGAACATTAGCTCAGACCCTTTCTATCTATTGCCGATGAGAAAGCTCTGTGGTTTCCTCCTCTTGTCATTCTATCCTTTCTTTATTCTTCCTCTTTAAGTTTCTGTTCCTGGGTTCTTTGGATGAAAATGAAATGGAACAAATAGTAGGGGATACCAGGAGACAGGCAGAGAGTGAGACAGAGGGGCAGAGAGGAGGGGACAGGGCAGGGCAGGAGCCGGGGAGAGGCGGTGTTTGAAGTTAAACAAAAGTAGTCCGTATCCTGAGGAAGTGCCTGTTGCCAAAGACAGGGATAAAGATGTGACTGTTCCTCATGGTCTGTGAGTGCACATGATTACATGTGTACTCAATGTGTGTGTGTGTGTGTGTGTGTGTGTGTGTGTGTGTGTGTGTGTGTGTGTGTGTGTGTGTGTGTGTGTGAGAGAGCTTACATGCATTAGAGTGTTTCTGTTCAATAACGTCACAAACCCCATATTCAGCGTGACGCCACGGCTCATGTTCACTTCCCTTCTTCCCGTCACCATCACTTCACATTTGTCCTCGCTGCTTAGCCCTCCACTTCCGCCCTAAGGGCAATACATGAAGCTCTCTGAATGAGTGCATTCACAGCTCGTCTGGTCAAAGCTCACTTCTTTTTCTATGCCTGTGAGGACGATTTTGATAGTGGGGGTATTTTGGAAAAGTGAGGATTTCGTCTGGTCTTTCTCTAAAGGCTGTTTGAGGGCTAAGTCTTGGTTTTATTGAACTTAACAGAGATGTGGTTTACATTCCCATTAAGGCAAGGGCAAAGGTCTGGGTACGTTATCTACTGTAGAGCAGTGTGTGTGTGTGTGTGTGTGTCGGTGTTCCTGTATGGTATATGATGTCAGGGAGCTTGGAGCTTTCCTCACAAGCTGGATGAGCTCACATGTAAATGCACGCTTGTGTTTTGAGCTGTATTTTCATGAATGTGTGCATGTATACAAATACTTATAGTGGGACCGTGAAGGTGTACAGAGTGGTATTAGCTCTGCCGTAATGACACACAGTGGTGGAATACCACAGCCACCCAGACTACTCACCCAGTGAAGCAGCTCGGGGCACAAGACACTGAGAGATTACACATTAGTGTGAGTGTGGTTGTGTGTGTAGGCACTCCCACCTCAGTCTACAGTCGTCTAGACTCCATAACAGCCCTGTTGTGGAACAGCTAATCAACACCGATGAAGCAGTGGAAATAAAAGAGGGCAGGGAGAAAAAAAAGGTCACTGGAGATTTAAGAATGAGACGGGATCAAACCCCCTGAAAGAGAGCGCTGTGGAGAGACCCATGAAGTATGAAGCGTTACATGTGCGCTAAATATGATCCGTCTTGGAATGATTATCGACTTCCAAGTAGATATTCAAATAGGAATCAGTGCGGTTTGTGTATAATGCGAGTGGTGAAACTTTCACAGAGAACATTTTATGATCGGGGGCGTCGGCCCTCTCAGCAGATAGCATGATGAACAGGCCGGCTGCCAATCCGTAACGACTCTCCTCCCTCTTGTTCCAAAAAGAGTTTTCTCCGAGCTGTCAGAGCACTTTCAATCCCAGGACCGAATGCCTGACAGACTGGATCACAGGGACATTAATTCAAAATCACATCTATGAATGCACATCTGTTTAATAGCATGATGGCCGTGTGTCTATCGATACTGTATGGATACTTTATCCTGGGCTTAACCTTTTTCTCAACATGTTTTCCCCCGCTGGAGAGGCTTTACTCGTCGCCTGTTGTGACTCAGAGACTGTGAGAGGATGATGGATAATGACCTGTGTGTTCAGTCATTACCAAGTCCAGCCAAACGGTTGAAAATGTACTTTCCGACCCACTTCTTGCTTAGCGTGTTTAAACCTTCTCAGGCCCATATTTAAAGGCGCAGACATTTCCTTTGGCACTGGATCACTGTAATGTTTTTAGTGTGTGTTTTTGTTCCGGAAACAACGTTTCATCGTCATGCACCCTCAGAGATTAATCTGTTTGGCTCCACCTGATTCTCTGGCTCGGATGGAGAACTCAGCTGTGCAAAGAGATTACACACCCCTCTCAGGGTGCATGGGACTCTACTTATGTCTTGAGGAATTGTAACTACAGAGATGGATGGACATGAGGATGAACATCATTATTTGGGTTCTGGTGGACGCCAGACTGGAGCAGGACGGCAGTCTGGTTTCAACTCTGTGTTTATGATTCTGGCTGTGTGGGATGTGTGTTTGTGTCTGGACAACAGCAGGGCCCAGAGGCTTGAGCGCGATAGAGAGGTTAACCCAAGCATAGCCTGAGGGGCTGAGTCTGGATTTGTGGAATAGAAGGTTTTGATGGTTTGTATTATCTGAACAGAGCGCCCGAAGCTCACGAGATGCAGCCTGGACCTCTGGTGGGCTTAGAGATGTATGTGGTGTGAGGCCTGTTTGCTTATGTACACGGCAAGGGGCGTCGTCATGGACACTTGAGAGATACTGGGAGCTCCAAAGGGACATAGAAACTCCGAACACATGAGCAAACACCGCCCTGGAACTGTTTAGACTTCCGTCTGTTTTCGCTTTTTGCAATATGTAGACAAACACAGAAAATGACGCGCAGTGACGTGGACACGTGGAAAGGGATTAAAGGTAGAGAGACGTGTGTGTGTGTGTGTGTGTGTGTGTGTGTGTGTGTGTGCATTTTGTTGAACATTTGAAAAGTTGAAAATGTCATCAATGGGCCATATAACTGCTTCTATAACTCCACACTTCATGATTTGCTCGTGAAGCAGAAATTCCTGATGGCCGTGACGATATCTTCTCCAGACAGTGGCGAGTCACTGGCGGTGGGTTTGCAGTTCAACAGTTCCCATCCATCATGACTCAAACATATCTGCTTGTGCTTGGGTGAGATGTTTGTTTATAATACAATATCTTTTGATATGTGCCTTTGTATGCTGTTTTGTGTGATTCAGGGCAATGACTAGTGGTACATCTGCTTGTGATGGTGTATTTGGCTGGGCGCGACTGTGGGTCAGTGGTCATCAGGTCCGTCCTACAATCAGAGGATCGGCAGTCCGATCCCCGCTCAAGGCGTGCCTTACTCGATGTGTCCTTGAGCAGGACACTGAACCCTGAATTGCTCCACAGTGTCTGATTGTAAGTCACGTTCAGCTCAATGGAATGGAAAAACACAGCTTACACAGGTTCAGTTTTCTGCTGGGGATGAGAGAACAGAGGGAGGAGGGCTGGACCCAAAAGCTGGCAGCGAATGAGAAGTGGGGACATCTGGTGCGGTTGTTTATTTACCCAGTGAGGAAGTGGCAAAACAGTTTTCTTTCATCTGTTGGCTCAACGGGTTTATTTGTCCAATCAATGCTTTAACCCCATTCCTCTGTCTTTGCACCACTTCTTCCACAGTTTGTTTTTGTAATAACTGTTGGAACCCGAATAAAGACGCCGCACATACCTAAGGAAACAAGACTTAGTGTCAGACCGTCTTTTGTGAGAGCGTAACACACGACTGATACCTTCATGAATCACTTCGCATTAGAGATGAGACATGGAACTGAAACATCTTCCAGATTAATTATGTGAAACAGAGATAACTTCTGTAGTCACAGATTGACAATGACATGTGAAGTGCTTCAGAGAGGATTGTTGTCCAACCAGCATCTCATTGGGTCCCTCCGCAAAATGTTCATAGCATTTTGGATTATTGCAGAAAATAAGCCCTGTGGTAAATGTTTATGATCATGAATGTACAAGCTGTATTCAGGAAGATTGAGGAAGACTCTTTGCAATAGTCAGATTGGAAGATTTAAACGTTTCTTGTGTCTGTACAGACGATTAGCTTAGCTCTGCATAAATACTTAAATTGAACTTGTTCACAACTCATAATCCAATCTTCAATAAGGCGTCACAGGTTTGCATTAGTTGCTGTCTAACGCCAGAAGACTAAAAGGTTGATAACCACTGACCTAAACCTTGGAGCCCTCATAAACTCCACAACAGACATGTATGTGGACAGCAGGGCGTTCTGACCCATGTGGTTCTCTTTATACAACGTTTCGTGTCCACGCATGTGCACAAATACAGTAATACATGAACTGACCATATACATCTGCGTAGACCTGGGCAGACATGAGGAGATGACATAATATAGTATAATTTTAGCTGCACCCTAAATTGTTACCTAAGTTGTCTTACCTACTGTAATCTAAGCCTGGTTCGTTGTGCACATCTCAGTCAACAAACACACAGGTGTAAACAAGGGCAGTCAATACTTCAAAATGAGGAATCCTCATGATTAAATAATAATGTACAGACATATTGTATCAAACAATTACGCCTCACAGATTATTATTACAATGTCTTTAAATAGTCAACAACTGACTGTCAAATGAAATAAAGAAAGTTACATCGAAACAATATGTATTATGACAGATTTCACATTTTACTGGATTAATTATAAATTATACATACTGTAATAATAAATATATTATTTTCTCTTAGTTAAAGTAAAACAGAAATCTTTAGAAAAATGTGACTTAAAATAACTTAACTGAATTGCTCTGCAGCTTTAAATTCAGTTTATTCAGGCATCATGCAATGCCAATCAAAAGAGCAAAGATATTGTATTCTTGTCATCTAATAAAAGAAACGTGTGTGCAGGGACTTTATCTGATGTGTGTGACGTTGTCATGAGGGGAAATACCCAATGTGGACAATAACGCATTAGAGGCAACCAGTAAAGCACAGCCATAAAATTAAGAACTCAACCAGCCAAGAACACAGAGATGTCAAACAGTTCACTTGAGTTTAATAAGGGCCACTTAAATCATGTGACGTATTTCACCACCTCGCCCTGGTGTTTTTGTTTTTATTTTCTTTGAACCGCTCTTAGTTTTGAGTATCCCCGAGACCTGTTGCCACGGGAGACCCTACCAGGGGCGGATGCCCCGGACAGCATGGCTCCCGGGAAAACTGATTCATTACTAACTCATTTGGATTTAAAACGGAAAGCTATTGAAAAATGGCATTTTAGAAATAATGATTTAACTGAGTGGTTCTGTCGTTTTAAATCCGTTCCAGGGTCTCGAGACAACAGCGTCTGGCCCCGGACCGCGGTCCACCGATTAGTGGCCTCTGCACCCCCCTTTTCTTCTGCAGAGCTTTTTAGTTGTTACAGTGGGGAAAGCACAGGGGGAACGAAACACATTAGGGATGGCCGTGTTGAATTGTCATGACCCAGTTAGCCATGTCGGTGAGCCGGCACGCACAGATCCAAAGCCCTGACACTCACACACCTGACACTGATGAACAGACATTGTTGATGCCATTTGTTACACCGCATGCTTCTCCAGCTCGAGCATGTCCGAACGTCTGATGTGAAAAAGGCGTTAAGTCTCATAACCCAATATGATGTTGGCTTAACATCTCTCCGCAGCATGAACTCTTGAGTTTCAGAGTTCACGCTCTTTTGATGACTCACTGTGTTACCTCGCAGAATCATAACTTCAGTACAGAGTTGTTATCCAAATCTCCTTTGCATGATATCTGCTGAGTGGAAAATGTGTGCAGCTGTTACACATCTTGTTAATCTATTTTCTTCTGCTTAGTTTTTTGCCATGGTTCCACGTCTCTGTGCAGAACCGTGAACTCTGGGAGTCCCCAAGCTCTCACATTGACTGTTTAGATTAAGTGTAGCACTATTTGGCCTTCGCAATGAAGCGGCACTACGGCCGGGCTTTCCCCAGCCGCGTTCATTGATACATGTTCACCTTCACACCATAGCATGCGTGGGAGGTCCCAGAGCCCGAGGTTAACGGACACAAGTCGTAGGTGCTCTGCCGTGCGTTGGATGCAAACTCAAAAACGCAGATATCAGATTCATCAAATTCATACGCCAAATACTGAACTAAAACTGCAGAAAAACAAGCTTAATATCCCAAAGAAGAAGCCGGCCATTAGTTTGCTCTGTTTTACCTTCCACTGTGAAGCTGGTTATAATTTATATGATATGAAACCTTTGGTATGTGATGCAATATGTGGCGCAGATGTTGAAGAGCGTTCAAACATGAACCAAAAGCATTTACAACGTCTTTCTGTGTGAATGTTTTGCTTGTGTTCCTGTGCAAATCACCATTGTTTATGATTTACTCTGTTGTTGTATTGTTATTTACAGCCAGTCTGATCATTAAAGGGTTTAGTAGCATGATTATGTCTACATTAAACTATCGCCGTGCATTTAATGGCTGTAACGGGCCGGAGTCCTGCTTTTGCTCAGGACATAAATACTTTGTGGCTTCTTTGTGAGGAGTCCCTGGCAGTGTGTTTATTTGGCTTATGTCTAAGTTTAAGTGTCTGTGTATGCCCATTTGCATGTCTGGCTTCACAGATTTTCTGTTAATGCCTCCTCGTTGACCATTTGGTCTGAGTAAGCATCTCGTGTTGGTAGATGTTTAATTCTTTGATGACTCTTTAGCTGTGTGAGTCATGGGAATGAAAATGGTTCGATGGCCGATATTAGTCAGCAGTCATTGACTAAAATAAAGTATTTTATACTCTGCTGACCCTCCTCCTCCCCCGTGGAATATGAATTACATTACAAATACTGACTTGCATAAACACATGTCTGGTACAAATAAGCAGTCTTGGATGTTCCCATTACTCACAGTTTCTCGTCTGACTTCTTTTGTTCTTCGGGGGGTTTGTCTTTTATTTTCCTTAAATCGGTTCAGGTTGAGGCCACATGTGCGCCGCTTCGCAACTGTGTAGGATTAAGCTGGTCTGTCTCGCTGGATTCAGGTAACAGGGCGTGTTTGATGTTGATTGATTTCTTACATCCCTAATATTCTCACCATGCTTTTATAAATATAAATGACAAACAGCACTGCATGCACTATTTATGAGGCACTGTTGTGCATTTGTTTGAACATGACAGTGTGTCTTGCTTTTTGTTGTCTTCCGACAGCACAGATGTGTCTAACACCATCTGCCATATCTGCAGAATCACAAACCGTCTGTGACTAATCCAGTCTGAGAGACTTTCTATTTTAATTATGGATCGTATGTTTTTGGTTATCGGATGTTTTGCCAGTTTATTCCTTTCAATAGATAATTTGTGGTATATGTCTGAAACTGTTTGCATTAACTTATTTTGACTGTACAACTTACAGTAGATCTGAGTTTGTGTCTCTTCTGCATACTTTGTAGATACACGGTGCAGCATTAAGAGTCACTTCATAAAGCAATCGCCCGAGTCAACAGGTTTAGGCAAACACTGGGAGAAGCATTGTTTAATACAGGCTCCTCTGTTTAATTCTTTCCAGGAGGTGAAAGAAGGTCTGTAGTGGTAAACCTCTCATAGTTTGAGAAATAATAAACAGTAACGATTGTGAGGAATAATAAATAAAACTGTAATAAAACACTATAGATGACGTTTTAATTATGCGCCAGTTGTTGTTTTTTATTTCCAATTGAAATTGGAAAACTGCTCTAATTTGGAAGGCAATCAAAAAGGAAAACAAAAATACAAAGTGCAAAACATAGCCACAGAAATACCCTGATTTATTTTCCAAGACCACAGATTGACATTTGACTGGATTTACCCTGATCCTGTCTCCCTCTTTTGTTTATAGGTGCCATTTCTTTCACACAAAGTCTGACTGACAAATGGCGCAATCAATGGTAAGAACCAAACACACCTGGGATAATACACAGAAACAGCACACACTGTATGACAATATTTTTCGGCATGTATTTTTATATGTCACAGTGTTTGATTTAAAAATGTGTCTGCATCTTTTTTGTGGACACAATAAAGCTCCTCCCTGACCACAGCCAATAGGGGATAATGCATGGTTAACGCTTCGCCCCTCCCTGGGAGATCTTGTTTTTCTTTGCTGACCACCATGCTCCCAGGAAAAGACAACAGCCTTGCAAATGACACGGTTGTAGACTTCCGATTACAGCCCTGTCACTTACTCTACCGACGTGTAAATATGATGGAGAGAGAGAGAGAGAGAGCGAGAGAGAGGGATGAAGTGCCGGGGCGTGTGGAGTGCTTTTTGTTTGCCTCCAGACGTTAAACCTTTAGTGAGGCAGGCTAACACATAACAGTTAGACATGATGTCCTAAATTAGGCTGTCTCACATTTTTGTATAGAGATGTTTATATTTGACTTTTATTTCAAATTGTTTTATCTTGTTGAAAGCAGCAGCATCTATAGCTGTTGGCTAGACACATCCCTGAGTCACGTTGTATCTTTCTTAGTCACATACTGCAGTGGCCCCTTCAAAAGATGTCTAAAATATGTTTTAAAAGATCACTTTTTTATTTGGGAATTCTACATTATTTTTGACAATAGTTTCAGCCATCTTTCTGATTCTGTGGCCTGTGAGAAGACAGTCCTAGCGTCCTAGCGTTGGCTTCTTGCTTGGCCTCCTGACCAAAAGTGTGATAATTTTAGACTCCAGTCTCTCACATGGTCTGGAGCAAAGACGGCATTTGGAAATAAACTTGGAATTTAGCTTAATTGCAGTTTACAGATTTAGGAGGGGCAGCGTTCTCTTCTTTATTTTCTTGCATAAATAGAGAGTGACTGGAGGCCAGAGACATGAGGTTACAAAGCCACAAAAAGAGGTTAAAGAACGTCAGAGGCAGTGAGGACACTTTTGAGCTTGGCTCCTTTGCTCTCTCGAAGGAAGCCTGAGCCATTGTGTGCCCCTCTTGTAAGATCCTTCTCCCTACTCACCAACTTCATCACATGTACATTCCCCCAGGCGTTTGGATCTCTGCTCGGCTGGTAGCTTTTAACTGCTTCATGCAAAGCCAAGTCACAATATTGTTGTTTGTCAGCTGCTAATTGTTGCTGTCGTATGTTGAGCGGTTTCTGCTGTGAAATGTCCCCATTTTTGGTTCAGCCAGATCTCTTAAATGCAAAAAATGTGGTCCTCAAGCTTTGATATCTTCTCTGCACACACCTTTTGGGTCCAGATACTTCCCATGACATCAATAACTATTATGTGTAATTGCTCCCTGTTGGCTCTTTAATAAAAGAAAAATCTTTAGAATCCGTTCTGTTGTACGTAAACTGACTCCCTCAAACAATTTTTTATTTTATTCACTTCTGTGAGAATCAATAAATTGTGATAAACACATCAGGCTATGATGAATGATGTGATTTATAACATGGAAAAATGATATAATTGAATCATCAGACTAAGATAGGAGATGTAATGGATGTGCCTCAGGTGGGTTCCAGGGGACAGGTCTCTGGATGTGAATGATTGGGTCTGAACCTCTCTGATGCTAAGATTACATCGAGATAAATCTAACAATAAAACACAGATTTACACAGTGCACTCCAAAATATTTGGACCCTTGTGGTAATGTAAACCTTTAAATATACAAACACACACTAGAATACATACGTACACTCACATGTCATCAAAGGCATGCACACGTTGTAAGGAATGCCTTGTGCAGGCAAGATAAAAGCCATATTCTGGGGACAAATTATGAGAAAAACGTTAATAATTAGCGCACGCTCTGCTGGAAAGTATGCCATCCAAACTGCTGCAAGTCCACATTAGCTAGAGGCCATCACTGCCCCAGACCTCACTTCAAAGAGCAGGTCAATCAAACTCAAGAAAACAAGACCTGGACACACATGACTGGAGAATAGTAGACAGGTAGGTGATGAAGAGGCTCGCTGGAAAGAAAAGTCAAGGAATGAGACCATGGGCCTAGAGAAAGGATGAGCACGTAAGCTTTTGAATAGTCCCAAAGGATGAGCGATGAGGACTTGGGTCTATGGAAACATGTGTTCAGTAGAAAAACAGGAGGAAGGGAGGAAGGATGGAAAGAATGAATCGTCATAGAAATCATTTATATCACTGGTGGCAATTTTAGGTCAGTTGATAATCTATGAGTGTAAAAGTTCACGGCTGGATTAATAGATTATTTTCAATGATTGCAGTATGAATCATTGAGTTGTATGAATATAGTATTGTAAAAGTACACCTGTGCATGAGTCATTGGAGCTGTTTCCTCCAGTCGTCTCGAACTGCTCAAACCCCAAGCCGACGCAGCCAGGCTGGTCTTAGTTGAATAACATTTATTTAGTCAACGTAACAATTAATTGATTCAAACGACTTATCTTTAAAACTGAGTTTTCCACAAAGAATTGTACAAACGCACCACATACAATCTGAGATTATTGGTGACTCAAAAAAGAAGAAAGAAAAGCATTAGGATGATAAATCAACTGAATACATTTTAATTGACCAATTGACTAAGAGGGAGCTCCCCTTTAAGCTAAATAATAATGAGTATTATTCGTATCATCATTATGCGGCTTCAATGGAATGAAAGGTTAATATATTGAAAAATATAATACAATATGTATTCTGAATTTGTTGCACCGCACAATATGAAAATGCTAGCAGCTAACAGTAGCATCCTAACTAGCTCACAATGCTAACATGCTGATGTTTTGCAGGTATATTTTCCAAATGGACCATCTTAGTGTAGCATGTTAACATTTTCTGATTAACACTAATCACAACGTACAGCTACGGCTGATAGGAATAAAAAGGGATCACCAAAGTCCTCTCTTCCTCCTGCCTGTGGGGAGCTCAGATCCAAAATTGTAATTACCACATCTATAAAATGTTTAGGAAAAAACGTAATCATGAATTAAAAGGACCAGATGATCGATATGTACGTAATGTGTTTGAGACACATTTGGATCTTTAACATCTGCCATAGTGAAAACGATACTTCCTTTCAACATGTTACTAAGCTTTTGCAACTTTTGTATAATAATCTTTATGCTGCGTTCACACCAAAAGCGTTTTACTCTGCGTGAGTTCACTCGCCCGACTATTTGTGGTTTATTCAAATCATTCGCATCATTCGTTTTGACTTCATGCTAATTGAAATTCGCAACTCAGCATCGGGCACATTTTTTGCTTTGCTTCGCGTTATTCACGGCGCTTTGCCAAAAATGTGCATCCTATGCAACCGATGACGTCCGTGCATTGACTTTGCATGTGATCTACTCGCGTCAAATATTGGCACCACTTTTGGTCTGAATGCAGCATTGCCTGTCTTGTTTTTTTTTAATGTTTAACTGCAGTGTAAGCATCTGTCAGTCCAACATTTGATCTGTATTATTTATTGTTGACATCCTGAGGAGGCTCTTTTCAGTGGAGTCTGTTTAACCTGTCAGACTGATGGGGGGAGACACGCCTCGTAGGAATGGCGTGAACCACTTTTGAAACTGTGTTTGTTCTTTGTTTTCGCGAGCCGTCTTCTCCTTGGGAGCATGCTGGCTGACTGACAGCCCAGAGGGATCCGGGGGTCACGAGGCGTGCAGACCTGAAGGGTAGAACCCGGTATCATGACCGGACTTGCAGGCTGACACTTAAAGTTTAGTGTTTGCTGGTGACTGACATGTGTTCTACATTTGAGAGAGGGCCGTGGATCTATGACCCAGATCACATATGAATGTATGACTAATCAATCAGTTGCATCTTTCCTTTTCTGAACTGTGACAAACAGATACATCTATTATATCTATGTCATCAACAAATCGTGGATTTTATTTATTACCTAAAACCTTCAAAACATCCAAGGACTGATTTAGTTTTCACTCAACTCAACTGAAAATAGTATTGCCATGTACCCCGTTGTACTGTGAATGTTTTGTTAAGAGTGAATTGGTTGTTTCAACTTTTTCCATCCTTTTGAAGTCCAACACAATACAAGCACAAGTATTTCATGTTATATGTCCATCACTCTGTAAACTCTGTTTATTTGTTTTACATCTAACAATGGAAGTTATTAGATAAACAATGCAGGCCTCTTTAAAACCACATGTTAACGAAATATCCCACCTGAGGAACACGAGTATCCTGTGCTGAAAGGTTTTCACCATGTTTTCCCTCAGATCTGACAATCTGCTGACACAAGTGGGTTTCAGCAGAGCACGAGCATCCATAATCTTCCTGCCAGGATCTTTCTAAAGCCTCTTTCAGGTAGAAAACAGGCCAGAGCTATTTGTTTGGTTTAGATCCTACAGGAATACACCAGCATGATTGAGTTTGTTCAGATGAGTAACGTTTTCCACAAGCTCTCTAGCATCTGAATCATCTCAACCAAGCCAGTGGTTTCCTTTACATCCTTGAAATAGAGCTTTATGGGGTTATTATTGAGTCATGTTTGAACAAAAGTCCAGCGTTTTGGTTGTGTGTGTAGCTTCAGAGGCTGTGTATGTTTAAATGGAAGCACGGCCCATGTTTTAAACATTGTTTTAGGCCAATTAAGGATTGTGCCCGCCCCTCCGCCCCCTCCCCCCAGCTCTACCCTCACCCAACTCCAACAATCTTCACAATTCTTCCACTTCATTACTCAGAGCAGACGTTTACCTCGTGCATAGCTTTACACCGAGGGTTCACCCTTAGCTATAAACTTAAACAGGTAAATTATACGTCTCCAAAATCACAGTTTTCATGCAACTTTGATTTTATGAACTGCAAGATGACCACAGTGAGTGATATAACAATGCAAGATGCGTTCCAGTGAGCTGAATGTAGAGGAGGACTATGATGAGTACCTATACGCATATATCTTTACTATTGAATTGGTGCTATTTTCTTTAGATATTTGAATAAATGATATGTAGTATATGCTATATAAAGCCCTCAAGCTCAATGACCTCAGTGAAGTCAGTAAAAGCAGCTGCGAGACAGTAGCTTCAAAGCTGCACCTTGATCCGAACCCTTTATTGCAAATGATTAATCACTGAACATGTCATTGTAGCACATTTACAGCACAAGTGGAGCCAGTCATTAGCCAGGCAGCTCCTTTGTACAGCTGAAGAGAAAGTTTAGACAAATGTCACAAGCGTCAAGTGTCCGTTTCATATTCCTAGCCAACAGATAACTTTCAGGGTTTGAACTGAAGGAGATGAACTTGGCTGTCTAGCTTCCCACTTTACACAAGTGTACAATTCTGACAGAGATAACACAGGGCATATCAAATGTGGCATAGAGGCCACATTATTGACATGAAGTTAGAAGGGAAGCAATTAATCTCTTTATGCTTCAAAACTGACATTTTTCATTTCATGTCACTTGGAAGTATGTGAAACCCTTTTTTTCTCCTGATTATTTATTTTGTTTATTAGTGTAGATGACAAATTATCCTTCTATATTCAGGAAAACAATCTTGCAGCTCGAACCCAAGTTGTTTATCGACGTAGAAAATGTGTTTAAAAAACATATTAAAAGGTAAAACGTCTTTGTACCCGAGATCACTGGCTTTGAAAAACATACTTTCAAGCTCATAGATGACGGGCGGTTCCACATCCTTTGTTTACAGTTTCTAATTGGGATTATGGAATACTCTTCTAAGCATTTTTTTTATTAAAAGTAAATGATTATCTTAACATTTTGTACATTTTAATTTGTGATATTTAATTGAATATTTGTACTCCCTATCCAATTAAAGTATCAGTTACCTTGACTTTGAAACACATTCTGCAAGCTCCTCTTTTCTTACTATCACTCATCTCCTCAGCTGACATGATAGCAACGATACCATCAACCCCAAGCTAGGGCCTGTTGAGAAATCCCTCTTTAAAAGGTTCTCCCGAGTCGCTCTATATTGCTTCCAGGGTGAGGTGAGCTCACCACTAATTTCTGCACATATTCAGGAACATACATGTAGACACACAGCCACAGATACAAGCACGTCTATTCACACCGTCTCATTGTGCTGTTCACACATCCAATACTTCATAAAAGTATGTATGAGTTATTGCATAGGCATTGTCTGTCAAATAGAGCATTCACGTGTCTTTCCCTCTGGACAAGTTCCCCTCAAGCGCTGTGATGACGTTACAATATTCAACCTATTTTCAGTTCTTAGAAAGAAAACCATAGAGGAACTAGAACGGGCACTCGGTAGAGCGCCACCTTCGCATATCACAAGATTGGGCATTGAATTATGAACATGTTGGCATTAGTTGCATGCCAATTGGATACAAATTGACCGCGCTATGGTAAAAAGAAGATTTTGACCTTTTAATGACAATTGACCGTTGACCCGATCGATCCCAAAATCTAATCAAATAGTCCCCGGATAATAACCAGTCATCCCACCAAATGTCATGCGATTCGGTTGAATATTCTTTGAGTTATGCGAGTAACACGCATACAAATAAATAAATAAATACACGGCGATCAAAACATAACCTTCCGTATTTTCAATGCGAAGGTAACAATATGCCACTTCACCTGATGTACTGCTATTGGTTCTACTACTGGTAGTACTTGGTACTACTACTCCTACTGCTGACTGAACCCTGTGGCAGAGGAAACAGGACTAGCTTACCACTCATACCCATTCACACACCACAGGAACCGCCTGTGTTTTGCCCAAGGACACATGGACATGGACTAGCGGAGCCGGGGCCTCGATCCTGCACGAGCTGCTCGACCACTGAGTCACAGGCATGCAGCTGTCTCTCATGTAGCTGGTGTTAAAAAATCGAATGAGTGTTTTACACTCAATATCAAGCCAAATTCACTGCATGTGGAAATATTGTCTTGATATTGGGATGACAATGTTTTTGGATCAGCAAATGTTCTATTTTTGATTTGACTTATACATGTTGTCATTGTTGACCAATTGAATTATTACAACTACCCCTGGCTGCTTCTTTGAAGTAATTGTATTTAACAAACCCACAACAATGACTTGTCCCATAGACAGTTAGTTGTCCAATAAAAGACAGCGGGGGTAACACAAATATGCTACGTCTCTTGTCATTTTCATTTTCTACTTTGTGTTTTCTACTCCATGTCTATTGTATTGCAACTTGAACTCTGGTCCATGATATAACCCCAGATGGGTCTCTGGCGCCTCCGCTCATCTGTAACATGTTCACGAGTTCTTTCGGCGTACACACCAGAGCATGCCGACAGGCCTTTGATCTCTCTCCCCTCCTGGGCCTCCTGAAATGTTTGAGCCTCCTCAAGCTTGTCCAGCCTGGATGCATCTAGCTGGATCTCCTCCAGGTCTGATGGGGAATGGAACTCTGCTGATCTAATTCACTGCATCTATGCAAACAACATGTCCCCCCGGGGGTGAGCTGTGGCACTCCTGTGGCCTTCTCAGGTAGAGCTGCAAGCATCCACGAGCACAGGTCCTGAGTGCTGTCTCCCTCTGTAGGCCCCCATTCCTCAGGGATGCCATTAGCTGCCAGCCCCTTTCACAACCTTTCACATGTTGACTCCCAGTATTTCACTCCAAAGGCAGAGGCGCCCTTGAATCTGTTTCATATGCTGCGCTGTGCACGCTTAGATGTTTAGGCAAGGCAATTTGCCTAAGGCGGGCCTTAAAGATCAGACTTTTTTAAGATGCATTTACTTGTGTTGTTAGATGTTTACATAAATTACCTGCCGAGCGGTGTAAAGTGGGATCAATTCAGTGGATTATTGTAAATCTGTGACATACACAGGCATAAATAATCCACACTAATAAATACATATACATCTCTAAATGTGTACATATTACAGATCAGTTTATGGGAACCAGGTTGTAAAGGAGAGTACAATATTGTTGTGCTCTTGTTGTGCGTCTCTATGAGAGGAGGTTGGCTTGACTCTTATTTGGGATACAGTAATTGTACGCTGTTGAGGTCTGTGGTCCCCTTCTCTGTCTCCCTGTGGCCGAGGCTGCAAGAGCCATATTTAGGTTGTTCATCCTCATCCTATACCGTGTCATCCCTAGACTATGCGACCCCCCCCCCCCCCCACACACACACACACACACACAAACACACCACTCAAAGTTCCCTTGAATGACTCCTGCACTTAGCCCTTCGACATATTTAGTTCACCTACATGTTCTATTGCTCCCCTCCTCCACCCTCCTCCATCTGAGCATACGTGTGTGACTGAAGGGCGGTTGAAGAGGAGGCTTTACTTCAGCCCTGTTCTCTTGACACACGTCAGAGTTATTGAAGTCACAGTAAATAAAAAGTCAGTCAAGTGAAGTGCTCAGCTATAGGCTCCAGTCTTACAATCTAAATCTCTAATTGGTATGTAAAGTCTTGACGTATAGGGGCTGTGTGTGTTGTAGTGTGATGACACGTGACTCTCAAGCCACTGCCTGCATCAACTGGAATGCCTGGCTCCTGCGGCGAATAATAGGAGGAGCAGGTGTTGCGGCAAACAAAGGCTCATGGGAGAACTCTTCATTTCTCAATCTATATTTTATTTTCTCTCACTTTGCTCTCAGCTTCACTCTCACATATTCACTTTCACACTAAAACTGCCCTGTGGTTTTTTAGCCTTTTAGTTTATTCACCCAAAGAAGAATGTATAGCCACTGGGCTTGGATTCCAATCATTATCTTCTGAAATCAGCCATGTAGTAATGCACATGCATCGTTTAGAGCTAGAGGGCTTCATTTCTGTTTTCTTTACCTGTAAACTCTTTAGCGGGAAGACTTTTAGTAATGCATCGTTCCATTACCTTTTATTTAGACAGTGAAGAACGAGACCCCAGTAGACACCGAAGATCTGGATATCATGTCAGCTGTTGGCAACCAGGTCACTCGAAGGAGTGTGTGACTCTAACTGGGAGGTTGGTTCTTTAGTAACAAAGCCCCAAAATGCTGGTTTTTCCATTAAAATGTTAAATTCCTTTTCCAGTGGTTTCCCTCCATCGCTTTTACATGAATATATTTCTGCGTTCTGCCATTGTGCAGCAACCCTTACTGGTGATGACTAAATGATTCCTCGTCATCCCCTGCAGAGCCCCGTAAGTCCTTCTCCTAACTGGAATTGAGATACACATTTTCCAGAGTGCGTGTGTGCGTGCGTGTGTGTGTGTGCACACATCATTCATCATGCCAACAACATTTCCCTTCACTTCAGGTCCTCTGGGATCAAATCCAGCAGAATAAATAAGGATTTTCGATATTTCCGGTCATAACAAAGCCCACACTTAAAGTTTGGGTTGGTAATCTTCTTAAAAAACATTTGTGTTGTATTTGTTGAAATTCTCTTTACAAGCAATCCTTAAATGACAAAAAAAGTTAAACAATCTGGTATCTATGGCACACAGGAATGTATAAGACTGTTCAGCCATGTCTATATATCTATGATATGACTGGACGGGCTACCGGCCTGCGTGCATTCTCCGTGTGCGCTCATTGCTCGTCGGTATTCCACAAGCTTGTGAGTACAAACTCATAGCCACGTTTGTCATTTACGTTACATTACATTACATTTAGCTGGCGCTTTCATCCAAAGCGACTTACGGGCATACACAGTGGACACAGCTGCGGGAGTAATTTGGGGTTGAGGGTCTTGCTCAAGGACACACCGACTAGGTCTCACCGGGCATCGAACCCCCGATCTTCTGATTGAAAGACGGACCTGCTAACCACTGACCCACATTTGCCCTCATTTATTCAGATATCTTTACGTTTATAATGATGGATTGGCTTTGGAGGGAGGTCTGGAAGTACGGGCTGTCAGTGTATAACTTTTTGATGGAGTGCTTCTTGCTACTTTCATCTGAAAACACTGGGCTGGAATTTCGGTTAGCTAATTAAAGAAATCTATCACACTCTTGCTAGTTTCATACCATTTCAAACCCTTGCTTTAAGGAAATATATATATATTTTTTATTGTTAAACAACATTCCATGTATATCTGTTGTAATAGTCCTGATGTTCAATTAGGTCGTGATCATAATCCAGATGTGGCTTGGCCAAGACACAACCCACTGACGGTTTGTTGGCAGCGTGTAACGAACCACTCCAGCAGCATGGCTCAATGAATGGAGATGTCAGCCTGTCAACCACCACTGCAGTCCAGAATGAGATATCTCACAAGCTCACTCGATGCCTGTAATTATATTTTGTACATACATTCATGGGTCCTAGAGGATGCACCCTGGTGGCACAGAAAGCCATGACTTTTTGTGATTATATTAAAGGTACATTTACGATTTATCCGAATGAATAATCCTAATCATAATGAATATCTCCCTTTTTTTGAGTGCTTCCAGTAGGTCAAAATGATCACTCCAATATCTCATTATCTATTAGATAGATTGGCACCACATTTACAACAACAACTATTAGATGGATTACGCTGTGTGTGCATGTGAGAAGTTACATTAGTTATCACTGACTAGCTTTCATAGGTCAACACATCTGCATGCATACCGCAAACAAATGTGCATCTGCAGGAATGCAAGCAAACACAATCACACAAAACCATAAAGACTGAACGTCCCAGACAAACGGCAGACGTTTGGGATACTGCTCTGAACATGTGAACAGTTGTTAGGTCTTATTACATATCCCTGAACAAGCTGAACATCTCTTTTTAATTCTGCTGAAAGAAGGATAGAGAAAAGTGAATGTTTTGAGTTTAAAAAAATAAAACGGAATTTGGAAAACCCTGAGGAAGTGAGGGGTGGCCATCTAGCAGAGAGGAAGCTGTGCCAGATTCTCAAAGACTACTCTATGACTCATGGGTCAAGGCTCTCGTGCCTGTAAACAGGATTCTTCTCATAATTTAAGCACTGAATCACATGCTGCTTTTTCTGGTGTTTAATCTCCATCACTTTGATTCAAGTAGTACTAATCTCCCAGGGAGTGCGGGAGAAATGGTAAATCAGTGGTGTAAGGAGAGGGGGAGTGTATGGGAACCAAGTTTGGCATGTTCAAGATACGGACAACCATTGTCTGGATATCCCATGGGTGGAGATGAAGCTGGGGTCAGACTGATGATTGTCATCATGATGACTCCACAATATAATCTGGTCTTCCAGTACAAACTCCCGCAGTGCTGGGATGTGTTGTGAAAGCTGTTATTTGTTAAGTTCATGGTTAGTATGTCTGCTCTCAATCAATTCACAAGATGACCGAAGAGCTGGCCTGGATACACTATTCTCCTCTTGACCCAGTAACTTTTTTTCTCTCTACCAGTACAAGTTAGGAGTACAGTACATACATTAATGTGCATGATAAAGATATTCTTGTGAATTTACGAGCGCATTAAGTCTGAGAGCACATTGAACAAAAATGTGGCCACATTTCTCTTTTTTTCTTTATACTCTCTTTCCTTCTGTGAGAACATGACCCCTGAAGAGACTCCCGGTAGGTTAGCCTGTTAACGGGCACATTAGCCACACAGTATATTCCTCTCATTCTGGAAAGAAGTTGTCAATGCTATTCTATTAAAACCATAAAGAGAATAGTGCAGAGGTCAGGCATCCATGAGCTGGCCAGTGCATTTCTTGGAATCTTCTATTATATACCTTCAGTAGACCATAGATTTATAGTCTCACTTTAACAGTTCCTGAAGCCAGACTACAGTTGAAACAGCATGGACTCCAAAAGGATTCCTTCTTTAGCCTCCCAGTGAGCTCCATGCCACACACACTGATAGCAGGTGTGTCTCTCTCATCATACAGCTGCACACCAGAGCAGGAGAGAGAGAGAGAGAGAGAGAGAGAGAGAGAGAGAGAGAGAGAGAGAGAGAGAGAGAGAGAGAGAGAGAGAGAGAGAGAGAGAGAGAGAGAGAGAGAGAGAGAGAGAGAGAGAGAGAGAGAGAGAGAGAGAGAGAGAGAGAGAGAGAGAGAGATTTTATGATTGGCAGAATCTCAAGAAAGTGTTGTTAAAAAAATGTAAAAGCTGCTTGAAAAAAAGGACACAAGAGAAAATAGCCCGTTAAAGAAAAATCTGTGTAAACAGCATTATGGTGAGAAAGTTCAAACTTTAGTGGAGCAAAGTGTTCTAATCTTTTCTCTCCTGAGGGCGTTTTTGGAAGCCTCTCATCAGTCTGGGCAGGACTCCGCTATCCCTCTATGCCTCCCTCCTTTCTCCTTTCTCCGTTTTCCTTCTGTCATATTTCACTGCAGCAGAGCGTAACTAGAGCTGTGCGATGACTACAGGTTGGGAAGTGAGTGAGAGAAAGGGAGACTGAGATCAAGCAAGGGAAAGGAGAGACTGACACACCTCACAGATTGGAGTTTGGATTCCCTGTGCAGCCCCCAAAGGTGAGGTGAAGGGAGACTACCCTACCAGTTTGTGAGCAATCCGTCTGCACCAGTGTGCATTTTCTGTGTGCATGCCTCTTTGTTGGTCTATAAGTAAACATGTCTCTTTAGGTTGGAGTGTGGTCATAATTATGATTGCATTAGAGCATTGAGCAAGCAGCTGCATGTATTGGATCTGTTTGAGCTAAGATTTTTTTTTTAAATATACTTCAATGAAGGCTGTTATTTGGTGTTTAAACAATCTCCATGCAGAGGGATCAGACAGGTTTGCTTTCCCAAGATCACAGTTTGGTGTGTATACGAATCGCCATGTGAAGAAGAGCAAAAGACACATTGTGAAAGTCACTGCACGCTGGGGCACATGGATGTATCTGCACAAGTGTTTGTTTCTCTTTGATTTAGCTTTGATTTCGGTTTCTTGGAGATCTGTGCACAACAACAAATTGTTCAGCGGTGTCAGCTGTGGACACCTAGGGAAGGACAAAAAGACAGACAGACAGACAGACAGACAGACAGACAGACAGACCCAGAGCCAAGAGATCATCTGGCCACAATATGGGCTGCCTGCACATTTTGCTGTCACATTTAAAATTGCTGAATTCCTTTTGCAAAAGATGTTTTATTCGCAACCAACATCAGATGTTGTGACAGAGATGAGAAGCAGACAACAGATGCAAGAGCATGTGCACAATATGCATGCATGCACTTTGCTTGCACATCCTCCCATAGCATGTCCACGCCTTACTCGTTCACCCTCCGATTGATTTACCTGTGCATTGTGGTTGTCTTACTTTGCTTCCAGCCCACTGATGACAGCTCAGAGCTGGGAGCTCCCAGGGTGTGGCTGAGGTACCTAAGGGTGGGGCTCAGGTAGAGCAGATAGGGAGATCACCGTGGAATGTGTGAGATTCCTTCACAGCGCTGCCTCTGAAGTGAATATACCCAGCACACCAACCTCCATGCCTCCACCCGACCTCTGTTTCCTCGCCTCCCACCAGGCACTTCCCCTCCCCCCCTCCCTAAACCCACTTTATGCTCTCTGCCCATCGACTGGAACCTGCTCAGTCATGCCAGTCTGCCTCCTTGTGCCAGTCAAACTACCCCACACATTAAAAGGTGGAACATTGTCCTCAGAGCTGCCAGGTGTGGATTCCTCTTTGGGTGTGATGCTCTATTTTGAGTCTGAGTAAAGGAGACAACAATATATGGGTCTTGTTTTCTGATTTTGAATCAGTTATCAACTAACAATTCAAATGCAACAGCTGTCATACTGATAATGTGTTCTTGTGATGTGTGTATTTTACATACTGTCTGTCAGTGCTTGAGATAATGAGCTTCAGTAATATGTTCCACTCCCGAGGGAAATAGGAAATGTCGGTGTGTGTGTGCGTGCTCGAGCCTATACATATTATTATCACTTTATCAGAGGACTTCACAACATGGATCCATAGTATGTCTTTTCTTTCTTTTCATATTGCAAAGCTAGTCTCAAGTATCCATTTGAAAAACCTATCCTGCGCTTTTATACCGTGTGCAATGTCAGCACCATTCAGACTCCATGGGAATGTGGCAGCACAATTACAACATCATGGAACAGAATGATAACGAATTGCTAGATTTGTCCATCAGTCAAACAATCGTAATCTCATGATAGTCAAGGGAGTAGCCAGATATTCCCTTGCAACCTTTATAGGTGAACTGATTGATTTATGAGATTGAAGGCGGGATTGAGGTCAGCAATCCAGGTGTACGATATTGCGAGCCAAAAGTACCAGATGCAGATTCCACGGCGAACAATATCACAGACGTGGTATGTTTGACATAAACTTAGTTTGCACTGGTAACTAAGAGAAACAGAAAGCTAAAGCTGTCATTGCCAAGGGAGCAAATCCTGGCTGGAGTGAGCTCACTGGAAAATAAAGAGGGAGATAGCAAGGAAGTGAAAGAGAGTCCCTGTCCAGCTGTTGGCTTGGTACATAGAGCTCTTCCAATGGCCCAGGAAATGCTGCTGGGATGAAAACCATATCAGCACAGCAGCCTTTTACCTTATATTGCCTCCCCCCTTCTAGCTCCCGCCTATCCCATACTCCCTTTCCCCTGCCTTATGGCCTCTATGGGTCTAGTCCAGTAATGGCATGTTTTTCATTAGTCAGTTACAAATCCTGATGCTTTCCACTGTTTGTGTACTCCTCCCCCCTATTTTTTCTTCTTTTTACTTTCTCACTTCTCCTTTCACCTTATTTATATTATTTATTTCTCTCTCTGAATGTCACTGAGTATCAAAGCTCAACCCATCACTGTATGTTATGAACTCAGTGTTCTTTCCATATTCTAGCCGTCACTGAAAAAACATTTATGTCAAACTGCCAATTTCAATATGATGGGTTTTTAATTTAAAAAGCAAGTCGATTCCAGATAGGTTGTAGCACATACCGGCCTCTTGAATTTGTATGTGCATATAGAGATGTGAACCCAATGCACAGAGCGAGATACACGGTGCATTCTCACATGGAGGAAAAGCCAACATGCAAGTCCTCACTTGCTGCCCTGCATTTATCAATGTATGCAACAATACTACAATAGGATACCTCAATATGCCTTCAGGGATTACATTTGTCAAACATTGACTAATACCTCAGCTAAAAATGTAGTGACACATTGAGGGTGTTCCCAAATATTGTCGGATTTTATCTGTGTTGTCAAAGTGCAGGAATCAGGCCATGTCGATGGGTTCACTCAAATAAGACAAAGCAAAACATTTTCCCCATGGCATGGACATGATCATGCAGGTAGGCGCTCGGTCATTACAATGTTAATTAATTAATACACAGTTGTAAAGTACAGTGAAATATCCAAAGACAAATACAGTGTAATGCCAGGTCACTTCATTCGTCACTGCTATCAGGTCCGATTTAACACCCTGTGTGGCTGTATGAAACATTGACCTTTAATAACAGCCGGAGTGTGTCTTTTGAAGCAAACAAACATCACAGCCAGGGAGTCTTTGAAGCAGCTGAAGGGTGTTCAGCTTGTCGGGTGTACCGTAAAGCACAGGGCACAACGCACTGCAGATTGTGTGTGCACGCTCTTGCTAATGTGTTGGATGTTTGCACTTGTTTTCCTCACTGGCGGACATCAGAGCATGAGGTTGTGGTTGACCAAATAGTACCTAATAGGAAATCAGGAACAAATGGGATTAGAACCCAAGTGCCAAGCATTTCCACTCTGATAAGTGTTTCCTCTGCTTTGCTGAAGCAAAAGATCTGAGCCAATGTACTTTGCTCATGCTGCCCACATTAATTCAACAACTCAGCAATTTATATTAACAGATACTACTCTCATATTTATTAGGTGTTAATGCCAACTTCAGCTTCTATCAGTTGGCCTTTCATTGTGGATGGGCTGGACTTAGGTAATGTACATGAGGAATGATTTTCCTACCTGGCTTAGGTTTCTTTCCATTTCCTTGCATGAGCTCTTCCTTAGCATGTCATAAACCTCCCCAGTAATCTCTGTTTAGATTAGTTCATGTATCTTTGCTTTGGTTTACAGTATAGATCCCTGATGCGATTGAGGAAGGGATACCCAGTGTCATTCTCTCCTTTTACATTATCGCTACCTCGCATAGCGATTAATGATTTACAACTGTTGAGTAACAGGTCAGTTACAAGGGAAGAAGATTCACCCTGAGAAAAGCGAAAAGCAACAAGCCTTTCAAATGCCAGGACGGCATTTATGTGTTCTGTCCATGTCTTTGTCAGTTGAAACCTCTCTCATGCTCATATTCTGAATATCAGTTCAGAGCCATTGATGTTTTTTTAAAGCTTTTATTTTTCTGATAAAAAAGTATTTTAATTTGTGAGTGATACACAATGTACTGTGAATGTAAATGCATATGGAATGCATCGGCTGTTATGAAAACATTTCAGCGTATGCACGCACCTCAGCCTTTTAGCCTGCAGCACCCAACGATCAGCTGTAACCTTTAGCCCATCTCTGCACTTTCTCTACATCCTTAGAGAACCAGGGGCAGAGGCGTGGAGATAATGATGCCCTGTCAACTGCTGTGACTCTGAGCTCCTAACTTACTGAATGGACTTAAAGTTATGTATTAAGAACAGCCAGGTACAAGCTGGACTTCATTCGCCACTTGATTTAGATACAATACCTTTGAGATCTTAAAGCCTCCCAGTAGGAGTCAACAACGATGGCAAGATGAGATGAGGCCAGAGATATCACACATCAGGAGTAAAGCACACCCACACACTGGTACACAGTCACAGGTATACAATGAATTAATTTACAATTCAGTCAGACAGAAGGTGGGCAAATGCTTATTTTTGGTAAGTTTGGGAGAGAAGTCTTCCAATCAGTGAAGTCACACTGGGAGGTTGCTTATTAAGCAGAGATGCAGCATGAAGGATGAGAGGGAACACATTGACCTTCTGGCCTTTAAACAAACTTTCTCTGAGTTAGCTTCAATGGTGAGAGAGAGAGATAAAAAAAGCATCTACAAACGTAACCATCTTTAATGACTGTTGGTTTCCTTCTATGTGTGGGTGTGTGCATATGTGGACTTGTGGTTGCATGGCTGCATCTATGTGTCTGTTGCGCACACACACACACACACTTTCCCACTCGGAACACCTTGAGGTGACTCCCGGTGGCAGGGGGCCAAGTGTGTCACAACGCACAACACAGCTGTACATTCCCAGACTCTGAGCGTGAGATGAGATGAGCAAGTGGAACCCCAGCATCTGTAGGCGATGGCTGTGTTTTTGTCTGCTTGCATCTGTTTGTTTATCTGCGTGTGCGCACAAACAGGCTCTGAGGGACTTGTGTCAGGCCTAGGTGTGTGGGAAGGAACACTGAGCACTCGCTGCATTTTTATTAGATTATGTGAATGTTCTCCAGTAAACTCCCACATGTCAGCATTTTATAGCTGCATAAATGGCTCTGTGTGCCACATGCCTGTTTTAGCAACAGTAGTATGTCATTTTACACTGAATGGTGTATTTGATTGGCAGGACATTATGTATGGCTCTTTGCTACCGTAGTGGCCGCAGAATATTAATAATTGGACCGTTTTAATACTCAACTATAGGAACACTTAACAATTGCTTGCTGTTGTAAAAATGCAATTTTTTTTTTCAAATTAGTTTCACGGAGAACGAATGACGGGGTGTAACATTTTGTCCTAGGACGTTTTTTACGAGGATGCTTTTGTATGTGTTTATATGTGTGTGTGTGTGTGGGTGTGGGTGTGAAAAAATAGAGGAAGACAGTGTCTGTATTGTCTTAGCTTAGATATTGTTGAGTGTTCATTAAAGTGGGATGGGATTGATAGTGCGGCCGGTGGTGAGAGTTGGCGTGTGGTGGATGAGTCGGGGTGGTAACCTAGTGAGCAGCCCGCAGTAACTGCTAAAACTACAACCGACAACCAGAACGTTCCACTCAACTTCAAAGCAGTGAAGCGTCGGAGAGCGAAGGCTGGCAGATGCTGCAGAGGAAAGGAACAGCAAATAGGGACGAGCAAGCAGCGGTGTGCCGAGAGATCGAAGAGGAGCAGGATGCCACCATCTGTTAGCCACATGCACACCCCACAGCAGTCACATAAATCTCAGCCGAGCTCAGCAATGCAAGGCTGCATTCCGCCCGGCTAAACGTGCACTGGCTAGCTACCCCAACAAAAATGTGCTGCTCATGTGACATACAGATCCAAACCACACATCCAGAATACTGCAATTACAATGAAACGCAAGGAATAGACCAGGATACTGGATGGATCAGGGAGAAGTGTGAGAAAGTGTTCTGGAAACCATTCGTCCACTGGGGAAGGGGGATATTGATGGGCTGCTGTAAATTGAATTATCAACTTGCCAGCTTGTAGAGAATTAAGACGGACTTGGTAGAACCACGTTTTTTGTTCTTTATGTGTTACTGTCACAGCTCCTAAGTCTTGGCTAGAAATCTGTTGGAAAATCACCGCAGCTAGGCGATGGTTGATTTAAAAGTTGTTTATAAAGACAATGTCCGTCTGTTCTTCTGGTGTGGTCCCTTGGCCCTCCACTACACTGGGAACAGTGGATGTGCAAATACACAGGGAGGACACACAGACACAGTTTCAGGTCACCAAGGGTCAAGCAGGGGGATGTGTGCATGAGCTGGGTGTGCATGTGCTGTACAGATAGGCTGCAGGCTTGCGATGTTGATCCTTCCAGCCGGCCCTGTTGGAGATGCTGTGCAGCTTCACATCCCGTGCCTTTACCCCTCGGCTGACTAATGGGATGCACCACACACTCAATTAATAGTTCCCACATCTGTGTAGCCCATGGACGTGTGTATTGTGTGTGTTGTGTCGGTGCGTGAAATTAAAATTAATAAAACAAGTTATTAGCGCCTCACTACTGATATTTCATCCACAAAACAGCGATGAAGTGCATATTTTTTTAGATGCTTCCCGAGAAGGTGACATAGCGTTACATTTATTATCTTAGCAGTTGGTTATTCTAAGGTAGTAAATTGCACTTCCAATAAGTAGTGCAATCGCCAGTAGTAGTGCTCGAAAAAATGGACGTAGTCCTATGTCTGCATTTCCTCTTTTTTTTAGGCTTCAATAGTCTGCTTTGCAGCAGAGTAATAGTGACACAGCTCGTCAATTCTCTGATTCTCTTGTAGTTGTGATTGTGTCCTTGAACTTCAGCTGCCCATGGTTTAAAGAAATAAATTGACATCCCCTCTTCCATGGAAATAACAAGTTTTAGTGTTTCCAAATAAGCGGTATTCCACCCTATTCTGCACTTTGTCAATGTAAGGAATGTCCTTGTTATGTCTCGGAGGAATCCTCATACTACACGTTACAGAGTACAACATTTTCAACTGTGATGAAAAGAAACATTTTATTTTGTGAATGATCTTACTTTTGTCAGACCTTTTGTACAAACGTTTAAAGTGTCTGAGACTGTATCAAAACAAGTGCACACATTTTTATGTTATTTTACTTTAGTAACGGTTTTTATTCCTCTTGTGTATTTTGATCTTGAACATTGTCTATCTTTGTTGTTTGCTACTACTTTAATGGCCCACAGACAGTCGGCCATCAAAAGAAAATGTTGTTGTATAATAACAATGACAATAAAAACTTTATCTTTATCTTGTAGAATGTGAAAGAAACTTGGACATAAAAGTAAACAAAATAAGTTTCCATCTTTGAAGATACAGACCCATACTTTTGGTTTGTTTCAGTCTGGTTTTCATGAAACTTTAGATTGATTGAAATCATTGCTGGTGAAGAACTAATATAATAATATAGCAGCCACAGATGAGTCATCATTAATTTCACGTTCTCTTCCAAACCCACTGTTTAATTGTAGCGTTCAAGCACTGCGGGTGAACTGTGCCATTGAAGGCCCAGCCAAAGAGAAAGCCAATGACATCACAGTCTTGCAGTGCTGCAGATGGATGACGAAGAATGCTCCAAAAACAACATCAGAAACGTTGCCGCAGAATCCGTAGTTCAACCGTCCCGCTCGTCGAGCAGCGATGATCAGCGGGATTACGGGCTGGCATCCAGCCAGACTTGTTGCTCACAACGCAACAGCACTGTGGAACTCTACGGTTACTTTAGGATAAGGAAAGCATGAAATAATCACAGCCTTGAGGTGTGCCATTGCTGTACGTCCATCGTCAGTCCTTCATCAGTCCTTCATCAGCATACTTTTGCTATGAGGCCACGAGAACCACAGCCAAAGTGGCTACATGCCTTATCCTCTGTATATGAAGTAAATGAAGGAACGTCCTTTGGAACAGAACTGAGGAAGCGGGGGAACACTCACAGTGGCTATGGATCGGAGGTGTTCTTCCAGAAACTATTGGGAGACAGCCGATACATTTACTATTTTCCAAATATATTAACAAAATGGACAACTGATGAAAGCCTGGGCCTGTAAGGTTGCAGTTGGTCCAACTGGCTTTTATACAACAACAAAGCCAGCCAGCTGCAGAGTTTGCCAATTATTCTGTGGTTTTAGCTTCTTTCTGCCTTTTAAATATGGCTCACTGTTATCACCTATCTCATATAGTGAGACTAGCTCTTTCTCTCAGACTAGTAGTGATTTATAGTGCTGGGTATCATCGGGATGGGCTGATTATACTGCAGTCAGTCACATGCTCAGTCGGCAGCTGCAGGATAGGGACAGCTGTGACTTCCTGAATCACAACTACTGAACATATTGCCAAGCCAGACTCATCACAGCTGGAGCAACCTCAGTCAGATATGGTATCAAGTAGTTTACATTAAGTCCCAGAAACCCAGATACAGTGTATGATCAAGAGTGCTATCTTGGACATGGTTGAGCAAGAAAAGTGCTCAGGATTGAGCATTTATAAATTCAGGGGTTTATTTAACTCAATCAACATTGCTTGGGGACATAAAAATGAAGGAAGGATGAACAGAATGTGTAAATGTATTCACTCTGTGCTTAACACAAAACTAATCACTAGAAGAGCAAAGGCGAGAGCAAAGCCCACATCTCTCTCGGCCATGTCAAATAGGATGTTCAGTGAAATTACATTAGAATGTATGCATTGTGGGAGATGATTAAAACAAACTTAATGAAAGAGGCAATAGTGTCATAAACCACTTCTAGCTGTCCTCTGTGTCTGCCTCGCAAGGCGTAAAACTTGTCCATATTCCCTCTCTTTATGTCTGTTTTTTTCTCTTTTACTTCCTTTCATCCTCAGCCAGACGTTTTTGGACATGTAAGATGTAAAAATAAAATAAAATGCACGACAGAGAAGAAAGAAAGGACAGTTCTAAAGGAATATGGCTTGTATTAATCTGGAAATATTGCTTTACCTCATCTGAACTAAATTACTAGTCTGAACTTGCTGTCCTCAGAGAGCAGGCATAGCGCCACCGGCAGCCCAGATGGGCGAGGAGTGATCGGCAGATCTGTCGCCGAGACCACGGTGAGCGCATGAACCTCTGTTCTGCTCTGCAACTGTCCCTTTTACACCGAGGATCAAACATGTCTTTCTTGTTTCGATGGACTGCTTTTATATTCAGGAGCAGCGCCTCTAGAGGAGAACCCTGGCATCTCGGTCCTGTTTGCTGCCGTCATTGTGGCTTAGTGCATGTGTATTGTTAAGAGGTCCCAACAAAACTTTATGACAGCAATTAAACAATGCTATGGATGACTTATAGACACAGCTGTAGTAGTGCATGGTTGTTGTGGAGGATCTGAAATCTATAGTTAGGAGAGTGGAGCTTGCTAATGGTGCGGCTAACGCTTGCCAAGGCTTGTGGTTTCCACTAGTAAGGAGCAGAGCAGGCACTAGTGACTGCCACTTCTCTCACTGCTACGTCCAGGAATGTACGGGTGTGATTGCACGTGCTACGAGTAAACACTGTCCCATCTGCTCTTTCTCTCACTCATAACTGACCACAAGTGACACACAAAAATGTCCCCATGCTATACAGTAAGATAGTCAGGAGCTTCAGGGAAGAAAAGAGACAAATATATAGTCTATAATGGCAATTGTAATAAATCAAGCCATACTTAAGCTGTGGTAGCTCGTAAATCCACCTGTCAGAGATGAGGTTAAAAAGTGCTCAAACTATGTGCTTGCATCAGATGAAAGGCTTCGTTGCATCACTCTTACTGTCCTCGGATGTCTAACAGTGCTTGACTTCAGAGGGACGGACCGGCTTTCTGTTGTTGTGACATGCAGTCAGGAGGAAGTGGTCAGTGGAGGTGTGTTTTGGTTCTTACACCCACTGCAGTACCTTCCTTTAAAAGAAATTACAAGACAAAGGAAAACTGTGATTTATTTCCAACACTGATCTTTCTTGAAAGTAATCATAAATTAACTTGCAGAAGGTCTCTGAAACGAGCAGGAAGGTAATAGCAGCACTGTACTTACATAGAGAGTTATGGGCAAGCAGGTACAAAAAACAGTTGAACTGATGGTGAAGAAAATCAATCAATGCATCAATCAAGAAGGTCAGTATTATAAAATAATGTATAGGTAATGTTATTCACAAAGATTATGGTCGGAAGCATTTGTTTTAGTGTTTGTGTTCAATAAATAAAAATGATCCTGAAATGTAAAAGGGCAGGACAAAGGCTCAGAAAAAGGATTAGAAGAAAATATGTAATGCATTAAACAACCCCTCATCTCAGTCCTATTACATCGAGTATCTGCTCATACAAAGTCTGATCTGATATTCACATGTTCCTATGTAGTACAGCTGCATAGTACACACATACTAACAAGCAATAAATAAATAAATACATATATATATATATATATATAAAGTGAACAGTTCTGCATTATGACAAGATAATCTGCATGACATATACTATTTTTTTGTAAGGCCCATATGTTGCATAATATCTATAGAGTGACATCATGATCAACACATTGAAATTCAACCCACTTTTCCCTAAGAGCAACCCAGATATTTAAACTTTATTTCAGATTCCGGTTCCAGAAAAGACTCTGAGGTAGTGATGCAACTAAAATAGAGTTGTTGTTTTAATCGCCAGAATGTTAATTTCTTCATCAAATAAATTTAACAATATAATATATATATTTGTGTAACTTAAACTTGATGCCACATTATCATCAAGTAACATCGTTTTTTAACGTTGAACCCATCAACCTACACAGGCACAATCATATTTCCCAGTATTGTTGCACATCGGCTCTTAAGAAACACATTTGCTACCAGATCGGCCAACGTCAGAATCGTCTGGTTCCCGATGAATACTACTGCATCAATTGATGTGTTGCACTAAAACTGAAATGTATAAAAGTAGACATACCCCTCATTCACAGCAGAGGCTGATTCTGGTCAGTGTCTCCAGTGTTTGTACAGTTACCTGGCTTGCATATAGCCGACCTCTGACCCTAGGAAACACATCCCCGTGGGAGAAGGAAATGCGCCTGTGAGAGGCCCACTCGTGGGCGGTGGAGTGGTTTTATACACAGACTGGCATTATCTGCATCTCCTGCTCCACTCAAAGGACAGCGCCACTAAATATACCCTGTGTGGCCTTCGCAGGCTCTTCTGGGCTATGGAGATGCAGCCGCTGCTCGGGCTGAAGGCCAATGACATGGCTGCCGACCTCCACGGAAAAGTATTTTTAAGGTCAATTACAGGGTACAGTGCCTTTAGATGGCCGACTGGTGCTGAGGAGGCCTCATATTAAAGGTTTATGTGGAGAAGGACCGGAGAAGTTTGCCTTAGCTCACCCCTGCTCCCATTGTTACCACACACCCACTCGGACAGTGCTCTCTGAAGGATTCACGGGGTGATGCGGGCAGCGTGTGTTTGTGCTGGAGCTTATGTGATCTTTTCTTTTTACTTTAAATGCTAGATATGTTTTCCTTCAACCTTAACATTGCAGGAAGAGTACAGTACTTATAATTAAAGGAGGGGTAAGATTTATTATAGTCTGTCTTAAAACAGCATTCAAAGGCATGCATGTTGATTGAACACATAAAGGAGTGGGAAAAAGTCATGGGTCACTGTAATTACTCAACATGTCTAGGCTACGTATGATAATATGATTCAAATGGCAAATATTGAGCTCTCCTTCTGAAATTCATCTATACCTAATATGAGTCTGATTTATTTAACTATATATTTTCTCCAAAGTTAGTCTTTTTTAGTAGAACATTCAAAGTATTGTAGTGGACAGCATTAAATCAACGTTTAGCAATACATAGGTTGTGAATATGGAAGATACCCACTTGATTTGATTCAGAGTTCTGAAGTCTCATATTAGCTTAGATAGAAATTGCAATATTATGGATTTTAATACCAATAGTATTGATTGTGGTTGTTTTTCTGGTGGTACTTACAAACCACTTTGCAGTCATGCTTCATGGCGACATAGCATTTAGGGTTTTGAACCATACAGCCTCAGATATACAAATAAGTCAGTGTGTTTGTCCTCCACCGAATGACAAACACACTGAGGACTAATCCTCCATTCCTATATATGCGCTCACACACTCACACAAGCCCCGTTCTCTCTGCCTAGGCCACACACAGAACCACAGTAGACCAGCGCTCAATATAAATGAGCATCCAGCGAGATGATTTTGGTCTGTTTCATGGTTCATTCCAACACGAGTCCAGCCAGCCATAAATACAGGCCTGTCAAAATGTGTTTGACCCCACAGAGAGGGGTGTGGTGGAAGGTACAGTAGACACCATTCACCTCTATGTGTGTTTGTAGGGGAAGAGGGAAGGTTGGAGTTGGTGGCTTTGGTCTCCATGAAGAGTGAAGTATTGATGGGACAAAAGTGAAGGGAAGGATTGAAAGGCCTATTTGTGCAGATATGGGCCGGGAATCTCTGTGTTTGGTTTGCTCCGGCTCTCCTACAGTTCAATAACAGCTCTATCCAACCCAGATACTTCAATAAAGACAACATAAAGCCACCGGAATATGAAACCCAAAGAGGAAGCATCAATGTTTGTCTTAGTATTTAACCTCATCACCTTATCACTGTGCTCCAGACATAAATGACATTTTGAGTCAGTAACCCTTCAATTAGCTAGATCTGAGCCTGAGACACCAGTCTAGCAAAGCGCAGCATAGTGATTATGATATTCTCTCTGTGTGAACATGATTAGCAAATGGGTTGGGTTTTTAAAGTGCCCTCGAATAAAAACCTACAATTGCAAAAATGATAGAAGCATAAAAGGAAGCTCCTATTCTTCAATACACCTTAAGATTGTGTGTGATGAGCAACTCTTTATTGCCCCCCAAGGCCAGGTACACCCTGGACAGACTGTCACACCGCTGACACACACGACAGACCCCATTCTCACTCACATTCTCACTCCGGTCAGTTAGCCGAAGCCGCCGGTCTTTGGAATGTGGGCGGAAGCTGCAGCAGCTTGAGAAAGCCACGCTGACGCAGGGAGGACATGCGACCGCCACACCGAGAGGAGACAAGCCCCTCTTGCTGTGAGGCGACAGTGATAACCCCCACAGCAGCGTGGAGCCTCAGACAGCACCGAGCAAGGTAACGGGGTGGAGCGGGGCGTGCCGTTTCCGTTTGCCTCCCATCACACACCTGTAATTGCTGTCATTATAAAATGCTGTCTTCTCAGTGATCGTATGGCATAGTGTTGGAGAGCCTGGTGTATGACAGTGTACAGCATAGTTTTGCGGGCTGCCATTTTATTCTTTGGGGGTCAAGTGAATAAAGGAATTGCAGTTGCTATTGTGGGTAACTTGGCTATTTAAAAATGACAAGTTGTGCAGGACGTCCTTGGCCTGTTTTAACTCCCGCCTCCTTGTGTCGGCTCAGCTCACTCAGAACCATGACCGACTACAAAAAAAAGTAGCAGGCACTAGCCATAACCTTTTTGAATGGAAATCCAAAAAAGAGCGAGTTGAGTTGACTCGAGATGTGCCGTCCCGTGCAGCAGAAGTCTGGCATTAATTACAACGAACTGCCAACTCAGTTCTGAAAGCCACCAGAATGTCTGGCATTGTGTTACCTTCAAAATGATCTGAATGAGTTCCAAGCCTAATGTTTCACAGATTTTAAAATTAGTTATGGCATTAGTATCAAATGTATGCATCCGAAACGTAACCAAAACCATATTGATGTTTTACCCCGAACTATACATCAACCACCATTTATTTGTCATAACCTCAATCTGTAAGTACGCTCGCCAAAGCCATGTACAGATATTTTAGAAAGCGAGACATTTTTAAGTGACTTCAGAATAATTCAATGAAGATGTTCTTTTCTGGCAATATTGTTGCTTTAAAGCTATTTTACAGTTTGGGAATAAATGATTGACCCTCCAAGAACCAAGACTTCAACTCTTACTCTTTCACCTCTAACCCCCCAAATCTCACGTTAACCCCTCCCAGCCCAAACCCCCACACCTTGTTTTCCTGGGAACATCATCACTCCTGGTCCACATGGCTGGGCGAGTACACATCGCCAGGCTGCTAAGTCTACACTGGCTGGGGAGCACCGTGTTTGCCCTGGGGGAGAACATGCGTTCGAGGCCGCTGGGCTTTCTGGATCAGAAATGGCACACCAGGGTGTGATGGGCTTTGCTCGGCTGGAAATGGCCATTGTAGGTGTGACATTCCCAGAGCTGAGGCTGGCCACTCAGCCCGGCTGCTCCGGAGCCCAAAAGCTGCACAGACAGACCGAGGGAGGGAGGGAGTGGATGTGTTAGACCTTTTGGTAAGCCACCATCCCCTGTGTCTGAATTGAAACCCACAGTCTCATTCTCCTTGTCTCAGTGGACGAACAGACACTATACTCATAGAACTAGTTTGTAAAATACTGTGCTGTATATTCCTGCTGCAGAGTCCTAATATTATTGTTTCTATTGGACATTTCAGGTGTGTAGCAGTCAGTGAGTCATGGAATATAGTACACCCTCAGTTTCCCTAATTAGGAGTTACGGGAGTGTTGGTGTAGTTAGTGATGGGGAGGCATTTCATGTTGGCTCTATGGTGCCAGATACATGACCTGAGACGACCTTTGTACTGAACATCCTCACTGTAACTGCGGCAACTCAGTTTGCAACTATCCTTTTACGTCTCGGAAGGAAAACGGTGCTATGACTGTACATGAAGCCACATGCATGTGAAACTGTAGTATTTATTGATACAAATTACAGACCTGAGGCGTGATCATTTCTTTAGCATCAAAGTTGTTAAGTCTTGTTCAAGAAGTAGACCAAACAGCAATGGAAGTGAGTCAGAGTGCACACACTGTCTTGGTGCACAAGGTGGCACACAGTCAGGGTGCAACACCTCACTCCACTGGCATCTTGGCACAGCAACATTTATTCAAATCCTAAATTGCTTCCGAAATGTTGTCTCCCTGTAGTTTTTCCGAGGAAAAGACAAGCTGCTGTTTAGATTTATGGAAAGTAAATGTCAGAAAGCTTTTTTCTCAATGGTTTATTTAGCTCGAGGTAAATATATTTATGAATAACTATACAGTGGGGAAAGAAATGGCTACCTCTATGTTGCCTCCAAAAGGTCACAGTTTAATGAGTTGTTCTACCCAGGTGTGAATCCCTGAGGGGAGGTCAGCATACTCTCAGGTCATTAAAACACAATATATGTTTAGCATTGGTGTTCTATATGACTTTATCTGACCGACATGCAGAGAGAGGGAGAGAGGGAGGGAGAGAGAGAGTGAGAGAGAGAGAGAGAGAGAGAGAGAGATGCCTTTCAGACTGTTGCAGAGTGAGGACATACGTTGAAAGATAAAGTCTAAAGCTGTATTTTTTTTATGCGGCTCTGCATGAACTCAAAATTCTTGTTTAGACTAGTTTACCAAGTCACCGGTATCCTGATGTGCACAAGCCCTAGGGTTGGGCTTAGACACTCTCCATATTCATCCTGGAAATATTGAGGAGTTGAGCTCAGGCTTCCTCACTTTTAATAAATCTCACAAAGGTTGTCTGTGTTAAGAACACAAAAGGATCCCTCTTTTTCCATCTGCCCTGACTGTGTTTTCAATTCAGGTCATTAGGAGTGAAACCTAAAATTGACAATCAATGATTGAATCCTGAAGTCTTAAATGACTCAGATATGCAAAGGCACATGTTCTCACTACATAAACGTATCGGTTCTATTGTCTGTTGTTATTGTTCCATTTATTCGATTTAGTTCACTTGTCTGTTTAACCACAAACTACTCTTGAAGTTATTGACGTTAAGACATTTCTTATATTGTACTTCCTTATCCAGCTTAGTGTGGCCAAATGATGCCTGACAGTCCGACCTTTTCCTGTGGCTTTTAAAATCCAATAACAGAGGCGGTGTGCTTTTGTTCCAGTGAGATGATGCTATTGTTCTCCCAACCTGCTATGTATAAAAGCTGTTTTAAACACAATGATGTTTAGAAATTGCTCCATGTATCCCCTTGCTTTGATATTGAATGTTCTCCTTTTAGTATGTGGGCAGCCAGGAAGAAATGTGGTGATTTCCGGTGTGATACAGTCCTCCTTTTTCAAGCCTAAAGACTTTTCATTGAATTCTGTTATTTGCAACAAGCAGATTTCTGCACCAATCAGCACATGGCATGCTCACTACACATGCAGTCTGTATTGGTTTGGCTCTTTGGAATGAATTTAGTTTACATAACAAGATTCAACAGAGAAGGTGCGTTTGGCTGCACCGGATTTAATGAATGATTGAAATAAACGTGGGAGGAATTGCTCTCCCACAGAAACTATGGGCATAGTGGGAGTCGTGTTAGCGTGAAACTGTTCCTCATCCGAGTCTGGCCATGGCCTGTATGCAAATTACAGCTCAACTCAACCCCTAGTGGCTGGATGGAAGAGTGTGTCCTTTCAGCACATTCCACTTCAGTCCTAAATCCCAGTTTTAGATACTGTGACACAATCATATCTTTTGCTGCTAAATGTGTCAGACAGCCTATAATTATTGGTCTAATTTCCCTTATTATATGGACACTTAGTGCTATTTTTATCTATTTACTATTGTTATGGTAATTCCAACACTTGATTACATAGTAGACAGTAAACAAACAAAACCTTTCTGATGTTGGATTAGTTTTTTTCCGTGACTAAACCCCCAGATTTAGAGACATAAAAGACTGCAGAGTGGCTCTGGTTTTGAAGGATTAGTGTTTCTTAACAATAAAGAGCACTGAAACCAGTTTGTCTCCTCTCTCTCTTCAGTCCCTCAACCAGCCCACTCTAACAGTGTCAGCCCTCGACCCCACGCCGGGGCTTTCACAGCCCAGAATGAAGGCAGCCCATAACCCTAAGTACTCTTTTGTGGACATTTGGCACTAATATGCCACAGAGAGGGTCTGTAGGTGTTAATGTTAGTGTGGAAGGTCACCAGAGATCTGTGTAATCCCTGCTGACCTCATCATGTGCCTAAAAGTTGTTTCCTTTTTTATTACATCATGTAGACTTTGTGATCATTTCTGAGATCTAACATTTTTTTTCCTTCACTCCTCTACTCTACAGTAGTTTTGCTCCTGTTGAATAATTACAAAATAATGATTGTGGCTTAGACTTGTGTAACTTTACTTAGCCAGGGCAGTCTTTCTCTGTAAAAGAACTTCAAACAGGACACAATATGCATTAGTGGAGGTCCTGGTGGAGGGTGTGTGTGATGCGGTGGTGTCTCTTTTCGTTTTTAACAGGATCAAGGCCTGACTGTCCTTCTGTTAACTACACATTGTTTTAAAGCATTAACCAGTAAATTAGCTCTCAGATTCTTCACTACTTTGAACTTAAATTGTGTTATATTTATAACACAGTTTGACCTCCAATTAACCCAAACCATGAAGTTGTTAATACAAATTTACTGTTCTGTGTCTGTTTTCTTGTTAAATTGATTAAATTACCTTTTGCCAACATAGTTGTCCTAATTCCAAGTTGATATGAAACTTTAAACTTCACTGTTTGTGTAGAGGGTGGTTGTTATTTTCTTTTGCTCGGTTTTTGTGTTAGTGCAGGGGGCAGGGGGCAGCGGACAGGGGGCAGGGGGCAGGGGACAGGGGGCAGGGGACAAGGGACATGGTGCAGGGACAGGGTGCAGGGGACAGGGTGCAGGGGACAGGGGGCAGGGGACTGGGGGCAGGGTGCACGGGGCAGGGGACATGGAGCAGGGGACAGAGGGCAGGGGGCAGGGGACAGGGGGCAGGGGACAAGGGACAAGGGACAGGGAGCAGGGGACAGGGGGCAGGGGGCAGAGCTTGCCTGGGTTGAATGGACCCACCACAGCCAGTGCTTTTATGCCTATTTTCCCCGTCTGATGGGGAGAGAGTTACATTTGGCTTTAGAAGAAAAGTCTGAGAGGACGAGAAGGAAAAGAGTCTGAAGATGCACAAAAACTGTCATCCTTATTTCTGGTGGTGATCATTTGCAGAGAGTTGGTGAAAGTCGAGGTTTATAGACACACAAACACAGAGATAGACAGTGCCCCCACCCTCTAAACTCAACACACATACTTCTTTTTGAGCGTCTTTTGATGTGATCGTTCTGAGAGTAAGTCTTAAATAGAGCTTACAACAACCCCTGTTTAAATATGTCTCTGCTCTTTATACTTTTCTCCCGAAAAAGTCAAATTGATCAACCATCTTGCTTTCTCTCTCTCTCTCTCTTTCACTCTCTGAGTGTGACTCTGTTTTTCTTTCCGTCTGCCTGTCTGTCTACATCCTTCCCTCTGTTTCTCTCTCCTTTTCTCTAAAGTAAATCTCTGCTGCCTCGCACTCTTCACTTGGTCCAACTTTAAAACCTCCTCCCTCTGCTTCTTCGTTTTAACTGTCACCTCACACACACTCTTTCTCCTCCCCTGCTGCGTTGGCAAAACTGCTGAAACAACTCTTAGTGTATCCAATGTACGAGTTAAAAAACAAACAGCAGTTTGTAGATATACATACATCCATATGCTGTTTACCGTCTCCCTGTCTCATCACCTCCTTCCTCATCTCTCGCTCCGTCCCTCTCTGTCTGTGCACTGCACAGCGCTGGCAGGCGGTTTGATGGGAGGTTGTCTTTGGCAGTCTGCTCCCCCTCTCTTGGCAGGGACAGGCCCTGGAGCTACTGGCTGGGAGTGTGGAAGGGAGGCGGGGAGGAAGGTAGTGAAGGTGGAGGGGAGGGAGAGAGGGCTCGGGAGGAGGGAGAATCGAGGGGTGGAGGCGTGGTCTGCAGCTGGTAATGAAGTCTTCTCTTTTCATCCTCAGAAGGCAGAGTGTGAGCGGACGGGCCCGGGGTCTGCGTGGCTCCACTGCAATCTCTGCCTTTAAAGTGTGCCAAGTGCCCCTCCGCTCCGCGCTGGGCTGCCTGCGTGTCAATGTGAGTCTCCAACAGCTGAGTGATACAAAGAGACCAAGTCAGAAAGAGAGCGCTGCAGTCATGAGGCTTTCCTTTGTATCGGCTCCGCAGCATTACTGTTGAGGTAAGACTTCAGTCTGACTCCTTCTTGTGTGCTGCTCCAGCCTATCTCTCTCACTGCTCTCCTTTCCTGTCTGTCTGTTGATTGTTGTGGTGGAGGGTAGGGGTGGGCGGGGGACTGTGTGTGTGTGTGTGTGTGTGTCTGTGTGGGGGGGTCGGTGGGTGTGTGTGTGTGTGGGGGGGGGGTGATGGGGGCTGTCCGCTTTAGATCCCACCCACTTTGAATGTGCATGTGTGTGCGCTTACTGTATTTGTGTGTCTGTGTCTTTTCACATTTCCTACATTGTTTATGTATGAACACACGCTGAGTCAGCGTTCAGTGAAAGGTTTACGTTTAATGTTGACAAATGGCTCCTGCTACTCAGGCAAGGAAGAGGGTCGGAATGTGGCTGAGACTTTCTGTAAAATGAATGATGGGAAATCAGTAACGGGATGGGAACTTTACGAAGAGAGTTGACTGGGAATGAAAATTCTGATCATTCTGTTTCTCAGAATTGCTTTTGTTGTAGGTATATATAATTTTACACTGACTTTTTTTGTTAGTCTGGGCTCAGGCTTGTGTAATATACAGTGATGCTACCCTCTAATTTGAAATGAGCTGGTAAATGTTGTACAGTGTGTGTTGCATCTCAGTGTGTGTGTGGGTATGTGTGGGAATATATATTTGCATTTGATTGCAGTTTAAGGCAGATGGATGTGGCAGTCTATTGGGACTCGTCTCTGTAAATAATAAAGGACAGGAGACAGTCTGTACTCATCTGCAGCCCAGTGACACCAGGCTTTGAAGTCATTTCAGTGCATCTGTCCTTCTCCCGCTGGGCAATTCAAATCCGGCCTGCAACTCAGACACTTTCATCCACATTCCCATGGAAATCCATCCACATGTATTATTACACCTCCTTCCTGTTCCCATTCACCCTATGAGTTTTTGCACCCTTGGTGAGGCCTTCACCTCCTATCAACACCACCCGTACTCTCAAAGACTCTTCTTACGGTTTTATTCTTCCTCCCCACTCGTCAGACATGGTTCTTGGAAATGGGTCTTTCCGATACCTCTACCGAAAGAAAAAAAACCTAAGCGACTTTCCATGAGAATTATGGTTTCCCAAATGAATAGTGTACAGGAACTTGGCTTAATTGAAAAAACACAAGCATGGTTTGCCATGATGGAGACGGTCCATCGTGTCACTGTTGAACTGTGCGAATGTTTCCAGAGCTGGCAAGAGGGAGAGACAGAGAGGAAAATACTAAAAGAGCATGCGATAAAGGACAGACAGAAGACTGAGGCGGAAAATCAGTGTGGAAAATCAAAAGGATTGATCGAAAACATTGTGTGTACTATACAATACCATTTTCTCTGAAGGAGATTTTGAAGAAATAGAAGGCAGTGCTGTGTGATTGGATTTAAAGTTTGGCCTCCTCTGGTGTGTCAGTCAGGACAGTGTCTATAAAAAGGGATTTTAGTGGGGTAGAATGGCCGAAGGAGGCCATCATTGGACTGTTTGCTGGTCATTAAGTCCAAAAGGGCAACAATAGTACCCACATTAAAACCTGCTGGATTGCAGTCCAGCTAACAGCAGCATCTCTCTCATGATTGTTCTAACTTTCAACCCGACAGTGTCTGTACTGCAATCAGACCACCTGTGTTTCTGCACTTTGAACAGTACTTGACATAACCCATCAATATCTTCCTCGTTATCTTTTATTGTCTCTGCTGCCCCTGTGGTGTTTTGGTGGCAATCCCATATGGTGGTGATTGAGACCCTGTCATTGGTTCCGATGGCACATTTGTCAGACACATGTTTGCCAGCAGCTGCTGTTGCTACGGCTGCAGAGGAAAGCGTCTCTTGTTGACTTCCTCACTGGGTGGCTCATTTGTTTGTCAGCGCACCGTGACCCCTGACCCCGCTATCACCCCCTGCCTCTCACACTGCCGCCTGTTAACGTGACTGTCGACTCCCTCACAGCCCTCTCGCCCCCCACTCTTGTACCACATTCATTCATGCTCGACTTGAAACACGGAAAGATCAACACTTGCAACACTAGTCTTAGTTAAAGTAAGTCTTCTGAGGAAACGGTGTTGACTGAACAGAAAGTAACACTCCAAGGAGACATTTGTTTCTGTTCTTGTTATGATTAATACACATTAGCATGTTCATCTTTCCTGACTAAAGACTGATAATCATTACCCACAAACCATATACTGCCCACTGAGTATTACATGTAGTTTAGTGTCCAGGGGCATGATGATGGCTTTAAGGGTGGTTTATTATAAGCTTAGCAGGTTCAGTCAGGTCTGGTCACTGAGGTTACATAAGACCAGGGAGATTACTCATCCCTTGATTCTAAAGTGGAGTGGAAGAAACACAACTTCTGGCTTCTGTCTCCCTGCTGACCTCAGAAGAGAGATGCTCCCATCAGTGGTTGAATCTGCCCTTTATCACCAGTGTTATGCTGTTAAATAACTGGTTGAGATGTATTTTAAGGAGACAATGAGTATATGAAAGTCCATATTAGTGGTTAAATGTAATGGTATTTGGGGGTTCTGTTGCAATGCACTTGAACTCATTTATCTGGTCATATAGATTTAGACACATGTAGAAAAGTCAAATTTAATACACAACTGAGGGTCAGTCTCAGAGCAGGGCCAAACAGAGACAGACACAAATACCTGCACACACAGCATTTGTCTCGTAATCATAATGTGTGCATTGCACATGGATATAGTCGAGGAAAAGAAATCCAGTCAACATTTTCTCAGCAGGGATTTGTAGATATAAACCTGAAGTTGTTTTTGATGCTTATTGGCAGAATGAATTATCAAAGGAGAATGTGTGATTACAGTAAACTGCGAAAACCTTGCCGTATTATGGTTTTATTTCAAATCTGACTGACAGCTGGCATCAGCGAACGTAGATATTCTCCTGGGAAACGCGCTACGCTATCAAGCTGAATTCCAAAAAGATATGTGATGTGGCCCCTGGGAACTACTCCCTCGCTCCATCTTTTGGATTTGAAAAGGAACTGTTTGAAAGTGTTGCTACAAAACAAACAGCGTTAAAGAGGTTTAAGAAAGGAAAGACATATTTTCCTTACCTGGTCATAATCAAATGGCATTAGTGTTGAACATATAATAAATAAAATGATGTACAATGTATTTGATTTGCTCCTTGTCACTAAAACTTGGTGGTGATACCTGTTTTCTTAATTCATATAAGCCAAACCTTAATTTCTTTGCACATATATAATTCTCAGCAACATTTCAATCTATAATTGAGGAGTTACTTTCATGATTCAAAATCAATGATTGTGCGTAAACTGACCATAACTACAAATATAGGCCCGTGTTCATTCTTGATTTACAAACTTCACTGATCTACAGCGTTTGAGTCTTGTCACTTTAAGAGTGGTGTAGCAGTCACATGTTCTGTATGATGGTGGTGAGGCTACGCTCCTCAGAAATGTCTACGATTAAATAAATGTTGTTAATAAATTGAATAAATATTTGTTTGGTAGAGCTAATGATTGAAACATCCACAGCTTTCTGTTGCATTATGCTTCTTACAAACATATTGATATGACCGGCACTATGATGGTTGGCAAATGTCTCTGTAGTTTGAACATATTGAGGGTACGAACGCATGATGGATTGAATTCTGACAGACAGTAGAATTAGCCTTGGAGACAAAATGTGCATTCAATAAAATACCTACATTTGATATCAGGAAGCTGACCTGTTGACCTGCGTGAGCTCTGCAGGCCTCAGTCCATCGCTTTCTCAACTCGACTGTTACCTTTCAAATTGTTCAGCCCGACAGCTTCCTGAGCACCGGTTTACTCACAGCAGGAACAGTCTCACCGGTCACGTCTACAAAGGAGCTTTAAAGGTGCATCGGAGTTACTAGATACGTTGTCCTCCATCCTCTGTGACGCTCTTACTGACCACCTAATTCTCCCACACCTAGAATTTGGCCTGTAGGTAATATTTGGAAGCTACATTTACTTAAGATGAGCAGATTGATTGCAGTCAGAGGAAAAACACATGCCTTGTGGGAGATGAGAGTCCCTGTGGTTCCATCCTTTCAGCTCTTTTCTTACCTCATTCCGATCCTCTTTTACCTCTCTATCTGTGTCCTCCTCTTCAAACAGGAATTATTAAGCGTATTTTCCATCCTACTCTACGTTTCCGTTTTTCTGCTCACACTTTCAATCTGAAGAGCCCCCTGAGCTCCCCATCCACAGACTGGCCGACTGGCCTATATATGTGTCTTACGATGTGCATTTACGTACAGGTTTATTTATTGTTGCGTGCATTTTATGCATTCTTGAATTCATGAATCCAAGTATAAGTCAGATTGTAGGCAACATACTATGTGTCTACTGACAAGTAGCCTGATGGATTGGCCGCCAGGTGTTTATTAGACACTATCCAACAGGCAGAACATTGGCCTGAATATTTGTCTGCTCCTCTGCTCCTTCTGCCACGGGAATGCCGACCCAGCAGCTCTGATTGCTTCTGACAACAGGAACGGGCTGCATGAAAAGACTTTCTGAAGACCCCTTGCTGCATCTGCACAGAAAAGTCAGAAGGAGCCAAATGAAACAAGACATTACTTTTCTCTCCCAATTCCTTCCAGACTTTCTTGAACTTAGATGCTATAATGTTTAAGTTGTGATACCGTCACACAAGTAGCACAGTTGATTCGGTTATCTGAAGGTTTCTTCCCTTTTTTTCCTGTGAAAGTTTTTTTCTATTTTTGGGGTGTTTCTCCTGATCCGGTGTGAGGTCCTGGGATGGGGATGTTGTATGTGCAAATGTGTGATATTTGGCTACATCAAATAAACTCAACTGAATTGAATCTGTAGGAGTTTTTTCATATTGGCCTTTATTGGTGGAACGTAGTGGACGTTTGAAGGTACTAAAAGTAGGCAAAAACAGACATGGACGTATTTATTCTGCCCGACGCCTGGGTGTGCAGTCGTGACATCAGGTCTCTGGGGGGATGGGAGCAAAGGAAATCACCAGTAAATTACAGCTCAGGCACATCCCCAGACGCCTTGGCCAGGGTCCTAGAGCTAAACAGCTTTAGAACCGCTTTCCCTTTTTCAACCCCTTTTCCGCTACATTCCTGCTCTTCCCCTCTCACGCCTGCCTTTCACTCCAGATGTGGCATTGTTGGGACACATTTGTTTTGGGCTCGGGCTGGTAGACCTGCACCGAGTCTGATGTCATGCTCTATTTAAAGGGAAAGCCATGAGAACTGGGTGGAAAGGAGTGAGCTGTGGTCACACTTCAAAGCCTCTGTCTGGGACTACTGATGACGGTCATCCATGGCACAGCAATCTGTGTCATGGACAGATGACCACATTCATTTGAAGTGTTGGCAGACATGTCATTTTGAAGGTTCAGAGAGGAGGCACCACTTTTTTACAAAAAGCCAGAAAGATGGCTTTTTTTGTTTTGTTTTATCACAAATTGCCCACCGGGTTTACTGAAGTTATCTCAGTTTCACTATATATTCATACGAGGGAACAATACTGGGTTGTATGTGAAGCTTGCACGATGAATGTTTATGGTATAACTGAGTGAAACTTGATAACATAGTTAGATGAAACGAAAAGAAGATGCCCTCAAATGAACCAACAAACGTGACAGGATTTTTTATGGGTCAGAGGAGTCACATGCTGCCTACACTTTCATGCCTCTCTAATTAGCTCTGTCAGTCAATGGCACCTCATGCCATTGAATAACGGGATAATTAATCTGTTTCTCTCTGTGTTTCACAGTGTGTGGGATACGTACAGATTGTGTATAGTGCATTCTGCAGCACTGGAAATGGAAAACAATACTTTGTTTTCCAGTTATATGGGAGTTAGGAATGAAACCTTTTCTTTGTGGAAGGGATATGGTGATATTTTCCTCGATGACTGAGCTTATTGTGCCTTCTTATTTAAACTATCAGCAAAGTGGAGAGGCAGCAGCAGCTGACTATCAGGCTGTACTGTTAGATTCCCCATGGGAGCTCGGCCTTCAACACCGTTTGGCCTTCAAACACATCTATTTGCCAGGTCCTCAATAGTGTCCATGGTTCAAACAGCTATAAGCCCGAAGCTCGCTGAATATTTCCGGTTCAAACGGGCATGTTTGCTAGATCTTCATCCCTCACTGCTCCCTCTCCTCGCTCCAGAGTGTTTGCTCAAGGAGTTCACAGTGGCTTCTCGGCCCTTCAGGAGTTGAAAGCTGGAATGACATGAGGTGCTAGCAGACAATGAGCGCATTTCCATTCAGTCATGTACACAAACTCACACACATACAGACACAAAGATTGGGAAAGCAGCATTTGGATGATATAGTCATCACTCTTCTTCTGAAAGTGTGTCTCTCTCTTTATCTGTCTCTCTCTGTCCCTCTATGGCCTTTAAGTGATAAATCCTTCAGGTTTGAAGGTTAAACTGTCAACCAATGAAAACAGGGTATTGAATGTTGTTAAAAGCACTGATGGCCTCACCTGTGCAGCCTGGAAAATCCAGGTGAGCTGTTTTCTTCTCTCAGGTGCTTGTTTATAGCTGTTGTCGTTTTATTCCACAGATATTTAAAGAGCTCCTCTCCAAGCAAGTTGGCAATGTAGATTAAGCAGATTCAGATTTTAGATGCAGATTTCCCACTTTTGGTAGCACAAATATTGCTTTGTGTTTTGAGAGTAGTTACAGTATATATCAATGCAAACATGTGGGTCTGTCTCTCACTCTCTTTCTCGCTCTCTCTGTCCTTGTCTCTCTCTTTTTCTCTGTCTCTCTCGCTCTCTGTCCTTCTCTCTCTCTGTGTCTCTCTGTCTCTCTCACTCTCTCTGTGTCTCTCATTCTGTGTCTCTCTCTCAGATTTAAGTTCACTACAGTGCAATGCCATTGTGGTCAACATCAAAGACTTGGCACATTTGCATGTGCAGACACACAAACCTTTGGATAATTTATTTCCATACTAGAACATAAACGATGAAATCAGGAAGATTCTCGAGCACGTGTGTCTTGTCTCATATGCAAACTAACACACATCCAGCATCCAGTGTTTTGTCCAGCCATATGGGCCAAGAAAGCATAATAGTTCCGCCTCAGGGTCATGAGGTCAAGCACATCTAGGTGATCAGTGCTCCCGCTCCAGATTCTGTTTATGACCATGTGTATACACACCATGCAGTCTGTCGCACAATTGTATACACCCCACACCCGGCCTCGAGCTCACACAGCTGGCACAACCAAACATTCACAGAGTCTGTTTTAGGAAAGGAGGAGTGTGTGTAGGTGTGTATTGTGTGTGTGTGTGTAGGTGTGTGTGTGTGTTTGGGCGTGCATGCATGCATGCCTGCTTGTGTGTGAACTTTCTCAACCTTAAGGATCTTCAAGTGCCACCCACACACTAAAACTAATGCATACGAGCATACACACTCCCCTATGCAGAGATGGACGTATAGGCTAACACGCCGTGGGAATGTAAACTCGTACATTTATCTGAACATTCTGGAAACAAATTTATCCAGAGTGGATAGGATTTATTTATGTTTTGCAAAAGAATAGACCGATTGCTTCATATGTCTTCAGTCACTGCCAGTCGTGTGCACCAGTACGACAGCCAGCATCTCTTTACAAAGCTCTAAAGCTTGACTGTCTACATCTCTTCACATAAGAGGGGATCGAGATATACTTTATAACAGAATAAAGAGCTGCAGGTCTGAATATATTCAGTCACACAGTGGGGAAAAAGATGTGGTTTGTTCACACAAACTCTTCAAGTGCTGATAAACATTCACTTTTCAAGGTTAACACACTCACATTTTATAGGGCTCAAACAAGTGGCCGGGCGGTAGAAATACAGATGGGTGACGTGACGAGGTGGAGGAATGACAAACTTCCGTATGAATTCAAGTTAAACATTGTCATTAGAGGGGAGTCTCTGGTTCAAATGGACTCCCCTTGGATTCCCCTTTTCCTTTTTTCTAAAGGGAGAAAAAAGGGAAATACTAAATCAAGTTATTCATATCAAATGTGCTTGACGTCAGTGCTCCAAAGACATACTGTCACTTTTGCAAAATAAATATTTTACAGATTGCAAAAACGTGAAGCCTGTCTTTTTAGCAGAAGAAGAAAAATGTAATTTAAACTTAAAAATATGCCTGGAGGCAACATTTTACTTTCTGCCATAGTGGTGGCAATCCTGTTTCCTGTAGCAGTGTTTACTCTGCATGAATGCACCATCTTGATTTATGGACTTTACAGATATCTCAGTCAACACAGCTGTGTGTATGTACGTATGTGTAATGTAATTTGTGTGTGTGTGTGTGTGTGTGTGTGTGCAGCCATGTACACACATATATAAATTGCCCCCCTATCTGTTGTTTATATCTCTGCAGTAGAAAGTTGGTGCTCACCCCTCCAGTTTCAAACTCAGCACACTCGTGTACATCTCATTTCCGTGTTTGCATGTAGCCACAAATTGCCAAGGAGACGAAAGGGATCTGATATGTGAACCATGTGTGACTGCCGATGCAGATGGAAGAGGTTAAAGCAGCGAACTCAAAGAGTGTGGCTTCCTCTGACGATCTGTTTCACTCTCCATCTGCTGTCAGACAGGAGATGACAGTCTGCGAGATGCGTGTTATTGTGTGTTATTGATCACATCGGGTTCAGCATGAGGCGAGAATAGATAATTCACTTTTTGACCAAACTGTCGTGGTGAACATCACTTCATTCTACAATACGTAGTCCCACTTGGCTCAGTAAATTGTAAAAAATCTAATTTATTTTTGAAGGATGACTTTCAAAAGGTTCCCTCTTTGGCCTGATCTGGTGCGTGGGCTTGTGCAGCTGGTATAAACTAACAAAGCTGCTCCCTGTGAGCCACAATGATGTTACAAGTAAATACAACAGATACAGAGAGTGAACCGTGGAGGCGGATGTTTTCACAGATTATGGGAGTGATCCACTCGCAGTGGGCTAACAATGGCCTCATCAGTGTGAGGTGCAGTGGGTTTGTGCAGCTTTGGGTTGTGTGGTGTTTATGTATCCCTGGGAAGGCTGTCCTGCTAAATGTTAACACAGTATTAAATCACCTCACGCTGACAACATTATCATAAGGATGTTGACTCTGGAAAGCTACGTATGGCTCAGATGCGTCCAAAAGTGTCATCATGCCAGGGTAACTATATGAAAATACATCTAAAAAATAAAATGTTTCTCCTGCAGGCTTCAAACAGACAGGGATCATGTACATTTAACGAGTATTACAGTATCACTTAGGATGCATATATGCGGTTAAGCAGTTTAGAACATGCATTCAAGAGCTTTTGGTTTATAGACTTAAAAAAAATATTTTGTTAGTGTTTAGTTGTATGTAGAAAAGCACTTATTAACAGGACATTGCATTTGTGCAGATCAACTTTACCCATCATAATGGTTGGCAGCTAGACCCACTGAAGCTATAATTCCCAGAGACTCTTTTTTCGGCAGGAGGCACAGCTCCAGGTATGCTAACAACATAAACGCTCTGGAGCAGCAAAGGCTCTCACCGCTGCAGGTCTGAAAAGGAAACCTAAGGCTTTCAGATTTTTCCAACAATAGAAAGCCTAATAGGCAGATCATCGCCTGGACCACAAATGCCTCTTTCTCTGAGGAACTTTGAGGAGCTTAAAGACATAGAAGAAGCTTAGATGTCTTATAAACACAGGTGTACACCTGGGAGACGGGCTAGGGAATCCCCTGGACTGTGTCACTATCAGCAGAGAGCACTGATGGTATCTTCTTCACATGATTCTGAACAGCTCTCTCTTGTCTCCAGACATAAACTGCACACCTTCAGCCTCGCTACTGATGCTGCAGGAAAGCCACCTCAGTCCAACTCTTTAGATCCTCATAGCTCTGTGAGATGCGAGACTGCCACTATGGTCCAGGCGCCCTCCTTTGGCTGGAAGGACAGACTCAGCGAGGGGGAGGAGGGTGGGCAGAGCAGAGGTATTACGATCAGGTTACCCTCTAACTGCAGCAGAGACTGAGCCAGAGCTGCCATTGGAATCTTCATATTTCCAGATGTACTCGTGTGCATTCTGCTTATGAAATAACAGGCTTGGCTTCAGCTTTTCTATTTCACAAAAGTTTACTGTTATAGCTGACATTTTGTTTTCCATGATTTTCCCTAGTGAGTGAAATGAAGGCAAGGATGAGAATGAGCAGTGGTGGCAGTGTTTTGGTAAACCAGTTGTATATATCTATTTCAGTTGGAGAGCAGTTCAGTTGCGCCATATGTTTTGAATAAAGTAACATATCCCACATTTATAATTTTTTTATGTGTGATCAACAATTAGCCAAAATGTGTTCCTTGTTTTCTGACTGCGTCTCCAAAGCATCAATAAAGGACGCTAGAGAAGGAGCTATTTGAAGTGGTTTGTTGGGCTGTAACTCTCTCGAGTGCTCTGTGATCAGACCTCATGTTCTCTTTTCTTTTGTCTTTATCACTTTCCTGCCCCAATTTTTCATTCTTTTCACGTTTTAAAACTGTATTCATCAATCTATGATTTATCCAGACTGCTGGTTTTCGGGTTCCCAGGGTTCATTGGCCAACTGTGATCAAAACCCCTTCAACAGAGCTGCTCTGTCACGTATTATTCAATATCTAACACAGAGCTTCAACTCATGATGGCCCTTGAGTGAGTTTTAATGAAAGATTTCCTGCTTGGTCCCTGCCAGGTCGTCTACCACGCAATATCGCTCCTCCTTAAGAGCTCACTCCTTCAAATTAAGGGTGAGAGAAAAGCTGCAATGCTAAAAACAGAATATGTTGAAAGGAACGTGACCATATTTAAGGAAAGTAACAGGAGCTGTATTCTACTTTAAACCCTGGCATGGGTCAGTAAGAGTAAGACTAGTAAAAGTCAGAGGGCCGTGTCTCCCCCTCTTACCTCAACAATGTAGGCCAGAGATGAGGTGATCCACATGCTGGAGGAAGTGTGAGTGAGTGTGTATCCAGAGACGGGGGGAAAAAGTCGGACCTCGGTTTTGGTCCAAGATAGGAAAACGCTGAAGTGAGCTCATACGTCAACCCCCCCCCCCGACTCCTGGATTGAGCACCAGCCTAATTATATCTAATGCAGTTGTGTGATTTATTCTTCTGAGAATGTAAAGAGTCCCCAGTCTAATGTGGTAGTGGCGCTGAGGAAAAGGTCATGTGAGGAGAGCTGTGCTCAGGATGTAATGATATATCAGGCTTGGTTTCCTGCAGCAGATGTGTGTTCTCTGAAAAAAATGTTCACCCGTTCCTTGATTGGTGACAGGAGCTGAGACTCATTTCTTGCTGTACAGACAGAACAGAAAAGCCCCCACAGGGAGTTCGGTCTGTCGAATGATGTCAGTGTTTGGAGAGGATGAGTGTGTTGGTGGTGGGGAGTGAGATGAGTCTGGCGGAGGAAAAGAAGGGAGTATGTGTGGGGGAGGTAACATGAGATCCCCTACAGAGATGCTAAACTCCATTACAGACTGAAAGAGAGGGAAGAGTACTCTTTACAAGGATGAAGAAAAACGTTCCACTTTTAATCTGTGTGCAATCTAAAAATAACCTCCCCTCTCTGTCGACTGCCCACTGAAGCAGGCTTGTTAAAGAGTCTGTCTCTGAAGAGAGAGAGAGAGTCAAAGTGCTGCAGAGTACCAAACAAAAAGAAGGGAATGAAGGATTAAAATGGAAAATGGAGCACAAGTGGGATACAAGAAGCGCAGTGAAAGCAAAAGAAGAAGTAAGAGTGCTGCGATGTATGTGGGACAGATGAATCTTTGAGAAAGTGGGAATGAGTTCATGAGGCCTGAGAGACTGTTGATCAGACTCCTATGTTGTCAACTGTTCCCTCTCATCACGCCAGTCGGTCAGTCGAGCTCAATGTGATGCCATTACACACCTACCCAACGCTTTTGTGAGTCTTGGAAATATGGAATAACAGACGACCTTTTACAGGCTCTGGTGGCACGGCCCTTCCCACCTCACAAGCAGTGAATCACAGACACATGACATAGTCCCCCATTCTTTAAATGCTTCTCTGTCTCAGTGTCTGACTCCCAATGTGCTCCAGGAGTAGTTCAGCCAGCCGCCCAGCCTGATGTGTCATCCTCATCTATGTTACTGCGCCGTTGTTCTTTTCCCCTAACGGCCAGGAAAATTATTAGAAAAGGTGGGTCTCGGTTTGTTTTCAGTGGCGACTGGGATTTGGTGATTTGCGTGAGAGACTCAAGGGAAGCGTTTTAAAAAGAAAGGGACGGGTTCTTAAAATACTAGACACTGTCTGTGGGATGTTGAGAGCCTCCCTTGGAAAGTAAAACAATCTTTGGCCTTATTCACTCACATCCATCTGCCAAAAGGGGAGATTCCTCTAGACTGCAAACACCCATAGTTTTATAGTTCTCAACCGTTCAAAACAAATCTGGTACAGTTACAGCCAGGTGGCTTCACTGTGCGCATTCCTTTGTACCTCACAGCACTCTTCATCTGACCTCCTGTAAAGACCCAACTCTCCGCTTGTTTGATTTTACAGTCCAGCTTAAGCCCAGACGAGCCGCCTCTCTTTTCCTACGCACTCGCACTGCCGTTGCCAGCAGTACGTATTGTTCAGACACCCTCTCAAAGGATATAAAGAGCAAAGCACTAGCTGCCATGTACACAATCACAGTGGTGCATGTACCCAACGTAGCTGATAAACAACACATGGACGGGCCTTCAAGTACAGAGCAAGATCAATACACTGAAGTCTCATACATTATAAGGGGTGCCATTTTACTACTGTGATGTCATTTTTCCCACTTAAAGGAGGGCCGCTAACCCCCTACCACCATTACTTTTTTCTTTTTTAACAATGGAATCAGCTGCACGTCTGTGGAGAGATTGCATCACTGAGGTTATTCGAGCAGCGGCAGTCGGAGAGAAGAAAAAAAAGCACTGAACTTGCCCATGACCAACTAAAGGCCATTCATAAATTCCTCCTAGACGTAGCCACTAGATCTAGTGATGTGTGGACTGTTTGACTCTGTAGTCACACACACACACACACACTGCTGTCCTCTGGTGGTTCTCACTGCTTTGAGGACATTATGGTGGCCAATCTTGCCTGAGAAACAAAGGTATTTCCAGTGTATTAAAATAGCCTGTTCTGGAGTAGATCTCTAGCTGCACACTTTCCCCCCTGACCTTGTGTTTTTGCTTTCTAAAGTTAGCCAATGCATTTAACGTTTCAAATCCTCTCAAAACTTTACGACCTCATTTTTCATTTTAATTGCCCTTGACTTCTCAGTATGCCTGCATGATAGCGAAGTGGATAAAGGAGACAGCAAATCTTCTCTTTGGAGAAAAAACGTCACTCGGTTGTGAATATGTTCATGTGTTATTCTTCTTCTGGAACTGTTGCATACATGCACTCCTCCACATACTTTTCAGTGCATGAACTTTAAATTCATAGTCTTGGGATTAATTGAGTATAAGATGGAGAGGACATGTTATCACAACCCTGCATGTATGTCATGTCTGTGGTGTGTGATGCTTGCATGCAAAAGCAGGCTTAACCAGTACATTTAAAATACATAAGGTGAATAGATCTTGTTCATTTAGCTTTTCTACTGATTTAAACATGTATAAATGTTTCTTACATGTTAGCTCACATTTTTGATTGCATCAGGATGTTTTGTTGACCAGTGGTCCTCACAAAGCCTTAAAGACCCACTAGCCCTCCTAGATCAACGGCTTTGCTGCCACCCCAGAAATACAAGCTCTGCCAACACAAATGGTTGGGCACGCGATGCTGGCATGACAAATTGAAGTGAGGGCAAAAGGGCAAATCACCGACCGCAGCCCAGACTGGCAGTTGTTGTAGTGGAGCTGCACGGAGGCAGCGTTAGGACCACAGCGCTGAGCTGAGAGGTCAAAGCGGCAGGGTTACAGACCCCAGCTTGTCCCTCTGCCTCAGCCCTTTAATGGACTGTGACAAGGCTTCCGATCCCAACAGCCTGGCCGAATGGTTTATTCATCAGAGCTGGCCATAGGCGCTATACTAGCACATTTTGTGCACATAGAGGTTCACACATAAATTACAGAGTGCTATCCTTACCACGGCCTCTGCAAATGAAAATGTTTTCATCTGCTTGATGTGCGTAGCACTGAAAGCAAAGAAACCCGGCAAACTGTACACAGTCCTCTCACTGAATTCGTTCGTGTTATTGATTGGGAGTTTACAAGTATTGTGACATTTAAAACACAGTATGCAGAACAAATATAAACAGCGACAAGATAAATAGCAGCCTCCAGTTCCAAACTTGAATTACGTCTTTCACGTTTGTGTATCTTAGTCACTGATTTATCCTAATTAACAATTTCAGAAAAATATATATTCCCGTGGTCTTCCCTAACAGTCTGTTTGTCTTTAGTGACTCATATATTGTATCCTGAGTCAGGCCCTGGCCATTGTCAAGGCAATAGCTCAGCCTTTATGTAATGCTTTTTGTTGATTTTGTGACAGTCTGATATAGCATCAAATTCTTGGCTAAATCACAGTGGAAAAACTGAGCTTGTAACTCATTAGTCATTCTCAGATTAGAGTTTTCTGAAACACATGTGCTTGCCTCTCTCTCTCTCTCTCTCACTCACACAGACATTTGTGGGCATGAATGCTTGCGTGCGTCTGAAGGTCAAGAGGGGATCGTTGGTAGTTGTTTATGCGTGTGAGGAAGCTCAGATACTGTGAGAACCTGAGTCTTAAACACTCAGGTTTTCTTGTCCGTCTCAGTCACAGAGGAGCAAAGCGTTTGTGCAGATCTAGATGTGCAGCAGCTGTAAAAATAGGAAAGAAAGGGAAAGTATGATTCACGTGATGGAAGAGAGGATTACTCCAGGCTGCATTTACGTTTTTGTTGCATGATGAAGAGGATCCAAATGATGTGCCCAAGCCGGCCTTATCAGCGACTGTGAAGACTCTGATAAGGGGGCAGCTGCGACTTAAGACACGCTGACAGTTGTTTTTCTCTTTTCACAATGAATAATGCACTCATAGAATATGTTGCTAATAATGTGTTTAATGATAGCAACAACAAGTGTGTGAACTCTTACTGGTGTCCACAGGCTTCTGCACCAATCCACTCTTGTCTAAAGTACTTTTGCACTTTAAGTTTGTTTTGGGTATCTTGTGTAGCACCGTGTGGGAGTCTTGGAATGAATCACACTTATTCATATTATATACTGTCAAAGTGATGTCACAAAAGGGAATAACTTGTGTTATATTTTATTATTTTACATTCGTAATACTGTTAACTATCACAACTTTTGAGTGCATCTGAACTGGTTTATTTTTACATAACACATGGGCTCAGAAAAAATTCCAAAGTACACAGCATTCTCTCCAGGTCGCTCTTTGGCTTGGCCAGCCGTTTGCCTCACACACAGGCATGTGGAGCCAGAGAGGTTGGGCATGGATAAGGCACAGAAGCCACTTTCTCTATCCGGCCTCCGGCAGCGGTCTCCAGTGAGCCTGAGCAGGTCTGAGGGGAACGGCGTGAGCTCCGCCAGGGTCTTTGGTTTGTTCCTCCGCCTCCAGTCAGCCAATGACCTATAATAAGGCCATCTGTTCAACATGGCAAAGGCAATGGGAAGAGCGGAAAATAATTTACAGTGGCACGGATTGACTGAGTTTGTTGATTAGTCCTGTAAACACAGCTTTGGTTCCATGAGACACTGCAAAGCCGTAATACAGCTCAATCCGTAGTCGCCATGTTGTTTCTGACAGACTGTATTGATTCGGTCTTGGGGGGGTTGAGTATCTTGATGTTCCTTCTCATCAGGTGTTGACTGAATCAATTGAGCAGGATCCTGCAGCAGCCTGTCTTCTTGGTTGAATCAGTGGCTGTGTTGTCTACGTTGGTGGGACCCGGCAGTGATCTTACTGAATCAGTGGATATGTTGTCTCTGTGCCGCTGTCCTGTCCAGCATAGATTAGATCAATACTGGAGTTGTGTAGTGTTGGGACAGCAGGGACTGGATCAGTACTGGTTCTGTTCCAGCCACCATGGGTCCGAGCTACAGACTCTCAGTGGCTGTATGAATGGCTTCTTGCAGTGGCCGTACAGAGCGTCATTCTTCTCACCCTCATCTGAGGCTGACATCCGAGGGGGAAGCCCAGGGAGCCGGCAGGCCAAATGTTTTTCTATCCCCCTGGTCGGAATGGACGTATCGGGTGCTGTTTTAATGCGTTTCAAGTAGAAAAACAAGGCAGTGTCCTCTGACTGAAGGTAGAAACGACAAGGACAGTAGTGAAAACAGACTGTGGCTGCGGCCGTTTATCCTCCCGTTGCAGTATACAGGGCGAAAAGCGAAAACATCCAGTCCAGTGACAGACTCATCATTAATGCTCTGGGTTTGTTTGTCTTAAGAGTTATTTTCCCACTTTGCCATTTCCCCAAGAATCTTAAATACCCCGGCCCCCTTGGCCCTCATTGGGTCCCTGTTCCAACTCAGTGGGAGTCCACTATCCCCACGCTCCTGGCCTCCCGCTGCTGCCCGCTCTAGATGGGACACAGTGAGCATTCCAGGAATAGCAACACGACTCCAACCCACAAACACACCTGCTCCCTTCCCCCCCAGACAGGGATTTTTGTTTTGTTTTCACCCTGTTCCCATTCTCCTCTGCACCTTTTACTGTGACTGCAAAGATTCTCATGCAGTAACACGTTTAACACAGGACTCATTTACCCATGAAGCATCTTTATAACTTGTTTGCTTAGCTCAAAGATGTCCCTTTATCTCTGACCCTTGCTCATCTCTTTCCCGCCTTAGACAGATGCCAGAGGCGTGGATGGGCCAAACAAACGGGCATTGTACAAATAGTCAACACCAGCACGTTTCACCTCCCAGTCTGGGGGCCGCACTGTCACACCTCGGCCGTCGAGTACTATGAAGAGAGAGAATGAGCATCCAGTTGATCTCAATGCCTCAGAAAGGGTCATTTTTACGTGAAACCATCCTGAAGCTGGTATAGTAGAAGCAAGGAGGAGCATTGGGGAGAGGATGAATGGGGTCCTGTGCTCAGCCCCATGGTGGACTGAACCCCTCTGTTTGCACTTTTTTCGTCGGCGGCACACAGGGCTGCCTGTGAGGAGTGGGTCGGAAGCAGGAAGTGGTTGTGTAAGGCGATCTGCAGATGCAGCACAGAGCCCCTTTTCAATGGCAGACCCATTGGTCCTGTTCTGCACAGCGACACATCAGGTAGTCCTCCTGCTGCACCCACAGCAAGAAACAGGCCACACCCACATGGAACCAGTAGGCAGAGAGGGGTGAGATGAGTGGAGAATATATGACAAGGGACAGAAAGAGGGGGAATGCAAATTGAGAATGATGCAGAAAGGGGATGGAGTCCACGTAAGAGCCAGGGCTTCTGCTACCATGACATCCTCTACTACTGCAAAGCAATGGATGATTACATTGTTAATACTATAGTGAAATCATAGATGAAAGATAGCATTACAGGTGTACAAAAGGTTTAACTGACTGCATCTGTCTGTCACTGAAAAGCTGCTGTATTTATGCTTCTGGATTTTAAGTAGATTGGCAGTCAGCACTCAAGGCCCCAGGAGCTGGAATCTGTCTCCACTCTGCTTAACTTCCTTTCCTCTTCCTGAGACCCCCCCCCCCCCCTTCCTCTCTATTCTGGACTTTCGGTGACCTAATTGTTGTAGGTGAATTGCTGATATATCTGATTTCAAATGCTGTAACTGCCAAAGGTCGCCGCCCCCCCCCCCCCCCCCGCTATTTATAGATAGTTTTTCCAGCTGCAAATACAAAAGGCCCTCATGCACAAATGTGGCCCACTGACAAAACACTTTGTTTAAACACTGAGCAGGATTATGAGGCACTCAAAGTAGTCCATCCATTTCCCCTTCATTATGCCTTAATTGTCTTGGTTATTGGTTGGTACATAAAGTGGTAAAGTGGCAGGATGGATCCCACCTTGTCTCCCCCGCAGGGCAAAATAGAGATACACAGTACAAGGATGAAGTTACAATTCTGCTGAGATTCCATTAAATGACCGCTCAACCGGGCTTCACTTGGTATGAATTAGGCTTTTGTTTGAACACGGTTCATTGTTATTGTTTGAAAGTACAAATTTAGGCTGCTGAAGTGGACCAAAGTGTCGGTGCTCCGAAATAGAAACCATTATTTAATGGTGTTTGTCCGGGTAGGGCTGCTTTTGTGTGTGTGTGTGTGTGTGTGTGTGTGTGTGTGTGTGTGTGTGTGTGTGTGTGTGTGTGTGTGTGTGTGTGTGTGTGTGTGTGTGTGTGTGTGTGTGTGTGTGTGTGTGTGTGTGTGTGTGTGTGTGTGTGTGTGTGTGTGTGTGTGTGTGTGTGTGTCCATCAATGCCGAGAGTAGGCACTCAGTATGTAGTCGCACTGTATTCTAGTAATGTAGAACGTATTCCTCACACTGTTTGTATTGTTGTGACATAGATTAAAGTGTGATGAAGTGATCTGGTCAGCTATACGTCTCTTTCAAATCGTTTAGCTCCAGAGCCTTTGAAGGTCTGTCCAGGCTCAGGAGAGCTTTGAGAACCGAGACGCAACAGACACAGAGAGAATCCATAACGCTAATAAAACCAAACAGATGACAAGCATGCTTCCCTACCACCAAAGACCTGCTGTTTTGTCGCTATGTATATTTTTAAATACGTTGACACATGCTACTTAGGAAAGCCTGAGTCGTAATTAGGTCATTCGGACATTTCCTCTGACTATTTAAAGGGAGGCAGGCAGGGTGAATTTGGAAAATGCTGCTACTGACACTGTGCCTGGAATTCCCTCTCTACCATTGGCCACAGGACTACTGATTTTGGCATTGATACAAATTGGGCTGAAGAATAAAAAATAGGAGAAAAAAAATATGACTCAATGTTTCATTTTTTTTTCTCCTTTGCTACCTTTTCCACCTCAAACCATACATACTGGAATAGTGCTGGAGGAAGAAGCGAGTCGCCCCAAAACACCCCAAATAACCTCTGCTCCTGATCTTATTCTTTGAGTTAGCTTTGTTGCTCCGAGCATTACTCCATGACTGTCAATCATGCTCTTGTTCCACTAAGGTTCATCCTAAATCTTGTACAAATGTTTTCACTTCCTCCCAGCACCGCCCCTCACTGCCTGTGACCTAATGCCAAATTGAAGAGATTTGTTTTCATGCGTGTGGTTTGGAGAAAGAAAAAAAGACGGCAAGAATGAAAGAATGAAGGAAAAATTAAAGAGGCAGCATGATGCATCTGGTACTGTGGTTTGAAGCAGAGGAACTTAAGAAGGTGCTACTGATGATGGTTTTTAGGCCCTATTATTTCCTCTGTCCCTCCCTTCTAGTTTTGTTGTTAAGCTGTTTCTCTGGGCATCGACAATTATTACCTGTTGAGAGGATTTTAAATAAGTACTCACTTGCTTTCAAAGGTGTGCTTTGTGTTTGATTTGTTCCAGTCTGTGACCCCAGCAGGACACATTACATTTAAGTGTATCTCAACTTGGGTAACATTTTACCCTCTACTATTAAAACCCACTAGCAAACCGTCAGTCACACAATGTAGGCTGAAATTCAACATGAAATCTTGCTTAAATACTGCACAACCCCACCAAAATATTTGCATGTATACAATTATACCCAAATGTATTCACATGCACTCCTTCGTGCATTCATATAAAACCTGAGACTCTCTCCTCCCCTAATTACTTAGACTCAAGGTTCATTCAAAAATAGTGCTTCTGTATATCTATCAGCTCTTTAGTCTCACATGGGAACTTTGTTTCATTAAAATGAGTTTGTTACATTTGGCACTGATATGTGGTGCATTTATGTCGCCTATACCTTCCCAAGGCTTGAGGAAAACCCCTTTCACAGTCACGTGTTAGAACTTGATTGTCTGTCTCCTTGTCTGGAGGTTAAAGCAGTGAAACCGCCCTCTAAATCCTAGAAGCAAGTGGCTTACCTGAAGGTGAAAGGTAACAAGTGTGTCATACACCAGCAACAATGTTTCATCTGGTCAACACCATAAAGTTCATCCAAATATTCTCTGATGCATTTTGCAAACTCCAAAGCTATCCGAGTCGCACCCAAATCCCACCAGGGCCATATTTTTATATATATATATATATATATCTCACTTGCCCTTTCCTTGCTTGCTGTAAAACAAGATGATATTGTGGAGGCTCATCAGGCCTGAGGCACCGAGAGGCACCGCTCTGTTCACGAGAATCAAATCAAGCCAGGCTGTCGCATGTTAACAATATTTTACTTCATATGGTCTGTTTTGTACTTGTAACTTATTCATTTTAAAATTACAAATGCTTGTAGGTTGATATTATGGTCTTTAACAGGAGAATATAGAATGCTCTGACTGTTTAAAACATTACTGTGAACACCAGCCGTATGCCACCTTTAAAAATCATTATCAAGCGTGTGTGACACTACGCCCTTATCTAGACTGTAGGAATAGGAGCATGTTGACCCGATGCTGAACAAGTGTTGTTCCATGGATGCATTGTGTATGATAATAATGAACCTTCTGCCAAATATATGGGGCTAGTGGCATGAGGACAGTTATCCACTGCCGGCCTGCCCGTGCATGTTTATCTTAGGTGTGTTTGCTCATTGATTCATAGCAGGGGGGGTGACAGGTCAGTTAGAGAAATCTGAGTCCCCCCAGGCCACTGACACTCAAGTTGTAACTCTGCCTCTGCAAGCCCAGTCTCCTCTCGAGGTTTTCACCTCTCTGGTCGTGGACCGAACTCATCTCATAACAAAACATAGATTTATTGGATACTGTATAGCTAACATGCTATTGTAGCCCATGAGCTCCAGGGTTGTAAAAATGAGCAGATAAAAATGTACTGCAGTCCATCCACCACATCCAGATTCAATATTTTTGACTCTTTGACCACCTTAAATTGTCGTCCTTGCTGGTTACCAGTGTCTAATCACTGAGAATTCAAGACACTCTTATGGTGTGTTGCTTTGTAAAGACAATTAAGGCCGAGAAACTTGTACCTTCTAAATATCCAATACAGATTAGCTTCTTAAATGGTGATCTCAGCAAGTGCTTATATAAACTGTATCTTGGTTTAGAAACATTCCCTTATTAAAATGTGTGTGTAACCTCAGACATAACACGATCATTACGTTTGAGGTTACAGAGGGCTGTCATTAATACATTCCTGTCCCATTCCATCTGAACATGTCTTTTACATTTAATAAAATATTGTTGATTTTGAGAGTCAATCAAATACGTTGGCCCAGGAAGACGAATGGACATGAAAATATTGATATGTGAATAAAGGAATGCAGGAGGCTGTAAAATGTAAAAGAAGGAATTGGGTCTCTACAGATATGGTTATCATGTTTATAAGTGGGAGTCAGGAAATTTTGTCTAGCTTGCCATTTCATTAATATCCTGTTCTACTCAGTCATGTTTGAAAATCTGTCACACATGTTAACTGTTTTTTTACACAGCCACACACGTAATATTCCATTGATAATAAAGGAAATTGTGTCAAAAAGAGGAAGAAATAACATTATAACACTCTAAAAAAAGATTCCATCATGTTTGTGGAATGCTGTGGTTCGCAATATGGAAACAGACCGATTCCAGAATCCAGTGGTTAGAAAAAAATAAATAAAAGAAAAAACTTGTCTGAGAAAGAGGAAAAACTTGGGAGGGGGCAAGGGGAGCCTCTGTAATTACACACCAAAACCCCTTACACACACACACACACACACACACACACACACACACACACACACACACAGGCACTCGGAGACACACTCACAGACACACTCACACCACACTCTCCTTCCATCATCTCCACTGTGCAGCTAACCGCATTGGGTTAAGGGTGGAGTTAGGTAGGCACAAGTATAACAAGCCTCCTTCAGTACTGTGCTCACTGTTTCATTTGAAGAGCTCCAACCATGGTTTTCTCTGGCATCTTTCAAATATTCAGAAGGCTTCTGACAAAACGTCACCAGTATGAAGGAAGACAGATGAATCATTCATTATCTGGAAATCATGAAATGAGAAATTAAGTTAGTAAACTACTGACAGACCACTGGTGTTCACACGTCTCCATCCAGAGCTTGTGTATAAATAATTCTGCGGTGGCATGGCTGTGAACGCCCGCTGGGCTCTTCTCACATCACGGACATATCTCTCCTCCTACTCTGCATTTGAATGGACATAGGCACAGAGATCTTAAAGGCAAATTGCTTGCTTAATGGATGTTTCCAAAAATACCGAAGAGTAGGAAGGCGTGCTGACCGAGGTTCTGGTGGCTCGCCCCAGCGTGGGCCTGGGCCAGCCGCTCTCACGGCGCACTCCCTCGGCTGCAGCAGTCACGCTGGGAGAGGTGTGAGGCGAGCAGTCGTACTGCTTTTAATCTGCCACCTGATCCTTCCCCCCTGCAGCCCTCTGATTATACAGCCTACTGGGCTACGCAGCATACCAAATACCCCCCCACCCCCCTCCACTTCCTGACACTCATCCCTCGGTGTGGTTACGCCGCTCTGCAAAGGCCTTCCCTGCTGAACGTATCAAGAGTATTTTTCCTCCTTTTCTCCCCTGTTCTCTCTACCACCTCTGATCTCATCAACCTTCGTCATCATCTGTTTTCTCTCTCTCGGTTGCCTTTGAAACGATTGAGTGGTGATATTTCAGTGAGCAAGCATCTGGAAAAGCTGGACGAGTTGGGAAGTTCCTGCTAATAACTGTTATTGATTTACAATATTATGAAGCCAGCCATTGTTTGTAGAAGTGGATCGCTCGGCCTGCTGCTGCTCCTCTCTTGGCTCTGAGAATGCGTCTCTTGAGAGTCATTGTCGTCAGGAGGGAGAACCGCTGGGTTGCCGACCTGTTAAAATAGCGATCGTAGTTGCTATGGTCTGTTTATACCATTTGGGTTAGCCACCTTTGGGTGTTCTCCTTTTACAGAACAAACATCAACAAAAATGTTGAATAGCTCAGTAGAAAGAGACCGTAAGCTTTTGAAGGTAACTGACTTTGCGTGGTATGGAGCTCATTGTGGGCTTTCGCCTCTTGGAAAATAGAAATGGCAAAAGCAATTTAGAGCTCACTATGCTGATGTGATGAGTCAACAGAGACTTTCACGGTGCTACCAGCACATATTCACTCAAGCCGACACAACGTACATCCTGCACACAAAATTACAGGAAAAAGACTCAGGAAATGTACTTTTCATTCAGGCACCTTTTACCAAGAAACCAATGCGTGCCCTTGTGTAAGTAAGGAATAAAACGTTCTCCATTTTTGTTTTATTTATGCACTTGTGGACACACACACATAAAACACACAGCACCTATACCACAAACACACCAGTTATTCAACACTCAGCAGTCTCAAGCATCAGGGTGGTGTTGTGGTGAAGCCATATGGGGCGCCACTGCTTCAGAAACGTGGTGATTTGACAGGAGGCCTAACGAACACACACACACACACACACACACACACACACACACACAGCCTTAATTGACTTGTAAAACTCCACTCACTTTTATAGAACACATTTTAGACCAGTCACACAGCATTCGATATCAACTTGTGCCCAACTTGCAATTCTGTCGCCACCGCACTGGCTTTATACCCAGTCCAAGAGCAATTTATACTTTTAAAGATAAAATAGAATAAGCCGTACCAAAGACGCCACCAAATTGGCAGATTGATATGCGTAAGTCTGTGTGTGAGGACATTGGTGCAAGGGAATAGTCATTGAGCCGCTCAGGGCTGTAGTGGAAGTAGACAAGGTATTTGTAGGTTATTAATGATCCTGTACTCTTCGTAAACTGACAGCTGAGGCATTGGTGCTACTTCTGTAAGGCCCCTGTGATCCTCATACTGCTGTATTTGTTGCTGGAGACATTCATCTTCAGCCTCAAAACTCAACAGCCGGTCTGGGCAAATAAAAAGTTGGGCTATGATGTATGATTGTGACTGTTGATCAAGCACATCCTGGTGGAGATGCTGCCACGGACATTCACACAAGTCTCCCCACTCGGGGCAGAGCGAGAGCTGCAGACACTCCAGCTTTCAGATTCTGTAGCCTTGTAGAGGGGATGTGATTTTTCACAACCAGGCCTACACTCAGCTAGGTCTCAGCCTGAAGCCTCCCTCCTAACCTGCTAAATACCTCTGAGAGGTTTACCGAGGATGAGACAAGGAAACACATGACAGAGTGTGATCCCTCTCGGTAAAAGTGGAGGGTTATATCTCACTATTCCATTTATCAGGTGGTATCTCGACACTTTGGCTACTGGTCCATGGACGTCAACTTAGCCCTCAAGCCATCTCATCTGATTTATGCATCCTTGTCCTCCTCTTTCTGCCTCTGAAAGGGGGTTTGACTTTATAAACTGAATATTTTTTTCGAGAACATATGTGTGCAGAAAGAGCCCCCAAAGCCTCTTTAGTCCATTTCACTGTGGCAGGGAGCTCTCACTTACACTGTAAAGCAGTCAACACGCCATGCTGGTTTAGATGTATGCATTTAGAAAGGCAACTAGACATGTCCGGTAGAAACTTTCTGCATTTTAATTGTAAGCAGAAGTAGGTTTACCATAATTGTAGGTGGGTTAGATCGTTTTACCAGGGTTCATAAATAACTCTGTTGCACTCTGTCATCTCCCTGATAAGCAGCAACTAACAACCTCGTCATAACTTCAACAATGAGAGGATCCGATCGGCTCTGCACAAAAGGAATTTAGGCCAGTTGCAGAAAATAATAATATGGAGCTAACTCCAGGTGAGAAATATTGCTAAAGGTAAGAATTCATAAAAGGAGAATATTTTCTTGAAAAAATAAAATAGTAACTTGGTTGTAGAACACGTTTCTTTATTAAATCAATGTGTTTCTGTAAGCTAGCTGATCAACAAAATGACCGAAGAGAGAGATTTGGCACATTTACTGCTTCTTTTCAGAGGAAATATAAACACAAATATGCATACATTTGCTTCTTTAGCCTCATAAAAATAGATTGAAATTATGAATGATTTGTTTAGTACACAAATTGTCAGATTTATCAATCCACCGAGGGTTAATATGGATAAATATATATATCATATTTGTCTGCTTTCCCCTAACCGATCTGATAAATGTTTAGTAAAGTGAAGCAATGCATCCTGCGGAAGATTGTTTGACAATAACCTTGATTGCAAATCACTAACTGATGGAGAGACCCAATACAAAGCTCACATGCGCCACATTCATACAGTAATACTGGAATGCTCACTCCTCTTAAGAAAACCATGAGCGCTCCCTAAAATCTGTAAGGAATGTGTGTTTCTCAAGAGCACTTCAACAGTGTGGACGGTAGCCTGAAAAGAGATTTCAACCCAAATCCTTTGGCTAAATGGCCACCTCCACACTTTGGGGCGTTAGTAATATCCAGGGCAAACAGACAAGGAGACCTAGCATTTAAATGTTGGTGCTACCTCCAAGTTTCATCTGGTCTTACCTCAAACGAAGCAGAAGCACTGGAAGGCCAAAGTAAACTGGGACCTGAGAGGCTGTTTCTGGGATGCCTGTGGAAAGGCAACAGCGGTCAGTTCTCACTGTCTAATGGCTGACTGACTAATGCCTGATATTCCTCCATGATCTAAACCTGCAGTCCTCTGTAGCAATATAACACTGTGGCATTGTTGTCTCCCTGCACTTAAGGAGTCTGTGATTCATTTACTGGCAATGCTTTTTGGATCCATGTACTTTATTTTTCTCATCATTAGTACGGTACTGAGCTTCATCGTTTCAAACCCAAACTGCTTCCTTTGTGTGATTGTTTATTGAGAGGATTTAGACTGTGATATTTGGACAGCCATCAGTTCAATAGTTATAAAACGAGAATGCAACACTCAGATGAAACTGTATGTACTTGTTTAAAATGTTTTTGTGGTTCTCAAGAATAAATAAGTTAAATGTTAGTAGGATCTCCAAGACTTGGAGTATGAGTTTGGCAGTATTTTGAAATTCCGCATTGATTACACTGGTTCTTTGTACAGTGACAGCGCCACAGTGAAATGCTGCAATAGTGCTCTCTGCTGGCAGAAGCGGGGGATATTGTTATTGCACTGATTTTAGAATAGAACATGTAATAATCACTTTCATTACTTTCTGGGGATTTACAGTAAAAGCTTGACAACTGATCTTCTCTGTCCTCTGTTCCCTGCAGGCCTGCTTAGCTCTGGTGCCGGATCAGCGGTTCACAATGAGAGTGACGAGATGATCCTGCAGCGAGCAGCCCTGTCCTTGCAGTTCCTGCCACTGGACATTTACTGATTCATACCACAGAGAAGACGATGCCCCTGTCTCCCAGATAGCAATTCTGAGGACCAGGCCTTCACAGCACGCGTTGTGAGCCATGGCAGGAGAGACTCAGCGAATGAATGCTGTCAAAGAGCTGGCCGCTGAGTCCAAACTGCAGGATGAAGGGACAGCGCTGGAACAGCAGAGTGACAAAACCACAAAGGAGTCTTCAGAGCACTTTTCAAGCACAGGCACTGAGGCCAGAAGCAGCAGCAAAGGGGCCAAAGTTGAAAAACTAGATAAAGGAAGGGACTTTCCTCAGCAGCGTGAGGCTGTCATACGGCCACAGCAGACAGGGAAGATTGACTTCAGCTCACTGCAGAACCGATCAAAATTTGCCACTGACAGGACTTGGTCGAGTGGCAAAGGCAGCCCCCAGTCCCCGAGTGGAAAGGGACGCAGCCGAGAGAAGGGGAAGCGGTCAGTAAAGACGGAGCGTGCCAACCCGCAGCAGCTGTACAGACTTAGCATTACAAATCCACGCTCCAACCCTACCATTGGTATTGCCTACCCACAGCAGAAAGTTGCGCCACCCAAGAAGTTGGAGACCAGTCGTGGCCCAGTTTCGGGCAGCTACAGATTCCACGTTCCCAGTATACCAGAGAGAGAGGCCGAACTACAGCAAGAAGAGCTCAACTATAGCCGCTGCTTCCAGGAGGCCTCCTCTAACCTCACCTCCCCAAGCTATACCTCACAGGCACTGGTTTCCTCAAGTGGAACGTCATCTCACCCACATCCACCCATGTCACAGCAGCAGCAGCAGCCGCCGCCTGCCTCAATGGAGAACAATAGCACACAGCCTGGCAGCCAGCTGATCCTGACTGACTTTCAGCTGAGTGGCTCTACTGTATGGCAGTCTCCTGAAAGGACTTTTAATGGTGCTAACTATGGGGTGTCACCCCAAAAATCCACTGCCCTTACAGAAACTAGTAAGACCTTTCTGCCTGGTCCATATCAATATGGATATAATTTTCTGGAAGAATCCACCTCTGACTCTGTCTGTGAACAGAACCCGCAATCCCAAGACTTTACAAACTCCTCGCAAGGTTCTGTTCATGTGAACCAAAACTCTTTTTCCTTTACGCCTGGGGAAGGGCAACACATTGCACAGAACAGCACGCAGTTCAGTAATGAACAGCAGCCTGAGGATAGAAGTGCTTATCCTCAACCCCCACAGTCACAGTTTGTTCAAGGGGTACATCTGAGTGAGGACTCAGCGAGTAGTGACAGCTCTGGCTCCAGCTCACAGCAGTCAGAGCAGGGGAAGACTGCCCTTTCTGACGGCACAGACACTATGGCACAGGCAGACAGCAGGGATGCAGCCATCACCTCGGGGACTAAGAGGAACTGTCATCCTAAAGACACAGCTGCCAACCAAAGAACACACATTCAAGGAAGTGTGCACCATGCAAGACATATTCCACAACGCCCAGGCTCTCAAATGCACTTTTCCATCAAAACATTTAACAACCCTCCAGTCAGTGACATTCACACAGGCATAATGTCATTCGATAAAAACATCAATAACAAGGTTCTAAATAGGTTGCCACACTCATGGGACGGGCCTAATAAGACACATTTAACTGTAGATCAAAACACAATTCAGTATCCTGATATGAATGACAAGTATCAGTTTCAGAACCAGCCAGCACTTGACCAAAGGCCAAACTCCTCTAAAAATAGCAGACTGACCTGGCAGCAGATACGGCCAACCCATGCCTTGTCGAACCAAAACAGAATTGACTTATCTCGGCAAATAAGCAATCAAAAATTGCCGTACATGGTTTCTCCCTCTGACTGGCAGGATGATAGTGAATCACATAAACACAGCTCCCTGAAAAACCCAAGCTCATTTCAGAACAGCAGAACCAGTGATGGGTTTACAAACCAAAGACAGGAGACTGTAAAACATAGCAGTAATACAGTCTCAACTTTTAAAGTGGAGATGAGCCATGCACAAGTATGTGAATCCAAAAACAAAGCAGTATATTTTGGACTCAACCAGTCTCTTCCAGCAGCTTCAAGAAACTACAGCTATCCTCCATTGCAGGTCCCTCCTATGGGACTTATGATGGTGTCACCTTATGAATCTCCTTTGCACTCGCCAGTCCATAACCCTGCGTCCAGTACCTGCTCCTCCCTCTCGCCAGCATCCACCAGTCCTGTTAACATCAGTTCAGAGGACAGTCAAATGTCAAAGTCAGCACCCTCTCACACGTTTTATCACCCGGCCCAAGCCAAAGCACAGTTACTGTCAGATCACCTGGGCGCTCACCCTCACCAGTTTCTTTCAGATGCTCCAAGCAACCTTCCTTACGCGTCAGACAGAGCCAAAGACGACATGATGAGCTACCTGCAAAACAGCACACATCCAAAAACGTCTATGGATGGAAACAAAGGTTACATAGATAGTTTTGGGCTGGAGCATCATCAGCCACCACCGCCATACTCTGCACATCAGCTGTTAGCTACCTCTTTAGCCGCAGCAAATCTTGACCAGTTAGATGTGCTTCTGACATGCAAGCAGTGTGATCAGAATTTCAACAACCTGGCTTCCTTTCTAGGCCATAAGCAATACTGTGCTCAGCATATGTTTGCTCAAAATGAACTCAAAGACATATCAAAGATGGAGGACAATAGAAAGTTTCATGCAGAACCAGCAAAAGCAGTGTCAAATCTTTCCATGTCACGGTGCCCATCTGACCTTCACCTTTCGCTGTTGGGCCTCAATAAAAATGGAGAACTGATATCCGACAGTGAAACCAAAGGAGACATCAAGGATGATGCAATGAAACTCAACTTGTTCTCTGGTACAGGTAACCTTCCTGTCCCTCTTCCTGACCTGGAAATGGAGGATGCCAAATTAGACAGCCTAATCACAGAAGCCTTAAATGGACTGGGATATCAATCAGACAATGCAGAGATAGACAGTAGCTTTATCGATGCGTTTGCTGACGATGACCTCACTACTGTCAAAGCAACATCAAACAAACAATGCCTGAAAACCAAAGAATCTCTGTTCGAGAGCAAAAATAAACAAGCAACAGAGTATGACAGGTCTTTAAAAAAGGGAAAGTATTTCTATGACTCTGATGTTGAGAACTCTGAGACGGAAAAACAGTACACTGAAAGCAAACTTGAGAAAAGATCTCTGAACTTGGAACAAGCCGAGAAATTTCTCATAAAAAAAGAAGTCTCTCATAATAATTCAAGAATTGCCTCAAGGGAAAAGACGAGGGAACAAGACAACAAATTGAAAGAGGCAAGAAAACTGTTCAAGAGTGAGGATGAAAAGGAAAGTACACAAAGGTTTCTCTTATCCAGCAAGTTTTCTGAGCGGTGTGGTATTAAAAGCTTCCAGGACAGCTCTGCACTTCGATGGTCATCACCCTCACAGCCCTCCACATCTCCAACCTCAAGGACTCCAGTGAAAGAGAGCAAGAGGAAAAGCACTGGAGGGGGCACCTGGAGTAAAGAACTTATTCACAAAATAGTTCAACAGAAAAATAAGCTCCACAAGCTTCACGTTAAAGGTACTAAAGACCTCCAGTTTTCCTTAGTGATGGAAAGACTAACTCCCACGGTACAGAACCCTGCATTTGGAGAATACGACTATGTCTCGGATTCAGATGATGAATGTGAGCCTGTTAAGATAGCAAGCCAAGGCCGGCTGAATCAAAGCAGCCGCTGTAAATACACATACAGCAAAGAGTGCAAATGGCGAGCACGGAGTGAGAGGGACCAGGCAGCATGGCGACATGAGTCCAAGGAGTGCTTTGAGGTGAAAAAAATTGAGGAGGTTTCTCTCTCACCTGAGAAACATGGTTCTCACCAGAGACTCAGGAGGAGGGGTAGCAGGTCATCCACGAGCAGTGAACTGAGCACATCTGTGAGTGTTTCAAGCGATAGTATCAACAGCCCCAAAAGCAGTGATCGCGCTGAATCCGACTCTGAGAAGAGGACAGACTTCAAAAAGTCTCCAGATCAGAAAACCTATGAAAGGTCCTCCCCACAGAAGTTATGTAAAGAGTCTAGCACACTAGCACTGACATTCACTAAATCCGTCAAGAAGTATGATACTGACAACGCTATTCAGTCTGATGACAAAGAAGTCTCAAAGAAGAATCCAGAAGTTGCTGATCCAGTTTTCTCATCTCAAAAAGACACAATCAAAAAGTTTGAAAAGAGCAGAACCTCTCCCAATCACAAATCAAGAGAGAAGCTGGTGTCTCCCAGAAAAGAAGCTGGCAGCACAGTCAGTTCAGACATAAACAGCCTCCAGACAACAGACAATCTGTGTCCCAAGCAAGAAGCAACTCAGTATAGCAGAGCAGACAGCAAGCCACTACAGTTGGAGTCACACTCTCCCGCCATCAACAAAGAATCTGACTTCAATATTGACAGAAACGGATTGTGCAAAAGAAGCGAGGAGCCCCAAGCTACGCAGCCAGAGCTATCAGACAGTACCACATTTGAAAAACAGAGTGACAATGTCAGCATGGTGGGAGAGGCTATGACTTTAGTCAATGGCCTAAACGCACACAGTCGATCATCCCTTTGCACCACTTTGATGGATGAGGAGTGCCTATCTCCAACTGAGAGCCAAGGCCCGTTGATACAAAAAGATACACTCCACCTCATGCCCTACCCACTGGACCAGGAACAGGGGCTCTTGAAATCCCCACTTTCATTTGACACCTCAACAATGTTTGGGGATCTCACGGGATTCGACAGTGGACTCTACTCAGATATGCCAATTCAGAAAGATAGTTTTCATTCAATAGAAGACACAGCTGACAAAAAGGAAGCGTTTGTGTCCTCCTTTTCTCCCTTTCTGGAACAAAGAGACTGGGACCTTTTGGTTAGCCCTGGACTACCAGATGAGATATCTCAGTACAAAGACAGCTCTGATAAATCAAATGAAAAGAAACCAGATTACAATCATGTTCCTTTGTCTCTGCCAGAAAAAATAATTGACTACACTGCAAATCTCACCAGCTGTGCATCAGAGGATGAGCTAGAGATAAAGAGAATAGTGAATGAGCTTGAAAACCAGCTGCAGTCAACTAAGTTGGAAAGCCCACCACTAGAAGCTCATCATGTCTCTAAGCAGCTGAAAATGAGCAAATGTTCACCTTTACGTCTTGGTAATGAATCAGAGGGTGGAAGCACTGGACTGGATGTGAGGTGTCCTGTGCAAACACTGGAAGTATCCGTGACCAGTTTGGTCTCAGAGTCTTTTACTGAACCATGGTCCAGTCCATTCCAGTTTGAGCTAATGGGTGGACATCACACTACCCACACACCAATTCACAATGAACCAGAGGCACTTGAACATTTCAATGAAAAAGAAGATGATGCCCCAAATGTTATCACCACGGCTTTACATATTAAAAACCCACAGCTCCACCATAACCAGGAAGCAGTGGAAAGAAACGCTGAAAATGAGACTCCAGTAGAAACAAAGGAAGACATTTTAGAACAGAAAAGATACACAGAGAACCTCATGAAAAGCCTAGAGGTGATTTCAGACTCTATATTCCAGAAAGAACCTGTTGTATCAGAACAGAAGCAGCCAAATGTCACCACTCTCACCAGTCAACATCACAAAATTGAATGTCAGGCAACTGATGCAGTTGAGAAAGAAGATCACAGCGAAGAGGAAGCAATTACCGGGAAAGAGAATACATTATCACCTCGAAATATCAATGAGCAGAAGGATGATATTGAATTTATTCTGAATGAGTCACTGTCATCTCTCTCGAATAGCTCTGACCTCACAGTCGATGAACACCAGCCAATTTCCTCACAGCCAAGTGAGCCCACAGAAAACAGTGGTGGCCAGGCTGAGACAGGAGTCACATCAGAGGAGGATATCCCCAAGAATAGTAATTTGATCGAGTCTCCTTGCTGCTCAAGTGTGGTGACACATGACCCACATGTGATTAAGGTGTCTGCTGGGAACAGTAAAGGAGCAGCAGAAGATGTAAATCAGTTATTTAAAAACAGGAGTGACGGTCCAGTACATTCAACTACAGCTGGCGAGGATGCTGAGGCAGTAAAGGGAATCACTGGTCAGTCTGTCTGCCATCCTTTTTCACCAACTCTACACAACGACTGTCCAGACATTGACGGGAAAAGTTTGGACGCAATTAAAACAGCAGTCGAAGAACGGTCCCCTGATACTGATGTTAATACTGGAGACATAAGTTCTTCACATGCTGAGGAAATAAAATGTAATCTCTCAGACGGTGTAAACGAGGAAATAACGGTTGAAACAGAAAAACAGGATCATTTGATTGGACTGTCTCCCTCTAAGAGCTGCAGCCCGGTTTACAGTCCAGGTCCAACAACTGACCTGTCGGTGGATATAGTCACCATGGACAAGCCCTGCAGTCCAATACTGATGGAAACCAATGCAGAGAGCACTAGTTGTTGCTCACCCTTCCAAGACACCCAGTCCGCAGAGGGACTGCTGGTTCTTTCCCAGTCTGATGACATCATTGACAGTGATTCCTGCAAAGTTACTCCATTTAATAACTCGTTTAGTGACTCTGGTCTTGCTTTTCAGAAACAAGAAGAGATTTTAATTGTACAAGACATCAAAGAAGATCTTCCTATTGATTTTATGGCAAGTCACCAAAACTCACCATGCAGAGAAGAGGTAGAAGAAAGTCAGTGTCTCTTTCTACACACTGCCAAACCAACCAGTCATCTTTTACAAATCTCTCATCAAACACCGATGCAGAAATGGAACATGGAAGAGGATTCATGTCAGTCAAAAAGCGACTGTGATGATGTGTCTGTTAACCAAGGCTCAATCAAAAATATGCAATCCCCCATAAACCAGGAAGAAAACGGAAACGTCAAAGAGGCAATGAACACTGAAGAACAACTGGACACAACAGCCAAGATGGAGTGTTCTTTGATTAGTTCACCTCTCCTGGACTTGGGTGTCATCGAGTGTAAAACCACCAGCTCTGAAACCTCCATTCCCTCTCCACTTCCAGTGACCTGCTCAACAGAACCACCAGAAGTATCCGATTGTCTTGAAAAGAAAGATGCAATGTATGATTTGAAGCTCAGTCCTCTCAACTACAACAACTTTTCAGATGAACCTCCACAACTCAATCAATACAACTATATACCAATTTCACCTGCCAGTAAACCTGAAGAGCATCCAGACATCAAGCAGAGTCCCAGAGATGACTGTGAACCGTGTGACCCTGCACCAATTTTTAACAAAAATGAAACAGACACAGCGCTATCATTGAACCCAGAGCCTGTAGCTAAACTCAGTTTATCAGATGAGCAGCTGGTCCTCCAGCAGAGTGGGACATTCACAGGTTTGTCATTGGGTATCCCACCTGAAATAACAAGTACAGATTCCTTAGGTGGCAATGTAAAGACAGACTTGGAGGTTTGCCAAGATCCTGTTGGACCTGTTCACAAGGATCTGGTGAGAAAGGAGGAATCTGATCATTTAAATTCTCACGAGGCTTCTGCTGAGGACAGTACACTTATCAGAAAAGACATTTCAGATGGGCCGCCAACTCGTAAACCACTGGTCATCTTTGAAAATGAACAAATGCCTCTTCCACCAGACCAATCAGTGAAGAAACCAACATCAGAGACTGACCAGTGTTCAATAATCCTTCAAATACACAAAGAAATGTCAAAACAAAGGACACAGAATGACACTCAACAGGGGAAAGAACTTTGTGAAATCTGCCTCATGAGTTTCAGGACCGTCCCTGGGTTAAAGAGACATAAGGCCATGAAACATTCGGTCAAAAGTAAAAAGCACATTGGCTTGCAGAGCACAACATCAAGCCATCAGGGGACTATAGTTATTCATGAAGCATCCCAAACTACAGAGAAAGACCATAAAGATGATTCAGATACCTGTTGTCCAAGTAAAATAGATGGGCTGCTGGAGACAAGTAGCACTCTCATATTCAAAGAAGCAGATAATGAGTCAGCCGTGGAAGAAACCAACGTTGTGGCAGTGAGTGAAATAGGTCACCAAAACCCTCTGCTGCCAACAAAAGCAAAAAAGAACAACAAAGCTAGAAAGAACAAAAACAGTGATGTACACATACAGCCAGACTCTTTTTCAGATGAGCTTCTAAATACATTAAAAAACGACATACTTCAAGCTATCAATCCTGAATTCAAAAGCAGTGGACTAGATGATCTCCACAAATCTCCAGCAGACCAGGTGCACATCAATGACAAAACTGTTACTGGCACAGAGAAATCCTCTCACCTGATTACTTCAAACTCGGGCTCTGACAATGCACCGCCATCTCCAACAAAACAGACCAAAGTTCTTCATGAAACTGTGGCGCTAAATGAGATTATTGAGCTGGAAGAAATTAAATGCACAAGCATGAAAGAGATTGCGAATGGGGAAGTTTGTACAGATAATAATGTTGAAAGTGTGATATCTGTAGACAATGATATAATCAGGGAATGTGAGGAGCCCAGAAAGAGTCTGTGCGCTGTGGAAGAGATGTGTAAACAGAAAGGATCAGAAGAAAGCCTCACCAAGGAGGTGCTTAGCAAAGTGGAAGCCGTGGGGATAAAATGTGAGGAAAACAGTGGCCCTTCAGACGAGCCACATCCTCTCTCCTATTTGAATTGTTTCCCCAGAGACGAGGAAGCAAAAAGGAAAAAGTGCACGAGGGTGTACAGTAGAAGAAACAAAAGACAGAAGCTATCACCTAAACCCAATGCGACTGAGGACTACCCTCCCCCAGAGACGTCCACGCAAAGCAACGATCAGGACAATAAAAAGCAAGCAGAGCAGACGCTCACTGACAATCAAACTAATCGCTGTGAATATGAGACAATATCAAACGATGATGCCCACATGTTGAATATGTGCCACAACAGCACATTAAAGACTGGTGTTACCCAAAGTGACAAGCAGGAGGTTCATGAGAATGTTAAAGAGGTTGGCAACAGCCCCTCGAATCCAGTCGAGAGCACGGTTACTAAATCTTCAATTGAATGGATTGATTCAAGCTCAACGGTGACCTCTGAACCCAGCACCTGTAAAGTAGAGGACCCAACTGCACCCTGCCCTCCGCCCCCGCCCTTCTTGACTGTAGAGCCATGTGTCACAAAGAGTGTTCAAACCTTCAACAGCATTGACATCCAAAACATCAAGACCACATTTCAACTTCCTGAGATTCAGTTCTTTGACTCCAAAAAAAAGGTTTCAGTGGCTCCTCCTATGGCAACTGTTGACGTGGAGAACCGAGATGAGGAAAAGTCCAAGAAAGTGACTGAGCGGCGAGGCAGAAAACGTCAAGATTGTGCGATAAAGGTCAAAGATAAGCAGTACAAGTGCAAAGTGTGCTTCACTTGGTTCCTCACCCTGGGCGAGCTGAACTTTCACAAACTCTCCCACAACCCTTCTCCACCTCCAACCTGCTACATGTGTGTCCAGCGTAAGTTCAGCTCGAGGGAGCAACTGAGAGACCATCTGAGGGAGAAACATGCCAAGAACAAGACAGGTGTCTGGACCTGTGGAATGTGCTTGAAGGAGATATCAGATGTGTGGATGTACAATGAACATCTACGAGAGCATGCCACTCAGTTCGCCCGGAGGGGTCAGACTCAAGGCTCCATGTTAGGCATTCCCGGCTGCGTCATGCAGGAGACAGCCGTGAAGAACTTCATCACCTCAATCATGCAGCACCGCCCCAGCAAAGCCAACAGAGAACCCAACAAAGCCATTAGAGAACAGGAAAAAGCTGTTGTTGTAGACAGCGCTGTGGTAGAGGGGAAACCCTCCGAGGGGACGGAGCCAAAAGTTCACAAAACTAAAAGCAGCAGTGGAGCGGGAGGGAAGCAGAGCACATTGACCCCACTGGAGGTCCTCCACAAAACCGAGACACCTAAAAGTATGGAGATGCATCCCAACTGCAAAGACCCCTCAAGAGACTGCCACCACTGTGGGAAACAATTTCCTAAACCATTTAAACTCCAGAGACACTTGGTGGTTCACAATTTGGAAAAGATTTTCTTGTGTCACAAATGCCCTGTTTCTTATCAAGAGGCCCAGGAGCTTAAGGTCCACCTGAAGAGGGCGCATGAGGAGGTTGATGAGCTAGATTCAAAACACACCACCCTCTACACCTGTGAGCTCTGTGCCGATGTCATGCATGTGATAAAAAAATCGTTCATCTGCAGCACCTGTAACTACACCTTCTCTAAAAAAGAGCAGTTTGATCGCCACATGGAGAAGCACCTGTCCGGGGGGAACCGCATTTTTAAATTCCGAGGTGTTTTAAGACCAGTAAAAGCATCTGCCTCCAAAGAAGATGGATGTGATTCCCCTCCAAGTAAGAAGAGGAGAAACCGCTCTGACAGTATGCAAGAGAATAGTTCGGACAGCGGCATTGCCAGTGTAAGCTCACCGCACTTACACCCAAGCTCTGAGACTTCAAAACCCTCTGTGTCCACAGCAGAGGACTCCACACAGACCATCACTAATGAATACCACAGCGACCCAAGCAATACAAATGTGAAGACTGAGGACATTGCTGAGGACTACTCGGAACTACTTGTAGAGCTGGAGAACTCTATTCACACGGGCACTTCTACCCCCAAGACAGAGGAAATTGACCCAGTCATTGACGTGAAAGAGGAGGATGAGTCACTCTGCATTAGAGCAGAGAAATCCTCCTGGTCAGCGTCTAAAGACAGTGGTAGTAGGGAGGAGACTCTCAAGGCTGAGGAAAGCTCTGCTGAAGGTGCGACAACCGAGACTGAAAAAACGGATTCACTTCCATCTCGTGAGGACGCTTTTGTTCGCCGAAGAGAAAGTCCAACCCTTTCAAAGACCCTTGAGTCAAAGCCTGACTTGGCTGCTGATGTGAGAGAGGATGAGCAGTGGCCTCACTCATTGAAAGCTTCCAACAATGACAGCAAACAGTTGACTTTATCTCAAGGTGGTGAGCAGGACCTTAGCAGTCAGATGAAAGACAAAGTCATCCCGGTCAAAACGGACAACACTAAAAGCGCCACGACAACGAGCAGCACGAAGTCTGCAGAGGTCACACCGGTCCTCCACTCCAAGGTTTGCCTCAACGCTTCAGCCTCAAATGAGGACAAAGAATCTGTGAGACCACAGAAGAAGAGGAAAGACTTGAAATCCCCCCACAGTCTGCAGAGGTTTTCCTCTCCAGCCACACAAGAGAACTATGGCGTTGACTCTCGGGCCAAAAAGAAGTTCCGCTCCAGCAAGTGTGCAAACCCCTCTCTGCAAAGGAAGACCGACGGACCCAACGACTACCCGGTGCTATCCTCAGTAAGGGACGACGTCGTTAGCAACAAAATAGTTTCCAAGTGCAAGACTTCTAACTTGTGTTTGCCGTCAAAAAGAAGCTTGCTTGATAACTGCACACAAAAGAAAGCTGAGCTTGTGACTCCTCTTAACGGGGATTACAAAGCCAAAAAGGGACCTCTGGGGCGGCCTTTGCATGCCCCTATTTCTAAAGTCTCGTCACTTCCCATGAACAATTCTTTGAATAAATCCAGGCCAAAAATGGGTGTTAGGTCAATGGAGAGCCATTCCTACAGGACAGCAGAGTCCCAGAACCACCTCTTAAGCCAGCTGTTTGGCCAAAAACTCACTAGCTTTAAGATTCCTTTAAGAAAGGACACATCAGAATCTATTAACTGAGTGGGGAGCGAGGGATCTGTGAATAAGAGACTGTACATTTCACAGTTATAAATGTTTAAGACAATTCCTTGTGGTGAATGAGATTGCACAGCTCTTTTCTGTGAAATGTTATCCTTAAATACTTACGTAGTCACTTTATGTCTTCTTTGTACATGTGTTGTTATTACACAAATGTGAGGACGAATGGAAGAGATGAATTTTGGGTCAAAAATGAATATGCTAGTTGGGAAAATCATTGAATTGTTTTCTGCTTTTCCTTTGTTGGATATTATCTATTTCCGAGATTATATTTCATGTACCTAAAGGGCAGAAAAAAAGAGTACTTGAAAATAAAGTAACATATTTTCTTCTAAGAAATGCATGTTCATTTTGCATTGGATCTTAGCAGTCTTATTCAGTCTTTCTGGAAAAGGACCATATTCATAACTGACTTAGACTATTGTCTGTGCACCTTTCGTACATGCTTCCAACATATTCATTTTGTATCATTGTTTTAACTGTACTGCATTGACATTCATCATATTATCCTTCTGTATAAACATGGTGCTACAGTGTGCTTTAATGTAATGTGAATGTCAATGAACATGAGATCTGTAGCAGTTACAACACATTCAATCAATTGTTTTACTGGATCTCTGTAATTCCATTGAAGATACTGTGTAAAGCATCCAAGTACTTCATATGTAGGCTGATCAAACCAAAAAGTAGGAACGCTTCCATGTTTCAACCCAGGTGCATACGAGGACGTCACAGTCCCAACACCTGTATTTGGAGTTCTTCCCATGCACTGATAATACCACACACAAATCACAAACTCAATTGTCTGTGTCTGTTACGCCAACTGTTTAATTATGAATAAATAGTATTCACTACTACAGCAAAGGTGCTTTATCTTGTTTATACTGTATCTATCTTATATTGTATGATATTTTAGGTAGATTGTTTTGGTGCAATGCTTCATGTCAAAGTTTTATTTTAATAATGTGCAAAAGAAACAGTGTGATGAAAGGGAAATGCAGTTGTAAAGTTGCTAAGTGCTTCACTAAGTGCCTCTTTTATAGGTGGTTAATAAAGATATGTATTGGTCTCTACTTGCTCTTCTCGTCTTTTGTTCATTACATGTTTTGCAAATGTTCAAACTTCCATCCCCGCGGACTGCAGCTGTCACCGCGTGCACCGAGCACTGCAAGCTGTTTGTGTCTGGAGGCAACAACAACCGGCACAAGATAGACATGTGGACTTCATTTTTGTTCTGTCTTAAAATCAGCACTTAAGTCATACATTCACGACAGGGAAACATTCAACAGTCACATGTCCGCGTGGCAGTCAGTACGAGAACCGCTGAACAGGTGGCGAGGAGCTCTCTCTCTTCTGGCGCGCTTTTGTCATGTTGCTTTCTCACCGCGTGTACAATGGCTTCAATTCCTACACGAACATTATTCATCATCACATAGGAATAAAAAGCCATAGTACACAGTGGCATTCGCGTAGAAACACTTTGGGGGGGACAACGTTTTCACTCCATTCACTGATTTATGATGCAACCTAAGAAAAAGCGATGGGAGTCAAGAGGGGAGGATGATAGATTGGGGAAGAGAGAAAACAGGGAGGGAAGAAAGAAGAGGTTATTTAGTTCATCAACAACTGAAGCTCAAGCATTCAGCTTTCATGAATAAAATGGAAAATGACGGTTGACCGACTGAAAATGCAAACACCAACAGACTAACCAACAGGCTTAAATCAGTCTGTGTTTTGATTATGAACTTTGTTATTCATAGAATGTGTCATTCTTTCTTCTAACATTCAAAATGCATCTTAAGTCACTGTAAGGTGTAAGGTATAATAATGCATTAGGATGGCTTATGATACAATATGTCCATAATATATCACAAGGTCATAATCAAGTTAACACTATTTCACTGGTTTGTCAAGTGGTATGAACATATTGGTGCTTTCTGTATGAGGAAACTATATATATATATATATATATATATATATATATATATATATATATATATATATATATATATACATGAAAGTAATGAAATTAATGTGTTGATTCTATTGTGAGTGACCATGGCAGACATGCAGAGGAAGTGTGGAGAAAACAACCGCAGTGTTTTTGAAATTACGTATCTAATTAATTTAATTTGGCAGCACCTGCAGAGATTATATTTTTGGACCTGAATCCCGTTAACTCTCGACTCTTCTTCACTCACTCACAATTTATCGAGCAGAATAGAATGCTGGCTTATGTGTTAAGTTGACCTTTGCTACAATGCATTAAAAGCAGCCGTTAAATATGTAAATTCACCCTCAGTTTCTTTGAAGTAGACGAGGAGCTTTGATGAAGACATGTTGCCGAGCTAATAACTCTCTATTCATTATAATTTGTGAACAGAAATCACCTTGGTGTTCAGAACCTTTTATAGTATTTTATATAAATATAATGAAACAATTTTTCCACCATTTTTAACATATCGTTTTCAGATTTATGTTTGACATTTTAGATATGGGCTTCACAGATATGAATATTGCTTCATGATCTGCTGTACCATATTCTTGATATATTACATCCGTAAAGATAATTGAAATAGCTGAGCGCCTACCGCGAGAATATTAATATAAATGTAATCAAATGTAGTCAATAATCACATAGTTGGTATACACTGCCAATTATGAGGTTTTACCAGTGCTGAAAAGTTAAATCAGCGGGGCATAAATTACTAATAATTTGCTGAACATGGTGGATTGCTTGAACATTCCTCACCCGCTGAACATTTAGTGTTGCTGTCAGTTGACATTCCCAAATACTGACTACATCTATATTTTCCACTCACCATGGAGATATCAAAGTGGTTCGCTAAATGAAAAGATTAATATATGGATCAAGAGTCCAACAATATACAAAAGGCTACAATGTTATTAGACTTGTTATTCAAATATTGTAAATATAAACTAATTAAATATTCAATTAGACGCATTAGATTCAATTTCCAAACTCCGATTCCATTTGTTACACATTAGTCAGTAATTCATTGATGAGAGTGATGCTGGAAAGTTGAATGAATAATGATTTCCGGGACGTTTGAGCCATCAAGACATGTAAATGAAATGCTTGCCGTGAATAATAATAATAATAATAATAATAATAATGGTATTTCAAGTTCCCTTATGAAGATGTATTCTCCTCATCGGCTGATTTGTGTCACGTTGCGTTGGTGATTTATTACAAACATGATGCCTGATGTTTTATCCTTAAATGTACCTGAATTCTACCTGATCCTCTTTGGTGGCATTGGTCCTGTGAATCTGCCCCAGGTCCTCCGACAGCAGCTGATTGGGACAAACGTAAAGCAGAGAACTCAGTCGGTTGTGTTACAGGTTAACCCAAAATGTGTCACTGGCAGTACGAAGGAGCCCCCCGCACCCTCCTGTCAGGCTGCCTTTTATCCTCAGATCTATGAGGAGATTCTCCTGAGGCGTGTCACAGAGGAGCATGACAGGAACGCTTTACACTTTGAAGTAGAGTGACATTATCAGTCAGTATGGTTTTAACATAGCATCTCTTTTTCTCCCACTCCGTCTATTTTCCACCTCCGCCACCCTATTTATTCGACTTTTCCTTTTCTCCGGCTTTTGTTCTCTTCTCCATCAATATATTACTCTGCAACTCCCCCCTCTCCCCTTTTGCTTCTTCCTCTCCCCATTTCTGTTCTTATTTATTTCTTCTCCTTCCATACTTGTTCACGTCAACTCATTCCTTCCCATTTGTTATCTTCCACTCTTCCCTGTTGCCGTCTCACCTTTCCACCCATCCTCCTCCCTTGCTTTCCCTCCCTATCAATCTTCTCTCTGCCCTCACCTTTTGCCCCCCTCCCCCTGCTCCTCGCTGTGGAGCGTGCTGTTGGCATCCTCTCAGGGAGGTCGGGAGATCAGGGCCGGATAGAAATGGGCTACTGGTCAGCGTTAATGACACACAGGCTGAGGGGCCACTGAGGTTTCCTCTTTTGGGGATGTGAGGTTTCAGTCATCACACAGTGAGAGAGAGAGAGAGATAAATATATAGATGGATGGGGAGGGATTTGTCGCATGAGGGGGAGGGAATGACTGAGCATCCCTCTCTGCACACACAGGGGGAGATCATGATCAATTTCCACTGGGATGATATCTGAAATCATTTGTGTTCGACAGGGGAAATGTGTATGAATAATTTAATATGAACACATCCCCCTGGTGTGAACAAAGAGGACAAAGACATCTTTGAAATAAAGACATCAAACAATTTTGCCCGACAACCATCAAAACACTGCCTACCGCCTTAAAATCCTCAAACGAGAGAGAAGGAAACGACACAAGTAAACCCCGCTGTCACAAGACTGGCACCTGGAGTAGGAGTCAACGTGGGGCAGGAGGCACACCACAAGGAATTACAAAGTAAATTAGCAGGTAAAGATAAATCAAAGTGAAGATAATCAGGAAGAATAAACATTAAAGTAAAGTCAAGCAACCTTTGTATCTCCTAATTAATGGCCTCTCAATAGGAAGTCGCAGTGCCAATGTAGCCTTTATCTATTCAACCATTTGTTATTCCAGATGGCCCCAGAGAGGAACAGGCTGTACACAATAGCTAAATGTACCTGTTTGATGTTCCAGGTTTGCTGGAATAAATGGGGTTGCTCGGCAGGTTCTATGCAAACAAATGAAAGCCTGCTGGTGTGTTTTCTGCAGTGTCTGCAGTGGCTGGAGCACTGCACCCAACAGCAGGAGCCTCGGAGAGGCTGTCCTCGCGGCTGACGCACAGCGGAGGTGAAGGAGAGTTCGTCACACAGAGTTTGGAAGTTGGATTGTTTGCAACTATATTTTTTCGAATTATGCATGAGGAACCCAAAATAAATTCTATTTATACCTCTTTCGTACGGATCCATTCCACTTCGATAAGCTGTTGGAGAGAAATCCTTTCTTTCAATGACATCATAGAGAAAATCAGCAAGAAAAAATCTTTTGTGTGATCTGCACTTCCTGGCGTGACATTTTGAAATCGACCAAAACGCTTTACAATATTGCTCAAAGCACAAATTAGGTCCATATATATATATATATTATTATTATATGTATATATGAAAAAGGACCTGCTGGCCAGTAGGGATGCCTCTTGTGCCTCTGATACTCCACCCCACCCCCCACCCCTCCTTTCACTGCCTGTTCTCCACCAGCCTTCCTCCTCTTCCCCCCTCCACCTCCACCTGCACGGTGTGCTCCCTGGGCATCTCCTCCCGCTGTCTCTGTGCTTATCACAGGGAATTTGAAGGATCTACCCTGACATTTGATGTGGCACAAAATTAGATTTCCAGTGTGACTCTCCCCCCCAGGCCCCTCGTGGAGTGTAATCCACGCTGTGACTAATTGAGTGGCATGCCAACAGTCTGAGTGTGTAAATGGATGGATGTTTGTGAAATGGGTCTGTGACCTGCTCCTTTTAGTTTGGTGGCCTGTGAGTTCAGAGATACACACACACTCACACACACTCGGCTGTGCTGGATTCTCCAGTACAAAGACAAATGTTATCCCGTGTCAATGTCACCTCCTGGATGTGACCCTAATGTGCTGCTGTCTGACAGTGAAGTTAATGACTAATCGGACCAGCGGGTGATCTGTTTCTTGTATAACACAGAACATAGAGACCGGCTTAACTTGAATAACATGAATGGACAATGACATTCACCGTTGTAAGTCAGCCAACCTGTGTCTCAGGTACACATTTTACAAGATGACTCACCACAGCTATGTCACCTGTCTGACCACCACTATCCCAGAAGGCATTGCTTTCCCATGGCTAATCCACTATGCAGAGAGGGAATAGGCTCTATAACAATGACGCCACAGACAGAAAAAAAGCTTCTTTTTTTATCATGTCGATATCGTCGCACAAAGCCCTCTACACTAATCTCAAATCTCCGTCATGCCCTCTGCTCCGGGGACCCCAAATCTGATTTGTATTTTAATATTTTAAGCTGTCTTCCTCCCCAGGCGACTCGATACAGCAGTTTCCTCTTCTTCAGTACAAACTTTACACTGGTGCTCCTGTGTGTGCATGTGCCACCTCATTTGCAGTGAGCACTCTTCTTCCACACCCCCGCGAAAATAAACACACCCACACAAATTCACACAGACAGGCTGGGATGTAGAGGTCTACACACACACACACACACACACACACACACACACACACACACACACACACACTCACACAGACACAAGGTTTGCTGTGAAAACATTCTAAAAGCGGAAATGACTTTGTACAAATGAGACGCTTGCAGTAATTAAAAGCGTAATGGCAGGCAGCACGAGACAAAAGACACTAATGAATGAACTCAGGGATGGATGATGGCATGGCATACGTACCTGCAGGATTTCATTCACCAGACTCTCCCTGCTCCTCTCCTCTGTCTGTCTCTCCCTCTTTGTGGAGGTGGTGGTGCCTGCCAGTGTGTTTCCAGAGGAGAGAGTCTTCACCATATCAAGTCGGGGACCGGGGCTCAGCTGCAGAGACTGACATCATCCCTTTCAGAAAAGAGGTTTTCCCCTCCCGCTATCTGCACCCTCTCTCTCTCTCTCTCTCTCTCTCTCTCTGTCTCGGTCTCCCTATCTCTCCCTCTCTCACCCAAACTTAACCACTCACTCACTCTGTACAGTAGTATACTCCTCCCATCTCTCCTTCCCCTGCTCCTGTTTTTTATTCTCTCCTCCTATTCTCTCTTTCATTTGCTTCCACATATTGCTACTATTTTTCACAGCCAACACATGTGAAAGATGTTGGCAGTACAGCTGTGGCTCTGAACACAGTAACAAGTGCTAAAGAAGGACTTTACTATTCATAGCATCCTGGACTTCATAATCAAGCATCTGAATCTGTCATCCCAGAGGAAACGTATCCACTCTGGGTTTTTCATTAGAGGTGTTATTAATAGATGTGGTTGCCTGCAGGTCTTTCACAATTAGCTTTCCCCCCCTTCCCTTTTCTCCCTGCTCCTTCTCTCCATCTCTGTTAAAGATCAAGGATTGCAGGAGTACATCAAGACTAAAGCTTTATGGGGGGGGCTTGCGTTCACCTACCCAATCCTTTTCGATCTGCAGGAATGAAAAAGACTAGGAGCTATGCAGGGGGAGCCCCTTTGAGTCTATTGAGATGGATGCCTGCTGTGGTGCCTGCGGCGGTGGAGATCTGTGCTGCTGTCCGTGGTGCCGATTAGGGCTGAAGGAGACATCACTAAGGACAGCAGTGACCCTGCAGACCCACAGAAAATAGCCTTGAACAGAGCAGGGAGGGAAAAACTGTTTCAGCATGCTGCAGGAACCTTAATAAATGCAATTGCACAAGCTCTCACATGCACACACACACACACACACACACACACACACACACACACACATACACACACATACACGCACACACAAAGGCAAACCCAAACCACACATAGAGACTTCCATCTACCTCCCAGCCTCCTCCTCTGTGTCCCTTGGGCATTTCTCTGCGTCTCAACTCATTTAGGCTTACATTCATCATTGTACGGTAACAGTGGCAGGTGGGATTAAAATGGATTAGCCCTATTAAAGAAATGTGTGGTGCATGTTACACCCAGACCCACATACACACGCACAATTATCCATTGAGCCACATGCATTACAATGTAGGCACTGCACTATCTTCCCTCCTTAGAGTATATTAAAACGTCCATGTGTGCACACAGACACACATGTCCACAGTGTGCTGAAGGCACTAAACAGTGACGTAAAGGGCCAACAAAGCGGCTTGGTGATCCACGGCGGCAGAACAGGCGGGAGAAATATAGATATTGCTGCTTTTCTGCCACTCCCACTGTGGACTCCTTTTTGTTGTCTTAACTCTCGTCTCAAGAGGTAGCTTTAAGAATCTCGCCTCCTTGTTTCCATAGTGACACTTTCCCTCCTTTGTGCAAGAGAGTATGTGTGTATTTCAGAGACACACAAAGAGGAAAAAGACAGGCGTAAGAAGGGAGAGAGGAGGGGGATGACAGCGAGATAACTTGCTTCACTTACATTTATTCACTACAAAAAGAAAGAAGAAAAAAAATCAGAACCGCCAGTTTTCCGCATCAGGGAAAGCCAACTTCACTTTTCATTGGCCGTCAGCAGTATGCTGTTTGACTTCTTGACTAATAGCTCTGCAGCAGTCTGCCAGAAATAAAGCTGTTGTTCCTAAAACTGTGATACCAACAATAGTTTGTGCTAATTTTGGATATGAGTTCATTGCTCTGAATATGTGTGAGGATTTTTAATTGATTAAACATTGTGCTGAGTGAAAATTGTAGAGGCTGCCAGTACTTCTGAAAATATACACTATTTAAGAAGAATGTTTTTTTTTAACGAACACAATCCTTGTAATACAAATATTTAATTGAAAACCATTTCTTTATAATCTTAACATAATATATATATATAATATATATATATGTATATATGTTTACAGTATATATATATATATATATATATATATATGTGTGTATATATACTATATATATATATATATATATATATATATATATATATATATATTTGTGCCACTGAAATAAGGGTTTTGACTCAATGTTTTACACAAATATTTGATGCTGTATTGTCGGCATCGGGCAATGTCCAAGTATTTAATCAGAAAAAAGAAAGACAGTCAACTATCAATCAAAAACTGTCAAATACCCTCATGTAACCCGAATGTTCTACCCACCACTGTCATTCAGTCACATCATCTCTCACATGGATGTTATTGCACAGCGGTATTGGATTTAAACTCTGGAAGTAATAATGAAAAACATCCAGAATGACCTTCAACGGTTCTACTATTACCTCCGCAGATAAAATACGGTCTGAATCTGTGGTGTGTCTAATAAATTATTAATTATGGATATTAAAAAGCTGAATTTATCACTTTCACAACAACCCGGGTGGATTTAGGAGATTGATTACAGGGGGGGAAATGTGTGTAGTGTGTGTGTGTGTGTGTGTGTGTGTGTGTGTGTGTGTGTGTGTGTGTGTGTGTGTGTGTGTGTGTGTGTGATTGTTTGTCTACTCATTTGAAAGTGTCTACCCATTAGAGTTTAAATCTCCTCTGGTCGGTGTAAGGTGGAATCGGCACAGAGACCAGACTCAGCCGGTGAGCCTCTCCCTTCTCCTCACGCCTCTTTCAGCCAGCAGTGTTCCACATCAGTAAATCCGTATCGGACACTCGCGGCTCAGCTGAGACGCAGGGCTGACGACACATCGGGGGATTGTCTAGATTGAGACGTCTGCCATCTTGAGCTGTCACAAGTCGTGTGTATACAAGGACACATCTGACAAACGTAAGGAAATGACGGATATGGTGAAAGGAGCCTTCGCAGCAGCCTCTTAATGCAGCACATTTCTAACAAGGCCTTAAAGAGCAAACTTTTTCTTGTCTTCACCAAGTATCTCAACAGTTTTAAGCAACTGCTCTCTACAGTTTCTGAAAGCCCCGCAATAACTCACATGGCAGCAAAACACGATCTGGGTGCAATGGCAGAGTGGCATTAAATACATTGCAGCTGTTCTCCATGAGCGGTTAGAGGTAAGTGGTTCTTGACATTTCTTTTATGGTATTGTAAAAAAGAGAGAAGAGCCACAAGTAGGAGGAATATACAGGAAGTGGTGAAATGAGACTGTTCATGTCGGCGGTGCTCACTGATGCTTGAGTGGCTCGAACCGCTCTCAGCAGCGGGTTGAAGTCGTCTTACGCCCAGTAATGCTCAGCTGCTCCATCAGTCCGGAGTTATCTCCATAAAGAAACTGTAGCTCACCCTGACAGTGAGGCGGAGCGCTCGATCCCTCACCATTTCAAATGACTGCAACCTACCTACCACACACACTCTAGTGAGGCCGTGTTACCGTGTAAGGATTTGTTATCACAGAGATATTGAAGTTGCTCGTCCATGTGATTTCACATCTGTGTGCCTGAGTGTGTGCACCTCCAAGCAAGTGGTGCATGGACATAGATGACTGTGTAGTCCTATCTTCGCTTTTCTATTTCGTCCTGAATCAATCCCCAGAGTGTAACAATACCTATTCCTCACTGTATAATTGGACTGGATGACAGGCACATGTGAAGTCAGCGGATGAAAGCCTCTCCTGACAATGGTGTCTGGTCTGTGACATGACTTGAATGAGGAAGAGATAATGCTGCCACACACACACACACACACACACACATATATATATATATATATATATATATATATATATATATATATATATATATATATATATATATATATATATACACTGTAGGTGTATCAGTCATAGATAAGAAAAAAAGACATACAACCTACAGTACACACAAGCACATTTACTTACTCACTCATTCATCTCACAAATCAGACCAAGCATGAGGTGATGAAATTATAAAATTTGATATGATATGAAATTATCACTAAAGTAACTCTGAATCGTCAGAAGTAAGTCAAAGATTGAATTTATTGCAGTGCATGCCAAATATTTGCTATCAAATTCTGCCTTCTGCTCGCTCTGCATAACACTAGTGTGACAGACTGTAAGTTTGAATAGCTGCCAGTGAAACAAATTATTATTCAGTTTCCCCTGTATTCTGGCTTGCCTATTTATATCTGCGTGTGAGGGTGTGAATGTAATTTCCTACATCCTGATGCATATATACGCCCGCACACAGAAACATGTGAACAGGCTGTGAACAAAACATAGTGAATACGTCTCAATAAAGCACACAAGGAGGTATTTGGAAAAAAAAAGATTTCCAGCTTGTGCCCCCAAAAGCTCGACATGCCTCCCGCTCTTAGTGTATTTGCTGTTCACTTTGTTGCCACGGAAACCACCATTACCCAAACATCCCCACGATGAAGGACACTTACATTAAAAGTGTCTTCGGCCCTCCGTCTCGGTAAAGTCCCTCACTTCCATCTCTCTCTCTCCCCCCTGACATCCCTTACACCACCAGGTCAAGCGAGTAAACATATCTGAGAAACTTTCACTTTTTTTGTTATAAGAACTGGATCCTAAAAAGCAAACTAAATCTCAGGCTAAAAAAGTCAAAGGAAAAACTAAATAATACCGAGAGCATTCAAGACTGTTTGCACGATGAATTAAAGCCACTGATGGAACACTGTGTGAAGCCTAAAATCAATAATGTGCAGAGTGAAATTATTTTCTGAGCAGAACATTGATTTACCTCCCCCGGTTGGCTATATTCATACTCTCTAATGAAACCCCTGTGTCACATCATATACTGTGGCGAAGGTCTGTGTACATGGATGTACAGAATAGATAAAGGAGTTTAAAATAGCAGCCGTATATCAACATAACTCAATAGATAGAAGTGATTTTCCTTTTGACCTTTGAATCTGCCACATGGCCTTCAAGAGTACGGATCTTCAACCCAAAGTGTAAGAATAGCCTAATTTAAAACAATGATTTATTTAAGTGAGAAGGTTCTGTAGCATGTGAGCAAAAAAACTGCAGAGTGCAGAGATTATGTATTAATGAATGAGAGCAACCTAAATCATGCACCAACTTAATCCAATAAACAGCAGGCAAAGTATTTTTCTCAAGAATAAGTTTGAGATTAATCTGTTTACCAACAGCTTATGTATATGAATCACTGGTGCTGTGCTCCCTTTGTATGCAGCAGCTGGAAACATTATAATGGGCATGTACAAGCTAATGAAACACAATACACCTGCAATAAATACTGAAGCTTATAAAGTTATGTTAATGTTGAGTCTGCAAGAGAGGTCTTGATTTAATTATGTAGGAAGCATTGAGGTTTCTGCATTACAATGGACATATTTTGCTCTTACTATAAAAGATACCAGCCAGGATACGAACACCTTATTCTACATGCTGTTCATTGTCAACAACAGCTTCATTAAGATGGATGAAGTTTATTTTTAGTCAGTCCAACATTCAGTGCACTACTCACATGTGTATTAATCCACCAGTGGAAATAGTCCCCAACTAATGCACCATCTACTCCTACTTCAGTAACGTTTGCTCAACACTACGGCGTCTCGCTGATTCAGGGAATGACTTATCTCTTTTGAAAATGAAGGTATTTATGTGAAACCCATCAATCAGAATACTTATATTAACAATGGACCAATTTATTAGCTAGATAATTATTATTTTACTGCAGTTCCGTTTAGGTACATCTCTGTTATGTTATTTATCGTTCATAGTTTCCAGCTTCACAAGACGCCTGCATTTTCAACAAAGCTGTGATTAACCCATTTTATATCACCTTCCCAGCACCAAATGGAGGATAGATCAAATTGGCTGCTAGCTGGAGTCCAAAGTAGAGCTAGAAATAACATGTAATCTAATCTAACGCTAATGTTATTCTGTAGCTGCTGAATGTTTAAATAGGCAAATGTTTGCTCCCACATTTAACTGTCTACTCTACGGGGATGATGTGTCTCACGTGTTCTGGGTGCTCTGTTGCCCACAAGATGCCAAATAATCAATCAATACAGTTTTCACGATTTTTAACAGAAACTAATGGACTTGGTGCAGAGTGCCACGGACCGAGAAGTCCAGCCAGAGATTACTGACAGACCAGCACACATTGTTTAGTATTGTTCATGAGATACGCTAACAGTCAGACAAATACAGGATAGCACTGCTACATTACTGTTGTTGTGGTTCCCAGCTATATGAATTCTAGATATACTTTTCAAATGTGGCAATTCTTAATTCTTTTAGTAGATATTTATCCTCAAACAAACATGACCCTTGGAACTTTTTCAGAAATTAGAATACTCTGTTTACAAAATAATTCGGGGACATGCCAAGACAAAACGCATTAAGAGAAGCAATATACTGTAAGATTATGTTGATGAAAAATGCTTTAATTTTGTATGATTTACAATTATTACCCGCTGGCTGAAAACTCAGTTATAATGGCTTATGGGGGCAGTTTTTCTATCCCTTCTCTGAGCTAATAATATATTGGATTAAACTAGCTATTAGTCTCTGCTATAATCTGCATTTTCACATTTTCCCCTCGAAAAGTTTTGATGAATGGCTGAATAACAACAACAACAATATGTGTTGCCTTTATTCAGTCTGTTATTGCACATGTGTCAGCAATGCCAACGCATTGCTGACACATGTGCAAAAGTTTGTTACTTCTAGACTGGATTACTGCAACTCCTTATTATCAGGCTGCTCTAATAAGTCTCGTAGGTCCCTCCAGTTGATCCAGAATGCTGCAGCTTGTGTTCTCACTAAAACTAAGAAAAGAGTTCACATTACTACTGTATTAGCTGCTCTGTACTGGCTCCCCATAAAATCAAGAATCACATTTAAAATTATTCTCCTCTCCTACAAAGCCTCAATTGGTGATGCACCATCATATCTTAAGGAGCTTGTAATACAATATGGCCCCACTAGAGAGCTGCGCTCACTATATGCGGGGCTACTTGTAGTTCCTAGAGTCTTAAAATGTAAAATAGGAGCCAGAGCCTTCAGTTATCAAGCTCCTCTTTTATGGAACCAGCTTCCAATTTCAGTCCGGGAGGCAGAAGACAGTCACCTCATTTAAGAGTAGACTTAAGACTTATCCCTTCAATAGTTTTATAGTTATGGCTGAATCAGGTCCACCTGGTTCAGCTCCTGGATATGCTGCTATAGACTTATACGTTGCTGAGGGACGTTTTAGGATACATTGAGCACCTCTCTCCTATTTTCTCTCTCCTTATGGATGAATTTGCATTTCTCCATTGCACATTACTAACTCAGCTTCCTCCCTGGAGTCTTTGTGCCTTCTCGCCTCACAGGGTCCATTACACTAGGCGTGTCTGAAGCTGGTGCTGCCTCCTGACTCCTTGCCCCTGGCCTGGACCTGGCCTCCTTCCCAATGGCCCTGCCTCCTTTGTGCCTCCTGCCTCAAGGGCCTGGCCTCATTGGTCCAGCCTTCTTTGCGATGCACCCTGCCTGATGCCCCCCCCCCACCCCCACCCACACACTTCCCCACCCCCCTCTTCTCTCTATCTCCTTCTGTTCCATGGGTCCTGGAATTGGAATGTCACATGTTTACAGATTAAGACTAAAGAGTAATTGAATAGAATGTCAGTGAAATACAAAATATCATTAAAATACATCATTTACTGAAAATGTCATAGTATATTTCATAAAAATGTAATTTAATACTATTTCATAAAAAAAGTAAATCTATATTATTTGATTAAAATGTTATGAAAAGTGAAGAAAAAATCCCAGTATCGATCATCATTACATTTTTTGAAATAAAGTAATATCATATAACCAGAATTTGATATTGAGGACTGTGATAAATAGTAATTCCATAATGTCTTTTAGTTTGAATTATTGTTACAAACCATTATTGCTGGTTGGTGTTTTTTATTAATTTGATCGTTTTATTATTATATTTAATATAATGACAATTTCACAACATACAAATTATTTATTTTTATGTCATAATATTACTTTTACATTTTAGTGGCATACACCAACCTTATCTTCTGAGAAATAATGCAATCCAATGCAACAGTCAAAATGATCCGAATTCCTTTCCCACCGCTCTGAAATTGCAACAAGGTGCAATTATTGCAGGATTTATGTACCGGGTTGCATTAGCCTAAAAAGCCTCGTGATATTGTCTTCAACAGGATGGAAATCCAGTCCTGGCTTATGTATGAATGGTGCAGATGTAGGTTATTTTTTAATGAAGAGAGCAGTGGGAATTATTTAATGATTTCACCCACAGTTTAGTGTATCCATCACGATATGACCCCCTGACACACTGGTCAGCAGCAGGAGGAGGTATGATGTGGCTGAAGTGTAAGTGGCTCTCAGAATGCAGGATAGCCTGTCAGACAGAGGCCCCTAGGGGACAACTTCACACCATGTCTGGTTGCAGGATGGCCTTTACACTCTCCCTCTCTTTCTGTCTCGTTCCCTGTGTGTGTGTGTGTGTGTGTGTGTGTGTGTGTGTGTGTGTGTGTGTGTGTGTGTGTGTGTGTGTGTGTGTGTGTGTGTATGTGTGTGTGTGAAGCTCATCTCTCTTGCTTTGTGTGTGTGTGGTAAAGCAGGAGAGGGAGAGGCTGTTGGTGCGTGGGTGTAAATCTCTGTCCGGCAGCACGTTGGGATGGGTGTTTGGGGACTGGATGGAAAGCTGGCTCACAGGAGTTTAGATTGATGAAGTGATTGTGATGGATGGAGGTAATAAAGGCCTGGATGTCCTGTCGGCTGCCAGTGATGAGGCTGGTATGAATCACCCGTCTGGGGCTGCTGCACATGACGCTGCTCAATCCCCCGGCCTTCCACCCTGCCACCCGACTCCGGCCCTCCATCCCTTTATCTCTCTGCCTGTTGACTTGCCATCGTTATGAGGATACTGCTGCCTGAATGGAACAAAGCTTCAACATTCAACAGCACTCCATTACTGTATCAATCTGTGCTGATGCATACTTTGAAAGATATTATGACGCATGTTTACCCATCCCGAAAAACAACTCGCACACAGTTCAAGACGCTGCACGGTGTTCATTAATTTTGTGCCCAGACATCACTTGTTGAGTGATTGTAAGGCATGTGAGAAAAAAATCCAATCAACTCAGCCAGCCACTGCTCATGAATAGGGTCATTTGACTAAAGAAGGGCATCTGAAATTGCAGTGTTTGTGTCAACATAACACGTTAATGATCTCAGATGATAATTGGTAGTTAGACGCTGGGGTGCTGCGTTGTGGCCCGTGAGGTTCAGTAGCAGGGACCTCCTGTGATAAAAGAAGCAGCATGAGGGCTTTTAAAGTGGCACGATGCTGTTGGCAAAACAATTCATCACAGTCCCATGAATATTCATCCAGCTCTCTGTTTCCTCCAGGGCTGCTGAAAACATGTCTGTATTAAGTCTCTTCTATGTGCTGCGGTTTGAAGACACCTGAACCTTCTAGCCTCTCATTACCACACCACGCTCTTGCTGCCCCGCACTCAGCTGCCTGCCAGGGAGAAAAGCCATGCTTCATTAAAATAAAGACGAAATGCTCTCGCTCTGTGCACTAACAAGGCAGAGGTCAGACAGTCAGATGATTGTGAATCCACCTCTCTGCACGTGTTCACAGGGGTCAGATCTGATGAGTGTGATTGAGCTCGCTGGATAAAGTGTGCACAGGCCAAGCGGGAAGATGGATTTTCCAGTCTGAGCTGTGTGGTTTCTGCGAGGAGCCTGTCCGAGGCTCGCCATTAGCAATTTAAGAACATTTGCTGTGCCTTTTCCTCCCCTGCCCGCCCCTCTCATTGACAGGAGCCAGAGTGCCACCAATTGGTTTCCGGGGCATCTCTTCAGCGCTTTATCAGACCTGCAGGCTTCTCAGCACTGTCCCCAGATTACAGTTTAGGGATGGGGAGCTTGACTGACAGGCCTTGGCCTCGGTCGTCCCTGGGGGGGAAGGGAGGGGATTTGTAATGGCTGCACTGACTCGTACTTCTCCTACAATCTTCTGGAGGCTGGTTTCAGACTGTCAAGCTGAGAGAAAGCTCTCTCTGCATAATTCATTAGATCTCCTTTCTTTTTCACTCTTGGCTGCTCGGTGGCACAGGCACTGTGGCTCCATTGTTTAAGAAGAAAGAGTAATAGAGCTTGTCACAGTATGTTAACACAGTTTACTGTTCAGAGCAACAGTTTGGAAACAACTAAACTGCTGCTTCTCCAGTGTGGAATAATTATGAAGGAAGAAACACACTTTAAATCCGCCAACAGCATATAATTGACTTATTAATGATGATCATAACTATGAAAGCAATAAACACCTTTGGCCAGAGAACTAAAACAGGAAACAGCCATACGGGTTGCTTCGACACAACGCATTGTTTTGCAGCCAATTATCTCGGTGTTGGCTGCATATGACACATACGCAGGCCTGTCCCTGTGAAGCATGTATACCGTCTCTGGTGATGATCTAGCTGGCATTTATTTCTTGGAAATCTGCACGGAAGAATATCTCTTTGTTGATGCTACATGACGTTTCCTTTCACAGAATATGACTAAACAAGCACATCTTCTCCCACACAACCCGGCCTGTTGAAGCCAGGAGACAACTCCTGTCACTGTTGCATTTCAGGGCTCGTTGGGAGGGACTTTATATGAAACTGCCAATGCAGAGTTGTGTTGACCTCTAAAACACGAAGCATGGATCTAATATGCCAAACGCCTCCACACATATTTTGGCTCTGGTGCTGTTCTGTCTGTATTGGTATGATTCTCTTTTTGAAACTATAAAAGGAAAGGACGTTGAATGGAAAATACAGAAATTGGACAAAAACAAAGGACCGAGAGAATATACAGATAGTTTGATAACATGCAGAAAATAGAAGAAATTGCACATTCGTATGAAAGTATATAGCCTAATATTAGTATTCTGATGCTACTTTGCGAAAGACTCTTGATTTCTCCTTCATGGTTATGGATCTATGCTGGCAGAATTAAAAAGTAGCCGGAGCTGTTTTCTGTATTCTTTCTGCTGAATATGTTTTGCCAAAGATATCTAAGCCATGTTGGTCATATCCTAAACACAATTAAAGGAAAACATTAGGAATACAAATTAACAGCAGAAAACAAAATGATACTTGAATTGCCTCATGAGCAGAGCTAGTGTTAGGCTAGTGCTCAGATACAAAAACATCATGTCCTGACAAATGCAACTCCAAAGGGACTAACTCCTCAAATGTTGTCGTCTACGTCAGAGGATGTTTCACGTTTTACATAATCTGCTAAAATCCTGGTTGTCTGCAACTGAAGGAACGCCACACATCACCAACAAACCCAAGTAATCAAATCTGGAGCTGTAGCCAATCCCAGCTGACATTGGGTGAAGACAGGTGCTCCCTTGCCTGGACAGGTCAGGGCTGGCTGATGAAGAAAGAGAACCTTCACACTCACAGGTTACTTAGTCATCAATTTACCTGATCCATTGTCACTGACACAGGGAGTTTTATTGTGAAGGTTTTATTTTGTGAATATGACTCTAGATCTACAGTTCTCATCGTGCACACAGGCAAAATACTTATTGTGAAAAGTATGTGTGGGCAGAGTTGTATGTGTAGCTCATTAACGGCACTGTTGTGGAACAATAGCAAGTGTGTCAGAATAATGCTCGTTAATGGAATTGGAAATATGTGTGTATGTTTGTTTTTCTATATATGCTGTTTATTCCATACTTCACTATCTCTACTCACAGGTATGCACATGAACTTACCTCTGCAACATTTGTACGTATTGATGTTGCAACAAACAAACATATGCCCACATCGCTGCTGTTTTTCCATATTTTATGTATCTATGTACAAAAAATGATCATGTTTTTACCAAATATGTTCAGCTGCATCATGACAACGGACATTCTCCTTAAATTTAACGAGTCATCTTTAAAATCTGCAGTCCAATTATGGAATATTTATAAAAAATGTGTAAATTGGGCTCATTATTTTCATGGAATTTAAGCTCTTAACATCATAAAAGAAAGGAATTAGAAAAATGTATTACCTAAATGAGTTTTTAGCTTTTATTTTTGTTATTCAATGACAATACATCACAAATCAATCCCCTTTAAAGAACTCCTCTTAACACTGGTATACAGAACATTATAGTAGCTTTTTTTCAAATTTAGAAAGTACTCATTTCCTTTAAAACCTCTAATAGCTGGAAGAATAGCCCCTTTTGAGACCGTAACCTGTGAAAATAAGTGAACAGTGCCACCTGCTGGTCAACATTGATATCATCTTAAGACAAATAATCAAACATAACTCCTTCAACGTGTTAATTTAAACTCTTGCAAAACTGGTCGTTAGTCTCAAAAAGACCACTTTAGAAAGAAAGACAAAGTTAAGTTCCTCTTTACTTTGTTCTTTATTACACATTAAATAGGAGTGGTGAGATTCATGGCAAAAAATAGACTCATATGAGATCAGATCACCACTCTACACTGCCCACAACAGGTGTGTTGTAAAGTGGTCATTCATTCATTCATTTCCCTAGACCTGGACCCAGTCACACTCGCTAATCACATACACAGAGCGGAGTGAACCTCCATTAAAGCAACATTCATTAAGACACACCAACAAAATGAAGCACAATTTACAAAATATGCACCTTTCAGTATCACAACTATACAAAGGTTGTTAAAATATGATCCAGGTATAAATGATACATTTCAGAAATCAGCTATTGGCACGCAATAAAAAGAGGAACATTTCAAACATTTCAGTTAAACTACTTTGAAACCGTATTGTTAACAAGAGGGTTCCATAATTAAAATTGCATCAACAGTTATTATCTACTTAATGGAAAAGAGGTAATAATAACCTGGATCAAAAGTCATTAATCCCAAAAGCAAAATGTATAATGTCTGGATTTTATGTGTCAATAACTTTGCTCTCCTGGAACAGCATTGTGTCGATTCCTTGAGCACACACATGACAACGTAAATGTTGGTTGGTCTCTTTCTGCGGTCTAAAATGTAGCACCGAATACAAACGGCAAATGAAAATTCCCAGGGGAACGGCTTTTAAATATGATGGAAATACAGGTTGACCTGGGAAAGAAACTAGGACTTTAAATATAAATTCAGACCATTTTCTCAAAACCAATTTTATGGCAATTATTGCCTCATTTACAAACATCAGTTCCAGTTACACCACCACAACACACAAGCTTTGTGAGAGAGAATGACAAATTACTTTGCTGGACAATCATTTCTGTTGAAAAGCAGCCCACCAAACAATTTCAACACCTTAAAAAAATTAATCCAAAAACTCTTTCAAAAGCTCGGCAAAAAGTAAGAATCTGAAAATCCGTCTGGACGAGATTTTAAACAACCTCCGTGACACCCCACCAAGAGAAATGTTCCTGAAAGCTGCTGAAAAGATGCATTCTGCCTTCAAGCCAGTCAGACAAACGAGTCCACAGTTTAGGGAAATGTGCAAGGCAGGACACCTCTATGGCCAGCGCCTGGAGAATCAGGAGTCCTCAAAATGAAGACCTTCAAAACATTGAATAAAGAGTTCATACACGGTCCTCATACTGTTGAAATATGACACCTCGAGAGCGAGGATGTTGACTGATGAACTCGTGAACCGTTTTCTTAACAAATGGCAATTTGTCAGAATAAATCAAACACTCCTGCAGTCGCGCCGCAGAGTAAAGAAATGCAGGCAATATTTGGCCAGTGAGGTCTAACAAGTTGCTCCATAGTAGCGGTCGCAACATCAAATGACTCAAAACCTGCCTGCTCGTCTCGTTTTATCATCCAAAAACAGGTACAAATCTGTGACTCTGAATTTATCATTAATCACGCTAAAATGGCTGATTTCTTACTCTCAAAAGAAAGAAAGAATTACTTTATATAAGCCTGAACAACAAGACTGTGTGATGTCCACTTGGGCCAGAGGTCCTCATTGCTGGCTGTTAAATGCACCAAACAGAGGAGGTTTGCAATACCCATGTCGGCGAGGACACATTGCATGCAACAACAAAAAGAAAAGTTAAAAACAACATCTCATGAAGGCAATAAATCACTCCCCACGCAGTACAAAGCATTGACAAATTGCAAAAAATATTAATAGCTAATTAGGGTGTTAAAACATTAGGAGGAGTAAGAGTTTGCATGCATACTTATATCAGTGACATAACTAAGTCCTACCTAGAGGAGGCAATTACACAGTGGCTGGGACATTTGGATCTCATCTGGCTGAATGTTGGTCTTTTCCTCATATCGCTTTTTTCTCAGAGAATCAGGATGAAAATTAATTCTTTGGCACCCCATAACTAGAAGGGCATGAGAGAACTTGTAGGTCATAGCCTTTTAAGCAAAGGGGAGAAGAAACACAAATAACTTTGTCATGAATATTTTGTCAAACATGAGTTGTGACACAGTTAGCTTACAGCTCTATAGGTATATCAAAATGATCCAAATCATCCAATAAAATCAAACCGTTGGGCCAACACACGTGGGCGACTGGCACTAAACTGAAAATAAAGTGTATTGGTGTCCAAGTAGCAAATAATAGAAAGGCAGAAAAGGGTCAGGTTTAGTATTCAGTATGGTGGGTAATGAGAAAGAGGCTAATAATTTAGTGTAATGTACAAAATGTATTACTTTAACTGTTCAACATAGTTATTTTTTTAGTCTGTCTTGAAAAGGGGGAGGTTATTCACATGAGTGTACACTTTGTCTTGGACTTCTTTTTCTTCTTTTTGCCCTCCTTGCTCATCTTCTCCTTATGCTTCCGGATTTCTCTCACTAATGTGTAAAAGGCATCATCAACTCCCTGGAAAAAGAAACAATACAAATAATGTATTATTATTTTCATACAGAATACCAACGATTGTCAACATATAAAATATATGAAATTAACAGAAATGATACAGTCAGAAACCATTTAAAAGATGGACGGTGTTCATTGATTCAGAGGTGATATTTTAAAAGCTGCTGAAGTAAATAGTAATTGAACTCTTATTAAAACATCAGGACAACTTAAACACCAACCAACACTCACATTGACATCACACTGATGTGTAGCCTTGACTTGTTCCACTGCCAAATAAACTTACAGATTTTTTCAAACATTTCCAGACAGACATTCTTTTTCAATTTAAAAACAGAAGTTAATCTTTTTTTTTTTTTTAAGTATCTTGGATAATGTCAAAGTGTACATCAGCATGACAAATCAGAGTGCAGGTGCATTTCAGGATGTGCGAGTCAAAGCTGAATAAAGTACAGATCAAACATAATGATTGTATTTCAGAGTGGATGTCAGTGTTCCCATTGACAACACTGACAGTAGCTGCAGTTACATGAGCCAATTGATGTCATCAGTCCAAATGGACACCTCGCAGCATGTCTAAATGCCCACTAAAGTTACCCTGTTCATGTTAGCAATAATCTATGTGCAGTCCCAACACAAGCCATCTTAAAAAAGATGAACCTGCATCGAACGGTTGGCACCCATACTGGTTTACGACTGTGGGTTTGTACCGAAACAAAATATTATATGAACAAGAGTTATTGAACAGACGGCAAGCCGTTATCTCTTTGATGCTAATAAACATTGTTTTAAATTGTTCTCCTCGAGAAGATGCTGAGAAAAATGGTAGAAAACTCATAACAAATATAACAGCAGGTGATCAGCTTTGATTCAAGTCAAGCCGAGTGTGGTTTTAAAATGAGGCTTTTAAATCCTTGACGAGTTCTCGTTCTAATTATTAGTGATAAAAAGGCTCCATGTAAATACAGCTAGTGTCCGTCGATGCCACGCAGAGGCAAGTGCGTGAATACGAGAACAGTTGGTTTAGTCAAATTAAAGTGATGACTCTGCAAGGAGCTGCACAGTAAAAGCTTGAGGTCACTGCAGGTTGTGAAAGAGGCAGCAGGAAAGGAAAGACTTGTGGCCACACAAAAACCTCACCCCCAAACCCACAACATATCTGCCAGGTTTTAAACCACCTCCTCTTTGGAAATATCAGCACCTGATTTGGTCCCAGATTTGCATAATCTCCTTCAATAACACCTATTGGCTCCTCAGACCACACCCCTTTCTTCATGTTGATCTCAGCAGCTGAGGAGACTTCGAAGCAGACAGTCACGTCCAAATCTGGGAGCAAGTTGCCAGGAAATGTGCCTTTTGTGAACATAGGTGCAGCCCAAGGCAGCCTCAAGGGGGCGCTCACATACACCAACTATAGTTTAGCTTGTGTGCACTTAGAAAGTCATTATTTTCTCACAGGAGATATACCTGTATGTTTCAGTGGTATTTTTTCCCAACAAAAGAGGACATAAAATACCTCAATTGTGTATGAGCAGGGGATAACAAAGTGATGCCACGGTACAGTGTTTCCACCAGTAGGGTAGTAGCAGTATCGTTTTGTTTATCGTTACATTTTCAGACAGTTGTAATACTTTAATCCTGCTCCTGTAAAATCAGTATCCATTCGTTTCCGTGCACACATCTAAATGCTCACGGTCATCATTTCCTTATGGAAACTAAGGCAACGGCTTGCACCTTGATGAGGAGAGAGTTACGCAACGCAGCCCGGATCGGCAACAAAGTTTTTAAAAAGGGTGAAGGCAGACCAGCAAGGTTAGGAAAGGGGGGGGGGGGGGGGGGGGTGCAGTTGAACTCGCGTTCAGACTCGAGTAAACCAAACCCAGTATGAAACCGGACTCAGATAATAATCAGACACTGAAAAGGGGAGAAATCATCAGCTGCTTCAGCCTCGTTAGAGCTCCACCACGGCCCAGTAGAAACCAGCAGGTTGGCTTTGAGAACCATGAAGCAACAGCTCTCATTGCACGTGTCCTCCCATTACTTTCTCCACAATCCCCACACACACACACACACACACACACACACACACACACACACACACACACACACACACACACACACACACACACACACACACACACACACACACACACACACACACACACACACACACACACACACACACACACACACACACACACACACACACACACACACACACACACACACACACACACACACACACACACACACACACACACACACACACACACACACACACACACACACACACACACAGCTGATGGGCGCGCGGCTGCATACACTTACCCCTTTCACATCACAACACACTTTTTAAGCTTGACACAGCGCGGAGTCTTTTCTTCCTTGCTGAGCTTATTGAGCCGGTACAGCCTGATCTCCCGTACCAGAGTGTAAAAGGCATCTTCCACTCTCTGCAGTATGAGACACAACTTCCCTCAATGTTGAGGAACACAGGAGGACATACTGTATGGTGCATGTGTTACAGCGTACAGATACAAACGGAGGGAAGGAGACCAATGTTTGGAGGTGGGTCTCCCTGCAATGTCTGGCCTGCCTTATAAAGTGATACTCTACCCAAACTTTATCTTGTGAATACCAAACACTCACCTCCTGTGACCAATTCCTTTTTAAGGCCTCCTATTCCCTTCTTCTCAAAGAAGAGTGGCTGTTAAAAATAGTTGAGAATGTATATATTTTAAGATTTATCATAGGAATCAAATTTAAAATTTTTTTAAAAAAAAATCTAACTCTTTGGCACAGACACTGTCTAAGCCTTCAGTGGGTGAGCGAGAGTTAAAGATTGTGGTGGAGTATCACTCTAACTGTCTCGCCTCATATAAAAAAGGAGAAGTGCATGCATTAGGAGCATATTTTGATTGTGCATTATACTGCAAGTGGGAAATTTCCCAGAGAAGTAAGAGGAAAACACTTAGACGTTGCAAACACTCGGTGGCTTTGAATGCAAGAGTGTTGCTGGTCCAGCAGCAGCAGCAGCGCAGTGTGGATAGTGAATTATTGGTATAATTATGTAGGAACAGGTGAACAGATCTGTAATAAATTAATCATTGGGTCATTAATTCCCCTGCACCAGAAGGAGCCCTGATTCAACCCAGGCCAGAGAGATCAGGAAAGGATGAGTTCACAGAGCACCGCGCCCGTCAGTCCTCAGGCCATGCTCACGGCACACACCATTTGATGGGACATGGCAAATCTTCCAAGAAAAACGCAGTGACAGTAACCAGTAAGCAGAATCATTAACCCCTGAGAAGTTACCGACAGTTGTTCCCTTTCATGCTTTACACACATTTATAATGCAGGCTCCTCTGCCCACTTATATCATTTCATAAAAGTAGCATGCAACCATTACATTTTCACCCAGAAATACAAAACATGTAATTAACCACAGAGGATTTAAGGATGAGCAATGCATTGCCTGAGACATTTCCAAGCAACAGTATGCAAACAGACCTTTGACACAAAAACACAATCACATGACTCAAAACTTTAACTTTTCTTGTGATCCAAGTGCTCCAGAGACTTTGTTAGGAGCCTCAAAATGACTTTCATCTTAATCTCTCTGGAAGAATACAATTTAATTTCATAGCAAAGTTTATAAGATCGGCTGTGCCAATCAAGAAAAAAGAAAAACGAGACCACATGCATTCAACACTCTACAAACCCGTACTGGAATACTGCAGCAGTTTAGTGACAAACTGAAATGCTAAACTGTTTGAGTCCTGAGGGCGTGACCGTCTGGAGCTGGACTCTCACCTGTCTGGTTTTGGCTGAGGTCTCGATAAAGGGAATGCCGTAGCTGCGTGCTAAGTCCTGAGCCTGCTTGGTGTCCACTGTCCGGGACGGGAGGTCACACTTGTTCCCCACCAACACCATCGGGACGTCCTCGGAGTCCTTCACCCGCTTAATCTGTTCTCTGGACATTGACACATACAATATAAGTATCATTGGATTATAATTCCAACTGAGACAATAATTCAATGGAAATATATGTGTTATGGCCTGTAAAGAATTAGTTGATAATCAGAGTCATAATAGATTAATTATTAGCTTTTGTCAATGCTGCAACCTATTAGGAAATCTGCTAAAATCTTTTCACTTAATAATGTAGAACATTTTCTGTGCAGTTTGGTCAGAGAAGGAACATGACATACAAGAGAGGTTGCCAGACTGACTCATATCAGAGACATTGTGATTACATAATCGGCACCGTACACCCCCAGGCCACAAGGATGCCCTGAAATATGCTCCCTTTACCTGTGTTTAAAACTCTTCACACAGAGTCTAAAGCCTGCACACCTTTAGTCACCTAGCTCACCTATAGTGGTGAATGTCCTCAAAGGACTTGGTGTTGTTGATGGCAAAGACACAGAGGAAGCCCTCCCCAGTCCTCATGTACTGGTCCCTCATGGCGCTGTACTCCTCCTGACCTGCAGTGTCCAGGATGTCCAGCAGACACGTCTCTCCATCGATCACTACCTGCTTTCTGTAAGAGTCCTGGAAGAGGAGGTCAGACAGCGATGACAATTCTGGGATTCAGTGGACCTCGTATCCATATATCAGCTAAATACAAATAAGAGCTGTGTTGTAGACGACAGAATTAAATAATTATTAATTTTCGTTATAATTAAGCTTATGATGAATGGGTTTAAACATCTAGCTGGATACAGTGCTTCACTTTCCAAGATTCAACATACTTTTAATTAACCGTAGTTGTAATAATGGCTTGGTGATTAGAAGAAAAATGTACATCACAAAAATCCCAAGTAATGTAGATTCATACATAACACACATGTATAGAAAGTTATTAAAAAACTATGTTATAGTATTTTGAGGACTCAACCAGAAGAACCTACTACATGGTGCTTCTCGTTGTTAACGGGTATAAACAAAACCATAATGGACTAGAGAGTAAACGCATTACACATACATGGGCATGCACACACTGTTTACCTCAATAGTGGGGTCATATTCATCCACAAAGTGATTCTGGATGAGCTGAATAGTAAGTGCGCTTTTGCCAACGCCACCAGCTCCCACCACTACCAGCTTATATTCTGTCATGATTCACCTGTGGGAACACAAAATAAATAAAAAACACATTATTTCCACAGTCAGTCATCTGGCACAGCATCAATTCATACAAGACACTCTCAAAGCCTTAAAAGGAAAAGGGTTAAAAGTGAATTACTTGAATGTGTAAAACTCTCTGCAATAAGGTTATATTCTGTTGTATAGGGTAAAAAAAGGTTAATTAAATCTATTTGCTGTTGTGGTTCTCTGGGAAAACGGCATCCTCCGAATTGGCAGACCGTTGATATATCAAAACAACTTCAAGAGAGTTAAGAGTAAGAAACAATACTGCCTTGTGTGGAAAAGAAATATTGTAATAACACTGCTGATTCACTGGAAACTCACGTCATCGTGTATATTTACTTTTCATTTAGAAAATGGCCATCTAAGAACTCAACAAGCGTGCAGGATAAACAACTACAACACACATAATATGAATGTTAGTATGCAAGAGATTATTTGGAATTAAGAAAATATAAATAGTGATAAACTGCTACTGAATTAAAGACATGTTGCCATATCGAAATCACCACAAGCCCTGGAAAAGTCAAATCAAATGCAGCATTTTCCTTAGAAATGTTTGTACGACACAAGAATATGCTTCACAGATTGTCAGGTACTGAAGTCAAATGAATTGATATAGTTATGAATAGACAGTATAACCAATCAATTGTCTGGATCAAGATACAGTTCAGCGGTATTGTCTGAGGGGCAGACACAACAGAAACTATCCCCCGGCAGAAATCCATGGCGTTAGATTAAGGGTCCAAAATCGACGGGCAACTGAGAGGCTCTAGTGACAACGGAGAGGCTCTCTACTGTCTGCCGGCTTCGGGGAGCAGCACCCATCAATAGTGGCAGCTGGCCTTTTCAGAAGTTACAGTACACACTGCTCATAGCTCCGCACAGCCTGCAGTCAGGGAGGAGTTCCACTGAATATCATTGCCCTTTTCTCGACAAACAAAACAGAGAATGTGGTTTGATCGGTAATTGGCTGACATGGGGATACTTTTACTACACCGAATTTGCTTTGCTGTACGCAAGAAATTCTGCCCAACTCCACCTGTGACTTACACATCTACAGCAAGACTGTTCTGTGCATTAGGAAACCATCTTATCGTATAGAGATAAGCCAACTGACAATGTCACAGACCATTTCAGAAACACTTGAAAGTTGTCTGGCACATGCTTACCATGCCTGTTATTAGGCAGTACAGGTGCCTTTGAATAATTGAATGTAGTGTTAGTCTATTTGTAGTAAAGCCTTGGCAGCAATTAACTGGTATGTTATGGAGGACACCGATTATTTAAGGTCCAAAAAGTTAACTATGTTTCTTTCTCACTCTCATGTGTGTTGTTTACAGTTCAAACACGTTGATTGATATACGCAGAGTGTACTTTGCAGTTTGATGCTTCAAACTGTGGAATAGTTATGATGCTGTAGGATATTAATGTACACAATTATTTCCTGAAAATATGACCGCCCGAATTGTTATCATTGTTTGCCTTGTGAAAACACCATGTGCATGGCAAAGCATTTATTCAGATACTCTTTTATTTAACGTGCATTAACGGTGACAAGTTAATTGCAATAGAGGAGTACACGTTTCAAACAATATCCCTCCGTGACAATCACCAACACGGTACTAGAGAAACGTGCCACTAATAAGAAGCGTTCAATGTATAGATGGCTACTTTGCAACAGTTCATCACCTAAATGTGAATTAACCGAGGATAACGCCAGGCCCGTCCTTCAATTAAAGCTTCTGCGTTGTGTGTAAGCGGGCACCAACACCCGCAGCAGGCTTAAAAGTCGAAAGGAATTTGATTTAAATCCACCGGTCTCTGCCCGCAGGGGTTGCCAGATTTGGCTGTGCGAGAAAGCCTCGGAGCACTGAGTTTAAATAACCAGGCTGTTAGCTTAGCATTGGAGCTCGCCCACAGCCTCAATAACCTACCTGATGTTAGCCTCTGTGAGCTAACGACATGCGATATACGAAGAGTAACTCATGTATGCAGCGTTGGCAGCACCGTGTGCCCGGGCCGACTCGGTACCATTCATTCAAAGGGGACGGGTGGCGATTCTGAAGCCGCCATTGACAGGCTAACCCAAAGGTCTGCAGTGCAGGGCCAGACGTCGGGTTAACAATTGGGCGTAGTTTGCACTACCAGCAAAAATGAATACTCCCACTATAATGCTATTCTTCAGTGGTTACATGGCGGACAAACTGACCCACGTAATAAATCCGTGGATACAATGTCGCGGCGGACCTCACAGCGACACACATGCATTAATTGTATCCATTTGTTTTACCTTTTAGCGAGTGGAGTTCCGCGTCCGAAGTAGCGACCAAACAAGTCAAGCTGATAATCCTCTCGTTTCACACGATCTCTGCATTTCCTATTTCACACCGAAACGCCCGCATTTAAGTCGGTCTACCTCGTATCAGAAGCGAGCGGGAACATGCGAAAAAAGTGGGCAAATTAATCGATTGAACTTTCCATTTGATCCAGCGTCCGGCCTTGCTGCTCAGGTTGGCCTCCTTTAGCGAATATGGGCGGATACCCGGCGCACTTTACCCAGAAAGCATAGCTGGAGATTTCAACCGGTTTGGGTCATATCACTCGACTTTGTGTCGCAATGTGGGAAACAATACTCTTACTTATGTTCTCTCTCAATATGTTATTGGTGTTTTGTACAGGTTTGAATTAAAACACTATGTATATAAACCCCGGTGGCCTCTGTTGTTAATGTGCAAGTCGTGTGTGCTTCGTGTAAACATTACTACGTTTTTTAAAATGCAATCTCATTGGAAGCCATAAAGAATGATTCACACGTATGCTTTAAAGATCACACACAATATCATAACTATATAGGTCATATGGTGTCGGTTTCAGGACGTCTCCTCTCGGCATCGTGATCCCTTGCTGCTGCCTGCTGCAGAGTCAACAAAGCCTAGGGGGCGACTCCACTATATATAGGCTCTAAATATAACTGAGTTGTGCTGGAGGGACGTCATTCCCAGGCAAGGAAATGATTTGGCAATCCCTTGTCAGTTTTCCAAAGTGTTCATGAGGCTGCCTCCTGCGCACTTAATGCGCATAAGAAACACATAGCTCAACAATTAAAAATCATCGCGAATAAGGCCGCTGAGGGCAAATGATACATTAAGTTACATGTTATCCAGTTTGTAGATACTTAATTAATTCACTAGAAGGGTCTTTTCAAGGCAATGTCTATTTTAAAAGTCTAAGAATTCCTACGATTTATATTAAATACTAATCATGACATGCAATAGCACGTAGCAGCAACAAAGAAATTAAAACGGGTATGAAATAGAAGGGAATGCAAAACATTAAAAAGACGATACACTGTGTTACGTCATACAGCAGAGACAGAAGAGGTCACACGACCGTTCTCCACGTCGTAGGCTACAGCCTCTAGTCTACTGAAAGCACAACTATGTTTTAATTTAGATTATACAAATCATTGAAGGCCATCATTTAAATAATAGGTATTAGTTGCCATTAAATCGATAATCATATTCAATTTGGAGAGGCTTTCATTTTGGAATAAAACCAACACCTAACGTATAGAGATTATTTATTTTAGTATATAATTTTTGAGACTACTATTTTGTGAGATGTACCATGCAGTTTATTTTATCTTTATCTCAAATAAATGTGATGTGCTGACTGCATTTAGTTGTCGTTACATCCCAAACAAAAACAAGTAATAATAGGACATGACATGACATGACACATTGTTAGAGATTAATCTGCCCGATAAGAATGCAACATATGTGAAATACAATCTCCATTGATAAACAAATCACATGAACAAATCACATGAACGAGGTCACTATTGACTTGTCCGACCGTTCTCCACGTCGTAGGCTACAGCCTCTAGTCTACTGAAAGCACAACTATGTTTTAATTTAGATTATACAAATCATTGAAGGCTATCATTTAAATAAGAGGTATTAGTTGCCATTAAATCGATAATCATATTCAATTTGGAGAGGCTTTCATTTTGGAATAAAACCAACACCTAACTATAGAGCTTATTTATTTTAGTATATCATTTTTGAGACTACCATTTTGTGAGAGGTACCATGCAGTTTATTTTATCTTTATCTCAAATAAATGTGATGTGCTGACTGCATTTAGTTGTCGTTACATCCCAAACAAAAAAAAGTAATAATAGGACATGACACATTGTTAAAGATTAATCTGCCCAATAAGAATGCAACATATGTGAAATACAATCTCCATTGATAACAAATCACATGAACAAGAATAGGACGTAATTACCTGTTGGTACAATAGATCAACACAACTTTAAAAGTAAGAAGTCAATCTGTATATCAAGCACATCATTTCTTTAGACGAATTGTATTTGTATATAATCACCAACAGACAGATATTCTAATATACATGAGAAACAGTTCATCTAACAAGAGTATATATTTTATTTGCAGCAGATATGTTGACATCTCTAGCAGTAAAATCACAAATGTACCAGATAACAATAATGGTGGCTGCATTTCATTTCAGGCATGGTGAGTCACAGGAATAGCCATTAAGGCCATTAGTTAGGCTTGTGATTTCCGTCTGGTAAAATGTCTGCTTGGAAAAGACTATAATGAGAGAGTTTTGAGAATGATTCACATGGCAGGTATGAAAGTGTTTTTTTTCCCACTTACATGACATGCCTTTCTGTGAATTGAATAATATACATTTCAACCCTACAAGAAGAGACTTCGTGTTCAGTGGATAACATCTTGATCTTGACGAAGGCCAACAGTCCTGACCCAGACTTGATGCGACTAAAGAGCCCTCACACCTGCTGTGATGATTAACCCGCTCATAAACCATCGACGATAAAAGAAAACATTTAGAGAATCGACACATCCAGCTGACAGTAAAGTCTGTTGGTCACGAGAGGGCAGTATGTTTCCACTAATCACAGGTCCATCAGCTGCTACTGATTTAATTCATATCTTTTGCAAAACGTTTACGCAATATGTTTGTAATATGTCAGTTGGAATATCATTTTTATTTTTTATTTTTACTAGCGTAAGTCCGCTGTTTAGCTCATTTGGGTGTACATATTATGTGTTTTACATTACTTACTTTCATGATGTGTAACACAAACATATTTCATGTCACTATCCAACACATTCATCAGTACAGTATGTTCAGTCTTCATTTCACAAGGAACGCATCCTACTTTGTTTTAATTGTATCACTATACTATCCAAAACATGCTCCTGCGTTTCAACTGCATAGTATTTTTCGTCATTTCATATTTAAAAGCATTTGTTTCAATTATATAATATAACATTGGTACAGTTTTAGACTATAGCCTCTAAAATTTAGAGGCTATCATTCTGCAGTACCTTTAAAAGAATACAATGCACAACTTTATTATAGCTGAAATCAGATTTTGAACCACTTCTATCTGCATCCAGTCTGTGTTACATCCTCCAGGACTCTCAACAACGGAGTGGCATTCCTATCAAAATCAAAATGTAGACGTAACGTATGAGACTTTTGGATCCTTCCCCCCCCTCCTCCTCCTCCTCCTCCTCCTCCTCCTCCTCCTCCTCCTCCTCCTCCTCCTCCTCCTCCTCCTCCTCCTCCTCCTCCTCCTCCTCCTCCTCCTCCCCCCACACACACACTCCCCCTCTCCCCTTCAGAGTGTATTGCAGCTTTAAACAGTCCACAATGCCTTGCGGTGTCCCAGTTCCAATGCTGTGTATTTACCAGCAGGAGTAATGCAACGAGTAGAGGGTTATTTTCCGCAGCTTATTGGTGAGACCGCAGAAGACTGACGCAAAGAGGGGACAGGCACAAACTTTCGGATGTAGGACCGTATCGCGTCAAAGATCCGTTTCTCGATGCGTCTGCAGCCTCTTGCTCACTGAGTGCGCCTGGCAGACTAACGATACTTTTGTCGCAGTTCTCTGGAAGTGATTTACTGGGCGATGGTGAGGACGGACACATTTTGAGGAATTGATGCCTTTACCTGTGTTTTCCGCCTAAACTTCACTTTTGGATCGGGAACACTGAGCTGAATCCTATTTGCGCTTTAAAGGTAAGACCATTACACAAACCTAATAATAGCGCAATGTGCTGCAGCGGAACCCGCTGTAGTTGTGAGGCTGAGATAACGGAAACATTTCTGTAGTAGAATAGTTCGAGTATTCTCTGAGCCCACTACAGCCCTTTATCGCCATTTCCCAGTCCGCTTTATCCCAGCCCACACTAACAACATGAGAGGTGTGTTGTCGCTTAATGCTCATAGATGCCCATGCTTTATGTCTTTAAATATGTTAAATGATGAAGATATCACGCCAATGCTGCTGTGAGTGGTGTCTTTACCCGCGGAGGAGAGGGTGAAGATCAGTTCGAGGATGATTGGGACGTTATCGTCTTGTAACAGGCCTGTTGTTTCAGCATGTTTAGATGTGAAACGTTCACTTCAAAATGTTGCTTAATGTTGCCTTGCCCTTGACACAGCACTGTTTCTCCTCAGGATCAACATCTTCTGTAAATATTAGGAGCTCTCCTGGTTTAAAAGATCTCTGCACATCAGTAATCATAACAGAATGTGGTTTAAACTCACTTATCCTCCGAGGAGTTCCAGTGCTGTGCTTCCAGACTGTAGAACCAACCTGTGGAGTTGTGACACTCGGTCACAGTTTCATATCTTACACCTCTGATCTAAGAAGATAGCTTTAGTCTAAAAATAGACTAGTGTAATCCAGTGTTCCTTGTTGCATTGGGAAACCACTGCCCCATGAACACCAGGCTGCACAGATGCACCTACAGACTGGACAACAAAGTTTCAGCTGCAGCTGTAAAACCATTTCAGTTCTATAAATGTGTGAATGCAAGAGAGGGATTTAGCACCAGATGATGTTTAGCAAACCGCTGAAACATGTAAACCTTGGCTAGAGGCCCCCTGTTGCCCCGATGAAGGAGCCTGCTGCCTGCCCTGCTGGCTCTTCAAAGCTGCTTGTGAACACTGGATATGGCAAGGGAACAAAGGCAGCATTATTGCTGGCCGAACGTGCCTTCCAGATGTTCAGGATTCTGCCAGCACTGACCTCCTAAATGGGGGAGGCTGCTCTGGCGTCTAATAGTTTAATATCGCCAGACACAGAGCCAAAGAAGCTGGCTTGCTCCAGGGCAGGGGCCACTGCAGACCTCTCAGGAGCTGTGGGTGTTGCTTGCATTGTGACTGGATGAGGGTTTAATCCCAAATACCCGACTCTCGGATTGGAGCTCGAGGGAAATTGAGTTGGAACTAAAATTATGAGGAAGTGTTGAGCAAGGCCTCTGTCTCTGTGTATGTTGTGGTTCTGGGGCTTTATAGTGGGGGGTCTGTCACAAAGCATGCTTTTTAAAACATTTCAAACTAGAATAAAGAACCTCTATAAACCGATCTTCATCGCTTTGTATTTTTCAGATATGTCAACTTAAGGATTTCAACTGTTCAGAATGTTATAGACTCCAGTTTTTTATATCCATCCAGTTTAAACACACTTTAGTTTGAGTGCAGTGTGTTGAAGTGTCATTGCATAGCTGCGTCCGGTTGCATCGCCGTCAAGATCGCCGAGCCGACAGCCGCATAGCCTTCTTGTCTCTTAGTCGTGGCCCGTTGCATTCTCATAGCCCAGGAATGCATACCCTGGATGTTATCAGTTTCCACTCTCCTGGATCAAGGCCTGTCTCCTGCAACAGTCTTTGCCCTGCTATATAATGTTTACGTTAACAAGACCCTAACTTTTAACCACAGGGGTCCCATCTTGTCACTGTCTCTTACATTGATGTTATACTGTTGCCTCCCCAATTCGGTTTAGCTATAGTGATTACACCGGTCTTTAGCAGTTGATGACAATCAGGAGGAATTTGAACGAAAGAAAATAGATTTATCCAGTTAGTTCCAACCGATTTACCACCAGCGACTCCACAATAAAACAGCATCTGTCTTTGGCGACTCACAGAGATGTATTTCACAACTGTTACCAATTACAGCAAAGTATACATTTCTAGTAATTGCCTGTTTCTCTACAGGGAGTGCAATTTGAATTAAGGTTTAGTTAGCATGAGGAGAGAAGGTACTAAAGTACTTAAACAGACTGCTGTCTCTTCGGTCTGCAATAAGTATCCCATTGTCTTCAACATCAGTGTGGGAGAGTTTTGCATGTCAGAAACCTTCTACAATTAATCAGTTAATAGTTTTAATTAGCCACTTAAATATATATATATATATATATATATATATATATATATATATATATATATATATATATATTCTTTCAACGTGCATTGTCTGAGTGAACAATGGCAGCAACGTCTGAATAGGAACAAGGTTACAAAAGCGTAGATTCGTGGAGATACTTGGAGTGTTCGTGTTTTCCCGTAATGCCCTGCAGGCTTTCTCTTTCTCCTCAGTCAATGGTTTTGAATGTCCATTCTGTTTTCCTCAAATACATCCTTTGTTCACCAATTTGCTAAACTGCAAGCGGCACTTTGTGACGCTTGACATACTGTAAATTCCCCCAAAGAAGCTCCTGCAACTCCTCCAGTATTTCTTCATTGTGCATGTTGCAGCAGTATTTTGGTCGTGATGGAACACCCACAGGAGCATATGGTCGGTTGTTTACACCAGCAGCCAGTTGAAGGCCTTTTGCTGCCAGCGCAGTGGGCTCCTGTAGGCCGGCAGAACCGTCATCAGCAGCCGAGCGGGCGGGCTGCTCGATGCTGCTCACACACCTCACTGATCTGAGAAGAATCTTGAGTCAACAGTGCTGAACCATTACAAGACTGAAACAAACATGCTCTGGAATTATGAGGAATTCGATTTTTTTTTTTCTTGCTGCACTCTCCAGCTTTAATAGAATTCACAGGAATGTAAGCCCTCCTCTCTTATGAAATGCCTCTCTGGCATAAGATGAGCTGCACAAATCAGGGAGCGGGCATCTCCCCAGGCTGTGGCTTTCACAGGCCAGAGGAGTGCAGCTTGCAGAGCTCAGGATGGCACTCTGCCCTACACCGCTGTGCCTGTATCGTCGGTGGGGCTTTCTGTGTTAATGTTAACGAATATAAATGCCACGAGTCTGGACCAGAGCAACTGACATTTATAAATGCCCCGCAGAGTCTTGTTGAGCGTGTGCAAGCAAGAAGCGTTGAATCAGCCAGTTTGTTAGTCTTAACTGCACATGAAATGCAGTGTCTTGTTTGAACAGTTGTCTTTTCTGTGTGTGCGTGTGTGTGGGGGGAATCATTTATGCTGTGGTCCTCGTTAATCCATCTGACTCAGGGTTTTTATACTGTAGGTTTCTTAGGCACCTTCCCCTTCCCCCTCCACTATAGCCAAACCGCCTCCATGGCTGAGCCACTATGCCTGCTTTGCATCAAGACCCACTGGAGTCCCCATTACTGCGTCCACTTCCCTATGTAAAAGGGTTTTGGGTCGTGTGTGTGTGTGTGTGTGTGTGTGTGTGTTGATTTTCCTGATCCTATCCATCCTTCTGCCCTTAATGCCATTTAAGGGCAGAAGGATGAAGGAAAAAAGCACTTTCCAACTAGCTGTGAATACTCGACAATGGAGCGATCAGTCCACGCCACAGACCCACTCGTATACAGATGTATATTAAACGTTTTGGATTACAATCAAATTGAGAAGCACACAGTGCATTTTTGCACTTGGCCCACACTTAAATCTGCAACTATACATTTTGTATAACTACCTGAGGTAGTACTTTTTAAAGCTTTATTAGTTTGAATTATGATCCGGGTTATTTTACAAGTAAATGTGCCCTTTTAACTTTAAGTTTGGGCTTTATGTAACACTTTGGGGTTTTGGACTGTTTGTCCAGTGAAACAAGCAATCTGTATCCATGGACGGTCATTTTTGACTTCAAAATAAAAAGTAAACAATGAATCAATCAACTGAAAATAAAGATATAATAGTTAATAGTAAAACTATTAATTAGTTGTAGCTTTATCTCTGTCTCACTGTACAGATGTTACCTTGCGGCGCTTCCTATGTCTTCACCATCCTCAGTAAAGCAATTTGTGGTGCATGGCACAGGCTGGTGTGGATGACTTTGTGAATGTGGATAAGCACTACGTGGGCTGGGGGAGGAGTAACTGGAGGGGGTTGGTGAACAAAAGAACCTTTTGACTCAGTACTGTAGGTGCAGTGAAGGTTAGATCCATGGAGAGTGATACAGATCTGGGGAAATGCCATTTTCTCTCTCTCTCGGGGACATGTCCTTAAAGAACATCTTGAAGGATATCTCACCCTCAATGGCTATTTCATATACCGTGTTATGTCAGTAGTTGTTTAACACCTTTTTAATATGTGCTTTGTGAATCTGATAATGAAACAATTTTTGCCTAGCAGGATTTCTTAAGTGTCTTTCAATAATGGCTGATTCTGTGAATTTTCAAAATGCAGTCAATCAGTCAGTAGCTATCAAATCAACACAAGCTTTATGAAGACAGTGTGACTCTAGTATATTGTTCATTTTGTTACTGTAGCATAGTATCAACTGCTCTTCTAATTACTCGGTAAGGAATAAAGGACATAAATATATTGCATATATTACAGAACACTGAACACACCTGTGACTCCAAATACAAATCCCTACCCTACTCCCTCTAGGGGAGTCATGATTCACCCGGGTCTCCCTTTTCCTTTTCAATTATATTTTCATCCTTTCTCTGTTTGTCTCTCTTTGTGTCGCTGAGTCAATCTTCCGGCTCTGTCTCTGCTGTTTTCATGTATTGCGTTGTACAAAAGCAGGAACTGGGCTTGGGAATGTGTTGGCAGACTCTTCCTGCCCCCCCAACACACATGTACCTATTCATAGAGAAGAACAAAACAACTGCGCTATGGCCAGCTGGTCCTGGCATGCCTGGCTGTACAGGTCCATTCTTAACTAGACGATCCTTTTACCATAAGCCACTGCTAAAATAGTCTCTGTCCATTGCATTTTCTGCTGAGTTGACGACATGTGTAGAAGCGATACCACAAGTGGAACTGTCTGCATTAATGCGTGTCTGTTAAGACGCGACTGAAGATTATAACTGTGGCCTTGAGCACATCCGGACTAACCGCTTCCTGTTTTCCCTTGTGTTTCCTCCCCAGTGAAGTAGCCGGAGGGGCTTCAGCTGCCCTGCTCCACTGGAGCCTTCAATAATGTCGGGGCAGACGCACCACAACCGGCCCCATCGCTTCTGACCCACCATGGAGCTCAAGGTCTGGGTGGATGGAGTCCAGAGGGTCGTCTGTGGGGTCACTGAGACGACCACCTGCCAAGAAGTGGTGATTGCTCTGGCACAGGCCATAGGTAGATACTTTTCTACGATAAAACCACACCTGGGATACGTTTCGACTGAGTATTTGGTTAAGGAAAATGGATTATTTTATTATGAATGGGGCTGCGTCCATTAAGCTCATGGCCAGGTGATTCAATTCAATGCATCTGTTGACTACTACACACAACCACATAAAGATCTTTGTGTGGGTCATCATGATGTGTCCAGATGTTTAGAACTACAGTGATTTTTAAAACATTGGTAGGTAGCTATCAACAATAAGCAGTTTTTCTTGTTGGCAAATAGTGTTGTGTACATATAGACCCAAAAATTGTATACTCCTGGTTTATTAAGTTACACTGGTGATATTAGATGGCATTGTGGTGCTGGTTTTACCAGGAACATTAAATGACAACTTCCACATCTGCTTTGCTGAATTCCTAATCCACAGCCTTTTTTTCAAAAAGAGCTGCTTTTCCACATCCCACTCAAAGGGTGCTGTGAAATCAGGCACTGCATTTAGTTGGAAAAGACAATCCAGGCTTTTGGCATACTCTCAACCAGAGCATCGCTCCTGTGTGTTAACTCTCTCCAGCATGGACACAGTCTGCTTCCTGTTGGTTCCAGGTTGATCTGACTGTGTACCTCCATTGTTAGCTTTGGTGGTGCATGATCACTAAGTGCTCATCTAAAAAGCTCTCTTACCCGTGTGATACGTCATTCTCTTTGGTAGTTAACATGGAATTCACTTTCAAAAAAACAGAGGAGGTCGTAGTATTTGAGTCTCTTGCTGACACACACTACGATACATTAGGTCATAGTTAGAGGCATTATTGGTATACTTTGTCTGTTCCCATATGGAACAGACTGTATTGACATCACTTCCCACTAAGAGCAGGGGAGGAAGAGGGAAAGTCTGACTCATCTCGCAGTTTCCTGCCAAACTGAGAAAGCAGCACTTCAGAGCCCCCTCCACTGCCTTTTTATATTAGAAATGTATAAACTATTTGAAGTGATCAGGCATCAACATTGATTTAGAGCTTTGGCATTTTAAAAGTGTTTCTGTACTGCGTGTTGTGTTTAGGTTTCCTCTAAACAGCTCTAAGCAGTTTACTTCTTATAAACATTGAATCTTGTGTTTGGTGAAAAGGTTGCTCGTACTGCCGAAGCCACTTGATCGGTTTTCCAGCATTTTTATGGCATGGTTGAGACTTACAGCTCTTATCTCATTCATAAAGTGTCAAATATTACCAGAAACAATGTTGCTCTGTCTGTTCAATGTGGAAGACATTTATGCTATTTAACCGCAAGATAAAATGCCTTTTTACATTTTAGTATGTTTGTTTCGCAATCTTTTACCACTTTAGTGGTCAAAATAGCTTTTAAGCAGCGTTAGATAAAAGTCATAATACTTAATATTTGGCATAACTATCTACCAACATAAGACATTGTGATGATTTGTTGTTACAGACTTGTGTTTCTTTACAGGTCGCACTGGGAGATATACTCTGGTAGAAAAATGGCGTGACACGGAGCGTCACCTAGCCCCTCATGAGAGCCCCGTGGCTTCTCTGAACACCTGGGGCCAGTACGCCGGGGACGTCCAGCTGATCCTGCATCGAACAGGCCCGTCCTTGACTGAACGACCTCCCTCCGAAGGACCTCCTCTCAGGGGGCCTGAACGCGGGTTGCACCGGCAGAGCCTACCTCCCCTCGCAAAGCTTCGACATCCCAATGATCGCTCCCTCCGCCGCCGTGAACCGCGGCGCAAGTCTCTGACGTTCACTGGTGCACCCAGAGGCCTCAGGGAGATATTGAGCGGAGGTCGAATCGGCGACGCAGAGGCCAAACGAAGACTGCTCCTGGGAAATGGTGGGAATCACCACCATGCAAGACCAACCACCGGAAATCCATCGCCTGGCATGTGGGCCTGTCGCATGGAAGATCTGGTCCGACTGGTCGGTCTCCAGAGAGAGTCTCTCGGCGTGCTGGAGGAGAAGCTGGAGGCGTATGAGGCTGAGCTCCATGCATGGGCTGAAGGGCGAGCTGGAGGGGCATTGGGGAACCAGGTGGAGGAGGGCTGATAGAGGAGATCCTGAGGTTGGAAAAGCATCTGAGGAAGAATGACGTGGAGATGGAAGAGGAGGAGTTTTGGGCCACTGAGCTGCAGATTGAGCTCGAGAGTGAGAGACAACTCGAGGAAAGGCTGCAGGAACTAGGAGGACGCATGCAGGGCTGTGAAGCGGAGATTAAAGAGAAGCTGTCAATGGTACAGGTGTGCTATGTGTGGGGAGAGATTGAATACATAAATGATTTTATTTTAGTAGCAACTAAAAGTTATATTTAAGCATACGTTGTTTTATCTTTCACCAGTTGTTCTTGTGATGTTTAGACATTATAGTTGGTGCCTTGCCTCTTTTCCCATGTCTGTTTAACCCCGCCCCATCAGAGTGTAGCGGCCGGCCTGGAAGAGGAGCGGCTGCAGCGGCAGCGGCAGGAGAGCCAGTGGGTCAGTGAGGCGGAGGCTCGGTCTCAGGTGCTCCGGGCCAAAGCAGAACTCAAAGCCCAGGAGAGACAGGCTGTCCAGCTGGAGAGCAGCTGCAGAGCAGTGGACCGCTCGCTTGGACATGGCACCAAGAAGCTGCAGGTAAGACGCATGCGCTCGTTCAAGTACTTATTTTTCAAATAAACAAAATAGTGCTGCGGAGTGATGGAGACCATCCATCAGTAAGGATGCATTTAAGCATCTGTCCACCTGAATCGGCCGTCACAGTGATGCTGAATCCCTGCCAGGTTTTATACACTTTAAAGTATGATTACAGGTCTTGGGGGGTACTAGTAATCGAAAAAATTTATATAAAGTGCTATTTAAATCTAGTTGTTGTTAGACTTGGACATTCAAAGTAATATTGCCAGTGTCTGGACATCAAAATACTATCACAGACGTTCATATGTATAATCATTATGCTTGGTAACGCTCTCGTGTGTCACTCTTCTCCTGCTGTTTCTTGGAAGGATATGCAGCACGAGCTGGAACAGCTGACCAAGGAGCTGAGGCAGGTGAACCTGCAGCAGTTCATTAAGCAGACCGGCACCAAGGTCACCGTGCTGCCCGCTGAACCCAGTGAGGATGAAAGTAATCACAGCAGTCATGGAATAGGTAAGGCTGTTATGAACATTGAATGGGTGGATTTGTGTTCTCTTGAGGAATACTAGAGTTCAATATTGAACTTGTGCCACAGGACTTGTTTAAAGTACTGGAGTACACTTGCATGTAGTGTAATGTATGCCTCGGTATCTCTTTCTGTTGATTTGAAATGACTGAGTGAGAGAGTGTGAAACTGACCTTATAGATAGTGTGTACTCTGGGGCATTGTGGCCAGATAAGCCTGAGGCCAGAGTTATGCTCTGTTTGTCCGTGTTCATACAAAGATCCGAGTCAGGACTGCGTGACTTAAAATGTGTCGTACCTGTCCAGGCCGCGATGTCCGCAGTAGTCCATGTACGCTTCTGTACAACAGAGGCTTAATTGATCTGAACTAGTCTGACCCAAGATGGGTATGACAACTTAGTTGTATGACTAAGTGCAGGCTGTCTAATTTTTCCTTTCAGACAGATGAGACGCAACTTATTTTGTATTAAAGTTTAATGAAGTGAGGTGGCCTGTGCAAGAGTAAAGTCATTCTGTGCCACCAATTCTTTCTTGTTTTTCTACAGCCTGCTGAGAGAAAATGACTCGGCTTAGTGTGACTGTGTTAATGTGTGATATATTGTGATAGAGAAAATGGGGAGGGGGAGGGGGTAGTGGAGTGGACAGTTTTAGTTTTTACCTACTCCAGTGGCAATTATAGTCTCCATGCCAACAGCTGCCTGGATACAGGCAGACCTGGCGTCATTCATTCACCTTACGTTCTCCGTCTAACCCTCAATTCTTCGATCACGCTGTCACTCCATCTCGTGCTCAGCAGTTTCCATGATGGGCTCTTTGGACCAAAGCGGTGTCAACCTCCAGCCCACGAGCAGAGCGCACACTAAGAGCACTGACTAATGGGAGAACTGACACAGTGAAATAGAGACTGTCGACCAGCTGGTTAATTAAAACTTCACAATAATATAGTACCAATAACATAATTAGTGAGTAATAGTAATAATGAATTGAGGTCCACCTAGAGCAGTGCCTTATGTTCTGTTACTGTAACCATGAATAAACCCATCAGCTTGGGATATTAGGAGCTTCATATCCAATTTGCAAAACAAAGTGTATCAACAGACACTGTTGTACAACATGAACAGACTTAAAAAAGATAAGCCTAAAGGTAATAATATATACATGAACAAAGTAGTCCCGTTAAACTCTCTCTCGCGTGCGTGTGCGTGTGCGCGTGTGCGTGCGTGTGTGCGTGTGTGTGTGTGTGTGTGTGTGTGTGTGTGTGTGTGTGTGTGTGTGTGTGTGTAACTGGAATGTGTCGCCCTCCTAAGGAGACTATTTTTATTTTATTATTCTGATTGCACGACATATACTTCATAATTGCATCATTCGTTATTAAACTTAACAGTGATGGATTTCAATTATGAAACGTAATGAATTGGGTGATCATGTCCTTCCAATAACCTTCTAATTCGTGTGTGTAAAATCGACACGCTCGTTTGTGCCTGGCCATAAAACTCACTGCATCCGCTGATTCTCTGCGTGGCTCGGTACTGCCCCCTGGTGGCACCTCAGCAGAGCTATCATTGTAGGAGCCACAGGGCTTTGTTGTTGTCGTTTCTTTTGGAAATCGGACAATATATTTTCAAAGCACTAAACCTTTGAAATACACTTTTAAATAGGTTAAGTGTTTAATTTTCACTCTTTCATATGTTTTTTTTATTTCTAAGATTTAGTTCCCCTGACTGGCTCCCTGAAGCGTCCGGTGTCGTCGCACCCTCTGTCCAGTCACCTCCGCATCCTCCACAGCCCTCTCACGTCCGGCCTGAATCCAGAGGGGATCTACGTGTGACACAGTTCTGCTACGAGGGAAGGCGTCACGTCCAGAGGCCATTTCCCCTCCGCACACATTTGTAAGTGGATATATTTGTACAGGATACCTCAGTAGCACACTACTATGCACTGTTGTCTCGTCACCTGAAGGCAACCTCCAGTGTGAAGACTCCAAAAGTAAAGGAACAATGTTGATCTTGAATTGCAAGTCGTGGAGCACTTGGTGGGAATGAAAGATGGTTGGAAGGAAGGACAGAAAAACACAGCAACAACAACAAGTCCATGGTGCACAGTCTCTGGAGATATTAGGACTTCAGAATGTTGTGGACTTCCTTTATAAACATATCCACTTAACGTACTTTAGTAACTGCTGAATGATTTGTATTGTTTTCTCACTAGCATCATGATTTAAAACGATTGCCTTTTGAATAATAATCCTGAGAATCTTGGTATGTGACTTTATTAAATGTATCTCTAAAATCATATGTAATTTCTGAAGTCAAAGTCAGTTTTACCCAGCATAAGGCCTGGTTCTTATATAAGTAATGAAGGATCCACGTGTGTCTACTATATTAAACCTGTCTAAAATCTATTGTTTTGCATATCGGAATGTATTCCCGTTGCTCTGACTGTCGATTCATGTTACAACTATGCACAAAAGTTTTGTTACCGAAGAATGTTAATGTATGTACCAAAATGATAGCTTGCTGTTAATGTTTTATTACTTTTCAGCCTTATTTAGTGAATTATTATATTTTATTACAAAGTGGCGCATTCAGTTAGAAAGATGCAGTGCCCTCATTCCTGCAGTAATACCTGCATAATGAGGCCGTGTAAATTACCCTCTTTAGCTGATTTCTGTTGTTAAGATGACGACACAGTATATTTTTGCCAAATGTATTATGCTTGTTTTTTTTCTGTATGGATTGATGGCCAAAGATTAGCAGGTCTTGTTGCATGATTGTGTTTTTAATATAGCCATATCTGGCTGTGCAGAGCATCCACAGTACAGTAAATCAGATAGTTGAGTCTGGTGGCATGTGATAATACAACAGATAGCTAGTGTGTGTGTGTGTGTGTGTGTGTGTGTGTGTGTGTGTGTGTGTGTGTGTGTGTGTGTGTGTGTGTGTGTGTGTGTGTGTGTGTGTGTGTGTGTGTGTGTGTGTGTGTGTGTGTGTGTGTGTGTGTGTGTGTGTGTGTGTGAATAGCCAAGGTTTAAAGCCCCTCTTCGGCTGTCGTTCAGCTGCTAATCACATCAAAGTGCCTTATATTCATTCCACAGTTTGTGTATTCAAATAATGTACAGTAAAGCTTTGAGTCGACCCATCGAAGCAACGACCGTGGTAAATTTATATTGGCTGTTACTCGATGTATTAGTGACACATTGCAGCACAGAGAGAAATGACAATGCCACAGTATCAAAGAGGAAATGATGAGGTGATTTATCTGTCAGTATTTTGTAGAAATAGCAATGGAAAGTACAACATCTGTAGGGCTTTCCACTCTGCTACTTTATCATTGTCACCATGATATGCTGTCAAATGCATTCACATTTAATCCGATTTATTTCATCATGCAACATATTGTATACTTTATTATTCAGTTTATATCAGTACCGTCACCCAGGAATAAAATAAGTGTGTGTGATACAGAAGATAAGTCTACCCGGCAACATTCAACAAAGTACATCATCACTCCAGTTTTTGTCTCAGCTTTTCGGTTAAAGGAGGTCAAATTATTAGTCTATATATTGGAGCGGATTTTCCCTTTAAGAAACCACTTGTGTGCTTTTTACACCCGAGGATGAGAAGTAGCTGTAGTTACTGTTTACAACCATGTATGTTCTAGAAAACTCTTAAGATGTCGACTGTACAGAACCTGTTTTTATTTGTCCCTGCCTTAATAGACTGCAACGCGTTGACAGATGTATGGCTGTAACTGGCTGCTCATATAACATGAATTGCATGATTCAATAAACCATCTGACAAAATTAAATGTGTCACAATTGATAACTGTTTGCCAGTGGCTGCAAATGAGAAGGAATTTGCACTGTATTGTTGAGTCGATGCTCTCCATTTTCTTCAAGCCTTTCACCAGTAGATGGAGACATTTACTCAGTATTGTTGAAGACATTGGAACAACATGGCTGGGAGAAAATTATGAGAGAAGCCTGAAATGATAATAAATGTTGTCAGCGTATAACATGTATATTAATACAATTAAACCATGCTAATTGGTTTCATAGTTGGTTTATTAGAGAATGGTGTCTGGTTAAAAAATAAAAAAAGAGGCATAATTCGTAATACTTTCAAAGGTTAGTGAAGATGCTGACAACCATAATGTCATTTGTAAACAGGAGAAAAGGAAAGCCTAAAGAAAATGGGCAGAGTTGTGGCATCACAACAAGAAATGTATTGAAAGAGAAGCAGCAACTTAAAGCGACAAGCATGTTCTTTCTAAACCTTGGCAAATGCCCTCCATTGTTGCCAAAATCACTAGAAGGCAGAGCGGCTGATACTTACATTTTATGGCTGTGAAAATGATGCATAAAGATTCAAATTATATTGCTGCAAGTTGGTTAATGGGAACAGAAAACTCTTGACCTGATCCGTCTTAAGGCCTCTGACAAGTTGGAAGGAGGGCCCGTGTTTTTCATCAGCCTGTACAGACTGAGTGTAATCTCACTTCATCGTCACATGACGTGTTTAAAGCCGTAGCTTACTGTACACTGTAAATTCCTCTGCTGTGACCTGTCAGCTGATTGGAGTCTTAGTAACAATACATTTCATCGACTAAACTTTCAGTATTATCGACTTGTTTGTCTTGTGCACGCATTACTTTGTGTCTTTGTGTATTCTTTCATAGAACTTAAACATTATATGTAGGTATTTGTCGGGCAATACTTACTGAACTGTGAGAATGTGGCCACAGACATAATTAGTGGGAGGGAAAAGAAGACGCCTGCAGAGTTAGTTTAGATATTTATTTTACAACTCATGAGCAATAATTTATAACAGCATATGTGTAAAGCATTAACGAAATGTGCAACAGTTGCTAAGTTAAATCTTTAAAAAATCCATAGACTTTTACAACACTGACATAGACATGTATACTTTATGGTATATTCACACAAAAAAATATTTACAGACACACATGCCACTTTATATAACACTTGATAACAGATTTGAGGCAAAACCAGCTGAAGTAAACTACAAAAGCAATGTCATCTGTTTATTCGGTCACATGTTAAACTAAAAAAAATGAATATAACTATACTTTCAGGAATTAATCTCATAAAAAACAGGCCAAGATAAAGTTAAAAGTTCCTAAAACAACAATGATCATCAGCGATGGTCACATGACCACAGCTTCTCCCCCCACCTTTGTAAAATATTTTAAAAGCAAGGTTTTACATAATGATAGCATATATCACAGCATCTGGGATAGTCTGTCAAGGGTTGCAGGGTTTTCAAATCTGATTATGATTTGAATCATTTTGCTGATAGAGCCCGAAATAAGTCGTGTTTTGTCAAATCAGGCAAATTACTTAATGACCACTTTACTGCACGAAATCATCACAAAGCATTTGGTATCTTTGCCCTCTTCTTTTTAATGAAATCATCTTTTTTATTATTATTTCTGGACAACTCAACACAATAAAAAGGTTCTAAGAGAACTACAGCGATTGACTCTCACAATTATGAGGTGACTGTTTGGGAGAGTAAGAGCAGAAAAAGTGCACTTTACGTCTCAAAGAGTAAAGATCATCCTACATACAAACTTTAACAGCTGGGAAAATACAAGTACATTCAATATCAAAGATCTATAAGGTGCTATCCTACAATGTTTCTCGGAGGTACAGGAGGTCACCACATCTCGGTGCTACAACTCATTCAGGGGACTTACAATATCAGGTCAAGCAGCCCCTTGTGAGTGTACGGTTACTTCTTTCAATTATGTTTAATGATTGCTTTTTTCTTCTTCTTTCCTCACAAGAACAAATAAGTAAATGAAACCAGAGTAAACTCTGTAAATGTGTCAAATGAGTTGAGGGCAACCAGGCATAATACCTTTCCCATCATTTGCAATTCAGTATCTTTATTATGTGTAAAGTAGCTGTTCTTTGTATGAATTATTAATGATGGAGATACCATTCATTTATTCTCATGGGGGGACAGTCACGTGCCTCCTATTCAGCCTACTCCATGCAAAGGTGTAGATGAGGTAGCCTATACTGGGCGTTCCACTTCCGGGGGCACTTCTTTCATAGCCTCATTTACATGTTAATGAATCAGACTGCCTTCCAGCTAATAATATATACAGTCAGAACCAGTCTTAATAACCTTGGCAAAGGTCAGTTGCAACTTCATACATCCAACGAGACACTCTGATTGGGATATTGCGCACTGTTGTAGTACTCAAAGGTTTGGCACCAATGCTGCCACTTCAAAATATGTTATCAAAGAGGATAAAAAACTAACGTGTATTTGTTTCAATCATTGTCGATAATCATTTAATTTGACAAATCTAGCATCAGTGCAAAAGGCACACTCAGTCTCAACTGTCTCCTGTTTAGCCAATATGTTGTACATGAGAAACTCTTCTGAGAAACCTCGTTTTGTAGCCTAAAAAAAGGAAATACATAAACTCCTCAGCAGAATGCACACGGAGAGGTAACACGGAGAAAGAAATTAGCTCGTTTGACAAGCAGAAAACGGAGCAGCACGAGGACTGTTCTTGCTCTCTTGGGACGTTTCGGCTATGTCATCCTCCCCGTAGTCACTCGCGGGACTATCCTCGCGCTCCTCCGGTGAACCCAACTCAGCCTCGTGTGACTCGTCGCTGTCTGGACTGTGGAAGTCCTTGGACTCAGAAGAGGCTCCAACGTGCACAGACAGGCCGGGGAAAGCGGCGGCAGCAGCAGCCGCGGCCGCCGCTGCTGACGCGTGTGCTGGGTACAGCCAGGGGAAAGGGGACGCCAAAGCGGCCGCCGCTGCTGGGTACATGTACTTTTCAATGTTGTTTTTGTCGAAAAAAGGCATATAAGTCGCCGCGGCCGAGGGGTTGATGAAGTAGAAAGGCATGCAAATGGGTGTCTGCTGTCCCACACCGCTTATTCCCATCAGAGAGTTCATAAACGCCAGATCGGGCCTCGTGGGGTCTGTGCCCCCTAACCCGTTCACAGGCCAGTTCATCTTGGGTTTTTTGGCAGCGCGGTCGTCTCCAAACTCTTGCTTGATCTTCACTGCCTTCGGCCCCTGCGCCTTATTGTGCTCACATTCTTTATCTTTGGCATCGTTCTTTTCGGCTTCGCCCCCGTATCCACTGTCCGTGTCGGTGTCATTCTCGTTGAGCTCCCCGCCTTGGGTCCTCTGGATGACCGGGACACAATTAGCTTGGCTGTCGGCTTTCTGCACGTCCTGCGCGTCCCCGGCGGGTAGCTGATGCTGGAGCTGCGGCTCGCCGGGCTGGAGCTGCGCCAGCACCTTGTGAAGGTGGTTGATGAGCTGCGCGCACCTCTGCTCTCGTGTCGTCCAGTTCTCAAACTGACTCAGATACTGCAGGACCTCTTTGGCACAGGCCTGGAACCCGGAGTGGAAAACATCCAGATCGGTGTGAATGGAAGATTTCATCGACCGGTCCCCTGTGAAACGTGCAGTTCAAGGATGATTATTTTTGTTAAGTGCAGCACATCATAAGCCAAAGACCAGATAAAATGGGCGCCTGTCCATGGCACGTTTTTAAATGTGGTTGGGCTATTCTCAAAATGCGCATTATCCTCTATACACGTGTTCTATTTATGTACATGTACATACTCTTTCTACGAGGGACTGACACGTTAACTTGGGATTTGTTCAGTTTACCATTCTGCAAAGCAATGATCTTCTGGTGCTGCTGCTCCGTGACAGTAGTCAGTGCGTTCAAATGTTTCAACGTCAACTCCAGGACAACTGCTTTCTCCAAATGCCCGAGAGTCTGTGGAGAAACGCAAAGAATCAGTTGGTTAACGACTGTCGTGTGAAACCAGGTTCGGTAAGCGCGTAAAACGTGTTGAAGTGTCATGGACTGACCGACAGCTTGAGATGTTCGGGTAACAGATCCTTTAGCTGGCCAATACATTCGTTGATTCGGTCTCTCCTCTTCTTCTCTATCAACCGGTGTGGTAACTTGTATGCGTCCTGCTGGAAAAAATACAAGAGTAGCTATAGTGTATTTAAACACAAATATATACGTGCAAAGTACATGTTTTGACGAGCGTCATGCAAACACAAAGGTTAATGCAAACAACAAACAGCATGTTTAGATTGCCGTAGTATAATTACACACACGCACCTTCCCACCATCCTCTCGTTTTATTCCTCTTTTGGATTTGCACATGTAGAGAGAGGAGTAATCCACCCTAAAGTAAAGTGCAAAGTGTCTGGTTATTCACCAGGTTGCCGTAACAGTTTATCAGACAGAGTTTGACAGAGTTTGTCATAAAGCGACACTCACCCTAAGAAATCTGCGTGCTCCATGAACTGTCTGTCCTGTAAATGCGGTATTCTTTCATCCATCACTTCTCTGCTGCTGCTGGTTCTCCGCTCTCGAGCTTCTTTGGGGAACGGTTGTTACTTCCACGACCCATCCACGGACGTCTGAGGGAGATGGTGCACAGTGCGTGTCCTCCACTGGAGCTGCGCTTTAGACTGATGTCTATAGTTCCCTGAGCTGCCACTTTGCAAAGCCGTCGGTGCGGTGGTTAGAGCGCGTGCGCGCCGTCGGTGGGGAACAGCTTCCGACTCACGTGTAGCCTGCACCAGCACAAAGTCCGGTAATTAGACCTTCTCTGTGTTACAGCAGCCATCGCCGCTGGTCATATCGAGATGTAGTCCTAACACTTTTGACCTGCTTCCTAAAACGAGATTCGTGTGCAAAACGGGGCGCACAGGCGCGAGGAGAGACAAACAAAGCCACATCATCATCATCATCATCATCATCATCATCATCATCATCATCATCATCATCATCATCAGTTCAGTGACGGTCGTGTTGATGAATATAATGTGTGTCTTAAACCTCGCAACTCGAGTCTGTCTTTCTGCGAGTATAAAAGCTGCAAGTGACCGGATAGATAGGCTGTACAGTCTAATGTGATCGACACGAAATGAGACAGAAATCATAAAACTATTTCTCACACATTCACAGTTTAGAGGTCCCAAATGATTTTCCATCATACATTTTAATGTTTTTAAATAAATGTTTTTATTTTTCTCCCTTTGTTAATTATAAAAAACAAAATGTCAACAAGGAAATTCATGATTTAACCAAAACAGCACGATGCATGTTAGTATACACTGAAAAGATAGAGGTTAATGTGAAGTAAATACAGCCAGAGCGTAAACAAATACTGTGTGCGTGTGCTCGCCGTGCGCGTCGGTCACGGCGTTGTTGCCGGGAGCAGGGCAGGGTAACCTATTCATACATCCCCAGCCGTGCAAAGCTGCGTTGTCAGTAACCATGGCACCGACCCAACTGTGTGCTCAAACACGTGCGTCGAGGCTCTTTATTAATCTCACCATGGGTGCTGCTCTTCCACCTTCATCTGAGTGCCTTTGTGTAATAAAATAATATGAATTATAATTTGACAAAGATTAATGTGATAACTGCTTAAAGGGGTTTTGTGACTTTGACTTTTTTATTTGTCTGATCTTTTAAAACTATTGTTCTCCAAAAACACGTCAACAGTCAAAGTCACTCAATCTGTGTGGTTATTGCAATATTTATGATCGACAAAAAGAAAGCAAGATTCAGAACCCTCTATTCAATTTTATTTATTTTTTTTACAAATAATGAACGTCTGATAATGATTCAAGAAAGTTAATCTGATTGTCAGTGACACCTGTTCCTCTGTTGATAATATTTAAGTGCACAAAAACACTAACATCAGAGCCCCCATGATGCCCTCACATGCCTTATGATTACATTACTTCTTCCTGCAAGTCATGTGACTCTGGCTGGCAGCATATGGCTCTCTTGTGTAACACTGCTGACAAAGAATGATCCAATCACTTCAGCTCGCAAATGAAGTGTGACCTCCTTTGTGCTGGCTTTTCATTAACTCGTACCTGCTGATTTGCCTCTGTATTTTCCCTTTCTTGTCTTTAATGTAAGTACAAGTGAAATTGTCTCAGTCGTATGTTGGAATCCCCCTTTGTGACTTCCTGCCCCCTTCTCTCCTCTTCCTTTCCTCCAGAGTATGCTGCCTGCTCTATATGTGGCACTGGAATCCAGTCCAAATGTTTCCATATTAGTTCAGAGCCGTCTCTGTTTCCAAATAGCTAGGTTGGGCTAGAGGAGAGGAGGCCTTGGCAGGGAGGGGAAGGAAAGGAGAGCGAGACCAGCAGCAGGCAGGCTTATCCACCCCAAACACTGCAACAGTAAAAGTCGAGAGAACAGAAAAGGAAAAGAGTGTGAAGAAAAGGGGAGAAATGGGGAACGGGCAGAAAGGTTCTTCAGACAAGAAGGAGGGCAAGAAGAAGAGAGATGAAAGCCCAGCGCCGGAGGACGGACACAAATGCAGAGTCTGTCGCTTCCCGCTGCTCGTCGCCCTGCTCCAGCTGCTGTTGGGGTTGGCCGTCACTGTTGTGGCCTTCCTCATGTCGGCCATCAGCCCCTCACTGCTGGCCAGGGAGACACCATACTGGGCTGGAATCATTGTAAGCTACGTCCGTACTCTCTAACACCAGCCACTACATTCACATGTTTGCATGGAGTTTCCCATTTCTGATACGTCTGCATGACCCTGCATGACCCTCCATTTCCCTCACTGTGTTGTCCAATCTTCCCCACACTGCAGCCAGACAGCCACTGTAGGCAGGGCAGGTCCCCGTCATCTTCTAATAAGTCTCCATCTGTCATATTCACCTGGATGGATACACCTCCATCTACAATCCATCTCAGTCACAACAGCCTGCTTGCACCTTCTGTTGTTGTTGATGTTTTGAGTCCAACAACATCTGGCCTGCTGATACAAACCAGCTAATCACAGCGTGTCATGTTGTGAAAGGCGATGTTCATTCGGTACTGTCTTCCATCTCATCAACTCGAGATGTAAACTCTTTGCTTTAGAATTATTGTATGTCAGTGGCGTGTTTAAGTTAATACATCTAAAGTAATAATCTTGAATATTCCAACCTTTTTAAAGAGCCTCAATGCACCATGACGTCTTTAGACGTTGTTGTGCTTGTGGGTAAACTTCTATCTGACACCAGGCGATACATAACACAGTACAGCTGTAACAGACAATGACAGACACTCTGATAGCCCACCTGCACATCAGTGCTCCGCACCTGTCCTTGGCTGTAAATACGGTGAGGTGGTGATCAAAGCAACATGTTTAGCCATGTTAACCATGTGTGAATGACTTGAACTGGTAATAATTATGTTTGTGGACACCTGTAACCAGTCAACATGGCCAACACACGGAAACCCTCTCAGCATACCTAATCAGTTTTATGATGAAGGTTGTAATTACAGTCACAGTTGTAGTACAATGTAGATTTGTCAGATCATTCAGAGCATCATTATCCTCAGGATCTTGGTGTTATTGACGATAAGCTTGTTGCCTTTGTCATTTTGATTATAAGCCTATAAGCAATAATACACATCTTACTTTCTCCTTTATTGCACTTCTTTTGCTCTGTTAAGGTTTCTTACAAAGGATTATATGGTATTCCTGATTCATGTTATTTATTTTCATAAATCTTTCCAGGGACTAGAGCTTAAGAAGTTAAATAGCTGCCTTTCTATCACCAAATGAGGTTTCACAATGGGATTACGCCTACAGCCCACTGACACTGTATTAATACTTTGATTGCTAAATAGCACTACGGTTAAGAAGAATATATTTTTAGATTTTGGTGTGTTCCTTTTAAACACATTACTGAGGAGTCAGAGCGAACCTTCAGCTGAAGTGTTAAAGGAGAAGTAACTGAACTGTCTTTGACATGAAAGTAACTGAAATGTCTTCAACATGTCTCATAGTCATAGAAAAAAGTGTGTTGCTCCTGTTTGGATCTTTTCCTCACTTATACACCATCTGCTCTCAAAAACATCCCTGGACACAAAACATCCCGAGGTAGATCCTCACGAGATTCAGCCAAGTGGAAAACACTGAGGTCATCAAGAACTTTCCAGAGAATCCTGAGTGCTTAAGAACCTGAGAAAAACATTTAAATAAGATGCTGCACGCCAGTCACAAGACTCCTATTGCACTGAAGAGATAGCGTGTGAGTGTGTCTGCCTGAGAGAGAGAGAGAGAGAGAGAGAGAGAGAGAGGGAAGGGGAGTCAGAGGGGGGATAGAAAGAGAGAAGGAGGGGGGAGAGAGAGAGCGAGAGAGCGAGAGAGAGAGAGATAGCAATGTAATCGGATGACTGCTTAGTGCTGAATCATGCAATATTGAGAGACACCCCTGAAAATCTGGCCACAAAATACTTTCTAGAACAAGATTCTTGTTTCTATACTGTGTCTGCTATAAACACTGCAACATACAGTGGCTATATATAATAGCAACAAGGAGCAAATACAAGTGCATGGGGTAATTGCTTTTTTTGTTGATGTTGAAAGACAACAAAATAAGTATAGTGTTGATATTTTCATCGTCCCGGTACGAGTGAATCTAATCAATCTGTTTTCTGATGTGTTGTTGCAGCTGTGTTTAGTTTCCATCGTGGGCTTTATCCTGTACTGCATCACCTACCTCCCTGAGGAGAGAACGTCTGGTCAATTCATTGCCAAGGTAAGTCTACCTATTGTTTAGAGAAACGAATGTGAACAACTCAGTTTGGGCACAATATGTCTCTTTGAGTTTGACAAAAGGTGTATACTATCTTAGTTGCTGTGAAGGTATGATGAGATGAGTGAGAAAGAACTTTGCAGAGGTGGAATATTTGCCTCACTGAGGTACTGTACTCAGATGGCTGCTCTTAAGGAACTGTAAATGGCAAAGAGAGAAAGGCATTTAACTGCATTCTTGTGAAGAGCTCTGTGGGGATTCATATGAGTGAATTCATTATTCCAACTTTATTGTATAGCTTAATTAGTAGCACAACAGAACATATGCAGTTGGAATTTCAAGGCAATTAAAATCAGTTCTCCATTGTTAGTTTATTTTCTGTAGGGCTCGCGGGTGCATACCAGGATCTGTGCACATGCCGCGGAGATTCAAAACACTTCAGCTGTATTTTGAAGTGCAGCTAATTTGCAAAATGGTCTTTGCAGAAATGCATGATGCATATATCTGTGTATGTATTCTGTAATTTTAAAAACTACCAGACTGTACGACTCACCAACATAACAGGGGTTTTCTTTATTTACTCCCTCACATACAAAGCTGACTTTGGTAATTGTGCATATTTCTCTTTTTGTGGAATGTGGCAGTTGATCTGTTGCACTGCACTTTTCTTCACTTTCTCATCCATAAGGACTGTTGATGTCATGAGTTGGAATAGCTCAATGACCAAATGTTTTTACTGTAGTTTCCTCTAGATGGGAAGAATGTGTGGCTCTACAGTCGTTGTTTATCTTTTCAATCACCGTTGGCAGCAAGTCAAATGAGCAGCAAGTCAAATGAGTTTGTTATGTAGCTAGAGACACTCTGAAGTTAAGTGTTACTCTATTTTCAGATAACGGTCCTGGCTCTCTGTTAACACTTTCAAAAGAATGTATATATTTGTTTAAGAAGCTCAGTGAAAAACCTTCCAGGACACCATGTCAACTGTAAACAACAACAATATGGTTTCGACCTCCTTCGGTGTTTCAGATCGTCTCCTTTTAGTGAAGTCTCTGATGTTCGGCACAGTGCTTGTCGATGCTCTTGCTGTACAAACGTTCCCCCGTCACCAACCATACTCCAGATTTCATAGCTGTTTCAAAAGGAACATGAATACCATTTTAAATGAAACAACGTTCATCACTTGCATAATGCCATAAGAAGCATGTTACTTAGAGCACAATACACCAACGAATGAGAGCTCCTGTTATATAAGCGAAGGATTAAGATAAAGCTTTTGTGTTATTGAGATTGCATAAACAACATAAAACCTCTGTCACATTTTACAAGTGTATTTTTACACGTCCCATGTTGTCCAGCATACTCACAGGTCATGCACTAAAGGTGGGAAGCTGCTGTAGCTGTAGGGCAGTCGAGCATTTGCCACGTCTCCTTTGTGCTGAAAGCTGGGCTGCTACTCTAAGGGTCAGGCCTTGCCTTGTAGCATTGTGGGTAATCTCTTTGAATTCAACTTGCCACAGGCACTGAGTCAGCATGTCCGTTTCTAAGCTACAGTTGTGGCACTGGGTTAATCATGAGACAACAGACTGAAGCAGGAGCCAGAGTTGTAGTATGAGAAACACGAGTCGAAGACAAGAAAAGCTTTTGGGATCAAAGCTTTCAAAGTGCTTGACCTCTGTCTCGTCCTCTGCCCTCTACAGATCCTGTACTTTGTGCTGTGTACCATCGGCCTGGTCATATCACTTCTGGCTCTGTCGTTTGCTGGACACCACTACTCACAGACCAGCGGCTTCAGCTGTGAGCAGCTGGGATCGGACTGCGTGTGCAAACTGGATCAAAGCGACCCCATAGCACGCACCTTCACCTACGAGGGAGTCGGCGCCTGCGAGGCGATCACCGGGACGCTCCCCGTCTACTTCCTGCTCCAGATCGTGCTGAACCTGGTCCAGGCCCTGGCGTGTGCCGTCGGGGCCTTTATCATGTGGAAGCACCGCTACCAGGTGTTTTTCGCCGGCCTTCAGGTTGGCTCTCCCTTTTCCCAGCAGTGGCATAAGGTCTGACACTGAGGTGGAAGAGTTGATGGGAGGACTCTGATCACTACGTCCAGATGGAAGGGGGACGGGGACATTTGCCTGTGTGGTGTGTGCCAACATGTCTTTTCTTTGATGTCAGTTTATATTAACCTTTTGTGGTAGTTGTTTTATAATGGCTCTTTGCACACATTTTATATACCATATATAATTTCCATTTTCAGATGTTATAAATGAAAACTAGAATAAATGAATAAAAGCAAAACAAGTGTTTTATGAAAAAAAGATATTTGTGTAGCACGAGAATTAATTTTTCACAATGTTTCTGGTTATCTTGACATTTGCCGCCTCTCCTGTCCAGGGTCGCGGGGCGCCGATCTTAGCTGACATTGTGTGAAGGCGGGGTTGACCCATCAGTTTATCACAGGGTACAGACAGACAACCACTCACACACACATTCACACCTGCGGGTCATTTTAGAGCCTCCAATTAAGCTGAGCTGTAAATCTTTGGACTGTGGAAGGAAGCCGGAGAACCCGGAGGGAACCCACGTTGCCACGAGGAGAACATGTATTTCCACACAGAAGGACCGTCCAGATCCTAAGCCAGGCCCCTCTTGCTGTGAGGTGACGGTGCAGCCACCACCGTGCAGCCCGATCTTGTGACATACCGCTCATATACAACCACAAGCATGACACTAAAACCAGGATAGCGGATTTGTTATCAAAATAATGTCAATGTTTCATTGGTTTGCAAATGGTAAATGACACTCCCTCATATTTTGTTTTACATTTTCACACAATACAACTTTTAAAAAATATCTAAATACAGTACACATATTACTTGTTTTTGACACACTAACCTCAGTAGATTCATTACACGAGTTTGGTTTATTTTGCTATTATACAAAGTTATGTAGCTCTGTAAATATTGTATAACATTCTTGAAGGAAAACAACAGTTACGTATTTTTCAATTGATACAAGTAACCCCTGTAATATTGCAAACAGTCCAATAAAATGCTCTTAAAACAGCTGCTGGCGGTTACATAAGCTGGGCAGGGAACATGAGGCTGGATGCAGACGGAACTGGGCTGTGGCTCGTGAAGGTGGGTACCAGGCCCGTAGCCAGCATGACTCAACAGCCTGTTAGGAGTCAGAGGGAGGGGGGGAGGGGGGGGTGAGGAAAGGGGGACTCAGACAGGCAGCTGGATGGAGGTAACTAAATCATCTCACTGTGTTTACACCATTCATTTTATCCAGATACAGGACAGAGCAAAAGAGGCGACATTTGTATTTCTTTCCAAATGCTTTGCCCTGTGCAGGTTCAGCTTTATTTTATTCTTACTCTCATCCCAGGTGCTGACAGACATCAACGGGCCGACACGCTGAGCAGGGGATGTAAACGTGAGGTAATGGGGCAGAACCATGTACCCAGAGAAGAGGCTGCAATTAGTGAGCAATCTCACATCTATTTAGTGAATGATGGTAAAAAGGTTGATTGACCGGGGATGATGGACAAATATAGTATATTTATTACAGAACATGGCATTTGGGAAAGGAACATTTCATTTGAATGAAAAAAAATAGTTTGTTTTTCAAGTGATGTTTCTTTTAGTTATACACAATTTCCTTTTTAATGTGTCACCACACATGCAGTTAATATAAATAAATCAATTCAGACTAAAATGTCAATCGTTATCAAATGAATTGATTTGCTTTTGTGGTTAACATTATTAGCATAGAGTAAAAACTAAGAATCAGGGAACATCAATAACAGTGGATCCTCCAAGTCATAACCATGTTATACCTAAAGGTACGGTCTGCATAAAGAGTGAATTTGTCATCAATATTAAGAACTAAAGTTATGGAAGAGTTCAAACGTATGACTAATATGTGACAACACGAAGAGACAACGGCGTCTCTGTCTGAGCCCGTCTGACTTGTTGTGATCATATCACACAAGTTATCTGTGACTGCTCCACTGATTAACTGATAGGTGTCCTCAAGGATCGCTCTCTCATGACAACGCTTTTTTGTTTGTTTTTTTACTTGAGAAATATGACAATTTATTTTTCCAGTGAGAATGGAGCGCGGTTGTATTACAATCAGGAGAGGATCACCAGGATATTAAAATAAATAATATATTATCGTGTGAATAATTTATTAATTAGATTTAATAATGCATTTATCACACTGCATATGCAACACAAGCTTCTAAAGTGTGATGAACAATATGTGTGCATACAGCATCTACATGTGATGGAGGGCAGGCTTTTTTCCCCCATGTGTTTGAATGTTGATACATCATGTGACTACAAAAGGCTCGATCTCGCAGCCAGACACAGGAAGTCACATGCGAGTCATCACAGGGGCATATTTATTTATACCAAATGACAGTGAGAAGGGACCTTCCAGCCTCCTCCTGATGGACCGTGTGGTCAATGGATCTTTCAAGGCAAAAAAACATAGAATATGATTCTGGTGGCCACAGACGCTTCTGAGGGTCGTTAGAAGAAACCGCAGAAGACAGAAGATCAATATGCGAATGGCCAGAAATCACAACAATTGTCACAGCAACAAACAACAAAATAAAATGTATATAAGATACAGTATTTTAATTATGCAGCTAAGAACTTCAATGTTGTTTTTTTATTTATATCCAGTTAAAAACACATTTTAGTTTAAATTCAAAGTTGAAATGTTCATGAGTTTAGGTCGAGTCCTCTCTGGGCATCAAAGTCCGATGGCCTGACTCCCTCAGGGTAAAGCACTGCCTTCAGTCAGAGGTGTTTAGGACATTGCCTTGAATTTATTGACCTTCTCTGGGTGTTTTCTCACTCTCACTTCTCCATAGACACAGTGATGCACAGGACTCTCGACTGTTTTGCAAAACAAAATGATCCAAATGTGTCAACGGTTGCACCCCCCAGAGTGCAAAGTTTAACGCTTTGTCTCCATGAACAAACGCGTGAACATAAATCTCAGCTGTTCAAATGGTCTGTTCAGGAGGAGATGGAGACTGGAGCAGTGCATGTTTGTTTAGTATCACACTATGGCAATAAGGCTTTTGCCAGACAGTAATGATGGTGCTGGTATTACCCTCTGTTCCCTCGGAGTCCAATACATTCCAGTAATACTGCCCTTTACCCTCCTTGTCTATGCAGTGACAGCTGCTCGCCATTATGGCACTGCGTGAGCTAATTTTAATGGCTGTCACAGGCAGCATGAGAAAATACAGGCCTGCCAGCGTAAACAGCGAACTGAAGCCAACGAGGATGGGCTTCTCTGTAGAGGGTAAGTGACAGGACGGGAGAAAAGACCTCTCTGGGATTCGTTTTCCACCATTTCAAATATCTTACACAAGCGCAAACATACGGACAATCAATGATCCTTTTCCACACAAGTAATGAATGCTAAATAACCCACACTGTGAACGGATGTACGTACGACAGGCCTCAATAGAACCCATGTTTCACACCTAAAGAGGGAATCGTATTTATTTAAGAGTTCACACGTACGTTCTCTCGTAGAACAGTGGCCCCCAACCAGTTGTCTCATGTAACTCACAGCCCTCGTCAGATCCACTCAGGTACACCTTCATCTCCAAAATTACGTGCAACACTATTCATCAAGTAAAAGTGGCGATGATCAGGAGCAATTTCTGGATGCATCATTTGACTGCCAATTAAATTTGGCTATCTATTCGAGCCATGTATTTCAGCAACGGTACAAATAACCCAGGTTGGGAACGGCTGTTCCAAAAAAAAAAAAAACACCTAATCTTTCATTATTTTTTGGGATTAATTGAAGAAAGTACTATAACAGCAAAGCAGGGCTTTATATATACAGTCTTGATTAAAGTGTGGCTTAGTATCTCCATCAGCTGTTAATTAGCTGCAACTAAATGAAAAGATGAACATAAAGAGTTGAACCAAAGCCGTTTAGTGACCGCATCTTTGAAGACTACCTATGAACTATGACCCCGTCTCCAGAAGACGGATATGTTCCTCATGAAAGAGAACGAGTGTGAGTGAACCGAGTGTGGGGCGGTGCAGAGGGGCTGAGGTTGAGTGCTTATGAGGCTCATGTCTGTTAGAAAGCTGCTGACTCAAAGCACACAGATAAGTCTCGTTACAAATTTAATACAACATCTGATCAAATAAAACACACTTTTCTATACACCGTTTAAACAGAAAGAGTCACAGGACCGTTAACATTGAGTGCATGCACTTAAAATCTGCCATTAGTTTGTGCAAGTTTAAAACACAAAGTCAGATTTAACAATCAATTGCAGTCCACAAGAGACTATGATTTACAATTATACAAATTTAAGTTTAAGAAACAGTGGAAGATGATGGTATGAGCAGATAGTCAATATTACAGCATTGGCACCTCTAGAGACATGATGATGTTCATATTGTAACACAGAACTGAAATCTTACCATTGCCACTACATTATGTACCAGCATACAATTTAGACTTAAAAGAAATTTCAAGTAAGTTCTGCAAAGGTAATTATTACTGTTTATTCACATTTCTGTTATTTATATACTCTGTATAAATTTATTTAAAAAACGAAAAATGAAAAGATGCAGCAAAGGCATTTTTAAAGACAACATAAAGCATGAAAAAAATAATACCCCGACTAACCAATGTTTCCAGTTACAGGCTTACAATTTTGCACTTAAAGAACAAAGAAAGTGCACTTTTAGCAGTTGCAATGTACTGTTTAGAAAAGTTAATGAGTAAGGCAGCATGATACCAAAATAATACTCCAGTTATGAACCGCACATTTTGTCATAAATACCATCGGAAATCTAAAAAGGTAAAAGGAGAGAATCTTCTCCCCGTTGGCCAGACGCCCCAAATTTCTCAAACACTGCAAATCCCGCCCTCTGCGTCCGCTCTGCAACACATCAGCACTGATGGCTGTCAAGGTACGAGATGTGACCGTCTGCAGACTTGACAGCACTTAAACATTAACCTCACCTTAACATTTCCCTCGACCTCTGTCTGGCACACTAACACCACACTGGCAAATGTGTGTCGTGCATGGCCAATCATTCACAGAGCCGCGTTCCTTTGTATGAGGGTGTGTTCAAGTAAAGCATACTCGGAGTGGCTGAGAGGGCACATAAGGCACAGTTTGAATCCCATAACGCAGCGATTGCGTCATAGCAAAGGCACTAAACCTCTTGCATCTTGATATCAGTAATTGCAGGTCTGCCTATGTATTGTTCTTCAGGCTGTAGTTTGTGTGTCTCTGCATGTCTTGCTTGTTTCTTCTGCAAGCCTGCAGTCGAGTTGCCCAGGAGTGGCTCAGGAGGCCGAGGTGAGATGGCTGTGCTGAGGAGGACCCAGGAATCCAAGCCGCTGCTTGTTCTTCCTCTGCTCCGTCATCTGTGGCGGACACGGAGGGGGAAACAAGCATGAGACATTATAAAAGAGATTCTTCCTCTCCCCGGTTGCATGTACATCGCTTTGTTCAATCGCTGGTATGACTCAAAAACAGAACGTCCCAGGAAGGATCCCGTCATGTTGTGTAGGACAGTTACCTTCAGGTTGAATCTTGTAAAAAAGTGTGTCGTAGAAGTGTTCTGAATCAGATTAGATGGTGAAATGGTTTCTCCTAACTATTACATCTGCAGTGTTTTTCAGAGTCGTAAAGACGTCACAAATGAAGGCCGGCGGCTTCATAAACCCCATAAACTATAAATGCAGATGAAAGAAAAATGAGTACGCAGTACAAAACTCTGAAACCCACACACAAATATCAACACACACACACACACACACTTGTGATAGTGTAAAGCGCTGAGGTCAGCAGAGGTGGTAATGAGGAAGGCGCTGCACGAGCACTTTCCACCAAGTCAGAAGCGGTTGAGCTGGTGTGAGACCTGCCGGCCGGCGAGGCCGCCCCCTGTGACTGCAGCGCTGTGGCTCGGCCCGCATAAACTCACTCGCATCGCTGCTGTTGAGCACGAAGGTGGAGCGACATCCTCGCGAAACCCACGACTCCAAATATAGTCAGTGTGGACGACTAAAGTTATATTGTAGTTTTGGTTAACTGCAGGCCACTTATTATTCCCGATTCAGAGATAAGGCATCTGTGTTTTCTTCAAGGGCACACAAACACAGCAGGGAGATGTTGATTGAATTGCATCGTGAGGTTGTTTTTTTGTTTATTGGAGTGTGATCCTTCCCCAGTCGGAGCCGTTTTCACACGTCTGGCAGAAGAGGAACAAAGACAGGCCTGTGACTGGAATCACATGCAGGGGAGGCAGGTGATGAGTGATCAGTCACACTGCAGCAGCATAGCTAGTCATCCCAACAGCCACAGGCTCACTGGCGGCAGTCAGTAGCATTGATCGCTGATGCGATAGTCACCTATTGTGCTGCGTTCAGGAGCATCACGGATATAACAGAATTCATCTATATTATTGAGCTCAGTAAAGAGCGACTGCTGATGCCACCTCTGCCGTGTGACCTCTTGGTGTATTTAGGTGAAAGGAGTTTCAAGGTGAGGGAGCACGTGACGCTCACAGTCCATGTGATGCAGTTGGCTGAAGAGCAGGCAGTTAAACACAAGGCTATGTTGTTGTTTTGTTGCTTTAGCTTAGTCATCAGGCATTCACTTCAGACTACCACCGAGCTCAGACCAGAGCTTTCCCCCCCACCGCATGAAACATGACCTGAAGTGGCCTGAAGTACCTGATCTTTGAGCTCAGACAGCTGGCCAGACAGCTGAGCCACCAGCGTGACGGTGCCGTCCAGTTTATCCTGCAAAGAGCGCATCTCATTCTGCTCGTTGTCTCCCTCGCTGCTCACCAGCGACATGGCTCTCATGCGGGGGAACCACTCCAGGTTCTTCTCCTGGGAGGAGAGATGGGAGAGAAGCAGTGAGAAAGGTGAAAGGCATCAAAGGCTCCGATAGAGCTGACTCAGTAGGTCAGCGAGATGGCCGCAACAATCTGTTGGCACAAACAACGGCAAAGTGGATTTGCATAGACGTGCGTGGAGTATTACAGCGCTGAAGCCAGACTGCGGGAGGAGAGTAAAGAGGGAGGTATTGGTGATTGGAACCAGGCGTGGAGGCTTAATATCAAACATTCAATCAGGATGGAAGCGGCTCTCCGCTTTGTGCTCGACAGTGTAAAATGTTTTAAGCAGCACTGGAGTCTCTTGGATAGAAAATATACACTTAATGGACAGTAACTGGCATTTAAATTCTCACCCACTCCATAGGCACTGTGTTGATGTGGGCATGAGTCACTGTCGTCTGCCAAGAACACAACTGGGAGGATAGTGTTATTAATGTGTGTGTGTGGTGTGTGTGTGGCTGTGTGTGTGTGTGTGTGTGTTCATGCAAACTGAGTTCACATTGCGTTTCTCCAACAGCGCAGTGGACAGAGCAGCGCGAGCAAAACGAACCTATGGGCATTATGTAATGGTCTTAAGTGCGTCTGTGTTTGTATATGTGTGGGTGTGTGTACTGTTGCCGTGCATCTGCATGGATATGTACATAGCAGACAGAGCAAGAGTGTGTGTTTTACAACACGCATGCTCTTGAAAGGGAGGTCGGTTTCACAGAGACAGACTGCCATCAGCTGATCTTATGTAATATTCCTCTGCCAGTTCTGATAAACATGACTCAAAAGGTGCAGAGAGTGGGTTTTGACTGGCACCACATTAAGTCCAGTGGGGGGAGTGAGGTATTTTCCCGCCTACACTCATTTAAGAATAAACTATAGGCATAGAAAAACGGATCTGTGTGTGAGACGCTGAGGACGTGTAGTGAGGCGAGTGTCAGGGGAGAGAGGACAGTGGCGTGTGCGGCTTATTTGTGTTTGTTCCCTTAATAAATGAGTTTATTAATGGCCTCCACAAATCATGGGACTGATGCTACTAAGCTAAACTCACTGTGGAATTAAAGTGCAATGGCTTTGCTTGATTGTAGTAATTAAGTCAGTCAAAATCTGGACTATTGTTGTTATAATAAAACATTCTGCTTTTGTCTATAAAAAAAAAAATTCATGGCATCCAAGTCATATTTTAAGATAATACAATGCACAAGAACAGAATGGCACAGTAGAGCAACTTTTACCAGTAAGTTCAGATTTATTTTTTATTTTTGCATGTTGCCGTTTACTTCAGTTGATAACCGAAAAACCAAATGATTACGAATACACATTTTGTTCTCTACATCTGTTTTGACATGTTAAGTCCATTTTACATTGATACAGCAACTATGCATACTTTTCTTCTGAAAACTAGTGGCTGCCACTTCTAAGAACATTAGTGAACTGAAGAGAGGTCAGTGGGCTCTCTTTGTGTCGTAGTCAGGATGCCCCGATTACAGTTATCAACTGGAACCAACTAAAAGTATTTCTGACTGATTGCTCTGCAAAAAGGTGTTTTATGTCTCAACTGCTTTTTTATTTCGGTTGTTTTCAATATTTGGACTGCGTTTTACTTTTGATTAGAATACTTTTTCCCTCCCTGACTACAGGGAAGCAGCACGACTGATTAAATATGACTGCTGAGCTACACAGTATGAATCGAGTCATTCTATAAGGGATTGCATGAAAATCTCTTGCTAATTTGGGCCTCAAGCATCAAGGGAGTCCAATAAATTTAAAAAAGAATAGTTTCCTTTCTACCATCTTATAAAACACAGCGAACGCTCTGTGAGTTCAAAGACGAAGCTGAAGCGTCACTGAAACTGAGAACTATCTGACGCTTGTTTCGTCAAGTCATCCGTAGCTGATGGATTAAGTAACCCCAAAGATTCAATAAAGATACCTAAGAGTTTGAACATACAGCCTTGTGTTGGTTGGAGCGTCGTCGATCACACATCATATAAAGTTAAGCAGTGACTGAGCAGAATGTGAACGAGCCCATTCACGTGTCTTCGCCGCTCATCCGGCGGTACAGTAGCCCTCTGTGTGTCTGATGAGTCAACGCTTTGGCGATGCTTAACCGATCCACTTAAACCTCAGTGAGCGGGAGTTTACAGACATGCATGTGCTTCTCACTCGGCCTTCGTCGCCGTACCGCCGATGACTTTCACCACGTTCTGCAGAGCGCGACGGCGCCGACCAGAGAAGTTACGATTCTGTGGTAAACATACTGGAGTCACCAACGTCAGACACTTCAGTCAAATCACAGCAAGCCTGGCAAAAAGGCGTAAATTACTAAATAATTTAAATAAACTTAACAGTTAAATATAAACAAATACATTTATTAATATTTTTTATGTAGATATAGTGCCTTCAATGTTATGCTCATGAAAGTTAAAAAAAAGAAGAGGAATTGGGATAATAATGACACGTCACTGTAGCTCTCTGCATTTTGGTCTCTATCGAGAGTCATAGACGTGATTTATTACCTTGCATAAAGTAATGCACACTTTGCAATTCAAGCTAAAGGCAGCGTGTCAAGAGATACAATGACACAGCGACTTCACATATTTTTTATTTGATATGAAATGTAAAACAAGAGCTTAATATCTCCAAATTATTTAATTTTACACAAATATATACTTTGATACATTATTATTATTGTTGTTATCATTAAAGAGCAGCTGATACTGCAACTACCTTTCCCACTTTGAGGCTGTCGTTACCGACAAGGTGTTCGATGCGTGTTGTAAATTAGACGGCGGGGGACTGTGTCTGAGAGAGAGAGAGAGAGGGACAGGAGAGCACGTGCCTGCCAGGGCTCAGCGATTAGCAGGCCGCTTGAGATGGTTATGTAACGGCGCTGTGGCTGCTGAAATACCTGCTCGGCCTGCAGTCGCTGCAGTCATGATTTCACACACAAACACTGCACACTAATTCCCATCCACACGCACAACAGAGGAGACACTTAGTGTAACACGATCCTACTCTTTTGCTTCACATCACTCTACCCAACCAGGTGCACTCCTTATGACGGTCATTCTGTGCGTGTGCATGTGTGTGGGTGTGCGTGCGTGGGTATGTTCGAGGTCATCGAGTTTCAACTCATTTCCCCAACAGCCTCCTCAATACACACGTATTCCTACTCAAGTCAAGCTCTGGGCTCCAGGGTTGAGAAGGCAGAGCCCAATGTGATCACAGACTCCAATACTTTGTAATTCACCTGTTTTTTCATCACAGCTTCTATCATAGCACCACTGCTCTGACTGAGAGACGTGCTGTGTGAGCAGATTATCCTCGACTTTATCAATTTAGCATAACGGTTCCATAAAGTTGCTAAAATGTTCCTTTTTTTCCTCTTTACCTCATGTAATACATATATTCTCAGGAGTCACCTCCAATTGTTTGTAAGTGTGCAGCATTTGATCCATTTTGTATCCCTATTTTAAACTTCTTTGTAAAGAGTCACATGTTGATTCTGATGGAGGCCACAAGCAAACGCATGTTAGTCTGACCATCAAGATTGCTTTCCCTTCTTCTGACTACGGATGCTTTTTTTTTTCTAAACTAAATTTAAATGTTCCTTATTTAGACATAATATACAGAACTATTGAGAAAAACTCAATCTTTGCAGAGGCTTTAAATAGTAGTCCCCCATGTTATGAGAATCATAAAAGAATATAATAAAACACACCAATGTATAAGTGTTTTCTCCCCCCCGTGTGTGTATTTCTGCTCTAGACCATGTTAGAAGATGTTAATATACATTTCTGACTCATCATTACCTCATCACAGAGATATACCGTGGCCTCGCATCAGAGTCGACGTGTTGGAAGACCTGCTGATGCATATTAATTCAATGTCTTTCACCTGTTTATAATGCAAATTGTTCATTATAATGCCACCATTCTTATGCCCATCATGGCCAAAAGTTAATCACAAAATGTGCCATAGCGCTCCGAGGCTTCATTTGAATCCATTAACCCAACGGCAACACCTTTAGTTGCCCTTACATCCTTCAACTTTGTGTCTGTGTGTCAGTGCAGCAAGTTGGTGCATTGATGATAATAGAGCTGGACCGGGTTTAATTACTATTTAACCACACTGTGTCCCAGCAGGTTAGGAGCTCAGAATAGTGAAGACTACCTGAGAACAGAGACCCATCTCTCTCCAGCAGCGAGGGGGAAGGAGAATAAATTGAAATGCCTCGCACAGGCCCAGAGGCTCAGTCTCATTTTTCGATCGCTCGTCTGCTGTAGAGTCACACGCTTTTCTGGCACACTGTGCAAGTCTGCAAAGTAAGGAAGGCTGCAAAACCTTAAGAATCCAACACATGCTGTCTGGTACGGCTCGCCAGCAAAATATGAATTGAGGGGTGAAATGAATGCACTTGTTTGTCCACATGTTCCTGGAATCATAAACAATATGCCGGTGGCTTTGGTGTGTCATTGTACCTTGTAAATACAAAAATAAAGAGCTTCACTATAACTTACGTTACAGTATTTTCATTGACAGAGCAGTTTGTGTGGCGCACTCTTAAGGTGCAAACAACTGCATTGAGATACGACTGCACTGAGGGACTATTTCCTGTGTGTGTGTGTGTGTGTGTGTGTGTGTGTGTGTGTGTGTGTGTGTGTGTGTGTGTGTGTGTGTGTGTGTGTGTGTGTGTGTGTGTGTGTGTGTGTGTGTGTGTGTAGGTTTGGTCTACTGACCCCAATCATCTGGGCCACGTAACTCTCAGGACCGGTGTATTCTGTCGGATCCTTCACCCTGACCAGAACCAGGAAGTAGAGGTAATGCCACATGTTGTGCTCGGATTTGATGTGTTCCTCGAAGGACACCGTCTTGTTATCAAATTTGTCCCTCTCCAACCCTGCAAGACATGAACTTTAGTTATCATCAGCTCTTAACATACTGTTCTTAGAGTATTAGGAGAACCACATAGCCATACACACCACAGATGAAACAGGTGGTTTTCAGGATCTCCTCCTTCCTTTGTTTCTCACTTCTCAAGTCAGCGAAGGTGTCGATGATAACACCAAAGATGAGGTTAAGAACGATGATGATAACGATGAAGAAGAACAAAAGGTCGTAAACCACTCGGGCCGCAAACAGAGGCTCCTGGATGGTCAAGTTACAGGTGAAATATGGAGAAAATGCATCATTTAACTTTTACCATCAATGCTATTGTTATAACAGAAGCTAAAGCAGCACACATTACATGTATTTATACTTCAAGTAATTACAAACAGACATCAAGTAAAAAGCAACTCAGTAATAAGTGAACACAACCCCGTCTAACCTCTTTGGAGGGTCTCCGGAGAATGTCTCCCACACCTCCTCCATTGCGTAGTCCCTGGTTCAAAACCGTGATTATACACATGAGCAGAGTGTCACACACCCGCTCTGTGCCATCGTCTACAACACACACATAATGGGAAAGGCATAAAACAGTAAACACGAGTCAACATGCAGCATGAAGTATTTACATTTCTGTTACAATACACACAACACTTCTTTTTTTACAGTACCTTTGTTCTCATTTGTAGACTAAAATATTAACTAAATCATAACTGAACCCCTTGTCATGGGAACAGCCAATTATGGTGTGACTGAAGACCAAATGGATACCTTAAATTCACCTCATCAAATGTGAGAGTTAAAGAGAAAAACAAATGTATTCACATCTCATCTGTAATGTGCATATCTTAAATAGATGGAGGAGAAGGATGTGGATGAGCTCACGTTGTGGGCCCCTATGGTGCAGGTGATCGAGTGAGATGCACAGACACTAAGAGGACTGTGAGTCACCCCCTCTGCCTCATCAAGTTTCTTTGTGAGCACGCGTGTGCGCGTGTGCGTGTGCGCGTGTGTGTCCTTTCAGGAATTGACAACTGAGAGAAAGGTAAAACAGACAGCTTGGTCTAACCCCAACATTTAAAAACTTGTCCACCCATTAATTTAATGAATGAATTAAAAATCAAAACTTACCGGGGACATGTTTAGGTGTTGAAACAGGACAGCTATCTTTGATACACGTGTCAGCAACTCCATTGTTACTCAATACATCCCCTTTTCCTTTTAAAGAAATAAAAAGGAGAAATGATGTGAGATTGTTTAATGATAACAGCATACTCATTTACAAATGAAAGGAGATGATTCAACTGGGCTCTGACATTAAAACTCCTTTCCGCTAATTTTCATCAGCACCGTTAAAATCAGCAAGAAAGGTTTAGTCAGACGTTATGTAAACTGAGGCAGCAGCTGCTGGGTGGGTGGTGAAATGCTGCTGAAAGAACCTGAACAAATCATTTGCACATCGGTGAAGCCCTGAGAGGCAGGGAGGCTGCGCTAGTGCGATGGGCTCAGGCGGACAGGCAGAAGAAGAGCGGTTCACCTGGGCCAGAGTGTCTCCGAAAGGGCCTTTGTCCCCGACAGGCTGGAGGACAAAGGGTAGGGTGGGGAGACAAGAGGCAGAGGAGGAAGAAGTAGAAGAAAAAGAAGCGTGAAGAAGACAGGGGCCGCAGGGGCCTCAGCCCCGAGGCAGCACACGTGTGGACTGAGTGCTCCTCGGCTCTGTGGAGCTCCGGTTGTGCCTCAGCAAACAGACAGACGGGCGTGAACGCAGCTGGTTACATCACCCTCCAGTGCTCTGCTGCGTCTGCTGCGCTCTATTCAGCTAAACGCAGTATGGCGCGGCCGCCAGGTTACGCAACAGGTGCACATGATCGTCTTCCTGAGCCTCGGAGCCCTGTGCCGGAGCTCATTAACACACCTACACTATCCAGTGTTTCAAAACATGTGCCTGTAGCTAAACACAGTATGTATGTGTGCCAATATTTGTATGCGGAGATTGTGCACACACACACACACACACACACACACACACACACACACACACACACACACACACACACACACACACACACACACACACACACACACACACACACACACACACACACACACACACACACACACACACACACACACACACACACACACACACACACACACACACACACACACACACACACACACACACACACACACACACACACACACACACACACACACACACACACACACACACACACACACACACACACACACACACACACACACACACACACACACACACACACACACACACACACACACTTCTGCTCCAAAGAATTATTTTGATTATTGGCCGGATAATTCAAACATAATTTTAATAATGTTAAAGTGTCCGATATAGTGTATGTGGAGCCGCCAACTGAATTATCTGATATTTTCTTCCAGGTCAGAACTTCCTTCACTTATATTTTAGTTATTGATAAGTTTAGAGCAGAAAAAAGAACAACATGTAGATGTTTATGATAGCACTCATCACAAAGCAAAACATGTATTATTATTATTTTCTTAAAGTATCTAAGAATTAATGCACTATCGACATAACAGGAAAAAAAGGGTGAAAGATGAGATGCAACAGAGGTTCAAACCAGGGAAATAGCAATTATATGTGCAGCGTCTTAGAGAGCTAGGAAGCCCAGTGGATAAAGATCTTTTATTTTGCTAAGAGAGGAGCCCACTTGTGTCTACTTTACATTGTGGAAACTCTTTGTGATGCAGTGTCTCGTCCCTTCACTTCGCATGGCGCAACACGTGTTCTCTGACCTGTTGCAGGAAGGCGGTCCACCTCCATTCGGAAGTCGTCCTTAAGGAAGAGGAAGCCAATGATGGAGAAGAAGTAAACGAGGAAGATGGCCAGAACGGCAGTCAGAATAATAGAGCGGCCATTTCTCGTCACGCTCTTTATCACGTTGAGCAACGTTTCCTCTCGGATCACCAGGTCAAACAACTGTGGGGAGAGAAACATCAGTCAGTCATCAGCAATTGAACAATCAGAATGTTTATATTTAATCTAATCGACCAGTCAGTCATGAAAATGAAATGTGTGAGAGATTTCTTACCAAAAAGCTGTAGAAGAACTCGTGCACAAAGAGGCCGAGGACGCAGATGATGGCATAGCCCAGATGGTAGATGAAGAGCATGTCCATCACAACTGCTTTGTAGCCTCGAGTGAACGTCCCCTGGTTGCCCATAAAACTTACAAGAAAGACTAACTTGTTGAACAGCTGAAAGAGAAGAAAACAAGGTTCAGAGATGGAAGAAGAAGCCAACACCTCTGGTGTGTGAAAAGGCAAGAGGGGGCGTGCCCCCCAATAACGCTGGCTCAAATCTGCCATTACTCACATTAACAGCACCCAGCAACAGCAGAGCAGGAGCGAGGCCCATCGTGTAGATGGCACGTAGGATGAGGGAGACCAGGAAGAACAAGATGCCCGGCGGCTTAGGTAAGACAGGAAGTAGTGCGCTGAACACCCCCAACGCCACCCACAGCGAGATGTTCCAGAAGGGGGACAAGGTGCCTGTACAGAGGAATAAACGCTTGAATCAAGGCTCCAGTGCACAAGGTCGGCGCTCTGAAGCATCGTGCCCTTTCTTTAATGAATTATTCACCCGAGCTAAAAGCGTCACTTAGCACAATACAATCAGAGGAAACACTTTGAAATGACCCTTAAGTTCATCCCTCAAACCAGCTGCACTGTAACTCTGACACCTGAAGCTCACCATTCTTTAGGAAGCTGCAGTGTCCTGATGATTTATTGATTAAAGAGGCTTTCATTTAAACACTGAATGTTTCACAAATGAAGCGGAAAAACAACCTCTGATCACACTATGAAAACAAGACATCTCATATCACTTAATATCGCTGCGCCATCAAGAGCAATTACATTTTTCAATTCAGTTTATTTGTATAGCCCAGTTTCACAAATTACAAATTTGTCTCAGAGTGCTTTACAGTCTGTACACATAGACATCCCAACAGGTCTGACTGTGATTACATGCGTGTGTTGTGTTAAGTTGATGTGTGTCTTGGATGACTTCTTATTCTTTCAGCTGCACTCCAGTGGTGAGAAACAGACTTGGGAGCAAATACAATCTGTTTTATAAAAACTTTATTTTAAGCAGTAAGAAGATTTAATAACTAATAATCACCGAGAGCATTCATAAAAGTAACACTGCATCCGATGTGTGAATGTACGACCTGACGTGTCACACTGCTACACACAGCTCTGGAGGCTGACACACATTAGTGAAGATATGATACAGGGTTTTCTTTTTATTTGATCCCAAGACAGTCTCGCACCGTCACTGTTGCATCTGAAATAAGGCTTGAATATTGTCTCACACACACACACACACACACGCCATACGGTTACATCCTGAACACGTTAACTTAATATGATTCCAGCTGTCTTATTTGAATGTGACCTTTTAAACTGTGTTGTATTTCATCTTAATTATGACCTTAACTTCTTTGTATTTTTTAATAATAATAATAATATATATTTATTAACTACATACCGAGCTTTGATTGGTCAGTGGGCGGTGCTTTTATGGGAGTTGATCTCATATCCAAGTAGCAGGTTATGTGTTAATAATAATAATACATTGGTTTTATAAGGCGCCTTTCAAGGCACTCAAGGTCGCCGTACAACATATTTAAAAAAGGACACGATTAAAAAGCAGAACAGTTAAAAAGCAGAACAGTCTGCAGCAGAGCGACCAAGAGGGGAACACGTCAGGCATAGGCCTGCCTGAAAAGGTGAGTTTTGAGGTGGGTTTTGAATAAATGCGTGTTGGGAGCATAAGTAGCCAAGTGAGAAGTGAACCTCCGTTGGGGAACTGAAACCAGGTTGACCCTAAAGGTACCTGCTCAGCCCACATCCTGCTTTATAGTACAGGCACAGGAGCAACTAGAACGGCAGGGAGTGTTCAATGAAGCAGATTTTGAACAAGCATATACTATTCTGAAAAGTATTATCCTCTGGATGCTCCAATAGGAGTTGTTCAGGCCTGATGCTCATATCAATACCTTTGCTTTGGGCATCGCTATATACGATTAGTGTTTAACTCACATGCCTCACTGTTTGGAAGTGACTGGGATCATTATTTTATGCGTTAGGAAAGCAACGCTTATTTCAAACCTGAAGTTTCCTAACAAACTTGAACACATAAATACGTAGGTATAAATGTATTGAATTGTTATTTATTAAAATAATGGTATCCAATATCAGATCTGCCCATTATCACAGATACTCTATCCAGCTCCTTGAGTCAGTATCAGATATCAATATCGGAATCAGAATCGGTGCATCTCAAGTGTGATCAGGCACATAAGTGAAAACACTGGTGTGGGTCGACTATCGACATGAAAATTAAATGTTTAAAAAAGGGAATACAAAAGAAATTCTCACCCTCATCTCCATCATCACCAAAGGGGTAGAACACAGCCACGGCGATGTTGAGCAGGCAGGCCAGGTAGAAGGAGATGCTCCCCCAGACAGAGATGTGTCGGGAGAACCAGAACAGAGCCTTATTTCCTGCACAATCAGAACAGGAAGCATAAATATGGGGACAAGAACTCAGCACACAGACAAATGAAGATGCGGCAAGCCTTTCAATTTATTCTGGAACTAACAATAACCAGACACTCTGGATGATCATCATGATTTACCATCCTGCAGCCCACTTCTGTTGCCGCCACAGTCATTATTTTGCAAGCGCTGTATTCAGAATGTAAAGACTTACTGCGGATCTTCTTCTGCCACCTCATCTCGTTGTAGAGGTTCTCAAACTGCTGGAAGAAGTCGTTGACCTTGCTGCCCTGGTCGTCCCTCTCGGTGGTGGTGAACACACGCACCATGGACTCTTCCGTGATGTATTCGCAGATGTTAGGGACCGGAAACACTATCTGCTCCATGGTGCGGTCGTGACGCACAATCTGGCAAAAAGATATCCAGCAAATTCTCATGAGGGGATTATTTAGGATAAATGTGACGTGCTTATTAGTCATTGAAGTTGTAGAGATTCAGACGATGAATGCAGGACACGATGCTGAGGTTTACCTCTATCTGAGCTGTGTGATTGGCATAGTAATGGAGGGCGTCATCCTTCTCATTGTCAGGGTCCCCCAGTGAACCCAGACCCAACCCCAAACCGGGCCGTAGGCTCTGCTGCAGGATCTTATTGTATCGGGCCAGCTAGGATCCAGAAACAGAATGACTCATTCAGTGAATGTTTGACATACATGGCACACTCAATCAGGTCATTACACTATAACAACAAGACTTTACATGAAGATAATGATGTCACTTATCCATATTGTCCCTCCTCCATGTATAAACTGCTGTTACAGTATTGTGGTTGCTTAAACCAGCAATAACTGATTGTTTTATCTACTAGCAGTAAAAAAGGTGTAACACTGGAACACCACCACTTCTATTTCTTTATATATATTAAATAATTACCAAAAGAGGATGACCGAAACAGATTTGTGTAAATCACATGGTTGATTGAAAAAATAAATAGTTTACTCTCTGCTTTTTCTCAAACTAACTGTTTATCATACACTCTTGTTTATTTACTTACTCCCTTACTACTTATGCATTTATTCTCTCACACACTGATTACAAAGAGTGGCAGCTGTAAATACCAGATATCTTCAAAAAGATGCCCGATTAGCTCATGTCTAATTCTGTGTCAACACATCCTGTGTATGGATGTGTGTGTCTGTGTTTTCACTTTCTGGAAAGAAATGTATAAATAAATGTCAACAGTTTCATGTCCTGATAGAACCAGTCTGCTGGTGGGACAAAAACAGCCTGTTTGACACTTTAGTCTAAAGAGGCCAAAGTGAAAACCAGCTGGACTGGAGCAAGGCAGACACAAGATCAACCTCCTTCCTCAGAGGCACAACACACCCGTCTCGTTTCTTTACTGCCGTTACCCTCAACGAGGAAAAGCACATTTGTTTAGTAATACAGTGACGACCACCTGCCTCAGTGAACACCTACAGTCTACCCGTCTGCACAGCCGTCACATCGCTTCATTCATAACACACACACACACACACACACACACACAGTGTGTTTGGTCCTGAGGAAAACCAACAAAGTTAGAACATTTTTTCTTGCCTGGTGGGCCAGAATGTAAATGTTGTGTCCAACGTCTCGGGGTTTTATCTGGTCTCCAACACTGTCCTCGTCCTCCTCACTCTCCAGGCCCTGGGCGTAGGCTTCCTTCATTACATCCACCTGATGCATACAAGTCAAAGGTTACTGCTCCTTACATATATTAGCTGTGTGTGTGTGTACATGTGCCCCACACACACACACACACACACACACACACACACACACACACACACACACACACACACACTCACACTCACACACACACACACACACACTCACACACACACACACACACACACACACACACACACACACACACACACACTCACACTCACACACACACACACACACACTCACACTCACACACACACTCACACACACACTCACCAGTTCGTTGGGTCTCATCTTGTAGAGAATCTTCTCGGCGTTTTCGCTGTCATGGCGACTCTCCATGATGGCCAATAAGAGCTTGGAGGCATTGTTCTACAACACAAAGCTTCACCAATGAGCCTTTACATGTTGATCAACTACAACCCAGAGGCAAGCTGATCAGGAATTAATGACATGATGGATAAAAATGCTGGCAGAATTACATTTTTTTTAATGTAATTGATTGAGTTGATCAAACTATCTCTGGTTAACTTGTTCCCATTCTCTTGCACTATACTTACTACTATAAAAGCAAACCGTTAGCATAGCTACAGTAACGGCTCGTAATGCCAGTGCATCACAGCGGGCAGCCTTCAGGGCTCTTGCAGGTACCTGCTGCTCACCTTGAGCACCAGCACGAGGTCCAGCCGATGCTTGCCCAGGGGGTTGATGGAGTTGACAATCAGTGCAATAATGATGTCAATGCCATTTGACTCGTGCTTGGCTATACAGCTCTGGACAAATAAGAGGGGTATAGTGAACGTAAGCCAAATAAACACAAAATACATCAGAAGATGTGCCTGTGTTTGACAAACACATTTTCACACACAAAGAGAATAATAGCGTTGATCGATAGTAAACCACAACTGGTACGATAATACCAGCCAACATATTTGTGTGAAACATGCAACTAAACTATTGAATAATAACAAACTAACCAATCCTCCACCTACCTGGTTCTCATGGCAGGGCCCTTGGGAGTACTCTGTGATAGTCTCCAGGGTTTGGCGAACCAAGTCCACATTACTCTCATTGATGTAAAGGCCCAGCAGCCCGAGGCCTCCAGTGGTGCTTCCACAAATACAGTCCAAGAACTGAAGAGTCTCACACACCAGATTGTAGTTTGTCTTGTTGGTCTGGTTGCGCAGAAAGTTCTGGAGCAGAAAAACAGTCCATCAGCAGTCAATATGGGAGCGCTTGGACCTTAAGGTTCTTTCTCAAAAAAGGGTCCCAGTACCTGCAGGTCTGCATTGTGGTTCTCACAGAGCAGCTGAAGGTAACGTAGGATCGGTTTCATGATGGTGATGGCTTGGCTCATCCGAGTTTCTTCTAAAACCTCTTCGGCCCCAACTATCTCACTGTTCTGACCCTCGAGGTCGGGATCCAGCTCCTTCCTGAAGGCGTAGAAGGCCTTTGAGGTGACCGAGGACGCCTCCTTCAGCTGCCCTCGCATGTCCTCCCTCATATGGAGCCCTGAGTCTTTCCCTAGAGTACAGCATGTAGGCATGAAGAGATATAAAAGACTTGATTGGGTTTACTTATTCAAAAGGACAGAAACATTTAAAAAAAGATGTCTTTATAAACAGATTTGGATGGAGGAAAAAAAAAAAAAAAAAATACAGAAAAGGATCAATGGCAGCCTTCTTGATGACATTTTAGACGTACAAAAAAAAAGAAAAGTGGGCGACTATCGACTGGGGTTCTGTAGCATGAAAGAAGCAGACGTTGATACAATGGTCTTTTGATAGGCTTGTGATGTAAGCCGTCACATGGGCCCTGACATGTGACTGCAGGAACTGCAACAACAGTCAGTCAGCAGAGCAACAAAGATCATTCTGTATTCATCCACCACTATTGTTGAGACTTGAGGACAATAATAAGGTTTCAAAATGTATATCTGCGCCTGTATTGTGCCTCGTCACTCAGTCCAGGCTACGGGAATGCTTGGTCGAGCTCGAGACGTGAGCGCGGTGATCCAGTCACTTTTAAATGCACATTTGTAGGTACATCCAGCATTATTATTATTATCCAGGTGGTTCACTTTATATAAACTGTACTTTTAGCGGTTTGTTCTGTGTTCCAGACTGCGGAGGAAAATATATTTTGGCCACACTCGAGAGCAAAAACACGGAGGTTAAAATACACAATTACTTGACTCTACCTTTCTTCAACCTGAGGCTACTGACGTCAGTGTCATCATCCCTTTTTCTGCAGCTGAGCTCAAACATGTTGACGGACACGGTGGCTCGGATCTCTTGCTGGGCCAAACGCATTCGGTCGTAGAAAACTTTGAAGAACCTCTCGGACTTCTTCTGCTTGTACAGTTGGTTGTAGAAGGAGTTCTGGGTGGGAGGCAGAGTAGTAACCAATATACATGTGAGTGTTTTAGTTGATTAATGTAGATGTAAATAATACAAAATAAAAAGAGTGTATATTTGAGTGTCAGTTATTCACCTGTATCTGTGTGTTTCCGCCCTGGAGAAGGGCGATGCCCAGCAGGATGCTCTCCTCAAACACCCGGTCATTCTTGGTGTTGACGATGAGATCAATCACCAGCTCTGATGCCCCCACGTTGTCCAAGAGACACTGGATCTCCACCACACTACTGGCTGGCTTGTCAGAGTCCAGCGTGGGAGAACCTCCTGCAGAGATTAAATATAAACATTTAACAGAACCGTCTTTTTTACAGACATGATTGCACACATTGATCAGAATTTATCTAAACTATATTCCATGGCTATTTGGACATATATGTCATTACATATATACATACATACATACGCACACATACGTGTGTGTGTGTGTGTGTGTGTGTGTGTGTGTGTGTGTGTGTGTGTGTGTGTGTGTGTGTATATATATATGTGTGTGTGTGTGTATTTTTAGGAATCTCTTTTAGCCAGATTCAAAGTCTGCCAGCAGTTGTCAAGCAGCACTTCTCCTAAGAAGCTGTCATGTTAGCTGCAGTTGTTTCCTCCGCAGTGAGCGGTTATGCAGTGTCTGCTGGGTTTATTTGGGGTTTCACTACCTCCGGATGACGGCTTGACAAAGCCGCCAGATGAGCCGTTTCCACTCCCAAGCTCCGACTTGGAGAGAAGCTTTTGATTTCCAAAGTAGCGAGTGAGAAGGATCTTTCTTAACTCGTTTCCCTGTGGAGAGATACATGATGATGTTAAATCTATATCACATTCTGAGAAGGTCAACCGTCCTCAAACTAGGACATTCACATTTTAGTCACATTTTGAAAAAGTATCATTTTCATAATTGAAACGAAGGACATGTTAGCGAAGGTCCCATCCAAGAGAACATTTATGTTGTATCACTGGCATGAAACCCACTCAACCACCCAAACAAGAGCGCTGAGCAGATTTCCTCTCTCACCTAATGGGGATGATCACCGTCAGCCAATGATGCAATTATTTCTTGATGGAAGCAATGGCTTCCAGGATAAAGAAATTGAAGCCTCTCATTGAGGAGCATGACGACAATAGTGTTGTCCAATAACTCGATCCTAACAAAGTCTTTATGAAATATTCTGGCAGTCAACGTTTTTTGTGAGAATTTGCGGTAGTCTTTTGTGAAATCTTATATCAATATGTTCTCATCAAGACACCATAATGGGAAAGTTTGACGGAAACTTTACTTTGTTTAAACAAAAATGCAACATTTTATAAAGAGCTACTTCCTCAACAGAGATGTGATTTCAGTGATTGGACAAAGAACATCACTGAAACTGAATACTAATTGGAAAAAAAATACACAATATCCCACACATGCTTGTAGCTTGTGTGTGATATTGTGTAAAGATAAAGTACATAAAACCAGAACCAGACTTCTAGCAACATGTTTATTCGTTTTCCCCCTTTCAAACATCTTTGTGCATCTCTTGTGACATTTGACGCAGATAAGCAGGCCTGAGATTAAAGGATTCATGGAGATAATCTCCCCACGGCGGTGGTTGTGTAATCAAAGTAAAAGAGTGATTGACAGGTGGATGACATACATTGTGCTCGTCACCACCTATTTTTGTTACGCAGGAAGCGATGGCTGGACGGCATACAGTACAGAGAATGTATGGACACTAATGGAGGTCAATAGTTTCTATGGCAACCCAACAGCGCAAATGGCCTTGTGTGATGACACCTCACTACCATCATTATCGATCAGACGGGAAGGACAGATGGATAGTTGGACAAACAGATCAATTGATGGGTGGAGCAAAAAGGATGAATGGAGCCACCTGTGGTTTCCATGGAAACATGTTAGTAGGACACTGAGATACAGGTGGTGGACTAAATAACCAACACACAAGCGTCCAAAAATCATCTTATCTTCGGTCTTTATTGTAAATCATATATAGTCAGAAGTCCTCTTAGGCCACCGTCATGCTACATTTTATACACCAATTATGTATTATATTTGGTGTTGTTAAATGTTAAACTCTATATTATAATCGCATGGCACACTTTGTAATGTGTTGGCGTGTGACGCACACATATTCAGGCAGCGATCGGCTGGCCTCTTTGTCCCTCAGCCCGTTCCCGCAGTGGGATTGTCGCGCCTCCATTAAAGCTGGCACACTGCTAATTGGTATTCATCTTTATATGACTCAACCGTGTATATGCATTCGTTGTTTTCACTAGTTGCTCGTGCATTGCAAACGGTGTGAAACCATAATGTGGCACAGGGGGGTACAATTATCTGCTCAACACTGAAATTGAATGATAACAGATAAATATTGGTCACTATCAAAAGGTATATTTTAAACACTCCAAACAGTACGAAGAGACAGATGAGGCACCTTCATCACGCGAAGGCTGCCCGGTTACAGTCCAGCTGAAGAGCCTCAAACTAAGTGCACTGAGGAGTGAAGGATTGTGGAGGAGCACGTGCGGCTGATGCTCCCTGTGTCAGTAAACACTCCATCTCATCTGCAGTCAGCAGAGACACTTGTCTGCCTGCACTGTCTGGCTGAGCTGTCTCATAAACACACACAGACACACACACACACACACACACACACACACACAGACACACACTTTGAGCTGAAGGTGAGCTCATTGAGCTAGCTTCTCTAATTTCCACACAGTAATGGATGGACACAATCTCAGTGCAACTACAAACTCTAGTACTACGCGCTGTCGGTCAGAGCATCCAAATGCTCGTTGACTGATTGCAGAATGAATCATGTGTGACTTCACGTTTACCCTTTTCTGACACAAGACGTGATGGTTTTGAACCACACTCAAACACCAGGGAAAGAAACGCTCTGTAGAGGAAGTTGATACTAGAGTTGGGGTGAGAGGTGTTTGCTCTTGTCCGCCTCCCTTCTGGGGGAGGCAGTCTGCTGGCTAGGGTTAGAGAGAGAGAGAGAGAGAGAGAGAGAGAGAGAGAGAAAGAGAAAAAACAGAGAGAAAGAGAGGCAGGAAGGAAGGTGGAAGAGGAGAGTCAGCCCAGCCTGACTCATCTGCTTGCTGCTGCATTGACGAGAAAAAAAACTCCAGTCAGGTGATGTAAGCGCCACGAGAGCAAAAGAAAGAAGAGATAGAAATAGAGGTAGAAGAACTGACAGAAGTAAGAGGAGGAGGGAGGGGAGGTGGGGGTGATGGAGAGGAGGAAAGGAACAAAAAAAACAACAGCGAGGAGCAGACAGTCTCGGCGTTTTAAAATGTGCACCGGCACGCCACACTGCGGCTCTGGTGTCCAAGCTGGGGATGAGCTGCCGATCCCCACCTCGGGCATCCTCAAACCTCCCCCCCTCCCTCCCTCCCTCCCTCCCTCCCTCCCTCCCTCCCTCCCCAAGCCACCTCGTAGCTCTGCTTTCTGCAGAACTCTCTGACTCCGGAGAGATGCATTGAGAAAAAGACAAAGCCAAATCCTGCCCTTTGCTTCCTTAGAGGGTTTAATAATTTGCCGAAAAGATTTCGCCGAATGGCGTGTGAAGGCCGAGCAACACCCAACAACTTTACCACTCAGAAGCAACTTTTTTTTTGTCCCAGCAGAATCTGCAGTCAACACACTTGGTTCCATATGGTGTGTTAAACGGAAACGCTATCGTCTATTGTTGTAGTTAAGCACAGGATACTTAAAATCTAACTGAAACACTATCTGATCAAGCATAGTATAAAAGCATGTGTTGCATGTTATCTAACAAATACTTTATATGTCTCCAAGGAGTCTGTGAGCTCCTCCACAGCTTGGAACTGGAGGGGAAATGAAAAGCTTAAAGTGGGAGCCGTCTGTAATATAATACATATCCATATCAATGTGGCTTTCCAAGGCTCTCACCAAGGGAGTTATTTCATGAATAGGGCAAAATCAGAAAATCAAGACACATACACATCCTGCTGTTTTAGCACAGGCACTTTGGGAGCATGGAGGGAGAGAGAGAGATAAATAGAGAGATAGAGAGAGATAGAGAGATAGGGCGAGGGAACACAGGCAACACAGGCAGAGCTGTAGCTGCTAATAATGATAGATAGATCATGTCGTCTGTATTTATTTTTCTTTGCAGTAATGCACTATATCGTGAAAAAAATGCACACTGATTTTTCAGGCGGATGAGTGGTTTTAGACCCTCCCTTGATTTGTACTCGTCGGATTTCTTTCCACTAGAATTTCACACCCGACAGATTAAAAAGGTTTTTAAAATACGATTTAGACATATTTGGAAATAAAGTAATAAAGCTTTAACCATTGACTAGGGGAGTCCCCAAGTATGCAATCTGGTACTAATTATATGGAAAAGGGAGAAACTATTCTGAGACAGTATTATAGTAAAACATTTATATTTTATACGCCCTATATTTTATAATTCCCTGAACAAACTGCTCCATTAAAAAAATAATTTGACTGAAAATATAATTGAATGCGTGGTGGCATAATTTTAAATGATGGCTATGTCCAGTTATACGGTGCTACTGTTACACATAGTTAATTACTCTTAATGCCTTTTAATGCTGCGTTGTGCTAAGCAATGCCACTCAATTAAGTTAGAGTTAGGCAAACAGAAACATTTCACTTCTCCTCCTTGATCCAATTATCTCCCTTTCTGCAGGATATGAAACGTTTCCCTGGCCCCGTCTCTACTGGTGGCTCTGCAGCAAAAGGCTCCTGCATGCTACACGCATCTGATAAAACTGTCTGGGACACTCATGCACGCAGACATGCGCCACTAATAATTAATTCCATTCATTTTATTTCAAGCTGCAATTCCACGGCACATCAAATCTTTTCACCAAACAAATAAGCACATCAGGAAAAACTAATCCCACATGTGAGAGTCATTGGGGAGACTGGTTCAGGAATACAAGACCAGCAGCGTAAACAACTGTCGCTGGCCGGTTCAAGTGTCACATGTGATTCAGTAACAGTGTTAAGTGCAGATTGTGTCGTTTGTTAAGAAGTGTGATGTGGGATAGGTTAGCTGATAAGGAACGAGCGCTCCGTATGCCTCCCTGGTACTCAAGCATCTGAACCAGGTGAACAACAATAGAGAAGCCCCGCTGTATTAGCGGGCTTGGGTTTCGAGCTACGCTCTTGGCAATGCCTTATGGATGCAATATTGTCTGTCTGTCAAGAAACTTTGGTCTAGACAGAAATATCTCAAGAACTAATAAATGGATTGCCAAACTTTTTTTTTTTACAGGCAATACTGTTCCCCAGAGTATGAAGGTGTCCCATTTTTACAATCCCTTGAGTTTTGAGCAGGCGCCACCAGCAGGTTGAAGTTTTCACTTGCCCTCCGAAATATCTCAACATCTACAAGGTTTATATAGATATTCATGGTGACCAGAGGATGTTTCCTAATGATGCCACCAGGAGGTTCAAATCAGTCATTCATAATTAAATGTCTAAATAAGTGAGTCAAATACTAATTTACAGCATTAATAGTGGTGTCACTATTTTCATAAATGCGTTACCACTGCAACATAAAGGAACTGCCAGAGGGACACAAAGGCAAGTTAATTGCTAACTAATATGCTAAAGTGCATCTGATACAAACTTTTCTAAATCATGTCATTTGGAAAGGGAAAAGGGTCAAACTGATGATGTACAGAAAATATCAAAACCCGGAAAACTGTATTGGCAAAGAGGAAAAATAGTCACAAGTAGACACTGATGAACATTGACTGAAAGACATAATATAAAATGACCGTTGCTAAATTTGTATTAACTGCCAATTTTGTATTCTCCATGTTTTCTATTATTTTGTCCACCAGCTGTGTGCTTTAGCTATCTGTCCAAACACAAGTTGCACATCATCTCATCCATTCTGTCCCTGTCGCCCGTCATGTGCCTCCATGAGCACAAATAACCTAAGTCACACACAATCAGATTAAAATAATGCACTATGAACTGTGTCAAAACACTGTTAACAATGACAACTAATCTCATTCATCGTGGCCACAGGCGCCACGAGGCCCTGAAGTCAAGGACCACCACAATTTCACGGGTGTTTTTTACAGAACGTGTCTTTTCTCCGCGGCTTAGGCAGGCAACGTGCTCCTGGTCTGAGGGTATTTCTACACAGAGTACACAGACTTCCTGTGCTCAGTCCCGGCCAGACGAGACAGACAAACAACATGTGCTAATCCCTCGTTGTCATGGAAACCAAAACATAATACTCAACTAACCGACACCTGACCGATGGGCCGAGGGAAGTGAGGGCTTGGGGAGGAAGAAAGGTAGAAAGGAACAGGTAGAAAAATATTCACGTCTAATTTTCTAAATAGGCTAATAATAATTATTATTTTTTGGCTTTAATAAATATTGATGAAAATGTAAGGCATTCAGGTTCCAGACCAAGATTACCCCATTCAAATGTTCTGAGTCATCATGCTGCGTCAGCCTAAATCCAGCCAAAAGGTCAAACCATAAGAGTATCCGTGAGCTTATCCAGCCATCTACCCCCCCCCGCCCCCACTCCACGTGGATGAACCTAAGCCATGTTCCACTACTGCCATCAGTACATGGGAAAACCTGCAGGATGAGCTCACGCAGGAACGGCCAGCATGGAACCACATGCCTAGGAGAGTGAGTGTGTGTGTGAGTGTGTGTGTGTGTGTGTGTGTGTGTCTGAGCGAGGCTTTCCGTCTACATGCATCTGTGTGATGCGCTTAGTATCAAGAGGGTGGTAATCTGTAAATCTGCTTTGCCTTGGGCAGGTGGTGTGAAACTTGGCAAGCAAGGCAGAAAGAGAGGGACAGGAAGAGAAAGAAGGAAAGACGGAGCGTGTAAATGACAGGGTTGAGTGTGAAAGAAAGGGAGGAAAGTGAGAGCGTGAAAAGCTAGTTATGTAATATAAAAAATCAATCATCTGGGAACAAGACAACACTTGCATGCAGATACACATGTGAACACACCCTGCATCCATGTGTCATGGAAAAAAAACATTTAAAATAAGAACCGTTGTCAACAATAAGTATCACTAAGTGTATCACGTATTGCTCTTTGCTATGAACCGTCAATGATGTCCAAGAAAAATGTCCACAGCATAAACATGAAGATACAAAGTTCTAGAGGCATCTCTTAAGTATTTTGGGGGCACTTTGAGTTCCTGAACTTAACTGAGGACAAGGCAAACAGCATATTGTAAACGCCTTCGCCACAACGGTGGCTTTTTCATCTACACAATTAATTTTCTTGAATCTGATAACTTTAAATACTCAGTAGTGCTTCAAACATTTATTAAAATTAAAATCGGAAACTGGTCCCCAATAAATGTATAATTCAGCCCTGTTTGAGTAACATTCATGAAATACGACAGTGCCTATGTGATTTAAGAAATTACTTTGCCTTGTTTGTGTGCGTGTATATATATATATATATATATATATATATATATATATATATATATATATATATGAATGAATACACATATACACACACACACACACTAGAATGTAATTACTACTAACGTACTGATATACTATGTATTTGTGACCCACTTGTAGAGATTTACATCTTCAGTGGCAACACATGCTTGCAGCTGAGTAGCAGAGACAGGAAGTCAGACAAGTATTGAAAGTCAAATGGTTGCATAGTTGATTTCTCATGGGATTTGACAGCCTGACAAGTATAGAATAACACCAGTGTAGAATGATTCATTGCAATAGATGAGATAATATAAACAATGTACATCTATAGAGAAACATTATGCATATTTTCTCCCATGTAAATATGTATGGTGCAGTATCTTTCCTTCAAGTCTATTATCCTGAAAAAAATCTGTCACCAAAGACATCTTGAGGGCAAGTGGGAGCCAAAACATTCTCGGGTATGCTGTTATCTGACAGCCAATAAAGTGCAGTGCAGCAGTAAAAGCCGACATCTTTATACTGCGGCCGCTGTGGATCTTCCCCCCGCCGCCCGGCCAGCGCTCCTGGCATGACCCAGGCAAACAGAGAGAGAGCCTGGGTGGGACTAGAGGGAAGAGAGATAGAAAATAACTCAGGCGGGCAGACAGAATGCGATGGACTGAGACAAAGCACGGAGGGGGCAAAGGAGGAAGAGGCAGCGAGCGGACAGAAGAGTGAGAGTAAGGAGGGAGGGAGGGAGGGAGGGAGAACGTGACGGTCCACGTGACGCTGGCTCAGGCACTGCAGGCTGTTACGTAAGTGCACCCCCTGCCCTGTCTTCTCATGGACTGAGCAGACTCCACTTCTCTCCAATCCCTCACCCTGCAGCCGCTGCCCACTTTTTTTCCCTTCCACTCACATGGCTCCTCACATGGCTGCCTCCCTCCCTCTCTCCCTCCATCTCTTTCTCTCACTCTCCTCCACCCACTCACTGCACCCCAGGGGAGCCACCAACCTCTGCTGCCTATGCTGTCACTCTGTCTCTCTCTCCCTCTGTTTTGTCTGTCTGCCTCTCCCTCTCTCATTATTTTCATCAATCGTTTTCTCCCACTCTCTCTCTCTCTCTCTCTCTCTCTCTCTCTCTTGTGCAGTGAGGCTGCAGCTCCACGCTCAGGGCTACAGGGATATGACAAAGAGAGGCCACAAATACATGCTTGAGCACACACACACACACACACACACACACACACACACACACACAAACTGACATTTCACATATCGTTACCGCACTGTCTGAGCTGATTTTTTTTTTAAGTGACTGTTTCTCTACTTTAAATTCCTCTTTAAAAACAAGCAGCTCGGCTGACTGGCACAAAATGCAAACACAAAAAGGGAAAACAAAACTGACTCCTCAAGCAGCTGTAAGTGACACAGGCTTGCAGATACTCTTGACAATATTACTAATGCAATTACACTAAAAGAGAGGCTAATGGAGCATACGTGCATTATGTTCCAACAAGTGATGTTGTGGTGCAACAATAAAAGCCTTTAAAACAGCATTGTCAGCCAAATAATAATCATGTTGCATCCAATCCAACATGGTCAGGGGACAGCAACACACACTTCCTCTCAGTTCACTCCAGGACGATGTTCACTTTAGATGAAAGAAACTCTAAACAGGGATCGTTGTCTTGTTACTATAAAGTCTCGACTGGAGTGCTCATTTTGTGCTGTGCAAGTTGCAAGTTGCAAAGCCCCCCCCCCCCCCCCCCACCACACAGCTGGAACAAACTCTCCTAAACCTTCCAAAGGTGATTACAGACCTGGCCTTCTTGGCCCCTGCCCTAACCCTCCACCCCCTCGGAGTGCACAGATACACAGCACCTCCTCCACTCTCCTCTACCAACTCTTGTCCTTCCCGCTCCAGGCCTCTGGCTGAGCAGCAGGATATGCCCCCACGCCCCATACTCGCTGCAGTATTGATTTGTTTGTTTGGTGCATGCTCCCCCCCCCCCTCTCTCTCTCCTCTTACTCCTCTTCCTCCTCATTCCCTTACTGCCTCCCACCTATTCTCCCTCTTGGCGAGTGTGTCCTCAAGTGCCTTCCTATCTTATGTAACATAGAAAGACTCGCAGCATACTGATGAAGGGGAGTCTGGGCTCAGGCCGGCAGACCTGGGAGAAAACAAGCACTACACCGCACTGCTGATGGGAGTACAGCATGGCTGGCTTTTGAAGATTAGGCTTTATCCATAGAAAATGTTAATTTTGTATGCAATTGTGAAATTGGGACAAGCTAATACAATTTGCTAGGGAATTCTGAAAATTTACTTTAAAAGAAAGGAACAAATAGCATAATTAAAACCATATTAATTGGTTTGACATTCTCCTCATGCAGGGTCAAGTACTCACAGCCTCCTGAAAGCATTCCTTCTTGTCCATCATCTCTCTGAGTGTTTGCAGGATCTTGATACACAGCTTCTCCTCTTTGTCCATCAGCTTCTTGGTGTGTTTGATCAGTCTGACAGAATGAAACGAGAGGGACTGTATCAAAGACAGATTTTATTGATCACCACAGATAAACGTCTCCTTTTCTGCTCTCCAGGGAGGTCAGAGAGCAGAGCAACAGTACCCTTGAGGTTTGATTTATCACTTTTTAGATATTTTATGTTAACTTGAGTATTCCACTGATCACAGAGAGAATACATTTTTCCTTCCATATTATGTGAATAAATAATGCCTCTGCATACATGATTTAGGCTTACAAACATGAGCGACGTGCTCTTTGTTTCTTCCGCAGGTCGTGTGACTTACTTGGACATGAAAGCTCCGCTCTCACAGCGTAGCCGACACGCCTCTGGAAACAGCAGCTCTGGGCTGTGAAGAACATCCACCAGCACGGAAAACTCCGCCTGAACCTTCGGACTGAACTGCTCCTCCAGGAGGGACACGACCCCCTGCACATCACAGACTCACATAAGGGCTCAATGAAACGCTCTACTCATTCTGTCAGAATAACTTGTAGCATAGCCCTTATACACTACTACATTGAGACACTCCTGGGTTCTCTTTAGCGACATTAGCAGCACATCTTTAGGGATGTAGTCCACCACTTTGGCCAACACTGAAATATCTCAACAATTTTTTGCTGGATTGCCATTAAGGTTTGTGCACATGGCCTCGGTACCTAGATACCCACAAACAAACGTCCCCCTGGAGATGAATAATATAGCTATCTATCTCTCCATCTATCTCTCCATCTATCCCTCTATGTGACCTAGTAACTTAATGTTTTCTCTATTGTCATTACAAGGTTGACAATTTAAGTTGTTATGGGAAATGTTAATATCGGATGGATTGACATACGATTTGGTCTTTACATCCAGGCCTTCCTCAGATGATCGTCATAACTTAAAGATCCTGAACTTTATATCTAGCACCACCATGAGGTCAACATGCAACTTGTCCAACACACTCTGCTGTGCCTTTGTCTCAGTGTGGCTGTAGACTCAGAGTCTCGTTTACAAAATGAAAAAAAGTGCACCTGGAGCTTCTCAATGATGTTCTTGTAGTCGGGGCCGCCCAGAGTCTCCTTGCGGGGTCGTATGCGGGTGGAGCTCCTCCAGTCCTTGGCTGCTCGCTGCACCAAGTTGCTGTGGACCTTCAGGGACAACGTGTTGACCTGACTGTCCAGGTCCACTGGGATGGCTATGGCCCGTGCCTTAGCTGGGGAAGAACGTTGGTAGGGTTTTGTTTACAAAATAAACCCAATAAATAATGTATTATTACAACAATTAATAGCGATTAGCATGTTATTCAATATTTCAATGGACAGCGGTGTAGCAACACTCACCAACGTCAGCCAGCGTTTTGATACAGCTCTCTATATTCGCCTTCTGAGCCGAGTTGATCCAGGTGCAGTTATAGATCCGGAAAGAAGACTGAAGCAGCTTGATGAAGACAGACTGGTTTGTCTGTGGAAAGGGGGGGGGGGTAAGAGAGAGAGTGAAGAAGCAGAGATTATTGTTTATCTTTAAAGTGGCACAAGTGTAGAGTAAGAGAGATAATCCTGATGCCACACTTCAATATTGTGTCTGATAGGAGACATTAGTGCAGACTTCTGCGTAAAACACCTCAAGCAGCTGCTCGACGTACACAAATGTCTGCAATGAGACTAGAAGGTCCCAGGTGATAATAATCTTACAGCAAATTAGCTGTAAATTGGGAAAGGATTTGGACATGCCACAATTGAGCCTCCCTGTGCGGGGACATGTCACCTGCTTGACAGAAGGTGACAAACAGTACCTGCAGGTTGGAGTGGTTGACAGAGAAAGGTGAGCTGAAGAATCCCTTGACAATGGCCATCACTGTCTCCGTCACGTACTTCTCCAGGGCCAAATCTGCATGGTTACGGTCTGTGGTTGAGTTGCACACCTTAAATACAAAAGTACATTTTTGAACAAGCTCATCCTCACATCGCGCCTCTACCTATACATTCAGTATGCCTGAATGTATCCATGATACAAACAAGGCCTCATTAGAAAGGCTTCACTCTGACGGAGCCTTACGCTGGACATGTCCACCAGGAAGTTGTCAAAGAGCTTCCAGATATGGTTGGAGGTGTAGATCTCCTTCATTTCCACCTCGGTGTCCACGTAGCAGTGATTCACAAAGTTCACATAAGCAGTTTTGACCTGAGGGAATACAAATAATAACATGCCTGATTAGTTTCAGATAAAGAGGTTAAACAATGTACCCAAAGGTGGAACAATACAAATTAACCACTGATAACCTGTCCAATCTTACCTCTGGTATGCAGTGGACATCAGTGACCACTTTGACAATGTCGTCCAGTGGCAGCAGAGAGTTGCATTTCAGCTCGGTGTAGACGTTCTTGCCCTCGGTGCAGGCCGCCAGTAGCTCCACCAGCGTGTTGTGGTAGGCCAGAGCTCCATCCTCATCCGTCCGCTCTCGCTCGGAGCCCATCATCTGCAGCAACACCGAGAACGAGGAGCGGTCGTTGTAGAACACCAGCACGTCTTCGCCTCCATTCACCAGCTGGACACACACACACACACACACACACACACACACACACACACACAAACACACACACACACACACACACACACACACACACACACACACACACACACACACACACACACACACACACACACACACACACACACACACACACACACACACACACACACACACACACACACACACACACACACACACACACACACACACACACACACACACACACACACACACACACACACACACACACACACACACACACACACACACACACACACACACACACACACACACACACACACACACACACACACATCAGAGGGTTTACAGTTATACCAACTAATGAACACGACTTACAAACGCTTTCATTCACAAACATTTGAGATCTCACCTCGGTCATGACTTTGTCCTGACATTTCTTCACGTACTTCCCATCGGCTTTCACAATGGTCTGCAGGAACTTGAGGTACAGAACGTGCCTCCCGTGTGTTTCAATGCAGTGGACGAAGTGATGGACCACGCGGTCGCTGATCTCATGGCACAGCTGGTAGTTGTTCATGAAGATGTGATGCATCGTCTCAGCTTCAAGCAACTGGATGAATAGAGATGGGAGTCAGTCGTTTAGAGGAGGATTGTCTTCATAACACTCAGTGCGTTTACATGATGGTATCATTCAAATCTTGCTTTAGTCGGACTATGCTATCTTTTGGGGGATCTGCTATTATCCCAATATACATGGCAGTGAGTAATTCGAATCATTGGCCGAAAGCATGTTACCTCCGATACGATAGATGGCGCTGTTTTCACTACAACTCGTGGTGATACGGCCATTTCCGCTTGTGTGCGCATGCGCAAAGACGCAAAGTCTGGTTCCTAATCCAATTCACCGCCAAATGCCGCGATAGTCGAATTATCAACCGGATCGGATTGAGTTATTCAGCGGATCGTAGTCGGACCGCACATAGTCGAACAAAGGTGTTTACATGAAACGGATCATTCGATTTCAGTCCGACTAAGCCAGTTATTCAAATGCATATAAACACGGTCACTATATAGATTTATTTGTATAACAGGAAAAGAAATAAAGACAACTGTTCTTGAGAATACAACATTAAAACATATCAGTCTCCTGCTGTCTGGCTGCTGTTGTTTTGCACCATATCCAACAACAACACAACAACAACGTAAATGTAGAGTACGGTCACTATACCCCTGGAGTGAGGAAGAGGTTCAATTGTTTATGGAGCAGAACTTGGTTCTGGTGATTTCCTCTGCAGAAGTTTTGCAGGAACGTGTGTGCCAGGGTCATGACGACATTCATCTTCTCATCACTCTGTGCAAAAAAAGGAAAGATTATAAGACAGACTGTAAGAAAGCGCAACTTCAAGAAACAATGATATTCAAAGATTTCAGAGGTAACATCAAGTATAACGCATCATTTATTTGGCTGTTACTCACCTTCTCATAGGGGATCTGCAACAGGTCCAGTACCACTGTGTGGGCCCCCATGTTCTTTAGCAGCCTCTGCTGCTGCACACGACTCTTCTTACTCGGATAACATAGCTTGCCGAGTCTCAGTAGGATCTAAATATCAGACACATACACACGTATGCATTACATTTGAATTGCAGAAAAGAAAAGAAAGAACAACCTGGATATAGAGACATGGAACTCACCTCTTTGACGATAGTGTAGTTGTTTGCTTTGTTGAAGTCAATTTGAGGTTTGTTATCTCCATCCTCTACTGGGCTCAGGACAACCTCCTGACAACACACATACATGAAGAGAAGCCTTCAGTAAATACACTCCCGTAATAATATAGATTTGATTCATTTCAATGTATTTGTATGTTAAACACGTCAATTGTCCGAGGTTCATGCCACAGTTAACTGAAGCCCCACAATCCTTATGTGTTCACTCCAGACGGTTCATCTGTCTCCCCCCGTCTCTAACTACCAGGGAGGGGAGAAGTCCCTGCACCGATCATTATTATTGCCATGGCTGCAATGATAAAAAAAGATTCATTCAATGATAAAAAACAAAGACGGCAGCTGAATGACTGATTGGAGGTTTAAAATACATATAGGGACTTCCTGTGGAGGAATCAATTATTACACACAACAATTAAATTCTTTGTTTTTTGAGGCTAGATGGCATTAAATGATGGTACATCACCTCGATGTTTTGTTCTTTGACCTGCCTGACCCCCAGATCTTCGCTGCTGTAGACTCCACTTTTCTCCACCCACAGCTCCGACTTCTCAACAGTCAGACGGAGCTGGTCCAGGTCGGCTTTGATCTGCTTGTAGTTGTCAACATCCTGCTCAGACACTAATAACTGGACCTGGAAAACACACAGACACAAAATAAACCAGACATAGAGATATTAAAAAGAACACGGTGTGAGAGCATATCTCTGCCAAGAAGTCTTGCTACCTGTTTGAAGGCCTGCAGGACCTCGGCTCTCTGGCTGAAGTGTTTAAAGATGAGCTGCAGTGAGCCGGACACCAGTGGGGGGTAATCTTGCATGATGAGATGGATCAGAACCCTCAAAAAAGTCCTGCCCCCCTCATCGTCCAGCTCCACTGCACTTAATTCTGAGCTGAAACCACAACAAAGCTGTGATAGGCGGACGCATCATTGCCAAAGAGACTAAGGAACAAGGTCTTTCAAAAACAATCAATTTATACTTTTAATCAATTTCTCTGTGTGAATGTTTGTATCTAAGGCCAGCTTCACCTACCCCCCTGCAAACATGCTCTCTGCTTTGGTGGCAATCTCATCGATGTCTGGTTCCGGAGCTGGAGACAAAAGAAAGTGATCAACAGTACAATAAACACCTTATTTAGAATGTAAAAATAATATTTTTGTATTTGGATGAAGAGAAAATAAAGTCGCACATGTTATTAGGATGAAAACAGTCGCAGAGGCGGAGGTGTCAGTTATGGTCTTGTCCCCAAACTCTTTCTTGTAGATGGACAACAGATATGTGATCCTATAATCTAACCTCACACTGAGGATGAACTGACAGGGAAACAAAAAAAAAACAGAATTTCTAAAGAATGCCAAATTTCACTAGAGATAAAGTACGTACATTGGGTGTTGCTTACTTGCAGGATCTCAATGATCTTCAGTTTGGTGTCCATCACCATGACATCCTCATTATCCGGCAGGAAGTGTCCTCTCCCGTAGCGCAGGGATGGAGAGCTGTCAGGGAGGCTGTGCGGCACACCCCGACTCATCATAATCTGGGTCATCATTTCGCCAACTCCGTGGATCGTACGCAGGACATTGTTGCCTAAAGGAAACATTCATCTTCACACATTTTGCATTGTGTGTGTGTGTGTGTGTGTGTGTCTGTGTAAAGCCTATTAGTTACATATATTAAAATTGTTGACACGTTTCAGCTCAAGCCTGTGAAACTTTGACTGTGTGTATCATAAAGCTGAAACAAGTGCCCAGAACAAAAATAAATCTGCATTTATCGTTTTCAGTCCATTAAACCTCAACACTCTTTTTATTTACCACTTGGTCCAGCTTTATTTTTCACTTCGACTCGCAGATTTATTTTGTATTACCCGTAGAAGTCTTTGACCTCAAAAGTATAGCTCTTTATTCCTGTAACTTCATTTTGCAGTTCCACTGTCACACAGGACTTTATCAGGTTAAAAAAACAAGAAGTTGAATACTAAACCCAGACGCTTTCACCCATAGCCTTGCTCCTGCATACATTTGTTAACTTGTTTCATGTTTTCGATCTACAAACAAGAGGACATTGGTCATCATTTAAAACCGTTAAGTTTTTTTTATTAGGTAACTCCCTTCTTCCCCGTTTAATTATATTAGTCCCTGAACAAAATTCAGTTGTACTACCAAGCTTTAAAAGTTTTAACTATAATTAAAAGCCCTATGTAAACAAGTAAAACTTAGTTGACCAACTCAATGAAATAATGCCCGTGAGCACTGACCAGTCTCCAGGCTCTTGTCCATCTTGTTCATGAAGGTCAGTGGGTGCTGGACAATATCCAGGATGGCCAGCAGAGTGCGTGTGAGGCGCAGTAGCTCACTGAAGCTATAGAAACCAAAGTAAACCAGGTTACGAGCCAGATTCACCACCTGGAAGAAAAGAAGTCAATCATCATAAGGACAAAAAAAGAAAAGGCATTTACAAGGCACAGAAAAGCACAAACATGAAGCACGACTAAAAAAGCCTCATTCATTTGTCTATTTTACCTCGAGCGTGAGTTCATTCTTGTGTTTATCTCCAAATGGAAAAGGCTGGCTGACCACATCTTTAAGATATTCTTCAACAAACTCCATGGTGTGAGCAAACTTCCTCTTCATCTCTTCTCTTGACGTGTCGGTGGACACGTACTCAAACCTTTGGGAAAGCACAGTCTCAGCCTACATGTGGTGACTCGCAAAATACGGCAGCACGTAACACACGTAACCTCACAGATGAAGACTCACTCATGGATGGTGATCTTGGAGGGGATCTCGGTCCAGAGGCGGGCGTACCGTACAGGCACCACGGCCTCCTGTGGGTCCCGGTCCACATGCATGTGCAGCATGAGACGGCAGAAGGAGGCTCGGAGGTTGTAGGGCAGGCAGTCGTCAAACATGCAGCGCAGGATGAGATCCACAGGGAGCTGACACGTGATCTGGTTGATGGCGAGGTACTGGCGGTCCAGACACATTTTAGCAAAGAGGTTCAGCTGATCCCTACAGAGGAGGCAAAGGACACCTTTTTGTTGTTTTTGTTTTCTGCGAGGGGAACATGCACTCTTGCTATGTTTGTGTTCCTGAATAAGGTGTCGCACATGGGGGAACTACAACCAACAATGCCAGTCACCTGTAATAGGTGATGATGTCTACATCCATCTTGTGGTTGCCCTTGGCATCCTGGGCCAGGTGGCGAATGGATTTGCCGTGAGGCTCCTTGTGGCTGTCGATCCAGTAGAGCCAAACCTCCTCCTCCTCCACCTCCACCTCCTCCAGCAGCAGCAGCGAGGACTCCAGGGTGGTCTCTGTGTTCGGGATTAGTCTGGGGGGGGGGGGTGGGCGAGGGAGGAAGTGTGACAAATAGCAGTTAGTAGAAAAATTGCACACATTACATTCTGACGTAGAACTGCGGCTGACGAAAATATCTGTTTCACAAGGGGGAAGCAGCAAACACACACACACACACACACACACACAGAGACACACTTTAGAGTGGACTGAATGTGTGTGTTTCTACATGTTTAAAAATGATGGAAATGTGACAGGATCAAATTGGATGTTTTAGATATAGAAACCACAGGGGGCGACTCACTTGGTCTGGATGAGGATATCTGCGTTGGTGGGGTTCAGCATAAATTTACAGATAAGCTCCTGTGTGACGGGGATTGCAGTCTTGTTGGACACACAGAGATCAGACAGATAATCCAGGAATCTAGAGGAGTAGCACAGGCATGAATCACCAAGTTTTACACATACAGTTTCAGCAAAGGAACACATGAACTGAAGTTTGTGTGTTCCTGCCTGTACATATCATCATATTGGATGGATGATGCTGCGTCAGTGTACAATGCTTACAACAGTCTCAAGACTACAAATCTTGACACATATGTAAGACTTTTTTGATATTTAATGTAATGAAATCGTTCCCCGGGGTCCTTCGGAGGTGCACGTCTGACCTGGGCTCTCTGTTGCGCCTCAGCAGATTGACGAAGGTCTCAATCTCTCTGGCTGTGATGTGTTTTTCCAGCAGCTTGCGGTTGTTGTGCAGCAGGGCAGTGATCGTGTCCTCAGCCAGGATCTCATAGCCAATCTGAGACTGCATGATTGTGAACTTTTTGGCTATATATTCCTACGTGGCACAAAATACATATGATCAAAAACACTTTTGATGAACTATGAGCAACCATTGTTCCCCGTCATAACGGCAATTGATGAGTATAACGTAACAACGCCCAAGTGAGGGGATGCAATAGCTTAGTTTGCTTGATGAACATAAACTAAAATCCAATAAAAACGTTAAAAGTAAAAAAGATCTAACTCGGAAATATGTAGCAATTTTACTAGATAACATTTCTTTAACACTTTTGCCAACTACGACATCAAGGAGTAGTCATGGCATAACATACTAAATGGCCCCATTCATCGATTTTTGAGAGGTAAATATATATTTTTTTACAGCAGACAATTTGACTTTGATGACGTTATGCAGAAGTATCTCGTTAATTAGCGTAGCTTAATAGATAGCATCAACTACTGTTTTATTCCTTATACATATTTGTTTTTCATTATTATATTTCTAATTTAAAATATTAAATGAGATCACACAATCAAAGAGCACTCCTACTATCTCGATTAAGGACATCATGACAGCAGCTGTGATCTGAAAGTCTGCCAGAATCTACACCGATATGCTGCCAATCAGCAGCCATCTATCTACGGTTAACGGACCCCACATCACCGGGATAACAGCCTGTTATCGAGCCCGATGACGAACTCCATGAGTACTCTTAGACTGTAGGAGAGAGTACATGCCTGGTTCTTGCGATAGTCCTGTTGGGAGTGGCGTAGCACCCTGTAGCAGAGCCTCAACATGTACTTGAAGTGAGCGTATCGCTGGTCTCCCAAATCCTCCAACTTGAGCATCGGACCGTCACCTTGATCTGTGAATGGAGCCTTCAGGATGCCAAAGATCTGGAGCAACGGAAACCCACACACAAGGATGAAGAACCAACCGAGCATCTACCAACTGGACCAGGCAGATACTTCGATAGTGGTTGTAAATTATAACACTCATGGCAATACCACACAATTTAAGATTTGCACTGGACATCACTCGCAGTTCTGGACCCTTGTGTTAAAATTCTGATCAATCCAAGTGTGTGTGTGTGCGTGCGTGCGTGTGAGTGTGTGTGTGTGTCTCTGTCTGTGTGTGTGTACCTGCGCAAGGATGTTCTGTTCCCGCATGAGTTTCTGCCTCTCTCGGTTGGGTGTGACAGTGACCACAGACAAAACCTCCTGCCCGTTGTTTGGTACCACACAAACAAAGAAAACAAGGTCCTCCAGGAGCTTAGTCACAAACCTGAAAAACACATATGAAAGGCAAAAGATAACATGAGCACATAAAACATGCACACCACCTTGTGTCACGCATGTGGCCGTGCTCAAGCCTCCGTACCTCCTCTCGTTCTGAGCGATGTTGCCGTACTGAAGCTTCCTCACAGTGGACTCCAGGACCTTGCTGGCATCATTGGCAAAGTCCAAGTCTCTGACCTCCGACAGGGGAACAGATACGATGGCGAAAGCTTCTTTGTCCTCTTTAGTGGGACAAGTGCCAATCTATAATGACAGCCAACATGAATGTCTAAAAAAATGCATTATTGCACATGTGTGTGTGTGTGTGGTGTGTGTACCTTAAGCATCACCGGACGTTCCTCCTCTGCATCGATGGGAACGTTGGTGCTCGTCACCCAGGTGTTGGTGCACAGGTGCCGTAATCTCACATAAGAGTTTCTAAGGAAGTATGAGACAAGATATTTACATATGGAATGGGATTTTTAGAAAAACTGCTCTGCGCTGTAAACTCTAATGAAAAAAGCCCCCTGTGATAGCAGATGCAGCATTTTGTTGTTGTTGTAGTGCGAGTGTCTGACCTGGGCACGAGACAGTCGGCTCGCTGCAGAGTGGTGGCATCCAGCTCAAACAGAGAGGCGATGTCATTCCCATGGGGAACAGAGACCAGGGTAAAAGCAATCTTCTCTGCTGCTTGATGCTTCCTCTTGGAGAACAAAGTTTCCGTCTCATTCTGCCACACACACACACACACACACACACACACACACACACACACACACACACACACACACACACACACACACACACACACACACACACACACACACACACACACACACACACACACACACACACACACACACACACACACACACACACACACACACACACACACACACACACACACACACACACACACACACACACACACACACACACACACACACACACACACACACACACACACACACACTTAGTGTATGCCGTCTAAAAGCTCATATGACAAATAGTTAAGGTAGATTTTCTACAGTCTCAACAATTGTTCAAATGTTAAGCCTCCAGCTATGTTTAGGCCTTTGCTAAAGAAATAGCATACCCAAACCCAAAAAAAGGCTGCATCTCATTCTCTCTGCAAAGTTTGACTTTGTACTTAAGCCTCTAACTTTGTTCTGCTTCACTTTTTCAGTCAGGCGAGGTCTCCAAAAGGACATTTTGGATTTTAATTTTCTCATGTACCAAACCATATATTTCACTTGTATGTTACTCATGGTGTTCAATATATACAAATACAGCATTTTGACACTTCTAAAAAAACAAGTATTCATAAAACTATAATTTCCCATAAAGAACAAGTATATATAAGATAAAGCGATTCATGTTGCCGTGTTCTTTGGCTCATATCTCGCTGACGCTTTGGTGTAGAGGGATCTAGACGCTATGTGTGTAATCGGTGTGGAATGTCGTGCTTTTTGCTATAAGGCCTTTTCTGATAGCACCCAGCTGAGGGACATTGTTTCCGGAAACGTGTTGAGTGGGCGGAATTATGATAATCATACATTTATGATTATCATAAATAGTCACATTTTGTATTTTTTAATGGCTGACTGATTCTTGTAGCCCAGGCTCTGTTGTTTCATTTCAAGTGTAACATTAATATATTCTACATCTTTTCCTGGTGTTTTTATAGCAATAAAGTCCCCAGACTTCTCTCCCTAGAATCCCCAAGGATTCTAATATACAGTAAACAACAACATAGTCCATATTCAAGTAAGTATACAGGTGTGTTAATACTGTTGCAAGTCAACGGATGTTTCTTTAAACAGGTACGAGCTGCAACTAATCATTTCCCCCTCCAGCCCCTGATCTCAATTGAAAATGTTCTGCAAGTTGTGGACACAGATATCATTAGTTAAAGCCAACAGACTGACTTAGAATTACACATAATTGGGTAGCTAGGGCGTATGTGAATGTAGGTTACTAGATCTAAAGTATATTTTATGTGATTAGTCAGTCGGAGGAACATTTTAGTGTCAGAATGTTCTCAATATGTTGAAATGTGGGTCTTATTGTTTATTCTGTAATCCGTTTTAAATTCATTAATTGTAATGATTGTTGAGTCTCTAAAATGTCAAACATAATTTTAAGTTTATTTTCAGAGCTGAAAGTGATGAACAAAAAATGCATTTGCAACATTTGTGATTACCGATCATTATTATTGATCTTATCAATCATCATATATGAATTTCGAACAGTTGGTTGGATGAAACAACCAATGATGTCATGTTACCTATTTTCTGAAATTGTTATAGGCAAATCAACAGATCAGGTAAATAATCTGCAGTCTAATAAATAATGATAGTAATGCAGAATGAAATCAGTGTTTTTAATAATGACAATAACAGCACTCACAATGTATACCTTGATATATAGAAGTCTGCCTCATTCCAGGGAACTTGTTTGTTGAGTGACTGAATAGCTGAGCAAAGATGTGTTTTGTATGAAGTTGTCATATCTCTTCCCACATAAACACGGACAAAGGAGCTCAACAGTTGATCAAATCTATAATTCAGGATGGACGGATGTGAGCCCAACGACACGGTCACAGCTTCTCGCACTAATGAGGCATCAACTGCAGCCGGGGAGCCACGACTCCTCCGTGTGGCGCGGTAGACACTGCGGTACGTTGGCTGCGTGCTGCACATGAAGGAGGGGGTTAACTTCTCCCACTGTTCTCTGCATGTCAATGGGAAGCTCCCCAGAACTGCCTCTGCTTCTCAATCCTCCCACTCCTCCCCCCCTCCTCCTCCTCCTCCTCCTCCAAACCTCTGCTGGTGACTCACCCCACCAGCTTAGCACAGGCGAGTGGAGCAGAGCAGACAGCACGTCTGCCTCCCCTCCATCCCCTCTCGCAGGGCACCCCCACAGCCAGACGTTATGTAAGGAGCCCCCTGTGTGTCTGAAACTCGGCATGGGCATGAGAAAGTGTGCGAGGCCGAGCGAGCTGGTGCGCGTGTTCCTTTCACTACCAGAATACAAATGTGCAAGGTAGCTCGGAGCTGAAAGAAATGTCTCGATAAAGATTCAGAGTTTGTATGCGAGTGTTAGAGAGCCGCCGCTATTGAATCACCAGAGGACGAGGAGACAGACGGGCTGAAGACGATGTTTAACATGTGAGACACTTCGGGTTTCCACTGAAACACTCCCATGATCTTCCTCCGTGTTCCTCAGCTCGTTCTCTTTTAGTCAATCGGACTCATCTATGGTGTAACATTATATTTGCATTGCTGCAGTCTTGAATAATAAATGTCAACTTAGTGGATAAAATAATGCTGAGAATTGGTGAGCGGTGTGTGACTTTGCAGCTTAATGTGCTCGTTTGACTCACCTCTCCTCTGGGCTCCAGCGAGCCGTCTTTGAATTCAGGGTTGACCTGCAGAGAAACGGAGGGGTCACTCAGTGACCTCAAACCGAGGACGCTCTGATGATCACCCTGTCATCATCTCAATCACTGCTAATCCAAATTATTCAACAGCCGATGGGCGACGGAGGCCATATTAATGGGAATACTGCCACCTACAGTACATCTTCTGAAATCATCTTCAACTGGGCTTATTCAGAAACTGAAGAGTAGAAGCTCTCAGTTTGAGGAGAACGAGGCACAGACTAAATGTATATTAGTGAAAGCTTCTCTAAACGCGCTGTGAGATTTAAGTAGGGAGGCACCCAGCTGACTTTTACAGTTCCAATAGCAATAGCTATACCCGGGCTATGGGGCTGGTACTGAGGACCGGTCCCAGTGTTGAATCGATACGCTCTGAGCCTCACGGTGTCAAACTGAATGGGATCATTCTTTTATGAGTGAGGCCAGAATCAACCGCTCTCTTTCTTGTAAACTTTGTCAAATTTAAAAAAAGAATGTAATATCAAATATAGTGCAAATGTTTAAATCATTAGAATACCAGCAACTTGGTAAAAATAAATCCTCCAAAACTAAACAGAAATCAAATGTCCAGAGTTCAATGTGCATACAAATAACTAAACTGAATACTTTGGCTCCATAGTCAAAAGATAACAAACCAGCTAGTCGAGTTAGTATAAGCCCATTATCGGCACATCACTAAATTCAACACAAGCATGAGCAGCAACAAAACGTAATGGATTAAAAAGAGTAAAACCCACCTCTGCTGCGAGGTAATTCCCCGTCGCCAGGTGTTTGAAGCGGAAGAGACTGTTCCACTGACCGGCTCCACCTCTACAGGGGTCATAGTGCACAACCTGCCATGGAAAAACAAAATAAGGACACCTCGAAGCATCAGTTATAGTCCAAGTAGGTGGTTTAGTCTCAGAGTTTGCTCACCTCCAACTGGTCTGATCCAGTGCAGAGGGGCTTTTAAAACACTGTTCAGTTTCTTAGTCTCCAGTTTATGGTTTTGTTTCGCTGACGGCTCGTTATAGGATACGATTGCTTTCACAGAGGATGTCCTCCTTTACTAAGAGTGGCTATCCAATGTGACAATAATTCACAACCCCAATGCGTTCTCGTTTAGCCCATCACTGACGTCAGAATGAGAGTCTATGTCCCGAGTACAACAGGAACTTGTGTTTGTCATACTGGTGCAACAACATGCCAGCACATGATATGGTATCAAAAACAGCGCATGGACAACAGGAACTACCACTCAGTGCCAGTTGACAAGGAGGAACATACAGAAAGTGGATAATAAAGCACCAAAAGTTTAATATATTGGCAAACGGTATGTATTATCAAAATAATAAATGTGAGAAATGCTCCTTAATGATGACAAAAGTGTAAATTAAATTTAATACACAATTTGCTGATTTATGTTTATTATTTATATGAGTTTATGATTCAATTTGTTTTAGAGGGCTCTTCATTGATTATCACTGGTTGCTCAAAAGGAAAATTAAAACAATTAAATGTTACCATAAACTGGAAAAAAATAAATAAAATGATTCTCTTGTAAATAGCACCAATGATGTTGTCAGAACTTAAAGCGCGGTGCTGTTAATTCCTGTGTGTGCTTTACCTCGATCTCCCAGAGAGCCTTGGAGCTGGTGGCGGAGGTGGCAGACTGCCGCAGCGTGGTCCTGAGGAAGACGTGCTGCTGCTTCTTGTACTCGTCACCGGTCAGAAACTTCTCCTGCTCGGCATGAAACAGCCTCACCACGTCCCCCTGGCGGAGCACACAAACTGAACGTGACACTGCCGCAAGACAACCGCATGCCGTTTGCTCTGAAGACATGCAAACGGCGTGTGGCCGTGCTAAACGATGCACGGAGGAAACCTAGAAGCGATAAAACAACATACCCCCTTCAGCACATCTTCGCGGTAGTCGCTAAACTTCATGAACAAGGTGATCTTCCAGCTCGTGTTGCAGTTTACAGCATTGACCTGCAGCATGAAGCAGAGAGTAAGGGGCAAACACGCCAGGACATCTAGATTGTTATCATGCGAGATCTGTTGAAATCATAGTAACGCCATCCTTTTATACACTTCCACGTTACTCCTGAATAAACTAAAGTCAAAAGACAATTTACAGGTATTTCTCTAATTTTTATTTAATTATTTATTTATCGACCGCTTTACATTTCAGCACGGATAGAAACGATATAGATAAACCAGTCCCACCTCTTTGCAACCGGGGTTGTCGAGCAGCTCGATGTTACTGGCATGAAGAGGCTGCCCGGCGTTCACCGGCATCAGCACCACCTTGTCTCCAACCACCACCTTGAACCCACAGACAGACCGTCATCTGCCAGCGCAGGTGAAGACGCAGATTGGGAAAACTGGATGTGTGTTCAAATGGATGAAACCGGAAATATGACCGTGTCCATGCAAACATCCTCTTAATTAAAAAAAATGATGTGCGACAGCAATAGGCTGAGCTTCACATGAGTGATTGAGTTGTTCACAGCACACAAGTATATTATTACCATGGTGAGCAAACAGGAATGCAGCATATGGCGTCTGAAAGGAAACTGCCTGTGATTGCATAACACATGCTCTCTAATGCAATCAAAGTTATATTATACTCTGCAGAGTATCTCATGTTAACCAGCCGCACACACAAGCACACTGGGCCTTTACAAATGTGTCGCTTATCTCCCTTATACCAATGCTGTATTGTTTTTTTTTTTTTTAAATACAAGAAACAGCATCAGGGACCACGTGTAGATAGAAAGGAGGGACCGACTGGGTGCTTTCAAAGCTCGACCTAGAAGCCTAACATGCAATGGGGAAGCCGGTGGATCCATGCTTTTTACATGAGATTCTGCGTCGGACCTAATAATGCACAAACACCATGCACAATCAAGAGCAATACCTTTAACCATAGGATGCTAAAGCCAAAGAGGGAGGGACAAAATCAGAAATGTTACTGGGACAAAGAATGAACTGACAGTGTACAGGATGAAAAAGTTGGACATCTGCTGTACTTGTAACGGAGAGGAATGTCAAATTGAGCTTTATGTCCAAAAGAAATATGTGCGGCGCCAAGCGGGGGGAGACCTACGTTATCTCCTTCGCTGCGGAGCTTCCAGAAGGGCTGAATGTAGAACCAGGAGCCCTCGTTCCCGGCCGCGTCCAAAGAAACCCGCATGGCGTTCTTCTCCAGCAGAGCAGGAAGACGCTTGTTCACCGTCAGGTACTTATTGCTCTTAATGTGCAGGAGCTAGGGCAGAAGAGTCACAGAGTTTAAATACTGCAAGGGCAGAGAAAGGAAGACTTCAGATACTCCATACTCTCCAAACTGTAAAAATACTCCAATAAAGACGAAAGTCATGCAAACGGAAAAATCTGAAAGATATATATTACTAGTATTTATTAGATTATTATTAATTATGTAATAATGTGTGTGTTTGTATAGGACTGTAACAAATGATTATTCTTATTTTCCTGACTTAGTGATTGCTTCTTTAAATTATAATTTATTAAATCCTTTCACAATTGCCAAAAGCGACACCTTTACAAAGCATGTTTTGTCCAAAAAGTATTAAAAATAAATTGTATTAATTGTAGTGGGGTATAATTTATAAAGGGGCATTACAAGTACATACTAAAGTGAAGTGTGCCACATTAGTATTCAAGTGCAGTACTTGAGTTATTGTACTTGTGTAAGAGAAGATATAAGCAGAGGTAGGTTTTTCCTCAAGGTAACTTGAAGAGTTGTTTCACTATTTTATTCAATGTAACCTCATTTGGAGAAGTGTGTATGACCACAAAACACGTGTCCCGATTATATTCAACAAACAAGAGTTGAAATGAACCCGTGTTTTAAGTCAGTCCACCCCAACAAACTGCGTATTCAAAAGGCTTACTGAAGGAACCATGGAGACTGCTTTGAACTCCTTTTGCAACAGCAGATAAATATGTTCATGCTTTCCTCAATTCCACCCCTAAAACTAGAGTTTAGACATCAGTGAAACCAAACCTTTCATTGAGGCCTTCTCCAAAATGGCCCGAGCCATCCTCTGCCAGGAACACAACCTCGGTAAACACAAAAACCTAAAGCGTCTGGATTAAAGACGAGCTGAGGCGGCAGGTGTTTGCTGAAAAGATGAGCTGTACCTGGATGACGTTGCTGTATTTCACAACTTCTCCAAGGAGCTTCTTGTTCTCAGACTCATTCTGCTTCTGCTCCAGTTCTGCTGCATGCTGAGTAATGAGACAGAGAATGTACCAACGCTGTGGGGCCCAAATAAACATGGAGATATCGATGCAGATTGCACAACAACACAAACAACGCCCTACCTGTAACTTCTTAAACAGGTCTCCCTGTGTGTTGTTGTTTCCTTGTTTTCCTTGTTTTGCCTTCCGGAATTGCTTCTGGGCCGAGTACCTGTTCATGGGACACACCTTGAAGAGGCAATCTGCAGAGGAAGAGACATTCAGGAACACAGGAGTCACTCTCTGAGACTCAAGTTGAGAGCCACTCAAGAGATTTAATGTGGTGAAACAGCATTTATTTAGGTGAATGTTTATTTACCCATTAACCCTAACCCTGTGGACTCACTTCAACTCATACAAGCTGCTCTGAACCCTCAATGTTGTTTCACACAACATGGAGTGCAAAGAGCCCAACCAGCCTTGACATTCAAGAGAAGTGTAAGTGTGTGTGTGTGCGCGCGCGCGCGTGCGTGCGTGCGTGTGTGGCTGTTTTCCTCCACACACACCTCTGAACTTTTTGGGTGGGTTGGCCAGGTTTCCAGCATCAGGTTGGACCACACACCTGTCATCGACAAGCCTGAGAGAAGGGGACAAAATAATATCAATATCAAGTATTTCTTCATATTTGAACCTTTATTCAATAAATCACTTGCCATAAAAACTGAGATTTACATGATACAATGTAGTCAAATTGTGGGATCACAGTCAAATTCAAAGCACACAAAGCAGAGTCTCGGAATACCATTAAAAGCGATCATTTGAATCTGCGGCTCAGGACTTCGCTACAGTTCATTGGCCACCTGCAGGCTGAACCGCTCAGCTGGCAACACACGAAAGAGTAACGGATCCGTTTTCCATCATATGCATCTCACTTTGTTCTCCGCTGTCCAGCCCGGCACGGGGGAATGTACTCAGTCCAGAGGTTGTAAATTATATAAACAAGGCGTTATATGCAGGTTTCTGTGGCTTTTACATAGTGCAGAGGGGAAATAGATGGGTAGAGAATGATCTAATTATTCATAACAAAAGAGATCAACATGGAGAGAAAATGAAGATATGAACAAGCAAGAGTGAGCTTCTCTTTTAAGTCTGCTGTAGGTTACTGGGCATGTACACGTGTAGGCTGCCGCCTCCAGAGGAAGGCGTGTGGTTACTGTGCAGGGGTGATTAGAGGCCAAACATGGGGGGACATCCACTTAATAACTGCCATATGGCCCACAGTTCCTTTTATACACACCGGTTACACAACAGAGATGTCTCGTTGACAGGTTGAGTGCCGCACAGCAGGTTAGTTTAATTTACACGTTAGACAGTCGGTTAAATTGAGGAACAGACGTGTTGTGTAAATACAAGAGCCGACATGCCTGAATGAATGTTGCAAAAGAGTATTTGGTGAAAAGTAAATGTACGCAGGCCGGCATCTATTCGTATTGCAAAGACTGTGTAAAATAAAGCATATGTTCGTCTGTCACAGCTGTCTGTCATCATCACGTGAAGGATGTCTCCTCGTTGGACTGTTGAAAATATTTAACACTGGTTTCAAAATTGCTTTATGAACATTTTCAAAATGTCAGCCCCCTATGTTAATAGTCAACACTAAGAAGACCGATGACGGTGCTCATAAAAGCTGAAACGGCAGAGAGCTGGCAGAGAGCCGGCAAACAACGGAGACGGGCTTTAAACCGGAGTTTATGAACAGAAAACCTAAAATACTAAAGTGATCAGATCTTCACTTGGACTCGTGTAGGTCTGGACTGCAGCAGTGAAATCCTCTGTAAACAAACTGTTTTTAAATGATTGAGGTGGACTGGTTGTTCAGTAAATGTTATGTTGTTAAACAGCTGAAATAAATCTATTAATCGGAAGTTACACCCGCTTTCATTTATTCCTGGAGTTACTCTAATCCACCATCAGGAAATTGGTTTATTTAAGAAAGCCAATGCGAGATAATCTGCAGTAACAGTACACTTTAGTTCAGATCTAGGCGTAACGTATGCGTTGAAAACCGGTTCTCTGCAGCTGAGGGTCACATTGGTCACATTGTTTGAGGGAGTGTTCTTCGTGTGTGTTGTTTGGTACATTCAGTGTGAGTAGGTTGTTACAGTATCTCAGTCACAGATGTCTATGGACCAGAGAAGAGCTGCAACTTCAAGCTGCTGGACTAGATTCTATGACACCAGCCGGGAATTTCTCTGTCAAAGCCTCCGTATCATCCCATTCTCGTTATCCCACTTGCACCAAAGGCCGAGGTGCACAAGCACATCCATTCATCCCATCCACTGAGGAGAAACGTAATTCTATGCACAATTCCTCCAATTCATACAAAGCTGGCAGACCTGCTGAAGTGAGCGCAGCCATTTCCTATTTATGCCACAGCACTCGATCAGTGTCAATCCACAGGCTGTGAACTATTTCATGCAACGCTGTATCAGAGTTACATCTAAATGAGACGCAATAGAGTCGGGCAGGAAGCTGAATCAAGCGCTAAACGGCTAAACAGGAAGGCTCTCCGTAAAAGTCACTCAAGCTCATAAATAAGTCATTGCTTTACTTCAAACCGACTCCCAGCCAGCGCAAGATCTCGCTCTGTAACCGAGTTAAACATGAACCAATGATACCACGCTTGAGCTAATTTTAGCTCCAGTGCTTGTGTTGAGTGGACTGAGACGACAACTCAAGAAACCTACAGCATGTAATGCAGAACGGCAGGCGAGGTGTGCGTGTTCTGTCGAGTGTCAAAGTCAACCACAAAGTGATCACCTGTAAGAAAACTATGATATATATATATATATATATATATATATATATATATATATATATATATATATATGAGATAATAGCACTTCTTATGGAACATATCAATCATAAAGTAATTCTATCGTAAAACACCTGGAGTAAATAATGAATCCTTGTATATTTTTCATATAATGCATCTCATCTATGCACTACAGGACCACAATGAAGTGAATTACTATCAAACAAACACATATTATTGATCTTCTAAAATTATCATTTTCTGATGATTAAAAATGGTAGAACGAGAACATTCAGAGGTCGAGGTCGCTAATGGTTCTGGATCAGCCAAATGACCGCGTACGGCCTTTAAAGGTTATTTGGCTTTTGAGTGTGTACAATGGGAGGCGTGTGAAGAACCTGCAGATTTAATGTTATCCAAAGCAAACAAGCACATGTTCAGCCTTGTGAAGTCTCGGTTTCATTGTGCTCACAGGGGCTGTGGTCAGGGAGGTGGTTCTGGGCCTTGGTGAGCTCAGCCCTTCATGAAAGACTCAGCGCTCCTGTCAAACTACAAGAGTTATCCAAGCCCTGATAAGAGTTGCACTGCTTTGCTTCACAACAACGATCGCCGCTGTGCTCTTTTTCTTTTTTACATATACAACCGTGTACAAATGTGCTGCTGCTTCCATTTGCCTTGGCACCGGCCTCTGCAGTGAAGGGAGGGAGAGAGTAGGCTGGATGTGTACACTCCGGCAGATAGTGGGGCAGGGAACATTGTAGCGTACAAACAGGTGCCAACTTGTCATTGGATCCAAGCCAATGACAGGTTGGCACCTTCTACACTTCAATGTCAAGAGTATGTCAGCTGGTGTGTGAAGTTACAGATTTAAGGGGAAAAATGAGAAAGAAAGAGTGAGAAAAGGAGGAGGTGGGTGGGGCACGGTCATTCTTCAGGGCCAGTCAGTCTTTCCACCGTTGTTCAGAAGGCCCAGAGAGGCCGCAGTGCACCTGGTACCACCGAGGTATTTCACCCTTCAGCTCGGGAGACTCTACAGCCAAACAAAAAACAGCTTGAGGCATTTTTTGCACTGCTGTGTGGAGAATGACACCATGAAAAGCAGTTTCTGTCACACCTACACACAACGATGGGGTCAAACTGACAGGACACAATTAACAAACAAACTCATGTCACACATTAAAGCGGCGGATCCATAACTCTGTACGGTTGAATTGATGCAAGACGACTACCTCCATCATACATTGAATATGTATATATGAGAATATATATCAGAAACCACAGTAAAGACAATAGTAGCACATCTTTAAAAATGTTATATAAATGGTATGCCATTTCTGCTTTCCTGTCCCAGTAAGTGATGTCTTCTGAACCTGGCTGCTACGCTGTGCTCCATTATGCACAACACGGGGCCCCACGGACACCTCAAAGTGTACACAACGCAACACACACTCCACATGAATCACACGACTCGAGTCAAAACATATCGGATATTAATAATAATAGAGGACCTAAAGCGGCGCTCTTGGCGGGTCACTGAACTCACACACAACACATCTGTACATGTCTCCGGGGTGGAGGTGACGGGAGGAGTGCGCGCCATTCAAATGCCTCAGAACTCCTCATCATAACAAAGTATCGGAAACGACTCGTTGTTCTGCAACGAGTTCCTTCTGGCACCTCCTCGCGTCGCGCGGCCCGGGGCCCGGGGCCCACGGCGACATGGAGGGACAACAACCCCGTGGAGCGGCCGGGGCAACACGCTGCTTTGCGTTCCGGTTACATTGGCGTCAAACGTGAAGACTCCCCCCCCCTCCTCTTCCTCCCCCCGGAGGAGCCGCGGGGAGAGGCGGACGGGCCTCGGCCTCGGGTCGCACTCTTACCTTTGGACCCGCGCGAAGTGGCGCTAACGAGGCGAAGTGAAAGTACTGCCGAGGTTTCGGGTCCATGTGGACTCCCCGGCGGGCAGAACTTACCCCAAAGTGCTGATGAAGCCATTCACCGAGCCCTCCGCGCACAGAGACACGATGTCTCCGATGTGGAGGAAGCTGGACCTGTGCTCTGACATGTTCACTCCGTGCACGTTTCACACGCGTCCCGGCGTCTCCATTTGGAAAGGCGTCTTCTCTTCGTGGGGAGTCGTCCTCCCGGGTAGCGCGTCTCCACTTCAGCGGCGGTCCGCACACACTGCGCCGCGCTTCCTGCTCGACATGTCAGCGAGACGACTGCAGCGAGACTTCAGGAGAGTGACTAGCTGCTGTCGATTTGTTTTGAAGACGGTGTTTTGAGACTTATTCAACTTCTTCCTGTATGTCCGGCCGACCCGAGGCTGCTCCTCTTCTCATCCACTTCAGGGGGCGGGGCCTACAGCTGTCAGGGCTTTCAGCGAATTCCGTTCAATGACATATGGTTTTATTCTGAAAAGGCATTAAGAACAGCTGGGTTTGGTTTGATGACACAGGACCATAAAGGCTGTTTCACAACATACTTCCTCGGCCTACTTGTTGTTTTTGGAATATTACACGATACGGCTTGTGAATATACGTTTCTCCCAATAGTGATTTGACTTTTGTCAAATGCATAAGTCAACGTGGACTAAACTGTGGATACATTTTCATTGCTTTGAGACTAAATGTGTCTTTCACAATGTAATTAATTAATACATTGCTAATTGGGACAAACAATACCGAGAAGCTTTGTTATTTCCTTAATGGCATATTCTATCTATATCTGCAGAAGATTGCCAGGGATAGATCTGGCATGCAATAATAATAGTGTCCAGGTGCATTGCAGAGGATGTGAGGTCTTGCGCATTTATATGTGTATGTATGAAACTAAAGTAATTTCAGTATTCTATCGTTGAAATTACTTTAGTTTCATTCAGTGTACTTAAAATCAGCCTTCTCTTTGCAAAAATGGCAAAATAACAAGATTACTGAAATATGTTTCAGCTAAATATACTGTAATTCAGCACAATCTAATAAGAATGTGCCATTATTGTTGACATGCATACTTGCTTTTTGTAAAATAAAGAAATATTGAGTTGAACACGTGTGAATCATGTTTTTGGTTTAGTTTTTAGCCTCAAATACTTAACACACTACTTTTACTCAAGTTATTTTCAGTATAGTAGTATACAATATAATTGAGAGGCACTTGCACAATACTTGGATATTGTATGTGGATTTGTGTAAGTTTTCAGGGTTTTACATATACAACTTTAGAGATGAGCTTATAACACACAATGCATTGTCAAAGATGAAACCTGTTGTTTCCAACCTTTTCTGCCCCTTTTCCGCCCCTCAAACAACAGAATAAACTACCAAACTCGATATAAAGTAGTTCAAGTAAGCGAGTACAGTGCTGCTACACCTCAATTCATCAATACTATAATGTCATATAAAGTAGGATTTGAAAGTTAGTTTTTTGATTAATTTATATAGTTGTATTGGTACTAAAGTAAAGGGTTCTGACTATTGTATTGTTTATTATAATGAAGGTGGTGGTTATGTTTTAAAAAATCAAGATTTTAATTTGTGCTGACTTGTAAAAGACTGTGCATGTGCTACTGCTGTTGACCCACTAGGGGTCGCTACAGATCAAGCCTCCTTGGACACGACGTCATACGTCGCCCTCTGGCGTCACTTCACGGAACAACAGGACCGTCTGCCGCTCTCCTCACGGTGAGTTCGCGTTACGCACAAACAAGTGGACCCGAACAGCTTCTTTCATGAGCCACGGCAGGTCCCTCCGTCATGGTGACACGTGTCATATATATTTATGGCCAAATCCAGAGCACAACAAATACATCATAGATAGATTTAGCAGTAGTAACAAAACTGTTCAAAACTATTCAAATTTACAAAAAAGTAACAACATATGACACATAAAACACGATTGGAGTATATAGGCTATAGTTGCATAATGGTAAAATAATTGTTAAATTGTATATCCTGCTCCTCCCTTTTTTTCTGAAGCAACAATGATTTAATGTTGGCAAAGTAACTGCCTGGAAGGAGCCATTACAGCTTTGATGAGTCATTTTTCACAATTCCTCCAACCAACAAAAAGTACTGCGCTAGATAGTCACCATGTCATAGTTCATATGGTGAGAGAAGTTACAATTAGCTTTATTATATTAGATTTAAACAAACTATTACAATAATAATTGTTTTTAAATGAGGATGATTCTCTCTCTCTCTCTCTCTCTCTCGCTCTCTCTCGCTCTCTCTCTCTCGCTCTCGCTCTCTCTCTCTCTCCCCTCCTCCTCTCTCTCTCTCTTCCTCACTCTCGGTCCAACGTGACTCCGCCGCCAGTTGTTCGAGTCGTCGGTCTCCGCCGGTGCGCGTAAGTAAACCGTGTTAACCGTCCGCGAGCTCCTCTCCGCCGCTGCTAGAGATCCCGGCGGTGGACTGTAGCTGTAGTCTTTCTCACATGGTGTCTCTTCTTTCATCTCCGTGGCCTCGTGGATGTGCGGAGTTAACGCGGCTTTGAATAAACAAACCCCCAGCATGGGGGGTTTAGTAACGGCGGTGTGCTTTCTTCAGCCACCAAAAGACACAGCATCAATGTCAGTGTAGAGCCAGAGGGAAAGAGGAGACATGTGACATGGCTGCCTCCAGCTCTGAGTCTCCCACCACATCGCCAGCTTTATTGACCCACTGTGTCCAGGGTTAGATTGTTCAGCGACTACACACACACACACACGCACACACACACACACACACACACACACACACACTGTCCGACTGTGCAGACCAAACTATGGACTTCAACTTGTTAAAGTCTAAAGTCTCCTTACTTCACTGCCAACTGACCATTTCAACCCAGTTCAAATCCCCTTTCGGGAGCTTAGGGGGCAAGTCCACCTGGCTTTGCTTCTGAGTATTGACACTTGTTCTACTTTCCCCCCCAGAAGCTGGAGCCAACGGTGTGAACGGTGCTGGAATGCAACAGGATTACGGGCTGACCTTAACTCCGACTGTCAGATCACACGTTTCCCACCGCACTGCGATGCCTTTGAGGTTGTGATGTCTTCGCTGAAGCGCGTCATTCTACAGGAGAAGGACCAGGACGCGGCGAAGAAGCTGGACTGGAGTTACATCGAGTGGGCTGAAAATGAAGTCGTCACCACAGGTGTGGCGAATGCACAGACGCAAACGGACCGCAAGCCCTTTGAGCACAAGGAGTGCCAGACCAGCAGCCCGATCATCATGCACATCGATCTCACACGGACTCACTCCAAGGCCAGACATTCGTCCCTGGGGGACACCGGCAGCCTGGGGGCACCTTTCGTCCAGTTTGACCGGCAGGCCCCGGCCCGCATCTCCACGTCTCCCACCTTGAGGAGGATGAGGAGCACCAGGCGTCCGTTGATGGATACCCCGGGCCCTGTCATGATGGGGGTCACTCAGGAGGAGGCTTCCACGCCGCCCCCCGCCAACCGCCTGTCCCCGGTCCACCGAGTCATGTCTCCTCTCGCAGCCGGCCCCCTCTCCAACGGAGAGGTCTGTCCCGATCCGCAGCTCATTTCACTCTCCGGCCGCCAGAGAACCCGGTCGCGTCGGTCGAAGACGGTGGACGGCGGCTCCACGGGACCAGAATGTCACAGCGCTCATCCTACGCTCGTTCAAGATTTTGGATTCCCCGACAGTGGAGAAGAGGTGAGCGTTCATCCCGGTCGTCTGTGCGATTTGATTTGTGACCGCCACATAAAGCGCTCCCCACCGAGTCACGCGCCCTGGTGGTGATTTCTATCCAAAGCCTGTTAATGAAGTGGTTACACATTCTTTCCTTGTGGAAATCTTCTCTCCCTCGCTCCTCCTGACCTCCTGCTGGTCGCTCACAAAGCGATCTTTTGACAGCAAAGGAATCAGCGGTTACAGGCACTGACAGCTCTGAGCGGCCCGCGGCCTGCAGGACCCTGGGAAGTGCACTCCTTGGGCCCCTACTCCCCGCAGTCAGCAGTCACCTAATAATGGAGGGGTCAGTGAGCGATGGAAGAAGATAATGGGGAGATCTATTCATCGGCTCGTGGTATTCAACCCGGCACATTCTCCATAGAGTCCCGGCTTTCTCCTCATATCGGAGGCTTTTGAGTCCAAGCGACCACTTAAAACACGATTGAAATGTGAACGTCTTGGAAAGTGATACAGCGGTGTCGTTAGCAGGAGGAAGTCGTCGGCATCGCGCCCTCTATTTGATGTTGAGAGCTCGCTGCTTGTGCGCCATGTTATTAGTATGACAATTACAGCTTTGGACGCTTCATGGCATTAAGAGAGGGAAAGAAATAATGGTGTCAATTATCTGTTATTAGTGGTTTTGACACCATGCTGACACTTCAAAGCCTGTTAGTCCTCAACAAGTGGTTAATCACCTCGGTGCATTTACTCTAATTCATGTGTTTTCTGCAGATTCTGATTTGTATTCACTGATACAGTGTTTTCCTCTTTTTTTGCAGGAGAAGCATCATTGCCTTGATAGGTAGGTGCACCTGGACTGTGTGTGGGTTGTGTGTGTGCCGCGTCGTCATAGGCTCATAGCCCACAACTCCAAGACTTCACTCTCAAGTCTGTGAGAAAATGTCAGCCTAACAGGAATGTGGTAAAGACGTATCCTGTAACTCATACACTGGACAATAACTCTGTGAACAGCATCTTTAACCACAGCTGCTTCTGTCTGAGTCCAATCATGGTCCTAACATGTCAATGTGAGCGATTACATCCCCATGAGGGCCGTGCTTTCTGTGCTCCCAGAACTCTGCTGAGCGAGGGTGATTGGACCTTTTTTGTTTGAGCTGCCCATTGTTTATTCGTTGTCATTCATGTCTTTGTTAATGGAGCATAAGCTTGGTGGGTTACATTTTGAGAGTCCCATGGTTATGTAGGGGCTAGACAAACCCTCATTAAGGCTGTTTACTCTTACTGCAACCCACCCCCTCCTAATTGGGCTGCCGGGCTCTTCCCTTACTGGATAATTAGGCAGCTATTGTCCCTATAATTGCACCCTGGCACTGTCCCTCTTACAGTGACGGGCCCTGCGAGCCATGGGCTAGGACAGTTTTGTTTATGGGCATCATTATTTTTCTTGTTGTGCGGGAACAAAACATCTATTTTCCCAAGTTCTCTGGGTGGCAGGGCGGCGGACACAGAGAGCTTTCTGAGCGCGCACAAAGCAACGAGATGGCATTGTGAGAGTTCTGTGGAACGAACTGCAAGGAGGCACTCAACCGGTTTAGAGGAGTAATAGCGCCTTTCTTACCGTCCTATTATCCCCACGCATCCTGTACAGTGCTCAGGTGATGCTGCTCACTATTGTGTCTCCAGCTCATTCAGCCCTGCCGGCCTATACATTGATGTGGGGAGGGGGTTGTATCGGTTTACAGCTCCGGAGAGAGCAATGAACAGTCGGTACTTTCACAGTTCAACAAAAGCGTCCTTGAGGAAGAAAACGTAGCGGGCTACTCCTGTTCACTTGCAGACTAACTTTTCCAACCATATGCACAGGTTGCTTCTGGAGGCATGTGGCCTATTAGTGCATTCGAGTTAGTCTTGTTTGCTCCTTGTACAGGAGCAGTTTGAGGGATGTAATGAGCAGCAGGAGGGAGATAATTCATTCTAACAAAGCAGATTTGACATACGATAGTGGACAGAGACAAACCAGTTCCAGCATTGTTCCCCTTGCTGGTACTTCTGCTCCACTTCATTGTATCAACGGCTCATTAGACCTCAACTGTACTCCAGGCTTCCTCCTCCTGGTCCGATCACGTCCTGATGATGTGTTGATCAAAGTAGTGAGGATGTGTTCATAACCTACCAATAGATTTTTGAATTCCGACTTTGTGTCATTATTTCTCCTTCATCAAATAACTTTTAATCTACTTCTGAACTCCAGATACATTTTATTCAAAGGCAAGATGTTAAAAACCCGTTGAGGTGAACAGCATGTCCAGCGGGTCCCTGATCAGCTGTCGATCCGTGCGCCTATGCAAAGTAAACGTTTCCCAAACCAGCTCACCTGGTTGCCGTGCATCTTATTTCTGCTGACTGCATCCACGTCGAAGGACGAGGCGCCTTGGGAGCGATGGCGCGGTCTGTATTGTGATTGTTGGAGTCAGACAGTTAACGAGTTTGACTACCTTTGAGGATTGTTTTATTTGTTTAATAAGCGGAGCCATGCCCTTCTGAGATATTTTTAGATATCTGCCTCATCTTCACAACATAATTAAATGACATGTTTATGGTTCTTTGATTTTCCATCTCAACACTTGAAATGTCAACAGAAGAGGAGAATAAGTCAAAACACTTGAGAACGGTGGCTGTTGGAGCTTTGCCTCAGGCGAAAAGGCAGGCCGTGCTTTTCCAGCCACAGACAGGCGTCAGTTACTGGCTGTGAGAAGGAGACCAAGAGGATTAGGACTGGCACACATTGACAGCTCGCCTCCTTTCACACAAACAGTGATCCATTAATCAGCAGCTGGCCATGCATAAGCCAGACACACAATACTTATCCTTTATATTTTCTCACATGTCCATCCCTTTTGCTGCACGGTGCCGATGGTATTCCCCCCCCCCCCCCCCCCCCCCCCCGTGTAAAAAGACAAAAAGGAATTTTGTTATTTCCTACAGCTTTGCACCAAGTCTATTTTCTTTGTGCTGTATAACATTCACAATACAACAATAGTGGTTCTGCTAACAGGGAACGTCACATGTCCAGTGAGGTTGTTTTGAACATTGCTACCAGATTTAATCTTTGAGTAGAATTTGTCAGCCAAAGTGTATCGTCACCTAAAGACACCTGTTGACTTTCCCCTCAGGCTGCAGGAAAGGAGGCGGAGCTCCGTGGTGGTCAGCTTGCCCGGCTTGGATGTTTCCCCAGGAGACCTTTTCGTATCCAACGGAGCAGCCGACATATTGAACGGTTCAAACTTCTCTGGTACACTTTCTTTATTGTGTAGATATTGCTTTTATTTTCTTTTTTTCAATGGAAGTTCCCTCATGTACCGATTGGTGTATCTTGTATAAATGGACCCCGGTCCTTCAGAGCAAAATGAGCTATCATGCTTGGCAGTGACCCGTCCTTGCACGTCGTCATGGCAATCCAATCAACATGTCAGCATCAAAGTTTGATCATTGGCCATTATTGAGGAAGTGGAAGTTCACGAAAGAGTTCTCTTTGTGCTTTTGTAAACTGCTCACAGTCCAGGTGTTGACCCTTGACCCCTTTGAAGTCAGGAAGATTAGTAACCAGGTCTGACTTGAGAAAAGCATGAATAATAGTTTCTTTGAGTAAATGTTTGTTTTTGCCCTAAACCGTTATTATTAAGAGACTGTTGCCCGTAGCTGCTGTCATTTGGTTGATTTATCTTTAATGAGTTGAATGAATGTTGATCCTGAAACGTCACGCTCGACTTGATGCTAAACTATATATCGTGCATAACACTTACACTATATGTTCTTTGTATGTAATTCAATCTCTTTTTCAACAAACAAAAGTCCAACCCAGTTGTAACTCTCACACTGTTTTGTTTGTTTGATTCTAATCTCATCTGTTGCACAGCACACATTCTTGCTTGATCTTTTGTTCATAATCCTTTTTTGTTTGTTTATGACTTCGTACAGATACAAAGAAGTCCAAGTGGCCCTTCTCAATGCGTAGTACGGTAGGTGTTTGCCTGTCAGTCGGTGGTGTGTGTGTCTGGTGCCAGCGATGTGCTTGAGGTTTTGTTTTGCTGTACTTTGTTTTAGCAGTTTGTCTGGACATTGTTCTCCGACCCACTTCCCAAAGCAGATTAATGTGGTTCCTTTTTATCCCTTTTGCCCCACAGCGTTTGGTAATTGGTCAACATTTTAAATGCAGATCCAAACATTTCAGTTTTCTAACGTAGTTTTTCAACACCGTCCCATGGAGAGACCGTTGACTATGCAAACATGTCCTCTTTCCTGATCAACACACCTCAATAAAGGAGGGCATTCTTCATAATGTTCTCACTATAATAATCATCTTTTCTCTCACCTTTCAGACTAAAGGGAAGTCACAGACAGGCACAGCGTCAGATATTGAGAAATATCTCTCGTCATCAAAGATTCAAGACTGGAGAAACCCTGATCTTCAGAGGTATAAGGTGAGAAATGAGCACCGTCAGCTGCAAAGCCCCGAGGCATGCAGAGGGTTTGTTATGTCAATCATGATGTTGATTCTGTGAAGTGACTTACAATCAAAAGTCAAGCAAAGTCAGAGTTTGAACAAATAGATCCAGATTTCCAGTCCAAACAGATCTCTGTGTTTGACAAATGACTCAGAAGTAACTGGATGGCAGTTCAAGAGAAGCTGCTGCACCATTCAGATGATACAAGTTATGCAAGAACCAGAATTTCTAGGCGGTTACCAGTCAGCGTGACCCTGCATGCGTGTATATAAACAAACCCTGACACTCGCTCGACTCCGTCAGCGCGGTGGAGGGAACTTTACACCGAGTATGCCGTTGAAATACAATCCCCCTCTACGAGGGATTAATGAAGTCTCTTGATAGAGAAGCATCTCTCTGTCTCCGTCTCTGCGTGCAGGACTACTCTCTGGCGGAGTTCCTGCGGGACCAGTCCTCCCAGCTCAGCGCCGCCTCCGACCCTCATGGCTTCAAGAGGCAAGAGGCCATCTGGGAGCTGTTTACCAGCGAGTGTGTTTATTTCCTGGATCAGCTCATGGTTCTCAAAGAGGTGACTGTACAAACAAAGCCTCAGAATGCACACACGCACCAACACAAACACACACACACACACGCAATTAATCGGCCAAACCCAAATGAAACCCAACACCTGCTGCTTTGTGTGTTTCGTCCTGTCACCAAATTCCTGTTGTCGAGGCTCATGTCCAAGTCTCTTCATGGTTTTCATTCCTTACAGAGTGGATTATAAATGTACGGCCTGCACAAAGGACAGCCGGAACATCTTCTCTAAACTTCTTTGTGTCTTTCAGGTGTTTTTGTCTACACTCACAGACCTGCAGATGAGGAGCTGCCTGGCCGATGTCGACTCCTGGAGGATGTTTGCGAACCTCAATGAGCTTTGCCTGGTGAGACATGATGCAAATGAGTTGCATGGGGCCTGTTATTTTTAGGTGCGTTATGCACAGTAAATGATTACAAACGGTGACCGTAAAGGATTATAATACCACGTGTTTGTTGTTCAGCCCTTGAAAAGGTGCTCTGCATAAAAGGCTTTATCTATCCAGGAAAACCTATTTTTCCAAGAGGCACCAAGTGAGTGACAAACCACATAAGACAGAGAACACAATAAACTGTTTGTAATACAATCAGAATCAAACTAAATGATCATGAGTGACATTTGTAATATAATATAACAACCTAAATGACAGACAACCTCGCAGCTGTCTTAAACCACACCTATAAACAGGGGTGCACATAACTGGTACGCAGGTACGCATGCACGAAGATAATCAACAATGCGCAACGCCACTTGTGTTACTTCGTGCCTTTGCGTACTTAACCGATCTGTTATTGATCGTCTCTACACAGCAGCATGTCATTCTGTCTCTACGTGTGGCGTTAACACTTCTCGGCTCTCTGTGATATCACAAAAACTGACATCATCTCCCGGTACTCACCTGAGTAACTCACTGAAAAAGTTCTGTGCACCCCTGCCTATAAAGACCGAACACAATGTCATGATGTGTGACATGCATTGTTGGCACCCACGGTAAAACTGGCGCCACGTACTCGGGCCATAAACTGGTCTGATTCCTATCATATCTATTCACCATGCCAGCTACAGTATGTGTCAGACGTGTATACAGACGTTCAGTTGATGGGGAATCCCTTTGGTTTGTTTCCTGTACTTGATAAAAACTGAAGTTGTGCCATAGCATCTCACGGTTACACCACTGGGAAGACCTGTATGTTTCGCCGTGCCAACGTTTCATTGTTGTATCTATCGAAACAAAAAGGAGTGGAACTTTTTCCCCTATTGTGAACAACCCGAACGTGACCGAGCTACGAGGGTGTTGCGCGGCTGTGCGGCGATACTTGACGCAGAGTGTTTTCTGCTGCAGGTGAGCTCTGGTTTCCTGAACAACCTCCTCCGCGTCATCAAGGACACAATGGGGTTTACGGAGGGTGGCGGGCCCGCCCTGCTGGAGCTGCTCAGCAAAGCAAGTGGCAACACACGTGCGAAGACACTCTGACACAAACACGCCGACTCTGCCTGCAGTTTATGCTCAGTTAGTCACTCGATGGTTAAACTCCACTGACAAGACGACGGTGGAGACGAGGAAACGCCTCGCACTAGAATGCAAACGCACATTCAACCGGACTGATACACCACCTGATGCATCTAACCAACATAAATATATATATATATATATATATATATATATATATATATATATATATATATATATATATATATATATATTTATGTGTTTGTGTGTGTGTGTATGTTTGTGATGGATTTTTTTAACAACATATATATATATATATATATATATATATATATATATATATATATATGTATGTTTGTTAAAAGACGCATCACGTGGTGCATCAGTCCAGTTGAATGTGCGTTTGTATGAACATATTTCAGAATAAAATATCAATAACAGAAAATCACATCTGCAGCTCACACATTTTCTGACACAAATCTAAACAAAAATTAAGATCGACAATCCTATTTTAATATTTAGTTATTTGTAAAGGAATAATTTTTCTCTAAATGTAAAGGGCACTAATAGAAAGCCTCTTTATCTTATTGTGGATGAATGCATCATAAGAAGCAGCTAGAACATATATTTCACACACTCTGGTCATCTCTGTGCTTGTACGCCTCTTTACGATCTGTTTATCTGCCGCCTAATGGCCGACGTGACGAGGCAGCCTGCTTCCTGGTGTTTTTATAACACTCCTATCTGTTTGCAGGCTTTTCAGGAGAGCTTATGTCAGAGCCTGCAGACGTACTGCCTCAACTACTCCACAGCGCTGCTCTATCTGGACAGCCTGAAGCCCAGAGAGGACTTTGGATCTTACGCAAAGGTACTGAGGGCCACAAAATAGTGTGTGTGTGTGTGTGTGTGTGTGCGTGTCAGAGCGGTGGCGAGAACACCATGTACTGCTAACAGCGCAGCAGGCAGCGCTGTACAAAGTATCAGAGCACACACTGCAACACGGCGGCCTACACGGCAAACAACCCGCTCAGTGTCACCAAGGCCAGCAAGAGGGGAATGTGACCCCCCCCCTCTCCCCCATTACCCCTCTATTAACACACTTCACCCCTCTGACCTTCTTCTTCTTCCCACCGACAGCCCTCCACTCACCCCGTCCTCTCTCTCTCTCTCTCTCCTTTTTTTTGCCCCAAAGTGGTGTGAGAGGAACGAACAGTGCCGCCGGCTGCAGCTGCGTGACCTGTTGGTGGCGCCGCTGCAGAGGCTCACTCGATACCCTCTGTTGTTGAGGAATATTGCCAAGAGATGCCAGAGGAAGGACGAGGCCGGAGGCCTGCAGGTCATAACGGAGCAAGTGGACACGTCTATATGTGAGAACCCCCAACTTCTTGTTATTTAAAACTCTTATTTACATTAAACAGTGATGTTATTTACCACCTGGGCCTTATCAGCAGTCTCTCACCGACTGTGTCGCCGTTTATTCTTCCCAGCGAGCCTCCGCTGCCCGAGGACCTGTTGTGGCGGTTTAGTGTGTAACTAGATGGACAGGCTGTGGGAGATGTGCCGCAGCACTGCACCGCAACTTTGTTGATGACAACGATAACTGCACCAAAACAAACAGTTGGCTCATAAAAAACACCATTAAAAAAAAAAACACGGCTGAGACGTGTCGGGCAATGTCCTCTGGGTGTGTGTGATATTTCCTGTAAAAGCTTAGGAGTGGTCATGTCTACCCCGTATATGGCATCATGACACAGGAAAACACACGATAGTAAAGTAGTGTTAAACAATTACTCTATCATTTAATGTGCCTTTAGTACATGATTACTACTATAAAATTAACTTAACTTAACTTAACAACTTGACAATAAAACTATGTCTTGATAGTTTGTAGCGGGAAATTGTGATTATCTGTTTTGATTGAGAGGATGCGTCTCTGCCTCCAGGTGATTTAGAGGGGAAGGTGAAATGGCTGGATAACTACCAGAAGGTGAAGCAGTTGAGGGACGCCGTGGTGTGGCTGCCTGTCTGGGAGAGAGACAAGCGGGCCTTCGTCCCTGAGGTCGGTCTGCTTATGTGTGTTTGTGTGTATATATTCATATTTATGCATGTTTGTGTCCATGATATTTATGCTGACAGACACTTCATCTTGCAAAAGCGTTTGTGTGCAGATAAGATAGCTCGATAATTGATCTGCATATGGAATCAGATATCATGAAAAGCAAAGAAACCGTTTTGGTATCTCAGTATCAGGAGAGTGATTCAGTATCGGGAGACGTGTCAGAAGGTGTTCCTCTTGCCTGACTGACGGCGTCTCTTTCAGAATCTGAAACATCTCTTAAAGGCCGTCACTCTGGAGAATCTCATTTCTCACAGAAGTCTGCTGCATGAAGGGAAAGTGGTGCTCACAGGTGTGTAGCGCTGGACGAGCTCCAACACATTTCACATGCGCAGTGCTCCGATTAGAGTAAAACCTCACCCCGTCTTTCTCCGGTTTATCGCCAGAGAACGCCAAGCTGATCGACGTGTATCTGTTCCTGTTTGATGAATTCCTGCTGATCACAAAGATAAAGAGAAACAAGAAGGTACGCCTCAACAGACATTCAGTGTGAGGCTGTAAAGGAGCTGCAGAACTTGTTCACACCGTCGTGTCTTCCTGTGCAGCGGCCTATAGGTCCAGAACAGAATCCTCTCAGGATGCCACAGAACCAGGAGCTGGATCAGCTCCTGAAGGAGGGATGCACCTTCACGGTTCTGGACCAACCCGTCTCTCTGGACCGACTCCAGCTCAAAAACATCGATCAGCTCAATGCCTCGGGTAATGGAGCCTTCTTTCTCTTTCTTTCTCGAGCATCAAGGATGTTGAAAGCTCTCAGAGAAGCCAACGTCACGCTGGGTCTTGACAAACTTCTCAGATCAGCGCGTTACGTTGATGTTAATGGAAGGTTTGTGATTGTGTGCTTCCTTTGTAGCATCGGGGCTGCCTCATTCTTTTATAATCATGCACCAGAACCGCTACCAGCAGTGTATCGGTGCATTCATCCTGCAAGCTGCGTCGGAGTCGGCCAAGGTACGTCACTTCACCTGTGGATCTATCTGAAGCTTTAAAAGACGTGTAAACTTCTCAGAGCTGGCGGAGCACTGATTAGGTTCCCTTGTGAAAATGTATTCCCTACATGACACAACTACACAAATACTTCTCATAAATGTATGTGTTGCCTAGTTTGAGGATGTTCAAATAATCCCAATCACTTACACAAATCTTTATCGCCCTCCTGCTCGCCGTTACTTAGACAACATACTATTGGAGTGGGTTTCAGTTATTTAAATGAGCATGCATTTTATCTCTAATTTAGTCTTTTACGTTATAAATTGCCATTCAATAACTCATTAGTTCACAGACTTATGCATATTAGAGATGATTAACATTTACTACAACTTGTGGACATCTCTCAAGTCATGTCCTTTCTAAGAAATGGAGGGAAACAGTTAAGGTCACTTGAGGGATTATGTTCTACATGCTCTAGCTCTAACTCAGTTAGTGATGATCTATAACTATCTCCTTTACAATGAAAGACAACTAACTGCCGGATAATGAACTCACTCCTTCTCTTTCTGAACTCCTCCTTGTGTCTTTGTGCAGAGGGTGTGGGTGTCAAAGATAGAGGGCGCTGTGGCGGCGCTGCTGAAGCTGGTCTCTCAGCAGCCTGCAGTCAGGAGCTCCTCCCTGTGGCTGGAGTCTTCACAGATATGAGGAGGAACGCACTGTGTACACTTCACTGTCTCCTCACGCCTTGTAAATACCTGTACTAGCACTAGGATCATTTTGTAAGTTAATGTTTGCCTATAAAAGGCAGCTGCTGCTGCAGTAGCGAATTTAGTAAAAGTTGTTCTCCAGTGTTTTTCTTTTTTAGGAACACGAATTCCTTCTGAAATCAAATTCTCTTTTCACAAAACAACTTCACCTCAAGATCCAAGAGTGGATTTTGAGCTTTTGATCATATTGTGTGCTCTTTATTGGTCAAACTCCATCTCCTGGTCCAGATCATGGGATAATGTGTGAACTCAGGCTCCCGGAGAGCTACTGTGGACCAAGGTCAACAATAACTTCAAATTTAAAAAGGTATTTCTTAGTGAACAAACTAGAAGATTTGATCATGGTATAAAAGTTTTCCTTTTTTTTTTTAAATCACTATGGATGACTAAAATTAACAAACCCTCGGGGTATTTGTGTACAAATTGGAAAGAAAACAAGGCACACAAGAAAATATAAAACATACTGTATTTTTTATTTATGTTTGTCATGAAGATGAATTAGAAAAAAATCAAATGGTGCATGTGAACATAAATGACTGTTTCTCCCGTCACGCCAGGGGGACTGAGGTCCCGCTGGCTGGTCAGACCGCCAACAGTGCGCAGTGGCGTACAAGACGACGGCCTCATAAGCCACGCCTTCAAAACCATCAAATATGATGACGAAGCACGGAGAAAACGAGTGAGCCACAGGCCAGTCCAGTCCCCATGCATGACCACTGGGCAGCAATACCAAGCGAGCCACACGTCACTGTTCAGATCTGTGGTGGCTTTTTTGTAAAAATAATTTAAATTAATTTTAAGACACGTACTGAGTCCACACACACACATCTTCACTTTTGTCATGTTTCTACATCCACAAGTGTTATATATATATTTCCATGTTCTCTTTCAATACAAACATTTACAAAGGTAATCGTGACAGCCTTATTATTAATGAGCAGTTAATACATCGAGGCTGGAAATGCTGAAGCCTGTATAAAGTCGATGGTTCGTGGCTGGGTTTCATCGGGACGAGCCCAGAATACAATAAGGTGCAAATCATCTCGGTTTGAAGGGACTGTACAGCTCGATAGAGAAATCACAAATCCTTGATCAAATGCAGGCAATAACAATATTTGTGATCTCTACGGTTTAGAAATAGTGCTTTTCATGTGCCAATCTGAGGTAGACATAACAAAACCAATGCAACACAAAAGAGGCGGTGACCTTGAGCGCTTGCAACTAAAATGGACAATTTTGTGAGCGCATACAAGAATACATCGATAGTTAGGGATGCCGAATTCTGAAACAAGCTCCTTGTTGCACAATGCCTGCACGACCGCCTGGCTTACAGTGTGTGTGTGTGTGTGTGTGTGTGTGTGTGTGTGTGTGTGTCTGCTCCAGGCTTTAGACAATTGCACAAAAGATCTTACCAAGATTCTGTCGACAATTAGAAGTTATACAAAGCAGGAATGACCTTTTGCAGTGTCATCAGCCGCACACCGGCGGGCCAGAGAACCCGCAGCAACCACTGCGCCTGAAAGCAGCGCCGACATCCTCGCACAACGCGCCACAGACACTGAGGAGCCAACAAAGCATCTCTGCACCGAGAAGAACCCCCCCCCCCCCCGCCTTTACTGGCCAACATTCTGACGTATGGCACGTTTAACGCGACCCAATTTAGTTATATTCATACTAAAATATCTGAAAAGTTCTTTATTAGAAACTAAAAACACACGCATGCGCACACGCACAAAAACACACTGTTACAGCAACATCACACACAGCTATTGCTCCAAAGATCTCACACACACACACACACACACACACACACACACACACACACACACACACACACACACACACACACACACACACACACACACACACACACACACACCGCTGAGTGTGGACAAGTAGCAGGGAAAACTAATTACAAAATAATACACATGCAGGCAACTCCAACAAAAGCACCAGTTTCTAGAAATTCACACGCGAAGACAAACGTGGCCCAGCAAACGCCGACTGCACAGAAAAGCCTCAGATGGTCAGACATGATGTGATCAAAATGAAAAGGTCGGACCCGGTGACTTAAAACTCAAAAGCTTCACGCTTAGAAAAATACTGAAATATGAAACCAGCTCAGAGCCTCTGGTCTGTTTTCCGGCTGCAGACATTCTTTGGTCATGAATTGGCTGAAAACATAAATTTCATCAGAAACACGCTGCCACACAAAGGAAACGTGCAGGAACCGGGTCACCGCGGCCGTGGAGCTCGAGTCCCGTGCCGAACAAACGCCGGAGCACCAATCAACTGAACTGGACTGACTTAGGATGACATTCGACCCTAAAATCTGGAGCGGTTATTAGTTTGCGTTTGCCGTGTTACACTGTACAACAAAAGGATTGAGGGCTGAATTTATAATACATATTATTAAAGTCATTAAAATCACTACTTAATATTGTTGTGAAATCTTGTCTACAAAACATCAAATTAAAAGTTAAGCTGATAGACCATCAGGCAAATTAACTGCTGACAGCATGAAATTATGTTCAAATCCTGATCTCCTGAAAGTAAATTTGATGTATGTTCCGAAAAAAATCTGTAAAAACATTTCAACACTTTCTTATTCCCATGTCTGCATCGCACACATTCAATGAAAAAATATCTGGGAAATATTGTTGTCCTCACTGATAACTTAGTAATTAAAACAAAGAAATGAAAAAGTGTTTGTGATCAGATCGATGTATTCGTACACAGAAAACTTCACAGATATTTATTTTCCTTACTAAATAGTTACCTGCATTTACCTTTGTAGGGCAGACGTGATTTTAAAACATTTCTATTACAATACTCACTTCCCCCAGTCACTCCGGTAGTGTCACACTGACCTTTCACCTCCTGACAGCTGATGGATGCCAAACATCTCACAACGTACAACCACACACACACACACACACACACACACACCAACCACCTTGCACTTGCTAATGATTCCAAATGACAATGGAAACGTGAATATGAACTTAAAGAGATGGATGGTGTTTAGTTCTCGCTGTCTCCGCTCTCTGGCAGTCCACAGGAGTAGCAAAGGCACAAAAACAGATACAGACAATCCCAACCGGTCCCACACCGGTCCCCCCCCCCCCCGACCCCCCCCCCCCCCCATGTGGCTCTGGGGTCTCTTCATCAAGACCTCCAGGTGTTCCCCTCCTCACCAGAGCCAGAAACCCCCTGCAGATGGGAGTCTTTGCACTGGGTCCTTAATAGTGCACATTAAATATGACAAAGACACGCCTTCTTCTGCTCGCTGTAGTAGGAAGTGGAGGGTAAAGGGGGGAGGGGTCGGGGGGGTTTGGGGGAGATAAAGGGAGGGGAGGGGAATCAGCCTTGGAGATCCTCGAAGCATGTCTCACAGACCCGTACTGGCTTTTTAGAGGACGGTGTGAGGGTGTTCCTCCATGAACAATCGGAGCAGAAAATGTTGCCGCAGTGTCTGCAATGGTGCTGCATGTTCAGAGTAGAGGGAGACAGAGTTACACTACAGCGTTACACTACAGCGTTACGTTACAGCGTTACGTTACAGAGTTACGCTACAGAGTTACGCTACAGAGTTACGCTACAGAGTTACACTACAGAGTTACGTTACAGAGTTACACTACAGCGTTACACTACAGAGTTACGTTACAGAGTTACGTTACAGAGTTCCACTACAGAGTTACGTTACAGAGTTACGCTACAGAGTTACGTTACAGAGTTACACTACAGCGTTACGTTACAGAGTTACACTACAGAGTTACGTTACAGAGTTACGCTACAGAGTTACGTTACAGAGTTACGCTACAGAGTTACACTACAGCGTTACACTACAGCGTTACACTACAGAGTTACGTTACAGAGTTACGCTACAGAGTTACGCTACAGAGTTACGCTACAGAGTTACGCTACAGAGTTACGCTACAGAGTTACGCTACAGAGTTACGCTACAGCGTTACGTCACGGCGTAGACAACGTGCGTCCTGTCGCCTGTTGGCATCAATCCCGAAGACGGCGTCATCCTTACCTTCCTGACAGTCACACTAAAGCCTTTCCCACAGGACATGCAGTTCTGCACTTCGTGGTCCTCGGTCCACTTCCTGGTCAGACTCTGGGACTGCTTGATCTGAAAAGCAGCAACAGCCGAAGTTACAACCAGAGCATTTCACTTTCTTTGTGTAGTGATGCCACAAAGCAGCGGTCTCCGACCCCCGGGCTCGACTGGTACAGGCCGCGCAGCAAAAGTGAATTTATTTGATCAAAGTCGGAAAAATATTTTATTTTGAAAAAGGACCGAGTACACACTGTGCTTCTAGTCTCACACGCCCAACCCTCTGCTGGCGGCACACCTCGGAGACAAAGTATCGGTCTCAAAACATATTCAACCTGCTCAATGAACTCTGTCACTTCCGGGAGATGACATCGTTTTTTAAGTTGGACGATAAAATCGCTGCAATTGTTGAGACGGAGAGTGAACAGGGGGAATATCTGGCCTTAAAAGTTCACGCAACAACTCTGCCGGTGTTCTGGATCAAAATCAAGGCGGAATAACCTGAGATCGCCCAAATAAGCTCAGAAACCGCTGCTTCCATTGCGAACGTCATCTTTGTGACGCAGCTTTTCTGCAATGACAGCGACCAGAACTCAGTGAGGGATCAGACGGGACACAACAAACACACGTCGGTGTCGTTGCCCCCCCCCCCCCCCCCCGCAATGGTGAGTTGTAATTTTATTCACTTTATACCAGTCGTATAACTTCATTACGTCATATTTATCGCCGGTCCGTGGAAATATTGTCTGACACGAAAGCGGTCCGTGGCCAAACAACGTTGGGGGCCTCTGCTATGAAGCATCCAGAGAAACCCGGCTGGCCATCTCTTTCTTGAGCGTACGGTTCGGACGCCTCGTGTTCTCCGACCCACCTGGAGCGACTGGTTCTCTCTGCCCAGCTCCTGCATGGCTGCCGTCGTGTCGTCCAGCTTCTTCCTCAGCTCCACCACCTTGGCCTGCAGTTTCTCGATCTCGCCTTCGCCCTTCACACACCTGAAACACAGAGCCGGGGTGATGTAATGTAATGTGATGCGTGTGTCTACACGTGATCTCCATTTCTATTCACCACATTTGTGCCACACAGCCTTTTATTGTTGAAGTAAATTCAAGTTTGACGAGTCACATTGTGCCCGTTCACTCATGTGGAATCATTGTTTGCTGTATTGTGGACAGGAGATCACAGCAGGTCGTTCTTTAAGCAAACACAAATTAGACATAAATCGACTTGAACCTGCTAGCTGACGATCAGATGCTCCTTTATGTAGTTCTGCTACGTTTGTCCTTCTTGCTGAGTCGTTCTACGGTTTCATTTTTTCCTTTGCGAGTGTGTCGCAGTGGCACATGCAACAGCCCAGACTACTCTCAATATATAATGAATTTCACCGGATAATGTAATTACCATTTGTTAAGCACAAGGGAATTAGGTTCTTTAAAAAGTAGAGTATATATTTAAGTTAAATTAAAGTTGTAGGAGAGATGAGGGCAACACTTCCTTGAGGCGATGTTCAGCGGCTCAGTCACCGACATGGCAACGTCATCAATTATAAAGTGGTCAATCCTACCGTGTAAAATATGTCCATAGAAGGTATGCGTATAGAATTAGTCAGTAGTGTAGTTTAGTTACAAATATCTAGACATATGTCTCTTGCAGGCTGACGTGTTGTTGGCGGGAAGTGGCGTCGACTCACCGTTCCAGCAGCGCCCGCCGCTCGTCCTGGTTGTTCTGCACGGTGGCCTCCAGCACGGCGATCTCCCCCCTCAGCTCGTCCGTCTGCTTCTCCAGCTCGCCGACCCTCCGCTGGCTGCCCTGCCACTCCCTCTTCAGCGTGGCCACGTTCTCATTCAGCGCCGTCACCTGCACCCCCATCTTAGCCTCCTCCTCCTCCCCGCGCTTCACCTGCTCTTCTCTCGCCCGCTGCTCTGCCGACTGAGAGAGAAAGCGTCGCTCACGTCACAAAGGGGGATCAGGAGGGGGAGTGAACGCACTTCAACTCCACCAACATTATGCTTGATGTGTGGAGGAGACAGGTGAGCCCACCAACTGGTCCTGGACTTTCTTGGTTTGTGCATGGAGCTGCTCTTCTCTCTGGCCCCGGCTGTCCCGGGTCGCTTGGTGCTCCTTCTGCTCCTCCTCCAGGATCTTCTGCGCCGCCTCCATCTGACGCTGCAGCTTCAGTTTCTGCTGGATTAACAGCTGTTTGGCCTCCCGCAGCTCACCCAGCTCCTGAAAAGCAACAAATATGTAGCTCAATGAACAATGTTTGGATTAAAAAAAAAAGGCATTTATGATGTCTTTAGCCAGAGAAGCAGCGACTCCCCTCCCCCATGGCGCTAACCTTCAAAGGGCTTGGAAAGGTTTGCGCTTCAGAAGTTATTGACTCGACATTAGCTTCAAATAAATCTTAAGACGGCTTTGAAGAACTAAAGACTCAAGCAAGCAGTTATGACTTGGAGGAATGTGACCCTGATGCCCTGTAGTATTCACAATTAAAGCCGTTTACATTAGACAATAAATAAATTCAAAACGGGACTGAAATTGTCCGTTATCAGACACTATTATCATTGTATTTTTTGGAAGAATATTTCTGCCTCTCTTCTCCTTAAAATCAAAGGACATTTTCTCGAGCGGCTCTTCGTGAAAGGTGACTGACCTTCTCGCTCTTCTCCATTACCGTCTTCAACTCAGAAGTCAGTCTGCTGTTATTCTTTTCCAGGACAGTCTTGGCATTGTTAAGCTCCTCGACGTTGCTCTTCTCCTTCTCCAGTTCCTCCTTTACTTGACCCTGAGTGTAGAAGCACAGTTTACAACACGAATCACATCCAGTCCTGTCGGTGTTGCGGTCCGTGTCGGTTGACCGCTAGTCGGACCTGTTGCTCCCGTAGTCCCCTCAGCGTTTGCTCTTGCTGCTGGAGCTTCTGTTCTCGTTCTTCCAGATCCTGCTCCAATGAGCCCCGGCCTTTCTGCAGATCCTGGATCTGAGCCTCTAAACCCGTCTGATGGCTTTGGTTAGCGGCCAGCTCTTCCAGAGCCAAGTTCAGCTTCTCCTCTGATCCCTACGGTCAAAGAAAGGTCCAATGAGTTTGTTAATTTTGAGAGGAAACATTTTATTCATCTGCCAGTTCAGAATCATCTGCTATCCCTCCCCATCCTAAATCCATCTTCTGAGTTAAACACTTAACATAACCTCCTTAAATTAATCCGCGATCGGTTCCGACTCTTCCAGCATGAAGCTACCTTCAGGTCCTGACGCAGGGCAGAGGCCTCAGACTCCTTGCCGTAGAGTTCAGACTGGAGCTGGGCGAGGCTTGCCTGGCTCTGCTCCAGGGCCTCCTGCAGCTCTGTTGTCCGGCTGTTCCCAGAGGCCAGCTCCTGGCCGAGCCCAGACACCTGGGCCCGCAGCTTACCCTCCTCTTCTGTCTGGAGGCGTAAGTCACACATGCACATTCATAAAACACACAAATACACACTATAGCTAACACACACTACTCTCAATCCGCTCCAATAACAATAAGTGTAGCTGTGTTGTTAAGTGCGATGAGAGTTGACAACAGTACGGATGTCTGTATTTTTATTTTTAAATGCTGCTTGCCTTCTTGACTTGAACTTCTTGTAACTCTGCCACTTGGCACTTCAGTTTCTTCATCTCGTCCTCAAAGGACCCCTTGGTCGTCTTCAGTTGTGCCCGCAGCTTCTCCAACTCCTTCTCTTTTTCCTTCAGAGCCACCTGAGTGTTGGAGCGCTGCTGCTCCAACGCGCTCAGCTGCACTTTCAGCTTCTTCTCTGCCTGCAATTTATAGGAAGCAAACAGGTGTTTAGGTTCAAACACACATTTAAAACAATAATGCACGACTCAGATGTAATCAAAAGCTCACCTCTACCATCTGCTGCAACTGCTCTTGCGATTCCTTCATTGACTTGGCGACGGCCTCGTTAATCTTAAGGAGCTCCTGTCTGGCCTTCTCATTGGACTTCTCCTGAGGATTAAGAGCGATTGAGCTTGTGAATGTCCTGCTGATGTCAACAGGTGGCCATTTGTCGTAACTACAGCTTCCCGAACCTACCTTCTCCTCCATGACTGACTTATGGTTCTTCTTCTCCGTGTCCAGTTGACTCCGACTCTCTTTCAGTGCTTTATTAGCCTTTCCTAGGCTCTCCTGTGTAGAGGAAAGCTCTTTCTTTTGAGCCTCTTTCTCCTGCTGGGCCTTTTGTAGGCCTACGGTCAAACTCTGGGATTTCCTCTCCAGATCGGCATGCTTAGTTTGCCCCTCCTGCACCACCTGGTCCAGGTTGACCTTCAGAGAAGCTTTGTCCTTCTCGCTGCGCTCCAGCTGCTGCTGAATGTCACTCAAAGCAGCTGCTTTTTTCTTCAACTCTTCTTGTAGTGTTGTAACCCTTAACAGTGGAAAGACGTTTATATATATATGTTAAGTATGATTCGTATACATATTCAATAGTGGAGCAAACCAAAACACTAGCATACTGTTGTGCCATCACTAATATGTTACAGTTGGATTTACATAAATGTATTCACTTGCATCTCTTAAACCGATTTTAATAAATCAATATCTCGAGTACAGTTAACTCACCCTGACTTCTCCGTTTCCAGCGAGTGCTGCAGCTCCTTCACTTTTCGTTTGACCTCTGACCTCTCCTTCTGCAGATTCTGCACTTCTTGCTGCAGCTGGTCCCGATTGGCATGCAACTCCCCAACTTGGAACTCGAATTTCTGTTAAAACAAGAACAATATGTACGGAGTCCCTCGAGGCAGGAACATTTCCCTCACAATAAAGACTCATTACAAACCTTATTGAGACCCTCCAGCTGCTCTACACGCTGTTCTGAGGCCAATAGTTTGTCTTTCCCTTCCTTCAGACTGGCATCAAGCTGTGTGCACTGCTCCTGTCTCTCCTTGAGCCGTTGGTCCTCCTCCTCCAACTTCTTCTGAGCCTTATTCAGCTCCTTTATAAGATGGTGGGAGAGGGTGCAGGATACGAGCGGGAAAAGGGAAGCAAAGGAAGAAAACACATAAATCAGGGAATGACAAATCAATTCAAAGACATCCTGCGGCCCAACATGAGCGGCATGAAAAGGCGCCAACCTGCTGTTTGTCCTGCAGTGCATGCTGGGCCGTCTCCAGGTTGTTTTCTAGGTTAGCTTTCTGTGCAGCCTTGGCTGCCTCTGCAGACAGCAGCATCTCGGTCTTTGCCTTCAGCTGGAGAGAAACAGACCAACAGAACCTGTTCTTATTTCAAAGAAATATCATGAAGACATACTGTTTTTGATATACACACATACACACAGCCCTGCTTGTGAAGTGGCGTACCTGAGCATCTAGCTGGGCTACTTTCTCCTTGCTGTCTGCAGACTGGGTGGTGAGTTCAGTGACGGAGGTCTCCAGGAGGTGGCCTCGGTCCTGAGCTAAGCGCACCAGAGTCTTCTGCTCCTGGACCTGATCATGCAGGTTATCCTGGGCTTGCTTGTTGCTCTCCGATTGGTTCTTCAGCTTGTCTGTCAACTGTGTGACCTTTAAGACCCACATGTACAGATAACTTTCATCAGCTCAAAAATGACCAATGGTTCCCTGGAGTGATTATAAATGAGACATCCAGTGATGTCAATTCATAAAATAATTGTAATCTACCCAGCATGTCAAGTTTGTGCATGCGTCTTCTAAAATGATATTACTTTTGTACTACAGACATGAAATTGGACCCGTGTGTGTGTGTGTGTGTGTGTGTGCCCACCTGTTCTTGTAATCCATTGTTTTTCTCCTTCAGCTGGTTGAGCACAGCCGTCTCTCCCTCACCGGCCTGGATCTTGGCACACAAGTCCTCTCTCTCAGTTTCCAACTGGCTCACAATGTCCTTTCCCTTCTGCAGCAGAGCCTCCAGGTTCTGGATCTTCTGGTCCTTGTCTCCAATCTGACGCAGCACCTGCTCCAGGTCACTCTACAGCACAACACGGCACAGCAGAAGGATTACATGGGACATGTTGGCAGAACTAATAGTTTTACGTTGTGTGAGAGGTATAGATTAATATTTCCACACAGGCATACCGATGCTGTTTCTTGTTTGTGAACGGACAAAACGTTAAGGCATCAAAACATATGCTATAATCTTATAAAGCTACCAAACACAGGGGCATTAAATAATAATCCAATTACTGAAATGTTTAATCTTATTAATATATAAGGCAACATTGTCATGTAGCGACCCAGTTGTCTAGTTAGGGGACATTTAAATCTGCATTCAGACCATTATGGACCAAAAACCTTGTATAATGTAATCTACTACATGTTTTATTCAGGACAGCTTTATAAGCTCATGCTCAAAATAAAATGATGAAACTATAATCACAGTATGAGCGGACTTACTTGTTGAAACACTCGTTTGGGGTCATTTGATGACTTTTTACAAGACTGTTACATAATATACGAAGAAGAAACTTGTTGATTTTAAAACACTCAGCCTCTCTTGGCTTTACGCTCTCCATTATTATGAACAGAGGGTTTCTTGTGAACAGTACCTGAGCCTCGCGGAGTTTTCCATTTGTGTTTTGCTGCAGCGCCTGCAGCTCCTGGTGCTGCTGCTTGGCTTTCTCCAGCTGGTGCTGCACGTCGGTATTCTTACTGGCGCTCTCCTTCATCTGCAGGAGCAAAACAGTCATTTTGTGCATTGTGGGGTTTCTGGATCATCACTTGTTGCATTTGTATCTTGATTTTTTTTATTTTAGGAGATCATTCATATGCTTCCTTCTGGGGACCCTCCTCTGTTGCTCTCTTGAAGGTTTCTTCCCTTTTTCCCTGTGAAGGTTTTTTTTCTCTAATTCTTAGGAGTTTTTCCTGATCCGATGTGGTCCTGGGACCGGGACGTCTACGTGTACCGATTGTAAAGCCCTCTGAGGCAAATTTGTATCGGGCTGTACAAAATAAACTGAATTGAATAATCACTTGTCTTTCTGCATGCATTTTTGATTCCCTGGTCTCACTCAGTTTTAGCCCTCATAAATAAATCTATTCTAAACTACACTTGCATATCTTTCGATACAACTCATCTTACAATACATACTTAAGCATCATTTTCTATTAGCAGATGTTCTGTCTGATCCATCACATTAACTCAGTTTCCCTGTAGCGATCATTTAAGAGCCGTCTGACGCCCACCTGTTCTTCTGCACGGGAGAGTTTGAGCTGCAGGTCGGCGACTTGCTGCTCGCGGTCCTTTAGTTTCTCCCCAGAAAGCTGCCTTTGTTCTTTGAGGCGACCTTGCACTTCGCCCAGCTGTCTCTCGGCCTCCAGCAGTTTGGCGTGCAGCTAGGAAGAGCACAAAGAGAGGGGTGATGATTAAGTAGGAAGGTGCGGGATGAAAACACTAATAGCAAGAAATACAGCAGCTACTTGGCTGCACTCAGTGAGAACTCACCTGACTGATCTCCGTCTGCTGCTGAGCTCCTTGGTTGTCTTTTTCTTCCCGTTGGTGTTCCAACTGTTTCCTCTCGACCTTCAGCTCGGCATGCTTCACCTCCAGCTGCGTAATCTCTTTCTTCAACTTCCCCACCTCCTCCACCCTGTCTACGAGCTCCGTGCCGGCCTTCTTCAGGGAGGCTTCGGCCCTCGTGGCCCGAGCCTGGAGCTCTTGAACCTCGAGCTCCCTCTCCCTCAGGCTGCCTTGAGCGCCCTTCTTGGCAGCCGTCTCAGCTCCCAGACACTCGTCCAGTTCCTGGTACGCTTTATCTTTTCTGGCAAGCTTTTCAGACAGGCTCTGGAGAACAGAAGAGGATAACATGGAGGCAGATTACCCAGAAGTTTGGAAATTATGGGAAGTGATAGATGTCCCAGAGTAGGACGGAAAGCCAGGGAGCAAATAGATGAAAAGCAAAACTATAAATCGTGGAGGTCTCGATCGTGGAATATGCCTACTACCAACTATTCATACACTGTCAAATTCATTGATTGTGTTATTACTGCGTTTTGATTTGTGTATAACAATTCCTTCTGTACACATTATATCTATTACTCCTGTCCATCCTGGAGAGGGATCCTCCTCTGTTGCTCTCCTGAAGGTTTCTTCCCTTTTTCTCCCCGTGAAGGGTTATTTGGGAGTTTCTCCTGACCCAATGTGAGGTTTTGGGACAGGGATGTCTATATGCACAGATTGTAAAGCCCTCTGAGACAAATTTCTAGGGGAGTTGACGCCTACTCACCAACATTCAAGCTAACCTAACTTCCCAAACACTGTGGACATCTGAGCGCTGATTGGCCGATACTCAACACGTCCCATCAAAGATGTTTTATTGCGAAGAAGAGCACCACTCCACATTTTCTCCGCGTCTCACTGCAATCTCAACGGCAGCGGGCCAGGTGAAAACCATTATAAATCGGAACGCGTCTCTGGTATTGTTCAGGGGGCCGGTCCAAATGTGGAGGCGGGCCGAATCCGGCCCACGGGCCGTAGTTTAGGAACCACTGGGCTATACAAATAAACTGAATTGAATTGAAAACTGAATAAACTCCAGTAAGTAAAATCCTTGTTTCAGGGGGTAGGGTCTCAAGAAAAAGGATAAATATTGTGATTGAAAGGTTAGGCCATTAATTAAGCCACACTGTAACCATACATATCCTCTACATAACAGCTGATGTGATAGAAGCTACAATAAGACACACATAACTAATGCGATATAGGCATTGGAAGAGAACAGTCAGCTGTCTAGAGTTATGCGAGGCGTGGCATTTCGAGCGAAAGGTTTACGACACAGGACTTGGAATACCGTGTTATGTGAACAGCACTTGCCCGGGTTTAAGCTCTGGCAGTAAACATGGAAACATGGTGATAAAGAACATAATGTTGTAAATAGTGGAGCGTGCTGCTAACTACCAACATTCACAACATGAGCTTCTTTATCACCATGTTGAGTGTGACAGGACACCTGGACTTCCCAATGACTCTCTGCAGGCCACCACATCAGTCGGCCAACATTAACCACCCTCTGCAGACACTGTATCCCCTCCTCTTCTGTTCACCCCTCCGCTTCACACGGCCTCGTTACAGAGTTTCTCTTGTGTCATTGTGATGGCTCTCTGCTGGGTCTCTCCCCTCTAATCCTGGACTTACAGCGCAAAGAAAACCCCTGTTCGTCATTCACCTGTCTGTTCTTAGTCCTGATCCTTTGTGTCTCACTCTCCGCTGCATCTCTTTTGTCTCTATTCTCATGAGGTAAGTATCTTCATCAGATTTCAGGGTATCCTGTTGTGAGGAGAAGCTTGGGGTGGGGGCAACACACTGTACTGCCCCTCTTACTCAGAAACCTACTTGGCAGAGAGATCATTGGCAGGCCTGTTGTGTGAGTATTGATCTCTGGCGGGAACTAGAGACATGGCATGGCAAAGATCCCCCCCTGCTGGTTTATTCATAGAGCTGCATGTGTTTTTTGCATCAAAGAGGGCTGGTGACAGCAGGGCATTGTGATGGAGCCGGGTGCCGGGCAGCAGAGGAAGGTTTACAGAAACTGAGATGGGTTGTTCTGTACTTGAGGGGCAGCTGGCAAGGCTGATTCACAGTAATGAAGTACATTGTACACAATCATATGCTACACAATGTGTGGCAGAAACTTCAGCAGACATGTTTGGCCAGCAGTAATCTGCTTCAAGGCACATGACGATTATAATTATCATTGAAGGTGTGTGTGGTACCTGGCTTTGCTGCTGCAAATTATTCAGATCGCTCTGCAGCTGGTGGATCTGTTGTGTGTAGACAGCCGCTTCCTGTGGACCCTTTTCCAGCTCGGCTTTTAGTTGTGATATGGTCATCTGCAATACAATAGACACACGGGTTACACTCGTTTGCAAAACATTGAGCGGACACTCAAAGAACTGAAACACCACTGTGGAGGAATGTAGAAGTATAAAAGAGACGCAACATGGATGAGTAACAACAAGGATTCAAATGAACAGAAATACAACAAAAACCTGAAACGGTAACGCACAATAAAATAATGAATTCGGAACAACTTCTCAAACTCAGAGTAACTCAAAAAGATGAAATCAGAGTTTGGGGCCAACTTGAAACATGTTTTACCTCCAGTTTACGAATCTTGACGAAAGAGTGTGTTGTGGAGGGATACAGTGTGTGAGGAGCAAAAGAAGAAGGGGAGGGAAAGAGAGACACATAGAAAGGTGAGGCACAATACAACAGCAAACGTCTCAGAGCCAGATGCTACAGAGATAAAACAATAAATAATACAATTCACAATCATTTACCACTTAATAGTGATAACATTGTGCCGCGGCAGCTTACGCAAAATATTCAAAAGAGGGCTTGTGTATACTGTTGCAGGAGCAGGTGTGGAATGGTTGTGTTGTTTTAGATGCAACACATCAGGACAAAGTGAAGTGAGACTGCAGGAGGACATCTCGTTGAACCCGGTGGTTTGGTTTCCTCACCTCTGAGGTCGTGTAGTTAGCCTGCAGCTGCTCGTAGTGGGATTTGAGGCATTCAGACTCTTCCTCCCTCTCACGGGTCATACTGTCCATCAGCGTCTGGACCTGCACCAGCTCCTTCTGCAGTACCTCCACATCCTCCACTCCCGGCCGCTGCAGCTAGGGGGCAGAACAGGGCCTGTTAGTGGCTGACAGAGGGAACAACACAATGTTTCGGACATCAAACTAGATTCTTAGTTATAGCTGAAAGGATCATGGAGATATGGATATCTCTTTGAAGCTGCAGAACCAAACCTGTATTCCTATGATAACATGTTATTCTCTCAAACAAAAACACTGCATGCATGAAAGGCCGACACAAAGTCTTAAGTATGACTCACTCAGGCCTGGTGAGAAGAGAATAAATACTAAATGGAAACTTAGCGTGTGCTGTACCAGTTCGGTTTGGAGTCCCTCCTTTTCCAGCTTCTCTTTCTGTAGCTGTTGGGTCAGCGTGCCCAGCCTCTCGTCAGCAGCCTCCCGGAGGCTCTTCTCCTCATCATAGCGGGACTTTAAGTCTGTCACAGTCAACCATACAAAATATTTGGTTATATTCAAATAAACATGTTAACAACTTCTTCACATCATCTGATTTAAGGAACTATCAGTGTAAAATGCAAAACCGACGCCTTTAGTCCATAAAACCGAACAAAGGAACAACTTATGCAAGACAAACACAATGGATAGATTGAGCAGAGGACCGGTTTAGTACAAGAGTACTTTAGTGTTGTTAAATGATGCAAACCCACAGAAACAGGCCTCCCAGTATCCTGGCACCACACTAACCTACTATCTCCGTGGCCAGCTGGGCAGCCTTCTGCTCAAACAGGTCTTTCATCTGCTTGATGTTGAACTTCTCTGTCTCTGCTTCATTCAACTTTTTTTGAAGGGCTGAGAAAATAGCACCATATATTAGTGATTGGCATTTGGCTTCTTCTTCCACAGTCACCTTGAGTATAATGTTCCATACCTAAATCATCTGAGCTCATCTGTCCTTCATTCTGTGAAAAGGAGGGAAAGAGAGAAACATGTACAGTAAGAGTAAGCATTTCCATCATGTTTTATCAAGCAGTTTTATATTCTGAAATTCATTATAAAATATATTAAACATCTTGAAGGAATTACTTGCTTCAGTTGTCCTTGGACTTTGTCCAACTCCTTCTTGAGCTCTTCAGAGAACCACTTTTCCTCCTAAACAGGTGACACCAGAGAAGCTAAATAAAGTATTTGTCTGAACCAACAATGTATAGCCCTCTGTTGGGTTGAGAAACTCCCCGTACCTTGAGAGTAACATGCAAGTCCTGAACTTCTTGCCGCAGCATTGTAAGGTCTTCCCTAAAAAAAGAAGAATCAGCTCATTCACAAAAATATACAAACTAAAATTCTGTCACCATACATGTCACTCACTCATTGTCATAAAATATTAACAGTAACATCTCAGTATCTCACCGAGTGGGGGCCATATGAGCGGGTAGGTCTCCAGTATCATGGAACAGCTCATAGTGCTTAAACAGCTCCTCTGCAGAGTTGTGGGACTTCATACATTGAGGACAGATGAAGCCCTGAACACAGAAACAACCATAGGACTCAACCATTTGATAACAACTTCTTATATTTTGCAGTTTTGATTCAAGGGCAGAAAGAAATAGAACAAAAAAGCGGGCGTCCGTCCACGTTACCTCAGACGTCTGATCGTGGTTGAGGTCTGTGCTGGGCTGCTCTGACTCTGCATTCTGGGAACCTCCCTTCCCAGGAGTCTGAGGAGCAGAACATAGCTCAAATTAACCTGAATGTATAACAGCACTCTTGCACTATAAGCCTGAAACAAACGTTGTGTAAACAAATAGCTCTAGCCTGGAATGTTGTTGTATCACCATATGAAAGCATACACATTTCAGACAGTTGTATCGAGATTAAAATCCCCGATACGTGCAGACACCAGTTCCTCCAGTTGCTGTATAATATATATAAAAGGTATGATACTTCTGAAGCGTTGTCATGCTCAATAGAGGTTGTAAGCGAGCAGCAGTTTAAGTCCAGCCACAAATTCCTCATTTGCTTGAGGCTGATTCTCATTTAACCACCCCACAACACTAACATTATTGTTTTGCAACTGCTGGATGTCTTTGCCATTTATACTGTTTATTTTGCATGGTACTTGGTATTTTGCATGGTACTTGGTTTGGCTCCAAACATTTATTATAGTATGAAGCTAAAGTCCAATGAGCCTTGAACTTTCTTCAACTTGTTTTCAAAGTCTCCCAAGACTTCTGGCAAAAAATAACTCAAATGTCATATACAGCAGTTCTTTTCAAGAACCACAAAGCTGTCTGTAGCCGGCGAAGCCTCTCAGCTAAAGTATGTGCAGCGTCTCCCATCTGTGTGTCCACCGGTCCCTTACTAAGGTTCTTCCTCTCAGAGTCTGCTTGTATCCTTGCCCTGACCTTCCTTGTGACATTCCAATAACCTTATTACAAAGGTTTGCAACGTTTGGTTTTCATGATACAATTTTTGCAAGGACACCTTCCAGATAACAAGAAAATGACACGGTAAACAGCCGTGGTTCCAGTTCAACGTTGAAATAAAAAAACAATATGTGAAATGAATAATATCGTTGTACATGCGTTACTTAAAAAACTGCTCAGGAGGTTTGCCTGAAGCACAAAGACATGCAATGGTAGTGCCACTGATAGATCACAAATATGGGTTTTCTTGGGCTGGTGATAGACTACATGAACGATTTAGGTGAACACTTGGGTTTGTGTGCTGTGAGGGGGAATAAAGCACTTTGAACATAATTATCTCAGAGCCTACAGGAGACAAACACCCCTTTGAAGGCAGGCTAACTATTTTACATCATTGAACAACCTTAGAGATAACACATACAAATCACACATACAAAAATAGGAATACACTTACTTAAAGATAAACAAGACTAATTTATTCAACAAAGGTTTTGTGCATTAAAGAGAACTACCTAATACACAATTAAGCACAGTTTAAAGCATGTTTCCATCATCACTATAAAAATAAACAAATTCATAGCAGATAACTCCAACATAATACAATAATACAATTAATTGGTATCACTATCTTGGCAATTGTGTATGTATAACGTATGACATAATATAATGTTGACCAACTCAGTGGCTCACTAACGTTATGACACTAAGGTGAGATGTGGCCCAGAGCAGACCATCACATTATGTCCTACCTGCCCCTCAACTCGTAATAATGTATGTGTTGTCAACTACACTGCTAATAATTAACTACTACTGTAGGTCTATATTAAGAGGCTACGTTATCAGAAATAAAACAGTCATTCTGAATATAACATGTTTATTTTGTGTTGGTTCCTCCACGTGTGCATTAAACTCCCTCGGGAGGTAACAGATCCCGGTGTGACAGTCCCTGACCTAAATGCATGTTGTAAAATGGATTTTCCTGGTTACAAGGCCGGAACTTCAAAGTGTACACAATGACGCGGTTAACGTTCGCGATGCACTGTGGTAAATGTAGTTGTATAGCTAGCCAAGTAGCTAACCTCTTACTCCCACACGAAGGCTAGGTTAATTATCGTGACAAGCTGGTAATTTATCCAGACAACAATGTCACTATTTACATTAGCTAGTACAAGTCCAATGTGCGTTAGTTAAAACGAATGCGTGTGTTTCAAGTGGCGGTAAAAGCCGCTGACATGGGACTTCTCAACAGTCAATCTCTGGCTAACGTCAGCGTTAGCATGTGATGAATTAACCTGCTGCTACAGCATAGCTAGCGAACGACAACCATGACTATGACATGATTAAATTACGTTAGCTCGCCACGTAGAGTAACCCTAGCAAGTAGAACACGACGGCTCAGTTTGCTTCTGCATTACAGATTACAGGTGCTAGTTTACGACATCCCTGTCAGGAGTCACGTTAGCGTCAACAGACCGAACCAAGTTAGCTTTTGGGCGGCTAGCTGTATCAACCCCACAGAAGGAGCGCTTGATATGCTCATTGCGATCAGACGATGTAGCGGGGGGGGGGTTCAAATCGGGGAACTCTATTTGAGAAATAACCCCGCCCACCTACTGCACGCTGTGTTTTAAAACGTGCGTCCCCACCATGAAAACAGATAAGGATAGGCCTGTGTCTCCGAAGGAAAACGACTCGACTTTAACCAAACAAAAGCGATACGGTTGACTTTGTTGAACCAGGAGCTTACCATTTGAAGTATCCTTCTGAGCATGGCCTCGTCTGTGTTTTCCCTGAACACAAAATCCAATCAGTTGTCGAAATACAAAGTTGACGTTGCTGTACAACGAACACCTGACCGAGCTCAGACAGCAGCGGCGAATGGGCGGGTCATGGGCAGGATGGTTAAGCAGGACGCAGATGATACAATAAAGTGTCCTACTGCACTGATTAAAACAATATCGCAAGGGAGATGATCAATACACGTTTTTTTTTATTTAAAGTTTGTATATACAACACCATGGCACACTGCAGAAAAGTCTATTCACAGACCACAAATAGAAAAAAAAATGTTTATCAAGAAGAGCCCATGATATTCAATACACTGATTTAAAAAACTAATTGTTTTAATGTTGCGCTGGCACACTGTCCATGACTTCCGGGCATGACTGAGTTTGTTAATGATGTGAGAATTTTCTCCCTTTGAAACATAAATAAATAATATTCTACAATGCAAACTAAATACTGTACATTAAATTGTAACACTTTTTTCAATATCCAATTGTTTAAATCTTACTACAGCTGAGGAAAAATAGGGTCTGGTTTTGACATGTTGTGCCAGTGCAGATTGTACTGCTTCCAGTAAGGGTTGGTGGGTGCGAGGTGCAGTGTCGACAAACAAAACACAATTTACTATTGTTTATGAAGGCACTTGGGAGAATCAGACTAAAGCACATTGTAATTCTCGAGCAAAACAAAAAGCCTCTCAGCCCAAACAGTAACAGGACAATTAGTCACGTACACTTAATATGTATAGTGTCTTCTGTCGGTATAGTATTGAGTATTCTTTGGCACGTTTGCTCATTTTGATTATGCTGACTACAGTTTATTGCCATTATACAGGAGCTGATATGTATCTAACTACCAATACTTTATTTGTTTGTCAACCTGAAAACATTAACTATACAGACCAAAAGATGCATGAAGAAGAATCTAAGTCTCCATTTATTGTGGAGGCTGGTATGATGCTTTATCTTTTTGACAGAGTTACACTCTTACTAGTGATTAGAGATAACACTGTGTGTACTTGTAAACTGGTAATTATAGGAGGAGCAATGTTTGTTCACACTTGAGTCAAAGTAGACTTTGCCCTCAGCTTTTATTAGGGTGAATACCTCACAGAACTTGAGTTGTAGTCAGGTGACATTATTTGTTGCTGCCCTAAAGTGTCCTAACAATTCACACAAAAAATAATCGTAATAAATGACTCATTCACATGTAACCATTCCTCTTCAAAACATCTTAAAGAAGGAAATTATTTGGCTCTGAGTCATTGTGGGGGTATGACTTCCTCTAAGAGCAAACATTTCCCAAGAACCAACCCAAATACTTGTGTGCACTGCTCATCAAATATTCTGCACTAAAGACTGGACCGACACTGCAGAAGCAGCTCACGGAGAAAATCCATCGACAGCTGAATACTCTTTAAAGGAAACATTTGCTTCATTAGCTGTTGATATTTGTTTAAAAAATATACATATAAAATCTTAAATATAACTTGTAAAACATATTGGCACTCCTTAAAAATGGGCTTCAAATCAATTTAAAGGAAGTCCATACTGTACATATTAAGAGGCTGCGTTAGTCAAAGTAACCAATGCAGAAGTCTCTTCCAGATGTCCATTGCGTTGTCCTCTAGAAGAACTTCTTGCTGCTGCTGCAGGTCCTATCTGTTGGCTACATCTGAGCCCTGTGTGGAGCAGACGACATAGTGAGGCGTACTGCCGTCTGTCCCTTGTGAGCTCGGGGTGTTGCCGTTTGTCGGGCTACACACAGGACCACAGGGGGCGATACAGGTGCTGGTGAGCCTGCGTAGGTACTCTGCATGGACAGGCTTGTGGCTCTGCAGCACCCTGGTGGCTTCGTCTACTTTGAACCACTTTCTCGTCCTTCCTGTGAAAACATTCAAGAGAGGACGGGGACTGATGGTCAGATGTTTGGTGCTGTGCTCAAAGAACCTTCATCAACAAACATGGATTATACTGAATTTAACCTGAGACCTTGTGTTTTTTAATCTGTCAGAATTTTGGCTTTGGAAAAAACTATTGTTGGATGTAGCCTTCCCTATTCAGATGTTGGAAAGATGCGGTCAGAGGGGTCTTAGAGGCCATTTGATGATCGAACAGGCCCTCTGTTTCCAGCATATAGACCCTCAATGAATACACAATCGATCATTAGTTCACGCTTCACTTCAGTGTTCTTGATTAGCTCGAGTGTTTAAGCTTGAGAAGTCAGAAGTTTGATTCTTTACTGACAAATGTACACATTAGTATGTCTGAAGTTGACTTGTTCCCCATTAATGTGTGCTTGACGCATTCCTGCCTGAAGCCTGTTTTACATTTTTCTTTGAATTGATTGAGGTCATTCAAGTTTGTACTTTCTTACTTTTTGCGGCAACATGTTTTTTTGACTAAATTACAAGAAAAGCATTTGATTTGAAATACGAAACATATTTAAAACAAATAGTGATCACACACAAAACATAATCCACATCACAGGCAAAAATATTTTTCAATGATTGGGCTAAAGTAATCAATGAGGAAAAGCATTAACATTGTAGGACTGGTGATCATTTTCATAATCAACTGAACTGCAAAATGTTTGAAATACAGAAAAATGTTGACGCCCATAACCCTCAGATATAATTCTCGGGACACGTGTAGTGGTAATTAATTTAGGACCAATAGTTGCTGTCGGACACTAGAGATCCGGTGGTTTGACTTGCTGTTTCCCAGTTTCTCAGTTCACAAAGTGATGACTGGAGACCCCGACAGTCTTAAAATCAACCTTTATAAACATCAACAAGACAACACAATCAATTAAAGTGATTGAGAGACAGAAAACCTTCTCAAATGTATGGGTTTGATAACCTCCATCTAATGAACTTAGATTTGATGAACCCCTGGAACTAAACTAATTTGTAGCAAAAGTTAGTTTTTTCTACATCTCGACGTACCGATGTTGACAGAGTCCTCCCAGTCTTCCAGGGTTTCCGTCACCACGAGGGTGAAGACGTACGTCCTGTGCTTTCTCTCTTTATTGTGCTGCAGAGGTTTAGACAAAGACACTTCTTCACATCACTGCAATAAGCTGGGCAAATGCAATGCAAACAAAGCTTTCATACACAACAAAGACATGCTGCTCACACAGAACTCAGCTTCTTTAGAGCCTCTGCATGACCAATAACACCTGAACCCACCGGCTGACTGAGGACTGGCACAAAAGCAGGAGACATGCCTACGTCGGCCGCCTGGGCGTGACAGTGATGTTACCAGCCAAGCTGATGCAATATTTGAAATCAGTGTTGTATCATGCGTTATCTGCCATGTAAGAATATAGTATACTTTTTGAGTTTGACAAGATTACCTCAAAAATCCCGAGTAGTCTGCCAAGTTTTCCCTTCACACCCGCCTGTACACACACAAAGAAAAACAACCGGGAGTCATTCAACATTTTGCCGGTACACTACGTTTGATTTTTTTCACCAATTCTTACGAACAAACTTTTCACTGTGCAATATGTTCTCACTCTCTGCAACACAGGAAGAACATGTGCGCTGGTGTTAGGAGCAGCTGGTCTCTGTTGGGATTTGTACCCCCAGTCTCAATTAAACATGAAAAACTAGATTTGGAAGTGTAATATTAGCAATATTAGAGTGCATCAAAGGAGCCAGGCAGCTTGAGGAGTTCAAAGTTAGCAGATACTGATGGCATGTATAACCAACTTTTGTAAAAACAATAAATAAAGTAATATAATAAAAATAATTAAAATCTTTGTGAGAGACACGTGAAGCACTCCAGGAGCTCATGACTGTGTTCGGCCTTTGCTGTTGGCATAATTCAGACTTTGCATCTCATTTCAGGATCAATGAGGACATCTAGAACCCACAACAGGCAGAGACCATTGCTGACAATTTCATACTACAGACTGTTTGTATACAGTATATTTCCTACTTGGTCTGTATAGTATTTATTTTTTTTCCACTAAATATACAAGAAATTCACATTCATTAAACTTAACAAATAAAACACATTTATTTTAACTACCTTTTGCATGTTTTCCACGATCTTTCTAAAGCAGTTAAAACACAATTTGCTATTTATTTTTATTTAGTGCAGCTGCAAGCAGCTCCTCGATTTCCATTGTTCATAGCTCTTTGGTAAAATGGTCTTCAACAACACATAGACAATGAAGCTTGTTTTTCACGATGCATGCTCTTGACTTTTGTCCCTTTTACATACATTACTATTGTCTATACTAAAGGATGATATTTGAATCATATTTTCTACAACATTTTCTTTGTGGTTCTACAAAAAGAAAGTTGAATTTGAAAATCTTCCAAAAGTGTGGACACATCTCACACTGACATTTGAGTTGACATGTTGACCATGTCGTGTTGAATTGTTTGCCTGCCGCAGTAGTTGGTTCACAGCTTATCTATATTCAGGTACTTGTCTTGTCAGGGAGGCAGAGGATATGGGTAACTGGAAACCTTCCCAAATGTCACTGCCATACTTCAAAACTGTCAGCACACTTCTATCCAAGGCAGAGGCTCACAGCACACTGACTACCTCCAACTACCAGCAGCACCCACTGAAGACACCACAGAACACATGACTGTCTTATGGATCATTACCAAAGACTTCTACCCCTGAATATTGGCTACAGTATTTAGACTCTACCTTTAAAAAAAAAGTTTGCTACACTGTTGCTTCATGTTTATGATAATACTCATGGGTATATGTGCTTCTGGCCTGTCATATTAATTGAATACAAAGATTAATATGTTTCATTATCAGAGTAATAATGTATATGGTTTCTCCAATGTGTATTGCATTATCAAACACATTGATGTTTGAACCTTCTTGATGTTTTATAACAATGGATGTTGTAGCGGCGATTCTCTCTACAGATGCATTCAAGTTCAAACAAGTTCTGAGTTTTGGGGAGTCTGTTCCACACAAACGTCAAATTACCTGGTTCATAAAGTCCCTTTTCACAATATCCTTGTTTGCTTACTGCTTATCTTCTACTTTCATTTTACCACAACATAGCTTGTGAAAGCAGAGCTGTTGATCAGCTGACTCATTACTCACATCTTGGAAATTCCCCAAACCAGTTAAGCTCACCACAGACAGTCCTTCCTTTACCTGCATTATCCTGCAGCAGTGTTATTATTATTAAATGACCTCCTTAAAAATTAATAAAGCGTTGATACATTAGTAGGTTCTGAGTCAAGGTGTGTGTGTGTGTGTGTGTGTGTGTGTGTGTGTGTGTGTGTGGCTCCCTGTGAGGTTAGAGAATCATCATCACAGTATGCTTTGAAAAATGGTCATTATTAATCTCAAGTGTATGCAACCTTTAATGGAACATGCAACACCAGCACTATGGGCATTTCATGGTTTTGCTGTGTGCCTTAAAGTCGTGCCAGAGAACAGTTACATGATAATAAGTGTGCCTGTTTTCTTCCTCTTTTCCGCGGATGAGCTTACCTCTTCGTAGACCTCCCTGACGGCGGCCCCACAGGGCTCCTCCTCGGGCTCCATTCCTCCTCCTGGCACGATCCATTGGTCCGGATGGCGACTGCTGCTCACCAGAAGCACCTGCCAGGGAGAAAGGCCTTCGTCAGGTCCCGCTGCTGAGTTCAGGGCGCCAAGAACACGCCAACGGCATGCCCATGTTAAGAGTGTGTCACCGATATAGGTGTCTGGTGGCGGCCGAGTGTGGCACTAGTCAGTCAGCAGGATGTGTATAAAACATCTCACATGTCCTGACCGTCATTCACTTAATTTACGTAAGACGAGCATGATCGGGATGCTGAGCATGTCACACCGGTTGCCACATGATTGAAATAAGTGAATAAGCAAAACTGATAGTTGATGTTCTTTAATTAAAATTGAAACAGATACCCAAGAACATCACATGCTGACCTGGCACCTTTAGAAACAACATCACATTGGATATCACTTTTCCCCTTTTTGGATATACTACATTTAAATATCACAAACAACGACTAGGACTGTCCTCGATCAAAGAAATGCATAGTCGCCCTACACTAATACGTTTTGTTGATTCATTATTGTCATTAATTAGTTGATTTAATAGTTTGTCCTCAAAGAATGACACAAAAGCCCTACTTTAAATATTGTGTTTACCAGAGATGTAAGTTAGTAGATATTAGTTTTCTTGTACAAGTCATTCAGCATGAAAAATGCATAAAGTCAACGAAGAGACGGCAGCCCTCAGAAGTAACATAATAACCTCTCCAAAATAGTCCCACATTTGCTTTAAAAAAAATATACCAACTGTGTTTTGAAAAACGGTAACGATAAGGCGTCAAAAGACTTGAGGTGCTATAAAACATGACAAGACAATCTGAAATAATCAAACCGAAGCCAAACTTTGTTTAACTGACCTCAAACAAATGCAGTTTGGTCTTTTTTGAGCACGGTGCCCCTCTAGAGATGCAGTCACTTGACCTTAAGCCCTATTCTAGCCTCACACTGACCCACATCAAGTTCACATGTGAATAGTTCCCAAATCCTTTTGGACACGGGACACGTAAGTAAGTAATAGCTCTCTTGAGAGTGAAGATTGATTAAAAGCAAGAAGCTGTCACACTTCATGTTTTACATTAGGTGAACATGACTCTCCCAGCAGAGGTTTCTCAGCGTTAACATGTGTCTGCATTCCTTCTGGGACCTGATCGTGCAAGGGTGGCAGATTAGTGAAGAGCAGTCATGATAACATCCTCAGGCTGTCAAATGAGGACTCTATTGCCCAGAAATTACTGTGATGAGTGAAACGTCACGCTGTGGGGACCTGGCTTCACTGTAACTCAACTCTGGGTCAGGAGTAAGATAAAACCAAGAGCTCTCAGGACTCGAACGCTGTTTTGACAGTCTTATTGTTCGTCATTAATAAGCACATAAAAGAACTACAACTTTAAACAAACAAAGAGCTTCGGTTTTCCTGCTGTGGATCATTGACATAATTCCTCACATGCCTGTGGGTGTGTCTGTTCTCACACCCTGGAGGCCGCAGAACATATTCTTGACACAGGCCACTCTGTCACTATATGTATGTCTGGGTAACAGGTGAACTTAGAAAGTACGAGTGATTCTGTTGTCATATAAAACCACAGTCAGTGAACTGTCTCCTCCACCAGAAATAATAATAGTATAAAAGAAAGAGTGCAGTCGCCACTTATGGAATAAAACCTGCAGTTAGATCTTTACCTCACGGTCTCACAACCCCACTTACTCTTTATGAAGCTATTTTAAATAAGCAAAACATTCACTTTGTCATGAGAAAATTACTATGGACAATCTTTAAAAAAATTCAAATTATAGATGCCAAAAAGGATGCAAAAGACTGTTAAGGCACTGTATGCGACTTGATGAAGTGTGAAGAGCTTGCTACGTGTTGGCTGATGATGAGGTGGTAAATTAATCGCTGCAGAGGTTGAGAGCGGACTCCTCCGCCCTGTAGAGCCAGCAGAGAGCAGGCAGAGCCCCGGGGCTCCAGGGACACTGGTAGCTGTCTCACTCACACAAATACACAACACACACACACACACACACACACACACAAGCACACACACGTGCGTGCACAATTTCACACAAACGCTATGTGAAACACGTAGGCACTTCTACCTAAGCAGCTACCCATAAACACATACACACACATACACACACACACACACACACACACACACACATTAACACACAGCCAAAAGGCTTTGAAAAACCTCTGGATCAGCAGTTGCCTTTCTGTATGAAAAGAAGAGAGCTTAGCGGAGGAGGTTAATGACGCCAACAGGCTGCACACCTCAATGAGAGCTCTACAGATCGACATGAGCTTTAAGGTAATCAACACCGGATCACTGGATCAACATTTTTTTTTTAAATCTCTTTCTTTTATACTATTATTATTTCTGGTGGAGGAGACAGATATACAGTGATTGGCCTAATATGAACTTCTGTACAATAAAATGAAATCCAAGATGATCAATACAATCAATTAAGGATTCTTCTTTATTATTCACTGACTTTCAGCGAATACATACTGTGATGGTATGAACAAATTAATTAATCTTCTGAGCTGATTGTATATTGAGTGTGCAGGATTGTGTCTGATTGAATGCATAACACTGAGACCATTGTATGTAACTTCTCCACATTTTCTTTGGAATTAATAAAGCCCTATCATACTTTACATATCTAGTTGATATTAATAATATACCGGTTTCAACCATAGTTCCTTACCAAAACCCAAAATGTTATTATAGTTTTGGAAACTGTTTCTGTACGAGAGGACCCACAGATTAATAAGAGACATGTTTCTCATTGACATTACTAACAATACTTTGTATATCAGTTAAGACCAATATGGATTACATGATGTGTTGTGACTGAGTTCAACAACATTGAGTGTATATCTAGTATTTAACTGTAGACCTGTTCTGTCCACCTGGACTCCAGCTGACGTGTTGAGGAAGTGACTTACACCAGGCATGCAGACGGGATGGATAGTTTACCACATAATGTGTGACATGTGCAATCAAATCCTACATGGAGGAAATGAAGGCCGAGATCAGTATCGCATGTGGTGTGAGCCCTTTTCATCATCCTCCGGTGCAATCAACAATAATGAAAGTAACTTTCAGCATATGTCAGCCCTCTGTCCCAGACACGCAGGACAGATAGGGTGAGAGTGAGTGACAGGAAAGAGGAGAGGGTGGAAGCACGAGCTGCAGGAAAGCAAATCTGCCAGGGAGACAGCGAGGGCCAGCCCCTTGTTTCTATAAATTGCAGCGGATAGGTCACTTGGTGTTTAGCACACAGTGTAACACTCAACCCCACGTCACATGTGGTCCTGAGATGGGCCGCCGTCACCAGGCAAACTGATAACACAACCCCTCCCCCCAATGTATAGCTTCCTCCAGATTAATGGAGCCTTGATTATACCTTAATAACAATATTAATAATAATTTCAAATTAAAATAATGTATTTTCCAGAAAATTACTGCACTCCTTAAACGCTGATCGTTAAGAGTTCATGTTAGCTGCAGAATGAGTCTAATGTGCAAAGCTGGTTACTTGTAATGTCAGTGTGCAAACAATAATTATAATATCACAATTTAAAAACATCTCAAAGTTCCTCATGAGTTCGACACAAGTCGGCATTAATGTGTCTGATATGAATTTATGAGGAGACATGTCCCTGTCCCATATGGTGATTGACTATATACTTCCTTGTTTTATAGGCCTTTTTGAGGAAGTGTTTGCAAACTGAGCAGATGTACATGATAATGTTGCTGTATGATACATTGTGTAATACCAGTTAAATAAGAATTGATGAGACAAGTGTTGTAACAATCCATTGCAATCATACTACAGTACCAACAAATCGGATAATGTAAGACATGCAGCAGCAACAGAGTGCAGGAGTTGCATGTGGCCTCATCAGAGGATTAGTGATCACAATGACACGTGTTGATATAGAAATGGGGCTGTACAATAACAACATCAGCTGATGCAAGCGCAGGCTAGAAAACAAACATGCCTATGTGGCTGCAGATGCACTATTGAACAACTAATATTATTATTACTTATACCAAAAGCTAGTGGAAGAAATATCTCAACCAAATGAATGATTAAAGGTTCAGCACAATGACAACAACTCAGCCAGCACAGTGGGCAGAGCCAGGGCGCGATGAGGATGCCTCATGTCTTTATGAAGTATTATCTGGATTTACTCGGAGACAGGAAATGAAAAGGATGGTCTCCCGCTGAGAGCCGGTTACAAAGAGTGGAGAGTGGAGACCTCTTGTTTTTTCATAGGTTAAATATTTTGAATTTCAACCCAGGTTCGTCCATGGCCAACCCGTCCATAGAGACGAACACCGAGAGGTTCTGGTACCGTGTGAAAGGAGGCGGACTTCAGGAGTCACACGGAGACTTTGTTAAATAAAAGCCCGTGACAGAGAGAGTAAAACCAACTTCAGCCGTCGACGGACACCTCTCTTACCTCGTCCTCTTTTTCATTCTTAAAACACAAACACGCCGCTCTCCTCTTGAACCCCTCGCCATCGTAAGTCCGTGTCTGGTTGGGCTTAAACTTCATCATTTATGTTCCCAATCGTCGAGCTGCAGAGTTGTTGTTTTTTTTGGCGGGGGATGGGGGGGGGGAAGCGAAAATCTGGATTCAACCAGACGCTGAAGAAAAGTGTTCGTCCAAATGAGAGTGGAAGAGCCAGAGCAGCGAATCTCCTGAAATACACTCCCAGCTTTGAGCTTCTTCACAGAGCGCCGGCCGGACCGCGTGCACTCGCTCCATTCATCCCGGGGCAATGTCAGAGGGCTGCTGGTCGCGCAGCGGGGGCTCGCAGCGCGGAGGCTCTGCCGCTGTCAACACGCACGATTCAACACACCCGCTTCCATCTGTGGTCGGAGGTGCGACCAGCTGACCTGAGAGCTGCGCAACCAGCCGCCTGTCGGCTCACACCCAGTTGCACGTGCATCAGTATCGAGACGACGAGACGGAACATGGTTAAAGTGGCTTTCAGCTGCCAGCGCTACGCGAGTACGCGCCCCGGGCCACGACTATCGACAAGAACGCCACGCGCGTGAGTGATGCTGCGGTGCTGCTTTCAAGTGCCCTACACTAAGATACTTTGAGGAAAGTTTGAGTGTCTTTTCATGCATTATTTTATTTTTAAAGTAAGGGGTGGGTGAAAATGGGTCACTCACGTTCACAGAACCCAAAAACAAAAAATAAAAGCTATATATATATACATATATATATATTATTTTTTTCTTTTCTTTTTTTCTTTTTTTATATATATATAATATATAGAATATAACGTTTTGCAATATATTTGCATCACATTTATTGTCATATCAAATTGCAAGCTACCTGAACTCCTACCTTGGTAACCAGTACAACAAAAAGTTAAGGTCAAATAAACCAAACAAAGTTCAGTTCAGAACGGCAGCTGGGTAGTAACATTCACTGGTTGTTGTTGTTTACAGCAGCATTCCTCTCGAGGTGAAGCCTGTAATGAAGCTGCCGAGTATAAACGTCCCAAAGCTCAAGGCTGCCCTCTCGTGGACGTTTCTAAACCTCAGGACGTGTTCAATGGTAGAAGTGTTGAGGTGTTCTGCAGTGACATTGTCTGAGTAGCTGGGCGTATCAAAGTATGCTGTACCAAAGGACACTGCCACTGGTATCTGGCAGAAACCAGAACAATAAAAGTATTTTTTTTTCATAAGGATAGACCGTAATGCTGCGTTGTGAGAGCCAATCAGCGCTGAGCTGCTCCTCCGTTGGTGAATCTAATTGGCTGCTGCTGCTCTCTTGGCGCTGGAAGCGGAAGTCCTTCACGTCGGTGTGACATTCAGCGAGCTGTGTGCGCCTCTGGGTGATGCTATGAACCCAGACACCAGGGCGTTAGATGTTACGACGCGTGTAGGATTGCCACAAGAAGTATAACGTAGAAATAGTGGTTAATTATTCCGTGAAAGGTGACACGTTTGCAGGTATCTGTTATTATTGTACCATTTGTTTAAAGATGCGTTTTGTTGGCCCACAATGGACACCTCCAGTAACCAGCAGGACGTCATCATACTGGGCACATTGCACAAACACACACTGATGACGTAATAGTTAACTGGGAAAGAGTTGAAAAAACACTGATTGAATACAATTACAAGTTTAGTAGTTAAAGTCATAATTACCATAGGTAATTCATGTAGAATACAAACTTGTACATGTTATAATGTCAACCATACATGTAGGGTCTTGAATAATTGCTGGAAAATATAGTATTTTTTAATCCACAACATTTAACCAACAATTAGACATCAGGTGCTTGTTTCTTAAATGTATACTAAACATAAAATGTAGTGAGAAAGACCTGCATATCCACACAGGTGTTTTCACTTATCATGGCCGATTAACTCTCAAGTTTACCAATGATGAGAATTATGTGTTTGCAAAATCAATGTACTAAATAAGTGAATACGGTGTAACCTTCCCCTCTGTACACACCAACGCAATCCTGAGGAAAAGGTCTAATCAGGCAAAATGGGTCCCAAATAAATGTATACCATGGCCACTATTTATTAATCAACAGATTTTATTTACAGAACATAAAAGTATGCAGATGGGCTGTTTCATAGCATTGTGAGGAAAGCAATTCCACCCCAAATTTAAAGAAATAATGACTTTACAAACCGTAAATTGAACACAAACTTTTCAGCAGAAAAGTTAGTAGGACGTTGCAAGAAAGATTCACATAAAAAAGACTGGATATGGTAATAAAACACATGCTAAAACGAAGGAACCGTCCACGATGTCCACCTTATCCCCCACCAGCCTGCAGCTTACACTTTGTTGAAAAGGTTAATGTGACTTAGGCTTTGTTTACTTTTTAGTTATATTATTTTGTATTTAACACAGCCAGATGTGACTTAAAGAAGCAGGGCTACGATGGTTGTATGCATCCCGTTGGGCTATCTACATAGCACAAAGCTCTATTCAGCCTCCAGGTGAGTGTCTACATATAGTGGGCTAGTAGTAGTTAGCTGCTTTTTACAAACTAAACAACGACACAAGGAAACAAAGTTAAAAGAAAAGGTAAAAAGTATACAATATTAACATCTCGTCAATCTCTCCTCGGCCATTCCCCTGCTTCAGTACGTCAAAATTCAGCCAACCCTCCAAAAATTGAAACATAGGACCCTTTACGCCCCCTTAACGTGCTTTTTAAATCTTAAGTTGGCAAACGTGTTGTAACATCAAAGGGCAAAGAAAGAGTGATGAGTAAACCATGCCTTCGAACAGTAGTGAGTTAGGACAAAGGAGTCATTTCATCACTAGTGAGCATTTAAAGCACCAATTATCAGCAGTTGTTTTTTTCCATTACAATATATTCGTGTTTATTTTATGATATATATGATATGCGTGTATATTCAACATTGTGTCCATTAAATGCAAATTAAGTCCTGGCAGAACATAGTGAGTTTTGTTCACACTTGATCTCCCCTTGCTGGGCTGCTCTACACCTCATGTTTGCTTCCAGCGTAAAGCCTGGTCCATGACTTGGCTGTGAAGTAGAAAAACAAAAAGCACAGAATGAACACGAGCCACGTCAATTAAACCTATCTAGATGGAAAGTGTATACACCAGATCATAGCGCTCACCTATTTCTATGGCTTCAACTTCACTGGACTTCCACTTCTCTGCAACGTCATTGGCAAGAGGATCATCCGGGTTGGGGGCACTTAGTAACGCCTGGATTGACAGCAGCACGGTGCGGATCTGGAGAGCTGGCGACCATTTATCTGAGAAAATGAAAACAGAAGGATTATTAAGAATACAATTGAGACCAAGACAGACCAGAGGGACAATAGAAAGTGTTAAGCTGCAAAGGCAATGAAGAGACAGTGCTGATGTGCAGTTGTAGTGGCACAAAGCTCCATTTAGGGGACACAAGTGTAGCGAACAAGGCCCTTGATCTTTTGAGCAAGATAAAATCGGCAAAGCCCTCACAAAACATCAGAGAACACAATTCATACCGGCTTTTTTGCAGTCACAAGCCTGAAAGGGAAAAGACACTCGAAAACTTGCCCTTTAAGCTAAAGCGAGACGTAAGCCACATAGCCGGCCAAGCATAAACTGTGAGCTACAGAGTATTGACTTACCTTTCAAAATATCTAGACATATTCTTCCCAGCTTGTCCACATTGGGATGGTATATTTTGGTCATGAAGCGTACTTTAGGAGCTGCCATGGGATATTCTTCTGGTAAAAAGAGCTCGAGTTTGAATGTGCCCCCTTCAAAAGGTGAGTCCTGAGGTCCGGCAATGACCACATGAAAGTAGCGGGCGTTGCTTTCATCTGGCTCGGCACTGATGCCTGGGACCGGCTCAGCAACCAGACGTTGAGTCTCCTGCAGAGGAAAAGACGGACATGGTGGTTAGTGGCACATTATTACAAGTTGGAGGCACAGTGCTGTCACTTTGCACAATGCACCGTTACTACCAGGACGAGGCCGCGCTCAGACAGACGTGCGTGTGCTGGGAGGAATTCTTGAACTCTATATTTCAGTCGAGGGATACCTGAGTGTTCAGGTAGTGCAGGTGCACTGAGACACAATTGCACAAAATAGTTTGAGTTTTAGAGGAGATGTAGCAAAAGAACATTTGTCACAAGTCAAACAATGAGTTAAGGGGGAATTACGTTAATACACATTGAATCAGGGTTATTAAGTAGTACATGCTCATTCCCTTTAGTGACTGTGGACAGTTGGAAACTGTTTAAAGCTTAGTTATAGATTATATGTATCAAGCGTTGCCGTTAACTGCACTGATGGGAACTACACATCACTGATCCCCAAAACATCTTCACTTTATTAAGAGAAGCATGGATAAGAATTCATATTTTATATAAACTTTTAATTCAAGTTGTATAAAGGCCTTGGCCCCACACAAGAGCTGCAGAGAAGTTGTGAGCCACTTCTATTCTGACCACAGAGATGCTTGGCTTTCATCCCCCCACACAGAGGGGAGGGTGGCTTTGACCGCAGTGTTGGCTCAGTGCTGTGACTGTAGACACTTTGCAACACTCTTTTAGAGGTGACACTGACTGCGCACCCGAGGAGACCATTACTTTTATTCCCATCATCCACTGCAGCAAGACGTCTACCAATTCATAGTGGCAGCCAAGTGACCTACCGAAACATGTATTTATGAAAGAGCAGGTATATCAAATATATATTGTGGCATGCATGAGGCAGCATGAGCGACGCACCTGATATTAACAATAAAACTACATTTGAGCTTGCTGTGAATATGCACGTCATTTTAACTGCAGGGTTCTCACCTCTCAAATGTACGTACTCCAAACTGTAGTACTGGTACCACATGGGTTCTGCTATGAGGCCCTTTGATCATTCCCCAATCTAAAAACAAAAACGTATCCTCTAATGCTTTTTTTGATACGTATGTTTTAGTTATAGATGCATTATCCCTGATAATGAAGTTACAATAAATAAATAACAACTATGGACGACAAACAGTATTAAATAAAGCTTGCCAAGAGCCAGCACTTGTTTTTGGCGTTCATTTCCTGAATGAAACAGATTCCTGAAATGTTTTAGATAACCCACAGACAAAACCATGCAGTGAAAACACAGACGGAGAGGGGCTCCCAGTCCCAGTCACACGCTCTGAGGGCTCAAGGGCTCCGGGTGCTACGCACAGTTCCCAGCCCGGCCACCTTTTCCCACCAACACTCGTCTGGGATCTGTTGCTCACCTGCGCAAACCTCTGCTGAACACCATTTATGTTCCTAATGCTTTCATGTTTAATCCTTTACCAATCATAAGCTGCAATTCTAAAGAATATGGTTCATAAACAAAAATAATAATGATACACAGAATGTATGAATGTTATTTGCTAAACTACAGCGAGGGAGGAATATTAAAAATTATATCAATCTGGAATTGTGGCTTCTGGTGAGACAGAGGAAACATGTCACGTGAACTCTGAGAATTAAAAGGAGACAATGTGGTCATTTCAGGGTTAATATCTGTATTTAGGGATTTCACTACAACATCTTCAGGTATTTAATGTTTTTCCTACTGTCGGTTTGAAAATACCTGTATTCACCCTCCCTCTAAAAGGCTCCATTTGAGCTCATGTCAACATAATTAGTTTACTCTGTGTCACCTGAGGTCATCCACAACCAGAAATAAACTGGCCCACATTTAGAATGTTTACAGGTAGAACTGTTAAATGGTCAATTTATTGTGTTATTACAACCATTAATCAGTTTCTAAAAACGGGTCTGGGTGTATTGGGGCTGCACAGTGGTGCAGTGGCTAGCACCGTCACCTCACACCAATCGGGGACCGGGTTCGATCACCAATCCCGGGTTGTGTGGAGTTTGATGGTCTCCTAGTGGCAGCGTGGGTTTCCTCCGGGTTCTCCGGCTTCACCAAACAGTCCCAAGATATGCAGCTTTGGTTAATTGGAGGCTCTAAAATTGCCCGAAGGTCTAAACTTTTTTCTAAATTAGTCCTTTAAAAAAGGTCCAGTAAATATTATTTAAGACATTGAATATAATATTCATACTTTACATAACACCTGAAACAGAAAATGGTGTTTCCATTTGCTAAGAATGATTCCCTCATATCTACATAGGAAGCGGGATCTCTTCACAGCGTCCGCCATGTTGCTACAGTGGCCCAGAACGGACAAACCAAACACTGGCCCCGGAGAGGCTTTTTTGCATGTTTACATTACCTGAGGGCCACTTCAGTTCTCCAACTTGGAAAAAGAGGGCTGCGTGGGGGTTACTTTTTACATTTTGCAGGCCAATTAATTAGTAATTAAATAGAAATATGTTCCGACTATATATCTGGATTAAAACACAGATTAGCACTTCAGTGGCACTTAAATAGCTCTTATTATGCATACCTGCAAACTCATTAGGGGTGAAAAAAGGGGTGAAGGTGACTTTTTTGCTGTTGTCTCCACACCACATCCACGTTGTTTGACACCTCAAAGCTTTTATAACTAGTCTTTTGATTGTTCTGACCGCAAATCTAAATAATAATAACAAACATTTTAAGAAAAAAAATCCTCTAAACAATTCAGTTATTGGGCCCTAATAATAGTAATAACAACTTTACATTATCATTATATATAATATGGTTAAAGTCATTCATCATGAACCAACTACCTATTTTCTTTTTTACTTGTGTGCTCTGCTGAGCTTTGATTCTGTTCCATGATTCTGTTCCATGATTCTGTTCGAGGAGCCTGTTTCTCCGTCTCTCACTCCAATCTCATAAACGCCAGCCGTCTAACTTGAAATGGGATGTGCAGGAAATACAAGACAACTCTTCTTCAAAGGAAGATACATCATCAAATGGTTTAAGGCAGGATGCCAATAAACACTATTCACCAATTTAGAAACATCTTCAGGCTGCTGAGCGAAGCCTCTTGGCTAAAGATGCTGATGTCGGCCCAAAGAGTCAGAGGGGACAACTCTGCAGTGGAAGTGATTTTACGACCACAATATCAAACGTTTCACCCATACCTCCTAGTTAGATTACCTCGTTTATAACACACCTGAGAACCTGAATGAAAAGACAAGAGTACAAGGAGCACACCTCCCCCGCTGAAGTCCCGTCTGCTCATCTAAAAACACAACCCTGGGAGGATCGTCCTCCAGGCTAGCTGTAGCTTAGTGCTGCTGCGTGATGACATGTAAACACAGCGGACGCTGCTGAACTGATGTTAGCTGGTTTAGCATCGTTAGCGAGGCGTTCAGGCAGCAGCGTCAACCAAATATGACCGGAAGCAGTTTTAAGAACACGACTGTGCTTTAAAAGTACGCGTCTAGAAAACAATAACCCGCATACAGGCGAATTATCCGCCATTTTCTCAAAGCGTTGATGTGTTTTTAACCCGCCGCGTCTCGCTGTGTCGAGACACACGAAAGAAACGGAAGTTACTTTAGCAAAAGGACGTTAGCGAGCTGGACGCTCCGGCTCCGGACGGACCCGCGACCCGGACCGCGGGCCGGACCGCGGGCCGCGAGTTCACACGTCGGATGGAGAGTTTAGGCCTTGACAGAAAAGTGACGCATGCTGCTGTTTAAAGTGTGACATATTACCTTAGAGATCCTGCGGGGCAGTCCTGCCATCTTGTTTTAAATGCGGAGTGTTTAGCTCTCAGTGCCTCCTCTTTCTCGCTGGCATTGACAGCAAACTCACGTCTTCCGGGTTCTCTACGTCATGACAGTGATGACGATGGAGAAAAGCTCGTTTCTGAAAAGACAAATGATCCGTTTAGGCCCTGCATGACAAACACATTAGAGAAATAATAATTAACAAACATGTCTATTCATTTTTTTCCAGATGTTGATATCTAATGTACTTCCTGCAAGTCTGAAAAAGAAACAATCCTTAGTCAGTTTGATTTCATATATTGCATTATATTTTGGAAAGACTAGGAATGTATATTGGGCAAAGCAACACATATAATAAGTAGCAACGGTAATAATAAAAATCCACCTATATGCCATTACCTATTTTTATATGTATATTTATTCCTAAAAAATCCAATAATATCATAGCTTATATTTGACAACATTAAAGAAGTGGTCACAACGATTACAGACATACATAATACAATATGTTTGCTTCACAGAGTTAGCACGTCCTTTTGTTTGGGATATTTAATATTGTTATCACCAATATTTAATTTCAAGTAAAATGTTCAATTGAAATGCTTTTCCTATGGCTGATGAGTTTTGTTTATACCATTGCATCAGAGTGCAGTTTCTGCATAGCAACTGGGAAGAAGAACTCTAAAATAAACGTGGCTACCGACATCAATATGGCAGTGCATTATCTGCACATTTCATTTATTTTCAACATGCAATTTTCCATGACCTGATAATCTTATATGTTTGCTTGACTGGAAGCAAAGGTTTCTCTCGAAAAGCCACACTATCTATCTATTATCTATCTGCCATAGACATAACAAAGCAAAAATTAGACCTTCCACGGGCCAATAAGCTGATACGGTACAGCTGTATTTCAAATGTTTTTGTTCTGCAGGGTGAACAGGAGCTATAGATTGGAGGGGGCTGGGAGCTCCTCCTCCTGACCTGTCTGTATGGACACCAACTTTGTTCCTTTGGGTGTCAGGCCGGTTACATGGGTATCAGTAGTGGAGCAAACTAAGAGGAACTATAATTAAAAAACTGTTGAAGAAATGAAATCCAGGATGCAATTCCTGCTCCACCATAGCTCAACAGGTGGGTTTGATATTTCTATTAGTTACTTTTTGATTATGAACTCTGTGTGTAGAAGCAGAACGGGAAAAACAAATGTATGTATGATCTGTTATTTATTTGTTTTGGCGAGTGTATAGTCAATTCTATGAGTCTGCAAATACTGATTCTCTGCTCTAGTTCATTGTATTCAAGCTTATTTCTTTGCTCCACAGATGTGGATTTGACTCCATGAGAATACATTATGATACACAGTAGATTGTTTGAAAATGTTAATTTTAATTTTTTGAATTTGTTTGCAACCTGAAGGTGACAGTCTCCAAGTCCTATAGAGCTCTTTTTTCTTTTGCAGACTCACTCATTTCCTGACAGTGACCGTGGCTTTTCCACCACCGTTTAGGACTAAATATCTATCATTCGTGTTTTGTAAAATATATATATATATATATATATATATATATATATATATATATATATATATATATATATATATATATATATATATATATATATATATTGCAGGCAACAGGGGACACAGCCAGGTGTCAAATGTGACCCTTTGGTTACTACTCATGTCTTTCACCTTACTGTTGCAAGTTTGTTTGCTCATTTTGTTGTGAGCATGGAAGCTTCCCTTACTAATCGGAGTTCTCAGGATTACAAATGGCATGCAGGAGTTAAAACTATTCACCTAATATCATAGTAATTCTGTTAAAGACAGATGATACCTTTCTTTCTGAATATGGCATGCTCACCAATGTATATAAAAGTAGCTGAAAAATTGTTGAATTTAAAGAACGTAAAACAAAATCCCCAAATCTTTAAAAAAATTAAAATGTGCGTATACATTCTCAGATAATAGTAATAATAACAGCTGATATTCAGCAAATGATCGAAATGGTGTCTTTTAGCATTCTGCACTGCCCCGACCTCACCAATCCTCCAAAGTTTTCCATTGTTCAACACACACAGGAACAGATGAACCAGCAGCTAATCGAGTCCTTTCTCTCAGTGCACAGAGAGAACAGACAATATCAGCCACATTACAGAAGCTGCTCTGCTCCCACAGGGGCTGGCTTGACTGATCTATCTTGACAGGGCTGAACAAGACTTTCTTATAAACTTGGAGTATTTTATACAGATGCATTGTGAGTGAAGTTTAGTTTAAAACACAAGTCTCAAATATAAAAGAAATGCACTCTATTCTAATTAAAAAGTATACTTGTCCAGTGAAATCTTTTTTCATGACCTTATAACCCCTCGTATTTATCTTGTCAGCCCTTAATGAGTCCTGACCACCAGGTTGAGAAATAAGACTCACACATCAAAAACATTTGAAATATTTAACTCTCTAATACTTTGAGAGACTTATGTCTGTCATTTATAAATGCAATGCCTTTGATTTTATTTCCTTTCTTTCTTTCTTCTTCTTTTTCTTAGCTCAGTGGAGCACACCGTGCTACCTGCTATGTGTATTTATTATAATCGCCTGCTGTGGACCAGCTTCACCTCTTCATGCCCCTCCAGTGACAGCAGGTCTCCGCTCCGCTTTCTCTGCCACACAAACCGACAATGTCGTGGGAGGCAAGCAGAAGGCCGTGACCTTCAACAGGCTCAAGGTCAACATTGGAGGGGATTTCAATCCAGACACCGGTCACTTCCGCTGCCGCGTCCCCGGGGCTTACTACTTCTCTTTCTCCGTGGGTAAGTTTCCAAAGAAAATGCTTTCTGTGATACTTGCGAAGAATGGAGAGGAGGTGCAGGCTATTGCGTATGATGACTACCGCAAGACAGGGAGGAAAGTTCAAAGCCAAAGCATAATGATCAGTTTGAAGGAAATGGACACAGTGTGGCTGCTTTTACAGCAGAGTCCTAAATACGCGTTGTACAGCAGTGCCGGCCCTTACATCACCTTCTCTGGATACCTTGTCTTTCCGGACATTTCCACAACTGGCTACGTCAGCAACCACCTGTCCCCATCGGGACTGTCCTACCCAAACTGTCCCCCTCAGTCTGACCCCGTGGCCAGAGGTCAGATGTCAGAACAGCCACAGTCTGCCTTCTCCGTGGCACGGACATCCACACTCATGGGTCATAACAACAAGCAGCCGGGCAAGCTACCTTTGACCTTTGATGTGGAATACGTCAATATCGGGGGGCATTTCAACAAAACCTCAGGTGTGTTCACCTGCTATTTCCCAGGCGCTTACTTCTTCGCCTTCACTGTGGGGAAACATCCTCGGAAGGCGGTTTCTGTGAAGCTGATGACCGGGAAGGGCGAGGTGCAGGCGATGGTGTTTGATGAGGACACATCGAAGAGAAGGGAAATGCAAAGTCAGAGCTTGCTGCTGTCTCTCCGCCGGGGTGACAGTGTGTGGCTGTACAGTCAGCAGGATGAGCGCTACGCTGTCTACAGCAACCAGGGGAGGTACACCACCTTTTCTGGCTTCCTGGTTTATCTTGAAGCAGAAACACTCACATCTCCCAGCACTCAGGACAGAACTCCTCTCTAAATGTTTTAACCCTGCATAACACAATCTCATGTTTTGTAGAACATCTGTAGATTATTTCTATGTTGATGGTGCAGTCAAAAATATACGATGGTCACTATAGTGAAAATACATGTAATGCTTTGTTTCTTTTATTTGATTTTATTCTCAGTAAATAGAGTAACTTCAGATATATTGTTTGTTCCCAAATTATTCCACCAGATGGTGCTATGATACAATTATGGACACAAACCAGCATTTCTAACCTTTTAAGTGCAATTAGCTGTAAGAAATCACACACATACAAATCTGTGTTTGTATCAAAAACCTTGTTGGGGAAGTTGGGATTGGGGTTGCAATTGGGTATTAGTTCATAAATATATTTACCTTTAAAATTATTAGTTTTTTATTGTTTTAAAAAGCAGGTTTTTTTATATGTAAATGATGTATTGTATATGATGTATAGTTTATCGAAATCTACTTCCTGTAAACGTGATATTTAGAGAGACGTCATGATCATGTTATTCTCTATCTCTTGTGATGTTTAATATGTATTTCAGTTAACTAAATAAACTCATACACCTAAAAAGTATTGTTTATTCTCAGTTGAATGCTAAGATACATTCACTGTCAGTTAACTGAATGTTGTCTGAACCCAGAGTTGATCTCACTAATGACGTCTTCATTCCTCAAACACAGTTCTGACCACATGGGTCCTCACTCGGACTCCAGGTGGTGGGGTTGCTGCTCCAACTGTAAGAGCGTCTGCTAATTCATCATTGCTCCTACAACTATCACAATTATGTCATACACAGCAATAATAGCAGTATAGCATGAAACAGATATAGATAGAAGTCTGTGTTGGATATTATTTAATTATATTTTTAAAAAATGTCTAAAACATGTAAAAACACAGTTATGGTATTCATTTCCGATTCTCCACTGAAATTAAATATTATTGTTAAAAAACACATGGAGATAAATAACGCATAATAAGTCATTCTTTTCAGGTCATGTAGTGGATAAAACATTTCATCAAGGAAACCATTAGACATTTTATTCTAATATTTAGTTAATCGTTTAGTTTTTTTTATTTATTGTGATAAAGTTTCAGAAAGATTTTATTTTCAGATGTTATGTCTGTATGTGAACTCTTAAATAGTAATATAACAGGCACAACAATTATCTGAAGAATGTTCCAACGTAAACTTTGTTTATTGAGGCAGACAGGACTTATCTTAACTTTACTTTTCTTAAGAGCACCAACTTTGCTGCCATACGTCTCAGTGTTTGTACTGAAAACCCTGTCACCACATCTCAAGAGTCGGACCATGATGAGCTGGCTGCATCACACAGTAAATAGACATGAAGATGTTGGGACAAGCAATACGCCAAACAATTCACTGAATCATAACACATGCCATCAACAGGTGGTGGAGGGATTCACTTCCACATTCTCACGTCATACAAAATACATATGCACCGTGACTTTGTCTTGCAAATTGAAACGTTCATGTTTCCATCCCTATGCTACTGCTTTCTCCGCCTCTCCTGGTGTGTCACTGCACGTCCCATATTTCACAGAGCAGCGGCGTAAATTTATGGTCGTTCATTTTCCAGGACGTGAGCATCTCTGCGTGGTAGTGGCTGAGTGTTCTCAGCTCCGTCAGGCGGCCCAGCAGACGAGCAAAGTACTGCGGCTCCTGTGGGTGCTGCAGGACGCACAGCTTCCTCAGCACGTTCAGCATGGTTTCCTGAAGCCTCTCGACCGCTTGATGATCCTTGACGTAAGGCCGGTCTGAGGAGGATGACACATTTTAGAATTAAAAAACTAGAAATACAAAATACTTCTGGATCAATGAAAGCCATTGATGCTGGCTCACCTGGCGTCAAGATGGTTATGGCAGCGAGTATAGCCTGCTCCTCCTGCACCATGTGGAGTTCACCGATGCTTTTGTAGAAGTTGAACATGGGTGTCATGAATTCATCTGGTATACCTGTAGAAGGAAATGTATGCCATTTTCAAAATACATGTCTGTTGAATGGACACAATTAAGCTCCCTTTCAAAATACGTTGACGAGCTAGAGCCAAACACTTTGGATCAGCACAATGACCTGTCTTTTAAGCCCTGGTTTAATTACTTTCTCTCATTTCAGAACATAAACAGTGCTACATTAACAATTGCTTAGTCTGGCTCAAAGACTCTCCAGATCGGCAACATAAAAAAGTGAGAGTAAAGTTGTAAAATTCAGGCGCAACATTTGTTGTTATTCACCATGAACTTTCTATCTACATTTCTCAAATGATTGTATCTTTCATAATATGTAGAGATCCCTGTTTGAATATTGATGTTAGTCTGTATATCGCTCATGTGATGAACTAATGTGATGAATGAAGGGGCACATGTTGTGTCAAGGGCAGAGCAGGACAGAAATAAGTCAATGCACTCAAACAAATGCTAAGAACACGTGACGTTTTTTTTCTGACAAAATAAATGTACCATAAATTACAGAAGAAAAGGCAATAGAGAACGAGTAGAAGGAGCTTGTCTTACATTACAGGGCCAATTAGCCAGGACATTCAACCAACAGTCCTTCCTAATCTGTAGTATCATTTGACTATAATTTGATCAAGCTTGTGTTCAAGGAAAGCGAGTCATTTTCCAAGTAAAGTAAGTATTTTGTTATGAGTCTTAAAATACAGTAGCTGCAATACATTAGAGGCGGAATCAGCCTCACTCATCTCTAAAGTGGGACAAATCCCCTGTTAGAGTCGCCCCAATGCCCTCAAGTCGAGTCCTTACTGCAGCAGTCAGGCGATTTGCTGCACGTCTTCCCCTCTCTCTCTCCCCTCATGTAATGTAAATCCATAAGTGCAAAATGGCCAAGAAAATGGCCAAAATATAGACCTATATCATATATAAAATATATACTCTGCTTTCTTCTTCAGTAATGATTCAATAATAACAGATGATTAACACAAACTGCTCTGGAGATCATTTTAAGTGTTTGCTCTTGCACACTTGCAACCGTTCTTACTTCCGATGCTCTTTATTCTGGCAGAGGGTGTCTGTCTGTTCAGACACATCATCAAGTATTCAGAAATGCTGGTGAGGCTCAGAGGGAGAGAAGTGGACAATGGCACTCTTGATGTTTTGATAAGGAACAATGGTCTTTTCAGACAGCTTTGCTCCCTTATTCTCCCAGACTGGCCTTTAGTGTCTCTTATCCCAACCATTCACACCAGAGCTGCACTGAGGGACCCAGTGACACACACACACACACACACACACACACACACACACACACACACACACACACTGCTGCCATCACTCTCTGTCTAACTGTCCAACCTGGTTGACATAATGACACCTTGCATACATAAACCCACCAAGCTGGTAAACTATTTGATATGGGAGTCATGTGTAAACAGAAGCTGCAAAAACAGACAAATATGTGTGTGTGTTTTAATAAATGTAACCCAGTGCCACTGAAGAGCTGGGTTCCCTCACCCTCTGAAACTGTACCCACTGAGGATGAGTGTGCATGTGTAACCTACACCCAGCCAGAGATCAACAGGTCAGCACACACCTCCAAGCCACAGCAGACCGATCAGGCCGATCAATTATTAAATGATGATCTGACGAGATCTGACTTCTCGGCTGCAGGTGGAACTACAAATGTCATGATGCTGCATGTGCAGCCTGCTGGTAGAGTGAAGCACAACACAAAGTGTTGAAGGTTATGAATCCAGAACGAAGATACTATAGTTTCAAACTTTAAAATTACTAAGATTATTCAGAAAATTGAAGAAAGCTTTTCTTTTGAAACCTCAAGGATGCTCGGGGTTGCATGCACTCCTCACATTTTGATGGAGCTGTTCATCCAAAGGTACAGCATCAACCACAGTGTGCCTTGTGGTTTTAGGGACCACTTTAGTTGACTCACCACTCTTGCGTATCCTCTCTTCCAAAACGACCGTGTCTCCGTTGGGCATCTTTCTGCTGAAAACTTGAGCTGAGCGGAGAAACATGGCCTCCACAGTCGAACCCTTCAGCAGAGCGATCTGATCCTCACGGTCCAGAGAGAGAAAACCTGCCAAGGGCAACGACACACATTACATCCAGAAAAGACTCCTGTTATCACTGTGGTATCTTATCATGCTTAGTATGTGTTATGCAAGTCTATATTCGATAACACCTGCAAATTCGGGAACAATACCTGGAATATTCTTTGTAAATTCCACCAAAACCTGAACTTGACTTGTAGCCATTTCTGTCAATAGGAGAAAGTTTTCCTCTGCACTGTACTGTTCTTGCAGCTGGAGAGAAAAAACAAGAGCAAACATCACTGAAGAATGTCAGATCGACAGAGAGAAGACACACCAAGCTGCATAAACCCACCGGCAGTAAACTACATGTGTGAGGTATAGCAGCGTCAGAGGAGCATGTCATGTGAACTTCAAATGGTCCACGTGTGGCTTTGTGTATTTGAGCTCTCTGATGCCACCAGGAACTCATCCATCGGATCTTTAACTGTTAATGGTTAAAGTCATTAAAGAAATGTCAAATTTAAAGTGATATTGAGGATATACCAGTTTTTTGGCCACGTCTTGAGGAATCTGATGTCTGTTGTAAGCGTCGACGATGGCTTTCATGAGAGCCCGCTGCTCTTTGGTCATTTCAACCTTTTCCTGAAGGGAAAAGCGAACACATCCGTAACTGGTGAGTGACATTTGATTTTTCAGTTTATGTGACAGACTCACAGAATCTTTGAGAAGAGAAATGTCCAGGACACGGCTGAGGTTGTGATTACCCTCGACAGTTTGGTGGTTGAGGAGACGTGCTTGTGGTCCGTGTTGTCCGCCCCCTCTCTCTCGTCTCCGGTCGACTGTTTCGGGGACACCTTGGTGTTCTTCCGCAGTCTTTTAGACTTACACTGGATCTCTGTCAGCAGGCCTGCCAGCGAGGATGAAGGCTTCACTATGTGTGTTAAATACCTCACAGCTCTTTATTAAACAGCATTGGTAAATGTTCACTTTCATCTATCCGGAGGCCACTGTGGCTTTTAGTGGCCATTAGTACCAATACTGCATAATAAAGCAAGAATTTTAACATTAATTTTAACATCATATTTCATATCCAATGTTACGAAATCCAAAGTCATCCGAAGTCACAGCTACATTGACGTCATTGCAAGTTTCTATTCTTTTTTTTAATGATTTTTTTTGTCTTGTTTGATTAAACTAATTAAATTCTACTGGTCTAACTTGTCTTTTATAATCTAATGTGTTGATTTTTTTTTCTCAATGTTTTGCAACCTACGTTTCTATTTTACTTTGTAAGTCAGAACATTATTTCTCTCTAGACTTAAAGGGAAAGTGAGTGAGTACAAAATGTGTTTTTCCAATAAATTAATATCTGTCTTTTCCAGCTATGACCAATAAAAGTCTCATTTGTCGAGCTCTTGTTGCTTCAACAGGTCGAGTCATGACTCATGAATGCCTGCCACCCTGCAATATTCATCACAACTTGCCTGCACTATTTATGAGCAGCCATCCTCTGGCTGTTTTACCACCAAAAGCTCATAATAGACCCAATCATTTATCATAAAGACTCTGAAAGTACATGTGCACATAAGTTCCATCTTCACGTTAAGTTATACTCAGCTTGTGTAAATACTGAAGAAAAAATTCCCAAATAGAAAGAGTTTTTCCATTGCGAGTTGCTTTTAATGACAGCAGCCACTTTGTAGGTGTTATTTTTCTCAACTGATCTGAAGGTGTCTGTTTAACTGTTTCTATTCCTGTAACAGAAACACAGGCTGGACTTGTCTATTGTGTGACATGTTACACCCAATCCTCCAGTGAAATTCAAAAGGCTCGGTCAGAATGGGAAATGAGGGCTCACCATAGCCGCCTTTGGCAGCCTGTCTTGACTCGGCTAAATATACAGGGCATAATAAAACTGTGTGCATGTGGACGCTGCAAATAAGTCTGAACTGATAGTTTATAGTAAACAGAAATGTGTCTACAATTCTTAAATGTCGCATCCCGTTAATTGTTTTTGCATCCTGTCAGCGTTAAGAGGAACCAGAGTCCCTAACCGACCAGTGATACTCACATTCAGCCAGCATTCCCATCTCCTTGCACTTTCTTAGCCGGCACTCCTGGCATTTTCTGCGCATGTACATGTCCATTTCACAGTTTCCGCCACTCTTGCATTTGTAGACAGCGTTCTTGGTTATGCTTCTTCTGAAGAAACCTGATTGACAAAACAAGTTGTTATTGTGATCCAGGTACTGAAGATGCCGAAACAAAGCCAATCTATTTTGTACATTATGGACTACTTACAGTATTTTCTATTGGGCCACACTCAAGTACATTCATTTAAGTACTCTTTTTGAGTTAATTCCCAATGTAATTATATATTTCCATCTCAGACAAAAGGTATACCTCTGCTCCGATGCATATTAGTTTTCAGATTATACTTTTATTTCATGTTCCTATAAAACATTTAATGCCAGTTTTAGTTGCTAATTATTTGCATTTATTTTATAGACATGATGCAATTCAAATGACCTACATCTCAACCAACGGCAAGAGTAAATGGCTTCTTACTCAGCCTATTCTGCATGTCGAGTGCTCGTGATATTGATACTTTTAGCAGCAGTATGTAGGATTTAGGGGTATTTATTAGTAGGACTTGTATATAATATTCATAACTATGTTTTCATTAGTGTGTTGTCACTAAGAATCCGGGGTTTTCGTTGAAATGAGCCCCTCATAGCTACAGAGTGAGTGAGTCCTCTACTTCTCTTCACAGAGTAAACCATGTTGCATCGTCATGTTTCCACAGTAGCCCAGAATACACACACACGCACACGCACACACACACACAACCACACACACGCACACACACGCACACACACACACACAGCATAACTTTGGAACAGTTATTAGACATTCTGACATGGAACATTAAGCTGAATGACATGCGTTAGCGTAACGGCGCTCAGGTTGCTCCTGCATTGTACAACAGAAAGCTGAGAGGGAACCCAACCTGGCAGCAGTACCGGGTAGAGCTGAGCCTATTCTGTGAGCTGCTGCACTCCTGGCATTGTCCAAACCTATAGTGTGGAATTACACTCATATCCATTCACCCAGTGGTTTGGCTGGAATCACAGCAAATTCACGGGGAAACAAGGGGAGGAGCAGAAAAAGGCCACAACTCCAATGTGTATGTGTATGTTTTTAACATGGAGAAGGTTTGTATAGCTACTGTAATATTTCCTCTTATATTCTTTGCTCATATCAAATATGCCTTGATCTTTTCTTCAACACAATAAATCTGAGCTGATCTTGATGTACTATAAGATTGCATAGATGCACTGCCTCTCCCGTGCATGCAATCAAATATGTAATCAACAACATTATGCAGAGTGCAGCAGTTGTAGTAATAGTTGTATGTGTGATTCAACCGCCCTTAATCTCACTGTATCAAAAGCACACAAACAGTCAATGAGATGCAACACTGCACTGTCTGTCGGTCAGGCCTAATAAACACAAAGCATATTACCAAGGCTGCAGTAATTACAAGTTGTCCTCATGTATGTGTAGCTCTTGACCAGTCACTGTTTGGTCTGTAGATATGATCATCCCTGAAATGGGAGGCTGTGGCCTCTAAAGGCAACAGCAAAAGATAATAACATATTTCTGCTATGTGGGACAAATGTGAACACGTTTTATTTTTTTAAATGCAGCTTTGGTATGTGCACAGGAATGTATGTCAAACAGTTTAAAACCAGCCACTCTGACTTTGCATTTCGCAAGCAAAGGCAGGAAAAACGGCTCGAGCAGAAGGGATTTATAAAATCACTGTTTGTTTGTTTGTCAACAACTAAAATCCAGCAAACTTGCCTCACCTTTACATCCCTCACAGGTGAGAGCGTTATAGTGGTATCCAGAGGCCTTGTCTCCACACACCACACATAGTTCTTCCCCTTTGACCCTTCCAGCCTGTGACATGTGTCGGGTCCTCTTGCACACAACGGGCATCACAGTGGACACCTCCTCCATCTCAGCATCATAGCCGAGCCCCAGAGGTTCTTTCCTCAGTTCATATATCCCTGTGTGTGAGAACCATTCGTCTCCGTGGTACTGAGGGTAGTAGTTCTGACTGGAGTAGTATGGTGTGGAAGACATGTTAGGCTCCATGGACTGATACTGCATGCTGGGATAGCCGGTGAAAGGTAAGATGTCGGAATCCTGCAGGAGAGGACTGACCTGATCTGCCAGGATATCTAAAAGAAGTAGGAGAGGGATGATAAAAGTGATTAAAAACCGTGGCAAATTGTTTTAACAAAATCTTTAAACAATTGAACTTATATTTGTTTCAGATTCTAGCTGCGTCTCGTGGAACTTTTTTAGTAAATGGAGATAGCTCCCTTATCATAAATAGCTTTTGAAAATCTTGCAAATGGACCTTGACTTAAGAGAGAAACTACCGATTCATCCATCCATCCATTTTCCACCGCTTTATCCGGGGTCGGGTCGCGGGGGCAGCAGGCCCAGCAGTTTGACCCAGACTCCCCTCTCGCCCGCAACATTTTCCAGCTCATTCTGGGGGATCCCGAGGCGTTCCCAGGCCAGGCGGGAGATATAATCCCTCCAGCGTGTCCTGGGTCTTCCCCGAGGTCTCCTCCCAGTTGGACGTGCCTGGAAAACCTCTGATGGGAGGCGACCAGGAGGCATCCGAATTAGATGCCCGAACCACCTCAGCTGACTCCCCTCGATGCGAAGGAGTAGCGGCTCGACTCCGAGCTCCCTCCTGATGTCCGAGCTCCTGACCCTATCTCTAAGGCTGCGGAGGAAACTCATTTCGGCCGCTTGTATTCGCGACCTCGTTCTTTCGGTCACTACCCAAAGTTCGTGACCATAGGTGAGGATTGGAACGTAGACCGACCAGTAAATTGAGAGCGTCGCCTTTGGGCTCAGCTCCCTCTTCACCAAGACGGACCGGTACAGCGCCTGTTTTACCGCTGCAGCTGCACCGATCCGCCTGTCGATCTCCCGCTCAATCTTACCCTCACTCGTGAACAAGACCCCGAGATACTCAAACTCCTTCGCTTGGGGCAGGCGCTCTGTCCCCACCTGGAGGGAGCAATCCACCGGTTTCCGGCAGAGCACCATGGCCTCAGATTTGGCTGTGCTGACCCTCATCCCTGCCGCTTCACACTCGGCAGCAAAACGCCCCAGCGAGTGCCGGAGGTCATGGTCTGAGGATGCTAACAGGACCACATCATCTGCAAACAGAAGAGAGGCGATCCCAAGACCCCCAAACCTGACCTGCTGCGCCTAGATATCCTGTCCATGAAAATCACAAACAGGACCGGTCAACCTACGGACAAACTACCGATTCAAGAATACCATTTCCGACTCAGTGGAATTGATATGAGTCAAATATTCAATATCTTTTCGCAGGTATTGGTCTTCAAAATATTGTGTAATTAGTGCTAAATACTGCACTTGTTTCTAACTTTGTCTGCCGTTTGGTGCAGGAAACGTACTCTACAGTGGGTCATCATTGCTTTTTTGCTGTCAACTGCTGCAATAAGAGTGAAGTGTGAAGTTGTGGACCAGAAAATCAAAACAATGAGCTGAAAGATGCTAATAGAAACTCAATAGAACTGTTGGGTGCACAGCCTGGTGATAATGGTCTGTGGGATCACCACCAGAGACCCCTCCCACATTACGAGCTGTGACTCGCCCCCTGTTCCTATCATTGTGTTCCTTTAATAACAATGTTGAAGCTCAAGCGTCAGACACAGCCAAATCAATTTTGAGTAAAGTAGAGTTTTATTTGTACACCCAGAAGTCATGTAGTTTTCTGAGGGGCTTTACAGTCTGCACTATGATTCCCGTCATAGTAAAAAATCTTGATCATAAAGTCCAAGAGACCGTTTTGTTTTAAGTGCTTACCTGCAAAAGCTTGTTAGAATAGGCACTGGCTCAGCGGTAGTCGGTAGGCCTTACAACAGATATTATAAACCCATAAATGATTAACATCTCGCTTTCACAAAGCACACTGTGTCTTTTAGAATGACATGTAACTTTAAACCAGTTTAAACAGATATAATGATATTAAGCATGATTACAGTGCTGTATTATGACTACTGATTTGGACAACAAGTGTTTCGTTATGCACACAAAATATTAATTGAAAAATATATAATTGATCATTAAAGCAAACTGACACACAAACTCTAATGCAACAGCTGTAAAGTAAGTAATGCTGACCTCTTGAAGACTTGGTCTGGACCATCTCCGTGCTACCAAACACACAAACTATCCAGAGACGGTACTCTCTGATCCCAACAGTCCAGCTGTGTTTCGTAGTTCGGTCTTCCCTTTGCGTCTTAGTAACAAGCCATCATCCATTTATTTATGTAATAGGGAAACCTTCCTTTAAAGATGTGAGAACAGCAGCTCAAGTACTGAACTGCTTGACGTTTGCTTGAGAAATCCCAAGGGGAGCAAAGGTTGTCCCCGGCTACTCATTAACCACACGATTACGTTTATTTTCATCTACAAGTAGCTGGCTAATGTGTGAAGTCAGATTCAATTCTGGACAATGGCACCAGCTGACTGCCACTGTATGGCGAGATGGATGTGAGCTGGTTCATGCAACTATAGAAGACATGTGCATCCATACATTTCCTGCAGGTGTTGGGTAATTATTTTCTGCAGGCATGGATGTATTTTTCTTTCAAATCCAAGATGTCATGGCTTACAGTTGATGTGCTCTGTTGGTTTTCATTTATATATTTTTATATCAGAAAAAATCTGCACTGTACCTCTCCATCACCACCAACCTTCATATTCTGAATCAGGTTAACTGATTCAGAAAATGTTTTATATAAAAGTGTATACTGTGAAGATATTTGTGTTGTATTTGTACTACAACCACTTGAAGTGACAGCAGATGGACATTTCAATCCTTTGTTCTTTTTTCTTTTTGACTTTTTTTCTTGCTTGCTAATTAGTGTTCACTCACTCTCAAGTGCAGCACGTGGTGTAATGGTGGTACAACTCACTCAGCAAGTTAGAGGTGTGTCTTGTGCAGTCAGCCTATAATAGCAGGTAGTTGATTGGTTGTGGTGGCAGTAAATGTACAGAACAGCCTCACAGCACACTATTTATAATCTACAACTATTTCCAATGTATGTTACTGTGTTAGTTTTCTTCTTGCTTTCCCTTTTGTGATCACAGTTTGGGTATATTGTTCTTTTGTGTATCTTATTACTGTAATTATTCAATTCACAGTTGATGTGTGACATGTTCTCATAGCTCACCTATGTGTGTGTGTGCAGCGCTCACAGCACTGTCTTTACCTGAGGAAGATCATTCATTTGTGGTGGAACTGGTATCATGTCCATGTAGAATAAATTAATCGGGAACAAGACAGCTTTGTGCCAATATATTTTTGTTGGCCCCTGACTTCTCATCTAGAACCAACAGGTCAACATTGAATGGGTCCACTACTAAATAAACTAAGATAGAGAACATGTTCAGCATTTTACTTGCCACAAAACACCTTAATTAGTTTGGGGTAAAATGCCCTGAACACATCACTTTATATCCACACGTTGGGTTTTTTGGGTTGAAAGTCCTGTGTTGTGTTGTTTGGCACGCCCACCTCACCAGAAAAAAGTAGTTTTTCTCACACACAGTCACACAGATGCATTGTATGTGCGTTCCCACCACGAAAAAGGATCTTGACTTTTCATTGATATTGCTTTTGCGCTTCCTCGTGTTTCTGTGACACCAGGCTGAAACATCAGCATGTCGTCACTGTAAGAACGTCAGCATACTAATGTTAGCACTCAGCTCAAAGCACCACGATATGGCTGCACACTGCAGTCTTTCTGTGAGCGAGCTGCTGCCAAGTCGACTTACCAAACAAGTGGGAGCTCTCTGAGATGGAGAATTCATCGCCGGGTGGAATTGGTAGCGCTCCCACCACATTGATGTCAGGGCCCACCCACTCGTTCATTCGGGAGGGTCGTTGGGCACCGACTCAGAAAACCAGGTCGGACTGGGTGGTGGTTGTAGTAAAGCTCTCTTTACTCCTGTAACAATCATAACAATGATTTGTGATCCATGGAGATGATCTCCTGAACACCTTTATAGGTTTGCAGAATCCTCTGAAACCTGCAGCACCTTATAATAAAACATCAGCATGGGGGTCTCTACATCACTACTCCTGACAGGTCTTCTCTCCCACTCAGGGATGAGATGTACAGTAGAGCTCTGCCTGCATGGAGGTGGGGGATGTAGGTCAGGTCACAACAATGTGTAGAGCGACTGTAGAGCGAGTCATGGAAAGAGTCCTTTCCTTCTACATTTTGTCAGAGCAGTTACGGTATTTTCTCTCACATCACATAATCAAGTAGACATTCGGATGTGTCACCAGATCTATCTTGTCTTTCTTGATGTTAATTTGCTAAACATAATGTATGTAAGTGTTCTGTCTGAGATATAGGCTCATTTAATAAAATGGTAAAATAGCCCAAAGGTTTCTGGTGAATATCAGACATGTTATTAATCCACTGTGTGGCCGCTCTTTCCGGTGTCATTACCACACTTGGTCACATGTGAAACATTACTTTTGTCCGCCACATTTTGTTTTTAATTAACTCAGTGTAATTTCTCCAGAGATCCAAGAGCAACCCACAAGGAGTCAGAACCCCCCAGTCCACTTTGAAAACCCACACATCATCTAAACACACCGCACACACAACGGCACACAGTGGACTAACAAGGAGCCCCCGGCTCACCAGAGAACATGAAGTATGTTCAGACTCAAAGTTCTTACCTTGTCCCGGTCAGTTGATGTGGAATTCCTGCCCGCTTACTTTCCTGTTTTGCAGCCTTTTTTCTGACATCCACTCTGTGAGCTATAGCTCAATCAATATTTGCTAATGAACATTTAGCTGCTTGTGTCTGGATAGTGAGAGCATGTTTGACCAGTTGAGGTCAGGGAGAAATGGATAGTGGTTATTAATTAAACTGTCCATTCCTGTCCATGTCATCCCCCCTCCCAACACACATCCCCTCCCCCTTGCCCCCCCCCCATCAAACACACACACACACACACACATACACACACAAACCAAACATCACACATGGAACGTACATCCAGTTATTAACACACAACTGGTGTTATTGCAGGCGAGCCAAGTAGAAGCGCTGCTATCAGTCCAAAAGTATATATTGTTTATCTTTGGTTACAAAAACAGAACCTCGTGGTGTCTTCTTCTTTTCGCTGCAACTGTCAGATACTGTAAATCATCCATCACTGTCAATATAAATTATACTTACTCTCTATACTGTATATATAATTATTTACTTGGAAATGCTGTACATAATCATCAAGGCTCTGTATATCTATTCAGTTATTATTTATTTGCTCTTTTTGGATTATTTATAATTTATGGAGTATTTTTAGTCTTTGTGTTTGTTTTACAAATTCTATATATATATTTGTTTCACTACTTGTGAAAGTTATTGTCCTTTCTATTGTTTTCCTTCATCTGTCAGGCTTTGTTGTCCATGTCCCTATAGCTGTTATTTATCTGAGTCCACTTCCTTGTACGTACACATGTTGTGCATGTTGTGAATGTTTTTATAATAATATTTCTGAAGCACAGATCGAGGACTTCATAGAAAACCCCCAGAAAGCAGATTGTAGCAATCGTTGCCATCCGACCTTAAACCACTCAAAGTCTACACCAGATTTGTTTATATTGGCACTCTCATACCTCAGCGGACCTGCCTCTGGTTTTGTTGTCTCTAAGATGGACACGTACGCTGGAAATCACATTCTTCTTTTCTTTATCATACTTAATTTGGCCCCCCAAAAAGCACTTGTTTAATCATTGATGGGTTGTTGCTACATCCAAAGAGGCCCTTCTGAGTCAACAGACAGTCTCTGAAATAAACAGAACCTTTGCCATTGGTTGCCGGCTGTTTGTGGACTATCTGGTCTGTTTAAGAGCATGCGGGGCATGAGCTGCCAGCAATGGCCTGGAGAAAAAGGACGGACACAACACCACTGATTATACTAACATGTTGCATCTACAGCGGTCGAAATTTAAACCTACAGTGATTTAAACCTGTTCTAAATATCTCTCTCAATGTGGTTTAATGTTAATGAGGATACATCAATGTGTTGCCTTTAACTTTAGCGTTTTGTTACACATTCTAGACGTTGTGCGCGTCATAGTCTACACATGAAATAACAGAAATAGCACACCCAGGAACGTGACATAATCGTCCTCATGTTCCCCAAGGACAGCACAGTCTATGACCTTGACATTTTCCATCAACAAATGCACACAAAGCAGCAACTTTAAGCGTTAAACATTTTAATACATGTGTATATTTCCCCACATAAAGACTCACACTAACTGTCATGCTGTAAAGCAGCAGTAGTTTTGCAGAGGCCAGTCTTACACTGACGAGGAATATCCTGTCCAGTAATTATCTTCCGTGGTGAAAATGAAGCGGGCGGATAAAGACAGATAAGACAGAGGATGTTTACCACAGCGTGATGGGAAACAGAGCAGTCTTTGGAATATTAAAAAATGCCTAATTTGAGCTCCCTAACATAAACAGACAGCATTAAGGACAGTCTATTCTGTCAAGTAGTTACAGAAGATAACAATAATCGACAGGGCACATTGTTTCTTCATGAAGCTTTATATTTATGATTTAAATATTTAAAAAATGAGCTTGAGTGGTAGAAACAAAGCAGCAGTATAGAGGGAGAAGGCACGCACATGTTCGGCTACTTCCTTTCATCTTTCAAAACCGTTTCCTTCTTTCTTTTAGTCATGCTAGCAACACAGCTAGATGGCAGTGTTGGTCGGTCGGTCGGTCGGTCGGTCGGTCGGTCAGTCCAGCTCTTTGATCCAGACTGAAATATCTCCACAACTATTGGATGGATTGCCGTTACATTCATGGTTCCCAGAGGAGGAGGCCTTCCGACTTTGGTGGGAAGTAGGTTGGCATTTCGAGTTTTGAGTGAAAGCTCTTCTTGATAATCATGTTTGTCTCAGGATGAATTGTAAAATCGTGATTCTCATTTTTCATAATTTCAAAATCTCAATTCATATACTTTACAATCAACACAGCTGCATTGTTACAACATTGCTTCAGCCTTGTTGTACTTATTAGCCAATGTCAGCATGCTACAATGATAAATGAAATACACTTGGCGAACATTGTACCTGCTAAAGATTAACATGTTATCATTATAATTTGTATTATATTGACATTCTAGCGTCAGCATTTAGATACTGCTGTGGCTGAGTACATTCTGCAGAGCTACTAGCATCTCTGTAGAAGCTAAGTCTAGTTTTCCATCCTACACTGTGCAATTTGGTGATTAGCTCTCTCCACCGGGCGAAAACATGCGTTGAATGATGTGTGTGTGTGTGTGTGTGTGTGTGTGTGTGTGTGTGTGTGTGTGTGTGTGTGTGTGTGTGTGTGTGTGTGTGTGTTTGTCTGTGACTGTGAGTGCACAATATATTTGGTGGCAAGTTCTCAAGGACCTCTGGTTGTATGGTCTCTCTTTCGCAAAAACATGTTTTTATTCCGGGTTATATCGGCCTACTGCCGGTGACTGCCTGCTTACTCACTCAGTTGGGGAAACAGGCTAACCGCTAACCGCTAACCGCTAGTGGAACTACCAATACACACAGTGCTGTTCCTCGCCACTACTGAACCGTTGCTTGATACATTTACCTTTACGTTTTGGCACAATTCTCTGAAGTGTGTATTATATGATGACTTCAAGTCCATTGCTTGTAAAATGTTACATTGCTTCCTGTGTTTGAGTTTGAACGAAGACCTTTGGCCAATGGATGCTTTACAGCACTGGTTGTATTCATTCAATCACACATAGTGGTCATTGCAGACACACTTGGTGGAGATCTTTACTCGACTGAGTGCACCTTTCAAGTTATTTTGTATAAATTCTTTAAATACACAAAGTAGCATGAATGTTAAATAACCTCATACAAGATAATCCATAATTCAGAACCGTCACATGATTTTATGTCTCTAAACAATCTTAATACAGAAGTATCACATATCAAGTAAAGTGCAAATCAAATTAATGCTCTCTCAAACAATAGGATACTAATTTACAGTACAAAATCAATTTCCTCTTCTTTAACAGTAATTATAAACAGTGAGTGTAAATTCCCCATACTCTTTTAGGATTAAACATCACAGTACATTATTTTTTTGAAACAAACTGGGTCTCTATGTATCAAACATTGACAATTTGCAAAAAAGACAAACACCAGGAGAATATATAGAGCTACACTAAATGCATTAGGAGTAACTTCATCACTGAACTCAACATCCATTACGTCCCATTATGAGCTCAAAGCAGTATAAATAATGAAATAATATAATGCTGAAAGAAGTGCATCACAAAGCGATGGTGAACTGAGACCTGCTGCGTCCAGGGAGCGGGCTGCGAGGTGCAAAGTGCAATCATTCAGCAACAGCAAGTACATACAAGCAAAAATAAATAAGGCTCATAACATTAACACTGCTGTCAAACTCATCATTACAATCCAAAAGCACATCTCTTTTCACGTTGCATAGCGGACACGAAACATTTCACAAACTGTTCAAAAGAAGCTACAACGTAGTCAACGTTTGCCGACGCAGTTTACAAGAGGAGAGTCTAGTTTGAAAGTTGCTCTGTGTTTTCTGATGTTCTTTTAACACAGCACAGTCGGTTCATAAATGTGTATCTGTGGGGTTTGATTTCCATTATACTCAAAATACTAGTCAAAACTAAATTCTCAGTTTCGTTATATATAATGTTTAAACTCTGATAATATATTGTAATTATGCATATTTTTGTTATCTAATTTTGCCCCAATTGATTTCTAATCAAATCTATGGTTTATTTTAGCACTTTTGCTTTTTTGTGCTGTCCCCCCCCATGATTTATTACATTACAGGACATCAGTTTAACTGGAGTATTAACCAAAAGGGATACAAATGATGCTGCGGCTCCTCATCGTCAATGTTTCTTACGTTTTTCCCAGGTTTGTAATCAAACTCAAAGCCTCGACCTTGAGTGTTTTGGAAGTCCTTTGCCCCACGGGCCGTCTCACTGGTACCGGTCCTGGGAGTCGCCGTTCCCAAACTGTTCCTCCTCCTCTTGCATAGTCACCCCTCTCTTCTTTTTCCAGCCCGGTTTTCCACCAGAGGAATTGTCTGTGGTTCCGTAACTCATCTTGGGAGCCACTGTGTTCTCCATGTTGAGCTCTGATTCCTCCGCCAGCTCGTCCTGATCGATAATACCACATTTATCCTCGCTGGTGGTCTCAGGGTTAGCCCAGACCTGCTGCTCTCCAGAAGCAAAGATAGCATAGAAAATGACCCCTGAGTAATGGACCATGGACGCAATAACAAAAACATGCTGCCACTCCAGGCGAGTCTGTGGGGAGATAAATAGAGTGAATGAATTTCCAGTCTGAGGTTGTAAACACTGTAAAACTGCCTGACATCAGACACAGCACTGGAAAAACTATCAACTGCAACATATATAATACATTCAACAGGGCTATCAATTATTAACATCAGCCGTGGATAGGTGCAACATGACATACAGCAATGACATGTTTGACTAATAAGGAAACCTCTTATGTTTTATGTATGCCATGAGGGAAAGCCCCAGTGAAGGACACTGTTTCTGAGTTTCCTGTTGTGTTTGATAAACTCCCAGAATGTAAAATAAAATAATTTCATCTGAATATTACTTCGAGGGACTGAAGTTAAAGGCAAGATAACAGGAACATATCTGAGATGAACTAATCAACGTACGCCTGTTAAAATATATCTGTGAGAGTTTGACTTTTGGCGTTCCCTCTCCATGTAAATTCCACCCTCTGTCTCAGGTAGGCACAAACACACCTGATGGTAATTGTTTAATTAGGAGCTGACGTGAAGGCAGCGCTGCAGGATCTCCCTCTGGATGCACTTTGTCCAATGTGGCAGACTAGCCTTCTGGAAGGTCTGTTTTAAAGCTGATGGTTTTAACCATAATGAACTCTTAAAACGGTTGATTTGAAACCACAGACTGTGGAGGCAGTTCTAGATTTCCAAATACTGATTTGTTTGTTGTATATCGTAAGTAGTTGTAGTTCCCCAGAGACTAAACTCCTGCATATGTGGCTGAACTACTTCGACCTTATTTACCAGCCCGCAGGGTACATCTTCTGCCCGTTCCAAACACAACTACGGGATGCTCTGCCTGCACCCCTACGGTTAGCTGTTTCTGTGATGTTGAAAATAAACTAAAGTCATACCAGTTTACTCTGTCGTTTGGTTAAATAAATGATCTATGTCCTGCTTTAGTTTGTTTTTAATTCTTGATTTTCTTGTGTATTTTACTGCACTACCTTTTGTTGTGCTTTCTTACCTCTTTTATGTTTTTGACCCTTGTGTGGTCATTTTATGTTGGGAGTTTTTTTTTCTACTCCTGTACAGCACTTTTTGCCCTTTGTCTGAGAAAAATGCTATATAAATATATTTCTTTGGAACTGGCTGATTGTATCATTTTGTTTTTGTTGGTATTTAATAAATGTCCATTCAGAATCGACAGCGTTGTCTCCGTATTGTTACTCTCTGTGAGGAACCCATGGAATCCTGTTTATCTAGTATTCCTGGGGGTTCCAACCCTAGACAGGTGTCTACACTTGGGGGCCCGGTAGTCTCTTTACTTTGCCTCGGGTACAAAAGCAAAACATATTTTTTTACAAATCAACTTGTTGTACCTTGTTTTTAGTCAGTGCTCCAACAATCAGAGGACACACCATTCCTGATAGCGTTCCCACCCCGTTGGAAATGCCCATCAGGATGCTGGCATACCGAGGCGCAATATCTAAATGATTGACATTAAAACCTGAAGACACAGAACACACAATATTTATGACAAGTAAAGGTTACAAATACATTCTCCCAAAGTGCAGATGGGCTAGATCAACTTGGACATTTAGTAGTTGGAGGCTTTGAAAGAAGCTATGAAATATTCAAGGGAAGTGCCTCTGAGAATGTTTGGCAAGCTGTTGTGTGTAAATGGCATCGCGCCTAGTTTTCAAGTTTTTCTTTGGTGCTACTATAATACCTGAGATGGCAAATCCACTGAACCCTACAGCCAGAACCAGGAAGGAGATGGCCACCCCTCGAGTGTGAGAGAACCCGACCACCAACAGCAAAGTGGCCTCCATACCAAATCCTGTCAAAATACAGGATCAGAGAATGTGCTTCGTTGGCTCAAGTAAAACTCTTTCAAATGTATTCCTAGGAACTGGAATACATTTCTGAATTCATTGTCCTGCACAATATCATTCAACAGGAAAACAAATTTCACACTCATATTTGAATGCCATTTAAAGAAAATTGGTCTGCCTTTTTTATTTTAATGCCATTGCTCAAAAGGAATGGCTGATGGCAATATGGAACTTTTGTATTACGTCAGTTTACACTAGAAACAAATAACATTTTACTATTGCGGCTGGCTAATGGGAGTGGTTCAGGACCATTGTGCACAATAACAGTCAAACCAGAGTGTCTAAAAATAAAAAGACAAAACATTTGGCTTCTTATTTAACACAACGTACCTCCACAGTTCATGATTTTCCTCACACTTGTGGTAGACAGGATTTTGTTACTGCGTAAGTAGTCGGCAAGCTGTCCGCCAATAGGAACTACTATTGTCATCACCAAGTGGGGGACAGCAGACAGGAGCCCCACCTGTTGGCAAATGATGCATTCAGTCCAATGTTTAATCATTTGTCTGTATGGGTCTTTGTCATTGCCCGTTGAATAGCTACAATGAAACTGAGGCCAACCTTGCTGATGGGGAAGCCAAAGACCTCCTCAAAATAGGCCGGCTGGCTAATCAGGAGCAGGTAGAAGGTCCAGCTGCGGCAGAAGTTGGCCACGATGATGGCATAGACAGGCATGGAGGTGAAGAAACGACGCCACGGTGTTTTGAATTTCTGTGATTGGGAGACAGAAGCCAGTGTATGTCGTTCATCGTGTGTGTGACATGAGCATGTGTGGATGTAAATCTATTTTACTGTCACATTGATCCTTCCTTTTGGGGATAGCATAAATCATTACATGTTAGGGTGTAGATGTGGTTTAAGGTTACGGTTAGGATTAGACAAGCAGTGATTATGGTTAGGGTAAATCTCCTGGAAATGAATGTAAGTCAATGTTCTTTAATGTGATGGAAACACAAATGTGAAATTCACGATGAAAACCTAAATCTTGCAGCATATTAGGCAAACACACCTCAGTCACGCTCAGTTGGCGCATTGTTTCACCGATGGTCGTCTCGATGTATATCCTCTCCTCCTCTGTGATTGTGGGATGTTCCTTAGGACTTCCATATGCCAGCAGCAGCCACATGATATACCATATGATCCCAAAAACACCTTATCGTGAAATAACAACAAATTAATGCATTCCTATATAGAATTACACTTAAAGATATTTGTATCGAAGGCTTTGTAAGGGACAGGGTAGACTAATTAAAACAGACCCGACCCCCTCTGGACCACAAGAATTTTCATTATTAAAATAAAATGAACAAAGTATGAGTCACAGAGCCCAGAAAGGAAAATGCTAATTTACATCAATAAATCATGAGATTATATCACAGCAGAACTAGAGTAGATTTTTATTAAAACACATTTGGCAAAGCATGAATTTGATGTCAATGTTAATCATTTTAATCAAACACTAAAGCAATTCAGATAACGCTTATTGTGCAAGGCATACAAAGTACAACCGCCAGATCAGTAGGCCATTCAAGGATTACAAAAACACTTTGCATGTCACTAAACTGACACCTTGTGTGTGTGTGTGTGTGTGTGTGTGTGTGTGTGTGTGTGTGTGTATATATCACTCCTATTTAGGGTCGCACGTTCATATTTATATATACTAGCTGAAAGTTAGATGAAGAGATCCACGCATGTCATGTATAATATAAAACTATGGTTAGCTTAGCTTAACACAAAACTAACCTGGTTCTATCCAAAAGTTGTCTGACTATATATTTGTTATTTTAAGGCCCTTGTAGAGACGGTCATAGGAAACTAGCAGTAGCTATAAATGCTGTGATACAATGCATTGGGATTGTATATTCTCAATATATATTGTCTTTGTCCTCACCAAATAAATGGCATGTTTCCAGTCTTCAATGCTAAGCTAAGCTAACCAGCTGCATGTTTATTGTAAACATGAAATGTTCTTGATATTCCCATCACATCTCTGCACTATCTTTGTCTTTTTCTGTATCTTTGCATGAACATACTTAGTTTTTTGCTTATTTGAGTGACTGAAATGATTTTTATGAGTCTTACCATAAATATAGAAGACCGAAGGCCATCCGACGTATTGGACGAGCACTCCAGCTAAAGGCATGGCGATCACTGCTCCTGCGTAGGATCCTGGGATCAATCGGAGTCAGATGTCAGTGTCACGGTATGATTACACCAGCAGTTACATTGGGACTCAGCGATAAATAACTAAAAGTATATCATATACAGCCTGGCATGTTGTCTTTTATAAAATATTATACAAACAAAATATTAGTTGTAGTTACATTGCAACAGCCTTCAGTTTCACCCAAACAACGACACCATATAGTGAACATTTGTCTTGCCCCATCAAAGAAAGCCATTAGTTTCATTGAATAAATGCCATTCAATGGCACTGCGAGACGGAGCAGGTGTTTTAATGTGTTTTCTATTATCAGATGGATTCATGAACACTGTTGTTTTGAATAGAGCAGGGAGCATGAGAGTGCTTTGGGACGGAAAGCACTGTGACGCTTCCTCGAGGTGAATGGAGGGAGAAGCTCCTTGTGAGTATGCAGGTGAGCCGCGTTCATGTACAGACAATGTCAAGAGGGTGTTCATGTGTGGGTTGTCATGGTACCAGTTTAAAGTGCAATTTTGTTATTTTAATTCGGGAGAGACAACAGTATAAATCTGAAAAACAAAATGACCTCTCTCATGTCCATCTACTGACCGGCCCCACTATGAGGTACAGGGCCGTGTAATCTGGATTGGATCTATGAAGAGCTTTGTGTCGCGGTCAGTTTGGGAGTATTTTGGAAGAGAGTAGACTAGAGGCATTGCTCACCACAGAAGGAAGTTGTGGCCAGTCGACTCCGCTCAAGAGGTGGCGCCCATTTGGACCACATGCCATGACATGCTGGGTAGGTGACACCCTAGCAAGGTTGGAAGATGTCAAAGGTCACATACTGATCTGAGAGGAAACCTGGGATTCATCTGACAAAGAGGTTTCCTTTCTTGTTGAATGAGATGTTTGATGCATCTCTGATTGATCTTTTCATCTGACTCAACAAGAAATCAAATGTGCATATTTTATTAGTTTTCTATATTGCTTTATGTGGATAATGTTCACTTGTTAAACCCCCACCATGTTTTTTCTTACCTCCACTAAGCCCTGCAGGATGCGCACAAACATGACACAACCGTAGTGCACCCTCGCCGCCGATGGGATGAACATGTTGAGCACTGATGTCAGGAAAATGGCAGCCCCAAAAACCCTGTAGAAATACTGCAATGTCATCATAGTGTCTATGTGTGTGTGTAGGTGTGTGTGTGTGTGTGTGTGTGTGTCAGCAGCTTCAATTTCCACCTGAAGCACTTAAAGATGTAAAGCCTTTTCTTGTGAAAATGGGAAATAATAAGGAATTACATACATTGTTAAAATACTATACATTTAATGTATTTATTCCAATGAATTGCTAATGTAACAAACCATATTTTAGTCAGTGCACAGCTTGTTATGTTACATTCCTAATTTACTTAAGTTTAAATGGATCAGTTATTTCCAAGAAGTTCCTCTTTTGCCCATAATTAGAACCAAAATGCAGTTATATATCAATAAAAACTACTAATATCTGTCTGTAAGAGGTCTAAAGACAACGAGCACATGCTACCCAGTGTCTGGAAGCTGCGGTGGAAGTCTAATATTGCCAGACATCGTATCTCCAGATGTCTGACGGTCAAAGCGTCTCAGTCAGACTTATGAGACAGATCTCACGCCTCTGCCTTTCACGCACTAATAACTGATAAAGACGTCCCTTTCAGTCCACAAGTTTCTGCCTCATCACCACCGTGCTGCTTATGTTTCATCTATTTTCTCCTTCACCTCATCCCCCCTTCCTTCGTTTTTTCCAAAACAGTGTGTAAGTGACACTTGTAATATTCCAGTGGCTGGTGTTTGAGAAAGAAATCAGAGGCAGGATCTTTCATTATTAACTCTGTCAGTGGCGTGTCCTCTTTTCCTGTGAAGCTTTTATTACAGGACTGCTATCTGCTCCATCAGCACCGCTCACCACGGCATACAGCGTTAACCCTTTAACCATGCATGCTCCCCCCAAACCTTTCTGTTCCTATCTTCTTCTTTTTTTGTCTTTCTTGTGATCCTTTCTTAACATGGCTGCACCGACAGTGACTTCACCCTCAACCCGAGGAAACACGTCAAAAGGCGAAACATATAATCCGTCTAAGTGCATCACACGTGTCAAATTGAATAGTTTCTCTCTCACGGGCGATATCCTCTGTTGTCTCTGCACTGTGTTTGGGCTGGTCTTTCTACCCGTTATCAATTAATCTTTTTGTTTTTCATCAAATAAAAGAGAAAGGTTCACAGTGGCTCTCAGAAAACATCATCACAGTGCTTTTCTTAGCAAAAATCGAAAATCCAAAAGATATTCAATATTCAATAATATAAAACAGAGATTACAGTGGAACTCTTGATAGTCATGAAGTGCATGTCACCTGTTGGCAAACAGCTTGTTGGAGATGAAACCACCAGGGATTTGAGTGACAATGTAGCCCCAGAAGAAAGAGCCGTGGATCAGCCCCACTGTCTCTGGGTCCCAGTTAAACTGAGCTACCTGGAGAGAGAGAGAGAGAGAGAGAGAGAGAGAGAGAGAGAGAGAGAGAGAAAATACATTTACCACTAAGCTGCATTTATTTGGTATATCTACCTGCATCAGATACATCCCTGAAAGAGTTGAAATGGTTGTACTGCAATCTAGTTTTCTTCTGTTCGGCCAGACTATCTTATGAGCAACAAGAAAATAGATACATATTATACAAGTCCAGCTACGTCAATATCCTGAAGGAGTCCTGAATGATTTGATTCAGCTACCTGAAGCACAGGAGTCCCATTGATATAGACGGTGTTGTTGTTCACCATCTCCACAATGGCCACGCCGAGGTTGCAACGGATGCCAAAGGAGATGCAGAAGCCCAGGCCGCTGAGGATGGCGAGGATGTAGCGTTTGGGCAGGCCGCCGCAGCTGCAGTCCAGCAGCGGGGGAGAGTGTGGAGCTGATGCCACCGGACGGCCATGTTCTGTCAGCTCAATGGTGTCTTCTTCTTCTACGTTACTACCGTCTATTTTCCTATGATGCAAATAGCAGCAAAAATAAATCAAAGTAAGAGCATGTTCTTTCTTTATTCCTCCATCTACAATACATCAGAAATGTAGGCTACCTAGATCTGTGTTTTTTTAAAGTTAAAATTGTCTTCAAGTCATACAAATATATATATAATTGTTATCATTCTCTAATCCTATTACTTTTGTCAGTAAGTTTGTAAAAACTGTGGCAACAGAAATAAGTAACATGAGTCTCTCTGATCTCTTACAGAGAGCAGGAGTGGAAGCCAAGACACTCGCCTGAAAAAGGTTACAGCAGCGCTGTTATCAGGTTGCTTTCAGGTGCATCACTCTCCACACCTGGTTCACTACCCAGAATCCATCTCTGTCGTGCTGTCTCCCCGATCCCATGAACTGCTTTCATCTGCCTGCAGTAGATTTATACTGTAGTTCTCTTCCAGCATACCCAACAGACTAGAAACAAGGATCTGCTTTAGGTATCAAGTCCTTAAGTGTAATTTTTCTTTTTTTGCCGAGTGTGCCTTGTGTGTGTTTACAGTTGGAACATCTGGTGTGTCTTATTATAATACATATTACAAAATATTCAGAGAACAGAGTATTTATTCATGTTTTTGTCATCAAATAAAATGTTAATACCTAGTAGCAGACCTATTGTGGACAAGCTTCATGTGACGTCATGAATGAATAGTTAATATGGTTGGTAGGTGTCTCACAGCTCCATCAAACATCCTGAACTGCATTTAGATACAAAAGCCACATTTCAAGTCCTTTGCAACCTGTCTCAAATGTATAAGTTGTAAGAAAGAAAGAAACAACAAGAAACAACAAAGCAGGGTTAAGAGTTCATGTCTGGTCACTAATTCCATAAATAAAATATGGATTAACCTTTCCATTACCAAAAAAGGCCAACAGATATTTAAGTAACTTTCTTATTCCTGATTCTCAAGTATTTTGTTTAATTATCTATTTTTTTCTTTTAAATGTGCATATCAAATGAGTGTGTGTAGTTTATCAGGACATTAAAATTATACAACATTTACATATATAGAAATTATTGACCGAGTTATCCAGATGAGATTGTTGACCATTTGACATAAATTGGATTTGTTTGTTTTTCAAATGGAAATGTTATAGCAACAAGTGCTTAAACTCAAACCTGCTAAAGTGTAAATGTATTGATCGTTAGCTGGATCATGACAAAGATGTTATATGTGAACATCCACACACACATATATCTATATCTATATATATATATATATATATATATATATATATATATATATATATATATATAGATATCTATATATCTATAGATATCTATATATCTATAGATATATATATATATATATATATATATATATATATATATATCTATATATATTAGGAATAAGAATATCTTAAATTCCCATTTTCCTTTTAACTGTAAGTTCAGTCAAGGCATTCCTATCATATGCACATTAACAATACATGTTATCCAGGAAATTGTCTACTTAATACGTAATCTTCTTTACAGAATGGGGTCTCCAACACCACACACACATCTCTCTGTTAAGGATGTTCCAGATATGAAATATATATTAAGGTCCTAAAATAAAATCTGTGATTACATCACTGGCATTGCCTGTCTGCAAGCACAAGAATCAAATATTTATTTATCACCAGAATCTCTAAGAACACGCCATGCAGGAACAAATGTGTCCCTCTTTGTTGCAGAGCAATAATATAAGAACCATAAAAACAATAAGAGTGAAACGCTCAGTCCATGCAGTCCAACAACATCTAAAGAAGCTGTGGACTGTGGATCGAATACCTTGCACACACAGTCGTTGTGTGTCCTTCCCACCTCTCTACGTACAGACCCTCTCACCTTTGCAGTTTTCCCAGAGAGTCTCCCACGGTGCTTTTCGCTTCCTCCTTCCCTGGTTTAAGCACCCGTTCCTTCAAACCTGCTAACCCACCAAAAGGCATTTTTTTCTCTGTGTCTTGGTTTTCTCTGCAACGTTATCTGAAAACAGTATCTTTGATGCCTCACTAACACACTGTTGGGAACAAATAGGAAGAAAAGTCCACTAGGAGCTGTTCATCATCCTGAGTTCTGGTCTCCTCCACCGGGGCTCGGCTCCAGCGCTCAGTGGTCCCTCAGAGGCAAGACAGACTTTTCCTCTCCACTTTCCTCTGGTGTGAGGATTCAGTGTTAAAGTGAGAGATGATGTTGAAGTATTCCTCAATTTCCAAAGTACCGTTCAGCCAGAGCCTCTGGAACTATTTTCATCTTCTAAAGATCCAGTTAATGAAAGTGTAGAATCCCCGCTTTAGTCTCTAGGCATTGGGAGCCCTCTCTTGTCTGCAGCTGATCTGAACAAACCGCTTCGATCCCCTCTCCATCTCATAACGCATCCATTCGTAGTGAGGAGGGGCAGGTGTAGCTGGTTTTCCAAAACCCAGCCCCCTCGCTTAACACATCATCATCTCTCCAGCTCCACCCCTGCAGCTAGTTAGGTTCATCCGATAGCAGCCCGAAGAGTTAAATATGCATGAGCTTGACGTGCTGCATGACAGGCAGGAGAGACAGGAGAAGCTAGACTGCCGTGGTGTAACATGGGAGCAGGTGAAACCTAAGACGCAGCCATCGAGTTCCAGGTTAAGACGCCCACTATTCTATGACTTCTGTTTTTCTGGGGTTCTGAGAGAAATCATAACTCATAAAAACGATGCTGTATAGTTCATGGATTTATAAAGACCAGTCTGTTCCCAGTTGACACTGTTTTACTAGCACGCGGAAACTCGTCATTCTTCACAATATTTCCTTCATTTCAGGTAATGAAATATGCAGCTTTTTAGGGAGACTTTAAAGTTTAAAGAGTAAAGTGAATGGTGAGGGCCTGAGCCCCCACCGTCTGAACGGAGCGCTCATCCCCAGTGAACACCCTTTCAATAAAAAAGGGTCTTTGTGGTAGAAATATCACAGCTCCAGAAAACATGGATTATAGTGACTTTTTTTTTCATAAGCACCTTACGGCATCAGATACATCAGAAATTATTTGAATTAGATGTTTGTTCATCTCATATCCTTAATTAATTAATGTTGAAATAACCAACCAAGGAAGTCCCTTGAGACCAAACATATCTGTTTTAAGGGAGACTTGGCCAAAATACACACCGTTACCATGTTATACAAGTAAAATGATGTACTTGTGTAAACTAAATAGATACTTCATGAGTTGTGTATTTACCAGCCACAACAGCAACACTGGTATTGCTTTGTGAGCCTTTATTTATGTATTTATTCGCACAAATAAAGTAATAAATGTAACATTATTAAAAGACACAGTCTGTGTGTCATAATGTTATAATGTGGCTCAACTAAATGTATATTCAAGTTGATGGCCTTCTTGTTTCTGTTTGACTCTACGGTTTCCCAGAAATGGTAAGATTACCACAGTCATGTAATAACAGAATGTGGCAAACAGTTTGTTTACAGTCATCTAATGCCTTGTGATGCAATATTATTTCTGAACATGGAGCCAAGGACGTTTCGAACACAGTTTCTAAGTTTCCTTTTCTGAGTGTGTCATGTCTACCATCTAGTGTTTGGGGGAGGAAGTAACACACGTGATAAGGGGATTTTGCAGAGGGACACATAGATAAATACACTGTGTACAACTCTGTCATCAATAAAATGTGTATAACTATGTCATCAATACTGTCACGGGAATATTAGGGTGGACCCAAATGCACAACTCAGGAGACAGAACTGGAAAATAATTAGAGATGGGAAAACGATACCAAAGCGCCGAAGCTTGTGTCAGTCTAATGAATCGGCGTGTGTCGGAGCAAAGTGTCGGAGCTTGTATCAAATGACAATTGGCACGTGCTTCGAAGCGTTTCATTGGTTTGACGGGCTTGACAGCTTGAAGCATTTGGCGCCTAACTCTGCTACAAAGGAACCACAGTGTCAATCATCAATGTGGGGTTTGTGAGAGGAGATAGCGAGAATTTTGAGATAGTGATATTTGTGAGTTTTGAGATTGTGAGAATTTATCCGCACCTGTTGAAATTGTCATCCAGATATCTATGTATACCCGCATCATCTGTTCCATGTGATTTTTTTTCAAAGGCTGGGGAAATTGTGAGCCAGAAAAGGAGCCGCCTGAAGCCCAGCACAGTGGAGAAAATATTATTTTTAAATAAAAATCTATGAAAAATACAATGTTGCACAAATCACTGCCCTTGTTCATAAGCACGTTGCACGGCCACTTCTATCGAATCTTACCTCACTAATATAAACTATAAAGGACAAATACTATTTATAAATCTGTTGGCATAACACTTTAGAGCCCTGATAATATATATAAAATGTACTACATAGTACATGTAGCGGCGTTCTGTCGTTGATTTTTCTTGAACCGCTAAAGAGCTGCAGACAGTGAGTTTCCTCTCACGCGCACAACACGGAGACCGTTTATTTTCCTTTTCTTTACATTTAATTTGAAAGAGCTGACAAAATATACAAATAATAAACGTTCAAACGATCTTGTAGTCTTGCGGTAAAAAACTATATCCCTCATGTCTAATGACAGCTCTGTTCTAGCACCTGCTGCCGTCATGACATCATTTTAAATAGCTTGGCGCGAGCGTTAGTCATTAATATAAACATCTTTAAATTCATTCAATTTAAGTTCCTCCATGGTGAGTATAATTCTAAATATGAAATAATAAATAATTCTGCAACTTCAATTTATCAACAAACACACTTGTGGCTCTTACAGTATATGTTGGTTCATGGTCTAGTGGGTTATGCACATGTTTTTTTTCCCGTCCGGTGTTGAGAGGATCGAATCCCATCATGAACACGTCGTTAAATATTATTAACCGGCATTTAGTTTTATTGCAATATAAAAAACAACAGAAGCAACATGGATAATGGTTGTATATAACATGAAAACCGTGAATGAACACGCAGCTTGAATTGACTTTTACTGCAGAAATGTGAGATTGAAACATTGAGGTGTTGTTTTGGTGCTTAGGTCACACTGTTAAACGGCTGCTTTAATTCCAGTCTGCCACCAGATGTCGCTGTTCTTCTTCAAAGTGAAGCCCCGAAGCTTCGGACCTTTTCGGTACAAATAGGAAGAACGCCTCAACGCTTCACAAGGCCTCATCCGCCCATCCCTAAAAATAATTAACTTTACTCCAAGTACGGGCAGGAACAAAACAGCATGATAAATACACTGGGTAACGCTGGAGGGTTTGGTCAAGAAGAACACAAAACAATCTGGCAGAGGTCAAGTGGAAGTGAGGGAACCTAAGTAGACAGGGACTAACGAGGGAATGGGCAACAGGTGAGACGGGCATGAGGACCAGGTGAAGGTAATGAGGGACTAACGAGGGAATGGGCAACAGGTGAGATGGACATGAAGACCAGGTGAAGGTAATGAGGGACTAACGAGGTTGGAGTGATCAGAGGCAGGTGAAGGGAGTAGGACTGACGGAATGGGAAGCAGGATCTGGAATGACATGATAGTTAGAGACAGGATGAAAACAACTAATAATAAAAGGAAGTTATGGAGCTAAACTGTTACAAATACACTGTGTACAACTCTGTCATCTACCCACTGTGGAACCAAAACTAACTTGGGAAGAGATTAGGCTTTGGTAGTTAGAGAAGGAAGAGAAGGGCGAAACACAATTACAGTTACATCTATTGTTATTCAGGGAGAGACTCGGGCAGGGCTCACTTGACTTAACACAAAAGTGGATGCCAAAGTTAATCCATCCAAATGTAACTTGTTTTCCACACATACTCAACAAAAATAACAAATAATAAATATAAACCCCATTAAGATACATGAGACAAAAACACAGTTGAGGTTTTTATTGCAAATACTCAAATAAGTTTAACATGGTCAAGACTGACGACCGAAATCAAGTACGACTGCATTTAAAAAATAATGACCAGAGTGATCAGGAAGTCAGTGACAATACATCTCAATTTAACTTCAATACACAGAAGAAAGGTATTAACATTTTTATTTTTTAGGAACATTTTAAGAGGAGTGTTCCTCATCAAATCCCCTCTAAACGACTCCTGTAACATTTCAGAAACTGATGAAAAATAAACACCCTGCAGCGAACTCAAAGAAAGAAGGAACTTGACAGTGCACTTTGTCACTGTGTGTCACCTCAGGCACACAACTTGATTTTCAGCTGCTGTATCTTGGAATTCAGCTCGTGCCCATTGGAGGAACTCAACGGTATACTTGAAGTTGTCTGAAGCTTAGATCAAGGGCATAAATGAGACAAAACAGCATGATGAACACCATGATGACACTGCCCACGTCGGTCAGGACTTTAATGCCTTACATCACAATTCCCACGTACTCTGGCTCCCCATCTCTTCAGGTGATGTAAATCCCCATGACAGGGTTTGCAATGTCCCTCAGTGCATCCTCAGGAGCAGAGGCCTGAACAACAAAAACACTGAACACTTGTGTTAAGTAAAACCATAATATATATATATATACAGATTCACAATTTTTAAGTAGTGTACAATGGTCAAAATAAGTGTGGGTAACATTGCTCCGATACTATTGCTAAGTCCAATAAAAAAAGTTAACAAAGTAATAAACAGTAATAAAGTAATGAAAAGTAATAAAAAATACAAAAGTAATAAAGAGAAGAAGAAAAAATACAAAAGTAATAAAAAATAAAAAATGTAAATAAAATAATAAAGTAATTAAAAAGTAATAAAGTAATCAAAAAGTAAAAAGTAAGAGATAACAAATACAAAAAATATTAAATGTAAAAAATTATTAAAGAATTATAAATGAATGAAAAGTAAAAAAAATAATAAAGTAATCAAAAACTAATGAAAAGTAATAAAGTAATCGGAAAGTAAAAAGTAATGAAAAGTAATAAGTAAAAAGTAATAAAAAGTAATAAAAAAGTAATAAAAACTCAATAAAGTAATAAAAAGTTTTAAAGTTTTTTTTTAAAGTCATACAAAATAATTAAAAGTAATTAAGTCATAGAAAAGTAATAACAAGTAAAAAAGTAATAAAAAAGTTAAAAAGTAATCAAAAGTTATAAAAAGTTAAAAAGTTATGAAAACTTGCAGTAAAATAAAACATCTTTGATGAGACACGTCGAAGGAACCGGCTCTTGGAACAGAATCATGGAACAGAATCATGGAACAGAATCATGGAACAGAATCATGGAACAGAATCATGGAACAGGCTCAAAGCTCAACAGAGCACACAAAAAGGAAGTTGGTTCATGAATGACTTTAACCATATTATATATAATGATGTCAAGTTGTTATTACTGTTATTAGGGCCCGATTACTGAATTATTCAGAGGACATTTTTTCTTAAAATGTTTGTTATTATTATTTAGATTTGCGGTCAGAACAATCAAACGACTAGTTATAAAAGCTTTGAGCTGTCATCAAACGACGTGGATGTGGTGTGGAGACAACAGCAAAAAAAGTCACCTGCATCCCCGTTGTCACCTTTTTCACCCCTCATGAGTTTGCAGGTATGGATATAGGAGAATACATGTATCTTGCTTACCCACTGAATTATTGTACGCGTTTGTTCCCAATTTATTTTCTTTATTATTATAATTGGTGAAAGTAAAGACCCAGGTTAACACCACTGGGTGGCGGTAATGCACCACCTAGTTGTTCGCCAACCGCCCTAAAACATAAAGAAGAAGCAGAGTGATCGGTGGAGCCGCAGCGCAGCTGCGACGGTGATTCTGATGAGGCGATAGGAGGAGACGACATTTCCTCCAGTTCTCTACTCTGTCCTGTTGGCACCGCTCTCGAACTCTTCGGTGCTCGTCTGCGCGCCCTTTCCCTCTTCTTTTCTGCATATAGGGCTCAAGCTATATCTATATATATATATATAAGGCAGTTGTTCTGCCGCCGTCTCGACTCCCCCACAATATGTCCTATTAACACAGTAACATTAGTCGACTGCCATATCCATGCATTGGAGTCCCGGGCCCCTGCGCTCCGGCGGCTCCGCTCCAGCCATGTCGGTCTGGAATACAGCGGCCAGCGGCGGTGACAGATCGGGAGACGACCCGGCAGGTAATGACAACACTTCGGATATTCACCAGTATTCACGCCGGGTAATCCAACGTATGCGCGCGGCATTGAGATACGGCTGAGGAGAGAGAAGCGCAGCGGTGTGTTTTGTGTCGTCGGTTGACCGCAACTCCGCGCTATTCCGAAACTAGGTCAGTAGATCAGTGGAGCAAACGCGCCTTCAACGCCATTTATGTAGCTATACCGCTGCCCGATGTGTGTCGCGTCAACGGCGTATCGTGCACACTATTACCAAGGTTACAGCTCGACCTGTCGTCAATGACAACCCGAATGGCATGACCATGTTTATACGGAGCGTTAGTCTGAACCCAAACCGTGCGAGTATAAACTGACTTGGCAGCAGAGACTTGTTTATCAAGTCGGAGGCGGCGTTAAGGCCATGATCGGGTGTCCCTGGTTGTGTCTTTCGCTCTTTGACAGCTCGCGCTTTACGACCCAGATAGTGTCCAACGAGCGTCAGAGCTCCGTGTCGTTTGGGCCGAGCGGACATTTAACGGACTGACAGATTAGCTGGGCCAAAGTCAAGTCCTCGGCACATCGCGACTTTAACGTCACGGCTCTACTTATCTAGGTCACACATATCCAGCTGCCATTTAATGCCACTAACTGACATCAACAAGTCCGAGAGCAAACTATGTTTCACCTGCCGAAATAAACACGAGTTATCCCTGTAAACATAACTATATGGTAATGTCTGGACCATCCTAACCACGCATCAGACTTCAGGTTAATACGGGGTTCAATCTAAGGCTTTACGGGTTTGATACTTTTAGATGACCTTTAATAACAATCAGCCATTATGCATATGTTACATACATGTTACTCTCAATGTCACTATATTTTTACTGCACTAAAAGGTTAAGTTACTGCATTTTGCACTATGATGATGATTATAGGCTTAATGCTATCGTATGGTTATTATAAATGTGTAGCTAGATTGAACAAAAAAAGGACTATTAACTTTCATTTGATTGTTAGTCAGATGGTCACTTTTTGTAAACGACTGCCAACGGATTTTATTTTATTTTCAAACTTAGTGAATGGCTAAAATGCTGGAATCAATAGTGGAGAAGTTTGTTTTTTGAAGGTCAATGTGTGTGAATTTATTGTTGTGTTAAACTACACTTTTTGTAAATAGCACATTGTAAAACTACAATGTCTGGGATGTAGTTTGAATAATATGGAGACTGATGAAATACTTGACAACATATTAGTCTCAATGGACTAAGTGATTCTTTTTCAAAGTTAGGGACCAGTTACTAAACAAAAGTTCTGGTTAAGGTTTCTGATTACAACCAATTTTGAGTTGTGGTCTTTCAGAGAAGCGAATAAAGTATTTGTGCTTTCAGTAAACTTCTGGGAAACTACTGGAACGTCAGCAAAGTAAAAAGCGACACATCTTTACAATAGAGAAGCTGGAACCAATTCATGTTTGCTATTTTTGGTCAGGCAATTGAAAAATGGATTTATTGTTTAAGGATATTCCCTTTCAGGAGGCATTCACCATGCCGTTGCTCACCAAGCTGTGAGGAAGCTTTCCCGTTAAAGTCATAAAATGGCTGCCACTTTTGAAAGTGTCTGTCGTGCCACAGTGGACCTTTCAAAGTGACCATATGCAACCTTAATAAAACAATGTATACGAGCAGTTCAACACAAATAAATAATCCTATACCAGTATTAACAATATGTCAACTGACAGAAGAATGTAATCAATTCTGCGACTTGTCCAGATTGAGATTGTTTTCCATACATTTCTCTGCCCAACTAACACTTCTTGGCATTAACTAACCATGAAGGCATCTGTGTGTTACAATAGCATAACTGCATCGTAGTGGCTTGAGGGATTGAGAATCACGCTATTGTTGTAAACCATAAGACACTGTGGATTGCGTGTGCGGATCCCAGATGTTTGTGTGTATAATTAACTTTGTGTTTGTGAAGTAGGTCAGCACAGCGCAGCTCCTGACCGAGTCTGACAGCTCAGCTGACCATTGTTGCATGAATGTGAATACGCTTGGGAATCTTTGCCTGGAAGTGTGAACAATTGGTCCCTTGTCTGATGCTTGAATATTCTTACCTTGCTGATGATACATGAAATAAATTGACATTTTAAGATATTAAACTTGTCTTTTCTCTTGTGTTGCTGTCGTTGTGCTGTCGTACGGTACAGCTCATGGGGTCGTTCAAGTGCAGCAGATACTCATTGATGGATCGAGTGAGTGAGAAAGTTGATCAACACTTGAGACCTGGAGAGAAGGATTCTGGGAGTGGGCAGAGGGATGTCCAGTCTTCGAGCTGCCTTCACTGTAAAGCTTAGTTTACACTCTGCGTATTGAAGTTGGCGCAAGGCGCGCTCCAGAAAACTATGTAATAACAGCTGGTGTGCACTTCTGACATTTTGTAACTTGTCTTTTTTTCTTTTCCAAAACATATAATACTTGACTTTTTTTTCCTCCGAAGGCAATAAAGTAGTCAATTTAGTTTAGTTTACAGGTCATTACAACCCCTCCTCTGCATTATGGAGGTTTGCATTATAGGCTTTTTGCCAGTTACACCTCACCTATAACCATAAATATGGCTCACACTTGCTATCTCAGTTCACTTAAGGGGAATGCCCTCGGCCACTCCTCAGAATATAGCATGCGTTCTGTGCCGTCTGCAGAGGAACGCGCTACAGGGCCAATTGCGAGAATAAACAAACCTTAAGCCTGTAATCCAACAGATCTTGACAAGGGGAGGTGGATTAAAAATCAGGTTGTCGCTGATCTGTTAATGGCTATTTGGGTCACAGGGTCTGTGAACCAGAGAAGAGAGTTGCCATTGGTATTCGCTGCATGTGGTCTTGTCTTGTGCTGTTCGCTCCGGTTTCTCTCCCTCTGATACCTCTGAGGCCACAGAGGGTCAGAGCATACACCGGGCCGCAACACTCATGCGTTGATAGCGTGCACGTTATTGTAGCATAGATGGATTGTTTTGAGCTGGGCTGAAAGGATGAGATGATTAATGGGTTAGTCAAATACCTTTTATTCATGAGTCAATGTAGGTTAAGTGTGTATATAAGTTTCCATTGCAGCTGAGATGACAGCAGCTGAGTCATTTGAAAAAGTGTCTGCATTAGTTAATTAACAAAGCTGATTGTCAAAGATATTTATCAATGAAAACTACAAGTCAAATGTGGGAATCTACTTTTCATGCTGACATTATTAATTGATTGACAGGAAAAATAATCAGCCAATCGTGCCGCCTTCAATGCTCCAATAGTCACCGGTTCCACCTTCTTAAATGTGAACATGTGTGTGTGTGTGTGTGTGTGTGTGTGTGTGTGTGTGTGTGTGTGTGTGTGTGTGTGTGTGTGTGTGTGTGTGTGTGTGTGTGTGTGTGTGTGTGTGTGTGTGTGTGTGTGTGTGTGTGTGTGTGTGTGTGTGTGTGTGTGTGTGTGTGTGTGTGTGTGTGTGTGTGCAGCACTTCTGAAAACCTGATTGTGTTTGCTTCAGCTAAGTTAGCTCATAGGAGCAACACCAGTGGTAGTTTGCACAGACATCGTCGGCACTCTTCTAACTTTTCCCAGCAAAAAGCAATGGCCGTGATGGCGGCCATGACTTAACCCTACCTCTTTTACTGCAAAACCTGAAGTTACGCAGCTATACCAGAACAACCAGTTGTGTCCATGCAATTGCACTTAGGCTTGTGCTTGGGCTCGATACGCTCATGGAAATGTCCTACTTTGTCCTAAGGGTGCTTTGATGGTCGTTATAAGCAAAGAATGAATGTTACACATTACTTGTAGTTGCAAGACGGGAACGTATCGATGTGTTTGCAAAATAAATCAAGTCCCGCGGCTCCTTGTGTCTCATGTGTTTCAGAAGAGGTGACGCTTAAAGAACACCAAAGTGTTTCTTTGCCCGGCGCCATGGCCTCGTCCTCAGCTGTTGCCATGACCTCTAGCGTGGAGATACCCCGGAAGCGCAAGGGCTGCATGGACAACCAGTAAGTCGTGTGATGGCTTTCATTTGGCTGACAGAAAATCTCTTGAATCCAGTGACCTAAATTGTTGCAAGTTGCTATTGATGCATTTTCATCCTAGGGATACAAAATCTGTTTCAATGGATATGGATATGGAAGATATGGAAGATGAGCAAAATGGGTACTGTGTGCTAATTCAGGGCTGACCTGTTTACTGAGGGCTTTTCTTTATTTGCATACATATTGTTGCTTTGTATAAACACGTTTAAAACATGTGTTTTTCTGCACTTCAGATCAGATGAAGATGAGAACCGGCATCTGAAAATGAAATGCTTCAGGTCGGTTAAATTTGACACCTTCATAACATTCCAATGTTCTTGTAATATTATCATCAGTCTTAAAATATTATATATTCATATGTATTCATATAATCTAAATACGGTCTGTTAATTTGAATGGATAATTATTTCTTATTTAATGTCTCTGCAGAGAGCCGCACAGCCAAATTGAGAAGAGGAGACGGGACAAAATGAACACTCTCATTGACAAACTCTCAGCCATGATCCCTTCCTGCAACCCGCTGTCCCGCAAAGTGGACAAACTCACGGTGCTCCGAATGGCCGTGCAGCACCTCAAATCTCTCAGAGGTACCATTTCAACAAGAACATTCGCCACGCTTTATATGACACGTTTTATTACTTTGTTGTGTCTCTTGGTGCAGATGTGAGCATATAGGTTTATATATATATATTTATATACATACATACATACATACATACATACATACATACATACATACATATGTCAGACACTACTGGCTCGGTTAGTTTATTTATAAACAAACATAATATGGTAATCTCGTTGTTGTTTTGCTTCTTATGAATGGCGTAGCATTAGCACCGTGACATTATTTGCACAGGTTGCTCATCTTGGCAACTTATTTATTTGCCAAAACTTGTCATAATGACAGGTGCTGATTTAGTTAGTTTGCATTAAATACAACATGGTTTTTTTATGCTTTCAGGTTCATCAAGTTCTTTTTCTGAAGCGAGCTACAAGCCGTCATTTCTTCCCAATGAGGAGCTCAAACACCTCGTCCTCAAGGTAAACAAACAACAACACGCATGCTTTACTGTGGGTTCTGCACATCTAATAACTATGTTGATAGCTAGAGATTACCAAAATGTATGATATAATAATAATTGTATCATTTTAGTTTGAAAAATATATTAAATACAATTAAATATTTAAGTAGATCAGAAATGTATAGCCAATTGCCTTGTACATTTGTCTTGACATTGTCATCCCGTTTGACCCCCTTATGCTCTCATGTTTTGGTTGTGCAGGCTGCAGATGGGTTCCTGTTTGTCGTCGGCTGTGATCGTGGGAAAATAGTTTTTGTCTCAGAGTCCGTCACGAAGATATTAAATTATAGTCGGGTAACACTTCTTCATTTGTTACTGCATCAGCAACATCTTTGTTCATGTGAAACCCCGGACACACCAGATGGTTTGCATTGTCTCTGCCCAACTGTTAACATACTAGAACCCACCAGGGTTATTATCATCAACTAAACCAACCTGCACGTGCATGCGCCTGAAGCAACACATTTACCAGAGTTTGTGAGTAACCCTGAGCAGACACACCTGACTCCTCTACATCGTTGGTACTAGAGCACAGTGTTTACGACACACTTGTTTTACTTGAGGACATCATATGCCGTACTTAAGGAAAGCTTGAAGTGAGCTGTTGTATTTTCTCCCTCAATATTACTTCAATCTTAATCCGCTACACACTCTCTGGTGAGTTCTGGGGTCGACAGTATTTTATTCATCAGCAGGAATGACCTAACATGCTGAATGTTTTTTACATTTCTTTTCATCAGCCTGGGCGCCATGTTTAGGGCTGTTTGTTCTTTTTCCAGGTGGAGCTGATTGGACAGAGCCTGTTTGATTACATTCACCCAAAGGACATGGAGAAAGTGAAGGAGCAGCTGTCAGCTTCTGAATTATACCCTCGTGAACGCCTGATAGATGCTAAAAGTAAGGCAACTGTTATTTCTACTGTCTGCGTGCGTGTGTGTGTGTGTGGATGTGTGTGCATGCGTGTGTGAGTGAATGTGTGTGTGCAAAATCTGCTCACACAAGGATATGACTGATTCATTTGGAGAACTCTTTTTGGAAAAAGAATGTACTGGAATGGTTTCATCCATGTTGCGGCCTGTAAAGTCTGATTGTGTTAAGTCTTCTGACTCTAGCCTGTGTGTTCAGGTTCATCACACGTATCCTCTTTGTTCTCTCCTCAAACTCTCCAGCGGGCCTGCAGGTCCAGGCTGACCTCCCGCTCGGAGCAGCGCGGTTGTGTTCAGGTGCTCGACGCTCGTTCTTCTGCCGCATGAAGTACAACAAAATTTCGATCAAAGTGGAGGAGAACGAATTCCAAGCAAGCACCTCCAAAAAGAAAGGTGGGGAAATGATCCAGTGTTTATCAGAATCAGAAACATTTATTAGCTATGTGTGTTAGACACACAAAGATAATTTGACTTTTATTAACAGTCAACATATAAGATAAAATAAATCTGTTCATGAGGGTCAGTGGGGGTCAGTGGGGGTCAGTGGGGGACCGGGGCTCAGTTCATGAGGCAACATCATTTCCTTTTAACATCTTCCAAAGCATTATTGGGAACTGTAGTTTAATATTCTAGAATTGTATTCCCCTTTATATAAGTAAGTATAAGTAATATATTAAGTAATATATATATATAAATATTGTGTGATTTGTGGCAACAGAGTCGCAGAAGTACTGCACGGTCCACTGCACAGGCTACATGCGCAGCTGGCCTACCAGTCAGCTGGGAGCAGAGGGGGAGGAGCCTGACAAACAGGACAGCTCCCACTTCAGCTGCCTGGTGGCGATGGGCCGCGTCCACTCCCACTCGTCTCCCCCAGTCAATGGAGAGATCCACGTTAAACCCACGGAGTTCTTCACACGTTGTGCCATGGATGGCAAATTCACCTTTGTCGATCAAAGGTAACATGTCATTTGAATTACGGTGGTTTTATTGTCTTGGCGCAAAGCTTTGATGACATATACAATTATTTAGACTTTTCTAATATCTTACATCTACACTTCTTAATATCTTTGATACTGATGTCAAAATGAAAATACTATGAGTATTAGATTATATTAGACAATACAGTGGTCGTTTGAAAGTGTTTCATACGAGCATGAAGCGCTTGTATGAAATACTCGCATTAACACTGGGATTTAAATGTTTTCCTGCAGAGCCACGACCGTTCTTGGTTATCTTCCTCAAGAATTGCTCGGGACATCGTGCTATGAGTACTTCCATCAAGATGATTTACCTCATTTAGCTGAAAGGCATCGAAAAGGCAAATAACACTTTTCTTCACATTTTCGTAATTGCCTTAGATCCTTTATTATTATTTCTTGTAATGTCTGCCAAGACGATACCTACATTCTTCAATGATCTATGTCTATTTAGGTTAAATTAGAATTTACAATGTAGGTGACGGTGTTGATGCAAATCACTTCCTGAGTTCTGCACAGCTGATTTTTACTCCATTAGTTCAGTATGCTATAAAACTGTGATGGGCTCCCCATATTTCTGTCTGCTAGTCCTGTTGCTTTTGCTGTTCTCTGCCTGAAGTAGATCTTACGGATGCTTTACTTGCTGTTCAGTCCTCTAACTCGTCCTCTCATTGTTTTCTTTCACAGTGCTGCGGAGCAAAGACAAAATAGAAACAAACTGCTATAAGTTCAAAACTAAATATGGCTCTTTTGTCACTCTGCAAAGTCAATGGTTTAGTTTTGTAAATCCGTGGACCAAAGAAGTAGAATACATAGTTTCAACTAACACGGTTATAACGTGAGTAAATGCTTCAGTCCCTTTGTGCACTTCCTACATACCTTTGTACCCAAGACATTGTACGTTCATCGGTACTTCATCTGTTTTTTCGTCCCACAACAAGATGCGATCACAGTCCTACCAGTCGATCCGGAAACAAGTCTGAACAGTCGAGCAATCACAAGACTTCTCAGGGTCAGTTCAAAGGAAGAAAGACAATGGAGATCTGTTGCCCTGTAGTAGTTGAACATACAGATGGTGAAGCCATTGCACACTAAAGCACATGTCTATTCATTTGACTCCTAACTGTCTTTTCTGCTAGAAGACGTCAATAAGTCCCTTCCAGTTATACCCGGCAGCTCCACCACACCTGGAGCAATGATTTATGCTGGAAGCATTGGGACCCAGATTGCCAATGAGCTGCTGGATTACAACAGGTGTGGCTTCACAAGAGATAAGGTCCTCTTATCTTTTTGTAAATCTGATAGACTCTGAAAGAGAGTAATTAATCGTCTTGTTTTGCTACAATTGCTCTGCTTAGAAGTTGTTGATGATGTTACTTCTGTGACTACTGCAGTTTCTAAGTGGATCTGTGTCCGTGTTTCTTCAGGATGAACTCCTCTCCTTCCAGTGGGAGCGTCAGCCCGTTCAGTCTACCGCACGACAAGCGTCCACCAACTCCCAATCAAACCAGCAACAATGTAATTTCATATACAAGCATATCTCAGTCATTAGTGCATCTGTCTCGAGTGCTTTGGGATTTACAAAACTCCATGACACCTTACAGACTAGCTCAGTCCAAAAAGCACGAGTGTAATTTATAAGATAAAAAAAACATTATGTTTCTAGCTGTAGGGGTCGAGACCTACATTAGAGTATAATTTGGACAGTGCTACTCAGAGGAAATCTACCTAAATTCAAGTTCAGTCCAATAACTGAAGCTGAAATGACAACAAATCAATGGGAACGTTATTGTTTTTGCCTCATTAATTTTGCAAATGCAATGGAAATACAGTCATTCTCACTAACTTGAATAAGTTGTTAATTATATCTTGAATGCCAAATATTTGATATAAAATAAAGCAATACAATCTCAAACACCTCCAATGGTTTATACAACTGTTCATTTACCTAGCTGATAACTATATAAATATATATTGTTTTAATGTATTTAAACCAAGCAGTAAGATGTGTTTCAGACTGCCACTCTGGCTAAGGAAGCTCTGCCTGGTTTTGGTGTTTAAACATCTCACAGGAATGGCAAAAAAAATTCCTTAGAAAAACCGTAAAGAAATATAATCACCGCTGCATGTACTGGGAAATTATGACGAATATCCTCCAACGGTTGGAAGGCATAATTGGGCCGACACAGAATTAATTGTGTTCCTCTTTTTTTACTTTATGACTTAACTCCTACCATACTAATGTGTTCCTGTTTTGGTCGTAAGGTGACAAATGGAGAGGCAGTCGGTCTGGTGATTCCAGGGAAGTCCAGCTCAGCGGATGAGCCCCAGGGAGCTGCATTCTCAGGGGCAGAATCAGTCATGGGTACACTTGCTGCTCTTATTGATGGGTTATTTCTACATTATTTTAAGGATCATATTTAGTTATCTTCTTTTCTTTCCTATCTCGCCTCAGAGGAGAACTCCCAGCTGGATTTGGACAGCGTGGTCGGACCGGGCCTCAGTAGCCTGGGCAACGACGAAGCAGCCATGGCCGTGTTCATGAGCCTCCTGGAGACGGACACAAACACGGGCGATTCTGTGGACTTCGAGGAGATGCACTGGTCTTTATAGAATCTGCTCTTACAGTGTGACGCTGTCGCCCTGCAAAGAAACACTTCAACGCTTTTCTCCAAGACATCATTCCGTTTTTGTCAATGGACTTTTTCATTGATTCGTCACCTCTTTGAGTGGCCGCTCTAACAGGGAGCGACAACGAGAGGCGCCTCGTTGTCGGAAGGAGGATGTGCCTCAAGCCTGAAACACTGCTCCCCTCACAGTTACCGCCATCCTCTGTCTAACTGAGGAGGCCTCATAAGGTTGAAGAACCCATGAACACGTATGATAGCATGATGGCCATCATGATGGCCCGGGACTTTCTCCACCACCTACAACTAAACGGGTTTGGAGTGATGATGCAAAAAAAGGAGAAAAAAATGCACTGAATCGATTTTATGTTGTTTTCTTAAAGTTATTTTTATTACACTAGATGTTTAAGTCAAATGCAAAGAAGACACCTGTCCCATCTGTGTTACCCCTCAGGATCCAAGCTGCTGGTAGCCATCGTTGACCACAGCCGACCACACTTCCATAACCTCTAGCTTTGAGTCCCCGAATGATGTGGCGCTCAGAGATTTCCTCTTGTCAGTATCTGAACATTCTCCGTGAACACAATCCAGCAACCTCCTATCTTATACACTGACTTGAAACAACTGTATGTGTGGATTTGGTATGATTACAAACACCATGTCTTCAAACTACATCTGTCTTAAAGAGATAGTCTGTGTGGAAAGTATATTTTAGTATGTACCCTTGTATAGACATTAAACCCTCAATGTTGGCTGCCCTTTATTGATCTCCAAGCAAGAAATATTTATTGTCAGAGATAATCCACCTACATGCATTTGTCAGAGAGCAGCCAGGTTTGATGGTTGAACATTCATGAATTGTTATGACGTTCGGAGCACGACAGTACTACTTTTTATTTTTTATTTGTCATCAACCCCTTTCACAGTTGTGACATGTCATCAATACATGCTTAAGGATGATTACTGAGTCTGATGGCAGAAGTGTTAACTCAGGAAATGATGGAAACCCAGTAGCCCCATCTAAATGTAGAATTACACAGTTCTGAGTAACCATAGCAGTATTTTAAAGTTGTACATACTTCCCTCAAACTATATATTGATAAAGACTCTGTACTTGTGCATCTTTGTTTTTACACTTATTGTCAGCGTTATAATCTTGCAGGTAAGCCATAACTTTAACCTCTCTTTTGTACATACTACGCACTGACAATTTAAAAACGACAGTCATTTTTATTTGCTTTATTTGACAAACACAATTTTGTCCCACGTACATATGTAAAGGGAAGTGTTATGCTAAGCTTGTATTCCATAAATTCAAAATGTTACGGTATGTTGCTCTCTAACTCAATGTGATTGTCCCTTCCTTATGCATGACTCGAGAGCTCTCGAAGGGATGATGATGATGATGATGATGATGATGATGATGATGATGATGATGATGATGCTTCTTGAACTTGGTGAGTCACGGACTTGTGTGAATCCCTCTTGCAATTTACCTCATGCTGGATTTTTTTTGTGCTCATTTTTACAATTGCAATTCTTGGATTTTATTAACAAAACATTGACATTCATCATGTCATGATTAATACATAGTGACACTTTGTTCAGAATTATTGGTGAATATAATGTCCAAGTATGTCTAATTATTGCCACATCAGCTTGTTGATGCCAAATAATACAAACATTTTCAATAACAATTATTGTTTTGGCTAGTGTAAAATGATTTCATTATGGGCTTGTTTGATACCTTTTTGACTGTTTATCACATTTGGTTTTCCTGCATGATTTTGAGTTGTGTGAACTCCCGGAGTCTCTTTGGGAGTACACGGAAAAAAACAGGGAGCACATGCCAGCTTAATTTAAGATTTATATTTTTTTTGTTAGACCACATGTCTGTGTCTTGCCCTCTGTCATCTGAACCTAAACCAGTCAAATAATCTGTCAAAAATAACCAATGTGGTATTGGCACCTAAATATACAATACATGGAACTGTGCAGCTTTCATGCCATCGTTCATATTGGCGTCTCGGAACACCTCAAGAGGACTGTTCAGGCTTTTGCACCAAGAACTCTTGAAGACATTGTTGTGAATCAAAGAAACCGGTCTTCTTTTATCTAATACTTGAATAACGAGCCAGTGGATGGACCAGCTGAGCCCACAAGGAGCCTCCTGCCTGTGTCCGAAGTGCCTTTGGACATGTCTGCTCGGACACTCGATGAACCCGTGTACCTTATGTTGACCTCCTCGAGCCCAGCAGCCTGCGCAGGCTGAAGGGAGGGCCAACATGCATCATGGCTTGACTTGACGCACACTGTACACATCATGAAGGGGAAGCCTGTTCACAGATGACAGAGGAGCTGTCGTACATGTCAGCCCTCACTCACAACCTAACCAAACAAGCAGAGCTACGGAGTCGTGCCGTAGACACAGGCGGGGCTTTTTAAAGGCATCAAGTCCATTTTGTATCGTTATGTTTCCCCTGTTCTTCTTGCTCAATCATTGTACTCTTGTAGCTGTGATTTCCCCCTGAAATCTTAAACATTGCTTCCTCTTCAGGGTAATTGTTGGCGACTGAGTGATCAACCTTGCTGGGAGGTCACATATGTTTCCCTTCTGTCTCTGTTTGTAATACAACAAGAGTTTTTAAGAACGGGAACATTATGTTTTGATTTGATGCCTGGCTTTCTTTCTGGTTGCATGACACTTTTGAACAAACAATGTATTATTAGTTGCATCACTAAACCTGTCAAGTTGAAACAGAGTGATTACACACAGTCAGAAGGACATGCATCTTGTATTGGGTTGTTGGCAGCATGTTACTGCCTCCAGTTCATCACTCTATGAGTTCATTATTGTTGTGCCCCAGAGAAAGCTCTACCGCATAATGTACATTGCTGCTATTCTATCAACATTTCTTGGTATGTTGCTAATAAATATAATTTTACCAAACCATCAACAGGAACGCGGGACATCTTTTTTCAAGTAAATTAAAGTTTGGAGGGATTGAAGACGTCCAAGGCTCTCTTCTGAGCGGTGAACAGTTATAACATTCATAAAACTATGGATGCAGATTCAACTGTAGATTTTTGAAGCAGCATTTAATAAGCATGCTATAGGTCTCGTCATTTTGTTGTGTATAATATGGTATTTTTCAGACAAATCTACAAACCACATCCTTTGCCTGTTATTTCTTTTCTTTTCTTTTTCAAGTTATATCTGTACTGAGGCCTAGAGTCTCTAGCCTTACTTTATTTCCTTAATTATCTTAATATCAACGGACATGTTTCTCAGATCTGACCATTTACCTAAAGTGCCCCATGCGTTCTTGTGTATTAAAGTAAAGGATATTGTTATTCAATCTCTATTAAACAAATGTGTTGTTTTTCTTTTTGTGATAGAAAATGTTTTAATGAATTTCCAAGTGGGCTGATCACACTTCATGAGTTTCAAAGACATTTCTGCAATGGAACAGAGAGTGATGAGTCGGCTGAATATGCAGGGCAGATATTCTGCACATCGGACAATAATAGGGAGCGCATACTACCCTGAATGAATTAGCGCTGGATATCACGTGATTCTGGAAGTAATCATTTTCATACAACTGGAACCGGACAATTCAATTATTTTCAAAACAATGGTCCAATGCGTCTATTATGAAAACATATAGAAAGTCTAAAACTCCAAATTGATTTATACAAGTTATCGTTAATGCCCTCATGTCAAATATGTGATACAAGCCTAAAGAAACAATGTTACTAGTTGGGACAAGTCTGATTATTCAATGACAGAGTTAAAACAGATAAAGCAAACATATACCTAAAGCTGAGGTAATGCATATAATTGAGGATAAACCACAGTATGTGTAATGTTAAATAATGCTGAATCCACGTTACATATATGAGATGAATCATGAAACTATAAGTTATTAAGTTCAAAACATTTAGCATGTATGCTAAAGCGTGGTGAGGGCCTCAGAATGGGAGGTGTTTTTTTTATCCTCTGTAATCTTGCAATTCAATGAAGGATACAGTTTAGGTTGTAAATGGTCTACATATGCCTCCACATATGCTTACATTGAGAAAAAAACAGCTAATATTCTCCCTACACATTCATTTAATAAGAAGACGAATTGCTCTCTAATACCAACACTTGTTGAAGACAAATGTTGAGTTGGGAAGTGAACCAAATGATTCTGAGTCTGTCCTGTGCTCTTTGTCTGTAATCACTGTCTGTCCTTGTTATGTCTGCAGCCATCATCAGTCTGGAGGAGTTCATAGAGGGAGCACTGGATGATGATTGGATCAGGGAGATTCTGGAATGTGACCCCAGCATAGTGAAGTGGAGAGGCCGCTGAGGAGGGACACCGCTTTGGGGGCCCATGGGTGACCCAGAGTGAGGTTTTCTATTCACTGGGAGCAGAGGAATTACCCAGTCGTGTTTGGACTAAGATTTAGAGGACTTTTTACGGCGTCACGTCTTCTATTCCCTGTGACAAATTACACCACAATAATTTAGAGATTGAGTTGAGGAGCACCAGACATGTTAGACATGGTTTTGTTAAGTTATCACAATATGAAAAACATACATTTCTGTATTTTGGATCAATGTTGCGTTTGTTATTTTGTTGTTGTTTTATTGGCTGCATTATTTCATTGTAGTTTTAATCATTTATTTTTCTGGTTGCATCTCTTTTTAGAGTAAGTCATAGCCATCACGTGACCATTGAATTGTATTTGTACTTCTCATTTGACATTATTACATATCAATTCTATACTTGTGGCAAGATTACATTTCACAAGGCTACAGACCCTAAATATAGTAAACATATTCTCTCATAACTCTCAGTTGGCCTTGACTGCATTTAAACGTGCCATGCATCGACTAGGTATTCAACATATTTCTGCAGTAATCATATTTTCATGTCACTTAATACTTTTACTCCACTTCATGTCACATATAACTATTGTGTTTTTCACTCCACCACATTTACAAGATAGCTAAAGTTACTAATTCATTTGCAGACAAAGAATTTACCAACATACCGATACAACAACATATATATGATGCAATGTTCTTAAAATGTGAGTTCCTACATCTAGCTCTACCTTGATCAGCTATAACATTAAAGTGAAATGTATGCATCAGGAACAATAATCCAGTAATACACTATGTGACATTCATCAGCAAATTAAATATATATTGCTGGTAATCCTTATGTACTTTTATTGAAATACAACTTTTCATTCGTAACTTCGTAACTTCTACTTGTATTGGACTGTTTTTGCATTTTACAGGATAAAGAATATACGTATTCCGCTTTTGACACTAAATACCACTTGATGTCGCCGGTGCTTCTTTAAAACTGACACACAGGCTCCTCCCATGGGAATATGCTGCCTTCAGGTTTCGGCAAAATCATGCAATTCTTCCTGAGTTATTGAGCTTGACGTGTTTATGGACGTTAAGCGACTATTGATTGTGGTTGTTCCTGGTATTTATTATAATCATCCCTCTGAAGAAAATGAATAGTTTTTTAAATAACAATTCCCGCCCTGTGCATTGCTGATGTCAACAGTGAGTAATTGTATAATAGTCGCCTTTCTTTTTTCCCATATTCAGCATGGTACTTAAAGGCACCAGATTTCCCATCGTTTAATGAATTCCTGCTCCTGGGCCAATCCAGGCAGCAGCGGGGCGGGGCTTTCCTGCCACGACGTCCCAAGTTTTCCAACTTCCATATCCAACAATCCCGTCTTCACCTCGGTACATCATGGCGTAGCAATGTAGATGGACGGGGGCAGTACTGGTCGGCACGGAGAAGTTCAGAAACCAAGTAGCGTTGCTGCAAGATCGTCGTAAACAATCAACAAACCAACGGGCATTTCAAAATCGACTTCGAGCGGACTTTCGGTAAGTTGTTTGGCTGTGATTTATTATTTCTATCAACTCCGGTTGATAAGTTGCTAACGTTTAATTGAGCTAGTCGGAACAAACTGCTGTTGTGGCGTTAACGGACCCGGTTTCGTGTGTGCCCACCGTGAGAGAGTGTCACCGGGGTCCTGGGACGAGTGAAGCACTGCCAGCTCATTTGAGGTATATCACTTGTTGCATAAAAAAAGAAGCTGAGCGTCAAAGTTCTTGTATTTATACCTAATCCCGCCAAAGTCAACTGGGTTTACTGTGACGTCTCAGTCTAACTTAACTTTACAGTGATGGAAGTTTAATCTGGAGGTAACGTTACCGTTTTAATTTACACTAACATAACTCTCCGTGGGCTCATCGTCGGTGTGACGTCATTACATCCGTGGCTTTCGGAGACCCAGCCGGTCGACCGGGGGCCGGAGGGTCCTGCCGTGCCGGGCTCACGCTGCTTCGTGACTTCTCCTCAGCTCCGGACTCTCTCAGACGTTGTGGTGACTAACTCTCCGCGCCTCAGGCCACTTCTCTTTGCACAGACTACCCTGATATGATTTATTGTGTGGCCTTGAGCGGGTGCTGACTGAGGTAAACGTACTTTGGTACACACATAATGGAGTTATACAAGGCGAATTGACCCGTCTGTACATTTGGGTTTTTTAAGCTGTGAAATCTGATCAGCTGTTGTAATGCCCTTCAGTTGACTTCTTTAACCTGTCTGGCCTCCCTTCTGAACTGCTTTCCAAAACAAATTAATTTTCTGAAAATCAAATACTATTTAATGCCAAGGTAATGACTCTGCCTTAGAACCTACATTCACCCATCAGTCTAATCATGTTGAGCTTTTGTTAAGCCTAGTTTAGGAAGTTGTGTTAAACTTTGTAATTTTACTCTGGGGTATTCCTTCAAAATGTTAATTATTGTTTAGCTGTTTGGGAACCCCCTTTCACCTTACTACAGTGATGCTGGGTAGGCTAACACACAACAAAACATCACGCGTGTGCGTGAACCTTTGAAGCTGTTTTTATTTACATAACATAGCCCTCTGTAATGCATGTGCTCTGTCCAGTGTTGCATTTATTTTTGGCACAATGTTAAAGATAAATAACTCCTTTGTCAAATTGGTAAAAGTCGTGCAATCATGAGTCAAATGAAAAGTGTGCTGCGGTCCAACATAAATTCAATGCAGCTATGCTCCTTTGGAGCAGGAAAACTTCTGTGACTTTATCAGAAGATTGTATTGCAAACACCGAAATGTCCATCTTTTGTTCAGTGTGTAAACAGCATTGCCCATATGTCTAGTTGGTCTCTTACTTTTAGTCCCAGCTGGTCTAATGAGAGAGAAACGTCTTCTTCAGATGTGCACACCACTCCAGGTTTTTATATAAGCCACGTTGTTTTGTTGGTATAAAATTAGTGATGCTGTATTCTGCCTGCTCACTCAGTTTGTAAATAGCTGCAGGTTATATGAGAGCAGCGCCCTGCCGGCGGCTGGTGCATCAGCAGACACACGGTCTGCTTACCGCACCACCACTCATCCACCCTCAAACTTGAAGACAATAACATAAGCTCTGTCACGGGAGGAAATCACAGCAGGCAGTTCGCTCATACTTTAAACTATTTTTAGTATTTTAAGCATGTTTTATGGTGTTGCATAACACCCTACATGGTTAGTGCTCAAACACACTTAGATGACGTTTAAAGAAAAGCTTGGTTACACTTGAGCATTTTCCTAAGGTTTTTGAATGGAGCGTTCGTCAAGTTTCTCCCATGGAAACATCTTGGGAAAGTAAAGACTGAGTCAAGGCCTGCGTGACTCAAGATGTGGAAAGTGTCATTATGTGGTGATACTTGGATTCACTTCCTTACGCCCACACATTTTCTTATGTTACCTGGATATAAAAAGAACAAGTAAAGCAAATGTCTATATGATATATGCCTGGATTGTAAATTGTATTTCTCTCACCACCACTAGTGGGATACTAGCTGTTAGAGCCATTTGCATGGCTGCTGTAAACACGTTCTCCCATCAGAGACAAGTGGCCCGCAGGCTTTCATTTTGTTCTCTATCTTCTGTGTGCCAGAGTGTAGTTGACTGGGCATTCAGGACGAAGGAATTACAAGATCTTCTCTATTTTTTCTCCATGAGTGTATTGTGTATTGAGCTTTGTGATGTGTTGAGTGTGTATGGGGTTTGGTTCTCCCTGCCTGAAGGGATACAAGCTCAAGGATATAAAAAGCCATTGTTGTGATCCACTCTTCCCATTGTATTAATTATTCTCTGCATGTCTCGATGAATTATACAACTGTTCACCAAAGGGCAAGATTGCTTTCTTTATGATGCATTTTTTCTTTTTTTCCTATTTATTTTGAGGCACTGCGTCTGAAAGGAGTACCAGACAGGCAGGTGTTGTTGCAAATGCAGTGCATGCTGTAGCTGTCGCGGGACCGTGGCATATTTGTGTCTGTTTTGGTCCTCTCAGGCCTCTCCCTCTCATGAACAACAGCCTCTCTGTGTCTCATGGTTGTACGTGTTGCTTATAGAGGAGCGGACAGTGAGACTTTGTCTCCGAGACTGATGCTGGCTTGTTGGGGTTGTTGAGATGTCTCCTTGGATAGCAAGCTTGAAGAGATGAAATACAGGTGCATATATTCCCTCCATAATGTGTCCTTGAATCAGCAAAAATGTAAATACACTTAACTGATTAGTGGTTTAAAAGAAAAAAAACGCATATGCTATAACTATCTTAGTAATCAATCGGTTTCTAAGCTTTTAAATACGTGACTTTTAATTCTAAGCAAGCCATGTGAAGATACCTCTTTGCGCTTTCATAAAACATGATGGGCAATTTTTTCACTATTTTTATGGATGAACAATTAATGGATTCATGAAGAAAATAATTCATTGCAGTCCAACACCACTCTGATCCACTGCTTTGGTTTAGAGGAGACACAACCCTCTTCTGTTCTGACTAACAGGCCGTGGAGGCGTCCCAGGACCTGAGGACAGCTCTGCTATAGATAGACATTATTTTTGCTGAGATCTTTCTGGATACGTCTGTCCACTGAATCCAGGCGGATGCATGTAAGGCCCTGAGACGGTCTTTACGCTTGTTTAGCAGGTTTCAGGTTCCCGAGCAACGTGTCTGGTCCTGACCTGATGCGTTTGAAGTCTGTTTTCTGAAAGCCATTCATCTTACCCATATTTGTTTCTCTGTTGTGAGAGAAGAGCTGACTCGGGTGTTTTTGGCGGGACGCTGCGCAGGCCTTCATTCCTCTTTGAGTCATAGCGATCCAAACTTTGACTTTCTGCTGTTTGTCGTTGAAGTCTCCTGAGTTTTTAAGCTTCTTCTCATCGCCAATGGTGAGAGCGACGCTGGGCTTGAGTTTGCAGTTTCAGGCCTGGATAGTAAGTTAGATCCCGTTTAACAAAAAAAGGCTAAGTGCTAGAATACAGGGTATAGCTTCTCTCAAAAACCTCATCCACCTTGCAAAGATTATTGTTATAAAACAGTTGCCCGCCGATCCAACCCGTGTATGTTGGTGATGCTCTGCTCTGCAACTTGCTGGTCTGGTCTGCGCTCCTGAAAGCACCACCGGAGGGATTTACTATCGATTTCCAGCCAACGCAGCAGCAGACATTTTTTATACCACAGATAGAAAACACTCGTAAAAACATAATTGCAACTCTTGTTACAACACTGCTCGCGTGAAAAATAAATGTATTACTAATGCAACTCATACAGTTAGAGAAGATAAAATAGTCACTCAGCGGTTTTATAGACCAATGCTTCTCCTGATGGGATTCAGCTTTGACTTGCCGGTCACCCTCTTTCCTCTTGAAGATATTTAATCATGTAGCCCACAGAACAAACTGCATACACCAAAAATGTTACTATATCCATAAGTGTGTATGGATATGAATACTACAATAGTTTATTATTAGGTATTTATGATGCTGTCTTTGTTTCTAATAGTTGTATTGCATGTCTGTTCTAAACTAATCACTATCAGGTGTCAGTCTGTATCCATGATGAGACTCGGATGAGGAGGAGTTCATGTGTTTCTCTCCTCATGCACTCCAGATGCCCCATTTGTTTGGGGGGGGGGGAGGGGGGGGCAGAATTTGACATTGTTTATCTTTCGTGAAAAGCAATGAAGTTCTTCCCTGAATCTGCTGTGTATTGTACTTGAAATAAGTAATGCCAGTAGGGGGAAGAACATTTTATATAATGGTCTATTCCAACTATTTTTTTAAAATATTTTTTTACAAGAATGTTTGCTTAAGAAGTTCATCAATGTTTTTCTAAATATGGTGAGCTTATTTTCCTGTTTTATTTATTTATTTATTTCTGCCTAATGTTGCATGTTTTTCTGGTACTACTGACACGGTGCACCATTGCTGGTTTTTCAGTGGGCATGATATTTTTAGGTTCCCTCTGAAAACACAGCCATTGAAATGTTATCTTAAAACCAATAAAACCAATCTAAAGTTTGTCATTTCCTTTTGGAGATAACTGTTGGATCCTGTTTTCTGCTGGTCCCACATGTTTCAGAGAGAACACAGCCGGAGAGGAAGAGCACTTCACCCTCATTCTGGGTTTTACTGGTGGAAACTACTCCACATTTACTATAGAGCTGACTGGTGGCATGCTGGTTCCTCTCATCGTGTGTGTGTGTGTGTGTGTGTGTGTGTGTGTGTGTGTGTGTGTGTGTGTGTGTGTGTGTGTGTGTGTGTGTGTGTGTGTGTGTGTGTGTGTGTGTGTGTGTGTGTGTGTGTGTGTGTGTGTGTGTGTGTGTGTGTGTGTGTGTGTGTGTGTGTGTGTGTGTGTGTGTGTGTGTGTGTGTGTGTGTGTGTGTGTGTGTGTGTGTGTGTGTGTGTGTGTGTGTGTGTGTGTGTGTGTGTGTGTGTGTGTGTGTGTGTGTGTGTGTGTGTGTTCAAGTGCATGGGTTACCTTGCACATAATGGAAAATGTGCCCACAGAAATGCTGAAATAACAGTGTTAGGTCTGTGGGTGGTTTACATAAAGTTTGTAAACGGTGTTGCGTCCCAGTGACGGATACTCCCAGGATATGAGGCAGCTGATTAGAGGAAGAGGTGTGTGTGTGCATGTGCAGATGAGTGCCTGTGCATGCGTGAACATATAGCAGAGCCTTTTGATTAAACGCACAAAGATGAAGGGTTTGTTGTGCTGCTGAGGCAGATGTCCAAGACCGGGACACCAACATGCAACACTGACCCAAACAGAGTGTCCAGTGTCCTATTGGCCGGACACTCATGCTGTCAATCGTTTAGCTAAAAGGCCTGATTGAGTTTTTAAAATGCATTATTCATCACTTGCTCAGGGAACATAGAACAAATCTGCAGAGCATATGTCATTATTTGTTTTTGTTTCAGTCGTTGGCTGCCTCAGACGCTGGTTATCATGGAACTGTTTAGATCGGGTCGCTTTTCTGTCATTTAGCTCAAAATGGTGAAATACTTGCACAAACGTAGTAGTTTAGCAGGTAATGTCCCTTTTTAGGCAGAGAGGGTTGTTGAGAATGTACTGCAGTCGCAGCCTAATTCCTGGGTGGGAACCTTTTGTAACCACATGCTTTACTTCAACATTGCTGCGCCTTTTGCCTCCTGCACTGACCACTGCTGTGGCTGGTTGGCCAGATATGACCTCTTCCTGCACTGTTCATGTTCACGTCTCATAACGTCGTAACGGTTCCATCCACTAGCCTGAGGTTCACTGCACTATGCGGCTGGCTTAATATTCACCATCATTTGGGATGCTTTCATTGTATATTTCTTTCAGTTTTAATGTAAGATTCCTTTTTATTTTGTGTGTTACCGCTTGGTCACCAAGCAAGTGTGGGGATGTTTTATGAAGCTTCTCTACAAGAGAGATATTAAAATGCAGTGAAAAATGAATAAAATAATTTTAATTTGTTTCAGGTTCCCCAGTGACTAAAGATGATGGCGGATGCCAGCGACATGTTGGCAGCTGCCCTGGAGCAGATGGATGGCATTATAGCAGGTATAGTTCTCCTACTGCATTAAGCGTCAACATCATATTTTACAAACTTGAGTCGATCATTTCAAAAGCATAAAGTAACACGGTCTCGATGTAACCCTTTCTGGTTAAGTGAACATTGATGACGCTTTATCTAACGAGACGGTTTGTTGCAGAGCTGACATTTTAACGTCACGAAATGTGTGAAACTCAACATTTATTAGAAAGGTTTCAGCATTTACTCTGTGCCCATTCAGGCGGTCTGGCTGGTTGTAACTATGTTCACCAGAGTAAAAACTATGTACTCATGTGTTGGGACAGTTGCCAGTGACACTTTTGGGAAATTGGTAACCAGTTCTCAGCCTAACCTTTTGACAAATATATCTAAACTGTTTAAATAACCCATCAAGGTCACAAATGTGTGTATTCAATTCAACTGACGGACAAAAAGGAAATGTTTAGTAGTGTTTTGATAAAACACAAACAAGACAAACAAGACAATTCATTATTACGCTAACATAACTGCATACCATCTTAATTGTTCAAAGATTATGCTGACTGAGGGGCCCTTTAGTTTCAGCCAGAAGGGTCACAAGTGATCAGTACAAATCTTTAAATCCATTTGAAAAGAAACAGGCGGTCGCTTTTAAAAGTGAGTCTGAGCTCTGATTGTGTCTCAATGGACCGTTTGACTTCAGTCTATGATGGCTGGCACACTGCCATTTAGTTAATGCAGTATTATTAATAATACATAAGGAAGTGTTGGAAGTTGTGTTATTTGTATGTACAGTGAATTAGAGCCCGAGCCTAATGTGTGTGTGTGTGTGTGTGTGTCTCTCCTCTGTTGTGCTTCCTTACCTCAGGCTCCAAGGCTCTGGACTACTCCAATGGGCTGTATGACTGTCAGTCCCCCACCTCCCCGTTCATGGGCAGCCTGCGGGCGCTTCACCTGTTGGAGGACCTCAGGAGCGTCCTGGAGTTAATGGACACAGAGGAGAGGGAGAGTCTACGATGCCAGATCCCTGACTCCACAGCTGACAGTCTGGTCGAGTGGCTCCACGGTCACTTGGTAAGATGTCTTCTTTTATTTATTTATATATATATATATATATATATATATATCCCAACAGACTTTAGCACATCTGGTTTGCTTCTGATTTTGCTCACTCTGTGTGCTGCATTAAAACTCTATGAACGCAAACAAGCATGGGCAAACAGTCCTGTGTGAAAGTAGAGGACCGAGTTGTTTGCAAAGCAAAAACATGTCTGTCCTCCTCTGCTGAGTTCCCTGGGAATGCACAATGAAATGCTGGTGTATGTGGAGGGAGTCAATGTCCCGGCCAATGTGCTACAAGAAACAGGCGGGCTTCTTGGGAACCAGCGTGGTGTTTGGAGAGCGATGGGCTTCAGGCCAGATGAACGCCAGAGTTTTTGTATAATGCAGCAAAGCTGTCTGAATGCGAGCCGCCTTCTCAGCCATGTGCGGGTCGTCACACTTTGATGTGAAGCCTTTCACCTGAGATCATGATTAGGTGTTGAAACATTAAAGCCGTTTAAGAGTATCAGAATAAATAACTTACCTTTGCCGCTTACTCATGTGTGCACTTTAAAAGGTCAAAGGTCAGTGGCTCTCTTTTGTCTAATCCGTATTTCTACTGTCCGCCCAGTCCAACGGGCACATCTCCCTGAGTGGGTCGGACCACTACCAGGAACGGCTTTCCCGAATAGAAAGTGATAAGGAATCACTGGTTCTTCAGGTATCATCCAACATTTCTTCAATAATCTTACCAGTATCACAAAGACATATGTATAACTATAAATAAAAGCTATTTAAAGAAAATAAGAATGACTTCTTGGTTCCTTGCAGGTGAGCGTGCTGACGGACCAGGTGGAGGCTCAAGGAGAGAAGATTCGAGACCTGGACTTCTGCTTAGATGAGCACAGGGACAAACTCAACGCCACGGAGGAGATGCTACAACAGGTGTGTGTGTGTGTGTGTGTGTGTATATGTGTGCGCATTTGTGTGCATTTCGTCTGTTCTCAGCTCGGTACAAACAGCCACCCAGTAGAGAGAGCTGTCCACGCTTCACATGTGTAGAGGGGACACTTACTTTTAACTTTAAGATCTGAGTTTGTGTCTTTCTGTAGACAAACATCTTCTGTGTGTGATACATGCATATTTACTCATGTGCTTGTTGTGTGTAGCAGGGGCTTCTCTTTGTGCTTGTTGCTACTGAAATAATGCAGTACAAGTTCCATATCTACCTTTAGCACAAAGCACTGAATTCTCACCATTATTATTTTAAATATTTATTGACCACACAGCACCGACTTTCTTTGTCCCTGTAGGAGCTTATGTGCAGAAATGCCCTGGAGACCCAGAAGCTGGACCTGATGTCTGAAGTGTCCAACCTGAAGCTGAACCTGAGCTCCATCGAGAAGGACCGACTTGATTTTGATGATAGATTTAGGGATAGTGAGGTATGTGAGCTAATTCTCAGGACAGGAATTATCCTTGTTTCTGCCTTTGTCCTTCTCGCTCACTTAAAAACAAACACACACACACACACACACACACACACACACACACACACACACACACACACTCACACTCACACTCACACACAGCAAACTAGCCCTCATTCATGTTATCTGACATCTGTGTGGGGGAGGGACATCTCATTTCATCTCAACAGCTGCGTTTTGAGTAAGAAAAAACTCAGACAAATGTTCTTGCATTTAGAGTAAACCTTGAAATTCACTGTACCAACAATGGAAAATGTGTTGATGACCTTTTAATTGATTTTGTTCCTTTATTTGAATGTAATGCCATCTGGTCAACCGCTGTAACACAGCTGTAACAAACATTAAGATGCCAATCGGTTGTTTACGAGATTATAGCGTTTTCTGCTCCCAGAGGAACAATGCAGAATTCTTGGAAAGCTTTCAAACGCGTCATGTTATTGTTGAAACGGCGAGGTCGTCTACCACTCCTCTGGAACAAAAAGCTGCTGTCAATGTTCCGCCTCGCAGCACTTAAATCACTTCTCATCAGCAGGCAGCTTCCTCGTGTTCGAGCGCCGCTGCTCCTTTTGAAGCGTCCGCTCTCAAAGGATCTCAGTCCCTTCAAACGTTTCTAGAGCTGCTTGGTACTTAACGGAGCTTTTAACTAAAACTGTTGAATTTGAACACTGCCATAATGAAACTGGAAAATAAACAGCCAATTGAAAAGAATAGCCGACCCCAGATTAATCAGATGAGAATGAATGGATGAAAAGAATAAAGTATTAGTGTATCTCGTCTTTCATGCCAACAACCTGCCAGGGATCGGAGATGAAAATGAGCCTTCATGCCTAAATGTGCCTCATGTCAATGTGCATGAATAAACATATATTCAGAGTTTGCTTGCTGCTTTATTACAATTCTCACATTGGCACTTTCTATTTTCAGGATTTGATTCTTGAAATTAATGAACTGCGGTACAGATTGACAGAGCTGGAGAGTGAAAAACAACAGTATGAAAAGAAACTTAAATCGACAAAGGTGAGTTGTCACAGGAACATTTTCTCAGTGTAAATGAAAATCTCTTGATGGCGTCCATCTCATTACTTCACGGCTATTTATGTATCCTTAGGACTGGTCTGTTCCAGCTGAAAACATTTTTTTTCCACAATCAACTTGCATGGCTGTCAAAATAGTTTAAAACTGTGTGGGACGATTCACAGCTAAAGCTGACTGGAGGTTGACGTGGTCTACTGGACTGGTTAACATATCATCCCACGTCTTCTAAACGGCTCCCAGTACGACTTAATCATTTAAAAAGATTTTGGTGGCTCTTTTCAAGAGTCTGTTTGTCTTTGAATATAAGGGTGTTTTTCTGTCTTCTCTTGGGTGAGGCCTCAGGAGAAATTGCACCTTTGCAGTTGCCGATCGAGCTGAAACGGCGCTTTGGGTTTCCCGTCTGTTGCTCTGCACTCTCTATTCGTTTATATGCTTTGTTCTGTAAATATCTTGGTTTGAATCTTGGGTTTCTATCTTCTTGACCTCCTTTATCTTTCACTTCTTGCATCTCAATATTCTCTCTTCCTTGGCTTGTCTCTCAACTGCTAGCCGCTAATGGCCAAGCTTTCTAGCCTGAAAATCAAAATGGGGCAGATGCAGTATGAGAAACTGAAGAAGGAGCACAAACTCCAGGCTTTGAAGGTTGGCTGTCAGGACAACTGTTTGCCTGCTGTATGATTATGGTTTTTGACCTCTCCCTTTGGATCTTCTGTTTTGATTTTTGAGAATACAAATCATTCCATCTAGTTTGCTGTATTATTTAAACAGTGAAATCTCTTGATTTACTAAACCATGCAGCACAGTAAAATGTATAAAGTCAGGATTAGTACAAAATACTTCTTATTTAACTCTGCATCTACAGGGGACCACTTAAGGCAAACATTCACATTTTTCAAACCACAGGCATGCTTTAACTTCTTTATTTAGAGTCTAAGCTCGCTTCCTATTGCGGTCACCTAAACGTGTCTTTATTTATATGTAATTGCCTGTATTTGTTATTACCTCAGCCCTCCCAGTCATACGGGCCTACCCACCCACCTCACTCATGTCACCCTCCAGGGCAGGTGTTTCCTGCATGCCTGTGCACCACGTCAGCATCTTTGAAACTCTGTGTTGTGGTTTGTCTGTAGTGGGGAGTTGGGGTGGAGGAGGTAGTGTCTGTGGAGGAGAATCGCCTCACTGTTGTCCTCTGTTGGACAGGAGGAGCTAGCCGTACTGAGGAGGCAGTTGGAGGGCCAAGACGGAGATATGAGGAGACTACAGGACGAGACGGGCTTCGGAACCACCGCCTCGAGCAGCTCCGATCTGACGGAGAGAGGTGGGGAAACCAGTCACAGGCATTACTGCAGATGTCAGCATGCATGATGTTTAAACTCCTGTTACACCTGCTCATATGTTTGAGTGGCAATATCTATGGATAGTTAGCAAAGCAGTAGGCATAGTCCTGCAAGAAGTCAGAATATGAAGCCAACCAGTTGTTGTTCCATAATTCTTTGTCCTGTCTAGTCTCTCATCCAGATGAAACTCTTAGAAAGAGGCTGAAAGAAAAACGTAAGGGGGGTTTTACTTATTTTTTATTATTGCACTTTATGACTGCACCCCTCTCAACCCCTGTTTGCATGAACGAGCATGAGCTATCTGAACTCGGCTTGTCCATTATAACCCATCAGAGTGCTAAAAACAGAGCACAAAGCATCACATCACCAATCTGTTAACGTTTTGTCAACGTCTGAGGACTTTGAACCGTTTTTAATGTCCAACCTGGAACGGCAACAAGGAATGTCTGCTTTGTGTTTTCAACAGGAATGAATTGTGTTGTTTGTCATAACCACTCAGGCTGCTCACTCATCCTCCTGCCTCGTGTTCTCCAACAATAATCACCTCCTGTACCCGTCAATATCTCTCCACAAACTCCTCTACCTTCCCTCGCTCACACCAACAACCAGCGTGTGTCCTGCTAACCTGTCGTCATGTTGTCCAGTTCAGTGTCGTTTGAAAGTTCATTATTATAAGTGCTGCCTCGATATCAGTGATCTTTCACGTATGTAGAACAATTTCATGTTTCATTCAGTAGACAGATTCCCTCAACATGACGCACATACAGTTCACTTCTAGATCACTGGAATGTGTGTTCAGACTGCTGGCAAAAGTTGCACAAATCCTGAGACTTTTACGTCACTCCACATCAACATTTGCTCTGGCACTTGTCACCTTGAAGGCATGCACACACACACACACACACACACACGCACACACAGAAAGAAGTAAAATCCATAATTTTGAATTTGGCTCTCCATGCCCTCATCATCTTCCTCGTTATCATCTGCTCACAAATGTTCTATCGTGCACTTAATATCAACTCATGTAACTACAAACGCAGTGGCCTCGTTGTTCACTTCCGTACAGTAGAGTTCTAGAGTTCTCCATGTGAAGTTATTGTTGTTTGGCAAATGCAGGTCAGTTCAGGACGATAACCAGTTCACACTGGGCTCTGATATTGGCTGTATTTTTAAAAAAACAATGTGATCATATCTGAGAAATTAATCCAAATTTAGCAATAAGGCTTGTAGTGTGTCCTTGGTGAGCCTTAATCAACATTACTTGTAATACTCTTTGAAGATACGTGAGACATAAACAATCTGATTTAATGATTTATGTCCCATGCATCTTCAGATGAGTTTAAAAGCGCTGGCCCCTGTGTGTTAGTTTCTGGACAGAGATCATATTGAAGTACCTCTGTTGTTGAATGACATACAAATCACAAACCTGTGGGCAGAAGGCTGAATAATAGAAAATCGCTGTGTGTGTGTGTGTGTGTGTGTGTGTGTGTGTGTGTGTGTGTGTGTGTGTGTGTGTGTGTGTGTGTGTGTGTGTGTGTGTGTGTGTGTGTGTGTGTGTGTGTGTGTGTGTGTGTGTGTGTGTGTGTGTGTGTGTGTGTGTGTGTGTGTGTGTGTGTGTGTGTGTGTGTGTGTGTGTGTGTGTGTGTGTGTGTGTGTGTGTGTGTGTGTGTGTGTGTGTGTGTGTGTGTGTGTGTGTGTGTGTGTGTGTGTGTGTGTGTGTGTGTCTGAAAAGTGAAAATGTTCTACCACGATGAAATATGTGCAAAATCTGCTCACAAGGATATAATTGGTTCATTTGGAGAACTCTTTGGAAAAAGAATGTTACTGGAATGGTTTCATCAATGTTGCAGCCTGTAACGTCTGTTTGTGTTAACTCATCATCCCACATATCCTCTTTGTCCCTCCTCAAACTTCACAAGTGTCAACACAACAGTTGTTTGTCTGTAACCATGTTCTGTCCTCGCTAGATGTGGAAGTGCAGAGAATGAAAAAGGCAGTTGAGTCGTTGATGGCAGCCAATGAAGAGAAGGTACATCTGACCCGTTGTGATTCGCTTTGTGCCAAATCGAGTGATTGAACTCTCCTGGAACATTTCTCACTGTGGTTTTAATTGTCTTTGACTTTGTAGGATCGGAAGATTGATGAACTAAAGCAGTCGCTGCTGCGGTACAAGAAGGTCCAAGAGATGGTGATGTCAGTCCAAGGGAAGAAAGGTGAGATATGTGTCAGAGTACATTATTGATATGTCATCCTGCAGTGACTCAGACTTGAGCTAGAGATGATCCACCACAGGGAACATCTGGTTAGCCTTATTGTTCTAAAGTCTATTTGTTTGAGAGCAGGGACTGCTTTGAAAACTGCTCTTATTGGTGTGTTGAAGGACGTTCGAACAATTTTAACCTTTAAAAAAAAATCTAAAACGGCTGATCCTGTAACTGTACATGTAACATTTCAATCTGCATCTTAATCCATGTCTACTCCAGATAGAAGCAAAGACGGCGACCACATGGAGAGTCATGGTGATGAATCCATTGCATGCTTTTCGACCATCCCTGTGTTTGAGGAATCAGAAACGTATGAACAAGATGAACAGCTGAAAAGAAGGAGCCCAGATGAGGTTTGTGTGCCTTAATGTGTGTGTGACACCAATGCTAGCCTCTAAAAATCTATCTTAACCGTTGCTGGAGGGGGGGGGCAGTCGAGATGAAAGATGCTAAAGTTAGTATTGGATACTTCAGATTGTTATCTTTCTAATGTTTTGTTAAGGGTGCTCGTGACTCTTGTCCATTTTTACCCTCAAGCAACTTCAAATCTCATGAAACTCTAAAAAGCTCAATAAAGCACTAATCGCTCACATAGATTTAGCACTTGTGAAATGAGTGTTGACAGGTTTGACATTATTAAATGAATAACATTGTCTGTCAGTTCTGGAAGCATGTGTGGAGAGGAATAGACGGCCGTGGTCTCGTGGCCGCAGAAGAATATGCAAGTTCATTTTTTAAATGGTATTTTCTGTGTATATTCCTGTCTTCCTTCCTCGCTCTGTGTCCAGTTGGAGATCCTCAATGGACTGAATGAAGAGTCTTCACCCACACCGAGCCCGTCAGACCCAGAAGGAGAGTCAGAGTCGGCACCAACAGATGTAGAAAGGTAAATATAGACCTGTAAATATGACGTGAAGGCTTTTCAGTGAAGTCGGTGACGATTACTGACTTCTGTTCATTTGATTTGGGGCGATAACAATCACATGTGGTGTTGAGCAATGAGAACAAAGGTGCCCATGCATCAGTGTAAGGCAGAGTGGTGTGCACTTATGTGACAAGCAATCACCTTTGTGCAATTGGACAATAATTACAAAATACCTTTTTCTGCATATATACAATATTGGAATTGGAAGGGAAAATAAGAAAGTACAATATTAGTTATAATTCTGGTGAAATAGAGAAATTATTTAAACAGAATTGTACCTAATATTGTACATATTTGAAAACGTGCTGCTGCTTCTAAGGACCAAGTCTACCACACTTCCATGAGTTCAGTGTATATTTTCATGGTTTGATATTTCAGCAGCCAAGATGCTACAAAGACTGGCAGCCGGGACCAGCTGGATAGGAGCAATAATCAAAAGGTAAAAATCGCTAATCTTGAACAAAACAAAGTCTTTTGTCTGTGAACTTTGGCTAAAACGTTCCCGGGAAGTTGTTGATTTGTAACTAATACAAGTATCCTTTCCCCCATCACCAAAATGTCTCCTTGTTTTAGTCTGTAAAATGCACCGCAGCATCCAAAGTGTGAGACTTGTTGTGTGCAGTCCACTGATACGTATTACTTTATTCTGCTTATTTACATTAAAGGTTACAGTACTTCAATTATGAAGGCACATATTTGGCTACAAGTTTAACATGATATACTTACTTATACTAGGCCAGTACGTATGAACACGACAGAAATGTTTTTTCTCCATTGCCAGAATGCTAGTGAAGAGACCAGTGACAAGCCGCCCATGAGTGCCTCAGCCACCTTGCCTGCCACCGCAGAAGATGACAGCTTTGGCTCGAGAAAGGCTCGTTCATCCTTTGGAAAGGGCTTCTTCAAGATCCGTGGGGCCAAGAAGAACGCCGGTACCCTGAACCTCGGTGAGCACAAACCCCATGATGGAGCAGACGAGTCCAAAAGGCGCCGTGCCCTTTGTTTGATGCCATTCTGACGTTAAGATAGCGGCCTTGCAAAATTGAGTGACTGTGATTTTATTCCACCATGAACAACTTTTTACTTTCCCAAGCCACACCTGTGGAACATATTATATGGACCCAGTCCGTCATTTGCAGCCGACACAAACTGCGATCCCCATTAAATGATGGAAGTCTGTTTCTGTGCTGATGTATTTTTGTGTGTGCACAGTACACGTGTGTGTCTGTGTTTGTTCCACCGCTACAATCCTGGTCTTATTTCAATCATAATGTCTGCCCTTTGTCTTGTTCTTTTTCTGTTGGACCGTGTGGTGTGTTATGTGTGCTTTGTAACACATGAAGACCGCAGCCGGAGTGCAAGTGCGCCTATGTTAGGTACAGTATAGACCACAGGTCGTTGCAGGGTTGAAGATGGCAAAGGAAGCTAGTGAATATTTCCTATATTGCTGTACATACACCTTTGCCCCTTCTAAACTCGTCCGTCCAGCTGACATTTGTATCGTCCTGTCTGAGTGCTTCAACAGCCCCACCCTGCTCACTACCCATTGTTGCCCAATGTCCAATGTCTGTTTATTTGCCTGTGTGCCTGCATGTATTTGTTTACACTCTTCCCCAAACACGCATCGGTTTCAAGATCCAGATAATCTGATCAAATGATGTATTTGGATCTTGAAGGCCTAACTCAAAGAAATGTAAAACAAAAATAATGAGTCTCTTTTCAATCTAATACAATAGGCCTTTTATTCCAGATGTAGTTAGACATCAGGTGTGTCTGGTGCATGCATACTAGAGAGTGTATTGCTTTTGATGCCCACCTCGCTTTCTGTCTAGGTCTAGGAGACATCACGTGTCTGTCTGAGTCTGACCCCGTGCTGCAGCTCCGTCTCCCGCACTGATTCTCATGATGCTGATTATTTTCTGTGGGCATTTGTTTGTACAGCTGAAACGGAGCAACAGGGCACTGACCATCTGGATCTGGCCGGGCTGCCACAGAGGTCGGCTAACAGCGACAGCACTAACACGTTGTCTACAAACCCAGAGAGCAGGAAAAAGTCTAAAGGAATAAAGAAACTCTTTGGGAAGTGAGTAGAAAACAACATATAGGATCTTAAGCTTTTCATTTTAAGAATAACACTTTCAGATTTAGTTATAAATAAAGCTGCAAGCACCTTTGTGCACGTGTGTGTGGGGGAGGGGGAGAGGGACAGGCTGGACGGCGACTCACGGGACTTTAAAAAAAGCGCCCACACTTTAGACGTTTCTTTTCCTGGATTGAGTAACGCTGAAAATTATGTTTTGCAGTCCACCACTTTCTGTATCGACTGTATGGCACGAGACACCATGCATCAACATGTTTGATACTGCTCTATAACAAGTGTAGACAATGTTATGTAAATCGGATTTGCCACATACCACTGACTTCCTGTTGCCAGTAGGTGGCCATATGACTGAGTGAAAATGTGCTTGTTGACAAACTGTATTTATTAACATAGTGAATTTTATGAAGCAAAGCAAGTTTGGGGCAGATTTGAGGCGGTTCAGTGGAGGTACATGAGCTTATTTGATGGAAATTCATGTCAATTGTAAGATGTCTGCCGATCCTTCAAACATAACACTTTTGATAAGCTTTTATTCATTAAAATCCTCCATCCGAATTTGAAGTGGATCTGATGAAATTCCCTAGAGGAGTTCCTTTAGAGTCGCCATAATAAACATGACCGTTTTCAATAGGGCCTTATGACCATAATTTGATTGTGAGGATGTAACGTTGAATGTCGTCTCTCTAAGGTTAAAAAGGAGTCAGTCGACCACATTTAACCTGGACGACAACCTCCCAGAAGGTGATTTCAAGAGAGGTGGAGTGCGAGCCACAGCAGGACCCAGATTGGGTTGGTCTCGTGACCTCAAAAGAGAAAACGAGTAAGTCTGTGCATTCAGTCTGGAGGATGAGACTCTGTGTTTGTTGCTTGTTTGGACCTCTGCTTTACAATTACAGTTCAGAAATCAGGGGCTGATTATTTTCCTTGGCTAACAAAATGCATTTACTAAACACACAATTTTAAACTTGTATGCATATGTATGTTCACTTCATAGATCACTCCAAGTGTCTCCCTGCATATCTGTTTGACTCTTTTATTTGTTTTTTTTACCAGTGATGTTGACGCCCCTTTTGCACGCTGGTCAAAGGATCAGGTGTGCGACTGGCTGCAGGGCCAGGGTCTCGGCCTTTATGTGAACATGGCTCGTGTCTGGATCTCCTCCGGACAGACGCTGCTGCAGGCCTCGCAGCAGGACCTGGAGAGGGTGAGACGCAGCGGGAGAGTATAACAAGTTTAGCAAAGCTGTCAAACAGCCAAAGCATTGTTGTTGTTGAACTTGCTACAGGACGGAGCCCCTCAGATGATGTCCGCGTAATCTCTACTTGCCTTCTTGTGGATGTTTAGGAGCTGGGCATCAAACACCCGCTGCACCGAAAGAAGCTGCAGCTGGCTCTGCAGGCCCTGGGCTCAGAGGAGGAGGATAATAAGGGAAAGCTGGACTTCCACTGGGTGACGAGTGAGTACCAGCGAATTATCTATGATCTGCCAGTCAGGAAATCTGAAGCCCTTTTTCTATTTTCCATTTTTTGTTTGTTTCTTGACCAATTTTATTTAGAATTATACTTGACTTCCTTCTTTGTGTTCCCTGTCAGGATGGCTGGATGACATTGGTCTGCCTCAGTATAAGACCCAATTTGCTGAGGGGAGGGTGGATGGTCGCATGCTGCACTACATGACAGTGGTGAGCGTCTCCGCACAGACTTTGCAAAGAAGGGCTCTCGTTATGATTATTGCATTCAGTCACACACGCTCCACTGCGGATGTCCTGCTTTCACCCTCCCTATTTGGGACAATGCTGAAGTCACCGCACTGCATACGTCTGTTCAAACTGTGATTCCCCACGGAGGTTTCAGGGAATATTCATTTTTACTGCAAATGTCTATAATGTGGTTCTAAATGAATACTCTGTCACAGCTTCAACTGAATTTTGCTTTTATTTTTTTAATGCTTCACTAAGTCATTGATGTCTTTCTTTGTTCCTCAGGATGACCTGCTTTCTCTGAAAGTGGGAAGTGTCCTGCATCACCTCAGTATCAAGAGAGCTATCCAAGTGCTCCGACTCAACAACTATGACCCCAACTGCTTGCGTCGTCGGCCGTCTGATGAGGTGCATTCACTTTAACATCACCTGAGTAATCAGCAGCCGGTTCTATATTACCCAGCTGTGTGTGATCATACTTTTTTTTTTCTTTTTTTTTTCCTCCCCTTTTCTGTGAATGTGCCCGCAGAACAATATTTCTCCAGCAGAGATTTCCCAATGGACCAACCATAGGGTGATGGAGTGGCTGCGTTCTGCAGACCTCGCTGAATACGCTCCCAACCTGAGAGGCAGCGGCGTGCACGGAGGCCTGATGGTGAGAGGGCGTGGCGTTCGGGCTTCCTGGGGAACAGAGATGCTCTTCTGAAAGTATCCACTCCTAATGCATTTCCTCTGTGTTCAGGTTCTGGAGCCACGGTTCAACGTGGAGACCATGGCTCTGCTGCTGAACATCCCCCCCAACAAGACGTTGCTACGCCGTCACCTGGGCACACATTTCAACCTGCTCATTGGCTCAGAGGCCCAGCAGCTCAAACAGGAGTGTCTGGAAAACCCCGACTACACTCTGCTAACTGCCACCACCAAGGTCAAGGTAAAAGACTTCCGTTGCTCCAACATAGTACTGCTAGAACTTTCCTCCAGTGGTCACATGGGTTACTTCCTTAAACTCTCAAAGAACGTCTGATCAGCAGATGTCCGATCTGTTTTGATGCTGCATCAGAACTTTGTTGTTCTCTGTGCTTCTATTGTAAACTAGCTGGGTTTCTAGCAGAAGATGGCGCAGATAATACATTTTACAGTGTTTTGTCTGACTCGTACAGTAAATTCAAGAGTGTTTGCATGTTTGAGCCAGATGATGCAGCTGAATAAATGCATGTGAGAGCGAGTTGTGCCGGAGGATATGCATGACGGGGGGGCCTCCAATCCAATTTGGCATTCTCAGCACTGCCGGAAATATCGCACAAGCAGGAATTTATTGTTTTAATTTAATACTTTTACAATCAACATTGATTGGAAATGCATTTACAAGTTGGCACATTTACTGCAATTATGTATTCATAAAAACCTGGTAGCTTGTTTATTGAAAGGTCAAAAAGGCCATTCTGATTATGCAAACAGAAATGCACACATACTCCTCTGAGTGTATCTTTACCAAACATGTATTCTTTTCTTCCCTCTCTCGCCTGGCTCATACCAGCCAAGAAAACTGTCATTTGGTAACTTTGGCAGTCTGAGGAAGAAAAAGCCGGATGAAACCGCGGAGTACGTGTGTCCGATGGATGTGGAGATGCCAAAGGGACGAAGCTTCCAGAAAGGCTTCGAGCTCCAAATCTACGAGGATGACCTTGACAGGCTGGAACAGGTGAGCTTGTTCTTCAAAGGGACTGTTGACAGATGATTTGTATCTTTATCTCCTTAAAAAATGTACAGTATATTCAGTATCTGAAATCATCAGGCATAGATTTGTTTCATTATATGGATTTAAAACAATTAAACACTCGGGGGTGGTCTTCTGTTTTTTTTTTTTAATAGTGTGTAAATTATCACCAATGTTGCGTTAGAAGGGGTTCCCCCCCCCCCCTTCCTCTACCCAGCCCCTCAGTTGTTTTCCATACTCTAATGGGGTTCAGTTTAAAGCTGCTTCTTGCTTCACAGATGGAGGACTCTGAGGGAACTGTGAGACAGATCGGGGCTTTCTCTGAGGGTATTCAAAACCTGACGGTTAGTATTGAACATGAACAGGACTGTACTCCTTGTTAATATGGTTTCAAATGGGTAATTTATTGTTTTATTGTGCCTTTTATCAGAGCATGCTGAAAGATGATGAATTCTTCAAAGAGGCTTCAAATTCACCAAACCTCAGTGTAACCGATGAGGACTCCAACGCGTGAGGACGTCAGCCCCGGGAGACCTGGTCCTGCTGTGAATGAGACTCTGTGCCGGTCGTCTCCACTCGCACACAGACTTGTCTCGACAAACCCCAACAACACTCCCACATTTCTTCTTGGTGTTACATTCAAAGATGAGCCGAAAGTATTACAGTGTTTTTTTTTCCTTTCATTTTTAACGATGGTGTTGTGACAGCCGACGCCATCGCCCCTGAAGTTTGTCGTCTGATGACAGCCAGGGAACATTCAGGGCAACACCACTGCTTGCCTACCAGCTGGTTTCTGGAGATATTTTGTACTCTGTTGTGTACCTGCACATTTCTATTTATAATAGAACACAAGTGTCAACCAGCAGAAGAAATATGCCAATATAGATTTTAATATATGTCTTTTAAAATATCTTTCAGACTGTAGAAATATTGAAAAAAGAAGTGATGTGCTGAGAAGATTTCCCCATTTTTAGAAGTTAGTGTAAAGTAATGACTCCATAACAGCTGCTATGTTTTCAACATAACTAAACTCTGCTAATTACATGGGAATGGTCATACATTTGATCCTACACTGAACATTTTACAGCTTTTCATCATTGTTAATAGTCTCCATGTATTTGCACCAATGCATAACAGACAACTCCTAAAGAATATCAGTGCATGGTATTAGAATTCAACATATTTACAGTATATAAGTTCTTGTTTATTTTTTACTATAAATTGTTTTTTAATTGGACATGTATTTTGGAAAAATGTTGTTGCATACTCAAATTTGTTATCTTACCATGTCAGAATTATTCAAGATAATAATGTTATGCAACCGTTGACCATACATTTTCTGTTTTTTTTTATTTACATTTATTAATTTCTCAGATAAATAAAGTTATTTAAATCATATTGGATTTTTATTAATAGTAATATACATCGCTGGTTGGTGTTGGTCTTACAAATTGTCTAGTGAAGGTAGAAATCTTCTGATTATCAAACTATTATCAATCATGTCCAAATGATGCACCAGAGTCTAAACATAGAAACTTGGGAATCATCAGGTCCTTCCTAGGTCCTTCAGGTCCTTCCTAAAAACCATGTCCAACGTCAAAGTTGACATTAAGTCCAGTTGGTTTGTGGCAATTAAAGTAAAAACGACTTCATTGGGAATATCCAGCTAGTGAGCACAAGCTTTGAGGGTGAGCCTATTTAGATGTTTCTCTTGTGTCCATAGAGGTAGAGCTTCTGGGCCTGCTGGCTTCCAGATGTTCTCCATTGTTTTGATGCAGTTAAAGCGACACTATGTAACTTTTCCCCTGTAGCGCCCCCTTCAGGTATTTAACGTCTGGCTCTCGAGCCATATATGGCTCTTCCGGCTCGTGACTCACAGCTGATCTCACAGCTGATCGATGCGCGTGATCGCAGCAGCCGTTCAGCCGAGGCATGTCATTCTGTCTTTACCACGTAGTGGAGCAAATAAAAAGTCACCTGCGAGCGTGAACTAGCACTATATGACGTTGCGTAATCACTACCAGACAGCAAGTTGAAGTACTTCCGCCGAAAGTACCAGGCCGGTCCCAACATCTTACATTCAGCAGTTTTCTGGCCACAGACCCCCGATGGCAGTGGCGGAGGCGCAAATCAACATATTAAAAGTCATTGTAGCGGCACAATTTTTTTCAAGCTGTTATTTTAAGGTGGAAAAGTTACATAGTGGGGCTTTAACAAGAGTGGTGAACAATATCCTTCCCTGCATTTGAGCTCCAGAGAATATTCATCGATCAAGGAACGACGTGGCGAAACGCTGTAAGAAAGTTGTGTCATAAAAGAAGAAGGTTGCCTTCTCTTCATCACCATCCGTCGCGGTCTCGCCGATACGTGTAGTGTATGAACACGTTTGGCACAAGTGCATCACACTAATGGGAGAGCGCCCTCTGTCGGCTGTACAGTGAACACTGACACCAGAGCGCGTTAGTTCCGTCTGCCCATGCGCGTTAATGTACGCGGTGTAACCCCTGCACGATATGAAGAGCGGGTTGAGACGAGACCAGAGAGGCTCTGCAGTGCGAGCTCAAGGACTGGAAGGAGCATCATGGCTGCAAGGTGCGTCTAGTTTTAATGTTGTTGTTTTTTCCGATAAATATTATTTATTAAAATGAATTTAATCACTTTAGTTAAGTTTCTTACGTTAGTGTGTCTCTTTAGTTAGTAGAACAACAGATATTCTTTTTTTTGGTAGACAAACGTCGACACTCGACTACATTTGATTAGATGCATGTTATTTATTTCATGTATTTAACTATTTATATAAAAGGTGTCAAACGTGTTGTACAGGTTCTGTGGACTGCTCGCCCTTCTGGCTGTGAGTCTCAGTGGACTGGACGCAGCGAGGTACAGTAGCCGGTCAGAACATGTGTCAAGTGTTAATGTCTTTGTTGACTTTGCTAGTATTGGTCACTTTTTACTTTGTGTAACAGACCAGCTGTAAACCAGGAGCTGTCCAATATCTTCAATGAGCTGTGGACGTTGGACGTCAATCGCCTGACTCCTGATACCGACTACACGATCTCTGTTCAGGTATAGCACATTGTTCTTCTGACAACACTCAGATGGTCTTGTGTTGTCTCAGATATACATAAATATATGTATGCTTTGCTTGACCTGTGCAGGGCAGAGCCAGCTTTGTGAGCCCGGGCAGCCATGTCGTGCCGGATCGCGCTTCTCAGCCTCTTTTCTCCAACGTTAACGAGAGCAAGCTCACCAACACAACCACCTTCTCCCGTAAGTGTCTCTTCAACACACACATGCATCTCTATGTTCTCTCTCTGTGCACAATAGTGCAGCCCATTTGCAGACTTCACTGTGTTAAATGGAACTTGTGTTCCTGCAGTGTTGATTAAACTCCTGGACAACTATGAGCGGTCCACAGGCGTGGCTGAGCGAGTCACGACAGAGGAGCAGGCCGAGATGAATCTCTTCCTGGATGCTGTCTTAGAGACAGAAGTCATGAAGGTACATTTGACATGTTACAACTAGTCACATCTACCCAGCCACAGGTTTTGACCATTCTTGTGCTAGTTCCTCTTGCACAACACCTCATTCCTTGTACCTTTTTGTTGTGTTTGTCTGGATGTCTTCTCAGAGTGAAATGTAGATAATCAGTATTCTATGTATTTTTTTTCCCCACTGACTCGTTCCAGTTTGTTGTTTCGCAACATTTTATGCTGTTGAGACACACTTCAGCTCTGAACACATTACTTCAGCATTTGAGAGAGAGAAAAAACATCTGTGTGTAGCTGTGGAATGCCGAGTTGGCCTCACGGACTCCCCAAAGAGGATCGGATGGAAAGAACATGCAGTACTTGTTAGGTGAACCTGAAGGCTGGAGCTCACATCAGGACTTCACTTTTTGTTGCAGAGAACAATACCCTATTTGAGTATTTGGTTCCTTCAAGTTTGTTAGAAGAGCTTCTCACACCAACAATGTTGGTCACATACACAATCATGGGCAGTACAAGGTGCAGTGGAGTACTTAGTAACACATCATACCAGTAGTATAGTACTGTGTCTAAAACCTGTTCAATATACTCTGACATATTTCCTCACAGTAAGTCTGTTTATTGTATATTGAATAATTCTTTCAACAGATGGTCAAGTTCAATGCATTTTTAAAACGTGTGACATTTGTAACGCTAAAAGGTTTTTGGTTTAGTTAGAACTTTTTTTAAAGAGATTTTTGAGGAGCAAAGTTAAATGGTTTATTGTACAAATAATGACAATAATGAATACATTTGAATATGGATTATGTTTTTCCTGTGGCTGCCTGTTATCTGTATGAGCCAATGTCATAATTGTGATCCGCAGAGGGCTCATCGGTACCTGGTGAGCAAAAGGCAGTCCACCAATGACCTGAGGCGCTTCAAGAGTCAGCTGTTTCTGATCTGGTTCAACCTCTACCACAGGAAGAGGAACGCAGGGTGAGATGCACAAACGGCAGCCAATCATCATGTCTGTTTATCAAACTCACCAGAGAGAGTACAGAAAGCAATCACGGGTTATATTCTGAAAATGTACAAAGTTACGTGATTGTTCCTAAGTAATATCAATGTTGTTTTGGTTTCTCTGAACTAAAACATGCAACAGCCTGGACTCTTGTGGATTCGAGCATGTGTTTGTCGGAGAGACTAAATCTGGATCAGAAATCATCGGTTTTCACAACTGGATCCAGTTCTACCTGCAAGAAAAAAACAGCCACTTGGACTACAAAGGATACAAGGCCAGGGACAACGACTTGGTGAGTACAACGGTCCATCAGATGAAGAGAGGCCTCTCTTCCTGTCTTCAATCCTTTATTCTACTAAATGAACATGCGTGTGTTTCCGCCCTCAGCCCGATCAAGACGACCACGTTCTGAACCTCCAGTTCAGCTGGCACGGTTTGGTGAAGCCCGTCGGCAGCGCCTTCATCGGGACGAGCCCTGAGTTTGAGATGGCGATCTTCACCATCGTCTTCCTCATGAACACAGAGAGGAGCACCACAGTGCTGGTCAACATCGACCAGTGTCGGATGGAGCTGGTGGTCATCAGACAGGGACGCTCCCTCGCAACGGCGTACCCGAAACTGATCAGCAGCAACAGCAGACATGTTCGGCAGCGGCACTCACACTGAGGTGGAGTGTCTCCTGACATGAAGCGATGCTCACATTAAGAGCTGCATGCCCAACCAGCTGAGGCGCACATGTACTGCGGTTTGGTTGAGATGCCACATACCTTCTTAGTGGATGTGTAAACATCTGTATTTGTTTATTAAGATCACTTGTATCACTTGATTACTTTGTCATACATTTCAATAAAAGTAATTGATATTTTTGAAAGTCAACTATTTGGTGTATTTATGAAATGTTCTTTGTAACCTTTGTAATACATTTAAATCACTTTATTATACTGAGTTAATTAAGTAATCCTTTTCTTCCGTAATAACATCAATAACACAATGAAGTACTCCTTTTAAATAATATTATTGTAAATAATTGTTATACAGTGTTTTCAGGTATCCTACAAAGTTGAACAATATTTTAATGTTGCAGTTAAAAATGCAACAACAAAAGAATACAATTTCTTTATTATAATGTCATTCTAATGAAAACCAAGGTCTGTCAGAGCAGAGCTGCTTTTTTCTTCTCAGGAAAGTTTAAGTCACAAGTCTACATAAGCAAATTGCAACACAGGCTGTAAATCCTTGCATGCTCATGACTAATTTGATATTTATTTTTTGGAATATAGGGCCCTGCTTTGCAATAAATAAACTATAAAATAAATGTCAGGCCATGCCTGGTCTGTCAGTCACTATCATATTCATCTTTTTTGTTCTCTGGTTTTTTCAGATAAAAATGTTAGACTATTTATGCTTTGAGTTTATAAAAATTCAAGTCAAGTCCAAGTAGCTCTGTTTCTGGAGAAGTTTAGTGGCAGCAGAAGCTTCACCAATCCGGATCATACAAAGTGAGAAATATTTTTCATTTGATTTTGCTGTTTGCCAATTGGGTCTATTGGCTTTTTATTTGACAATGTTCAGTACTAGTAACAAACAAATACATTCCCACAAATCGAAATACACGTAACACGTAAAGTACCAGTACTTCGACTCCACAATAACTGTCTAAATGTGCATATTTTATTTGCCAAATTCGTGTGTGTGTTGAGTTCATACTGATGTTCAGACACGTACAAGATAATCAGACCTACAAACATGCATACATGGATTTCTATACCCGATTATTACAGACGATTGCCCGAATATTTTCAGCAGAAAAAAAATTACGAAAGGCGGAATACCTTCTTTCGTTCCCCCCACACGCACGGACGGTTTACGGTGGAACACACATGAGAGGCGCACGCTGGAGCGACTTCCGACGACACAAAATATATCAACATTGACAGTACGAGCAGAGTCTTATGTGTCTACTGTTGAACTGCAGAGAAAACCATGGAGATACTTGGAGGGGAGTTTTGTGACCTGACTCCAAAGGAGCTGGCGGCTCCTGTCAACACGATAGCGGTGAGGCACGAGCACGTAGACACCCAAAGTTTCACACCACGAGCGGAGCAGCGAGCGTTAGCAAGGTGGCTATCACCGACACGACTTCACCACAGCTGGGTGGTGATGCATGAACCCAGACCTCGGGCAGTGGGTCCGCTGTAGCTACACGTATTATTGTTGTCGGGGGAACTGTCAGTTGGCAAATTGAAGATAGTGTTGTCACTTTTAACTTGCGGCTGCAGTATTTAAGGTGTTTCAAGCTATTTGCTCTCGCTGCTTGTTGTTGACAAGGGTCCTATGAAACGTGATGTTTGTTTGATGTTTTTTATTATTATTTTTTTACAGGAGAAATGGAAACTCTTACCAGCCTTTCTAAAGGTAACATGCCAACCTTCATCCACCTGCGGTGTACCCTGAATATCCCTTATTTAATTGTATCCTACGTGTACTCTACACATCTATCATGATATATGATATAGCCTCATTTTTGTATGTGGAAAAATAAAACATTTTCATAGAATAGTCTGTGTTTCGTCTAGCAAATGCAATGTTTCACGTTAATGCAGCAATTACACTAACATCATGGATTTGCACCATGGCTAATAAGAACCTCACACTCATAAATATGAACGGGATAGATGCTAATAATTGAAGGTAATTGCTTTTCTGTTGTTGTTTTCAACTAGTCAGACTAATTTGTACATTACAACCTGTATTTATTTCATCATGGACATTTTAAAGCTGTCGTTTAATCCGTTTTCCAGGTGAAAGGACTGGTGAAGCAGCACATCGACTCATTTAACTATTTTATCAACGTTGAGGTAAAACAAAACTCCAACTTGAATGTTTGTAGATCTGCATCTTTATGTAAGTGTGTTCACATTGTTTATTTCTGGTTTTGCAGATAAAGAAAATAATGAAAGCCAACGAGAAGATCACAAGTGATGCTGATCCAATGTGGTACCTCAAGTAAGTCACATGAACACCTATATTGGGTAAACCAACAGTAATCCAACACAACAGACATACATGAAGCAGCTAGTGTTGAGAATATAGAATGATTGTTTTAATATTTATAAATATGTTCCTTGCAGATACCTCAATATCTACGTTGGCATGCCTGATGTTGAAGAAAGCTTCAACGTAACCAGACCAGTATCTCCTCATGAAGTAAGCTTGGCTTGTTGTGTAGTATTAAGAACATATTATGATGCTTTGTTGGCAGAAAAGTTTGTGCCGCTGCAGTTCAACATCTTAGTTAGTTTTTGGATGATTATCTCTCAATTTGGCTATTGACACGTAATGAATGGTCAACTATTTTCATAATTAAAAAAAATGTCATATTTGTTAAAAATAGAATAAAAAGTTGCAGCTTCTCAAATGGGAGTGTTTGCTGTTTGACTTCATTATTATTAACATTTCTATATTTGAACATTTAAACAGACACAAAAGTAATAAGATAAAACATATTTGGTTTCCAGAAACTTAATGTATGATGCCCATTGTTCACTGTTTTGATATTTCATGGATTCTGTGATGACTCGATTATTTAAAATCCCTCATAGGGATATTTGATAATTATGGCAATAATACATTTACCTATGATGACATCAAATGTCAGAACATTTCACTCATTGTTCCCGTTGTTTTTACAGTGTCGTCTCAGAGACATGACCTACTCGGCCCCCATCACAGTGGACATAGAGTACACTCGTGGCAGCCAGAGAATCATCCGCAATGCACTGCCCATCGGAAGGTATCGTAGTGAATACGACATCCTTTACTCATGATCATTCTGGTTCCTTTAATTCATCTTAAATGTATACTTTCACTCTTACAATGAAAATTGGTATATCAATTACTTACCCTGTATTACCTTGAATTCTTAAGCTTGTCTCGCATGCCTTCACAGTGAACAAAGATAAAGAAAAACAGAGAAAAGTCTTGATGAATTACTCGTTAGTGCGAGGAGAGCACCTGCAGAGTGTGTGGATGTGTTTTAAATAGTAGGGCTTTATGCATGAAAATGCATGTCTTTGGGAAATAGTGAGAATACAACTAGATTTGACACATTTCTTTTAAGGTAACACAGGGCGAGTCATTTATATACAAACGGTAGTTTGAGTTTGATGATGTTAAACTGTTATTTCACAGTTTGAGTTTTTCAGTTTTGACAATGGATACAAATAATCTATCTAGAATATAATAATAACATATGAAGTGCTAGTGTCATGTCATTCATAGGTTCTTGGTATTAATATATTTAACTGCTTTTTCTCAGGATGCCAATCATGCTGCGAAGCTCAAACTGTGTTCTCACAGGAAAGACGCCCATGGAGGTTTCTAAACTCAATGAATGTCCTCTGGATCCAGGTACACGAAGGAGGACGCAGAACGAGAGCAATAACACATCCTCACAATTATCAATACAGTTTTATTTTGTATTGGTGATTTATTTGCTCTGTGTGGTATTTCTTTATAGGGGGTTATTTCATTGTAAAAGGTCAAGAGAAAGTCATTCTGATCCAGGAACAGCTGTCAAAGAATCGGATCATAGTGGAGCAGGACAGGAAGGGTGCCGTTGGAGCCTCAGTTACCAGGTATTGTAACAACTTCTCACCACATCATCCATTCAGTGCAGTGACAGAGTTTAACAAAAAAGAAGAAGACATTACCATTAATAAATAATTGCACAGATCACTCGTCCCCATGAGCTACAGCCGACCTTATGTCAGTGGTCAGTGGTCAGTGGTCAGTGGTCAGTGGTCGGCTGTTGGCATAGAGGTATACTACCGATAAAACTGAGCTGGCTTTGTAATCCAGGAAACCTTGATTTAAGTTCAACTTTTCTTTTCAACAAATGAGTGTCTCTATAGATGCAATGCTTCAAACACATTGTGTATCTTTGAGGTCTAACAAACTTCTTTATTGCAATTTTCCCATGGAAAGAATTCTTTTCCCTACCCTTCAGTAGGAATGTGTGTCAGAAACCTTCACATGTGCACGATGAACAAAGTAGGGATCCACTCATAAGATGGCTCTAAAGCTGTACTGAATGTCAAATAGTCATACATCTTTTAATATCTGAAACGGTTACTTTTTAAAAGAAAGATGGATATACATATTATGTTACTTTTGTTTCCATGTGAATTGTGAATTATTTTACTTGCTTATGGTTCTTCATCTGCTTTGATTTAATTTGTTTAATGTTGTCTTCAATTTCAGCTCCACTCATGAGAAGAAAAGCAGAACTAATATGATTGTCAAACAAGGAAGATTCTACCTGAAGCACAACACGCTGTCAGAGGACGCCCCCATCGCCATCATTTTCAAGGTGAAAGAGTTGATTATAAGCATGACGCCGCAAAGTGATACAAAACCTCCAGTAGGGGGCGCTGCAAAACAACTAGATGAGTTGTTTTTACTGATGGAGGCAAACACTTGAGTTTGTTTCCAAAGAAACTTTATCAGATGAAATTACTTGTTATGCTCCGCTCTGTTTTGCTGCCGCCTCCTGAATAATCTTCATTAGATGATCTCACACCACATAGACAATGCACATTGCATTGTGTGAGAGGTTTTGCCGCAGGTTAGTGAGCAGTTAGAAGTCAGTAGTTTCAGTGATTCTTCATCCGATTTAATTGTCATGTGTCGCCCTTTGCTCTCAATGAAAATGTCAGTCAGCCAGCTGGCAATCATTAACTTCTTCCTCCACTGAGGACCACTCTCCTCAAACATGTCTACTGGTGGTCGTCGAGTGTTTGGAGCTGAAGTCATTATCCGCAGGACGCCGTTTGCATGCTCGCTCTGTTTGCAGTGCTTTTGTAAATCCTGGGTGACTTCTTCCCCGTCCCTCAACCTTCGACGAAGTACACACGGATCAGTTCCCACAGATTCACATTTCCATAAACAAATGTCAGACGACCTTATGACTTCCAGTCCACGCCTCCCTCCGTGTACACACGGCTCCTCCGTATGCCTCCTTCTTGCTCGCCTCTTGTTCCACTTACTAGTTGCAATCTACTTTGTGTACCTTTGGTTTAATTTCTCTGGTGTTTATATAGTTGCGTGAATGATATGTGTATCAGTCCACACTTGTTCCTCTAATCTCACTCCCCATCACACACTCTTTGCCGGTCGTTCACGCAGGGTATGGGCGTAGAGAGTGACCAGGAGATCGTGCAGATGATCGGTACGGAGGAGCATGTCATGGCCAGCTTCGCCCCGAGTCTGGAGGAGTGCCAGAAGGCCCAGATCTTCACTCAGACTCAGGTACCTCAGTGGTCGATGTGCGGTTGAAATAACTATCATAAAATTAGAGGAATATTCCACTGATTTTAAATAGGCAATTTACTAGTTAAAAGGGATCCTTCTTGGTCTTCAATTGTCTTTTTATTTAGATTTACAAAGCTAACAAAACATACAAGCATTAATTGAGGATTGTTTAAACAACAACCATGAGCAAATTATTAAATCACAACAGCGTATTATAATAGGCAATAATACGGATGTTATTTAGGTTTCTTTTTCATCCTGAACTTGAGAAGTCAACAGAGCCTCTGGGCAACCCACTGCATGTGGTGGTGGTGGAGGGCCATTTACCAGGCAGGATGGTCAAGTAAATGGATGCAGATTGTTGCATTATGAGAAATGTAGGATCCCATGTTTAAACCTCTAATTGTGTTCACACTACAAGCAACAAGTGCTCTTTGATGTAGTGATAAGGCACTGGGAACGGGCCGGAGGCATTTCTGGACAACAGAACCAGTTTCAACAAAGTGTTTGGTTGAAGCTTCACCGCCGTCGACAAAGAGCTAAGACTGGGCTTTGACTTGAGGCCCCTCACGCAGTGATGAGCGTCGGGCGTCAGTTTGTAGCTTCATGTCAATCCCTACATAAAAAATGACTTGTAGCCTGTTTAATCGCTCTAAACGCAGCATAACGCTCACTAAGTGAAGTCTCTGTTGGTTGCCTGGCAATCTCACAAGGACAACAAGACTCAGGAAGTCACATTCCCCTTTAAATCCACTTGTCCGCACTCTTTTTTTGTATTGATCTATAATCCAGATTTAGTACGTTAACTTCAGATGGGTTGGTAGGCATCCTGTTACCTTTGGACAGAGCTGGGCCAGCTGTGTGGAAAACAAGCATATTTTGCTTTTTTTTCCCTCAGTATAATTAACAGAATTGAGATAATACTAACATAATTACAGTATGATTAGCTGGAAGTCAATAAACTGCGTTATTGAATTATCAGCAGCCTTGATATGCCCATTAAGCCCGTTGTTGTTGTTGTTGTTGTTGTTCAGACACAAACGAGCGTCTCCGGCCTGCTGACAGAAGGTATTTTTTTTTTTGTCTCTGTGATCAGATGACGAAGGTTTTGTCTTGCCGGCCAGTCAAGTAATGCTCTGGCTGGTTTATTCAGGAGGCCCACGTGTTCTTTGACACCTACAGATGAATGCGATCGCCCAATTTGTTTTTCATAAAGATTATGTTGTTAGAGGAACCACTGATGCATTGATGAGGCCATATTTGCTTCCTAGCAACCGGTCTCCGCAGATCTCATGTTCCTCTGTCTGCCAGCCTCCGTGGTGTCTTTTCATGGCCATTGGGTCATTGTAGTGTGCACAATGAGGCCTAAATCTATATAATTAAAGGCAGATAAGGCTTACAAAACATTGTTATCAGATTATGATAAGTAATCTGCTTAAACTATATTTGCCTGTCATCTTTTTTCTAGTGATTATATAATTAGAAATCAGATTTGAAGATTTTCATCAATAAATATGAATGTATGAAATTACAATATGTATTTAGGAATATATATATATATTTTTGCATATATACACACATGCATATTTACACACACACACACACACACACACATATATATATATATATATATATATATATATATATATATATATATATATATATATATATATATACATATATATGTATATATATGAATAGAGAGGTAAATGTATCTAATGCCATACGGATGTCTGGGTGGGTGGTCTTTCCAAAAAGTCCTCTCCCTCATTATCCTCTGGAGCCCTCTACTGAACTACAGAAAAGGTCAGAGGGGGGAGGGGGAGGTGTGGTTGTTGGTGTGTGGTTTGTGGTGTTGAACCCTCATAAGCCTGATACGTGTTTGATATTCTCTTTTTCTATAAAATTCGTATTGGTTAATTGTTTTACAATCAGTGTGAAACACACTTCCATCAAATGACTTTAAATTCAGACTTATTGACACGTTCTGGGTCGTGAACCTTAATAATTGTATATGCCAAATTAAGTTTGTTCTGACCATTAATTATCAAATGTGGTCAAATTTATGACATAATCGTGTAATATGCCCCCAAAATATACCTGAATAAAAGTTCTGAATGTTTGTTTTAAATGTCTGATCAGGATCATAGACTTTCTCACTCATTATTATTGAAATAATAAATAATTCTAATTTGTTCTATATTTTATAACAGACAATATCTTCCTATTCAACATAGATGTATTGTGTTGTGTCTCAAGTCTAAGTTGAGGCATGGGATGGCAGGTGTGTGGGTTTTGCAAATGTTAAACATTTTAAATTAAACAACATCCGTATAGCATGAGCACTCGGCTCTTCCTCACCTCGGTGTATCTGCTGCTCTGTGTTTCAGGCTCTCAGGTACCTGGGGAATAAAGTGCGGAGACAGCGCATGTGGGGAGGCCCCAAGAAGACCAAGATGGAGGAGGCCAGAGAGCTTTTGGCGTCTCTTATCCTCACACATGTGCCCGTATGTTAGTTAACAGACAGAAAAGGAGTCGCAGAGTATAATTGGTATATATAAAAAAGTGGAATAATTGGGCATTTTGTCTACAGGTCAAAGAGTTTAACTTTCGGGCAAAGTGTATTTACCTGGCTGTGATGGTTCGGCGGGTGATACTGGCTCAAGGGGCCAACAAAGTGGACGACAGAGATTACTATGGCAACAAACGCCTCGAGTTGGCTGGACAGGTAAGCCTCTCTGCTCCATGTGGTCTCATTTACTGTTGGTGTCATGCCATATTTAATCCAGCTAAGCCTGTCTTAGATCTTTCACATTGCATGACAAAGACATGCAGTTCCATTCAGTTAATTTTGTTTGTTAATTTGTCAAAGAATCAACAGGAAATCAGTTCTGACATTAAAATCCACCCTGTTGAACCGGGTGTTTTATACCTTTTCTTTACTCACTAGAAAGCAAAACAGGCTTGATACTAATTAATGAAACATGCGTGGAAAAGAACAAATATCCCACGCATGCTTTCGTGGGACTGGACCAGAGGAGCTCCAGCCCTGATCTCTCACCTGCATCTTTGTTCCTGCCTCCTTCTTTTAATAAGACTCTCATTATTTCTATTCAGCTTTGTTTTTCCTGTTTTGTTTTCACCCCCCCACACACAAATACACAGCAACACACACACACACACACACACACACACACACACACACACACACACACACAAACACACCCTGTATTTCAGCCTGGCTTTGTCAGGAGAGAGATATGCAGTGGCACCAAAATCCAGAGGCTGTGGCAGCATGGGGATTTTTCAGCACCGTGACAATAGAATTGCTGCCTTGACTGGAGCGATTGAGTTAATCCGCAGGCCCGGCTCTGATAATGTAATTACTGCTGTCTTAAGGCCTTTAATTTCCCCCCCAACCTGCTCTGTATAAGGAGCAGGAGATGGAAGGGGGGGGGGGGGGATCAGACCCCGCTTTCAATAGGGGGCTTACACACTAACAACGGCAGCAATCTCTCCTCACTCTCCAATTATGGTTCCCTGACATTCAACTAATTGGCCTGGCTGCGCAACGGAAGCTTAATTTCTTTATTAATTTTAAGCAGCGCTGCCTGTTTGTTTTTGATGTATGCTAATGCACAGGGTGGGTGGGGGTGGTGAGAGAGGTTGCCTCCTGTAGGCCTGGCGGAGGAGGACAGGGACCTGGGACGGAGGCCAGGTCAGGCTTATCAGTGAGCCGGCACACCTGGTTATTAAATCTGACTGTAAACACACCTCAGTTCTGATTAAAGGCAGGAACATATGTGAGGCGCCAGTAGATCTGAGAGTCTGAGGATGAAGGTACAATGACAGCTCTCTGAAGAGACTGTTCTCACTCGACACCCTGGCTGAAGACGTGACGAGTGAATACTTTCAGTCACAAACGTTCTGACTGATGATTGTGTCTTTCTGTCTCAGCTCCTGTCTCTGCTGTTTGAAGATCTGTTTAAGAAGTTCAACTCTGAGCTGAAGAAAATCGCTGACCAGATCATCCCCAAGCAGAGAGCTGCTCAGTTTGATGTGGTGAAGCACATGCGGCAGGATCAGATCACCAACGGCATGGTCAACGCCATTTCCACTGTGAGTGTGCGCCGGTCGGAGACCATGGAAAAGTGTAAAGGAAGCAGCTCACCCCCTGACGACCCAGATTAAAGCCTCACCCCTACACACATCTGGCCTACTGGAGCGTCTGTAGCCACAAGCAGAGGCCCTGTCTGCTGTCTCTCTGAACACTCGGACTATAAACATTATTATTATTATTATTATTATTTATTTATTTATAACATTATCTTTTACTTGAATGTCTTCTTCAGAACTATGATTTTGAAATGGCTAAGTAACCGTACAGTTTTCACAAAAATACACATAGTGCTTATTTCAGATCCTGAAATAATCAAAACCCTTTAAATATTGATTTTCATGAGCTACTCATATAAATTATAACTTTAGTAGCAGGTAAAAGTAAAGCAACAAGATAGTTACAATAATTACCAAGTTACTACACTACCTGTGGAGGAGGGGAAGCAAAACAAAATGTTCTGTAATTGTGTACATCTGTTTTGTTTTTCAATAAACAATGTAGACAGAAATTGATTTATATATATTTTTTTAAACGGTAAGAAGTTCATAGAGCTAAAATCCAGTTTAGCCAGAAAAAGAAACCTAGTATGTCAAAATTTGAACGGACATCATCGGAGCTGAGACCAGAGTTATAATATTATATATAATCACTAGAAGAAAAGAAAGACTGATAACGTCACGATGCCATCACAGCAGTGGGATGCGAACAGGTGAAGATCTTTAAAGTCGGTTGTAATGTAAACGTGCGCGCTGCAGAATACTTGTTGCAAGTGGAATTATTATAATAACCCTAAATCTTCATTAAACATGTATTACTAGGCATGTTAATTAATAATGGAGCATTTTCTGTCCATAGGGTAACTGGTCTCTGAAGAGATTCAAGATGGACCGTCAGGGTGTCACCCAGGTCTTGTCTCGCCTCTCTTTTATCTCGGCCCTCGGTATGATGACGAGGATCTCCTCCCAGTTTGAGAAGACCAGGAAGGTCAGCGGGCCGCGCTCCCTGCAGCCGTCCCAGTGGGGCATGCTGTGTCCGTCTGACACACCTGAGGGAGAGGTGCGTGAGCTGCATGCTCAGTATGACATCAGAGATTGTGTGGAACACGCAGAGCTGAAGAGCCACAAGGAGCCGCGTCACAGCACTTGTTGTGCAGAACAACCTTTTACAAACATCATTAATTGTCCACCAAATATTGTTGTAGATTGATTTTGTGTGGTCTTCACAAAGATCCAGGATTGTTGTTTTGTACGTAACATGTAAATTGGGCCTGGCTGATAATTCAATATGTTAATTTATGCTGAAATGTGATCATATATCGAGATATTGTGCTACACAATTACGTTGTCTTAATTGAAAATAACAATCTCATACGAACTAAAATGTCTAAGAAAATTTGATTTCTTTGCATTAAATAAGAAAAAACTTAATTTGTCAAGTAAGAGTAGACAAATCAAGAGGGGATTTCATAGACTTCTTATATATTGAATTACTGGAAAACTACCGATCTTGTGATGGAACATGGTTTTTTCAATATCACCCATCCCTTGTGTAAATACAAAGACACGTAGCCTTCTATATAATTAATAACTGTTCATGGTTTATATCCGTGTCTTGGTTTGTAGGCCTGTGGTCTGGTGAAGAACTTGGCTCTGATGACTCACATCACCACCGACATGGAGGACGGGCCCATCATCAAACTGGCCTTCAACCTGGGAGTAGAAGATGTCAACCTGTTGTGTGGAGAGGAACTCTCCTACCCAAGCGTCTTCCTCGTCTTCCTCAATGGTAAAACTCCTTTGCACCAGTGCAGCCTAATAAATAAATAAACAAACACAAAGAGAACTAGCAGTGGATGCTGTTTCTTTGGATCAATTGAAAAGAGAGTTTAATCCCCTCCGTTTTGAATGCATTGCTTCGGAACATAAAGGGAAAATATTCTGTTTAGTTTACAGAAAGCAATTTTGCAGGGAGGCTGATAAGTCATTAATTTCATGGCAGCAGTAGGTAATATTCTAGTCAGAACTTGGCCCCTTAATTACTGTATATGTTTGTCTCACCGCTGATAACTGTCAAATTATATTAGCTGCCATACCATTTAATTAGTTGGTAGCAGCAGGTGTCAAAGCCCTTCAGAGTGTGCTCACTGCAAACGTGCCCTCACACAGAGGCGGAGCACTGGGCTCCTCTGTTCTCCTCCAGTCGTCTGTCAGGCTTGATATGAGCAAACCCCTGCAGGCAGCCGGAGCTCTGCTTCCTCCAGCCCTGGCGGTTCGGAGTACACTACTGTCCACACCTGCTGTTTCTCTTTTTATTTCCATTCAAAGTTTGCGAATTGAAAATACATTTCTGTAATTTAGAATATTATTTTTAATGCTAATTCTGCAATGTTCCTATTACAAACACGCATGCCAAACATTTCTGTGCTCCAGCTTCTCTTACTTTAGACTGTACGGAACATCGTTTTAAGACGTCGCATTGGACTCTGAGACATTTCGATGGGCGTTCTCTGACATTTTATAGACGGGATGATTCATTGAGAAAATAATAATCACAACCCTAATTCACGTCGAGGACGGTGACCTCGTTGAAGTGCTGCAACTCCCATGCGGGACAGGCTTGTATGCTGCAGTGCTGCCGCCTTCCCTTTCTTTCTTTAGATTGTTTGCCTCTCTTAATGTTTAATTTGTAAATATTAGTTCTACTTGATATTAGAAAGAAAAAGGTTAAAATGAGTTCTCATTTCTAAATAATACTAATCAAAAGGCGGTACTGTATTAATGTATGGAGCCCTACAACTCGTGGTATTGCCACACACTGTCCTGTAAATAATTCGTTATAAAAGCCTTGTGGCGTCAACAACTGAAGGTTTTCTGTCCACAGAAACACAAGAGCTTTTATTTTGAAACATAAAAATAATGTTGCAAGACAAATAATATCTTCATGTCCAATGATACCAGGATATATTGAACGGTGATGGTGGGTATCAGTGCGTGTGTGTGTGTGTAGTTAAAATATGTGCATTATCTCTGTCTGTATGATGTCGACAGGTAACATTCTCGGTGTGATTCGAGATAACTACAAGCTGATCAACACCTTCAGACTGATGCGCAGGGCGGGTTTTATCAACGAGTTTGTCTCCATCTCCACCAACTTGACCGACCGCTGCGTTTACATCTCCTCTGATGGAGGACGTCTCTGCAGGTGGGCAAGTTTGAACCTGGATTGAAACACACTGCATAAAAAAAGAATGCTATGGTACGCATTCTGTAATAAAAGATGAGTCTACAGCAGCCAGGTCTTTGGACAACACAATCACATTTATTTGCACAAGAAGTCTGAATTCTTTGATTCATTTAAAGTGTGGGTGATGTTTTAATATCAAAGAATATGTCAAACTTCTCCTGGTTGTTCTCCATCAGGCCGTACATCATCGTGAAGAGGGGGCATCCCACTGTGAAAAACAAACACATTGAAGACCTGTCACAGGGCTACAGGTGAGGCTGGGAGTCGGGAGTCCATTTGTTTGAAAATAATAATAAAAAAAGTTGGTTTATATATCATTTAAACATTGTTTTTGCCTCCAGAACCTTTGAAGACTTTCTGCACGAGGGCCTGGTGGAGTACCTGGATGTCAATGAGGAGAATGACTGTCACATCGCCCTTTATGAACACATGATCTCAAAGTGAGCAGCACATGAAAATGGGAAACGGTTCTCCCGATTTGTTCCTGGCATTCAACGCACATTCACTGCCCTCTCTATTTGTATTTTTGTTTGTTTTCTGCAGAGTCACAACACACTTGGAGATCGAGCCCTTCACGTTGCTCGGGGTGTGTGCCGGCCTCATTCCCTACCCGCACCACAACCAGTCCCCCAGGAACACGTACCAGTGCGCTATGGGCAAGCAGGCCATGGGTAAGACTCCGCTGAGCAGGTAGCGTCGGCCAGCGGGCCGCTCTTTAAACCGTAAAGATCTCAAATCCTCTCTCACACATCCTCTACACGGCGACAGTGTTTACTGCTGTGCATGCATACACACAAGATACTGAGGGTAATTTAATCTTGCATCAAGACTATTCTTCGGCCTCCTAAATCTGCCAGCTTAGAGTTGTATTTGCAGAAGTTAAAATCATTCAAAAGGACATTAGAATAACAAACAGCAGAGATACAAACAGCCTGCTGGTTCGTCTCCCCCAAAACTTTGCTCCTGCTCTACCTCTTGTCAGAATACATTTGTATGTGTGATCGAGTGTTTGTCTTAAGTGTATGTGTGTGTCAGTGTGTGTGTGTGCGCATGGACATCAAACATGGGGCGCTTGCGTAGGTCCTCTTTTGTACTGTGTGTGTGCGGAGGCCTTTTCCCTGCCAGTCACCCAGAGTGTCATTAGCAATTCATTGTGTCTGCTCTGGCTGTGCTCAGGGGGTCAGTGTGCTCAGCTGCGGAAGACCACAGAGTGTGCACCCGCAGCTCCTTGGTAACCAAAACTTCCCCAAACGGCCCGGCTAACATTCGTAAGAGCTGCGGTCACCCCCACCCCGTCGCTTCACCTCCGTCCGTCACCTCCTCCCCTCCCCCCTCCCGTTATGACACAAACACAGACTGGAACTATATTTGGCCCGATATCCTCTGCCTTGTCTGTTTTGTGTTGACGGCCCTATACATGTGCAAATGTGTCCGTGTGGCTCGGGCCTATTATCACAGGCTGTGCTTGTAGCCTGATTGTGAAGTAATAGCATCTGACAAATGTCACGGCTTCCAGGGAGGCCAGGCTTTATAGCACAACCCAGCCTGCTCCTCCACTCCGCTGCCCTGAGACGGTGCTAACCAGGCCCAGCCCCCCCAACAGGAGGATTTAACTCATAATCCACTCTTAATTGATTTATAGACAGTTACAAACGGGGTGCATTGACATAGCGCTGGGCCAATTTCCCCCATCAGAATACAAGTCATGCAGAATGATAATGGTATATGTCACAACACAGCAGGTTCTCAGGTAATTCAATAAATAGCCTATATGAAAAAAACATATGGTTTTGTATAGTCTTGTGTTCATTTAATTATAAATAATCAGAGTTTCTGGGAACCTTTTTATTAGTATGTGCTCATTGTCTATTTAGACCATTAACTTGTCATTCGCAATATCTCGATACATGATCTAATCAAAATATGATTATATTTAAAGATGATCAATTATATATGATTATTGCAAAGGAACTTTAAAACTATTGATACACGTGCAGTAAACACTCAAAAGATAGTGTCATGTATCCATAAAGATTTCCACACAGGAAGTGAATTCTCCAAGCCACAGAAGAAGTCATTCCTGTCTGTCTCCTCTCTTCAGGTACTATTGGCTACAACCAGAGGAACCGCATCGACACGCTGATGTACCTGCTGGCGTACCCTCAGAAGCCCATGGTCAAGACCAAAACCATCGAGCTGATCGACTTCGAGAAGCTGCCTGCCGGTCAGAACGCCACCGTGGCCGTGATGAGCTACAGCGGCTACGACATTGAGGACGCTCTGATCCTCAACAAAGCCTCACTAGACAGAGGTGACAGTGCATTTTAATCTGAATTGTGAATTGGATTATACTTTTGAAATACCTCCCATGAATGTTTTTGTTCAGGCCACAGTCACTTGGTAATCCTGATGTTTCCCTCTAGGATTTGGCAGGTGCCTCGTCTATAAAAACGCTAAGTGCACGTTGCGGCGTTACACCAACCAGACCTACGACAAGGTGATGGGGCCCATGCTGGATGCTGCCACACGCAAGCCGATCTGGAGGCACAACATCCTGGACGCTGATGGCATCTGCTCCCCCGGTGGGTACCAGCAGGACTGGATGAGACCCAGCATGCATTGCTGCTCTTTAACAGGCTCCACTGCTCCAATAATGCGATTGACTGTATTATCATGAATACAACCAGTTTAATCTATTACTTATACATTATTTGATGTGCAGTCCTTTACAGGATGTCAGTCCATTCTTGTTACAAGTGTTTTAATCATTAAGCAATTGTGTAAGTGTTTAGGGCCTCTCACCTTATTTAATGTGATGTAATTGCTGTTAAAAACATGTTGAGGTGGGACATAATTCATCAATCAAAGAAATATTAAATTTTATTCTATTGGTTGATTCTGAGGTAATTAACCCATAATGTTCTTTTGTACAATTCATTGTTTGCAAGTAAATAAAGGGGACATTTTCTTTATTGAGAGATTAATAAACAGGCCTAAAACATCAATGTAATGCACTTGTAGCTGCACATCCTGGTGAATGTCTATTCTTCTTGTCATTCGTAACTTGATATCGATTTTAGACTGTTTTAGATTGTTTTAGTTTAATTGAGTGATGACATTCCTTCTGAAAAAGAGAGTTGGGTAAGAGTCCCATCATATAAGCGCGTGTCATCACCTGTGCCGGCCATCGTGAACCGCTGATGTAATGTGTCTTGTGTGGGGCTCAGGTGAGAAAGTGGAGAACAAGCAGGTGTTGGTGAACAAGTCCATGCCAACCGTCACCCAGGCACCACTGGAGGGCAGTACCCAGCCAGGCCAGCCCCAGTACAGAGACGTGCCCATCAGGTGAGCACAGCATCACAGCCACCTCTCCAGCTTCTGGATGGAAAGAAGAAACGGCTCAACTTTCTTTTGATTACTTGCTGTAAAGAAAACCACGTATTCTTCCTTTTTTCTTTCTGCAGCTACAAGGGCTCAACCGACTCGTACATCGAGAAGGTCATGATCTCATCCAATGCCGAAGATGCTTTCCTCATCAAGATCCTCCTCAGGCAGACCAGGAGGCCGGAGATAGGAGACAAATTCAGCAGTCGACACGGACAGAAAGGTGCCAACCTCCGCGCTGTCGGACCGTAATCCCTCTAAAGAGGGCAGCATGTTGAGCTCGAACCTAGATGTGCAGAATAAAGAGCTCTGCGTTAATATCCACCACTGAAAACCCCAAATTTGAACCCGTCACCAGAGACTGTAAATGACTGGAGAGAAAGAACTGTGGTCGTCTCTGTGCCGGAGCATTTGTTGAGTCAAGTCCCAGTAGCTGTTGCTCTGTCACTGCCCTCCTATCCTCATCTTTCAAGAGCTCTTTTCAATTAATTGGCTCTTTGTCCTGTGCCAGACTATGCAAATTTATTACACCCGAGCAGTATTCTGCTGCTGCTGGAGAAAAAGTGTTTACAACCTCCATTGTTTTGCAGCACCTCCCCTATTGAGGGCTTGTATGATGTTTTAATCAAAAAGCTAACTGGCGCCATGCATAATTTACTCTCCTCATTAACACAGTGGCCACTGAGCGGTCAGATCAGGGCGGAACAATGTCTTCTGTCTCAGAAGTGACGAAGAGAGAGGGGTCGCCGGGGGGTTAGTCCTGGATGGAAACTCCCAGATGTGCAACTGATGTACGGCTAGTCGGCTTAATCGGAGCTCCCTACTGTCACGTGGAGTACAGACGCTACAAACGAGAAATGCTCGGCTAACCTTTTCTTTCGCTCCAGCGGACTTGTATTTGTATGTAGAAATAACCACCTAAATATTTCAAACTGGATCCTAAATCAAGGTTTTATTATTTTATTAGAATTCGGCTGCAGCAATAGATCTAACGACTCATGACTGGTCTCATAAGTCCTGGTCAGCAGAGCAGAATAAGTTAATTATTTACACACACACACACGCACACACACACACAGCTGTGGGGGTGGGGGGGTTGTCAGTAGTAGGGGCCCATTGTGCGAGCCGCCAGCGTGGGGCTGTAGGAGCTGTGATGGAGGGCTCTGGACCCTTGCTGTTGTCTTGCCTTTCTCTGCTGATTTCATGCCTCTTTTATCATTCACTTTCACACAAAACAAACAACACCGAGGATGTCTGCTATGGGAACTAGTGTCTCTCTCTGAATCTTTCTAATCACCCTCTCCTCCATTTCCCTCTTTCTTTCCTACTCCTCTCTTTCCTCTTTTATCCTACTTTTGCCCTGATATTTAAACCTTTTTTTAACTGCCCTTTCTTTCTTTCTTTCTTTCTTTCTTTCTTTACCCCTTTTACCTTTTCTTCTGGCTCAGCCGTACTCGCCTTTTCTCTTTTCCTTTTCACCTTCTTCCTGCTCTTGGATGACTTTCCATTAAGTTGCTGTCCTTGTTCCCAGTCCACATCCTGCTACTACATCCTGTGTGGCATCAACAGTCTGCCTGGCCGCTGACTGGTCGGCTCATAGACGGGCACAGATTCAATTCCTCCTCTCCAGTTGATCCCTTTCACTTCCTCCGAGTTAAACTGAAAGTCATGGATGTGTAATCCCGGTCTCGCTGTCAAGCTAAGCACCTTTCTCCACTTCCTGCTCCTTCTCTTCTCTCCTCTCCCTCTTCTCTTTTTTACATTTGCAAATGGGCCTACAATCTGTTTACCCTGGCCAGGGAAGAGTGCCTCGGCCCCTCAGCAAACATTTGCCCTCGCACTTAAACTCCCGGCTACCAGAGCGCTCGTCCCTCACATCATGTGAATCCCAGGAGGACGACATGTCCGTCCCCAGGAGGACGGACATGTCGTCCTGTCGGGCCTCGTGCGCCTCAACGTTTAACTGGAAGCTCCTATATTCCTTTGGCTGTACTGTTTGCTCAGTTAGGGCAAAGCTGGTTCGACTTGTTGGTGACATTTGAAGATGGGGCTGACTCTAACAGTTGTATATCTGACTTTAATATTAATCATTAAGTCTAAATAAAAAATGAGTTCATGAGTTATGAGAGCCCAAAATGGCGTCTTCAAATCACTTTTTTCGTACAACCAACCAACAGCCCAAAGATTTACATTGATGATAAATGCAGAACATATTCTGATCCTCTAATGTAAGAAGCTGAAATCAAATTGAGCATGTTTGCTTGATAAATGACCCTAAATAATCAAGTTAATGTTTGGATTATTTTATTGATTGAATGATTCCTGCCACATTAATTTGAGCTTGCTTGTTGTGCTTCATTTGCATTTTACGTAAACGTCTAGTCGTGTGTGTGTACAGACGTGTGTATCGACTTTAATATGTTGTTGTTGTTCCTGTTTGTGTGTCTCAGGTGTCTGTGGCCTCATCGTTCCGCAGGAGGATATGCCGTTCTGTGACACGGGCATCTGTCCAGATATCATCATGAACCCTCATGGGTATCCCTCCAGAATGACGGTACGAACTGTGGAGGAACTTATTTGTTGTGTTGAAACTAACAACAACCTTTCGAGAAACTACGTTACTGTATCTTCTCAACGGGTCATTTCATTGTTTAAATAATAACATGTCCATTACAATTTTTAAAAAGGTGATATGATTAGGGCTGGAACTGATGATTTGTTGTTACTCCTGATTCATTTTCTTGGATAATCTGTATCAGATTTTTTTATTTCAACGTGCCGCTCTTTCTTTGTATGACCTACGATCCAAAATTCGGAGAGATTCAGTTTATTACCATTTAGGAAAAATACAAAAACAAATGATCAGTTTTGAGCCGCTTGAGCGATTCGGGTTTCTTTATTATTTTAATTAAAAGTCTCTCGTATTCTGTGAAATATTCGTCAGATCGATAAACTTTTATTTTGTTGAAGGTTCTGTAAATGACTCCAAATCCAAAGACCTGCAGACGGCCTTCAGTCTGAATCTCCTCCTCTCGGCGCTGACTTGCTCTTCAGAAGTTGGCGTCTGCTCTTCTCAGACCAACCCGTCGTTATCCCGCTGCTCTCCTCTCCGGTTATCGTGGGCTTCCAGAGCACACGTCCATTGACGGCACTTAGCAGCAATCTTACCGTTCACAAACAGATATGTGTTGCTGTGGCGACGGCTCCCAGCGAAGCCGCCGCCTGTAGCAGTGTGTGGAAGTTTTATCAAACACGCACAGTACATCTAAACTGCAGGATGGTGCTGAATGTGAATGACATGAAACTTGGCCCCGTTTCCAGCAGCTTTGTGTCTCCTGCACTGTAAAAACGTGAATGATCTTTACTGCTGAAGTTGTCAGTGCCAGTGTGTTTGCGCACTGTGGTCGCCATGGCAAAGACTCAGAAATGTTTGGCTCGGGAAGATGTTTCTGTGGCCTGAGAGTGAAATGAGAGTAGGTGTTTCCTTTTATGTGATGGGGTCAGGGGTCTTCTGGGTGGGACCTTTGAGGAATTGTTGAAATCAGTCATCCTTAGACTGCCGGTCCCACCCCACGGGGTACATGTGTAATCTATTCTCACCCACAATATCAACATTTGGTGCCAGGAGAGAGTGTAAAACACAAAAGATGTATGTTATGAAGAGAGCCATTGTTCCTCTTTCTGCCAGGTGGGAAAGTTGATTGAGCTGCTGGCTGGGAAAGCCGGAGTCCTGGACGGCCGGTTTCACTACGGTACGGCGTTCGGAGGCAGCAAGGTGAAGGACGTGTGTGAGGATCTCGTCCGCTATGGATACAACTACCAGGGCAAAGACTACGTCACCTCAGGAATCACCGGGTAACGAAGAGCTCGTGCATCCCCTCTTCATGGCTTTTTTTTATTTTGTGTTTCTTTTACTAAGAGTTTACAAAAGCATGACATTATTCTGTGATAGAAAATCTTCATGTCTTACACATTGAACCCTTTCCTCAGAGCGATTTATATTAATTTCTATTTAGTTTGCGTCAACAACAAAACAATATATACATTTTCATACAATGATTTTTTTCATTTTATCAGATGTATATAGTATTCTTACACATAATATTCCAGTATAAGATAAAACCAAAAGGCGAGCGTATACAAGCACATGTGAACACCACTAGGGAACCCTCCTCATGGTATTAAGAACGCCGTGACGGGGCTGCTGGTCACCTGGTGTGTCTCAATGCATTCGTCCTGTGATGCGAACATGTTTGTTTCTGCCTCCTATGTTCGTTTATCTGAGGGGATTATGAGGATTCATGAATACAAAATATAATGAGGAGGTTTCCTATGAGAGTAGATTTTATGAATTGGTTCACTCCTTGTGTGTCATCAGGAAATTATTATTGCCAGTATCTAAAGACTTTTATCAAAGTTGACGACAACAACAACTGTTTTAATAGTGTAAATAATATACATTGGCTGCTGAAAATTATGAGATAAAAAGTTATCCGTCTCACAAAGTCCACATTTGCATAAGACTGGAACATGTTTTCCTGTGCTGGCTTCATGTGAGCACTAGTTTATTGTATTTGTTGTTTACAATCGGCCCTCCTAAAGTAAAGATCCTCCTCTCAGCTTGTTGGAGTCGTTCCACTACAGTTCAGAGTTCAGGCTTTACTTTGATTTTTAGTTCTGATTTTCCAGCAACATTGCTTGTCCAAGCTTTGCATTGCATGTTGACAGCTAACTGTTGAATGCAGGATGCCTGAGCTTCCCAGAGACGCCTGAATGCACCATCGTCCTCAGCATCAAGTTATTTTAAAGCAGCTTCTGCTCCCTCCTGCTTGGCAACAACACAATAATGCCAAATGTGAATAACAACTTACACAGAGCACAAACATATTAAAACTGTTGGAACAATAGTCAAAACCCCCAACATTTTTTATTTTGCAATAACCAAATGTTGATATTTTTAATGGATAAATGATGTTTATGATCTTGAATTGTGTGATAATTGAGATGTTCTGCATTGTAGTGATGTAGATCTCCACCGGTGCATTAGCTTGATATCTGCGTATTCTCCTCAGGGAACCTCTGGAGGCTTACATCTACTTCGGACCGGTGTATTACCAGAAACTGAAACACATGGTGCTCGACAAAATGCACGCCAGAGCCCGCGGCCCTAGAGCCGTTCTCACCAGGTAAAATCAAAGCTCCCATTGTAAACTTGTAGAAAGTAAATAAAACGGTGCTCCTCTCTTCCCTGTACCTCCATAACTCTGGCATTGTTACTCTGCATCCGTTTGGTTATCAGGCAGCCGACGGAGGGCCGCTCCAGAGACGGAGGTCTGCGTCTGGGCGAGATGGAACGTGACTGTCTGATTGGCTACGGAGCGAGTATGCTGCTGCTGGAGCGCCTCATGATCTCCAGTGACGCCTTCGAGGTGGACGTGTGCGGGCAATGCGGCCTGTTGGGATACTCCGGCTGGTACGTTGAACACTTCTGTTCTCCTCCAAGCCAAGATACAGGATGAGCTTCAGAGATGTGAAGACGGCCTGGAACAATGCCCGGTTCTGTACCTCTCATGACCCGGTGTACATTACTGTGGACTGAAAGAGAAAGAAAACTGATGTAGCATCGTCATTTTCAGGAAAAAGTTGAACATGAATAATAATTCAGATTAACTTTTATTTAAATGACTCAAACTTTGGTCTTTGTTCAACTCAACGTGAAGCTGGTCAATAAACTGAGAATTTTTATGATAATAATAAATGATGTTTCTAAAGCTTAAATGCTTCAACATACGTAAAACAAGATGCTTTAACACATTGCAATGCAGACCAGAAGCTTTCGTATGTTGGTTTGTGAACATCTCAAATGTCTGACATCATGTCAGTAGCGGCTACAGATTGAATTTCTAAACTTAAAAGATGGGCTGATTCTTGCCAATTCTCTGACCGGCGAGGTCCTTGGAGTCCAGTAGTTCGTCCTCCAGTTTGTCTCGAGTCTGATTCTCAGTTTGGATCTTGCAGGTGTCACTACTGCAAGTCTTCGTGCCACGTGTCCTCCCTGCGTATCCCGTACGCCTGCAAGCTGCTGTTCCAGGAGCTGCAGTCCATGAACATCATCCCCCGACTCAAACTGTCACGCTACAATGACTGAGCAGAAACGCATGTCTGTGTGAGTGAAAGGTTTACGTTGGAGATTTAATTGACATGGTCTGAAACTGTTGTTGTAGAAGCTATTAGAGCTGTGAATGAGATGTAACGGGTTAACTCTTTCAATTAGTATATTTACATTTTTGTTAGCGTTTACAAAACAAAACAATGAGAAGTTTCTCATTTATGTTTATACTTTCTCACCATTGTGTTTTTCTATGTGTATATAATAAACAAAAACAGATTATTTCACAATCAGCTGCTGTGTGTGCTGCTACTTGGTTACTTTTAACTTTCCTGTTTGGTGAAAACTATTTGAATAGGTGCTGTTTGGAAAATGCTCTTAATTCTAAATACAACTTCTGATCCAACATAAATAACAAAAGACATTCTTAAAAAATAAATAAGACCATGAAGATAAAATATGTTCTTTTGCTTGTTTTAATGCGACACATTACAAGTTAATCTTAGTCTTTTTCTGAAAGATTGTAACAACAAAAAACTATTTTCTTTCATTGTTTGATGTGTTTTCTTACGCAAATCTTCATTTCATGTTATTTTCTGTCTGCTTCTTGGCGTAACTATCTAATGCAAATTGCCAAAAAAAGTAATCCCTAAAAAACTAAATCACCGTTGGGTGTTAATGCAGCTGGGGGTCAAACTCAAAGTAAAGGTTTTTGGGGTCACTTCAGGTGCTGATGAAACAACGTTGTGTAGACAACAGGAGCAGCCATATCAATGTCAACAATGTAAAACCAAAAATCATTTCATTTTTTTCTACATAGAAAATATAAATTGGCCTCACTGAATATTAAAAAACTGATTATGGTAAGAAAACACACTGACTAGCCTGTTCTGGTCCTGAAAAGTTCAGAGATTATAAAGAGATACAAAATGCAAAAATACACTAAAATGCACAACTTACGGTAAAATGTCAAACTACGGGTTGGGCGTCATGTTTGAAATGTTATCGTAGTTATGAAATAACAAATGGATCTGTTTTCTGGTATCAATTGATGCAGGTAATGATTTAGCAAGCACATGGAGGAATGTGTTCCACTATAATGCCCGACACACAGAACAAACATTTGAGGACATCATTTTGGTTTGTGGCCTGCTACTAACGATTATTTTCATGGCCATTTAATGTGTTTATGTTCTTGGTTTATTCAATAGTATTTAGCTTGGAGCATTTTGATTGATTGTCCCTAAACTCAAAGATATTCAGGAAGAAATTGTAGAGGAAAAACAGAAACCGTTCCCACCTTTTAAAAAAAACTATCACAGCGATTGTCAAAGTTGTTGCCTAAAAGATTAATAAACTAATCATCGTAGCACTTTGTTCATTTTTCAGCTTGCGATGAGAGAACATCATCATGATTATGATTTTACTATTTATGAGCAATAATACTGAACTATCCGCCCGCTCGCATCTAAATACTCGGCCAAAATATACATATTTGCTACTTGATGAAGTCCATTAAAAACTAATGAGATATTCATTAAACCATCAGAATACATTTAGTTTGTTTGTATTTCCAATTTAAGATTATTTTAGTTTCATGTAAGATAGTGAAGGACAACTCTTGTGTAGGTTTCGTGTGATGAGCAGAGATGTTCAGGGAGGACCAACAGAAATATGCAGAGCGACGGTCATTCATGTCAATAGGAAGAGAAATCCTTTCAGTCCTACGGTTTCCTCTTTTAACTGAAGCCTTAATACCACCAACATGTAGTATGTAGCGTAACCATACCCCCCTCTCTTACACACACACACACGCGCACACACACACACACACACACACACACACAACTCAATTGGGGCCTTTTCACTGAACAAAAGCAGTACACATCCGTTTGTGCGGACAGAGTCTGTGAGAATGGGAAGGGTGGAAGAGGCTCTTTTGGTGGCTGCACCTGTCCTATTTTATGAGGCTCTAATAAGCAGATAACAGGAAGAAAAAAAGGATGTCATCCACTGAGAGGGATACACACTCCGCCTTCTCCTTATTTGACTGAAATTAATTGGATCCTCCATTTGAGGTCACGGCATGTAGGCCTTGAAATAGTACGTCATTAATGGGTTGTTAAGTATATTTCTTGTTTAATCTGAAGCATGAAGACGAGTCAAAATTAATAAAATGTTTTGCCGATACTGGGTTTCTTTTTTCTTCTTGAAAAAAAAATGTATTTCCAAATTCCTTTTGACCTTTCATTCATCCCAGCAGCTTCTTTCTTCCCACATGAGTCTGAATGGATGCACAGACCTGCTCCAACAAACTGGCCCTGTGCACTGTGGCCCATGTTGCTGCCTCCCTGACCCACACTTGCTCCCAGGTATCTGCCCGGGGTCCGTCAGTGAGAAGTAGCAGTGGTGCCCACGCCTGCGCACTGGTGGAGAAAGTCCTCCTTTGCTGTCCATGGTGTGGTGAGTAATTCAGCCATAATCCGCCTTTCTCCTCTCCCCTCTTCTTTCCCCTCTCCTCTCCCCCTCTCCCGTGGTTCCATTCATATTCTAATCACAGCTTTCGCTTCTCCAGCTCTCAGGCACTCCATCAGAGCCCTCCCAGCCTCGGGCTTTGCACTTTTACTTCCCCCCCTTTGTGACCGTTCCCTCTTCTCAGAGGCACACCAGAAATAAGGTTGCCGCAGCCAAAGAGTGAGCGAAAAACAGGTGAGAAATGCACCAAAACATCCAGACTGGTGCAATTTTCTGCATGTTTAAATGTGTGTCTGAGCGCACAATACGTCAAATCTTTAACAAAGTTACCACAAAGATGCTTTAATGGTGGAGGGAGAGGATGAGTCCACCAAAGGCTGCAACAAGTGTCCGTGCGATGTGAATTGGGAGTTAAAATGAGAAGCAGAGGCGGGAGCGGCGGTTGTGTAGGGATGTATGTTTATATGGAGCTCTGGGGTGTATAAAAACGTATTAAATGCCATAATGGAAGACGGGGAGGCCACAGTGTTAGGACTGCGTAGATCTAAGCCTCTTTTTTTTTCGTTGGGAGGGAGCTTTTCTTATTCAAAACAGCCCCACAAAAGACTTCCAGTGAGCCTTGCCACATCCCCATCTGACTTGGGGCCATTCATCAGCCTTCCAAGCCTATCAATGACATGTCCCCATCAGGGCTCCTATAAAATCAGCCCCTTTCCCATGAAACATCAGCAAACATTTTGACGGGTCTGGCTTTCCCCCCGCTGGATTTCTGGAGTCTCTACCCCCCTTTCCTCTCTTATTCCCACCTCCCCCCTTTCCTCCGCCAACACCACCCCTCTTTGGGCGAACCTCAGATCCTTAACATCTCCTGTGACGGGCAGTGGTCACGGAAACACTGAGCGAGACAAGGGGAGAGCCGCGAGGAGGGGGAAACGTGCACTGAGCCATTTTCTTGGAGGAGCCAGTGTCGTTGATGGGAAGAGGATGCATTGCGGGCTGCTGGAGGAGCCTGATATGGATTCCACAGGTCAGTCCTGTTAATCTCTGCTCGCTTTGCTTTGTCTGGAAGTGTTGAGAGAACCAGCGTCTGTTCAGAAACATGTGTGAGCTTCTGGTTCTGCTGCTCTGGAAGTACCGAACTTTCTCTCCGGTCACACAGAGGAATTGTCTGGATGCTCGCCGGTTTTTCTTCACCTTTTGATCAGTAATGTAATTTCTTTTAATTTCTGAAGTTCTGCTTGTGAATGTGTGTTTTTGGTCACGCACATTTATGAGGAGTGCTGTTGTGTCACAAGCGTGTCACTTATTGACGGATTGAAGAAAAGTCGCAGGAAGCAGGGAAATAGCTTTTGAATATTACATTTTTTGCTCGGTCAAGTAGCTTCTTGCTGTTTTCAGATAAACAAGTTGCAACATTCTGGATTCATCTTTAGAAAAGTAACAAGAAAGTGCAAACATCATGGTGGCCTTTAAAGAATTGTGTATCTGCTCTCGACTACATGTTCTGTTTATTTGTAGTCAAATTGGAAAATGTAAGTTTTTATTTACTAAAACATAGCAATTATGTGGTTTTCCAAAACATTAATGATTATGGTCACATCTGATTAAATGATTGGAATTAAACAAATTATGTTATTTTTGATCTAAACTTAAAGATGACTCGTATAATTAAATCACTGGTTAAAGAATTCAAAATAAATGTATTTGTGGTAGGCAGGTGCAGCAGTGCACACTCGTTTAGCCCTGCGTGTGTGTAAATAAATGAGTGTTGATCAAATTTAATCCAATTATTTAGATCCCCAACTTATCTGTTCCTGTGGCAAATGAAGCTTGAGATCTGAGCCTCTGTGGAGAATTAGCTCCACTTCAGTGGACTCACTTTTTCGTTTCCAGTTTTAGTTTTTTAGTTAGCAAAAGCTGTCGGTAAATAATGAGACACGTCAGAAAGCCGACTGTGACACTGGGATTATTTTATTCAGAGTTTAAATTTAAATTTACAAGCAGTTTTTTTATTATTGAGTAACAAGCATCATAATTGACATGTAGAGTAATTATTAATCAGTTGGTGAAATGAAAGGCGACGCTAATCGTAATCACAGCAGTTAAGACCATTAAAGAGCCTCTAATGATAATATTATCTTGCGTAGAAAATAAAAGTCCCCCCTCGTCCGCCCAGAGGGCCGTGAGGCTGCAGCCATGACGGGACTCTGAACTTGTCGGACGTTTCTCCATCAGCATGTGACGAACGTGGAGGCGTAGATTCCTCATCACCTGGAGACTTTTAAAACTTTTGATTATCGAGTGACCTCTCAATCCTCGCACGGGCTGCACCAACAGGTCGTGCTGCCAACAGGCGGTCCTAGCAACAGCTGCTATGAGGATTGTTGTTGGTTCACATGCAGGAAAAGAAAGATTAACACATTTGAAGGAAATATTTAGTTGAGGGTTTTATTTTGTTAAATGTAATTGGTTGAGAAGTTTTAGCTACTGTGTACAATTCTGTGGTAGTTTTGACTGCTTATTTCTATTTGAGGTTCCATAACATTTTTATTTACCAGATTTATGGGATAATATTTTACTTTTTATTCCATTGCTCTGCTGAGGACATTTAGTGGCTAATAAAGAAGATTTAAAAAAAATAAAACTCAGAAAACAAACAAGATAAATACACATTTCTTAATTGCATTCATCAAAGTCTGAATACCTTTCTTGAATAAAATACAATAATTTGAAATGGTTCACCACTCTACGCATCAGGCTGTTTCTACATGAAAGCTTTGGTGTTTTGCTTCTGCTCGGTCTCAGAAAGCACACATGGTGAGCAGTTTCTAAGTAGAAATTACAGCAGCACAATGGCCTCTATTCCAGCAGAATGCTCCAGTAATGTGCACAGGCTCTTTTAAGCGAGTGTGTATGCTCGTAGTCTCCTGGGAACAATGCTGGATTCCTGCCGTCCTGGTGAAAACATTTCAAATAGAGCCATGGCTGCATCGCTGCCCATACAATTGATTGCAGTCCGCTCGCCTTGTCACATTAGAGACATTTAAAGTGTCCTGTATAGGCAGAGAGTGTCACTGTTTATGTAAATATAGCTTCGGCTGCAGAACAAAATGAGTTCACTTCAGAAAGTGAGTTTTTAAATCAACAGTTTCTGTTTCAATGAAAATGAAAACAAGGAAATGGACCCAAACTGCTACAAACTTATGTTTGAGTTAAAGGACAATTGAAAGGCCCACGGTGACATATGTTATAATCACATTCTTTTGACCAGATTTATAATTACATATTCACTTCTGTCCAAACTAAAATATATTTTTTTCTGAATTGTACTGAAAGGGTTTGTCCAGCTCTGTGATCTGTGGTCCATCATGTCTTTTTTAGAGAGTTGGATTGAAAGATGCCTCAACGAGAGTGAGAGCAAGCGATATTCCAGTCACACGTCTCTGGGGAACATGTCCAACGATGAACGTAAGCAGGCGAACACTGTTACACTAAACCTCCTGACTAACTGTTGTTGAGCATCATGTAGCAATCTTATAGTCAATGGGTTTCGTTCAGTACATGTAATTTAATGGTGGCAGTTTTTCAAAAAGGTTTTGCCCATTATTGTGTCGGTTATATCATCTTTCAGTGGTTCCACATTTGGATGTCACATAGTTTTCCCCCTAAAATCCGAAATGTGTTGTATGTTACAGATGAAGAAAAAGAAAACAACAGAGCCTCTAAACCACATTCGACACCGGCTACTCTGGAATGGTAAGTTATCTTAAATATATTTGTATATTTTATTTTTCTTCCATCTAATCAAATGGCAGTATATACGGTAAAAAACATTTTACCAGTGTTCTAAAAAAGCCATAATTATTTGTAACCCACTCGCCATGTGCAGCCTAAAACATTAATGCTAAATGTCAAGTATTTAATTTCCTTAATCGGGTCACATTTAAAAATTTCATTTATTAGAATATTTTTCCATGACACACAGATGAACACCAGTTTCTGGTTACATGTCTGGTCTTTTTAGATCAGTTTCCCTTTTAAATCTTATTCATGTTTATTTAAAATGTAACATTTTAGGCTCGCATCTGATCAAGATAAACTAACCAGATTAGTTTTTGTGTTTCATTTGTCCTCCCGGGGAAGTTTGATTTGGACTTCACACGCTGTTGAACAATAGAGACATCTAACACAGACAGATTTAAAGTGGTGGAGCTTCGACATGCAACAGATCTTTCATATCCTCCGCTACTATAAAATTCAAACCCCACACATACCTCTAGTGCCTGCCTATTGCACAGCCCCATGACCAATGACCCCATTTACTTAATAGCATTAAACATGATCTTAAATGAATATTTATACTGATTTAAGCTGCACTGTGGGGGGCTGAAACCCAGTGTGAGGAACATTAGTTGGGTCAATGTATTTTTTAAAGAGAAGCATTATAGACATAAATGATAATTTAATTGGCCTCTGTAATAATTTCACTGTGTATATATTTTCTTACCAGGGAAATCTACAAAGAAATGTAGTTTACATTTTAGCACAATGTGATAGTAAAAATAACCATAATTATGAATTTGGTATTGATTATTTGTTTTTCATTGTTCAACCAGGAAGAATTAGTTACTACAATTAGCTTTTTATATTTAAACCAGAGCAGCTATTACTGAACTATCCAGTTTTGAAAGTGCAGTTACTTCTAAATAAAGTTGAATGATTGTTTTCTTTTCACTGAAAATGTAATGGCCATAATTATTTTATGAATGTAATTCAGACAACAGCTTTCTGAGTGAAAGGACGTGTCAGTCAGGTCATAGAGATCATCTCCCATGGTTCACTGGAACAATACAGTCAGGCTCGTAAAACGACAGGACTCGGCTCACACAGTAGCCATATAAATTCTACCAGAATAATGTTTATTATAAGAGGCGTTTGTTTAGGACTGAAAAATAAGGTTACAAAAGCTCAAAAAGTCAAATAAGTCAACATTAAAAGTGCCGCAGTGGGTACAAGCTAAATCTGTTATAACAGTGGAAGAAATCAACAAAGAATGTGTTGGTGTTTTATAAATTGAAAATGCATATTTATTTTAGTGATGATGCAGGGTAGATTGATGCAGGATTTGAAGTTTGTTGAATGTGAAGATGTATCCGGACCTCATACCTCTTTATAATTAATCTGTTGCTCATTTAAACAGTTTCCGGTACAGACCGTCAGAGAAGTGAATACACTAGTTTTTAAATATAGCTGTTACATTTAGTCATCAATAACACCATCAGACCTATTGGCACATCTAATTACCTTAACATCATATTGTGCCACAAAACAGTTGAGATAGTACCTCAAACAGGAAGTTTTGTGATGTCACGGTTAATAACACATCAGAAATCATTGGTAATGCTCCTGGTGTACCCCAAGGCTCAGATGTGGGTCCATTCGTATTTAGTAATTTGACCTTTTGTTGTTGTCAATTGAACACAATAGGATTAAAATGTGTGTATGCTTGTATTAGCAAACCATATTATACATTCTAATGATTTATTGGCAGCAAAACAGCTTTAAGCTAAATTACCCAATGCAAATGTAACGCAATACAGCCCTGACAGTAAAAACAATGAAAAAAATACAAAACATTAAACAAGCCATACATTGGTTAAATGAGATGGACCAATCCAAACACTGATACCAGCGTGGTCTCTCAGACAGTGAATGCGTTAGCAAACAGTCGCCTACACACACGTCCAATATCAGCAACCTTTTCACATTACTAACAGAGTAGTTTGATTCATTATTAATACCAATTATATTGCTTAATGGCAATTTAAATAGTTCATGATTAAGTATTTAAATGCAAAACAATTATGAAGCAACAACAGCAATCAGAAACCACTTTCTGAGGCTTTTCCACTTGTAAATTACTCTAACCATGTGGATCCAGTCATTCAAGACTACACTTTTTATACAGTAACTGGACACGGATCAAAGGCTAAACGAATCGGATTAATGTAAAACTGTAAAGGAATATAACTACTTCTGTTCTGAAAATGTCCCACAAATGAAGGTATGTCGGGGGCTTGGTAGCCAAATGGTGACGCGCATTCCTTATAATTTCAACAACTCAAACTCCAAGAAACATCAAATATGTTGTGCTGCCTAGAATGTATCATGTTGTTTACAGTATGGCTGTCAACAAGATCACTTTCTATCATAAGGAAAACAATCCTTTGATTTTTGGTCTAGTACACACATACACACTCCCCCAGGAGCAGTTGTTAATGTCTGTGTAATTGTGAGATCAGTTGTATCTGTGATGTCATGCTTAGTGTCTGGTAAATATTACACATGTAAAAGTGTGTGCTGAGGTACACATGCTGATTGATACTTTAGCAGCATATCATTTAATATGACCAATTAGTCTTATATCCCAACATTTATTAATGTAGCTGATATGAATGCAATCTGGCTACCTAAACAACTTAAATTACTGCTCATTCTTCCCTTTTAGTTTATTCCCAGATGCATCACAATCATATTAGATACTTTGTGCACTGATGATTCCCATTATCATCCGCAGGCTAGAAGAGAACTACGAGATAGCTGAAGGTGTGTGTATCCCCCGAAGTGCCCTCTACATGCATTACCTAGACTTCAGTGAAAAGCATGACACACAGCCTGTGAACGCAGCCAGCTTCGGGAAGGTAAGATTCAAACATCAGTGGAAATGAAGATTAAACAGTATGGCAATTTATTGTTCCTCCAGAATCCAGCTCATCTCCAAATAATTTAAAATGGTCTTGAAAACGCATCCAAGCCACAAACTACATCTGCAGTACTTTCAGGGTCTACATTTAGCAGGTTAGGTTTAATACAACAACATGTGGATGTTGCATAAAAGCAATAATCTCATGCACTGAATCAGCAATAGTCTGACCGGTTCATGCACGTTTTTTTTTTATGTGTGCCGCAGCTCTGGCTGCTGTTGAAGTAATATCAACTGCAGCTCAGTGTGACGCGAGCAAAGCTCTGCGGCCGTTCACTGAACACATAATCGAGAGCCAAAGGAGATGTGCTTTCGTCTGTTCCCACAACCCCAAGAAGTTCCTCAGCTTTCCTACCCCCAGCCATCCCCTGTACCCTGGACTCTGGCCCCAACCCCCAACCCGGCCCACCCCTCCGCAGCTCCTGTCGGAAGATATTGAAAAAGAGAAGGGGCCTGGATTAATGTGTAATTAAAGGAAATTTGGAAGGGTGAGATGTTGCGGAATGTTAGATCAGTGGCTGGAGCAGTGTGGGGTGTCCTTTAGGAAGGCTTCATTGATTCAGGACAAAAAAACGAGAGAGGGCCCGGACTGCCTCCCTGTCTGCTCATTTATCAAGCGGGGCCTGACAGAAACTTCACAGCTTGGCCTCTTTTTTCATCCCACACAATGGAGAGCTACACTGTTTGCTAAAGTTTCTGCACCAGGAGTTGGACCAAGGAGCCAATCTCTTTAGACAAAAAGAGAGGAAAGGAAGAAGGAGGGAGTGGAGAGGAGAAAGAGAGTGAGAAGGAGAGAGAATGGTTGGGTGGAGAGAGGATGGGTGGGAGGATAGATGAGGGGAGACTGTTGATATAGGACACACACAAAAAGTAATACCCCTGGATGTCATAAATGGATGGCGCTCAAAGCTTCTTTCTTTTTTCCCCTCACAGACCTCCCTGTAAAAACACTTGACCCATTTTTTCCTCCGAAACATTTTTAATTTTTCATTTTTTACAAGTTTATATTTTATAAAGATCTTATTTGGTCCTTTGTGTGACCTGTTAACATATCCTTTTCTTTTTACTCAAATTAATTACTATGAAATGCTGAGATATATTTGAAATAACACCCCAAAAGTTACAGAAAACTAACTTGTGTTTTCTTTCTTACACTGAATAGATCATAAGGCAACAATTTCCAGCGTTAACTACCAGAAGACTTGGGACAAGAGGGCAGTCGAAGTAAGTTGGTTTAGTTTATTCTTTCATAAACTACCTACATACACACATATTAACAAAACCTCTACCCCCAAAAAACTGAAATGTAGTCAAATATGGAGCATGGCCATGCAGAAAAGGAGTTGAATGAAACAACCTATAAACGGCATATAGCACAAATGAGATTAAAGCATAAAACACTTCACGGTTAAAATATCTTCATTCCTTTGTGTTTTCTGAGACTTTATCGAAGGCGTTAAACGGTTACATTAATTTACCTTTTTTAAGGATATCTTCACAATCTCAACCTGATGTAAAATCACATTTAATAGTAGTCTAATAGTAAAGATCTGACTACGTATACCTTTCAATAAGATTATTTAGTTCTTCCAAACTATTTAAACCAAACGCAAAATCAGAGAAAAACACGTTATACATCTGATTAAACTAACTTTTTAAGCAATCTCTTTCTAAAATGTCTTTTAATTTTCTTTCATTCTAATTTTTCTTTCCCTGTTTTCTGTAGCTGTAGTTTTCTGTATTTGTACCTTGAAGCCGTCATTCACCCGCTCGCCCTCTGCTCCCCTCAGGTACCACTACTACGGCATCGCCGTGAAGGAGACCTCTCAGTATTATGATGTGATGTACTCCAAAAAGGGAGCGGCGTGGGTGAACGAGACGGGGAAGAAAGAGGTCACGAAGCAGACAGTGGCGTATTCACCGCGCTCCAAACTGGGAACGCTCCTGCCAGAGTTTCCAAATGTCAAAGACCTAAATTTGCCTGCCAGCCTGCCAGAAGACAGGGTAAACAGGAGTTTTAAAAGTCCATCCTTACAGCCACCCCCCTCCCACCTCTCTCTGCCATCTCGCCATCTCTGCGCCCCCTCTGGCTCCAGCCTTTTATCTGCCTGGGACCTTCACTGGGTTTGCATTTAGAGAAGGACCTTGAGGATTTATATGCTGGCTCTTCACTAACTCTTAATCTTTTGGGGGAGATAATAAGATCTAGCAATGGACAAAGGACAGGCACTAGCTGTCTGGCTTTTAAAGAGGGGCCATGATTTTAAATGGTTTGTGTTTTGCTGATCTCTAAAGCTTGTTTTATATTACTCTGCCTTTGCCTAGACCTGTAACATGTATTTATTGGTTGACATGCTTTGTGCAAGATTTATTCTCTTGTTTTTGTAGCACTTTTGTTTTTTTACTTTTCCCATAAGAGAAAAAAACCCAGTTAAGTTTGGGATGCAATTACGTTGATACTCTGTTGTTGCCCACAGGTGTCAACCTTCATCATGATGTACAGAACGCACTGTCAGAGGATACTGGACACGGTTATCCGAGCCAACTTCGACGAGGCAAGTTTCTTTTGTTTACGACCATTTTACAGATCCATTTCTATTCTACCGAACAACACGTTTGATTGCATTTAACTAGTTACTATAGCTTTTAAAATGTTCAACAAATTACTTCTGTTTCCCATAACATTGAAGTGTGTGTGTCTTTCAGGTCCAAAGCTTCTTGCTGCACTTCTGGCAGGGCATGCCCCCCCACATGCTGCCTGTCCTCGGCTCCTCCACCGTGGTCAACATAGTCGGGGTTTGCGACTCCATCCTCTACAAGGCCATCTCTGGAGTGCTGATGCCCACCGTCCTGCAAGCACTGCCTGACAGGTGAGCACCTGGGGGAGCCCTCGCTCCTGTTGAAGGATTACATTTATACCGTGTTCTTCTCTGTTGTTCCTGGAAAAAATACATGGAATGCCATGTTTTGTTTATTGCATTGACATTACAACAGACGTGTATTCAAGCTGCTACATTAACCCTGTCATGTACTAATCATACCATACACGCTAACGGCCTTCTTGTCATAGTATACTTTTGACTATATTGTACTTCCATATAAACAGATTAATTTGTGAGTATTATTGTGTAGAACAATTTGCGGTTCCACTGCAGGTTTTGCCTAAAGATCTGCACATCAGCGAGGTTCACTTAAATAAATAAATAAATAGGTTTGATTATTTGCTGTGATCTGGATGTTTAAGCACAATTTAAAAGAGTACTTGTGTTTATTGTAATTTCAATACAAGACAGATATGATAGGTAATCATATTTGTCAGATATCTCGTCAATTTGTCAGATGACAAAATTGGCTAATCGTCTGATAGTTTATTGGGCAAAAATATTATGAATGATCTGATTCCAGCTGTCCAAACACACCATTTGCTTATTTTCTTTCACATACGAAATGATGAAAATGTTTGTATTTGAAAACAGTGTTTTGATCCATTTAGTTTTCACCACATCTCAGTTTGAGGTTGTTTCAGTAATTTAAAGACCTCGCCTTAGTTTCTGGGAACTTGGCATTTTTTATACATGTTATAGACCAAACGATTGATTTGTGTAATAGGATATGGGTAGTACTGATAAATGGCGTCCAATGTACTAATCATGCTCCTGTTTCTCTCATCCACACAGTTTGACTCAGGTTATTCGAAAATTTGCCAAACAGCTTGATGAGTGGCTCAAAATAGCACTTCATGACCTTCCTGAAAACCTGAGGAATATCAAATTTGAATGTAAGATTATAATCTGCATCTCATCATGATAGCTTACATCTTGAGAATGTTATTTAAAAACAATGTTTAAATGATGACACTCACTGGACTAACCATATTCCTTATCCTTTTTTATTCGCAGTATCCAGGAGATTTTCTCAGATTCTAAAGCGGCAAACATCATTAAACCATCTATGTCAGGTGCCTATCGTGGACTGAATGTTTTTTAATAAAATCCATATGAACAAACACATAAGATAAGGGATATGGGTATGCTCTTGCAATATTGTCAATTTATCTGTCCCCAGGCGTCACGGACTGTGATAAACAGTGCCGACATCACCTTTCAAATGCTGGAGGACTGGAGGAATGTGGACTTGAACAGCATCACCAAGCAGACACTTTACACCATGGAGGACTCACAAGAGGAGCACAGGCAGCTTATTATCCACCGTAGGTCCTCGCTTCTAAACTGAATCCACTCAAACACACCCAGCCAGAGGGAGAATTTCACTTTACTGCTACGCAAACAACACCACGAGGGACAATCATTCCCACGACCAGCAGAGTCAAAGCATTAATGATGGAGACCAAGAGGTTAAACAAGTTCACACTCCTCTGAAACACCCTGCGGAGTATCTTCAATTCACTCCAGTCTCACTCCTGTGAATCAGTCCTGACAGGTTCAGAGGTCACTGATATGTTGCAGTTGTCACATAAAGACGCCATTTGCATTCATATTTTCCTGTTTCTTTGTTTTCAAGTGACGTAAAAACAATATAGGCTGACATTCTCCCTCCTGCCACAGTGTATCAGGAGTTTGACCGTCTATTGGAGGAGCAGTCGCCAATCGAGGCGTACATCGAGTGGCTGGACTTGATGGTGGATCGCTGTGTGGTCAAGGTCAGCCAGCATTTACTTTTTACCACTCATTTTGGAAAAATAGGTCTTTAAACCTGAAGCGACTGTGATTTTAACTAAATGTTTCAAGTGTTTGCGCAGCAGAAGTTATTCTGCCCTTAAAAATACACCTGCTCCCTAAAGCTGGTCTCTGCGTGCATTTCTCACACAGCGACTCTTGCGTTGCAATCCTCTTAGTTAATGATGTCTTCAAGCTTCCCATTTGCGTCCATTATGTGCCAGATATGGGCTTGTAAAATGTGGTCGCCCTGGCAACGTCTTGGACTGCCCAGACAATAGTTCAATAGGAGGGCGTTCTCTCGGGGCAAATTAAATAGTTGACTTGTTGACATGTTTTTCGTTCCTGAGGGTTAAGCCCCAATGTGGACCCAGGGGTTAATTCTACGCCGGATTCCCGACCCTTCCCCCTCTTTTCACATGGAAATGTTCTCTCTAGGTGGCAGGGAAGAGGCCCGGGTGCCTGAAGAAGGTGGCCCAACAGTTCCTGCTGATGTGGTCGTGTTTTGGGACGAGAGTCATCCGGGATATGACCCTTCACAGCGCGCCCAGCTTTGGTGAGCGGCTAATGCTATGTCCATCACCTCTTAATGCAACAGAGAGACGGAAATACACGTCAACAATGATTCATGAGCATAACGAAAAGTTATATATTGTAGTTTATTGTGTCGTGTACATAGAAGGGTCCACGCAGACTTTTAAGATACCACAGATGCCATTGCAGTGGTGAAACATTATCAAATAAATACATAACTTCTTACATTGCAAATAAATAAATAAAAAGTCCTTTCCTAACATACAATTTAAGCTTTTGTATTATTATTATTATTCCAGATTAACTCATCATCCGAGTGTCGCCCTTAAATAGCAATATAATGAGATAAAAAACACTTCAAATCGCATCATAAGCGAACATTTAACCTTCCTGTTTCTGTAGCTTCCGTAGCTATAACTAACTGCACACTGTGACTTTTGGTTGATTCCTGCTTCACTTAAGACATAATTTAGTTGTTTTTCACGTGAGGAATATGCGCTAAGCATAATGAATAATGCACATGTAAAATAAATCGATAAAATCATACCAAAATAAAGATTTTGCACTCCCTAATCCAGAGACGCTAATGTAAAATGTCCAGGTTAAATATATTCTAGTGCTCTAGGGTTCAGACCGGTTCACAAAAACATCTGGACATTGATGTCCATATCACCACTGAACTGACGCTGGTGTAAGTTTATTAAATTAAAACAGGGTTTAGTGCAACCAAATAAACATTTATTGAGTCCTCAAGTATGGATCTCATGTCTAAAATAAAAAGAGTGTAAAAACAAGTGAAATGGCCACTTTAATAGATTGTGCACCCCCACGGTTGGCAATAAGTGACGAGTTGTAAAAATGAAAGAAAAGAAAATGTCTTCTCTTTCCTCTCCCTGTGTCCTTTGGCCCTGTCTGTGAATATCAAAGACACAGCTGGTTGCAGTGTTTTGATAAAGCAGGTCTCTGTGCACAAACAGCTAATTAACAAAAGCCTCCCCTCCCCTCTCCTCTCTTGATGTGTGTGTCCGTCTTTTCCATTTTATAACCGGTCAGTGTTACAACCCGCTCCCTTGAATAGCCACAAGTGTTTATTGTGCGCACGGCGGCAACAGCGACCCGCACAATGACACAATTGTGACACTCCCTCACATGCCGCGGTCTCATCTTCCGTGCGACCCCGGGGTCAGCTGACATATTTCTGGCACTGACTCAGTACACGGAAACAAGCATACTCACTTCTTTCTGATCACATCCTATCAGGATGTGATGTCATCGTCATTTATGTCTGCTCGCAAACCTAAATAGCCCTTTGGTGTTTTCCACATAACCAGGTCTCCCTGTCAATATGTCTTTACTCAACGTAACTTCTATATCACCTCTGAGTTTTCTGTATGTGTAAAGAGCTCCTCCCGTCTCCTCCGTACACAGGCTCCTTCCACCTGATCCACCTCATGTTTGATGACTATGTTCTCTACCTGCTGGAGTCCCTGCACTGCCAGGAGAGATCCAACGACCTCATGAGGGCGATGAAGGGAGAGGGCAGCACAGGTAAGACTGCTTCCTGGGGTCTGAGGGGTGAATAATGACTGTACTGCTGAGAAATATACTAGAAGTAGATGATAGAATAAGGAGAGATGTCCAACAATTAGGTAATGTTATTGGTTTTAATTGATAAATTGATTGAAAAATCCCAACCTCCAGCTCAGGAATCGTGAAGATGTTCTGTTGATAATAAGCTAAGAAGCTTTGGGTTTGGACTGCTGCATAAAGCCAGGACATTGAAGACATTGCCCTCCAACTTTAGGAAACTTTGTGAATTCTTTGTCAAAACTATTTTCTCTACTCTGTCAGTATTCAGTTGATTAAGAAAATCAACAGCAATCAGTGATGGAAATAATCTTAAATTGCTTGCTTGTTTGTTTCTTATATGTTTTAAGAAAGGATAAACTTCTTTCACTTTAGAGTTCCCTCTCTGCGGACGTATGCAAATATATTCAAATTACCGCTTGAAACCTCCGCTAAAACATTGAGCTGTATGTTTAGTGCTCCACTGAGGTTGTTTATTCTTATTAGCCCAGAGTTGTACAACCTGTTTATTCATGTTGATATGGATGTAAGTCGTGGCTCTTTAACCTTTTTATAAATGCACGATAACATGGTCCGTCCTCTCTTCACACCTTCAGCAGAGAGAGAGGAGGAGTTCACGCAGACAGAAACCACGCCAGCCTCCCCGTCTCCAGCCTCCTACTCTCCCGCTCACTCGGTCCACTCTGTGGGCGTGTCCTCGGCCAGCTCCCCCACAGCGGCCGTGTCCCCGGAGTACGCCGGAGTCCCCCCCACCACAGGTGAGACGAGCCTCGCTGCCACACAGGCCTCTTGAATAAGCAGAAGTCTCACTGCACATAGTGTCTTTGAGCCAACACATTCTCTTTGTGTCCATATATGTGTCTACCAGGCGCTGTTCAGTCATATACCTGGTCCCTTACATACACAGTGACAACGGCCGGCGGCGCCACTCCAGAGGCCGGACAGCAGCTGTCGTGTATGAGGAGCAGTCCTCCGCTCCCACCCCCATCCTCCACCCAGCGGATGCCTGTCTACAGAGAGGAGCATGGGTAATTAGGATTTTGGTGTTAAGATTCATTTTCTTTTTGTTGAGGACTTTCTTTGATGTGGTTTCTACCTCCTCCATTCTAGGTATACTGGTAGCTACAACTATGGCAGCTATGCCAACCAGCATCCTCACTCCATCCAGAGCCAGTACCCCAGTCTGGCCCATGAGCCGGCGATCACAACCCCCCTCCACTACTCGGCCTACCACCGGTCGTCTACACAGGTCAGTCCCAGTCAAGAACGGAGGTTCAACAGCGTTTTTAATATATGTAAATCAATTAAGAAATGTTCTAATACTACATACTATTTAAACTTAGTATTTTTCCAAATTAAACCGAAAGAGAGCGTAAATATGTAGTACGCAGTTAATAGGCCATGTGTGAGATGCTTGAAACACGTCTTGGTACAATTTGTAGCAAAGTACGTGGAAGTCTGAAGATTTAAATTTGAGGAAGAAATGGTTGTGAGGACGAGACGGAGTCCCTGACGTTGCAGCTTGTGTAGCGACTGGTGTGAGTTTACTCTTTTGATGGTAATTTCCTGTTGAGGGCCCTCCAGCCGCTGCTGCTTTATAGTGGGAGGAGATCAGCTGGTCCTAGTGTTCCTGAAAGTCCTCCAATCACCCTCTCCTCACAGCGGAAGCAGACAGTGAAAGGTGGCCCGGCCGGGCCAAGAGGGGCCCTGCTCCGTTACTCCTCTTTCCAGCTCTCAATAGTCTCGTCATCCGTTTGAGCCAGTAGCCACAGAGCACGGCAAGGGGGCGTTTATTAAAATATTGTTATTCAATGGTCTCTTTTCTGCTTGTGAACAAGAGGCAGCTGAGCCGTCTGTTCTGCTCTCTGACCTGCACTGACTGTCTTTTTCCATGCCGCGATCCCTCATAATGGAATCGACTGTCGTGTTTATATTTAGTTAGAAAAGGGAAATTGGGTCGTACTTCCACTTCTTTTTTTGAAGCCATTCTGAGCTTAAATCGGGGACAATGCCTGTGCTTTGTCCGTGTGAGAGGTTGGGGATGGAGCTGAGACGAACACAAAACATTGTTGGATCCACATCTGTGCAAAATATTTCTATCAACAGGCAGATTTATTTATAACTGTGAGGGTTCAGTCACCATAGGCAACACATATAACACGAGACAACCACTGATGTCTAATTTTCTTAAGTGACTTCATTTTCAATTTTGACCATTGTCGTTCGACTTGTGAAGCAATTTCCCCTGACAGGAAATTACCATCGCAGGGTCAGTTCAGACAATACACCGCTACAGGGCTCACGCACTATCAAATATGATATCAGGAGGGCTCTGGCTACCTTTGAGGACACGGGGTCAGGTCCTCTGTACGTGTTCTGGGAATGTGTTGAGTTCAGCAACCTGGAGTCAGTTCAGACCATACAATTAAAAAGTTACACATAGTGGGTATTTTCTAAAAGCTTTTTGAGAACTGTCCTTAATTTTTTTATCAACATGTTAGGGTTGGATTATTTTTAGCCAAATTAGTCAATAAGTTATTCGGTTTTTTTCGAGTAGTTTTGTAGCATTTTATCTTTAATTAAAGGAATATTTTTGATGATTTGGGTACTACACTTGTTTGCTTTATTTTTGTGTTAACGTGCTAAATCTGGTTTATTTCATTACACACAACGCTGTGACATTTATAGAGGGGTATCTGCACTGGGGCAGAGCCACTCTAGCTGTTTCTAGCATTTGTGCTAAGCTATGCTAACCAGCTGAGTGAACCTTATATTTAACAGACAGCTTTGGGAGTGGTTTTGAAACCTCTCATCTAACTTTCAAAAAGAAAGTAAATAATTTTCCTTCTTCCTTAATATTTAAAGTGATGAAAATATATAACATATTACTTGATAAATTAATTAGTCAAGTCACAGAACATTAATCTGAAACTATTGTGATAACTGATACCTGATTCATCGTTTAAATCACTTTAAAAAAAAAAACATTAGTCGTTTCTGCCCTCTAAATGCTATGATTTTATGCTTTTCTTTGTCTTGAATGATCTTAAACTAAATATATTTAGACTTTAGGCACAAAAGAGACAATAATTTGCAGATTAATTTGCTATGAAAATAATTATTTGTTTAAGTTTTACTGTAGATTTGATGCTTCTCAGTATTTGGCATTGCTGCATCAGCATAACTTCTTTTCTCTTCTTCCCTTCCTCAGTACCAGCTCAACGGCCAGATGTCTCGAATGGAGCCTTGCTTGATGGGCAGCACTCCCCGGTTACACCCCGCACCCGTTGCCCCCCGGTGGCCAGATGTGTCGCCGGCTAACACCTGTTACACCAGCCCACCTATGCATTCATCCCGCTATGCCGCCTCTGGGGAACTGTACTCTCCCCTGGGCCCACGCAGGAACTCAGAGTACGAACACTCGCAGCATTTCCCCGGCTTTGCCTACATCAACGGAGAGGCCACCACGGGCTGGGCAAAATAAACAAACCTCTGGACACCTGGGTAAAAGCTCCAGGCCGGCCACGCTGGTGGATGCAAAGTCTCTGAACACTTCCAATCAAGTACATGAAACCGGAGGAGCAGAGAGTGCATGGTGATAGGAATCATGGTATGGACGTTCTGACAATTTGAAAAGTCTCTGAATCACTATCGATTGTGATGTAACTTGTGCGGAGGTTTATTAAAAAAAGATGTTTTACTCACTGCTGGAGAAAAAGACATTTAAATCATATAAAATTAACTTGCAGTAAAATCATTTTAGGAGTGCAATGCTGCTGCCAAGCTGTGCCTTTTGTTTTAAGGAATGTTCACCTCTGTTTCCCTTGTCAGTCTCATAAGTCAGTGCACAGATCAACACACCAACCTTCAGTTTAGTCAGTGACTGACGGATCCGTGTGCTGTCGGCCTTCACTGACTACTCTACAACCTCAGTGACACCGCTGTCTCCTCTTGTTGCTCAGCATTGTGCAGCATCTTATCATGGACCCGCTGCAGGATGTGGATGAACTGTACTGCCTTAAAATCAATTTTGGACAACAGTTGCATACAGTGGCACACAGCCAAAACACAACACGGATGTAAACTCCTTAATTGATGCGTTCAGGTGTCTCCACCTTGATAGTTTTTTAAATGATTGAATGCAGTGACTCAAAAAAAACTTTGCGTCTGTATTCTGTTGCAAGATTTTTTGCTGTTTTACTGTGACTATATATATATATATATATATATATATATATATATATATATATATATATAGTATGTATTTTCTGTAACTTTGTAACATGGTGTATCCTTTATTTTCTATGTTACAATTGGTACTCTGTTTTGTATGGTTAGTGAAAGACGCATTAACCTAGGGTTGTGTGTCTTATAATGCACTCAAAGCTACTGAGGACCTATTACCCTATGGGTATTTATAAAAAGGAAAATTATCAAAGTGTACAGTAACATGAAGTCTAGTCACTTTTCTGTAAATAAAAGCACTGGAAACCGTCTGTGGTGACAATTTAAAGTCTTTGTCGAATTGTCTTCCTTTTTCAACTCTTTAACTTATCTGTTCAATATTCATAATCAATGTCCGCACTGGAGCAAAGTGCTGATTGATCAAGTCCTGTACTTTCTTTACTTTCTATGTGGTAAAAGTTTTTGATAGATTTATTTAATTAGCAAAATAGGTTGTCTTCATAACCAGACATGTGTACGTCATGAATTGCATTGCTCCACATTCGCCATCCATCGAATCTCCAGTTCGTTTTGGAAAAGGAAAAGTGTTTTCTAGAGGAGTCTGAGCTGATTGTTCCCTGTCTCTCCATGCAGTGACAACACAGTGGGAGGTTGGGCCAGTAGCACAACAGCCACACTGCAGTAAGAATGACATTTCTATAGAGAGAATGTCCTGGTGTGCTGGAGGTCATTGTACCTCATTCCAATAACCTTTGACCTCTGACCCCTGCCAAGATTTGTTTTTATTTGAACATAGATCCTCTGTGTTACATCTCCAAAATCCTCCCAAGATTCACAACCGAGACATTGAATTTACAAAAAAACTATAAAGAATCAAATATAATTGCAACCCACTGTTTTGGTTTAATCATGTGACCTGAGTGTCAATATCAAAATCTACTGACGATTTTAGAGGAGGATTGGTGATCCTGGGTGTATGGAAAAGGAAATCCCTTTAAGCTGTGAGAAACCTGCTGCATTACCCAAACTAAGACACTGCTTACACTAACGTATGCCGGGAAGTAGCTCCCTTGTTAGGCACTTTAAAATGTCTCTCTAACTCACTGATTCAAGCATATTTCTAAAATGAAAACTAAGAAAGAAAAGATTTATTGAATAATTACATTTTAACTTTCAAACATGGATTTGAAATCACAGTCAATATATGTGGTTGAAGTGTAGACGTTGAGCTTTAATTCAATGGATATAAACCTAATGCATTAACCGTTTACGAATTAAAACCATGTTAACATAGTCCCACACATTTCCAGAGGCTCAAAAGCAATTGAACAATTGGCTTACAAATGGTTTGATGGCCAGGTGTGATGACTTGTTCCCTCGTTTATGAGAGATGATTAAAAATGTTGAATTTGCATTTGGTCCAGGGAACTCTCAGCATGAGGCCAGATTAGACTTTGCCAGAAAACATCTGATTGCGCCTGAAGAGTTTTAGATGAAGGTTCTTTGAAAGATGAAAACAAGATGAACTTGTACCAGTTGATGGGAAGAGGAAAGTGTGGGGAAGGAAAGGAAGGGCTCCTGATCCGAAGCAAACCACATCACCTGGTTAACATGGCGGAGGCAGTGCTGTGGCGTGGACTTGTAGGCTGCCGATGGAACTGGGTCACTGGTGTTCATTGATGATGTCACAGATGATAGAAGTAGCAGGATGAGTTTAGGGCTATACTCTCTATTCACATTCAGCCAAATGCTGCAAATCTGATTGGACGGCGCTTCTTAGTACAGATTCATCATGTCCCAAAACATCCTGTGAAAACAGCCCAGGAGCTTCTCAAGGCCAAGAAATTGAATATTCTTTAATGGCCAAGTGATCTCAACCCAAGTGAGCATGCTTTTATAGTTTACTTCAGAAAGTCCCACAAACAAGCAGCAACTGAAGGAGGCTGCCGTAAAATAATCTCAAAGGAGGAAACTTCAGGCAATTATTGACAGCAAAAGGATTTCCCTCCAAGTATTAAACATTATAATTATAGTCATTATTATTTTAGTTTGTCCAATTACTTATATATCATATACATATATTGCATACGAGTTAATGGTTGCATGTTTCCTGTCAAAAAGGATTTAAAAAAATGTTGCAGAATAAATATTTAGATATTTAATATTAAATATTAAACATTCAACCATGCATTGTCATAAACATTTTATAAAGGTTAAAGGTAAAGTTAAAGGTTGCATGTTTCCTGTCAAATACATTTCCCAAAAATGTTGCCAGAATAAATATTTTTTATATTTAATATTAAATATTAAACATTCAACCGTGCATTTTGTCCTAATCATTTTTTCACACGTATAAAACTGAAATGTTTACCCTTAACAGACTTCTACATAAATACATACATTATAACTCGAGCAGCCCTGGAGCGATGGAGCCGGGAGGGAGTGTCCCTGTGACAGCAGCGGACCTCGCGCCGCCCGCCGCGAGCGAGAGACGGAGCTAACGCGAGATAGCTGCACCCATTGGCCACGTCCCAACCAAGCTATCTCCTCTATCCTCCGATATCCACCATGGACTTGAACATTATGTTGCCGCAGCTTGAGGCTGCCGACGAGAAGGACGTCGAGACGTTTCTGCGGCAGTATATTCGGGAGGTAAACCGCGGCTCTGCTCGTTTTTCACGTCAACCACAACAAACTGCTAGCAGTTAGCTCGCGAGCTAGCTAAACAACTAGCGTTGAATTAGCCGATCATCTTCGCAGCCGACTGAACTCCGACGCTGTCAAGTGTCAACTCGTGTCGAGTCGCTGATCGGGTCCCACCAGATCTCCGAGTGACGGGACCGAGGCATTGACGCGTTGTTTGGGCTGATGATGCGATCTAATGCTCGCTGCTCACGAAGCGCGTCACCGCTCGGTAAACAACGCTATTAGCACACTTTAGCTAGTCGCTGGAGGTGTTTGGGAACTATTTAATACATGTTCAAAGAGCGAGGTGTGTTGATAGTGAGGTGTGTTGACAGTGAGGTGTGTTGACATGTCGCACTGGGTCGTTTGGTGTCCACAATGAGCATCTTGTCTGTTTCAGAACAGTCACACCTTCAGCTTTGACCAGAAGGAAGAGTCCCTGCGCAGCGTGAGTACGAGTCACCGGAGCGGGCGGTTCTCACGCGGCCAGCGGCCCGGTTACGTTACTGTCGATACTCGTCTCCTTTCAGAAGCTGTGCCAGAGCGTGTTGTCGGTCCTCGGGAGGCGGGTGAAGCCCAGCTGTCAGAAGACATGTCTCGAGACGCTGCGCATCCTGTCCAGAGACAAGCGCGTCCTCGCGCCGGTGGCCACCAGGGAGGGCATGCTGGTCCTGGGCGCGATGGCGAGGCTGAGTGCTGGGGAGGAAGGCGACGACAACCAGAACATCTCCCAGGAAGACACCCTGTCAGAGGAGGAGGAGAGGGTGGTGGTGGAGGCCTTGAAGTGCCTTTGCAATGTGGTGTACAACAGTCCTGCTGCTCAGCAGGTCAGCGTCGACGTGCAGCTGGTTCAGGGGCTGTGTGCCACCCTGCGTACAGCCCGCACATGGCACCACGAGGTGGGCCTCTTCACGCTGCGCCTTCTCTTCTTGGTGTCGGCACTAAGACCTGACGTGAGAGGGGTTTTGAGGAGAGAATGGCATGCCGTGAGACTACTGACGGAGGTCCTGGAGCACACCCTGGATGTGAGCTGGGTTGGTCCCTATGAAGCTGCTCGTCCAGATCCACAGGCTCTGCCCATGCCTGCAGAGGACAATGAGAGAGCAATGGAGGCGCTCAAAGCCTTGTTCAACCTCACACTGTCTGATACTGGTGGGGAGGTGAGTGTGTTCAGGTTATTTGTTGTCTATATATATATATATATATATATATATATATATATATATATATATATATATATATATATATATATATATATATATTTATATATATATATTATGTGTCACAGTAAAACAGCAAAACATATTGCAACACAATACACACGCAGAGTTGTTTGAGTCACTTCTTACAATCATTAAAATAACTATTGAGATGGAGTTACCGTAACACACCGGTTAAGGAGTTTAAATCTGTCTGGTGTTTTGTGGTATGTATGCAACTGGTGTCCCAAAAGAACGTTAAGGCAGTACATTCACATCCTGTAGCGGGTCTGTTGCAACATAGTCGTTTTGTTTTGTTTTCTTTCTCATCATCTTGCAAGTCAATTACCAATCAGACTGTCCCACAACAGCCAAATGATGACTATATGTAACTATTTCATCGTAAATGTGACCTAATACAAATAGTATTGTGATTATCAACATCAACCGCATCAATTTATACTGCAAGACAAATGCAGTTTGTGCTGCCCTGTGACCTGTGTGGCCTTCTACTGGTCACAGCTCTTAAGAAGGATGTTTTATTTAGAGGTTTGCATAGTGTACAATTAAACTGCACATTTTTTGAAGGCTGAATTGCGCATTGCTTTACATGTTGCTGCTACTAGGGCAGCATTATCTCCTTTCATAAAGATAAGAAAGGTACCATTGCAGCACCTTTCCTTAGCATTTAGATCATTCAAATAGCACAAATCATTGCTGCCACTTAATTCTTCCAGGTCGTTTCACCTAAGCAAAAAATACATGTGATTGTTGTTATTCATGATGTAGTTATCATATAATAGTTTGTATCTAAGGCTGATTTCTGAAATTATTGTCAAACATTTCATGCAATTTTGACTGAAGGGGACATATGACTGCCAGGGCTGCATCTGACATGGTGTAAGTGTGAATGTCACCAAATGTAGTTTTTAGTTCCCAAGTTAGAGTGCTCTCCTCGTTGCCTCTCTAGAAATCCAAACTTCCTCCCATTTTTTTTTTTTTATCTAGACTTAAAGCGTTGATCTCCCGACATCCCTTAGCCCTCCTCCTTTTACTCAGACTGGATGTGACCAGTGTGCAAAATCTCCTGGGGTGATTAAAGATTATTCCAGAACATCCCCCCCTATCCTGATCTTTTGGAGGGGGTGTTTATCAAGTATTTTGCACACTGGTGATGCCTCACTGCTAATTTTGCAGTTAGGCTTTTGCTCCCAGGTCCCTGTCCTTGTCTTTATTGTTTTTCTTTACCTCGAAAAAAAATTGAATGATCTGCTTTGGAATAAACTCTTTTGTCCGTCCTTGACTCAATAGGAGGATGACCACCATTTCCGACTTATTGCTGCCATCTTGCGCCATCTGTTGATGCTGAAGACTGAGACCGAGGAGAAAACGGAGGAAGCACACAGGTGAGAAGTCCGTCCTTCACTCTTAATGTTTCAACTCTTCTCCAAAGCTACACCATGAACATTGATCCAAGGCGTTCTGCACTTTGCAACCTGTGAAACTGAATTGCGTGGAACATTTCTACACACTGACCAAGTGCTTCCGCCAGGCAGTAAAATAACTTTTGTCCATGTTCTGCTGTGATTTGCATGTAAGCGCTGAGTGACAGTGCTGCCCCTGCATATTGAGACTGAAAACACTCGGTCCGGTAGCAGACTGGGGTGGCGTGGGAAAAGCAGACATGTTTCTTTGGAGCCTTGCTGGGTGGTTCGTCTTCTAGATGCTCTAGCTGTCGTTATACGGCGGCAGTATCTTCTTTTCATGGTAATTTAATGCAGGAATGCCAAGAATTTATAGCTGGAAATTTAAGCAGTGTCATGTAAAAGAGACTGATGTTTCTCTTGACCTGTCAAGTCACTGGCTGGACTGGTCATGGGTGTTCGGCCTATTGATCAACCTAACTATTGTTATCTGTGTGTGAATGTGAATGTAATGGAACCACCAAGTGGGGTAGAAAAGTTTGAATGGATAAAATTGTATTTTTAGAGAAAAAAGGCCAAACCACATGAAGGCAGGTTTGAGGTGTTTTAAATATACATTTCATCAGACATTGATGGGTTAGGATTATAAACACTCGGCACGTGTTTCTGTTCCAAGTCTTTTAAACTTGATCTTCTAACCGTTTCTTGACCGCCCCATGTTGACGGTACCGTCTGCCCCGCTGCTCTCATGGTTAGGTTCCTCATATCCTTGGACCAATACGTTTACATTCTTCTTACATTTGGTTGTTTGAATAAAATAGATAATTTAATACAATGTGAAAATATTGATCAGAGTTTTTAAAGTTTAATTTGGGTAAATTAATTGTTATGTTACATGGGAGATAAATAATTGATTATTTATTAGATTAATCCAGTAATTAAAATAATAATAATATTACAAAAATAACAATTGGGTGCAACACAAAAATTGAGAAACCATCTTTAAAATCAGTCTGCATCCATTGAGCAAGTAAGAAGCCGTTTCAAGTTACTGAGATCTTCTCTTAGGGCGGAGCTACACACGACTGGTTTCTCCTCAAAATACTCAGTTCTGCGCATTGGAAGAGCTGGGATAATATGGCGTTGGCAATAGTGTATAGGTCATACATACACCGGCTTTTGTCCTTTCAAATTCCCCATTTCAGAGGTTCCCTGTTGTCTTAAATATTTCTCATTATTTGTTGCTATTTGGTTGTTGCAAGTTTTCTCACACATTCTAATAAATTGTGTGCCTTGGGGTTATTGACTTTGGAACAACTTGTCTCAAATGAAATATTCCCAGTCTTATCTTTAAATCATCATCTTCACTTCTAAACGTTGACCTCTTCAACCCCACAGATCCTTTGGCAGTCTCATCTCAGTAACTGTGGATTTCTGAGTGCCTTTTAATCACTCAACTGTTAAATATCAAATATTTTGTAAAGTTTGACGTAATTAGCATTTTAAAACCAATGTGTTTCCAGCCATGCCATCAACCTGCTGAATAACCTGCCTGTGTCCTGCCTGGATGTGTTAATCGACGTGCCCGTCCAGGGCGGACTAGAGATATATGGTGGGAAAAATATGGATGCAGTCCAGATGTTAATAGACTTCATGGAGAAAAGGATGGACAAGGTAAAGTTCATCCTCTGCAGCAAATACATAGACAGAGCTGGCTGTGTAAACACTGAAAACGACATTCAATAATGTTTGAATATTTTACAATATAGTAATACTAGTGGAGTAAATATCCTTGTTACAATTGACACTCAGGCCATTTTTCAAGCTTACATAAAAATTAAGAAGATGCATACATATAACACATAACTAGGCTTGCATGCAGCCAGCCGTGGAACACATCTTTAGTGACGTCTTGCATTCACGTGAAAGTAGTGCTGGTAGCCCTCAGACCAGGAGGTAGCCACCAGGAGCTCCTTGGCCTAGCCAGCTGGCTAACTAGTGTAGCATAGCACAACATGACAACGCTTTACTGCACGTCGTTCAGTTTTTCATTCAGCCATCTTCTCATTATTCTTTAAGTTTCCCATTAGTGCTCCACTGATTAAAACCGATCTGCAGCTTGTGAAGTGTTTGTGGTTTGTGTCACTCCAAGCAGGGCTCCAACTACAAAGAAGGCTTGACTCCGGTGCTCAGCCTTTTGACTGAAGGATCCAGACACCACAGGGAGATCCGCAGATATATCAAAGCTCAGGTGCAGTAGCTTAAAACATATTGAAAAGAGATGATTCTCAAACAGTGTCTGGCATTTGTTATCGAGTTGCTCTTTTAATGTGGAAGGCCAGCATCTGCCCTGCTGAAGGGTTTGAGGAGAGCTAAATGGGAATATTTAATAATGTGTGTGTTCATTAGCCAATTACTATGTTTCAGCGTTTTTTTTTTTGTTTTTTTTTAAGAAACGGAAAGCCAATAATCTGAACTCGTTCTAACGTCTACACCTTCAGGTTCTTCCCCCGCTGAAAGAAGTAAAGGTCCGTCCGGAGATCGGCACCGCCACCAGAAACAAGCTGGTCCGCCTCATGACGCACGTGGACATGGGTGTGAAGCAGACGGCTGCAGAGTTCCTCTTTGTCCTCTGCAAAGAAAGCGGTGAGCAGTGGTCGGGTGATGGGAGGAACACGGAGTTCAGAGCACCAGATGGATCAATAATGAGGGAATGAGCGAGCGGGAATGACGTTTCCAGCTGGGTGCAACTGCTGGAGCGAACAGCTCGGCTCATGATCACACATGAACATGTATATGTAACTGCACAACCTTTGGTCTTTGTGGCGTCTCGTAGTGGACAACCTGTTGAAGTACACCGGGTATGGAAACGCAGCAGGACTCCTGGTGGCTCGAGGACTTCTGGCAGGAGGGAGAGGAGAGACTCAGTACTCTGAAGATGAAGACTCCGACACAGAGGAATACAAATCTGCTAAACCATTGTGAGTGCTCTGCACAGGTCTTAGAATAAAGCATTGGCATTTTGGTTTTCAGCTCTTCATTATTGAGCTATATTTAAGATTCTAAACATTAATATAGCAGCAAACAACTATTTGCTTTGTAAAGATATAAAGCACATAATGACGTTGCTTTCCCGCTGTGTGTTGTCATCCAAGCTTCTCTTTGCTTTGTCGACATAGCCTGTCGGCCATGCATGCGTGCGTGTGAGTGTGTGAGTGTGTGTGTGTGTGTGAGTGAGTGTGTGTGTGTGTGTGAGTGTGAGTCCGCCCCACTGGTTTGCTCACGGCTGCATGTTGAGAGCTGTTGAGAGGCAATCAAAATGCTCCTAATCTCAGATTGTGCACTTTTAATCTTACTCATCTGCTTGTCCCAGCATCAATCCCATCACCGGTCATGTGGAGGAGCCGATGCCGAACCCCATCGAAGAGATGACCGAAGAGCAGAAGGAGTACGAAGCTCAGAAACTTGTCAATATGTTTGACAAGTTGTCAAGGTAATGCACAAAGCCGAATGGAGAGCAAATAATGTCAGTAATACTGTAAAAACATTTTTTAGCACAGGAGCACTTTGATTTTCATAGTGGAGAGTTGACAGGAAATTAGGAAAATAAAAGGAGGCATGAAATGCAACAAATTTCCCCGCTCTGACTCGAATCGGGGATGATTTAATAACATGGTCAGCGTCTTAAACCTCCCACCAGTATCCTACTCTTATACTCAAATAAGAGCTGTAGTTCATGGCAAATGTTGGAAGAGTTTAGTTTTGTCAAGAAAAAGAGTCGCATGAAAAAACCTGATTTCATTTGGATCTGACGCCACAGAAGTCTTTGCACAAGAAACACAATTTATTACTCATCAGCAACTCGACTAGGATAATTCACCTTTTTGCTTCCCCATCTCGACTTCTTCTCGTCGTTCTGTGTTTCCTCTGCAAAGAGCGTCGGTGTTTGCGTTGACCTTTCCTCGCTCACGTGCGTCGAGCACAAAGCCCGTACAAAGGTAACGGTGAGCTGCTGCCTGCCAACCGATTCATCAAAGGAAGAATCTCTTCCCGTTAGCTGCGGCTTTAATTAGGCCGGGCCTTCCTGCACGCCGCAGCATTCAGCCGGAGGAGATGGCCGCTGCCGGCACGCCGCCGCAGCATCATTACCACCGCGCTCTTAATTATCACCTAATTGGGACTCAAAGTCGGCTTGCCGGTCCCGGTTCCTTTATCTGGCGCATTCAGGTTTCTGATGACACGCGTGTCCTGACTTTATTGTTGTGAGTCTGAGGAGCCATTGGCCAGACAGGTCGTGGGCTGAGACAGAGGTACGACTAACAACAAAGCAATTTGGGTGGAACGTGAACAAAGAGCAGGAGACCGGGGTGAGCAAATGTGCAGACACAAGTAGGCTGACCTCGTTATTGTTAAGCCAAATAGAGGGTTGAGCTGTAATGAGGCACGTGCGCCCAGAAGAGGAAGATTCCTTTCCGAGGCTGCAACTTCTTTCTTCTCTTTCTGATGGTGCCTGAGAGGTGCTCCCTCAGTGCGGGCTCTAAGGAGATCAGTTGGAGCCCTGGAAGAATGTGCTCCCCGAACTGCTTAACTGGTCCTCCAATTAGCACATATTCTGCACCGCAACCCCCCCCCCCCCCCCACACACACACACACACATCTGCCACTCCTCTGTTACTGCCGAGCGAAGAGGAGGGAATATGTTGCTCTAATTGGAGAGATGTAGTTGCATGTTTTTGTTTGTGTTGGTCCTCATTTTACCTTTCTGACTCGAGCCAGAGATATGAAGCTGTGGCTTCTCAGCAGGTTTTATCACAGGGTTTTATTTGAATTTCTTTTGAAAATGCTGAAATATTTTCAGATGTAATCACACCACAAGTCTCCTCCAGATATTTAGAATGTAACCCGCAGTTTTCCAAGGATGAATTACATTTAATTGCAGGAATCAATGGGAATTACACGGGCATTTATTTTGGAATCTCTTTACAAATGAATGCAAATGGGTCCTTTTTATATCTGTGGTAGATAATTCTCTGATAAATCATCTTGGAGGAAGTGGTGACACACAGAACAGGTATAATTGGATTAGGATGAAGGGGTAGTTGTGGCTTTGAGGAGATTAGCTTGAGTGCTGATCCTGTAATTAATCTGCTAGAGGGAGGAGGGGAGGAGGACAGCCGGGATGGCCAGACCAGGGCAAGTGTCCTTGAAGGGGAATGGGGGGGGGGGGGGTCCTTGAGTTCTCGATGTAAGAGCGTAAAGATGTAAAAGCCCTCTTAAGACACGAGGCCTACTGAACAAAGTTGGGTTTTGTTTACATTGGAAATATAATTGATATGTTTTACCTTCCTACCCAACCGTTTTCCATCCAACACATCGGATGTTTTTTTGAGAGATATCTGATGTTTTTCTTTTTGTGTCCACAGGCAGAACGTGATCCGGCCGATGGGGGTCAGGCCTGATGGGACATTAGCGCCTCTTGAAGAAACTCTCTGTGATCCAGCGGAGGACTCAGGATCAGACTCTGACTAGTGCACTTCTCATGTAGGCCACATTTCCCAGGCTTAGCCCACTTGGCCCAAACACATCTGGAGCTGTGTCCCATTACACGGTTGGGACCTTTGGAGGAAGGTGCCCATGACGGTGGGCCAGTCCGGCGCGGTCTACTGCTACTGGGCAACAGTAGCGGAAGTCAGTCAAAAGATCCACACGCTGTACCGATACTGCCCAATAAATTATACTCTATTAACTTAAACATGCAGATATTAGTACAACGTGTGGATCTATAGTCAAGACTATTCAAGGGGTGACCCCAAATAGTTCACGATTTGTTGTAAGGAGCTTGGAGGCGTCGTAGTGATGGGAACATGTGGCAATGAATCACAGGATTGTTCATAAAAAAACACAACATGGCCCTATTACTAAAAAAAATCAGCTGTGTAGAAACGGCCATGTGCACTGTGGATTGCCACAATGGAGAAAAATAAATTGGGTCCGAAAGTTCTGCTTTCAACCACAAAAACAAGCAGGATACACTATATTTCTCTAGAAACATAGTAGAAACATTTAAACAGAGCGGGATCAATAAGCAAGAAAGAAAAGACGGGATTCTACAATCAGTCGACTAAAGCGTTTATTTGACTGACAACCTGAGACTAAAGCGGGAATTTGGGATCCGCTTTTAAACTCGCATCCCCAGGAAGTCGTCCTAAACTCGACTCTAGTCGTTACTGTCGGTTGAAACATGTTTTGTAATACCGAGTTCACATTCTAAAGTTTTTGTGTACAAAATGCGGCACAGCTGGCGAGTAGTGTACCAGGTGGTCTGGTCTGGTTCAAGCAGTGTGTAACATATGTCGGCCCGTTGTTCCGTACTCAGTCCAGAGGTGTTCTGGAGCTCCGGCTGTGAACCGGGACGCAGCTCGTCACGCCCCAGGTGCAGCAGGAAGACATTCCCTAAAGTGGAAGTGGAGTTGATGCGTGGCAGGAAGTGGCACCATGATGTACACGAGGCCTCCAGGCACCTTTAAACAAAACAACCGGTAATAATATAATTCTTTGCTGGACCGTAAGCGTCTAGCTGAACACTGTCGTCTGGAGGCCAAGTGTCACTCGGCCTGAAAGTCATTCCTTCACTTTGTTTCTTTTTCTTCTTGCGTTGCATAACTTCTTTTCTGCTACATGATGATTTTGTCCACTGTATTTCTAGACGATTGACGAGCACGCTATTCACACACATTTAAACATGAACTCATTGAAAACGGTTTACCGCTAACCGAGTAATTTTTAAGTCATGGGGCCTGTGTCCAGTGCGGACCAAAGGATGATGGGCAGTATATTTAGAGATCAGATTTAACTCGCCGTATCCTTTCCATTCACATATTTTTATGCACATTAGAAAAGCTGATCGGACACTTTAAGTCTCAAGTTTTACACTTGAATGAGTTGTTTCTAACTTTTGTCGGAAAAGAGTCAATGTGGCAAATGGATCATTGAAAACTATTGCTGAATACATTCGGACATAATTAACTAATGACTAATTAGCTGTTTCCAATGTCAGTCTTCTCTGATATTCCCATAGCGTTTAATACTTATTTTTATATATGGACATCATAAAACATAGCAATAGTAGCTGACATGATGGAACAATTAAAGCGTCCCAATTGAAACCCGTTCCTGTTCATCGTTCTGTGTGTGTGTGTGTGTGTGTGTGTGTGTGTGTGTGTGTGTGTGTGTGTGTGTGTGTGTGTGTGTGTGTGTGTGTGTGTGTGTGTGTGTGTGTGTGTGTGTGTGTGTGTGTGTGTGTGTGTGTGTGTGTGTGTGTGTGTGTGTGTGTGTGTGTGTGTGTGTGTGTGTGTGTGTGTGTGTGTGTGTGTGTGTGTGTGTGTGTGTGTGGCTGAATGGCCAGAGACTTGTCTGGTTTCCGGTTCTTAAAACTTTTCTTCTCCTCCGTTTACTGTTCGCTCTGCATCGCCTGTGGCGCCAACTTCTGAGTAAACGACGCTGTAGCTGAGTTTCTCTGCTCCAAACCAGTTTATGGAAATGCTTGATTTGCTGTTTTCTTTCTGTGAGACTTCAAAAGTTCACTTCAGATGTGTTTGACATGTGAAAGGTGACGGGGCGTCCCGTTGTGTCGTCATCAGTTAGCCGCAAGCCTTCTGAAGTCGGGGCTCGTTGGTCGCGAGGTGTTTTTTCATTTAACATTACGACTATAAATGGAGATTCAGCATTCGATGCTTATGAGCTGAACAATCTGTTTACGATCATACCCGCTGGACAAAGAGCAGAAACTGAGATGATTGTTTTCTAATTAATTTTTACTTTTGCCAAATCTGCATGCTGTTAAATCAGTTGTCATTAGATCTCAAATTAGATCTATTTGTTTTGCTAATTTTATACAAATCCACAGGTACAAACTGTTAATATTATTCAGACCCACTGCCTGTATAAACTGATTAATATTTATTTTTGTTTGTTCAATTTGATTTAATGTAAAAGCTGCATGTTTGTTACAACTTCACAACAGTGTGTTGTCTTCTAACAAATTGCTGATTACAATCCAAAGTAAATAAATATTGATTTTACCAGACAGAATGTGTAATTATTACAGGAATCTGTGTTGCGTCAATCATTTAATAGTGAACGATCGCGAGCGCTCTTCAGCGGACCTGTGAATCTCAAAGGTTATTTACTCGCACACACAACACACACAACAACACACTGGAGTAGAATATCAGGAATATTTAAATGGTCTGAATTTGTTCTCACACAAAATGCTTTTTGACGCACCTTTTTGAATTTCAGGATTAACTAATTAAATGTTTTTATGCCGTGGCGACTGGGAGATAAAAACACAAACGTCTTCACTGAATTTCTTAAAATTTGGCGCAAATGTCTGTTTGGTCTCTACGACGAACTGATTAGACTTCAGCAGTCAAACGTCAATTATCAAGGTCCCTGTGACCTCAAATCCTATTCCTGTGAACGGAATATCTCAGGAACTATTCTCACAGGATCCATGAACGTCCACTTGCACTCAAAGGTGAACTGATGAGAATTTGTGTTCAAAGGTCATGAACCTAAAACAACTCGAGAATGAAAATGCCACTTTCACACAAATGAATAGAACTTTATGACATTGACATTGACATGACATTCTTGACATATGGATGCATTCTGAAACTTGACTGATTGGCGGAGGTATTCAGCTGCGGTGTTAATTCGAGGATGTTTTAAAATGTATTCTTATGGCATACTAGAATGTTCTAGTATGATCCTTTTATTGTAATTTGTATGGCATACTGTATTACCGCATTTACACAAAGAAACAACACTGACATTTTTGAATAGCATGTCTTACTACAACTTTTAAATATGACTTATGACATTATACTATGATGTTTCTTATTCCCCTGAAACATTAATACAATGGAGAATAGTTTATGTTTTTGGACCCAAACTATTAAGAAAAAGGACACGATTCAATTTACAAAATACTTTTATTAAATACTATTTAAAATACAGTGTAGTGCTGATATAAAACATGAACAGGTAAGATGGGCCTTAGAACGTGTGTGTGTGTGTGTGTGTGTGTGTGTGTGTGTGTGTGTGTGTGTGTGTGTGTGTGTGTGTGTGTGTGTGTGTGTGTGTGTGTGTGTGTGTGTGTGTGTGAGTGAGTGAGAGTGTGAGAGATACATACATACACTAGTTGTTCTGGATGGGCCCTACTCTGTCATAAGTGCTTCAAATATGGTCGTTGATAACTTGATTAACATATGAACATAGCATAAAAACGACATAAACAATTGAAAAGTAACGTGTTTGTATACAATTACGGGAGAACAGTCTCAATGTGAACCCGGGTCTCAAACCTTCCCCGTGTCATTGTTTCTGCAACATGCAGCATCAGATGCTCTGGCAGGACGACGCGGAGCTCTTGCTGTCCGTCTCTGAGTCCGTCTCCTCGCCCCCGCTGTTGGATGCCCTTTGACCTCCTGGTCTGGACGGGGATGTTTCCATGCCACCTGGAGGCTCTGGAGCTCCTCTGTTCTGACAAGATGTCTGTCCGCCAGCTGGCGGGCTGCTCATCGATGTAGGGATGCTCTGCAGAAAGTTTCATTATTGCATAGTAAGCTGAATTGTTTTCAAACGGAGTCCAAAAACCATTAAAGGGGAACTTTAATGGTATTTGGTAATGGTAAAAAAAACAAAAAAAAAAAACACATGTTCCTCAACCAGAGGAATAAATTAAAAGTAAAAACCAAAAAGCGGGAAAGTGCATCTTACACATCAAAGTTTGGTAGTTCTAATGCATACGTGAACGACGTTGTATAAATCTTTCTGTGAAATTTGGTTGGAATCTGATACTTTGCCTCCAGTGATGTCACATTTGAGCCTGAAGATGCCATTGGACAATAAAAAAGGTGGAAAGACATTTCTTTTTTAAAAGGCCTCGTGTTTAATCTGTAACCCACCTGTGTTTCCTGACTCCTCATCAGCTCCTCGATCTCATCGTTCCAGCCGAGCATTTCCGCAAACCTCCGCACGGAAACCTCCAGGTCGCCGAGCTCCATGCGGTCTCCTCTCCGCGGCGGGGCCTTCTGAAAGGGACCCACGGCGTGCCGGTTCAGGAGGAGGCGTGGCACCGTGGAGCGCACCGTGTTCACCAGGCTGGCAAAAGGCTCGATCTGAAACAATGACACTTTGTAAAGATATTTCTAAGCTTATGGTTTATCCGCTCACCAAATGTAGGAGAACCCGTCTGTACCAATTACAAATGTGTGAAAATGCAGACCTGTAACGACGTGCCCATAACGATGAGCAGGTCTGCTTTGGGGAAGTCGGCCGTGTGGAGGAAATACTTCTGCGGAAGGTCCTCTCCAAAGAATACAACGTCAGGTTTGACTGTTGCAGCACAGAACGTGCAAACGGGGATGGAGTCGTTCATGATGGCACGCTGCGGAACAAAATGAAGAATAAGGCATCGCTCCGGCGTCAAATGCAGTGAACTAATGTATTCAATTTGAATGCTTTTGTTGGGATGTGCTCAGACACACCTTCGCCTCCTCCGCAGGGAACACAGAGTAGCACAGGTGACAGGCAGCCGTGGCAAAACCACCATGCGCTTCCACGAGTTTATCATCTGGGATGCCACACACTGTGAACACAGTTATTCAATACTACCACGTGAAGAGCAAACCAGGAGATCCAGTTTGAGAATCAAAACAGACCAACATGGATAGAGAAGCTCTCAGTGCTACAGTATGTCTCCCGGTGGTGCATTCAGGGACATGCTGCACAGAGGATGCGGTCATGCGGTTATTAACTGGTATATTTCCCCTGATAAATAAAAGTAGTTATTTTCTGATTGGTACCATGTCTGTTAACCAGGTCACTGTGGATACGTACTCCGGTCATCATAATGCTTTTGGAGCTACGCTCACACGGTACTTTGTGTGTTCGTCCCCGTAAATAAAGACGGAAGCACTTTCAGCGAGGCCGGAGTTTAATTGATTTTAGTTGTCGAGTTTAATTGATTTTAGTTGTTGAGTTTAATTGATTTTAGTTGTTGAGTTTAATTGATTTTAGTTGTCGAGTTTAATTGATTTTAGTTGTCGTTCCCATGAAGACGTCACTCACGTTTCTCCAGCCCGTCGATGTTCTGGGTGTACATTCGGAGCAGCAAGCCTTTGTGGTGAAGCATGCGGACAAAGTAGTGGATGTAGTTTGGCCGGTGGCTGCCCGGATACAGAGCCTTGGCCAGGGAGAAGAAAGGCTGAGGGTCGTTGGAGAAGTAGTCAATGTTGAAAATAGCTTCTGGGTAAGGGACGTCATACTTCTCCAAGTTGGCGTAAAGACCTGTTCCTGGAGTTCTGACAATGGAGACAAAGGCATTCTGGGTATTATGATGAGACTTTTACTAAAAACAGGGTTCTAACACATTTTGACCAATGGATTTCCAGGACTTTTCCATGATTTTAAATCAAATTTCCATTACAAAATTAAAATCTCGGTATAAACATGAAACATTTAGAAAATGTTGCGTATTGAGAGCGTATGCCGGCTTATATTTTGAGCGTCTTTCTTTAAAAAACATTAATTATTTCAAACTCGGCATACATGACCATGTAATTATAACAAATTTCCATGCCTTTTCCCAAACTTTTACGATTTAAGTTTTTTTCATGACTTTTCCAGGCCTGGAAATGATCATTTTAAAATTCCATGACTTTTCCAGTATTTCCATGACCGTACGAACCTGTAAAGAGCTCTGACGGTTAGTGTCTTTCTCATAATACTTTCCTTGGCGGTCGCTATAACCACTCCACAGGTTCACACATCCGGTACAAAGACACATTTAATAGGAAAGAGAAACGTGAGGATGAGGATCAAGATGAAGAGAGGACCACGGACACCGACCTGAAGTCTGGGATGCCGCTGGCGGTGCTGATTCCCGCTCCGGCCACCACCACCACGTTCTGACAGCGGCCGAGCTTCACCAGCCGAGCAACCGAGGCCAGAGCGCCCCGGGGCGAGGACGCAGACCTGGACCCAGAGGACTGTCCGGCCTGCAGGAGGCCGCCGCTGCTTTTGGACAGCTTTCCTTTACTGAGCAGGAGGACAAGAGAAGATATGAGACTATTGATGGGACAGTCCCCATCATATTTACTTTATGTTGAATAGTTTATGTGTCAACAGAGGCATAATCCCCCAGTTCAGATGCTTGATAATTAGGGGTTGTACTGTATAAAGAAGAGCTGGATGTTACTCGCTGATTGTCATTATTCTCCTGTTGCTGCTTGAATGAAATTCACTTATATAAATAAATATAAATATAAACTTGTATAAAAGTGTCTCTAATAGGGTCAATGTCCCAACGTGAAGTCGAGTTGTAGCCTCACTCACTGCCTGTTCAAATATGTTCAAAGACATTTGGCACGAGGTCTCCCATGAACTCAACAAGACCGTGACTCAACAAGACTGCTGGGCCGGGAAAAAGACAGTTACAATATTTCCTCCTCCTGAATTAAATATATTTCTAACCCTGCTGCTGGTCTGAGGATGAGAACGTCCGTTTCGGTCATTTGTTCCACCATTTCGATCTAAAGTGAAATATCTAAACAATGTTTGGATGAAGTAAGAAGGAATGTTGTCCAGACATTAACGGTTCCTAGATGATGAAACCAAATTACTGTTGTCCCTGACCTTTCCTCTAGCGCCACCATCAGGGCAACATTTCATTTGTCCAATACTCTGGCTCCAAACAGACATCTGCAGAATTAATGACATTCCCATCAACCGGGGCTAAACTTTGTGTTTAGTGGCAAAAGTTGTCAAACTAAGGAGAACGCATGTCTCGCTATCTGGCACATACCAGAACATACTGTCGGTCTCTTGACATAGCTTCCACTCCAACCGGGGGATTTGTTCCCGAGATGCCTTTGTGTTGGTGCATTCATGTGAATACGTGTTGGTTAGCGTGGCCACCTGCTTTGTGCACGTCCTCATGTCTGATCGTTGTGATGTTTCTTCTCCTTATCATCGACACATCTATAGAAAACAAAGTAAGCGTTGCTGCAATACGTCCCCACCTGGTAGGTAAACTCTCCCGTCTGCTCGCGCTCATGTGACGGAGGTCCTGAGCCAAAGCAGAGTCAGTCTGCTTCCGTCGCCGTTTTCCATAAGAACCGGGACCCGGCCCGGCGTCCTGGGTCTCAGCGGGGTCGCTGTGCCTGGTCCGGGAGCTGCGGGTCATCCTAGTGACTGGAGACTGGGGGACCATTTTATCCCAGCTGCACCTGTTCATGGCAACACCTGTTCACAGACAGAAAGAACTAATGATTCAGCCTGAATTAAACATGAAGTTAAATTTGAAGCCTTAAACGCGTTTCTTTTCTTTGTGTCATAAGCACAAAGTAAGATTCCTCCAAATGTCATTTGAATGAACAAATATTCTAAACACCCTTTTTTCTACTCCACTAATTGGATATTGACTTGTTTTCAATGATTTGCTTTTAATTTGCTCTCCCTCCTTTCCCTCCTCGCTCAGTGTCCCATATTTAAAAAGCTGTTACACTGAAATCATCCTTTTCTCCTCACTCCCTTTGCACAGAGAGGAGCTGAAATGTTTTAAAACGGTCAACTGTTGAACAAAAGGTAATGGCTGCAATATATCTAGCAACCCCCCTGTGCCCCTCAGCAGCTATGCTAATACGGTCCACAGCTGTGGCAGCTTTACTGTTCAGGGGAAGCGGAGGGTAGAGTTGAGGGGTGGGGAGTTAAAAAGAGCGGTGGCAGAGGTGAAAGGGAACCGTAGATTGACTGTGTGTCAACAAACCCAGCTGGGTGAGAAAAGAGGATGCCCCCTAACGGCCCCCTCAAACTGAGGAAAAGGGGGAGGGGGGAGTCTAGAGATAAATGATACAGAGGCGGGATTCAATAAAGATGGAACAGAGGAGGGGGAGGTTCTTTTCCCAAGCTATTCTAGGCCTTCAAACAACTTCCATGAGGAATGAGTGTGAGTGATCAGGCCGAGGTAGCGAACAAGGAAACAAAAGAGCTACAACCCATAAAACAATACCGCTTCAGGGGGCAGCAGGGAGATAAGACCAGCTTTTCTCCAGAAGCACCTTTTCGCCCTCCGGAGGGGACAAGAGACGGGAGAGGGGTCACTGAAGGCTTACGGAGCAGACAGAAAACTAAGAAAATAGCAGCCTGATGTAGTCTCGAAGCTTTTCTTTAATTGATCCATCAACATTTAAAGAAAATGTGTTATTACCAGGTTTAAAACTTCTAACAAGACAACCCTTTTAACTATCTTAATAATGTAACATTCTCTGGGCTACTTTTATTTTAAGTACTCAATCTTCTCTCACTTTGCCTCCTTAAAGGCTGAAGCCCCCACATTACTTCTGTTTTTCCCTCCCTGCACATCCTAAAGAACCATTAAAACAGCGGGGCGAGGGTCTGTGCTTTTGTCTGGACGCCTCTTAAAGACAGACCGCTGAGAACAGGCAATAAATCACCGGCCCAGTTATTAAGGTCTCACACAGATGTTGTGGAGTAGCAGCAGATCCTCTAATCAGATCTGGGAAAGTTACACATGCAGAAAGTCATGCAGACAAAACCTGACCTAGAGCAATAATAAAGAAGACCGGTGGATTCCTGTGTGCATATTAGGGATTTACATGGGGAAAGAATGGAGGAACCTAAGTTACTTTTCGTTACTTTTTGAAGAGATCAAACTACTTTTCAGTGTGTGTGAAATGTCCACTTCTCTTATCTGATAAAAAGTATAGATGCGATACGAATATCATTCTTTAATGACAAATAAATCCCTGTGTGAATGACAAAAGGCTTAAAAGGGATTTGCGAGCCCTCCTTTATTTGGCCTTTCACACCGCTCGGTCTCGCAGTCGAAAAGATGAGTGTGTCCCAGTGCCGGACCACCAGGAGTGTAGCTGCTCATATGAGGGTTACAGTTATCTAATTAGGACAGTCCTACCACACTGGGCACACCTCGGCGCCCACTATTACCACACCAAAAAGTCAGGCTAAAGGATAATCCTTTTACAACCTTACAGGCTGGGAGCCGAAGAGCAGCAGGAGAAACGTTTGTGTTGAAACAAGAAAAAGCAACAACAGTTTCTCATTCACAGTAACCGCTCAGCACAAAGCAAAAGAAGTTCAATTCAACCTCAATACACATTGAAATGCCGCTCACAATTATCTAAAGCCCCAGGTAACCTCTTGACATTATGAAATGACTTGTTTTGTACAAACCCGCAGTCGTTTATTAAGACCACTCGTTTGCTTTGATAAAAGATCAATCACGGTTCCAATGACACATCCTGAGAACCATTTATTGGGAAATAGAATTGTCTGAAGTAAAGAAGAATGTTTTTAAAGTAGTGCTCCAGTAAATCTAGTAATTCTAATTATGTTAATTAGATTTCCCATGTCGTAATATTTTGCATGTATTTGGTCTCATTTATAAAGAATTTAACATGTGTATGTTTTCAATAACACATGCAACAAAATAAGTTGGGATTTATCAAACATGCATCTCTTAGAACTGGTTACCTGGAATAAGATAATATGCAGAAATGGCAGTAAAAACTGCTCAGGAATGGTTATTGAAGGACAAATTTGCCTGTTTCCCAATTTATAGATCAAGTCTATTTTTGATCAGGTCGATTGTTGATCAGGTGGCATTGGGGCTTGTCAGATAAAATATTGGGAATCACTGGATATTTGGTTAGGTTAAATGAGTTTTTTCCCCTGCAACCCCAGTATTTAACCCTCTACCTCCAGTGGAATTGAGGACCGCAGACTTTGATCTCCACCCCCCTCCAATGAAACAGAAATGGCAACAGGCAGCCCGGTCGCCATGGGGACCTCTTCATAGTTGGAGAGGCGACAGCTCAATGTCGTCCTTTCCCACCTGCTCACTAATGACATATCACTCTGTGTAGCATCTTTGTTAGACTCTCAATTGACACAAAGCAGTGAGTCCTAATTTGTGTTTGTATATTGTTTGCTCACAAAGAAAGAAGGTGGGTGGTGGAGAGCCAATTCTCAGTGGGTCGATGGTTAACTAATGTCTCTTCTTGCCCTTTTAGTCCTCTGAGGACTTTACCAGCCCTAAATTAAATACCATTCTACCAATAATGGAGTGTGATTTCCATTGTACAGCCGTGTAGATTCATTGAGAGAAAGGGATCTGAAAATAAACACTGAAAGTACAGGTCCCCTCTCTTCCTGACAAAAACCGTAAGCCGCCACCCTTAACAGTAGATAATGACATACACCAAAACAACAATGTGACAGTGGGGAATTAAAGCTGTCAAGTTAATTAAAGTCATCGAGGGCGGCAACAAACTTATTTTTTCCATGACCAAAATAATCAACAAATTAGTTTGTAGATGAATTGAGTAAGTGTTAAGTCTTAAGAATGTCAAATGTTGCTTGTTTTCTAGAGCACAATATTCATTAATATACAATGTAATGGTATAAAAACAGGTTAAACGGTTATTAAAATATTTTTTATAGTTGGATTTTAGTTGAAAATTGATCATTGATTAATTAACTAATCCAACCGTTGTAACCTTTATGTAAGATAAATAGGGCCATTACCTGGCCCGTAAGTAAAGCGTGTTAAGTGCAGTGCTAAAAAAGAAAGAAAAGGACTTGCAGTCAGTCTCTGACGGAGGATTTACTAAAAGCGAGGCCACACCGCTACCTGCTGGAGACAACATCTCATTACACCTACAAACCATCACGTCATAAATCCTGCTCGTTCCATCATTCAGCTCAATGTAAAAACAATCCTGTATTGTCAATCTCTGCTCAGAAACTTTAAATTCACAAATACACTCAAGTGAAACCAAAATAGGAAACACATATTTGAGACCGGAGGGGCTTCAAACCTAATGGGAAACGTAACAGTGTATCATGAGAGGAAATTAAGCAGCCTTCCTCAGAGTCACGTGAGGTAAAAAGACTCGGGCTCAAACAATGACAACATGAAATACAAATAAATAAAATACCAGGATGTAGGAAACCTCCTATAAACATAACGTTATACTGCAGGTATTAGGCAGGTATAGAGAGAATGGGGTTCACGTCATTGTGATTAGCTACCTGTCTTTCCAGACGGCGGAACTTTTGAATGTTGAGCAGACGACAGACAGAGAAACAGAGAAACAGAGAGACAGAGAAAGACAGAAAAACAGAGAAACAGAGAAAGATAGAACGAGAGACAGACAGAGGGACAGACAGAATACTTTGTTGAGCCACTCGAGATGTTTCACATCCAAAAGAAAACTTGCTGAATTTCTTTATCGTAAGACTCTCCAGCCGCTGCAGTCAGATCAACATCTAATTCAGGAGAAATAAAGGAATCTTATTCTTCTCAAATGCATGCGCCTCATCTCCATGCTTTCTAAATTATGTGTGTTAGAGGAGCGAGCTGTCACTCTGCGAGCATTTCCGGGTATTAAATAAGTCATTGCAAATACAGGAGGGAAACAAGAGTTGAAGACTGTCACGCGGTGCTGAGTTTTTGATTTCCCAACCCGTGTTATTTAAATAGGCTTTTTCTCACAGCAGACATGTTGACTTGTCGTAATATGAAAAGATGTTACTAAATACATCAATATTTATATATTTGTACAGAATGCATAGTGGATGTATTCTATAAAGTGTGTTCTTAGCATACTTTGTGTAGTAGTGTGTGTATTTGTGTATGATCTTCGTTTGATTGGTAATCTTTTTATTCTGCAGCCCTGGAGCAGTTTCCTGTCAGTGATCCAGTCCTGTGGATAGCTACACATTTTCCTCGTGAGAATAAATCTAAATTAGGCGTTCTTGTTGTGTTTACTAAATACTACTCGATGACACCAGCTTATTGAAGAGACGATCTTTGATTTAGAACCACTCACGGAGGATGTACGTCACTTCCGTTTTTAGGGGCGGATGTTGTTTTGGTGGAGTGGGTCTAGTCTCCTCTCCCGCCAAAGTGATGAACAAAACAAGGCCTACTTCTCTTATCTTTTCTGATTTCTGATACTTTCCACATCTTCGCTCACTCGGAATGAAAAAAAACAGTGCATAATAAAAGCCCCCGTGTTAGTGCGTGATCAAAAATACTGAACCATAACATTATCATCCCGACAATTACTACATGCATGTGTTTTCAAAAAAAAAAATCCGGAGCTTCACCCTTCATCCCGTGTGTACGTTCCTCTGTGTTTTTATGGGTGGACACTGAGATCCTCACAATATAACTAGGCAGACAACACAAGTCCGTTTAACCACCATCAGCGACATTGTTAGAGGCCGTGGAGCCTGGTAAGCTCTTGTTTTGCGCAGAAATACCCGCACATAACGCGCAGTAACCTTACATTGGACCAGTCTGATGACAAAGTACGGTAAGTACGAATTGTTGCTTCAGTTTGTGTGATGAGAGACAAGCAACTGGAACCACTAAAGGCTGAGCCGCAGTATCTCGCACAGATCAGTTTCAAAGCAAACTCCCCTGATCGTAGGGACAGACATATAAATACGAATGAATGCCGATCGGCGGGGAAACCCCCGTTAAACGAGTTATTGTTTCAGGGCAGACCTGACGTGTCGGGTGTCTCAGCGAGATGATTGTACCAACACGTTAACTATGGCGACTAAAGACAAAACAACAGCCCCGTTCTGCGTGTTAATTACAAGTCCAATCATGTCTAGCTCTCAACGCGAGACCGAATCCGACGTGTTAGATTACGCAGCGATTGGCCAATTTCTAATGAAGTAGCCTATGCGTTTTTAACCGCTCCGTTAGTTCACCTTAGGTCAAGTCCCAACCTCCACGTACACGCAGTCGTCCACCAAACACACGCTGCAGGTTAGCTCGCGGTTCACGTTGCCCGGCGGGCCTCTGGACAGCTACTTGTTTAATGTGCCCTTAATCTGAACCCGGCAGACAGACGCGTGGCGGCAGTGCGGTGCCGTGAACGCGCTCTGTTGTTCCTCGTTAACATAACACGCGATGACAGAGGGGACAACGCGGTCCGAGCAGATTTCATAACTTCATAACAAGAACAAAAAAGCAACATTACAGATTAACGGATAGCAAACGGTTAACAGTATTTAGGTAGCAATGTGTGTCATCATTCCTGCAAAGAGACATTGAGTTAATTCCTTCAGACTGTCAGTATGTCATTGGTTATCTTTGTTTCCCAACGTACAGAAAGACTCCTAAATTCGTTTTTCAGGACTGGTTGAGATATTCTGTGTTGTGTTTTTAACCTGCCTCGTTTCAGGATCAGCAGCACACCCAAAGGAAGCTCCTGTTGTCCTTACACACAAACCCTAGATGTTTACTTTAAAAGGCCTTTCTCTGCAGACTGTCAGCGTTTCTACTGTTTGGAATAAAGCTTTTGATGCATATACATAATATATCAAATACGTATTGTTTCTTTGTTCTACTGTTCCTCTCTTATCATATAAGACATACTTAAACACAGAACGATATGAAACAACACGCATTATAACAAATTACATAAAGGAAATTAAACTGTAATTGTACACAGAATCTCTTTCCTTATAGTTCCCCACGCTGCATAGCTCTGTTCATGATGTATCACAGTCTCGGTTGGTGATTGTATCGTTTATTTTTGCAGCGAAATGAGTCAGGCCGAGCAGGTGCCTAAGGACATACCTGCACACCTCAAAGATGAGCCAGTAGCTACAGGTACGTTTATTTGTAAAGGTCCTTTGACACAAATGTTGTTTATTGACTACAATGTCTTCAAATGTTTTGCATTCTGTTTTCATAAAAACAACTGAGCGTGTAACAAATGATATGGAAACGCAATTATGGATTTTACATAAGGATGAGCTTTTTCTGCAGTAATCAGCCTCTGTTAAACTTAATACTACTTCCTTAAAGTGAGGAGCCAACACTAATCAACATTATTTATCGACATAGCACAATGGAAAAGCCGCTACACACAAACACACACGCTACACAAGACCGAGGCCTGTGACGATGCAATAGGTTTGGAGTAGAGCTGAAACACGTTATTTATCAATGAGTCCTTCTTCTTAAATCTTAATATGTTGCTTTTGTTGTTTTAAACCAGACAACGACAACAAGGACCATCCACAGGCGCAGCCGGGCATGCTGGGCAGGTTGGCGGGGTGCTTGTATGGTGCCACCAAGGGAGCTTTAGGAGCAACTGTAGGCGGTGTGACGTGGATAGGAGGAAAGACTCTGGACCTCACCAAGACCACCGTCAGCTCTGTCGCCGCGCTGCCTGGGATTGGAGTGAGTCTGGTTAAAGGAGGAGTATGTGCTGTAGCTGGAGGAGTGACCGCTGTTGGTTCTGCTGTGGTCAGCAAAGTTCTCATAGGAGGAGGCAAACAGAAGGACAAGTCTGACTGACGAAGAGAGGAGGAGAGTTAACGGTCACAGATGAGGTGTATGGTTCGTGTTCACAGTCATGGACAGGAAAAGAGCCAGAGGATTTAAAGTTTAGTGTACATGCTTTTGGTGAAGGGTGTCTTTGTTTTTGTTTTGTAGGTCCTCTTTTTTAAATGTTTGGTAAACCCTTGTTCATATAACAGTGGCCAGGACCCAAAAAGCATAACTAACAAAGACTCGGTTTAACTCTGTTATAGGACACACACACGATTATCACCAGTGCCTGAAATTGTTCAAATGCAATGTCCACTTTTCCTTTTTATATGTGCCAACACGATTTTCCCTGTTGTACTCACCACTTAAGATAACTTTGGTAAGGACTCATTTGGGAGACAACCATTGATCAATGATGGTGATCTGTAACTGACAACAAGGTGTTTTGATCTTAACTGACCTGGATCTGAAAATGTGTAGATTGTGACTAAATCAGCTTTTGTTCAGTTAATTGCCTCTGTTCATCTTGCACAAATGAACAAACATGTGATCTGTGATGTCCAAGTTAATATCTAAGCCGTTTGCTGACTGTAGACTGTAGATATTTCACTGGTGACAGTTTTAGTTTTCCTCTGAATTCATATTGCCCTCTTGTGGTTATATTTTCAACTCAATGAAAAGTCAAAGTCATACTTTTTATACAGAATCAGATGTATTACAATAAATACAGTCACCATATGAAAGATAGAGTAATGTGATTGCAATTAACATATTAACTCAGAAAACTGAGACAGTTTGTCAACAAATACCATACTGGATCTGGTGCTACTTATCGGGCACATGCACAGATAGACCCCTAGTGGTGCTCAAGCACCTGCCCTTTTGCCCTGGATAAGAATTGGCTGGATCACTGTGTATGTACAGATGATGCTCATGACTGTCTCTAGGATGTTGCTATCTTGTATGAGCTGGCTACAGCAGATCACATATCTGTCTCTATGAGATTGCATGTTGAGAGTCTACCTGAGTTGACCAGTAATGATGATAACCATTAACACCACTTTAAAGTAGATTGGTCAAAGCTCACAGAAGATGATTTATTGCATTACACATACCTACAAACTTGTCACCTTTCGGCAAAAATCGCCGTTTTGAAATCAAAATAGGTCATCCACGTGAATACTGTAGATCCGAAGAGTTTTTGTTTTGGGGTGGGGGTGCGGGGTACATTGGACTGCCGGTGTTTATGAGATTGGAGTGAGACAAGGAGAACATGCGATGTGGTGATCTTCGCAATAAAACATCTTTGATGGGACACGTCGAAGGAACAGAGTCATGGAACAGAATCATGGAACAGAATCATGGAACAGAATCATGGAACAGAATCATGGAACAGAATCATGGAACAGAATCATAGAACAGAATCATAGAACCGACTCAAAGCTCAGCAAAGCACACAAGTTCAAACGAGGAAGTTGGTTCATGAATGACTTTAACCATATTATATATAATGATAATGTAAATTTGTTATTATTTATTAGGGCCCGATCACTGAATTATTCAGAGGACCTTTTTTTCTTAAAATGTTTGTTATTATTATTTAGATTTGCGGTCAGAACAATCAAAAGACTAGTTATGAAAGCTTTGAGGTGTCATCAAACAACGTGGATGTGGTGTGGAGACAAAAAAAAGTCACCTGCACCTGCCCCTCCCCCCCAAGTTGTCACCTTTTTCACCCCTCATGAGTTTGCAGGTATGATTACAATTCACAAACTGATAAGAGGCTCAGAAATATTGATATACCGCTTGATGCGATTCTGTGTGGCAACATAAACTGTAAAAATCAAAACCACAATAATAATCTGTGTAATGTATGATAACATTGTGAACTGTCTAAACAATGTTAGTAAATCATTTTGCAAAAAAAAGGCTAACCAACCTAATCTTTAGGCGAGGATGGAACAAATATGTGTCTGAACTCCATATAGAAGCTAGAGAAGCTTTTAAAAACTGGGTTTTATCAGGAAAAGCAAGACATGGTCCAGAGTGCGAACACAAGAAACACACAAATGCTCGATTTAAATATGCTGAGCGCTTCATTAAAAGAAATGAACATGAGGGCAAACTCCATGGCCGAACATGTTCAGCAGAATAATGTCTTTGACTTGTGGAAAGAAGTTAAAGTTGCCAATAACATGAAGACGCCTCTGCCATCCAGTATTGATGAGGCAGATGGTTCGGACAGTATTGCAGTTCTGTGGACCAAACACTATAGGGACATTTTCAATAGTATTTATAGTGACACATTTAATATTGGTAATGTTCCTAATGATGCTGATGTGTGTATTAGACCTGATGAAGTGTTGTAGGCTATTGAAAAATTGTCATTGAACAAAGCATGTGGCCTTGACCAAATAACAGCAGAACATCTGAGGCATACTAGCAACAGATTGTCAGTGTTACTTGCTATATGTTTTTCTGGATTGTTAATACACGGCGTACTTCCTGACTCTATGCTCACTGTGTTGGTAGTGCCACTAATAAAAAATAAAACCGGTAAAATATCCAGCATTGACGATTATCAACTAACTGCTCTGACCAGTATACTTTCTAAAGTATTGGAACAAATCCTATTAGATAAGGGGTCTATCTGTGCACCTGCCGAACAGTATAAATATATTGGCATTATTCTTGACGAGCACATGACATTTAGAGAATCGGTCAATTTCCTCGCTCAGTTAGGAAGAGCACTGGGATCTGTACTGAACAAAGTTAAACATGTGGTAATCTGAAATTCCATACTTATTCACACCTCTAATTATTGTGTAAGTCCTGTGGCTGATAGCTAATCAATCCTTCTTTGGAGTTTATACATTGACTTCTGTTTTAACTTTGGACTAGACTTGTGGAGGTGTCTGATCAGAGACTAACTAAAAGTATATTTCAATGGGACATTTTGAATTGCCATCCCTGGTGTGAAATAAAGTTACGAACATATTGTCTCATAAAGAATAACATTAGTGCAGAAGTATAACTTTAACAAAAGACAAAGATCCCGATGTCCACAGCTCAGGAACATTCTCATTAGTTTTAGAGACTGGTGGGTTCATTTCCACAGTCTTTTTGCAGTGTGAGGTCAGAGAAATTAAGAATGAGGTTCACGTTTTGTTGTACTATTCTATCGACGAGGACATAAAGGATGTAGTGTTTAGTAAAAGGAATTCAGTTTATGTTGATTTATATTCCTGGATAACTGTGAAAAACTTGATTTGTGCCTCAGTGAAGGAATCTTTTTTGGCGCCGATTTGATTTGCCAGGCCTGGGAGAGAAGGCATTATATTTTATTTTAGATATAGTGGTGAAGTAACTTGTACATTTCTAATTGAATGAAGCTATATGAAATGTGTCCACTGCAGCTGTACTGTTGGTGTCTTTTAGCTCCACGAGGGTTGGGCACTTTATGTGCTTGACACGAAAATAGAGATATCAATCTATCTTTTTATCTATAGAAATGTTTGTTGTAATTTGTTTAGTTTCAGAAGAACCATACATTATTACTGCTAGTGGAAACTATTTGTTAGAACATAACTAACAATTAATAGTACAAGAATTGTTATGCACACAAGTTATCAAAGTATTTTCAGCTTTCTTTAATGAGGTTCTCTTTAATCACCGTTGTTTATGGCACAATCAGAATAAAAGCAGTCACCCAATGCAGGCATTAATATCAGAATTGGAATCAGAAGCTTGTATTGCCAAGTATGTTTTCACATACAAGGAATTTGTTATGGTGGGTGGTGCAACATTAAGAATATACATCTTGTATACCAGTTCCATTGTATAAGACTATAAAATACAACAATATAAAATTATCATCACACTTGCAATTGTACCAAGGCAAAGGGAACAATTATGATACTGTAATGTTTTGTAAATACTTACAGCAAAGTTGATTTTGCATGAATTTGTTGAAAATGCTATTTTATTGATATCAATACCATCGTTCTTATAGTTTATTATCATCATACCTCAATCTGTTGTAACCTCCTGATTCATGGAATTGTATTTGAGTCAATTCTGAGTGTGTGAAGGGGAAAATATATTTTTTTACAGCACATACATTTTCTTTTGTACCAAATTATTATGCTTGAATTGATGTAATGTGGAAAAACGAAAAAATCTATTTTCTCCAGTACGGGAGTTATTGTGCAAATAAGTGAAAAATAATACCCATAGCTTTATTCAACCAGGTACTTAACGTGAATGTCACGACAATAGAGATATCTCTGTATAAAAACATTTGTTGCATTATTTTGGGTATAAGTATTACGCAAACAAGTTATCAAAGTGTTTATAGCAAATCAAAGCCAATATATTTTAATACAAATGTGTCTACAATATTTTTGGGGATCAATTTCATTTGACTTGCAGCACACTTTGTAGTCTTTTTCAAATCATTACAATATACAGTATGTAATATGCAAATCTTTTACTTTATGAACTCGGCCAAATTCTTCAGTTCGACACTTCTGTTTACTCCACAGGAGCACGCATGCTCACTGGTCCTACAGAAGCCACAACCTTTGGCTCAGAACTGGTCTGGGTCACATCCATGACATCTCTCTCTATGAACAGAAAAACAAACAGGGTCAGATTTGATTCCATATTGCTCCTTAAATTCTGCAGATTATACATTCATCTCTTACTTTGTCTGTGGCATGATGGTTCACAAAAGTATCCCCTTACAGGAGTGCACACAGCTGTACTGCAGTGAATGTACACCTGAACAAAGAAAACCACGTAAGCAGAACAATACAAACATATTTGTAGAATCAGTTTATCATCAGTGGATTCAATTCTTACTTGTTCATTCAACGGTTGAGATTTGGTCGACTTTGATAACGTTTGGCCAACAAAGGTAAACATTTTGAAAAGGAAACGTCTGTAGTGACTGGGGAAGTCCAGACCAGAGGAGGGACCGACTGGAACCAGTGAAGACAAGTAGTGATCATTCCTGGATGGACACCTGGATTAAAAGAAAAGGGCATGAAGAAAACTCCTCTGTAATTCAATTAAAAAAGCAAGTCAGTGTTTTCACTCTATCACTACACCTAATAAGCAGAAGTTTAAACTCTGGTAAAAATGATTAATCATGTTGTCATAAACAGGACAGGGTTAAATTGGTGTTTTAGTTACCCGGCACTCAGAATGTCCCACTGGGGCAGACTGTGAGGGTTGGGGCTTGTGGTCGCCCAACAGCGACCAAGAGTCAGGACAAGGTTGGGATCTGTCTTCTCAAGGAGATGAACCTCCACGTACACAGGGTCCCTCAGTACTTTGCTCACGGGATAGTCGGCATCAGTGTAGTATGACGCATAGGCCACATCCTCTGTGAGAGCAGGGACCAGTTAGCATGACAGCCATCTACAAACACAGCAGCTTGGCCAGGCCGACATGCACTTACCTTCATTACAACCCTTTGAAATGCACTGTCCATTACCCAACCTCAGCTCTACTCTGATGGGTCCGAGAGCAGCAACTGATATAGGAGGATCTAGTAACGGTGATACTTCTGCAATCACAGTTTGAACAGTTGTGCCGATGTACCGACACTGGAAGAGCAATCTGAAAAGAGAAAACTGGCATTATGTTGCTTGGTCAGATCTGTTATTTAGATATTACAAAATGACTTTAAAAAAGCATCACCTACTCATACTGACTGTCTCTGGTAATGACTCCTAGACGCCGGTTTCCACTTCATATGAGGAGAACATTCTGTTCTCATAGATTATAACACCAGGCTCCTCCTACAAAAGGTAAAAAAAATGGCATAATGGGGTAAAATGAAACTTTTTAAACTGGTGGAGAAGTTGAGAAACTCAAGGTCTTACGAAACAATGGTACCACATGCGGTAACGGCAAAGTTATAGATGGCAAACTCTGAATTAGAGTCAACATGTGTACAGCCTGGAGCGTTGCTCAACAGTGATATTGACTCAAGATCGATGTTGGGCAGAGTGGCATCTCTCGCCACTACGACAATGAACTGGCCATCCTTGGTGCACTGAACGGTCACTGATGGCATAAAAACAAGCATTGACAGGTTAAATATGTAGAACATCTTGTTTGCGTAATCCATTACGGTCCATAGCATGACATTATTTTCAAAACTCACCTGCCTTTCCATAATAACAATGTCCTCCATCAGAGCAGCAGTTTATGGCATTGCATCGTTCAGTAGAGATACCAGAAGGTCCACAAGTGATTCTTGTGTTTTTAGACACATCACAACTCTGGGCAGGACTGTTTGTGAAAATGGGATTGGATGGTGTCTGTAAGTTTGCTGGGTTCTCCTGCGCCTGATCAAAGTGAGGATATTTGGGGTAATTATTGTGTTGATGGCTCTGGACATGGAGGTGGCCGTGGTGATGGTTATGTTGATGGCCGTGGTGATGGTGATGGCCGTGCTGATGGTGATGACCGTGGTGATGGTGATGGCCGTGGTGATGGTGATGTCCGGGGTCATAGCCGTGGTTATAACCAGACTTTATCTGAGCTTCCACCTCTGTCCCAGCTAAGCATACTAGCAATGCTAGTGCCACTAAAGAGGTGACACCCCAGTGCTTCGCCATGGTTCAACAGCAGTTTCACCTGGACAATAACCAAGTGTGCAACATCTGTATTAGCTCCCACATTTATATGTGACGAGGATTGATGGTTTTAAAAACCCCTCCTCTGAGGCAGAATAACCACCAATTACAGCTTCCCATCTTTTCAACAGCCACTTAAAAGCTTCAAGGGGGTATTATGTCATGTTTTTTAATATTATTCAGGGTGAGGATTCGGTTCGGCAACTTAACAACATCAGACACGTGTTCTATTAGATCAGGTCACCTTTTGTTACAGGTCTTTGTGACCTAAGAGTTTTTTGTCCCCAAATGTTTATTTTGTTTGTCTACAATAGCAAACATATTGATCTTTTTTCTGGATCTGGAACAAAGTTTGTCACATGTGCCTGATGATAACATTATTTTAAGCATAACCATGTTACACTTTACTAAATAGAGGAGCTTTTAATCCACTGCAAGACGAACATGCTTTGAAGGTTAAGGCGAGCCAAAATACATCTTTCAATCTAGGAAGACTTTTCTAGATATATTATATAATACATACATTATTAATTAATAAAACATAACAGATGAAAAAGGTCCTTTATGATCTAGTTTTAATAACTGGTGCAATGGGCGTGGTCGCTCCATTATTGGCTGTCGTCAGTGAGTAGGTTACTCCGAAGTAGCTTGTATGGTGTATTTGTTATTCAACGGTGCAACAGAAGAGACTCTTGGTTCACGCTTCCTGTTGTTTTGAGTCAGTCGGTGCCTTTGTGGGTGCAGTCACGTTTTCACCTGAGTCAGTGAGTGAGTCTGTAGGTGCAGGAACCTTTTTACCTTTTCGATAGTGTTGGCTTAATGAAATCCATCATCATATGTTCAAAAGTGTATTGTTGAGATGGGTGTGTTGCCTGTTAGGAGACTTTAACTGATCTGCCTACATTGTGCATTGCACAGATGACGCATAACCACAAACAACACCAAATGGCTACGATAAATGGTGACTGTTTAAGCGTCTGTGGCTTTACATGCTTCTGTTACAGCGACCTATTGGGCTTCCTGTATAGAGAAATGGTGAGGAAGAGAACCAGATACAAGGTTGGCAAAACCAACACGATTAGTAACTGTGGATGGATCACGTTAAGACCCATCAACATATAAAACGAGATGAGGGTTAGACATGGGAGTTTCAGAGAGGTCAGGCGAGAAGTGCATAGAAGATGGATTAGAAAATTAGAAAATATCAAAGATTGTCTTTCTTTGCTAATCTAGACATGTGCAGATGGCTTTGAAATGAAGTACATGTGAGCTACTATGGAAGGTCATGACCTGCTGATGTAAATGTGTTAGTGACCAACCGGGGAACCCAATGGCCCTATTTATCTTTTTTACAGGAACAGCAAACTACCTGGATAAATATATTGTTGATTATATAATCAGAATTAGTGTTGAGTGTGTACACATACAATGAATATGTCTTATCTAAATATACAACTCCGACCACAGTGTTCACACAGCTCAGTGCTATATCACTTTTTTAGATCAAAGTGTCGACATTATGATGTCGAATGAGTATGAGAGTAACCGTGACGATGGTGGAGTGATGAATAGTAATGAAGGTAAAAATGGGAAGCACATGGAAGAATAAACCAACTGTCTCTTTATTTTTGAATTGTCATTATGTATTACATTGTTATCAACATATACTCTTCCACGTAGGAATGTTTGGTTTTTAAATGACACAAATATAACAAGTTAATACGTTACGTTAGATGAACATTTTATTTATCAATGTAAATACACTAACCACAGCAGATGGGCGTGATTATTTATTTAACTCTGGCATTTGGCATTATTCTTGACGAGCACATGACATTTAGAGAATCGGTCAATTTCCTCGCTCAGTTAGGAAGAGCACTGGGATCTGTACTGAACAAAGTTAAACATGTGGTAATCTGAAATTCCATACTTATTCACACCTCTAATTATTGTGTAAGTCCTGTGGCTGATAGCTAATCAATCCTTCTTTGGAGTTTACACATTGACTTCTGTTTTAACTTTGGACTAGACTTGTGGAGGTGTCTGATCAGAGACTAACTAAAAGTATATTTCAATGGGACATTTTGAATTGCCATCCCTGGTGTGAAATAAAGTTACGATCATATTGTCTCATAAAGAATAACATTAGTGCAGAAGTATAACTTTAACAAAAGACAAAGATCCCGATGTCCACAGCTCAGGAACATTCTCATTAGTTTTAGAGACTGGTGGGTTCATTTCCACAGTCTTTTTGCTGTGTGAGGTCAGATAAATTAAGAATGAGGTTCACGTTTTGTTTTACTATTCTATCGACGAGGACATAAAGGATGTAGTGTTTAGTAAAAGGAATTCAGTTTATGTTGATTTATATTCCTGGATAACTGTGAAAAACTTGATTTGTGCCTCAGTGAAGGAATCTTTTTTGGCGCCAATTTGATTTGCCAGGCCTGGGAGAGAAGGCATTATATTTTATTGAATGTATAGTGGTGAAATAACCTGTGCATTTTTAATTAAATGAAACTATATGAAATGTGTCCACTGCAGCTGTACTGTTGGGTTGGGCACTTTATGTGCTTGACACGAAAATAGAGATATCAATCTATCTTTTTATCTATAGAAACGTTTGTTGTATTTTGTTTTGTTTCAGAAGAACCATACATTATCACTGCTAGTGGAAACAGTTTGTTAGAAAATAACTAACAATTAATAATAAAAAAAATATTATTCACACAAGTTATCAAAATATTTACAGCAAATCAAAGCCAATATATTTTAATACAAATATCTTTGGGGATCAATTTCATTCGACTTGCAACACACTTTGTATTATTTTTCCAATCATTACAATATACAGTATGTAATATGCAAATCTTTTACTTTTTGAACTCGGCCAAATTCTTCAGTTCGACACTTCTGTTTACTCCACAGGAGCACGCATGCTCACTGGTCCTACAGAAGCCACAACCTTTGGCTCAGAACTGGTCTGGGTCACATCCATGACATCTCTCTCTATGAACAGAAAAACAAACAGGGTCAGATTTGATTCCATATTGCTCCTTAAATTCTGCAGATTATACATTCATCTCTTACTTTGTCTGTAGCATAATGGTTCACAAGAGTATCCCCTAACAGGAGTGCACACAGCTGTACTGCAGTGAATGTACACCTGAACAAAGAAAACCATGTAAGCAGAACAATACAAACATATTTGTAGAATCAGTTTATCATCAGTGGATTCAATTCTTACCTGTTCATTCAACGGTCGAGATTTGGTCGACTTTGATGACGTTTGGCCAACAAAGGTAAACATTTTGAAAAGGAAACGTCTGTAGTGACTGGGGAAGTCCAGACCAGAGGAGGGACCGACTGGAACCATTGAAGACAAGTAGTGATCATTCCTGGATGGACACCTGGATTAAAAGAAAAGGGCATGAAGAAAACTCCTCTGTAATTCAATTAAAAAGGAAGTCAGTGTGTTCACTCTATCACTACACCTAATAAGCAGAAGTTTAAACTCTGGCAAAAATGATTGATCATGTTGTCATAAACAGGACAGGGTTAAATTGGTGTTTTAGTTACCCGGCACTCAGAATGTCCCACTGGGGCAGACTGTGAGGGTTGGGGCTTGTGGTCGCCCAACAGCGACCAAGAGTCAGGACAAGGTTGGGATCTGTCTTCTCAAGGAGATGAACCTCCACGTACACAGGGTCCCTCAGTACTTTGCTCACGGGATAGTCGGCATCAGTGTAGTATGACGCATAGGCCACATCCTCTGTGAGAGCAGGGACCAGTTAGCATGACAGCCATCTACAAACACAGCAGCTTGGCCAGGCCGACATGCACTTACCTTCATTACAACCCTTTGAAATGCACTGTCCATTACCCAACCTCAGCTCTACTCTGATGGGTCCGAGAGCAGCAACTGATATAGGAGGATCTAGTAACGGTGATACTTCTGCAATCACAGTTTGAACAGTTGTGCCGATGTACCGACACTGGAAGAGCAATCTGAAAAGAGAAAACTGGCATTATGTTACTTGGTCAGATCTGTTATTTAGATATTACAAAATTACTTTAAAAAAGCATCACCTACTCATACTGACTGTCTCTGGTAATGGCTCCTAGACGCCCGGTTTCCACTTCATATGAGGAGAACATTCTGTTCTCATAGATTATAACACCAGGCTCCTCCTACAAAAGGTAAAAGAAATTGTCATAATGGGGTAAAAATGAAACTTTTTTAAACTGGTGGAGAAGTTGAGAAACTCAAGGTCTTACCGAAACAATGGTACCACATGCGGTAACGGCAAAGTTATAGATGGCAAACTCTGAATTAGAGTCAACATGTGTACAGCCTGGAGCGTTGCTCAACAGTGATATTGACTCAAGATCGATGTTGGGCAGAGTGGCATCTCTCGCCACTACGACAATGAACTGGCCATCCTTGGTGCACTGAACGGTCACTGATGGCATAAAAACAAGCATTGACAGGTTAAATATGTAGAACATCTTGTTTGCGCACTCCATTACGGTCCATAGCATGACATTCTTTTCAAAACTCACCTGCCTTTCCATAATAGCAATGTCCTCCATCAGAGCAGCAGTTTATGGCATTGCATCGTTCAGTAGAGATACCAGAAGGTCCACAAGTGATTCTTGTGTTTTTAGACACATCACAACTCTGGGCAGGACTGTTTGTGAAAATGGGATTGGATGGTGTCTGTAAGTTTGCTGGGTTCTCCTGCGCCTGATCAAAGTGAGGATATTGATTGTGTTGATGGCTCTGGACATGGAGGTGGCCATGGTGATGGTTATGGTGATGGCCGTGGTGATGGTGATGACTGTGGTGATGGCCGTGTTGATGGCGGTTGTGATGGCCATATCCGTAGCCAAAGCCATGTCCGAAGTTGCGTCGTGAAGCACCAGGTGTTTGACCTCTCTGTGGTAGAAAGACTGGTAATTGAGGTAGTAGAACGCCATTTTGTGGAGGGGCAGCTTTTGTAGCACCAGGTAGTTGAGGGGCAGCTGGTCGGGTGTCAGGTTGTGGAAGGCTAGCTTGTGGACGGGCAGTTTGTCGGGTGTCAGTTAGTGGAAAAAAAGCTTGTTGGTTGTCAGGTAGTGGAGGGGCAGCTTGTGGAGGGCCAGTTGATCGCGTGTCAGGTAGTGAAAGGAAACCTTGTGGACTGTCAGGTAGTGAAAGGAAACCTTGTCGACTGTCAGGTAGTGGAAAGAAAGCTTGTCGGGGTTCAGGTAGTGCAGGGGCAGCTTGTGAATGGGCAGCTTGTAAATGGGCAGCTTGTGAATGGGCAGCTTGTGAATGGGCAGCTTGTTGATGGGCAGCTTGTTGATGGGCAGCTTGCGGATGGGAAGCTTGTTGATGGGCAGCTTGCGGATGGGCAGCTTGTTGATGGGCACCTGGTTGATGGGCAGCTTGTTGATGGGAAGCTTGTTGATGGGAAGCTTGCGGATGGGCACCGTGTTGATGGGCAGCTTGTTGATGAGCAGCTTGTTGATGGGAAGCTTGCGGATGGGAAGCTTGTTGATGGGCAGCTTGCGGATGGGCAGCTTGTTGATGGGCACCTGGTTGATGGGCAGCTTGTTGATGGGAAGCTTGTTGATGGGAAGCTTGCGGATGGGCACCGTGTTGATGGGCAGCTTGTTGATGAGCAGCTTGTTGATGGGCAGCTTGAAGATGGGCACCTTGTTGATGGGCAGCTTGTTGATGGGAAGCTTGCGGAGCGCCAGGTAGTTGAGGGGAAGCTGGTCGAGGAGGGGCAGCTTGTTGAGAGGCAGCTTGTTGAGAGGCAGCTTGTTGAGGGGAAGCTTGTTGAGGGGTAGGTATTGGAGGGGCAGCTTGTTGAGAGGCAGCTTGTTGAGGGGAAGCTTGTTGAGGGGTAGGTATTGGAGGGGCAGCTTGTTGAGAGGCAGCTTGTTGAGGGGAAGCTTGTTGAGGGGTAGGTATTGGAGGGGCAGCTTGTTGATGGGTAGTTATTGGAGAGGCAGCTTGTTGAACATCAAGTAGTGGAGGGGACTTTATGGAAGGAATCAATGACTCTTGGCCCTGAGCTTCCACCTCTGTCCCAGCTAAGCATGCTAGCAATGCTAGTGCCACTAAAGAGGTGACACCCCAGCGCTTTGCCATGGTTTAACAGCAGTTTCACCTGGACAATACCCAAGTGTACAACATAAAAAGAATTTGCTGCCACATTTATATGTGACTAGGATTGATGGTTTAAAAAAACCCTCCTCTGAGGCAAAATAACCACCAATTACAGCTTCCCATCTTTTCAACGGCCACTTAAAAGCTTCAAGGGGGTATTATGTCATGTTTTTGAATATTATTCAGGGTGTGGATTTAGTTTGGCAACTTCACAATATCAGACACGTGTTCTATTAGATCAGGTCACCTTTTGTTACAGGTCTTTTTGACCTCAAGAGTTATTTGTCCCCAAATGTTTTTGTTTGTTTGTTCATTATAGCAAACATATTGATCTTTTCTCTGGAACAAAGTTTGTCACATGTGCCTAATGAAAATATTATTTTAAACATAACCATGTTACAGTTTACTAAATAGAGGAGCTTTTAATCCATTGCAAGACAAACATGCTTTGAAGGTTAAGGCGAGCCAAAATACATCTTTCAATCTAGGAAGACTTTTGTAGATGTATTATATAATACATACATACATACAGTATTACACAACTATTGTAGCTCGGGAGGTAACAGAGGAAAAAGGTATTTTATGATCTAGTTATACTTAATGGTGTGGTGGCAAATTTAACTGTTGAGTCTTTTTAATCTAAAATGACTAATATCGTAAAACAAAACTTATCAATTAAATCATTTATTCTTGCAAGAAGAGGAACAGTTATACAGAGTCACAAGGAGTCTGTAGAAGTGAGCACAAAAGAGAAGAAGTCCCACAGAGTTTTGTAGGGAGTGACCAGGGTGTGTGTTGTATTGGAACATGATGCTTTTGGCAATGGCAGACAAAACATAAAGATGTATATATAACATATGACCTGTCCAAATAAATACTTTATTTATTACTTAACAACAGGAAAGAGGATGTGAATGCTACTTAGGGAGCTGCTGCATGACCCATCCTCTCCGGCTCCGTGGTTGTCTGACTCGGTGCGTGCCGAGAGAGCCACCTTGCGAGCGACGGAAAGGAAATGGAGCAAATCGAATCAAGCGGAAGACCTGCTCTTCTATCAATCTCTTCTCTCCTCCTTCTCTGCCTCTATCTCTGCAGCCAAAAGCTCTTTCTACCTGACCAAAATTCAGTCTTCCTTCTCTAACCCCAAAAAACTGTTCTCTATCTTTTCCAACCTCCTTGATCCCCCCTGTCCCCCTCCTCCTTCCTCCCTTTTGCCAAGTCACTTTGTCGACTACTTTACAAACAAGATAGACGACATACGCTCCTCCTTTACTAATCCATCTTCTATCACTTCACCAACACCAACTTCTTCATCCCCCTCTCTTTAGTCTTTTACTCACTTGTCTCCCAGTCAAGTTCTTAGCTTAGTGACCTCTGCTCGACCGACCACCTGCGCCCAAGACCCCGTCCCGTCTCACATCCTCCAGGATGCGGCTCCTGACCTTCTGACCTTTCTCACCCATCTTATTAACAGCTCCCTCTCAACTGGCTGTTTCCCCAACTCTCTGAAGGACGCGAGAGTCAACCGTCTCCTGAAGAAACCCACGCTCGACCCGTCTGAAGTCAGCAACTACAGACCGATCTCTCTTCTTCCTTTTCTTTCCAAAACTCTGGAGCGAGCTATCTTTAACCAAGTGTCCTCCTATCTCCACAGTAACAACCTTCTTGACCCCCACCAGTCTGGATTCAAGGCTGGCCACTCAACAGAGACTGCCCTCCTTGCTGTCTCTGAGCAGCTTCACACTGTTAGAGCAGCCTCTCTCTTTCCTCTGTCCTTATCCTTCTAGACCTTTTTGCAGCATTTGACACCGTGAACCAGCAGATCCTTCTCTCTTCTCTTCAGGACCTGGGGATTTCAGGAACTGCACTCGCTCTTTTCTCTTCCTACCTCACTGACCGCACTTACCGGGTAACTTGGAGAGGATCTGTGTCTGATCCTTGTCCTCTCACTACTGGGGTTCCTCAAGGCTCTGTCCTGGGTCCCCTCCTCTTCTCTCTGTACACTAATTCTCTCGGCTCTGTCATTCATTCGCATGGCTTCTCCTACCATAGCTATGCCGATGACACCCAACTGATCTTCTCGTTTCCACCGTCCGAAACACAGGTAGCGGCCCGAATCTCTGCCTGTCTGACCGACATCTCTCAGTGGATGTCTGCACACCACCTGAAAATCAACCCTCAGTGCGTTTACATGACTGTGGTTACATGCATTCGAATAACTGGCTTAGTCAGACTGAAATCGAATTATCCGTTTCATGTAAACACCTTTGTTCGACTATGTGCGGTCCGACTAAGGTCCGATTGACACCCCTGGATTACTCAATCCGATGCGGTTGATAATCCGACCATCGCGGCGTGTAGCGTTGAATTGGACTAGGAACCGAACTTTGCGTCTTTGCCCATGCGCACGCAAGCGCAACGAGTATCGCCACGAGTTGCAGGGCTCTCAAGTGTCACACATTTCGGTCTTAACTCCCGCACTCCCGCCACACATCGTATTTCTTCACGCTGAAAACAACTCTCGGCTATTTAATGGTTTAATGTGCTGCAGCGACAACATGAGCTGGCCCCGCCGCTGTCCCCGTGGGGAAAACAAACACTTCCTGGAGTTGTGCTGTGATGCGGCGCTTATCAGCCAATCAAAAAAAGGAAATGGGCTACACAACACGAGTTGTAGTGAAAACAGCGCCACCTGTCGTATCGGAGGTGACATGTTTTCAACCAATGATTCGAATTACTTACTGTCATGTATATTGGGATAATAGCAGATTCCCCAAAAGATAGCATAGTCCGACTAAAGAAAATATTGAATTATACCATCATGTAAACTCACTGCATGATGGTATAATTTGAATCTTACTTTAGTCCTAGTCCAATTCACCGCTACATTCCGCGATGGTCGGATTATCAACTGCATCGGATCGAGTAATCCAGGGGTGTCAATCGGACCGTAGTCGGACCGCACATAGTCGAACAAAGGTGTTTACATGAAACGGATAATTCAATTTCAGTCCGACTAAGCCAGTTATTCGAATGCATGTAACCACGGTCCCTGACAAGACCGAGTTACTATTCCTTCCAGGGAAAGGTTCCCCCACCCACGACCTGACTGCCACCTTCAACAGATCTGTGTTGGCCCCTACCCTGACTGCCAGGAACCACTGGTGACACTAGACAGTCAACTCTCCCTGACGGCCAACATCACTGCGACAGCGCGTTCCTGTAGGTACATGCTGCACAACATCAGGAGAATACGGCCTCTTCTTACCCAGAAGGCGGCGCAGGTTCTGGTCCAGGCTCTGGTCATTTCGCGCCTTGACTACTGCAACTCCCTTCTGGCTGGTCTACCTGCTAAGGCCATCCGACCTCTGCAGCTCATCCAAAATGCAGCTGCTCGACTGGTCTTCAGCCTCCCGAATATTACCCACACCACTCCGCTCCTCCGCTCTCTTCACTGGCTACAGGTGGCGGCCCGCATCCGCTTCAAAACATTGGTTCTGGCGTACTGTGCTCTGAAAGGATCGGGCCCCGTCTACATCCGGGATACGGTCACACCGTACACCCCGGCACGTTCACTCCACTCGGCAACAGCCAACCGACTTGTGACTCCGTCACCTCGAGCTATCACTCGAAATCCAGTCTGTTTGCTGTCCTGGCTCCTCAGTGGTGGAACGAGCTCCCCACTGACATCAGGACAGCAGAAAGTCTCTACAGCTTCCACCGGAAACTGAAAACGCACCTTTTCCGACCATATCTGGATTAAAACACAGATTAGCAATTCAGTGGCTCTTAAATATCTCTTATTATGGTACTTTTGTAATTTGACTATGTTGAGGAAATGTTACTTTCTGTATTCTTGTTGTTCTTAGTTTGTACTCTAGGTTGAAATGCACTTATTGTAAGTCGCTTTGGATAAAAGAGTCTGCTAAATGACATGCAATGTAATGTAATGTATTGGAACATGATGCTTTTGGCAGTGGCAGACAATACATAAAGATGTATATATAACATATGACCTGTCCAAATAAATACTTTATTCATTACTTAACAACAGGAAAGAGGATGTGAATGCTACTTAGGGAGCTGCTGCATGACCCACAAGTTACCGAATGCAGGCATTGATGATATGAAGAATAACCACTTGTATACCAGTTCACTTAGATAAGAATATGAAATGCAACTAAGAATATAAAATTGCCATTACATTCCTCCCTTTTGATCATACATTTGATCAACATGAACATAGCATTTGTCAAGTCAAACACAACCATTCAAGTTTGAGTTGTGTTGTTATCAACAATATAGGTATGACAATTATACAGGGTATAAATACAAAACAAAACATTTTGCATCTTAGGCCACATAGTCCGACCTGTCGAAATGGGTGCAATGGGTGTGGTCGCTCCATTATTGCCTGTCGTCAGTGAGTAGGTTACTCCGAAGTAGCTTGTATGGTGTATTTGTTATTCAACGGTGCAACAGAAGAGACTCTTGGTTCACGCTTCCTGTTGTTTTGAGTCAGTCGGTGCCTTTGTGGGTGCAGTCACGTTTTCACCTGAGTCAGTGAGTGAGTCTGTAGGTGCAGGAACCTTTTTACCTTTTCGATAGTGTTGGCTTAATGAAATCCATCATCATATGTTCAAAAGTGTATTGTTGAGATGGGTGTGTTGCCTGTTAGGAGACTTTAACTGATCTGCCTACATTGTGCATTGCACAGATGACGCATAATCACAAACAACACCAAATGGCTACGATAAATGGTGACTGTTTAAGCGTCTGTGGCTTTACATGCTTCTGTTACAGCGACCTATTGGGCTTCCTGTATAGAGAAATGGTGAGGAAGAGAACCAGACACAAGGTTGGCAAAACCAACACGATTAGTAACTGTGGATGGATCACGTTAGGACCCATCAACATATAAAACGAGATGAGGGTTAGACATGGGAGTTTCAGAGAGGTCAGGCGAGAAGTGCATAGAAGATGGATTAGAAAATTAGAAAATACTAAAGATTGTTTTTCTTTGCTAATCTAGACATGTGCAGATGGCTTTGAAACAAAGTACATGTGAGCTACTAAGGAAGGTCATGACCTGCTGTAAATGTGTTAGCGACTGTCGCGATTTAACCAATCCACGACTACGTGTACAGGAAAGACCAGCCGTACTGCAGGAGGATTTTAGTTGAACTTCAATCAGGTTTATTCAACAGAGTATCACACAAGCTGAATACGTGTACACGGGTCTGTAGGAAGGAACTCCACTCGCTCGATTCCTGACGGACTGACATTAAAAAGATAAGTTATGCATATAAAGTCTCTAAGAGCATTTTTGATTGGATCATAATAAGTAAGAGGCGGCCCGTGGTTTAGACTTAGGAGCCTCATTAGAACACAGGGTGTAGTCCAACACTCCAGGCCCCACACAGGTCTTCCTTCTCCATCAGTAGGTTGTTTCTCGTTCCAGTGTATATGGGGTTAATTGATTCTGCTTGAAGAGTTCATGTGCGGGACAAAGACATGATTCACTTGTTGCTCTTTGAAGATTCTCCACCGGGCTCGGGAGTCTTGTCTTATCTCTTTCGGGATGGGACTAGCTAGCCAGAAGGTCGTTCTCAGGGTGTGTGTGTGTGTGTGTGTGTGTGTGTGTGTGTGTGTGTGTGTGTGTGTGTGTGTCAAAGGGAGAGCCTGTGGTTGACTCCGGACATTTACTGCCACAACTGAACCATTATCTTTATCTGCGCTCAGCAAAAGTCTCCTTTTACGTTCCTGTAGCATGAGAGCATGAGTGTTGCTTTGTTCTGTTAAACCTAGGATGTGCGGGAAGGGGGTTGCATAAAACTCTTTCTTGTGTCTCACGATCATCTATTTGATCAATCAGGTGCTGGATAGCCCTGCTGAAGCTTTTGACCTTCCGTGACCTTTCCACTTTACACATAATATTTATGCACACAATAATAGGGTAAGCTAAGCAAAAGTATATATTCTTTACATGACCAACCGGGGAACCCAATGGCCCTATTTATAATTTTTACAGGAACAGCAAACTACCTCAATAAATATATTGTTATTTATATAATCAGAATTAGTGTTAAAGCGACACTATGTAACTTTTCCCCTGTAGCGCCCCCTTCAGGTATTTAACGTTTACTTCAGTGTCGTGAAATTCTGGCTCTCGAGCCATATATGGCTCTTCCGGCTTGTGAGCTCACAGCTGAGCGAGGCTCGCCTCAGTGGCGAAGGCGCAAATCAACATATTAAAAGTCATTGTAGCGACACCATTCTTTTCAAGCTGTTATTTTAAGGTGGAAAAGTTACATAGTTGGGCTTTAAGTGTGTACTGTAGGAGCCATTTCTTATGGTTTTGTTACTTTGAATCTCCCACCACTAGGTGGGGCAAGTTTGTTTAAAGGTGTGGGAGGTGTTGCTAATTGACGAGAGCTAACAGTTTTTGACCGTCGAAACGTGAGCCAGGTCTGTACGAAATGTAATGAGTGTTAATAAAACCACAGGAGAAATAATCGGGACTCTTGGTCTTACTACAAACGCGTCTAAACCTTCGACAATGAGCAGCCAGTAGTGACCCACGTTAAACAGGTAACGGGGGCACTACATGTACACATACAATGAATATATCTTATCTAAATATACAACTCTGACTACAGTGTTCACACACAGCTCAGTGCTATATCACTTTTTTAGATCAAAGTGTCGACATTATGATGTCGAATGAGTATGAGAGTAACCGTGACGATGGTGGAGTGATGAATAGTAATGAAGGTAAAAATGGGAAGCACATGGAAGAATAAACCAGCTGTCTCTTTATTTTTGAATTGTCATTATGTATTACATTGTTATCAACATATACTCTTCCACGAAGGAATGTTTGGTTTTTAAATGACACAAATATAACAAGTTAATACATTACGTTAGATGAACATTTTATTTATCAATGTAAATACACTAACCACGGCAGATGGGCGTGATTATTTATTTAACTCTGGCATTTGGCATTATTCTTGACAAGCACATGACATTTAGAGAATCGGTCAATTTCCTCGCTCAGTTAGGAAGAGCACTGGGATCTGTACTGAACAAAGTTAAACATGTGGTAATCTGAAATTCCATACTTATTCACACCTCTAATTATTGTGTAAGTCCTGTGGCTGACAGCTAATCGATCCTTCTTTGGAGTTTATACATTGACTTCTGTTTTAACTTTGGACTAGACTTGTGGAGGTGTCTGATCAGAGACTAACTAAAAGTATATTTCAATGGGACATTTTGAATTGCCATTCCTGGTGTGAAATAAAGTTACGAACATATTGTCTCATAAAGAATAACATTAGTGCAGAAGTATAACTTTAACAAAAGACAAAGATCCCGATGTCCACAGCTCAGGAACATTCTCATTAGTTTTAGAGACTGGTGGGTTCATTTCCACAGTCTTTTTGCAGTGTGAGGTCAGAGAAATTAAGAATGAGGTTCACGTTTTGTTGTACTATTCTATCGACGAGGACATAAAGGATGTAGTGTTTAGTAAAAGGAATTCAGTTTATGTTGATTTATATTCCTGGATAACTGTGAAAAACTTGATTTGTGCCTCAGTGAAAGAATCCTTTTTGGAACCGATTTGATTTGCCAGGCCTGGGAGAGAAGGCATTATATTTTATTTTATATATAGTGGTGAAGTAACCTGTACATTTCTAATTTCCTGTACATTTCGAAAACCGGACGTCTGGTCACCCTAAATTATGGCGCTAGGTCACCGAACGGTCTTTAAACTGGGTGGGTCGAATGGTGGTGGAGGCGTTCCAATGCCAAAATCTACGTAGACGTTGGTGGTGATCCCATTCGACTCTCAAGCATATCGTTCCGTGAGTTGTTTTTTTTCAGCGTTTTTGTGTTGGGAGACATGCCAGATACCCAGGTTATCGCATAGAAGCACTAAAAAAGTGGAATTTTCATAATATGTCCCCTTTAAAGCAACACTATGTAACGTTTCCCCTGTAGCGCCCCCTTCAGGTATCAGGTGTCGTAAAACCTCTGGCTCTCGAGCCATATATGGCTCTTCCTGCTTGTGAGCTCACAGCTGAGCGAGGCTCGCTGCCTCTCAGCCGTGGCCCGGTGTTCAACACAGCAGCATGTCACTCTGTATCTACGCTTCGCGTAGCGGAGCAAATAAAAAGTCACCTGCGAGCGTGGACTGGCACTATATGACGTTGCGTAATCACTACCAGAAAGCAAGTTGACGTACTTCCGGCCGGTCCCAACCGGAAGTACCGGGCCGGTCCCAACATCTTACATTCAGCAGTTTTCTGGCCACAGACACTCGATGTCATGGCGGAGGAGCAAATCAACATATTAAAAGTCATTGTAGCGGCACAATTATTTTCAAGCTGTTATTTTAAGGTGGAAAAGTTACATAGTGGGGCTTTAACAATATACATCTTGTATACCAGTTCCATTGGATAAGACTATAAAATACAACAATATAAAATTACAATTACACTTGCAATTGTACCAAGGCAAAGGGAACAATTATGATACTGTAATGTTTTGTAAATACTTACAGCAAAGTTGATTTTGCATGAATTTGTTGAAAATGCTATTTTATTGATAGCAATACCATCGTTCTTATAGTTTATTATCATCATACCTCAATCTGTTGTAACCTCCTGATTCATGGAATTGTATTTGAGTCAATTCTGAGTGTGTGAAGGGGAAAATATTTTTTTTTACAGCACATAAATGTTCTTCTGTACCAAATTATTATGCTGTAATTGATGTACTGTGAATAAACGAAAATATATTTTCTCCAGTACGGGAGTTATTGTGCAAATAAGTGAAAAATAATACCCATAGCTTTATTCAACCAGGTACTTAACGTGAATGTCACGAAAATAGAGATATCTATGTATAAAAACGTTTGTTGCATTATTTTGGGTATAAGTATTACGCAAACAAGTTATCAAAGTGTTTATAGCAAATCAAAGCCAATATATTTTAATACAAATGTGTCTACAATATTTTTGGGTATCAATTTCATTCGACTTGCAGCACACTTTGTAGTCTTTTTCCAATCATTACAATATACAGTATGTAATATGCAAATCTTTTACTTTATGAACTCGGCCAAATTCTTGAGTTCGACACAGCTGTTTACTCCACAGGAGCACGCATGCTCACTGGTCCTACAGAAGCCACAACCTTTGGCTCAGAACTGGTCTGGGTCACATCCATGACATCTCTCTCTATGAACAGAAAAACAAACAGGGTCAGATTTGATTCCATATTGCTCCTTAAATTCTGCAGATTATACATTCATCTCTTACTTTGTCTGTGGCATGATGGTTCACAAAAGTATCCCCTTACAGGAGTGCACACAGCTGTACTGCAGTGAATGTACACCTGAACAAAGAAAACCATGTAAGCAGAACAATACAAACATATTTGTAGAATCAGTTTATCATCAGTGGATTCAATTCTTACTTGTTCATTCAACGGTTGAGATTTGGTCGACTTTGATAACGTTTGGCCAACAAAGGTAAACATTTTGAAAAGGAAACGTCTGTAGTGACTGGGGAAGTCCAGACCAGAGGAGGGACCGACTGGAAGCAGTGAAGACAAGTAGTGATCATTCCTGGATGGACACCTGGATTAAAAGAAAAGGGCATGAAGAAAACTCCTCTGTAATTCAATTAAAAAAGCAAGTCAGTGTTTTCACTCTATCACTACACCTAATAAGCAGAAGTTTAAACTCTGGTAAAAATGATTAATCATGTTGTCATAAACAGGACAGGGTTAAATTGGTGTTTTAGTTACCCGGCACTCAGAATGTCCCACTGGGGCAGACTGTGAGGGTTGGGGCTTGTGGTCGCCCAACAGCGACCAAGAGTCAGGACAAGGTTGGGATCTGTCTTCTCAAGGAGATGAACCTCCACGTACACAGGGTCCCTCAGTACTTTGCTCACGGGATAGTCGGCATCAGTGTAGTATGACGCATAGGCCACATCCTCTGTGAGAGCAGGGACCAGTTAGCATGACAGCCATCTACAAACACAGCAGCTTGGCCAGGCCGACATGCACTTACCTTCATTACAACCCTTTGAAATGCACTGTCCATTACCCAACCTCAGCTCTACTCTGATGGGTCCGAGAGCAGCAACTGATATAGGAGGATCTAGTAACGGTGATACTTCTGCAATCACAGTTTGAACAGTTGTGCCGATGTACCGACACTGGAAGAGCAATCTGAAAAGAGAAAACTGGCATTATGTTGCTTGGTCAGATCTGTTATTTAGATATTACAAAATGACTTTAAAAAAGCATCACCTACTCATACTGACTGTCTCTGGTAATGGCTCCTAGACGCCCGGTTTCCACTTCATATGAGGAGAACATTCTGTTCTCATAGATTATAACACCAGGCTCCTCCTACAAAAGGTAAAAGAAAATGGCATAATGGGGTAAAAATGAAACTTTTTTAAACTGGTGGAGAAGTTGAGAAACTCAAGGTCTTACCGAAACAATGGTACCACATGCGGTAACGGCAAAGTTATAGATGGCAAACTCTGAATTAGAGTCAACATGTGTACAGCCTGGAGCGTTGCGCAACAGTGATATTGACTCAAGATCGATGTTGGGCAGAGTGGCATCTCTCGCCACTACGACAATGAACTGGCCATCCTTGGTGCACTGAACGGTCACTGATGGCATAAAAACAAGCATTGACAGGTTAAATATGTAGAACATCTTGTTTGCGTAATCCATTACGGTCCATAGCATGACATTATTTTCAAAACTCACCTGCCTTTCCATAATAGCAATGTCCTCCATCAGAGCAGCAGTTTATGGCATTGCATCGTTCAGTAGAGATACCAGAAGGTCCACATGTGATTCTTGTGTTTTTAGACACATCACAACTCTGGGCAGGACTGTTTGTGAAAATGGGATTGGATGGTGTCTGTAAGTTTGCTGGGTTCTCCTGCGCCTGATCAAAGTGAGGATATTGATTGTGTTGATGGCTCTGGACATGGAGGTGGCCGTGGTGATGGTTATGTTGATGGCCGTGGTGATGGTGATGGCCGTGGTGATGGTGATGACCGTGGTGATGGTGATGGCCGTGGTGATGGTGATGTCCGGGGTCATAGCCGTGGTTATAACCAGACTTTATCTGAGCTTCCACCTCTGTCCCAGCTAAGCATACTAGCAATGCTAGTGCCACTAAAGAGGTGACACCCCAGTGCTTCGCCATGGTTCAACAGCAGTTTCACCTGGACAATAACCAAGTGTGCAACATCTGTATTAGCTCCCACATTTATATGTGACGAGGATTGATGGTTTTAAAAACCCCTCCTCTGAGGCAGAATAACCACCAATTACAGCTTCCCATCTTTTCAACAGCCACTTAAAAGCTTCAAGGGGGTATTATGTAATGTTTTTTAATATTATTCAGGGTGAGGATTCGGTTCGGCAACTTCACAACATCAGACACGTGTTCTATTAGATCAGGTCACCTTTTGTTACAGGTCTTTGTGACCTCAAGAGTTTTTTGTCCCCAAATGTATATTTTGTTTGTCTACAATAGCAAACATATTGATCTTTTTTCTGGATCTGAAACAATGTTTGTCATAAAACATCCCTTATCACTTAAAAAAAATCAATTCTAAACAATTTTAAACATAAACATGCTACAGTTTCCTAAACAGATACACTCTTAAAGCCCCACTATGTAACTTTTCCACCTTAAAATAACAGCTTGAAAAAAATTGTCCCGCTACAATGACTTTTAATATGTTGATTTGCTCCTCCGCCACTGCCATCGGGGGTCTGTGGCCAGAAAACTGCTGAATGTAAGATGGTTGGGACCGGCCCGGTACTTCCGGTTGAGGAACAGGAAGTACTTAAACTTGCTGTCTGGCAGTGATTACGCAACGTCATATAGTGCCAGTCCACGCTCGCAGGTGACTTTTTATTTGCTCCGCTACGCGACTCGTAGAGACGGAGTGACATGCTGCTGTGTTGAACACCGGGCTGGGTCTGAACGAGAGGCGCTGCCGCTGATCGAGGAAGCGAGCCGCGATCAGCTGGGAGCTCTCGCCGGAAGAGCCATATATGGCTCGAGAGCCAGACCTTAAATACCTTAAGGGGGCGCTACAGGGGAAAAGTTACATAGCGTCGCTTTAATCTACTGGAAGACAAACACACTTTAACGGTTAATGCAAGCCAAAATACATCTTTTAATCTAGGAAGTTTTTTCTAGATGTATAATATAATATGTACCGGTACATACAGTATTATAGAAGTATTGTAACTTGGGAGGTAACAGATAAAAATGGCCACTGTATGGCCCCGGGCCACAGCTGGCCTTTTGGCTGTTGCCGACCGGCTTGGTCAATGGGAAATTAGGAATAAAACGTAAATAAATTTACATCATGCACAAAATACAGCTGCATTGCTTTCATTTTGAAGGTGAATGCTGCTGTTTCTTTTTCTTAATGTACATAGTATGTTGGTGAATGTGTGCGAGCAGCAGCATCACTGCCATTAAACAATTATCAAATAGATAAATTTGAGCAGAACAGGACGCATTGTTGAGAGATACAATTTGAATTGCCATTACAAGACAAAATACACAAAGAAACACAACAATGCATCTTTTTGGTTCAGAATAAACAACCTCTTTGATAAAATGTAACAAATACAGACATCATTCTCGATCACCTTTCAGATGTTCTTTGCGTATTGTGGTGGCTGGGTCGTGGTTAGGCTCAGCTGCGGAGTGGAATGGGGACTGGCTCTGGGAACAGGTGCTGGGAAGAGGCCTAATTGGCCTCAGCTGCAGGGATCAGTTGATGTGTGCCTCTTGCCTATATGAGGTTTGATAGAGGTGGAGGCACGAAAGAGGAGAGCAGAGGCTCAGTCTGCTAAGAAATACAGCATATTACAAAAGATACCCTGAGTGTGCTCATCCTTTGGTACTGTGGGGAGGAAACCCATAGGAATGTGACAGGAGCTTGTTACATATATCCACCTCAGGCATTGAACCTGATATCAGTGCTTCATGGAATCTCCACACATAAATAGCATCTTCAGAAGTAGCATCTCTTTCAAGCGAAACATATGCTGTACAATGCATGTGTACAGAGTTAATACATTCTGCAGAATGGGGAATGACAAGAGTAATAACAATCAAAGAAAAGTGTTAGAGAGAGGATCAGACATGATGTTCTTAAAACATATCTCCCTACCAGTTTGTTTCTCTCCATATCCCCCAGACAGGATGTTTCCACTACACATCACAGGATACATCTGTCCACCCAATGCATGTCTCCCACAACTCTCTATACATTTTGTTGTGACTTTTACTATGGAGGTCCCATTTAATAATAATCATCATTTATTCATATAGAGTTTCCCAAGACACCCAAAGTCACTTTACAGAGTGCAGTAGTCATACACACACAGTCATACAGGTGGTGGTAAGCTACATCAGTAGCCACAGCTGCCCTGGGGCAGACTGACAGAAGCGTGGCTGCCAATCAGCGCCTACGGCCCCTCCAACCGCCGCCAACATACATTCATATCCATACGATGCATGTCTTTATGATGATGGGGGAAACCGGAGTACCCGAAGTAAACCCACGCAGGCACGAGGAGAACATGAAAACTCCACAATGGAACGACCGGGATTCGAACCCAGGGCCTTCTTAGTGTGAGGCGACAGTGCTAACCACTGAGCCACCCATAAACTTCTGCATACTCTGTGTGACTCTATATAGCTGTGCCTCTTCTTGCAGAAATAACATTTTCTAGATAAGTAATTTTTTATCAATATTCATAATTTCAGCTATAAAGGACTTCATATTCATCATTTCAGCTTTAAAGGACTGTAAGATACATTTCCTCTACAGTGGAAAGTAAGCAGTTATTAAACTCGCAGGAGATAGAAGAGATACACATTGAAACTGCAGTGCATGCAATGATTTTGTTCTGGAATTACTGATATTCTAATAAAGATGGACTTGTATTATAATGTTGACGGTATATACAAAGTTGACTGAAAATGAATAAATGGTATTTTGGACCAATCATTTACCATTTGGCTTAACAATTCTTAAAGTTGAATATCTAAACTAAATGTATGTATTTTCTCTCTGTTTGTTCAGACAACATTCTAAAGAATGTAAAGTCGTAGAAAAACCTTCATCTATTTAGTTAAAGGAATGATCCTTACCCTCTCACTACTGGGGTTCCTCAAGGCTCTGTCCTGGGTCCCCTTCTTTTCTCTCTGTACACTAATTATCTCGGCTCTGTCATTCGTTCGCATGGCTTTTCCTACCATAGCTATGCTGATGACACCTAACTAATCCTCTCGTTTCCCCAATTTGAAACACAGGTAGTGTAACAAATCTCTGCCTGTCGGACTGACATATAAGTGGATGTCTGCACATCACCTGAAAATCAACTCTGTTACTTTTCCTTCCAGGGAAAGGCTCTCCCACCCACGACCTGACCACCACCTTCAACAACTCTGTATTAGCCCCTAACCCGACTGCTGGAAACCTTGGCATGATACTCGACTGCCCACATTACTGCGACAACACGTTCCTGTAGGCAGTGTTGGGGAGTAACGGAATACATGTACCGGCATTACGTATTTAGAATACAATTTATGAGTATCTGTATTCCGTTACAGTTACAATTTAAATAGATGGTATTTAGAATACAGTTACATTGTTAAAATCAATGGATTACATGGCGGTACTTCTCTGTTTCACAAGTTTATTCACTCTCTAAATCAGGGGTGCTCAATACGTCGATCGCGATCGACCGGTCGACCTGCCAGTCGATCGCAACGTAGTATTGGTAGATCACATGACATAAAAAAAAATGTGCCCGCCCCCGTGTAACTTTCTCTATAGCGCCAGATTACAGCAGAAGCATGTAATTTCTGTCTCTACGTGTCGCGTTAACAGTCCTCTTGTCTCGCACGCCGCAGAGCGCGGACGCTGACTTGCGAGCAGCGGGGCGGAGCAAAGAAAAAGTCACTAGTGTAAAATCATTTGTTATCTTTTTTCATTTGACATTCATATAAACACCTTTTGTTACCTTTTGTCATACCTTTTGTCACCTTTTTGACCTATGTTGTAGAACTTTTACATTTTGGATTGTTTTTTGCTGCTAGCCTTTGTTACATTACCACTAAGTAATGTTGGTTTTTGAGTTAAACATTGTTTCATGTGGGCAAAATGATATTTGATGGCATAGTTAAAAAATGTTTTGCCATCATCACATTCAGTTTGAGCTTATGTTTTGTTTTGATGGACAGTTGTTAGTGTGTCATTTTTCACAGCTGAGAACATAAAGAAACTGAAAAAGGAAACATTTTCAATTCTTTCTTCTTTTTGTTGTTGTTACCAAGTAAAACATCTTTTGCGTTAACATACTCTTATAGTCTTTATTCCTCTACAGCAAATTATAATACAATACAATTACACTTTCAGGGTAATTTCCCTAACACATTCAGACAGTTGGAACAGAAGAACACACCAGAATAGGCCTTTTTAGTAAGCAGGATTTTAAGGCTGCATTCCTATACTTATAAAATGCAATTAAATGTGGAAGTAATCCAAGTATTTGGAATACAGTACTCAGAATAGTTCATGTATCGGAATACGTTACAGATTACATTTTTTAGCATGTATTCTGTATTCTGTAACGGAATACATTTTGAAAGTATCCTTCCCAACATGCTGCACAACATCAAGAGAATACTTTCTCTTCTTACTCAGAAGGTGGCACAGGTTCTGGTCCAGGCTCTGATTATCTCACGCCTAGACTACTTTAACTCCCTCCTGGCAGGTCTACCTGCTAAGGCCATCCAACCTCTGCTAATCACTCGACAAAATAAAAACAGTTTGCTGTCCTGGCTCCTCAGTGGTGGAACGAACTCCCCACTGACATCAGAACAGCACAAAGTCTCTATATCTTCCGCCGGAAACTAAAAACACATGTTTTCCGACTATATCGGGAATAAAAATAGATTAGCACTTCGGTAGCACTTACTGATGGTATTATTTATGATATTGATTCACTAAATGTTTGTTTTAATCAGAGAAGTAAAAGCTCCAAACAGGAATTGAAAATGGTTGACATTTGATAGACTTTGTAAGATTATGTAAATAAAAGAAGACGCAAAAGCACCCTCGGATTGAGATGGTTTACCAATTTTTACATATCCCATGTGATTTCAGCACAATAAATTGGGTGTTTTCCTGACTTATCGAGTGTCATGACCAACTCTATACAACCTTTTCCTAATCAATGGAAAGTGTGGATATGACTGTGCGGTTTCAGGGTGCACCCACTGACCATCAATTCGTATAACTTGGTCGGAGGCCGTGCACAGAATATCATCCCAAGATTGCTCAAGTGAAAAATCTTCCGTGGAGTGGAATTCGAGACCAGGTTGTGTTCCCCCTCCACGTCTGCAGTGTTGGACAACCTTGCACCGCTGAACACAGCACACATACTGCACGTGGACCCTGCCGCCTCCGTAAGGCAATCTTTATCGTATGGTTTTCCCCCATATATCTACTTTCAACTGACACTATGGGATACTTGTAAACCCCAGAAACTTCCGGTTTGTCTCCGCCTGTTCTCTTTGCAATGTTGCGAACCGGCCAAACTCTGCCCCAGCGCAATGATTGGCTAAGGTCGGGATCTCAGGGTATTGTTCACTGTGCTCCTAGTTGAGCACCAATGTAGCACTCCTATGTTACTCCAGTGAGTCTCAGGAAGCACAATGAGGGAAGAACACTTGAATCGTGGTTCTCATGCGTTTTATCACTAAAATAATCATCTTAGCTTTATTCAACCTCACCATGTTCCGGAGTGCGACAGAAAATCAAAAAATCGGCCAAGAGTATGAGAAAACTACAAAATAATGTGGTTAGTTATTCTATTATTTAGATTACATATTTCTTTATTAGTCTGACAGTAGGGACATTTTAGGAGAATTTGTGTATTATTATAATTGCAATAATGTGCTCTATTGCCAGGGGTGAATGCAGGTACGCATGCATACTGACAAAAAACAGATATCAGACTGTCGTGTTAGCTACAAGCTAGCGTGAGCTACTAGCTACTTTTTAGTACTAGACTAAGTTAAATAGGGTGACCAGACGTCCGGTTTTCCCCGGACATGTCCTCTTTTTGAGACCAAAAAAAAAAACGTCCGGCAGGGTTTCCAAAAACGTCCGGGATTTTGCTTCGTCGGATATTTCCATTTCTCTGGGTCTTTCACAAGTTTTTACCCCATACAAGTTTTGTAAATGGTATCTCCCTTACGTTCCACCTGAACAGTCATTGGTCGACTGATCTCAGTGTTGCCAGATAAACGAAATCCCCCTTTTAGGCATGTATATCACAAAACAGGCAGAATAAGAGATCTGTCTGCGTCTGAGCGTGCGCGCCTCGCTCTCAACTGTGATGTGCGCACACGGGTGGGCAGACTTTCACTACCAAATTTCTTTTTTTTTCAATTTCAATTGTCTCAGGCACCGAAAGGAAGCACCAAATTGGCGTTGCGTTTCAGTCCAGTCGGCACTGGTCGTATAGGAAAAAAACGGTGCAATATTGGCACCGGTTTTCGGTACGCAACCCTACTCGTACAACAGGAGAGCAAGAAGCCAGAGCGTGCCGATGGCAATAAAGCATATTATGAACAATACCCTGATTGTGCTCGATCATTGCTGCTGGAGGAGGAGGGGAACACAGGGAATGTGACAGGAGCGTGTTACAAATACCACCTGTTACCTCCTAAGCTACAATAGATATGTAGGCTAATACTCTATCTATATATTATCTTATACATCTTGAAATGTCTTCCCAGATTTAATTCTCTATTTTGGCTCACATTAACCTTCAGAGCATGTTTGTCTTGCAGTGGATTAAAAGCTAATTTAGGAAACTGCAACATGGTTATGTTTAAAATAATGTGTTCATAATGGCACAACTGCAAGGTATACATACGAACAGACCTATTTGTCTAAAGGCACATTTAATGGCAAACTTTGTAACAGACCCAGAAGAGAAAAGATCAATATGTTGGCCATTGTACACAAGCTAAATAAACATTTGGTGATAAACAACTCTTGAGGTCACGAAGACCTTTAAAAAAAGGTTTTTGTGACCCAAATGTATGACATGTCAATAAAAACTTTAATGTCAGCCAACCGAGTGACCTGATTTAATAGGACACACGTATCTGATCCTGTAAAGTTGCCAAAAGGCTTATCAAATCATCTCCCTAAATAATAAAACCATGACATAATACACCCCTGAAGGTTTTAAGTGGCTAGTGAAAAGATGTTAAGCTGTAATTGGTGGCTATTCTGCCTCAGAGGTGGGGTTTTTAAAAACATCAAGCCTAGTCACGTATAAATGTAGCAGCATATACAAACTGCTATTGAACCATGGCAAAGCTCTGGATTGTCACCTATTTAGTGGCACTAGCACTGCTAGCATGCTTAGCTGGGACAGAGGTAGAAGCTCAAGCGTGGGTGCCTCCAAAAGGGCCTCAGAACCAACAGGTAGCTCCAGATTTGTGGTCAGTTCCTCAATATGAATTGAAGAATCAAGCGCAGCAGAACCCTACGATATCACAGACAACAACAATTGTGTCAAAGCACCCTCCTGCCCAGAGATGTGATGTGGTAAAAAACACTAGAGTCCCATGTGGAACTTCTGATATCTCTCCTGATGGATGCCGAGACCTAAACTGCTGCGCTGAAGGCGGACAGTGCTACTTTGGAAAGGCAGGTGAGTTTTGAAAAGAATCTTATGCTATGGACCGTAATGGAGGACGCAAACATGTTTCTATATATTTAACCTGTCAATGCTTGTTTTTATGCCATCAGTGACCGTTCAGTGCACCAAGGATGGCCAGTTCATTGTCGTAGTGGCGAAAGATGCCACTCTGCCCAACATCGATCTTGAGTCAATATTACTGTTGAGCAAAGCTCCAGGCTGTACACATGTTGACTCTAATTCAGAGTTTGCCATCTATAACTTTGCCGTTACCGCATGTGGTACCGTTGTTTTGGTAAGATTTTGAGTTTCTCAACTTCTCCACCAATTTAAAAAAGTTTAATTTTTACCCCATTATGCCATTTTCTTTTACCTTTTGTAGGAGGAGCCTGGTGTTATAATCTATGAGAACAAAATGTTCTCCACATATGAAGTGGAAACCGGGCGTCGTGGAGTCATTACCAGAGACAGTCACTATGAGTAGGTGATGCTTTTTTAAAGTAATTTTGTAATATCTAAATAACAGATCTGACCAAGCAACATAATGCCAGTTTTCTCTTTTCAGATTGCTCTTCCAGTGTCGGTACATCGGCACAACTGTTCAAACTGTGATTGCAGAAGTATCACCGTTACTAGATCCTCCTATATCAGTTGCTGCTCTCGGACCCATCAGAGTAGAGCTGAGGTTGGGTAATGGACAGTGCATTTCAAAGGGTTGTAATGAAGGTAAGTGCATGTCGGCCTGGCCAAGCTGCTGTGTTCGTAGATGGCTGTCATGCTAACTGGTCCCTGCTCTCACAGAGGATGTGGCCTATGCGTCATACTACACTGATGCCGACTATCCCGTGAGCAAAGTACTGAGGGACCCTGTGTACGTGGAGGTTCTACTCCTTGAGAAGACAGATCCCAACCTTGTCCTGACTCTTGGTCGCTGTTGGGCGACCACAAGCCCCAACCCTCACAGTATGCCCCAGTGGGACATTCTGAGTGACGGGTAACTAAAACACCAATTTAACCCTGTCCTGTTTATGACAACATGATCAATCATTTTTGTCAGAGTTTAAATGTTTGCTTATTAGGAGTAATGATAGAGAAATTAATGCTATGAAAACACTGACTTCCTTTTTTTAATTGAATTATAGAGGAGTTGTCTTCATGTCGTTTTCTTTTCATCCAGGTGTCCATCCAGGAATGATAACTACTTGTCTTCAATGGTTCCAGTTGGTCCCTCCTCTGGTCTGGACTTCCCCAGTCACTACAGACGTTTCCTTTTCAAAATGTTTACCTTTGTTGACCCTAGTTCAATTACACCCTTGAATGAACAGGTAATAATGTAATCCACGGATGATGAACTAATTCAACAAAATATGTTTGTATTGTTCTGCTAACATGGTTTTCTTTGTTCAGGTGTACATTCACTGCAGTACGGCTGTGTGTGTTCGAACAGATCGCCTGTCCTGTGAACCAATGTGCCACAGACAAAGTAAGAGATGAATGTATAATCTGCAGAATTTAAGGAGCAATATGGAATCAAATCTGACCCTGTTTGTTTTTCTGTTCATAGAGAGAGATGTCATGGATGTGACCCAGACCAGTTCTGAGCCAAAGGTTGTGGCTTCTGTAGGACCAGTGAGCATGCGTGCTCCTGTGGAGTAAACAGAAGTGTCAAACTGAAGAATTTGGCCGAGTTCATAAAGTAAAAGATTTGCATATTACATACTGTATATTGTAATGATTGGAAAAAGAATACGAAGTGTGCTGCAAGACGAATTAAATTAATCCCCAAAAATATTGTAGACACATTTGTATTAAAATATATTGGCTTTCATTTGCTATAAACACTTTGATAACTTGTTTGCGTAATACTTATACCCAAAATAATGCAACAAACGTTTTTATACATAGATATCTCTATTGTTGTGACATTCACGTTAAGTACCCGGTTGAATAAAGCTATGGGTATTATTTTTCACTTATTTGCACAATAACTCACGTATTGGAGAAAATAGATTTTCGTTTTTCCACATTACATCATTTCCAGCATAATAATTTGGAAACAAAAGAAAATGTATGTGCTGTAAAAAATATATATTTTCCCCTTCACACACTCAGAATTGACACTTATATGATTCTATGAATCAGGAGGTTACAACAGATTGAGGTATGATGATAATAAACTATAAGAATGATGGTATTGATATCAATAAAATAGCATTTTCAACCAATTCATGCTAAATCAACTTTGCTGTAAGTATTTACAATTCCTTGCATGTTAAAACATACTTTGCAATAAAAGGTTCTGATACCGAATTCTGATATTAATGCCTCCATTGAGTGACTCGTGGCTTTGATTCTGATTGTGCCATAAACAAAACTAAAAACTCACTATGACGACTGTGTTTACAGAGAACCTCATTAAATGAAATGTGTTCAAAGACCAGGTACCTCCGACTGAAGGACTCAATGTCATGTTCGGAGAAATCCGCTGTCAACATCTGAATGAATGGGTCTAGGGTTTCCTGCAGGAGGATCATTTAGTTTAGGACAAATGCTTAGTTATAATAGGCAGAGCACATGTCATAGGGATAGTACATTGTTCTGTAAGTATTAGTCATAGAATACACATAACTCTCACTAAGTTTTGGATTTTGAAGACCCTGAGCGAGTCGCCCCTGAGTCAACAAAAAAAGTGATTGCAATTTCACCAATCCTAAGAGTGGTTTCGGGTAGCTCTTTAAATGGTTCGGTAGAATATTTGTTATATGTTCCTACAACTGACAGGTTTATTCGCTTTCTCTAAATGCTGTTTGGCATCCTGTAATAACTGAAACTGTTGTGTGGGTGTATATGTGTGTGAGCTAATTACTGCTATTTGAAAACCATAGACAAATGACTTGGAGATATTCAGTCAACTGTGTTTCTAAGTTAGTTTTACAACTACAACTACAGAAACAGTACAATTGTTTAATTTCCAGCTTTTCCTGGATTCTAAACCAGCGCTTGGATTCTTTAGAATAGATGATGCAGTTTTGCTTCCAACTTTTCCAGTTTTACATTTAAACAACAAGGATTTTCAGCAGTGCAGTTCAATGCTTTTGAGCTTCAACACTTTCAGCAGCCATTTGTTCAAATATTTCAACGCATTTTTAGCAGGAAATGCATTTTCTACTTTTACATATCTTCTTCCTTTCCCTACAATCTGCTTAATCCTTCCACATTTTCACTCCTTTTGTGATCAATTATTTCTAACTGTTTAAACCTTATTTTCTTTCTCTTTCTTACTTCCTTTAAAATATAAAATAATAATAATGAATAAAATCTATTTAAGTTAAACTGAAAGATCCTCTTGCAGGAAAATCACATTAATTCAATCATTAGCAACTCACTTCCTTATATTTATTTTTCACAAACTTCACAAGATCAGTTGTATTGATGAGAGAAGGGAATCAGATCCCCGGTCAAATCAGTCCACTGGGTGATTGACCGTTTGACATTAAAGTATTTGACAATTTAGGTCACAGAAACCTTTTCAAAAAGGTCTTTTTGACCTCAAGTTGTATTTGTTCATCGGTAAGCACTAACCGGTGGGGCACGCTCACATGCACTAAAAGCACACACGTCTGACCTGGCTTTGTCAACAAAACAAGGAGAAGCTTCAATAACAGAATGAGAGCACCATTCTTTCCTCAGGTGGAAATTAATCCAGTATATCTTTACGTAGCAATCACCCGCCAACACTAACCTCAATTGTGTTATAAACAAATCTTCTTGACAAGTATTTTTACCACACTTACTTATAAATTCTATTGGCAAGTAATCCACTCAATCCATTTCTAAACTAATGATCTCCCAACCAATCCCTATTCTCTTCAGTTATGGTCTTAGAAGTGTGACTTTTTATTTGCTCCGCCCCGATGCGCGCACACACGCTGGCATCGAAGCCCTCGAGACGACGAGCGGAGAAGTGTTAACACGTAGAGACAGAATGACGTGCTGCAGTGGAGACGATCAATAACAGACGTTTAGTTTAATAAAAGAACAAAGACGTCTTTAAGAAAGGGACCTTAAATTACTTCTGCTGCAATCTGGCGCGATAGAGAAAATTAAAGAGTGGCTCACGAGCCATATATTCCCGACCCCTGAGCTAGAGGGATGTCCTCTGCAACCACTAAATCTGCTCCACTAAGAAGAGAGGTATTCTCTCCCCTTCAACCAACTATGGACTGACCAGCAGAGGATACATATCCTGAAGTCGAAAGATGGAGGAGAGGCCGTGTCTCTGGTTTAATGCACAATGTTGTTAATGCTATGGGTTGTTTAATAAGTTTGTGAAGGCTTTATCACAATTATGTTAAACTTATATATTTATTTTAATTTGGTCACTTTGTTCTGATGTTGTAAATATGATTGGGTAAATGCAATCCCTACTGTTTCCTCCTTTACCTACTCTCCCAGTATATGTGTAAGTATAATCATACCCTGGCTTTTCGCGGCTTCTGTGGGGGTACATCGAAGAACCAAAACATTGACCAGGAGTCTTGGAAGGGACACGTGAGGGACAAACTCAAGATAACACGTTGGGTCAATCGTGGCACTGAAACCGTTAAAGGCTGGCCCTACAATGTTTAATTACCGCACCTTTAAGGTTTCGAACATCAAAATGCCTGATGACACAGATCTAATTTAAATATTTAACAGAAACTTTTACTTGATATGATATCCCAGTAAATCTTGTATATTGTATGCATAGATTGTGTCTATTGTAAAACAATTTACTTCATTTGAAAACCATTGACAGAACTCTGCTCCTCTCTTCTACACTGCACAATTGAATCTGTACACCATGCGTCTAAATGAAGATACCATCTGTTCCAATGGAGAGTTTGTTGGGATCCTGCATGGCAGTGCATGCATTCTCAAAGGCGATGCACACAGCTTCCTCGCGGTTTTCAGCATTCATGAAATTTCATCTGCAAGAGCAAGACAAGTAATGTCTGGATTGTACACATCTGAACTTTATGAGTGTTGTACGGTCATTCACATGAGTTTGGAAAGGGAGCTAGGACTATTTTGGTGCAAAACTTCTGAGATTATTTTTTACTTAATCGTAAGTTCCCTGGATAAAGGGAGGCTGACTGCCGCATTACAGAACTGCAGCATCAGCAACCAAGTAGACAGAACAGAGATCATCCCTGAAGACAAATCTGCATCAGGTAAAGTCAAACCCTACTCTGCCGCTTCAAAGTGTCATGAGCAACTTGTGATATTTTCAGAGCAACTGAGACAATCTAAATGAGCAGCAGCAGCAGCCCTTGTAACATCCACTGACCTCTGTTATGTGGGAACAGACTGCAGCTCATGCACATATATGCAAATTGTTTCCGGTTTTAGGATAATATTCTCTTCCCCTTGCCTGCCCCCTGTGGTTGTTTTACTTACTGCCCCCTATTGCTTTTTTTGATCAAGCGTGAAACATTATTCACAATTACAGGAAATAAAAGTAAACAAGTTCACAAAACCGCCACGTTGCCACACAATGTAACATGAGGGTTTTATATGTGGTGGTTGAACCATTCTTGTTGATCAAAAGATAAGATTAGCTTTAATATGCCAGAAATGGTTAAGTTTAGCCTTACCCAAGAGATGATCTTTTCCAAACCTACAAGTGGTCAGTTGCCTAAAGCTATAAGATGTTTTTTGGCAGAAAGCAAACTCCTCTAATGTGCACATTTGGTCAGAATCACAACACTTAACAAAACATGTAACACCTTTTGAATACATGTATACTTACTTTGCACCATTGTTTCCTCTCCACTTCTGTAATCTATACATCTTCTTCATTTTTTACATCAGTGTGATTTACTTTGGAGTTTAGGGTGGGTTTTCTCTATTGCAGTAACAACTACATTTCCCATAATTCCAAGCGGTCTAATCCTGAACCGGTTAACATGAACGCAGTGGAGGCGACGTCGACTGAGACGAGAACGAAGTGTTATAAGACTTAACGGTGAGGTGTTTGAACGAAGGAGATGTCTCTCTCGGACACGAGCAGCCGGAGAAGAAGGCCGGCGGAACAGACGCAAGGTGAGCGGCCGAGGCTTTTATTGAGCTTGTGCTACGAATACAAAACTTTATTTATAACAAACAGACTGTTTCCTTAACAGCGCTGTGAATGTATTCTCCATTTTACATTGGATAACATCGGCTGTTTGAGAGCGAGAGAGAGAGAGAGAGAGAGAGAGAGCGAGAGAGCGAGAGAGCGAGAGAGAGATAGGCGTATCGGACAGCCGTATTGTTTACATGCTGCGTGTGTGCGCGCCCACGTGCCGTCTCTGTGTCTCCAAATGTTAAAGGTGCATGATTCAGTGTATAAAAAAAAAAAAAAAAAAAATATATATATATATACAATAACACCGTTTCCCATATTACATTATGACATCTTCAGGTTGCTTGTTTGATCAGACCAACGGTAAAATCAACCAAAATACATCCCTTTTAAAATAATATAAAAAAGAGAAAAGTAGAAATCCCCCTCACTGTACATTGTATACATGAGTATTGAAATAGTTTTATGAGTATATATGAATCTCCCGTGGTGGGTTAATGAATTATATCTTGAACAACACATTTACACACACTTTATTTCATGTATGCTTCACTCTCTTGAGATGATACTTATGAGATGAATACGTATTTCATGATCAATGCTACAAAACCTACAAACCTGTTCCTTTACGTTTACGGGAAGTGATTAACTGTCTCAACTCTCAACTTTTTTAGGTATCCCTATTGATTCATTGTGAGCCTGAACGTGTTCCTCTTCTACACTGATGCACACGACTATGAGTAATTATTTTACTACAAACAACCTCTTCTGTCAGGGCACAATCATCAACACATCACTAATAATACTTTTTGTGGAGGGCTTCAGGAAGCGAATATCAAAACAGAAAGAAGAACTAAAACTAGACTTGAAAGTATGTGAAGGCACTGTTTTGAGCAGCTAAAGGGAGAAGTAAAGAATATTGCGCTTTCTTGTCACATGGTGCAAGCGGTTTGTCGGCACTTATTCATTTATCAAGTTTCTGTCTTGAAAAGAATGCATCAATGGAAGGGCATTTATACCCTTTTATTTTATTAGTGTCATGCCTCTGGTTTCCGTGCAGAACAAATCCAGCTATTGTAAGGCTGTTTGAGGCAGTTACTTTATTCATCCCCAGGGGGAAATGTCTTGACACAGGATTTTTTTTTTTTACAAATATACAATACAATTAAATAAAATTGCAAGGCATTCAATAATTAAATAGCAGTCTAGGATTTTTTCAAGTCTTATCTTTCTTATAAATGAGCCTTGTTGGTTCAGGAGTATGATTCATGTTTAGAGTCCTAGGCGTCTTAAATCAGATCTTATCGTATCCGTGGAGGGGGAGTTCAACGTGTGTACGAATGAGAAGGAATAAGTTAATGCTTACATGACGTGGAAAACAGGCCAACATGTTTATTGCCTTAATGAGGCAGAAGAAGCCAATGTAATATTATGACTTTTTGTTTAACACAGTAATTACGGAAAAGCAGTATCACTAACAAACTATTGAGCAAAGCAGAATAATTTGCAAGTCTTAAAACATGTCTGGATCTTTCAATGAATAATCAACTGCTATTGTGCAATTTATTTTATAAACATGACAGTTGACTGAATGATTAAGCAACATACTCAAAAGTCACAGAACAATTTAGCCAAAATGTACATTCACTTCTATACCAAAACAATACATTCAAATCCATTGACACTTATTTCATACTTTATTAATTGCCTAACAATTAAATATATGACTTTATACGACCACAAATAATGAGAAGTGACTCTCATGATATATTGATTTTGAGCAGTACACAGTAGTTACAGTACACACTGTCTTTGTACCCTTTGCATATTTCCTGTGATGATTCTATTATCATGTTGACCAGAATTTTGATTAGTTTTGTGTTTGGTGTTGCAGATCTCCTGTGGGAACATGACCCCCAGGTCGGTCACGATCATGAACAGATTCCAGACCAACTGTGCGGGGATCCACAACCTAGTTCGACAGACACTCTGTCTTCACATCAGTCAATATGTCCTGCATTGTGCACGACAAAATGCATGCCTGAACATGCATGTGAGTAATGCCAGACTTATTTAGATTTCTTTTAACAACAATACTGATACTGAATACTATGTTATTAAACATATATTTGTCATCTTGTTGCTTGTCAATTTAGGTCCAAACCATCATGCTTGTGATGACAGCTGGGAGGAGATCCAAAGCAAGAGAACCATTAGAGCGGAGAACGAAGTGGAAGCCAATAAACTGGTCAACAACTACAGGGTAAGGGGTCTCACAGGGTTTGAGACGGCACAACGGGCAGAAGGACGAATACCTTGAACTCTGTATTTGGTGTCCGTGTCAGTTTGGTTTTAGAAAATGGAAGAGTCATGTGACGGAGCGTCCACTTGAAGTCAGGTCCGAGGTTGTGAAAGAGCTCTACTCTGAACTGAACGTCATTAAACCACATGCAGGTACTGGTATTTAAGTAGTGTGTTAAGTTTGTGTTGTGAGGATAATTCTGATTTATCGCAACTTAGGAAATGATCGATGAGCTGAGCGTGTACACATGCCAACAGTCCCGCCACATGACCGACTGTGCTTTGTGTGGAGCTGAAACCGAAAGCGAGTAGACCCAAATAACCTTAAATCACAAATTTATCAAAAAACTGTGCACAACAAGGCAAGAGTTCTGTCCAGTTGATGGAAATTCGCAAAGAATTGTTTGACTAATAATTTAACTGTTGACTATTTCCATTCTTTCTCTTTCAAATAAGTTTGGCTAACCTGTTTAATTGTTTAAAACCTGCTATGATTATCTAAACATCATCTGTCCTGTTTTACTTTTTTTTATAGATGTGACAGTTAACAGATCTCAGCGATTAACTTCATGAGTACAATGTTATTATTAAACTATGACAGACCCACACAAATACGATCAAACTTGCAATAAACCAGCATCATACTTTACAAACAAATTACATGAAAACACAATTGTTGCTTTGGGAGAACGTGCCAGCCTTTCACTTGTGTCTGTAACTGTGTGTCTTCTTGGTGTTAGGTCGTCTCATCACGTGTGGAAACGTAGCGTACGTGCTTCTCTTCGGTTGGTGGGTGTCTCTGGCATATATCTTGATCGGTCTACTTATGTTCATCACTATCACTGGTGTACCATATGGTATGTGAGCCAACTAGTAAAGATGAATGATTAATTTTTATTTTTGCATATATTCAGTTTTTTATCTCACTCTTTAGGCAAACTTTGCTGGAAGCTATCCTGCTACTTCCTGTGGCCATTCGGCAAGTCGATCCATGAGGTACAGTTTGGTTTCATTTGATTTTTTTTGACCTTTTACGTTCCATACTAACTGAAATGAGGAAGATGAAGTAAATCCTGTAGTTTCCTCATAGTCCCTCACAGACTCGTGGTCATGAAAGCAGAGGTCTTGCTTAGCAACACGACACACTTTGCTGCATCTCGTTGTTGCACATACATCATCCAGATTAGAGTTGACACTTTGAAAGCATATAAAACAATTAACAATAATATTCTTCTCAGTATTTATTTTAAGATAGGCAAGAAATTATTAAGATTTGGTGCAATAAGGTATTAATAACTTACAGTTTTCAAAGTTTACATTTCTGTCTGAGTTGGTTTGATATTACTACCGGTGACTCAGTTGTTACTTCAAAAGGAGCCGATGAATCGCCACTGAAACATACCTGATGACGTGTGGTTGTCTCTGATTGAGGACAGAGCCATGAGGAGGTGTTTGGTGTTTTTACTTTTAGCCCAAAATATATATTGTATAGCAGTGAAATTATAGTCTTTTACGACTATGTTGTCTCTTGAGTAAGAATGGGACTAAGATTTGTGTAAACTAGAGACTTCAAGAGTCTCGTTCCAATAATGCACTTGTGGTGACGGAGCTACCTTTGACATCGATAGTGCAGGCTTCTGCTTTATTGAGCCCTGAGCTCCCACCTCTGTTCCAAATAAACACCCTAGCAGTGCTTTTCCAACTCAAGAGGTGACACCCCAATGCTTTGCCATGGTTCAGTTTGACCTGGACAATACCCACGTGTACAACTTAAGCTGTATATGCTGCCATATGCATACATGACTAGGCTTCATGTTTTATAAAACCCTCCTCTGAGGCAGAATAACCACCAATTACAGCGTCCCATCTTTTCAATAGCCACTTAAAAGCTTCAAGGGTGTATTGTGTAATGTGTTTTAATAGTATTCAGGGGTATGATTGGATAAGCTTTTTGGCAACTTCACAAGCTCAGTTGTATGGTTGAGACGAGGGGAGTACATGTCCTGTCTGATCAGGCCACTGGAGCGATAGACAGTTTGACATTAAAGCATTTATTGACAATTTAGGTCACAACAACCTTTTCAAAAGTCGTGATGGCCTCAAGCTTTATCTTTTTTTCAAGGGCACTATTCAAATGACTTTAGAGGATACTGTGACAAAACACATGACAGGGGACATGTAGATCCTTTCAGAAAACACAGGTAACTCAAGTTAATAAAGTCAGAGTTCCTCCGTCAGCATCCATAACAGATATAACTCTGACAAGTTGCTGCATTTTAGAAATACCTTGAATAATAATTCACATGCTGCAGACAAATATGTTGCTGGTTAATGAAAAGAGCCCTGTCTATACAAACCTCTCCAACTGTTATTGGTCTAATTAGGTTAACCTGAAATCAGTGCACTAAGTATAGTTGATTATCACAATGTCTTTTGTATAACACCACAGTGTAGCCTGTTTAGTAGATTGTGTTGATTTTCCCGGTTGTAAGAATGGGAAGAACGATGTGTGTGAACCTCACACTAAAAGTCACGTTGAGCTAATGCAGTTCATGGATCTCTAATAGAAGTGTCGGTGCCATAGTTACATTTGTTAATTCCTTTTTAGGCAATTTTAGGTCCCATAATTTATTTTTTAATTATAATATTTGTATTACATGTTCTGTTATCTTGGCTCTTCAATGTTTTTATTGCATTGCAGTTGATGTTTTATGTAGAGCACTCTGCTAAAATGTGCTATGAACTTTCCTCCAGCTTCGCAAAAAAAAAGTAACAGATTTTTATTTTTATTTTTATTTATCGCCGTTAGCTATTGAGGATAACCTTCTCATGTGATTGAGAAGTTTATGCTTATCTACTAAACACCTGCTAACCTAATGATTGTGAAACAACACTTTCCTCTGGTTGTGTTTCTTCAGATTGGGAACACATTGAGGAGATGTTGTGAACAAGCACCAGACTGTGAATGTAACGCAGACAGGACGGAGGATATTTCACCAGTTCTGTTGCCTTCACCCACAGAGGTGCTCATCCCTGAGCTTCAAGGACGACCGCTGCGTAGTCCTTACTGGGTAATTCAAAATAAATGTATAAAACGTATCTAGAGAATGTATTTTTGCTACATGTAAATCATTCTCCTTGTTACACAGCATCGTTTTTCGACTTACGTGTGGCTGCTGCTGGCATATCCTCTTCTAGTGGTCATCCATTCCCTGGCCTGCTTCCTCTCCTGGATCCTGGTCTTCACTATCCCTGTTTTTAAGATGAACGCAAGAACATTCTGCGTCATCCTTCTCTTGGCTCCCGAGGATGTCTTTGTCTCCACCTGCTCACAGAGGAAGGCAAGAGAGAGACACACACCGATTTCATAGAAATCTAGTACAGCACCATGGAGATATTGTTCGGCTGTGGTTTAATGCAACCGGCCTCTTTATTTGCCACTTGACCCGTAGCCTCAAGTGTATGAAAGCAGAGCGCTGCTGTGCTGCTACCACGCTGCAAACTGGTACTACTACAAGTACACTGTTGATGGCATCAACGTGTTCGCTGTCAGTATCCTTCACGGGGGCGTGCGTGTGCGCGCGTGTGTGTGTGTGTCAGTCAAATGAAGAATTGTTATCATCTTTGACCCACACATCAGACCTCCTCCCTCTCGTAATAGTTGCCATGGTAATTGGATATATAGACCGAGAAAACCAGTACGCCAGCTCTAATGTCAAGTTCGCCATAGCAGTCTGCTCCATCATACCTCTGTCTTATTATATTGGTATGGGCATTGCCAGGTGAGTTGAATAAAAAAAAGTATAATAAAATGTATATGACGTGTATCAAAAATTGTAAAAAGAGTTGCAGGTTTTCGTACAAAGCAGCTTCTGATATTAATTGTCAATTGTTTTTGACACTTGCAGTATCTCCGCCCAGAGTAACTTTGCAGTGGGTGCAGTGGTGAATGCCACCTTTGGCTCTATCACAGAGTTGACCTTTTACATCACAGCCCTACTCAGAGGCCACCAGGCCGGCAACCCGTGTCTGCAGGAGGTTGTTAAAGCAGCACTGACCGGCACGCTGCTCGGATGCATCCTCTTCATCCCTGTGAGCTGTCCTGCTTTTACATCTAATCGCACATCTGAAAAAAACAAACAATTCAAATTAGAGGCGTTTTTTATTTGTTGTCATTATAACATGCATATAACATACATTTGGCTTTTCTAAGACTTTTTCTTCCCCAATTCGTAATATATCACAATAGTAACAAAAGTCACATTTAGATACAGCACACGTTTTGCATTTGCAGTATGAATGTAGCTTCTTGCTTGGTCTTTTTCTCAGGGAATCTGCATGATAATCGGGGGGTTGAGGCACAGTGAGCAAAGATTCAACAGTCGCTCCACAGGAGTGAGCTCCGCATTGCTTTTCATCTCTGTAGGAGGCAAGTATTTAATATTGTTTCACATAATAGAGTCACGCACACGTGCGTTGATAACGATACAAAATAAGTGACTGAACCTTTTTCTAAAAATGAGAAACCATTTTAAGATGCAAACCATGTCATAAAACAAACTGAGTTGTTCACATTCAGTCAGTTACATTTATTTTTCGAGATATTTGTGGTCCCTGCTCGGCACGTTCTGCAACGCCATCAGGAAACCAGCAGCAGCCGCAGTTTAGAGCTCCAGATACAAAGCACTCCTAAAAGCAAAACAAAGTAGTAGCTGCTTGAGGTTTGACTCTTGCTCCACCTTCAGGCAACACATGTGACAGAGCTACGGTGTTTTTTTGCAGCTAGTGTTTTCATTGTGTTTGTATGCATTTTACATGCAACACTTGCGTTACCTATTAGCTGGAATACATTTGACAGATTTATCTTAATTGTGTCACAAAATTCTAAAGTAGATTTAAATTATGAAAATTCAACTAGTGGCTGAAATACATCAAATGTTGAAGAGTTTGTAGATTATTTTGTCCTTTTTATACACTTGGCCATCAGAGAAGTCATTGTCTGGAGAAGAGAATATTACATGTTCAAAGATATTCAATCATTAAAGAAGAGATGTGTAGATTATTTCAATAATGACCAAGTTCATACATATTCAGCTCCAAACGACATCAGATGTCTTGCTGATTCTCAGGTGATGGTGGCAGCAACATCATGCAGTGTAAAAGCTTTACCGAAACCGTTGACTCTGACTAATTCCCCTTATTGTCAATGGCAGGTGTGTTCGCCCCCACGCTGTTCTCCAAAGCTTATGGAAATCTGGTGTGCGACGCCTGCACCAACTCCACTGGCGTAAATGGCACAAACAGCAGTCAGTTTGTCTGCCACCACTGCCACTACGACCTGGTCAGCCTCTCTTTGTAACGAGCACAATGTAACAAACATTATAGGAATCACTTGCACTGTCTTGTGTATAATAATAATATTTTCCCCCCCAACAGAACAACGGGACATTTTTCCACGACCATGTTGAGTAAGACATTTGTTATTCTGTATACATATATAGACTGACTAGTGTCATTATTTGTTCTTGTTGCTACATTCAGTGTCAAGAGTTGACGTTTCCACAATGTCCGGGTTTGCCTCTTGTCTGTTTTGGTTTAATTTTCCGCAGTAGACTCTAAAGTCTCGAGCTGATGCAATGACTTTTTAACACATTTCTCTTTAAGTTTATTCTCATTCCAGTGAAACCAATGCACATTAGTGACTGTCTGAAAAGAGATAAATCAATGTTGTTGGCGCACATCTAAGTTATAAAAAGACCAGAGGCTAATAAGCTAAAACCTACCCAGACAACATAAAGTCTTTTGAATTTCCCTATTCATTTTGTTTCCCTTATATTAATTGAGTGTGATCTTGTTGCCAGGCCACTGGTGTACACAGTGTGTACCCTCCTGCCAGCTGCCTACATCATCGGACTGATATTTACGCTGAAGACGCACTCCCACATTTATGACATCCACGTTGGAGATGGACATGGTAGGAGTCTCCCTCCCATGAATCACAGCTGAGGGAGCGTCTGGTTTGTTTGAACGGTTTGGACAACATCAAGTGGGAGAAATAGACAGAAGCGCCTGCACTGACGCTGAGAAATGTACGGCTATGGACGAGGACGGAAGCTAAATGTATTTTGGGCTCCTGCAAAAAGGACGAGTACCTCAGACAACCCTACTTCAAAACATCCAAACTAACTATTCAATGGCTAACACCAAAGTGTACCTTGCATTATCCCACCACAAGACAGTGAACAGTTGTCGAATGCCAGTGTCTCTTTGATTGTCTGCAGTGACGGGCCAACACGGCGCAGTAGTCCACTGGTCACGGTGGAGGTCTCTGGTCATCCTCATCTTGGCCACGGTGCTCACGTCTGCTTGTGCTGATCTGGTCACCGAGCACATCCAGCCAATACTGAACCAGCCCAACATCTCTCAGGTCAGGACATACCTCTTGGTCAGCCAGTCTTTATGTGGTCCTTTCCCCTGCTCTCCTCACGTTTCACTCTTTCTCCAGTATTTCATTGGGGTGACGGTTCTCGCAATGGTTCCTGAGATCCCAGAGATTGTTAATGGTATTCAATTTGCTCTCCAAAACAATATCAGTCTGAGGTAAATATTGTCTTATGAATAAGTAGGTACTCATTTAAAAAGTGAAACTGATCCTGTATTTGTCTTGTTTCAGCTTGGAGGTGGGAAGCTGTATTGCGGTTCAGGTCTGCATGCTGCAGATTCCAATTCTCGTCTTTTTTAATGCCTTCTATGTAAGACACCCTACAGTTGATCATTGATTAATTCATATAAATAACTGCTGTTTAATAGTTTCTGTAATCATCTCTGTTTGGACAGGATGTGGGATTTGTGCTGTTATTCAGTGATATCCACCTGTGGGCCAGCATCTTCAGTGTGATTCTGGTCAACTACATCTTTATGGACGGCAAGTCTGATTACTTTCAGGGTGAGTTTAGTGTGTTTTCATTATTAGAATTTTTTTACAGAGATGGATCATTGGGTATTGGGAAAACTTGTGAAGTTAAATTAATCAAAATTAAGTAATATTGACAATAGAAAGGTGCAGCTCTCCATAAGGTGTGTCTTCAACAGCGCTGTTGCTATCCCTAAGTCTAGAAACCAAATGGTCTGTAAGGCCTTTAACAAGCGGCGATGGATGCAGGCAATCGGCTCGCAGGCGTCCTATGAGATACTCTTGCCACAATCTAAATTGAAGACGCCACTCGCCCCTGAAGAAAAAACGGCTCAGTTAAACACACCTGCAAGCTGTTAACACAGACTCTGAGTGTTCTGGGTTTTATTCAGTGAATCAGCAGAATGTGTTCCTGCAAGAATTGTCAAAACATTCCCTGGTGATTTCAAACTATTAATATTAGCATATATTTATTTACAGTATAGTAAGGTGTGTTTAAGAATAGCTGCAGGCAAATCCAGTATGGTGGTTTGATCAAATGTATCTCACATGTTTAATCCAGTGATGCGTTATCTCCCCCCAGGTACAGCTCTGGTGGTCGTCTACCTTATCCTGCTGGCTCTGTATTTCTTTGCTCCATCTCCACCAGGCTGCTGACTGGACGGCTCCAACTTTTCAGCCCAATGTACTTTTTTTCTCCAGCCTGGACTTTGAACATCCAGATTCAACAACACTCCGTTGATAAAACTTTTTCCTGACAGGATTATGACTAAATGATCACGTGCAATCCTGACATGAGCTTTTTATGAAGTATTTTATTTCTCATGCCGTTTCCTAAATTTTTCGGGTGGATACTTGTTGCATGACTATATTTCTGTAAAATGTAGTAAGCTAACATATTTAACGTTGTTCTCAGATTCATAACTTATTTTTAAAGTGGTGAAAGAAGGAAAAGTATTTTTACAATGCAAATATAACAAAGTATCTCCACTGCTAATATTTTGTTTAGGGTACTGTTGCAATATATTTGTATAATTTTGAACTAAAACATGTTAAATGTGCATGTCTGTTGCTGTAATGATGTGACATTATCTTAGATTAAACTATGTTCGTAAACATGGCACGGCTGGCTGTGCCAAGCAAGAACAATAACGAGATCTGTCAATACAACGGTTTGAAAAACTGACTGCCTGTTTTTATTGTTTGTACTGACAGGAATTTAAAAATATATACATTACAGCCATAAGTGCTTTTGAGACATTGAGCTTTTCTCCCGAGAGTTTGTGTAACGTTACATGCACACCATTGCGTCATGCATTAACACAAATGATGCAAATATCAATATCTCAAGCAAGGTGGTACATTCATCGCCTGAGCACATAGTGAAGCTGTTGCTTCATAAGATAAATAAAGCCATCATGTCAAACATAAGAGAATGTAACAAAAGTGGAGTTTTAAATATGAAATTTAAATTAGGATACGATACATATTGAAAACAGTTGGCTTAGTGTTGTACCGACATTTAAAGATAAAATGCGATAAAAATGTAATAGACAAATCAACGGTGTGACTGGATACAAGCAGCTGGTGGGTCACTACAGTATTTAAGATGTACAGTCTGCAGAAACCGCAAAAAGACTCATTAAAGTCATCTCTGTATGCATAATTCTGCTTTTACAAGACTGGTGAATGTATGTGGAGCTCTTCAGACTGAGTAATCACAGTATTTCACATTCTGAGTACTCAAGACTCCCTTGTTATTGTAAAAGTCCCATGACACTTATTTTTAGTAGTACCACAGCACAAAGACTTTCAGAAAAACAAGACCAAAAGTAACAAAAAATTACAAAACAGCCCAATTAAACATATACAAGGTTAATGGGCTACACGTGAAGTGAAATGACAATGACATCATGTGAAAAAGAAAAGCAGCTCACATTTAGCTACAGTTAAGTTTTGTAATGAAATAAAACACCAGCTCAGTGATTCAAATAAATAGAGAACAAATGTGTTTTCAAGTTAATTTACAGACATTTAAGAAAATTCAGAAGGCACCGGACATAGAAATAAAAAGGTTGAGAATCATTGGGGAGCTCTCATTTCTACTGTTTTCTTAAAGAGGAATAATAACTGAAGAGGCACTACTAGAAGATTCAGCGATGCCATGCCCAAGATGTTTAATAAGGGGTTGTATATGCTCACAAGGCCTAATGTGACGACCAATTTTATATTTGTACTGTGCATGTAAGATCCCAGCATTCAATCAGAAAGCCCTTGAGGGGAAAACACGAGGCGTTGAATAACCGACTTAAGATTAGTCCGTTTCACAGTTATCACGTGTTTATGCTTCATCAGCTTGCCTCTTTTTAGATAAGATGGCTGACTTCTAAATGGAAATGTAGGTTTGTATCAGCAATGTTTGATTCAACCCATGTCTGACCGACGATGGCAATGTTGTGCAACGCGTAACCACTTCTACAACAGTGAAACAAGCCCAGTTCAGCCTCTACAGTTAATCTAAAACTACACGAGCAGAAGCTATATTTATTTTGCCTGGGAGACAATTCCTGCTCAAACAACAGCTATGTGTGGTTAAATAAATAAATAAATAAATAAATAAATAAATAAATAAATTGGGGAATGCACAAGTGTCGAGTGCAAAGCATAAGAGTGATTCTGGTGTCCACACTGATGGATGAATTCTGAAGGATTCACGCAAACTCAAATGACCGACCACATACAAAGAAACTCGTGAAAAAAACATTACACTTTTTCTTTTCACAAGTTCACATAAAAATAAAGTTAAAAAGGCATTCAGAGTTTTGCAGAATCATCCTAGTCGGTGCCTTGTCATCGCATTCCCCTTCCTCCAGTCTCTGTGCTTCGTCTATTTCAGCCTCTGAATTAGTGCGTGCGTCAGGCCCATGCTGAGCAGCTGAAGCGTGGACAGCTGATCCAAGTGAGGGAACGTTTTCAGCAGTTTCTCCCAGGTCAGCTCCAGCAGGCTGGGAACCACCAACCACACCTTGTACAGCGAGCCGGTCCTTCTGTTCCCAGACGTGTTGACGACACCGCCGTGTACGTACATGCAGCCGGCCTAAAGGATCCAAACCGTTGCAGAAATTAGAGCTGAAACATCTAGACGATTCATTATTTAGTCAGTCAACATTAACTTAATACGCAGCGATATTACTACTTGATAAATCATCAGTCTTTTTTTTAAGCAAATCCCCAAAATATTCTCTAGTTTTAACTTTGATTTGCTGTTCATGGGATTAAAACTCTTTGGTTTTTAGTTGACAAGCAGGATATTTGGAGACGTAAACGTGGTAGACATCTCTCACTTTTTTCTGATAAGTTAAAGACTAAATAACTAGCTAAACGAGAACAAATCTGCAAGGTTAATTCATAATGAAAACAATGCTTAGTTGCAGCCATAGAGCACAAAGAAACTGATGTTACCGGAAACATTTCTTAAGCGCTGGCAAAAGTGGTGCAACTTTGTCACAGATAAATGGTCTAACTGTATTTCTTTACTCTATGGAAAATGACTTCTCCCTGCTTTATTTATTTATAGTTTTGTTAATATGGTATAGTTTTTGTTTCTTTATTTGCATGTGTTTATTATTTTATTTTTTACTTTTCTTTATACAAAGAATCTGAAAAATTTAAATATGTGTATGTGAGATTCTGAACACTAATAAAATATAGAAAAATTTAAAAAGAAGGGGAAAAAAGAAAAAAAGAAACTGATGTTGCTTCCTTTCCCCCAAAGAGCAGAAGAGGATCTGCTCACCGAGTTGGACGTTGACATGTCTGATAGACAGTTTACTAACCGGAGTGACCGCAGCACAGTGGAAATAGGCTGGCTCTGGCATAGCAGCAGGGAGCTTGGTCCACTGAAATGTCTGCAGGTTGATTTTCCACAGGTCGGATAGGATCAGCTCTCCGTTATAACCCCCACATATAAACACCTCTGGAGGTAGAACCGGAGCAAGACAGTCAACATAAAAATAAACTGTTCAGGCAGTTGTGTCCAGAAGATTCTGCGTTAAATGCTCCTTACCATCTTTGACCTGCACGCAGCTGTGACACCGGCGAGCAGCAGGATAACCTGTCATGATGAATTACATTCAATGTGTGGTCGTCAAATACCGTAATCAGCTAAATAAACAGCAACAATGGTCACAAACCGATTTTTTCGTGGGGTTTGGTGACCGTTTCCTCCCAGTAATTTGTCTCCAAGTTGTAGGTGTGAATCTGATGAAGACAAATAGCACAAGTGAGTAATAAGTAGTAAAAAGTAACACTTATCAAACTATGTGCCCAGTTTCTCTCACCTTCTCCAGTGGATATGACGTCCAGGAGGTCCCACCTCCTAAAATGTATATTCTCTGTCCATCATGAGCTAGTTCATGTCTGTACCTGTAACACCACGCAGTCATTTTCAGTCTATCCTAAAGTTACCGTGAGGAACTTTAAACGTTCTCAAATAAATACGTTTGTCTCTGTATGACGTTTACGGCTATTACTAAATAGTTATTCTTAATGCTCGTCATCGGTGCCAGAGGATCAGATTCTGTGCGAAATCGGATGAAATCATGCATGTTCACCAGACTCGAGCAGGGCCTCAAGAGTCAAGACGAGAACAATTTTGCACCTAGCCTCAGTGTCTCCTACCCTTGCCTGGAGCAGCGCTACACCTCCCTGCCGATACCTGTTTGGCAACAATAACACCATGTTGCTGGGAGCCCAATACTGCTGGGGGCCGACTGTCAGACCCTGCTGCAGTAACATTGTGGTTTCTAAAAAAGGCCATCTGGTGCTCAGAAACACCTTCGCTTTTCTCTACCACAAAGATCAACTCAAATTAAAAGTTCATTGTAGCAGCTTTAATTAATATTCTGGGAAATTAGGATCACATGGCTCCAACATATTTTATATTCCAAACTTCACCGTATTCAAATTTTCATTTTGTCGCATGAAGTACTTTTTGCCTTGCTTTTAAGCAACATTGAGCTTGCTCCGGCCTGACCGCTCACAATGTGGCTGCCTGCTCCAAATCAACATGAAGAACACTTTGGTTTTTTAAAGTATTGAATCCTATATATTTTAACAAACAAAGAAACATATATTCCTTCATACCCATCAAAACCTAGAAATGACTATCATCTAATTCCCTAGATTTCCGTAGTGCGCGGTAACCCTGCCGCCTCACCTCTCCTCCGGTAAATCTGAAGGTGCATTGTTGGGTTTGAGGTGGGTCCACTCTCTGGTGGTCAGGTCCAGCCTGTGCAGGTCGGTACTGTAGAGGTAGCCTGTAGTCCCACCAAACACGTAGAGGTAGCCATTAATAATGACCATGGCCTGGAAACGGAGCACACTTATAGATGTTGTTTGATGCAATACACAGAGACAAACTTCAGCCAAGTCATTTAAAATAAATTAAGACAGAATAAAATGTTAGGACTTTATGTTGACAGGACAAACACGGTTACCTGTCCGTAGATCTTGTTGGGTTTCTTGCCCCTGCAGTTGAGCAGGTTCCATCCTTTGTACTGAACATTGCAAACATGGACGTCGTTGCCGTTGTTTTCACCAAATGGAATCCCAGTGCCACCAAATACGAGCAGGTTGTTGCCATGTAAAACAGCTGCGGGAGAGACGTAAAAAACAACCTGTCTCCACTACAGTTTAACATCTGTCTAGAATCCCTGTGTGTGTGTGTAGGGGCCATATATATATATATGGCCCCTGACTGTATATGATGCAAATGCATGCCACGAGCACAAAGGTGACTTATTGTAAAAGGTAGAAATTAGCCAATAAAAGAGGGACAAAGACCACTTATGTAGGCATCACAGTCAACGTCAGAGTTTAATTTGACCATAACTGAAGTTTCATAATCTGACCAATGAACATTAGAGTTAAATCACTGTAGAAATAAGGCTACTGCAGGAAGAACTGTAATCTGGTTACTTAAATGCATTTTACTAAACTGAATGTGTCAGTGCGTCAGACAACTTAGAGTGTACTTGTCAAATAACCAATGTTTCTGTCTGTGTTGTTTGTCAACAATTGTGTCGATTGCATTTTCTTCCTCACTAGACAATTGAAAAGCAGATGTTTAGTTTTAAACTAGTATTGTTTACACATATGCAGTCATCATGTTCCCTGCATTTGTTGGTGCATACTGCCACCTGTAGATCAGGGGAATTGTTTGAAGCCATTGGCAGGATTGGTATTGCGTCACCTGCAGATACCTTTTGAAACGTGAAGCCCTCTAGTCGTATTAGTGTTAATAAACTCAACAGGGTACCTTTAAATAATACCTTTATATGTTCATAAAAGGACAACATGTATAAGAAATAAAGGGCAGCACCCTTACCTGACATGGAGGCCAGCTCTGTGGGCATGTAACCCTCGGTGTGGATCTGCTGCCAGGTGGCTGTGGCAAAATGAAACCGCCAGAGCTCCCTGAAAAGAGGGTAGTCTTCATTCTCTGACCCGCCTGCCTCCTCAAAGTCTGGGTTGAAGCCTCCAAACACATACAGGTTGGTGCTGTCTGCAACACAGCGGTGTCCACTGCGGGCGGGGGGGACACAATGTCCTGTGGGAGGAACAGGTTCGAGACGGACCAAATGTGAGAGTCCAAGATGTAGATGGTAACGGTATTAGAGATGAGAGCAAAGAACGTCATGAATATCAGACAAAGTATGCATGAAATACTTCAAGTGCAGCAGGTTGCACTTCGTGGGTTTTACAACTTTCCAGTCACAGTGCACAGTATGCATTCAACATGAGTGTGATCACACATTCACAGTTTATCTTATGATAAGTTCTGATGGGGAGGTCCTACGTCCAGCACCTTCTCTCAGAAACCTGTTGGGGATCCGCAGGTTGGGGCAGGAAGGGGAGAAAATGCGCCGAGCCAGAAGCCACCGTGTCCGCTTCTTGGAGCCTGTCAATAATTCATCATACAACAAGTGATATGGAGTTAATGTACTGCCCGTTTGCCAGATGCTGGACTGAAAGAACACAACTCAAACCTGCAGGTTTTTACTTATTTTAGGATAAATATGTTGTTTATCATCAGAACTACCATGCCATTAAGAGTGGTCCTAATCACCGTCTGCATGACTGGTTTTGTCTCCAATTGAAGTATTTTTATTTAGCTTATTGTTAGATATGCTAGTAGTCTGATCCGTCTTGGCACACACAGTTGTAGAGTTGCCTTGTGGACATGAAGGCTGTTTGACACGATGAACTTAAATTGCATCAGTGTGTTACCGCTAACGTGTCCCGTTATGTGTCCAGTTCTCCTGCATGAAGCCAATACTGGTCCCAGTCTCTCTTCCCACCAGTCTCCGACAGTAGGAGACCCGTCTATAGAGCAGAACCCTTGGATACCTGCTGGGTGTTCATGCTCTAACGTCTGCTGGCTTCCGTAGCCACGTTAGCTCGCTGTGCCCTGGGAGCTGCTGCCGCACATCGCGGACTTAGACACAACTCAGACGAGCCGGTGAACACAAAGACTAAACACGCGTTGACTAACATCCCCCACATTAACATGTGGTTTGCCGTTGGCTTGGCTGCCTGTGCCGGGCTACTTGTTCCTGCAGAGCAGTGGGTTGAGTCTACAGACCTGAGTCGCTGTTGAGGGGCCTCCATGACAGTTTCTCAAACGTATTGAGCTGACTTGAGGTTCCGTCATGTTCGCCCGACGACATCTCGACAGAGGACCACACGCAGACAGGGTTCACACCCAGACCCGGACTGGAACCCTCTTCAGTTTATCCACACGGTGTGGCATGGGCCTGCGAGTTACAACAAACACATAACAATAAAGGGATAACACGATTGAGCGTCCACACCTGCTGCTGCCCGTCACGTCACAGCCAGCTGGCCTGAACTGGCCAATCAGAGGAGCGCTGGCCCCTCGAGTCGTGTTCAAGAACCACACGGGGATGTTTATGTGTTTAGAAAATCTGCAGCGGTTATAAATATTGAAATATAACATATATATTTAAAGAACATTCAATATATAGACGCATTATTTATGAGGTCAATGAGTATACACATCCTTCAGTGACCTTCAGTACTACTAGTAACCGGCAGAAGTAGCAGATGATTAGAATATGAAATATACTGTAGCTTAGAGTCTTTTTTAGTAAAATGTACTTTAATTGAAAAAAGTGAAAATGCTATCACCATTTGTACAGTGGCCAGGTGATACCTCCAAATTGCTTCTTTCATCCAACTAACAGTCTAAAATCCACTGATACAGATACTGTATACTAATACATTTACAATCTTACAAGACAAATAAAAACATGACGTGGAGAAACTGTAACCAATGAATGAATCTGACCGGGACAATAAATGATCATTTATTAATATTATGTTTATTGTATGCCATATAACTGCAAGGCATAACTGCATATGATATAGCTAAACATCTGGGATATACAAGGTGTGCAGGATAACCTAATTAAACAATGCTACAAAGAAATATGGATCAAATCAAAGTGCTTTTGCATGAAAATCTTTGATTTTTGTCTGTACGTTACTATTGCATCCTTCAGATTAATGTCACAGGACCATCTCTTACTGTTATTAATTTACTTGAAGACTAGAGCATTAAATCAAGATATGGATTCTCCAACATAATGTTTGAAGATGTATGTTGAATAATATTCTGCAAAAGAACACATAAAAACCTTATTATCAAAGTAAAACGATGAACAACTTTTTAGTTACCTTGAGAGAAACACATGGTCGGAGTGACTCCTTCTGATCCACTACTAAACCAAGAGTCAACCTTTCCCCCAGATCTTCTAGGTCTGCTTTGCTGACATACGATAATCTGGATTTGAAGCTCATTGATATGAAGAAGCAAAACAGATCCATCACGCGAGAAACTGCGTTGGCCTTTTCCACATAGACTGAGTGAAAATAAAAAAAGTATAATAAATAATTGTAATAGATAGTTGTGTCAGTGACTGTTAAAATGTAGATATTGATCATGAAACGATTGGATCAAACACTCTTTTATTTGTCGTTTCAGTGTTATTTCCCTGCAGTTCCCACTTTTAACGTGGGCTGAGAACACTAACAGCAGGAGTGTTATTTTAGCTAAGTGCATGCAATCATGTTAATGTTTAACATTTGACAACCTTGCTGCCTGTTAGGACCCCATAGTTGTTTTAAAATAACTTTTTGTTTTGAACTCTTCTCATGTTTCTGCTGAGATAACTGCCCACAGTTAACCAATTAATTAACTAGAGATACATGTTGAGTCATTTTAACATAGAAAGAACAAAATAGGTAAAAATTCCAGCAATACTTTTAGTATATAGAACAACTTTATTAGACCAACTCGTATTAGCCTGTGGCCTTCATCAGGGTCAGCAGGAGGAATCTCCGCCTCCATTGTTAATGCAACATTGCCTCTCCAAATAATTCCCTCGTAGACTGACAGCAAGTAAGAAATTAAGCCAGTCTTTAAAATGTCACTGACAGCAAGGCCTTCTGAACAATGAGCGGCAGCTGTGATGAGATTCCAGTGATCTACTCACAGATTCCTGGAGGTCATCACTAGAAACCATCTCATCCAAAGTGATTCAATAAAGTACAATCGTGACTGTTGTTTGTTCGTGCACACAAAGATTCAAATAGATAAGCAAATCATTCTGAATGATGTTATTCAAATCTGCAAATGTAAAATAGGCTGAACAAAGTATTGTTTTGTATTAACGTGGAAACATGCACAGGACAATCAAAAACTTCTGGCATTAAATGATGGACCTCACTTGAACTTAAACATTAACTTGTGTTGAGTCTATGCTCAGAAGGTTGACACGATTTCAGATCCACCATGCCCGTAACACAAAATTAGTGGTAGTAGGGATATGCTCTTGTGACCCAGAAGAAGAGCAGCTAGTCTATGTCACATTATCAAATAAGATAGGTAACTTGCAGTTTAATTATATCAAACCAAGAGGTTTGTTTACATCTGTTACAAGTGCACTCAGACGTTGTTTACGGTCACATATTTGGCTCTGTTCTTGGTTCCACATGGCTGGAGAAACATGTCTAACAACATCGGCCAAACAAAGGATTGCCGTTGTTATTGTATGACAAGTGAGGGTCTCATGACCTGACGATATCATCATATGACCACTCAAGGACCATCTCAGCTCATGTGAGATTCTCAAAGCTTTTGTGACATTCCAATCCAACAAAATGGGCTTTTTCATTCATCTTAAGTGTATTTTAACATACAGTTTATATTTACAGGCACACCTTATGTTGCTGCATGCACAACTCACTTTAGACCCTTGATGGTTGATGAAGTGGCATATGTGGAACAGAGTATTATAACAATACAAATAAACAGTATCCAATACAACACTTAATACAAAATGTTAAGCAAGCCACATGTTAGGGAGCATTTTTTTATTTGGCTTCAGTTAATCTTTCCTGGATTCATTCCACTTTATTTTATTTACATTATATCATTTTCTAATAGTAGATTGTTATTTATTTATTCTCTAAAGAGATGTGGAGCTTTGGTTTATGATGAGTCATGAGAATAAACACTTAGTTGGATTTGACAACTTTTTACTACTATTATTAAAAATGCCTTTCACTATGAAGCAATATAGAAGAGTAGAATAAACTATATTTCCAACATATAAGCATAAAGTCAAAACTACATTTCTTTGACTGAACTCAACTGAACATCATAAACTTCCTGAACATATAATCTATTGCAGTGAGCCACTTTTGTTTTGGACTGCATTAGTTAGCTATGTGTAGGCTACTTGTATTATCATGTCTCCTTGTACTGACTGTAGCCTACTGGGCATGTCATGTCTTCACCAATTAAAGAATATATACCGAAATAAAGTATCGGATATTACGCTAAAATACTCATTAACTAGTATATATTGGACTCAGTGCCTGCGAAGGAACAAATCTTTGGCCTAAACTGCTTCGTTGAGCCTTTCGATAAGTTCATTGCATCATAGACATAGCTATGGTAGAAAAGCACGCAGTTATAAATAATGACATAGGATCTTTGAGCATTATTTGACCAGCCTCGCTGACAAAACAAGTCAGTAATGAGATCATATTTAAACATCGACTACCATCTTGGCGAGAACGATCCGAGCCCTTGTATTCGCCATGAATAACCCACTCGCGTTGTCCTCGTGCTCTGTGCGGTGTATTTCTAGAGCGAGTCCCTCCTCTCGCCCGTCTGCTCGCTGTAGGTCGATGTCATTGGCAGAGCGAGAGAGAGTCTTCAGGACAGGACGCAGCCAGGGAGAGCTGCTCAGGGAGACACTTCTGACCGTCGGAGAGAAGGACAAGTGGGCGATGTTGCAGATCGGATCTTGTTTATGGACATTGTGGAAAGGTCGTTGATACAGTCCAGAAGGGTTGTAGGTAATTTCAAACTGAAAGATTGAGTTAGCCTTATCGCCGCAGTATTTTTAGATTACTTCTGAAAGGAATACGAAAATGTCGTCTCCAAGTCCGGGCAAGAGGCGAATGGACACCGACGTGGTGAAACTGTATCCTTTTCTCAATGTGGAAAAAAAAAACAAGTCAAAATCGGGTTGTGTTTCGTAATCGTTGTTTAAACACAGCATCTGTCCCCAATGGCCGCTGTGAGGATGTGTCTCCTGTTGTCGTCGCGCGGTGGTATTAATAGATCGTGTTAGTAGTGTGCAACGCGAAACACTTCGACATTAACGGGTCGCTCCGTGTCTAACGTCGGATCCGATCGGCTAGCTCGCTGTTAACTTAGCGGAATAGCGAGGAGGCTAAGTTGCGCTGACGCTGTTTGTGTGAACTCATCCGCCCGGTCGCCATCGTTAGCTGCTAATACAGCAGCGCCGCTGTTCTTGTTTGTCTCGACCTGGGTTTAGAGACGAGATCTGTCGCAACGCAACGTCGGTTGGAAACCGTAGTTAGCAGTGTACGCCGTTAGCCGCAGCTCCAACGCGATAAGTTAGCTTGTTAGCCAACAATGTGCCGTCCGAGCGGACTGACAACGCGATGGGAAGGATTGGCGAAAGCTACTTTACAATTCGGATGGACTTCTTTAAAAAACATGTTTATTTGTTCACGAGTTTGTCGCGTTAACGTACATGTAGCTAGCTAACGCTAGCTGTGGAACGTTAGCCTGTTGTCGCCAAAAGAGAACCAGCGGAGACGAGGCAACGGAGACGATCTTTGACGTAGTCAACGGCTAACGTTAACGACATTAACGTTCATTAACGGTCGAGAATACAGTAGCCGTACTCTGTGTTTTTAAAGTGTTGCCGTAAGACAACAAACGCCGTGCTCATTGTAGATAAGCAAACATTAACTTGTTTACACAACGATAATGTCCTTGTTTGCATGTTTACCACAAATAAAGAAAATGAAGCCAAATGATAATTACATCGGATTTTAACGATGCCAAAAATTGAGAAAAAAAAGGGAAGCGAACGGATATGTATTGTCATTGTAATTACACATTATCAACATTCCGTGATATCACATGACGTTTTGGTTTTATTGGGATTTTTATTATTATTTCTAATTATTCGCAGTTATTGGCTGAAGTTCGCGTGAAAGGATTTCTGGCAGCGTGAGCGGAATTGTTTTGTTTTTGTCCTGCAGCTAGATGCTGCTCTCTGATTGGTTCGCCTGTTACCATCCGGAACATGGTAGAGGGCGGGACTTCACACACAGCTGATCGAGAAACAACAAGCGTGCTGTATAGGGCACATGCAGCGATCCTGCTGGGAACATCGAGTTCATGTCAGGACCGGTGCTATTTAGTGTACTTACGTAACAACATGTTAAGAGGACTAGGTGGAATAAAATGGTACTTATTTTCTCACTTTTCGTTTTTTGTAAACTAAATATCTTTAGCTTTTGGATTGTTGGTCAGCTAACATCAGCAATTAAAAGACATTCAAAGATCTTTCTCTTGTGATGAAGAATTTCTGAAATCTTATAGACAAAAAAAATAGATTAATCCGCTTATTGAACATTTTAAAATAATCCTTTGTTGCTACAGATAGCACAAAAGGTCACTCAGTATATAGCTTTACAATTGGGTAGGTTACAGTTAAAAATGTTAGCCATAAGTGCGTTTCGTCAATATTAACAAAACGATCAAAGTTTTAGTTTTTTTAAATGTTAGGAATTTTGAGTTTTACATAAAAAGAAAATGTTACACTCAAATCACAATGTTTAAAAAAGAAAATGTGAACTAATATTTGTATTTGGTAGGAAGTGATTTTTTTTTTTTTACGCCAGGTAGGATTGTGGACAGTCATGTCTCTAGAAAGGAAAAAATACAAAGAAAGCTTAAGTTTTTTGCGATAATTCTTGTTTTGTTATATTGATGTCATTATAAAGTACGCATGAGAAATCCAAGAATAGAAGTCATCAAGGAAAATCCGGCTGGGGTCCATTTTCTGCTATTTCAAATCTTGAGTATAGGACCACATGAAATGTGTACCGGAAAGGATTAGAGATGACAAAAACACAAAAACTGCATGTTTGGAATGGGTAAAACATAGACAACTGTTCTGTTGGTGTCCAAATATGGGTCCTTTGACCGTAAAATGTAGACGCAGCAGCCTGTTTCTTATAAATCTTTGTTGAACATGTGATTTGGGAGCCTTTTCCTGAACCAGATATCAGCATTGAGAGTAAGCATGAGGTCACCATCCTCAGTGGACTGAATGAATTTGTGGTCAAGTTCCACGGACCACCTGGAAGTAAGTTTAAGGATTTGACATTGATTCTCCCCCTCTAGGACAGACATTTCACAAGTACACTTGTAAAATTGTAAATGTAATCAGCATTGAGTTGTTCTGGTGTGACTTAGTTACTGTGTATAACATAAGTGTATCCATCAATGTTTTTGTCCAGCATCGTACGAAGGAGGTGTCTGGAAGGTCAGAGTTGACCTACCAGATAAATATCCCTTCAAATCCCCTTCAATAGGTATGACATATTTCTGCAAGTGTTGTGGGAAAGCCTGGATGTATTAAATATTGCTCTGCAGAAACTAACACCTGCGTTTTCTTTGTTCCCAGGATTCATGAATAAAATCTTTCATCCCAACATTGATGAAGCGTAAGTAGGCCCACTGTATTTCAGATACATGATATGATAAGATAATACCTTTATTGGTCCCACAGTGGGGACATTTCAAAATCACAGCAGCGGTGCACATCAGAGCATTAATAAAAAATAAATTTTAATTATATATAGATATAGATATCACTCTGTAGAGGTTAAAGTATATATTAATTTCCTTATTAACCAGTTAACATAGCGCAATTAATTTATTCTTATGGCAACAAACTTGGAACCGCTTGCAAATCATTTAAATTTGTGTTGAGTGAAGCATATCCTCGTGTTTAGCATATAAAAAAATATTAATTTATCGGAGGACAAGCTGATGTTTTCTTCATGTTCAGGTCATCGGGTCAGCCTGCTTTGCTGTAACAACCTCTGCTGGGCCATTACGGTGTACTCAGTGTTGTATCTCTTTCAGGTCAGGAACCGTGTGTTTAGATGTCATCAACCAGACATGGACAGCCCTTTACGGTAGGTCACAGACACAGCTCCCATTGTGACGGCTTTATGCAGTTTAACCGGTAACTCGGTTAAACTGACAGTAATAGCCAATAAAAACACACACACAAGGAGCAGCTTATACCTTGACAGTGCAGCTCCAGGCGCTTTAATCGGCTTACACCTTCGTGATAACTGCTGCTTGTATTGAGGTCATGGACTGAGCACTGATGGATACAAAAATGTCCTGATGCTGAGAGGTCTCTGAGCAGAATGTGGTGAACACACTGGATAAGTGAACAAAGCAGAAGTTCATGAATCATGAAGGTAACCCTTTTCCTCAGTATGTAGTAACCACCTTGCCTGTCAAAGTATCTCGACTTCGGTTGCTGCTTGCTTATCTTAGGACCAGTGGTTCTGTCACGCCCCACTTCAGAGGACAATGTTCACGCCCAACTAAATTGTAACAAAATGGTCCACGCTGCATTTGTATTGAAATAAAAACTGATTAAACTGCTTTTTCAAATTAAAATTGCAATCACTTTCAAGTAATCCAGGTTGCTCCATCAGACAAATCCAAATAAAATGTTCAATCACATTGATAGAACAATGCAAACAAAGTTCTATCCGTGCCAAAAATAACTAAGATATGGCCAAGAAAATCCCTTATTGTGTCTGCAATTAAACAGTTTTTCACTGAAGATATTTTCAAGATAATAACAATAAAGTGTAACCTGTGGAAAAGCCAAGTTCATATATTTGGCAATAAAGAGTTTTACTGAGTTTTACACTGCATATCTTTTCAAAACGACAGCATAAAAGACGATTTCACGGTGGTAGGTGGCGAGTTGGCAATAATCTTGTCCGCATGCGCCAACTTAACTTTGTAATCATTTACACAAGAGTACAGGCATTTCGCCTTTATTTTTCCTATTTATTAATGACGTTGTTCTATGTCCGTGTACTTTGTGCATTTGTAATATGTGAAATCCTCAATAAAGGTCTTTCTGCATTTCCCCCTGCGCCCCACCTGTAATACCATTGCGCCCCACTAGTCTGAGAACCACTGGTTGAGACGCACGCCTGCAGTTAACGATGAAATGTATTCACAACATAAACATAGAGGCAATTTATTCCTTACAATTGCATCTTTTCCAACATAAACAGAAGACAGCATGTTCTCTGTCATCAGCTATTTTCCTAAACTATCGACCAAAAGAAATCATAACATTCATTATCACCGGTTATTAAACGGTCCAAACTGGTTTGCTCCGGTATACAGCGACGCGGTCTCCAGTGATCTTCCTGATTACGTTGACCTTCTTGCCTTGTTGACGCCCCGAAGTGATGGGAGGTTTAACAAAACAAAACGATAACAAAATGGCTCTTACAGTATTTTCAATTTGCCCAGGTTTACATTTGAGTCTTGGGTCATATTTTATTTATCTCAACAATACATAAATATTTCAAAAAGAGATTCAATGGCAAAGGCCAGAGACAGGAGATTTATCCGAAGAGGGACAATGTTGTTTATTGTATTCACTGAATTTGACATTTTCTTGCATATGTGAACATTCCTGTATGTATTTGTCTCTTTAGCAGGGATACAATGGTGTAATGTGCGGTTTGCACTATGATAACAGATTGAACAGCTGAAAAAAGTGAAAGAATGTTATCTCTTTGTTATGGCGTTATTTAAACCGTAACATCATTACACTGAATGTTGTCAAGTTATTTCAACAATTATATTAATTTATCAATAACCCTAAAAATCAATATGAGTTAATGTATCTAAAAGTCGTTTGAGGATTAAAAATCAAGAGGCCGTGCTCGGCTGCAGCTGGCCGCGGTTCAATCTGACACACAAACATGGTGGTCACATCTTCAGAATACCACATGAACGTGCGCCACATTTGCATGTATTTTTATTTGTGTGTTTGCGCTGTCAGCGCTGCCAAAACGTGGGCGACCATCATTAAACATGGCTGCTGTGTGGGTGTTGAATGTTGATGCGTTTCTATTGTTCACAACAGTATGTAGACATGAATCGGTCATTTTATTAGGAGAGCGCCCTCTAGTGGATCATGTTGTAACTACACCTTCTGTGTCGGAGTGATGACGCTCATCCAGCTTGCTGATATTTCTCTGGAGCTTTGTTCTTCTCTGAACTGACTCGTCTTTCTCCCCGTATCCACCAGACCTCACCAACATCTTTGAGTCGTTCCTCCCTCAACTGCTCGCCTACCCCAACCCCATCGATCCTCTGAATGGGGACGCAGCTGCCATGTACCTGCACCGACCGGAGGACTATAAACACAAGATCAAAGGTAGCACACGCGGCTCTACCGCTGAGCATCTGCAGCGGTTAATGAGAGGCTGAGATACAGACGCGTGACCTGTCTATGGTTAGTGAGGGGGATCCTCCTCAGTCGTTCTGCATTTGTGGAACGTACCATTTAAATCTCGTGCTAATGATTCAACACTCGTTGTTCAAGTCCAAATCTGATCTCAAGCCATGTCGGGCATGGTGGCTACTTTCAATTGAAACCCAGTCTGGGTTTCTGAGATCAGACGCCGACGCCGCAGACTACAATCTGCTTCAGAGAATGTGAACCGATGTGCGTTTCGGTTAACCAAATATAGGGAGTTTGTTTTTGAGATAAACAGTTGGTGCTGATTCTCCTGCCTCTGCCTTTAGCCGTTGTAGACGGAGAGGGCTCAACAAGAGGCGGTTATTAATAGAGCCCGAGTCAGACCTCAAATGGTGGAAAGCGATGTGGAAACTTTGCAAATTATGCATACAATTAAAATGTGCATTAAAACCGGGCGAAGAACTCTTTGTCACAGGTTGTTTGTAGCAGACGAGTTTACTCAGGAGTCATGGAAACGCAGACGTCCAAACTACTTTTTGACATACCGGTTGAGCTTATTGGATCAAGTCCTGACGTATTTCCACAGCTCCAGCGGGTTTCTCGCCCATGTCTCCCTTGTGTGTCTTTTTCAGAGTACATCCAGAAGTACGCCACAGAGGAGGCCCTGAAGGAGCAGGAGGAGAGACGGGGCGACTCCTCTTCTGAGAGCTCCATGTCGGACTTTTCGGAGGACGAGGCTCAGGACATGGAGTTGTAGTGAAGGGGGCGGTCCAGTTCCCTTCCGCTCACAACAGACAGTCGTTTCCTAAAGAGCAGAAACTCAGTGCTATATTCATATTTAAACGAGAACAATTTTTTTACAGCAACACAAGGATTTTTATTGCTACACAAGGATTTGCAGTATGATATTGCAAAATATTAACCCTTACTTAGGAATTCATGCCCGCCTGTCCCTTTCGCCCTCCTCTTTGCCCGAGAGCCCGTTTAGATCAGAGAGGAGTGCATCATTCATTTCCACGCTCGGTGGCGGCTTCCCCCGAGGCTTTCACTGTGCACGTCCGGACTGAGCGGCGAGGCGGGGGGAAGGAGGAGCGTCGTAACACGCCCGCGTTTCTTTTCTTGTCTTTATTCAACACTTTATTGCTTCGCGGGGCCTCTCTGCGTGGCCGACAGGACTGCAGGAGGACCCCAACCCCCCGATGGCTGAGCAGTGTCCACTGCTGAGAGCCTGGATTCCTATTTGTGTTTAAGTGTCACCGTAAATCTTTTTTACACCCGTCTCCCGAGGAGTCGCCATTTCAGCGATCGCGTCCAACGAGCCGGAGGCCGGAAGGCCGGAAGGCCGCGGCGCGTCGACGCGTTCGTGTAAAGACTGCCGCTGCTGCAGATGGCCTCTGTGGCAGGACTGCCCTCTGCAAACCTGCCGACACACACCACACACACACCATCGGACAACCAATGCATCGAACCATGGCAACACCGCAGCATGTGTGTGACTCTAGTTGTGCGTGTGTGTGTTTGTGCATGAATGTAATCCAGGGAGAATCATGTGGTGTATTGGAACCCTGTGTTGTATCGACCCCTGAGCAGAAATCACACCAGAAGGCTCCCAATCCCAATGCCTCTTTCCTCCAACACCTATCTCCGCCTCCTCTCCGTTTTAGGAAAGTGTTTGTCATTCTCTGAGTATCTTTATGTATTATGGCATGACACCGAAGTAAAGTTGTGTAGCGCTTTGTGGAGCTGTAGAAAGGGGAGGGCGCCTCTGTGCAGGGCCTCCGCGAGCTGGGCAGGTTCGGTGGAGATTATCCAGGTTCTTGTTGAATAATTGAACTTATTAACTTTGCCTATTGCTTGTGTTGAACTATAATAGGTGTTTGACTTGCGTAGGAATAGTTAGTTGTTTTTCTTTGCGGGTGGTGAATCCTATCATAATGTATTGTTTGATACTTATATAACACAGTAGTTTGAAGACTAATTGTCCTGTTAAAATGAGGAGGATTAATACATCTTTGTCTGTGGGATGACTCAAAAGACACGGTGCACCCCGGCGCCACCTGCACCCTTCTTATGCAAACGCATCAAAGATAATTTACGCTGTAAAGACGGAAGTGCTCTTTGTTTCAGCCATCCGACTCTCATTTACGTCTTTTCATGCCGTTGATGGCTTGTTTTCCAAAATGGTGGTACCAACATCTGATGGATCCACAGGCTTAGTTTCAGAGCTCCCCTCCCCCCCCCCCCCCCAAAAGAAAAGCTGGATTTGGGATAAACAGTTTTTTAATTTTAAGTGAGAAGAGAAAATAATATTGTTCCTCTGTGTCAAACTCTACAGAGTTTTGGATTAGTTCACACTTACAATTCGGCACAGGTCTCTTCTCCAGGGAACCGTTTAGGCTTCAGTCCTGGTTTACCTTGGTTACCTAGGTTACCCTCTTGTTCAGTTTGATGATGGTACACTGGTATGTGTGTTTTAAAGCAGGCTTGAAGCTTGATACATGTTTGTAACATGCATTCATTGCATTGCGGATCACTTTGTAATATGTGTTATTTCTGGAAGGGAACACAAATCTGAATTGTATTCACTCCATTAAAATGGACTATTTCTACTTGTTTCAAGAGAAATGGATTATAATCAAAAAGTTAACTGATAATCCCTTTATATATTTTAAAGTCACATCAGGCTCTCTTCCATTGTTTCTTTCAAGAGTGTTTTTCCTTAATTTGAGAATGGTCATAGGTTGGTAAAACTATAGCATGTCACAGTTGTTAAACAGCCGGTCGGTGTAGGTCTTCGGTCTACATGAGCCCACAGCCAAGTGTCATTTGCAACAGAAAACAAACCACTGTCCAGCCTGGGTAATGAGTGTATTATGCATTTTTTTCTTTATTAATAAGACACATATATTTGATGCCTATAATGTGTTTGAATGTTTTATTTTTTGTCTTTTAAGCCCTATCTCCAGGAAACAAGTCGAAATAACCCTGTTTTTTAAAAAGCAGAAAAGAAAATGGATAAATGTGCTTCCCTTGTAACTTGAAGAAAGAAATAAACACCTACAACGTATATGAACTGTCAGGTTTTTTTTTTAACAAACACTTTACTGTTAAGATTTTTAATTTAATCAAAATGAATAATGTAAAATCTTTGATTTTCATTATCTTCAGAGGACGTGAGGCTAATCTAATCACCGACACTATTTACAATTTAAATGGTTTTATTCTAATGCTGAATGAGCAACAGTCTCTAGTCTGTCCACTAGGGGGCAGTCGCACGTATCTGTCTCACTTGAAGTCTGTCTTTATGAGGAGGAGGTCCACTTACAAAGTTTGACATATTTAAATAAAACCCCATTTAAGTTTATTGAATTAATTTGTAGAAATCATTGCGTTATTCGTTAAATATATATATATATATATATATATATATATATATATATATATATATATATATATATATATACAAATATGCATTTGGACAAGTTGCTCATGATAAAAATAAAAATAAATGCATTGTAAAACATCTCAAATTGAGTACGTCACATTTCTGACCGTTTTTCTTTCACGCATCATTGTCTAAAAAACACCGAGTTTCTTTTTAAACGGAGGTTTCTCTGATCTAATTGTGACATGGTTTCATTTAAAAAACGTAAAAGACTGAGCGGACCGGTGGTCCTCCTCACGTTGTATTGCTGGAGCATGACGCTCCTCATCAGACGGGCTCATAATGATCTTATGAAATATTCATTGTTGAGCGGCCTCTCGGAGCTTATTCGGGTTTCTTGTTTCAACATCAACATTTAGTTTGCCTGGAGGGTAACGACTATAGGCTTTTGACTATTGGGCTTCTGTTCTCAACCAGGTCTAAACAAACTACTTTTATGATAAATTATTTTGAATAATCTGCTCACATATATAAGACTAATAACAAATTAGTGGATTTTTTTACTCGTCGAGCCCGTCTTCTGTCTGTTGTGGAGCTCATATAAAAACTTCTGAAAAAATTGATTTTGATAAAACACCTCGACACCGAGCATCGTTTTAAATGCACACATTGCTACTTGAGCTAAATATGTTTATTTGTAGTGCGGAGCTATACTTTTAAAGAAGATCAACAAATGCATAATCTGTTTTTTTTATACAACACGTGTATAATCTAACCTAGGAGTGATGGTGAGTACAGTTATTTCAGCGCAGCAGCAGCAGCGCTGCAGAGGGCGACGAGGCGCTGCTGGCCGGCTGCGCCTCCTTCATAATGTATGGAGAGGACAAAGGCTGCGCGGGTGGATTTCAGCATCAACTTTGAAAGAGCCGTAACCCAAACCTGTCCTCTCCCACTCTGACGGATTCACATCAGCTGAAAGGATGATGCCTCTTTTTCCACCTGCAATCTGTCTAATAATCACCGACAGCCGGTAAATGAGCCCTGCAGGGACCTTTGGGTGCCCGTATATAACGAGGAGGCCTGGAGAAACTTTTAGTCTCGTGCAAGGATGAGACAGAGCGGAGCGGAGCTTCAGCACTGGCTGCAGCAGGGTGCCACACCCGGTGGATGCTGGTAGGTCATGCTCTCTGGATCAGGGGTTTTATTATGTGACGTGTTGAATGCATGTTTTAAAGTGTATATGTGTATGCGTTCTACATTGTGTACGAGAATGATTTTAAAGAAGCAAATCTTTATGATGGGCATCACTCTTCTTTATTTTAAGGATTGTGTTGTTGCTTAAGTCTTCACTTTGGGGCTTTATTTTTTATATGACGATGATCTTAAATGTTGTTTTCAGTATAGCAAACTAATTTAGGCAACATTCAATTACCAATCAACCGGTTTTCTAGCCACCCTGTCGCCGTCACTGCAGTGCGCGTGCTGTGCGTAAAGGCGCAGAGGAAATGCACGTTAGGCCCGCTTCAGAGGCAGCAGAAGGAGATAGAGGAGGGCGGCGTGGATTATTATACTGCCAGTGGGTTAAGATGCTTAGCAACTAATTACCTGTCTACTAAAATCCCCTGCTATGCAGCCCAAACAAGCTGTGTGAGGGACGGAGACATGTTGACTGTGGACCAGCGGACTGAAGAAGTACCAACAAGAAAGTCAGTCCTCCACAGCGGTTCATCGAACTGGAGACCACCATAGGCTATTTGTCTCATCTTTGATGCGAATACAGGAAGATTCTCTACTGATGGGTACTTTTTGAGACTTTTGCAACACAAACATTATTCTTGTCTTTTTATGACTGAAATACAGTAGTTGTGTGCAATATGAGGGTATTGGATCATCTCGATAAGGTAAGAGTCTGACCACCATTGGGTGTTTAAAAAATACACAGGCCTCTGCAATATGTGGCAATATACTGATCCTGGTATTTGTATGCAATCCTTTTCAAAGGAGAACAATCAAGCTATAGCCCTTGGCTCTTGCTCATCAGACTACTCCACATTTCATAATGTAAAGATTTGAAGATGTAGTTCATGTAAACAATGAGGTTTTTTATCCTTCACTGCTGCATGGTTCATAATGGGGAAAATACGTTATTGACGTATGTGGGTAATCATTTTCTTTGCGACTGTAAGAGAGCAACTACATCATATGAGGAGCAACGTAACCACAAGGCATGTCCTTGAGCAAGACAGTTGCTCCCCGGGCGCTTCACTGCAGCCCATTGCTCCTCAATAACTACGGATGGGTTCAATGCAGAGAATCATTTCCCCAATAAAGGATACACTAGTATTATTATCATTATTATTTGTATTAATGCAGCAATAATATGATATATCTATTTTCTCTCTCTCTCTCTCTCTCTCTCTCTCTCTCTTTCTCACTCTCTCTCACCCTCTAGCTTTTTACTCTATTGATCTCTCCCGGAAATGGGAAGATGAGCCCTGCTTTGGGACCCATTTGGAGCATCTCAAAAATCACTTAGCACATCATTCCCTACAGCCAGAATCAATCTGAGCAGCAGACCTGCTCCTCCGCCAGCATGAGGAGAGATCCCAGGGAGGCTAGACATGTCCCAATAGCTAACAATAATCCTATCCTAAGACTTTCAGAAAGATATAGACACAGGCTCACGTCTGTGAAGATGTTCAGGAGGAAGCTGGGTGACTCAGCACCACCGCACACCGGTGTGCCGGCTGTAGCTGATGTCGACTGGATTTACCGTCCATCCTGTGTGGTACACGAAGCAGAGATGAGGGGAGGTACGCCGTTGATTCTGATACTGTCTGATCATTTCCACTTCCTACAGGCCGACATCACGTGTCGGGATTCACACCTGAAGGAAAAGGTGGTCAAGTTACAAGACAGCTATATGTAGCACATGTACTGTGGGACTCTATCTCCTCCTGTTCTGTGTATGGCACTGGTAGAATTCACTGTCACAGCACACTATCAGTGAATTACCATAGGGCCATAAACAGAGTAGAGACAGAACCAGCAGGCCTGCGTCCGGGTCCCCGTCGGCTTTACAGGACAAACCAGCAGACAGCTGTAGTCCACATATTTCTCATCTTCTTTGCCCATTTTGGCACTAGCACATTTTTGCTTTGTTTCTCGTAGTTTGAGCAAACATGTGTGGTGCCAATATAGGACGAGACAGACACTCAGCTGCTCATAAGCGTTCTGAAACATAGAGAGAGGAGAGGGAGCGATGGGAAGGATCAAATATGAATCTCATCGATGGCAGCGTCCCTCTCAGATATCACTGGTTACCATGGAGGCTCGTTCCATCTCCCAGACGCCGTCCCGTGTAACCTGAACCCGACTTGTCACTTAGACCTGGTGGCCGTGATGGCAGCACTCTCCCACAGTGTTTGGCAATGGTAGAACTCACTCTGGTGGGCTGGAAGGATCCGGTGGTTCTAGACTTGCCAACAACTGACTGAGAGCTTTAACCTGCCGTCCACCATTCCAGGATTCATCCCAGGATAAGGATTACTTGTTTAGCAGTGTGTGCTAGAAGCTGTCGTTTACATCACAAAAGGTCACGGGGTCGAGGTGGCAGGTTCAGGGTATGGTTGTTTGGGGCGTCTGTGGCTCAGGAGATAGAGCAGGTTATCCACGAGTTTGGCGATTCAATCCCAGCTTCTCCAGCTCGCGATTCAGAGTGTCAAGTTAGTGTTGTGGTTTAAAAAAATTCCCCTTGACAATAGAGCTTTTAAATAATCCTTGTCCTGCTGTCTCCTCCCTCAGGTGTAAGCTGTAATGTCCCCTCCGAGGTGTCTTGGCCACGCTTAGTTGATCGTGACACCAAAGTGTAATCTTTGACCTCAAACACTGAAGGTATGAACCCTTGGATTATTTTAACTAATGGGCCATAACTCAATAATCCATAAAAAGACCATTAGCACTGGCTTGACCATGATCTGCCCATATCAATACGTGCATCGTGTTCATGTGTTTGACTGTAAACCAGCAGCTGAAGGCCTCTAGCAGTAAGTCCTTTAGTGTTGGTGTTAGCAGCAGAAGCAACTCGCTCACTTTATGGTGCAACCCGATCCTGCTCCATCACATGCGCTCTGAGAGGAGGTCCTGCAGAGCCTCATCATAAGTGATGTTAGTGCTGCGTCAAACCATTACAAACTCCACCAACGCTTTGGAAGAAACATCCTGATTCACTTCTGATGCAGCAGCAGCATCGGTCATGAAGTACTTACTCTACAGAGGCGTAGCTACCAGGGGCTGTGCATTCTGGGAATGTTAGATGTTTTAATGGTCTGAGGATTAGTTTACAACATCCAGTTACACACAAACTAAATATGTTGAATTTTCTTATTCTGATTATTATTATTTATAAAGTCAAATTTCTTGACTTCAGTTTGCTTTAGACCTAACACATCATTCAATTGTGAACATTTTGTTATGGAGGTAAACATTTTAATTAGTTAAATTAATGTAGACATGTCAGATAAAAGAAATACAAATACTTTATTTGACATTTCAGTGAGGAAGCCAAGGTTTCCAAAGATGCTGAATATTTTGTGCATAAAAGTATGCACTAAGATATGTGTCTCTTGATTTAATGAAGTTGTATGCTGTAAATATTTCACTTATGATGGTTCAACTGAAGCAGGTATAGAATATATTTTCTGTGATTTAAGTGAAACGGTGTGGCAGAAAATATTTAACAAATAGAGACCAGGGGGAAACCAAAAGGAGGGATAAGGGAGAATAAGAAACACACCAGTGGCAGCACGGCGTCTGTGTTGGTTGGATTGATCAGCGGCTGATACGTTTTCACCGTGTCTCATATAAACGCTGTGAGAGTCCATTATGGCCGACTGCAGAGGATGTGAGGTTAAGAGGGGTCAGCTGACGCACAAGAGGGAGGAGGGAGGCCGACACGCTGACAGCTGGTACGAGTGATTAGGACCATGTAGTGATGCAGGGAAGGCATCAAAGCTCTTTAGGGAGAAACACACACACACACACACACACACACACAAGCCTAATACACAACTTCTTGGTTGCTACAACTGTTATTAAACTAAGCGCACACAGGTTCAACAGTGTTTAGCTGCACAGGCCATCTGCCTGTTGATGCTTTGGAGATGAAGGGGAGTGAGGAGTGTTATTAGATTAGATGGGTGTGGAAGTCAACGGATCTCCTCATTCATCTCTCACTAATGGTTGTTTAATTGCTATTGTCTCCACTGTTCTTTTGTTCTGTGTGATACTCGCCTATGTTCTATTAAAGTTATTTTACACAAATCACAACCTCTTAGTGAGTTGCACTTTATTCGGCACGTGGAAGATAAGTGTATAATACAGAGAAGATGTGAAATGTTTCAGAGGGGATGAAAGACGAGGGGCAAACACTGCTTCATTTATTGGAATCAGACGTCATGGAATGAGACGTTGGAGGTAAATAATACATTTTGTGTCGCTCGTCTGAAAGAGGAAGGAGGAAGAGGAGAAGCAGCGACTGGTTGCGGTCACCCTGCTGTCGCCCTCCTGAAACACAGTTCAATGAGGATCTTCAGCCGTGCCCTGGCGCTCACGTACAAACACTGGGAGACTCTGGATTACAGTAATCCAGGGACTGTTGGGTATTTATAGGACTTCACGATCAGAGACAGACAGGATTCAATAACTGAAGAAAACGGATAATGATTTACTGGCTGGATTTATTTCATAGCATCCGGGAACCAAAACGTATTCCGACAGCTAATTCAGCGAGTTAATGTACAGTAAGTATAAGAGGAGTATGAAAATAAAACGTTGTCCCAAAGCTAATAAACATATATATATATATATATATATATATATATATATATATATATATATATATATATATTTATTTATTTATTTTTCGGAGTATTTTTACACAACATTAATCAACAAGCAAACAAGTCTGAAGACTGACAAACTATACGAATATATGTCAACGATTACTTTTAACAATTAAATACACCTTCATATGTAGAATGTTCCCAACACAATAGTCACAGCAAAAAGAAAGGCAGAAAACAGAAGGACTCCTACATATAATGACCAGAGTAGAATATCTGCACATTTTGAAAAACACTCGAAATATAGGTAAGGTAAATAGAAATGTTTCAATCAACAGGTGTGCACAGTTCAATGGGTATTAGTACAGAGTGGAACATGAGCAACAGGGTCGACCTGTAGCCGTCACCTTCACAATAATTGGCCTGTCACAGCAGCCATTTTGACACAGCAGGGTGAACAAAGAATAAACAGGAAGTTAAAGAAACGGTTAAATCCAGTTAGATCCGATCTTTACTCCTACTGATTCATTCAGGTGTGCTTGTAAATATATATTTATGTGCATTGTGTGTGTTCCTTTGTTCATTTCACGTCTGCCTGTAAAACATGTTGATGCTTGTTTTGATGCCTTATATACATCTGATTCTGCGCAGGACTGATATGAGCCTAATAACAGGTCCATAATCAATATTATAAATTCCACCTGCATTTACTCTGCAACAACATGAGGCATTGTTGTGGGCCAGAGCCCATGTGGTGTGCAGGCTGGCTCACTGGAATGATTGTGAGACACTAAATAGATTATAACTTATCAGGGGTGCACATAACTGGTACGCAGGTACGCATGCGCGAAAATAATCCACAATGCATACTGCCGCTTGTGTTCCTGCGCGCCTTTGCGTACCTGACCGATCTGATGCTGATCGTCACTCTACAGCAGCACGACATTAAAACATGCCATTCTGTCTCTACGTGTCGCGTGAACACGTCTCGCGCGCCGTAGAGCTCCGGAGTGAGTACCAAACACCATCTCCCGGTATTCACCTAAGTAACTCACCGAAAAAGTTATGTGCACCCCTGATTATAACCATGATTTGAGTTAATAAATTGCACATGTTTTCGTGTAAAGGGCCTATTGACACCATTTGGTAGTCGTTGTGTGTTTGTTCTTAGTAGAGGGACTTGTGCTGTGATCTGATGGCTGTGGTTCAGGGACTGTGTTTCTCTGTGTGCAGGAAGAGTGGACCACCATGGACCAGTCTGACTCAGAGTGGACCACCATGGACCAGCCTGGCTCAGAGTGGACCACCATGGACCAGCCTGGTTCAGAGTGGACCACCATGGACCAGTCTGGCTCAGAGTGGACCACCATGGACCAGCCTGGCTCAGAGTGGACCACCATGGACCAGTCTGGCTCAGAGTGGACCACCATAGACCAGTCTGGCTCAGAGTGGACCGCTATTGAATGTGGAGTAAAGTTGACAATAGACTATGAGGAAGCGAGAAAGCAATCTGACCTTTGACCTCTGGCTATTCCCATGCGCCTGTTAGGAATGGTGTTCCAATAGTCACCATACTATTTAATATGACAGAAAAAATATTTAGTATATATTATGTCATAGGCCAAAAACAGGACAAGGTCCCATACGGTTGGTTTTTCAGTTGCCAACATACATTTATGATTATTCTGCTTCACAATCCTCTGAGCAGAGCCTAGATATGTCAGCATATTCATAAGTTTATGAATTGAGCATTTAAACCTTTCCTGTGGTCTGGTCTTTGGCCACTGCTGATACTGGTGGGTCAAATCCAGAATCTGTTGTAGGGCCACTACAAATACTGCAGTGGGTGTGTAACGTGGATCAATAAGATGACCCTGCTATGTCTTCATATTATGTCATTGATACAAACATGTATCCACCATTTTACTTGGATGACCAACAGCATCGCCTTTCATCAAGGCTGTTATCAATACGCTGCAACACAGCATCATACACAAGTCCACTTTGTAACACATTGATGAGGAATGCAAATGCTCAGATAACATCATCACTGTTCAAGAAATACTTAAAGGAAGATGATAAACAGAATCAAAATGTAGATTACATTATTTTTGTATACTTGAATAAACAGTGTTGACGTGCTAGCACAGGTATTTTATACTTCTCTCATCTGGACTTTCAGTCAGAGATGAATGTTCAGGGAGGCTGAACACCCCCAAAGAATATATACGGTGTTCCTGTTTACAATAAAAAATATACTGGAGCTAAATAATGAATGACAGAAGAAACGGCAAGGCCTTAAAATGCTGAAAATATAATTATTTTCATTTTCAGTGTCTCTAAATCAGTGCTCACACGTCCCCTAGTGGTCAAACTGAGTAGGCCGCTAAGTGAGCTGACTCCAACCAGCAGGTCCAACGTGTCAGTTTTAGTCATGTTTGTTCAAAGCTATTCAGATGGTATTAGTTCATGCCTCATTTAAGATGCCATCCTCTTGTTGCGAGACAGAGAAGAAAGGGAAAGCTTTGAGAAAGAGAAAATATGTTATTTTTATTATATCATATTATGCATGCTTCACTACAACCATCTTTTAGAAATCAATGGAAATATGTTAACTTTGGGCATTTCTTTGTGTTGATGGTCCACTCAACAATGAATCAGTTTTTAAACAACAGGAATCCGCTAACTATCTGAGTTTATGTCAACTAGCAATAAGTTGATCGTCAAGTGATGTTCAACATTTTAATTGACTGGTAGAAAGTCACAGGCTTCATTTATATGTGAGGTTCAGGTAAATGTGATAATATTGAATATATATATGAATTTTAGAGCAAGAGCCTATTTAAAATGTGTTTTACCCTCCAATCAGAATATATTCAGATAAGAAAAACTGATGATTATTTATTGAGATCTCAACTTCACTCTCCATTTTTTTGTTTAAATATATGTTGCTGCTACAATAACTAACGGTGTTGTTATTATTTGATGCAGAAGAATAGACAAAGCCATTCAGCTTTGTGTGTTTCTCTCAACTTTAACTCTTTTAGTTCCAATTGAAAATCCACTGATTACATTGAGACCATTTAAAACCAGCACCAGTGCAACACACGACGACAGAAACAACCGCACAGAGAGACACAGAAAGAAACGTCAGCAAAAGTTTGAAGTCGACTGTCTCTCCACAATCAAGAGTCTGCGCAGGACTCAGCCTGTAGAGGGGGTCAGTGCTTTGTCTGCAGGACGGAGAGGTTTCCACCAGAAGGTTAATACCTGTCAACAAAAATATTTCTGTTAAATCATAACAATCATATCATGATCTTGATTTGTTGTAAGGAAAGTGCGAACGTCTTCCTCACCTGTAGTCGTTGGGTTTGAAGGGTCCATGTTTGCTGATGCCCAGGTACTTGGCCTGTTCATCAGTCACCTCCGAGAGGTGAGCGTCGAACGTCGGCAGGTGAAGACTGGCCACATATTCATCTGAAATTAAAAGAATGGATTGATTGTCATGTCTGAATGAAATGCGTAGAACAAGAAAGGAAATGACTGATCAAGGATATTGAAGACGAGGACTTGCCCATCTTCTTTGGCAGCAGGTAGACGTCCTGCTTGTATCGTCCTTCTGGAGCGCTGTACAGCTCTATGAGGGCCAGAATCTGACAAACAGCAACATTAACACAGCTGCAGGTGACAAGTACCCGCCTCAACGTGACAGAGTCACTCACACTTCCCCTCTAAAACATTTAAGGAAGAATACTACATTGAACTTGAAACACATCATCGTACCTGAGTTGTGGCGGTGATGGAGAGGACAAATGAGGGCACTGTGGAGCAGCTCAGATTCAGCAAGCGGCCCTGAGTGAAAGAAACAAACTGACATGAAATTCTGTGAGGAGCCACTGTTGATACCCTAAACACATCTGGAAGTGAATTATCTCAAATAGTCCTCAAGTATCCCTCTGTCTGTCCTGCTGCACACCTGATGTAAGTAGAAAGGGAAGTGATCAGGTCAATCGTATGTGTTCAGTTACATATTTTAAAGCCCTCTGAGAGAAATGTGTGATTTGTTATTTTGGACTATACAAAATATAATAAATTTAATTGAAATCTGTTACTGCTGCTCAACTCATCACGATCACTCCGTTCATTTGTCATCATGAGTGGAGCTGTACTGCACTGGAAACACGAACAGACTCCTGAAGCGGTGGTATGTCTGGACAGGTGTGTATTTATATCCATTACAGTTCTTATTCTAACTGGAACAATTACTCAATCACAACTATCGATTACTTTATCTCATAAGCACATGCATTGTGAGCTTTATACCCAAACCAGGAACCAGTTAGTACAACAAGAGCCCCGTTAGGTCTGCAGACCCCAGTTCAGATCACACAGAGGGGCTGTACTTCACTTTAAATAACTTTTGGTGCATAACCCTCAGTGCTGGTGTATAGTTATAATAATATTAACAGCAATAATAACAGTATTATCACCTCAGCCAGCAGCACAATTTTCTTGCCATCAGGCCAGATAACATGGTCCACCTGCGGCCTCACGCGCTCCCACCTCAGCTCTGCAGTCCGCAGACTCACCTGAGAGGAAAGAGTCAAAAGAAAATGTACATACAGGTGCACATGCACACGCATCCCATACAATAAAAACATGCACAAACACACATGGCTCATACCAAATCTATCTCGGTGCACGAGTGTCCCATGTTGCAGAGTATGCAGCCGTCCTTCAGTCTGTCCAGATGTTCCCTTCCCACCACGCTTTTATTGCCTGCGCAGAAACAGATGAATCAAACTGCAGCGGTATCGATCATTTTAACAACAGATCATATTACTGCGTAGAAGGCAGCAGTCACCTGTGCAGGTGACGACCATGTCGACCTGTCGGGCCACTTCACTGAGTTTATTCACTTTGAAGCCATCCATGCTAGGAGGAGAGAGAAGGGGGTCAAACCTTCTAAAGCATGTTTTGTGTTGCCGTTGAAAGGCGGCTGATTGAAAGCTTCCTCCGCTCTCTCACCAGGCCTGGAGGGCACAGATGGGATCCACTTCCGTGACGTACACCACGGCGCCCAACGCCTTCAGGGCAGCACAGCAGCCTTTGCCAACCTGCAAGAAGAGAGGAACGAGGTGGGTGGAGCTGTTACGTGTGTGTCACATGTGCACAGCAGCACTGGCACCACTGACCTCCCCATAGCCACACACCACCACCTGCTTTCCTCCAAGCATGACGTCAGTGGTTCTCTTCAACCTGACAGGAGAGGTTAACAAGGTCAGGCTCCGTACGGCACGCGGGGGTTTCACTAAACGTTCACGGTGTGACTCGTTACCCGTCCAGTATGGACTCCTTGCAGCAGTAAAGGTTGTCGAATTTCTGTTTTGTCACCGAGTCGTTAACGTTAATAGCTGGGACACACAGCTGGCCAGCCTTCGACATCTGGTACAACCTGCAACAGGTGAGGAGAAAGCCGGTGTGAAGTGGAGAAGACTTTAGAGGAAGATCATTCAAGTTCGGTAAACCTTACCGGTAGATTCCCGTCACACTTTCCTCCACGATGCCTTTGATGTTTTTGAACAGGCTCGGGTGCTTCTTGTGGATCCAGTGCGTCAGGTCGCCTCCATCATCCAGAATCTGAAGGGGAACAAAGCTGAACTCTTCATCAATGCAACCTTTCTATTTGTAGTAGTAAAAAATCATTAAAAGGGGATTTGACCCAAACAATAAGTAACATTGTATTTACGTATCCATGCAAATCCATCCAGTGTGTTCAATTCAATATGAAAATAGACTTCTTTACTAGAAATTCACAAATCTTCAAATGAACAGAGTATTTATTACACATTATATTCAGAGAAAAAACATCACTATTGAATTTGTAAAAAAGAAATGATTTCACATAATATTTGAAAGAAAATATAACAGTTGTTGTCTAATACTCACAAATGAAGGAGTTAAAATAATAAAAATACACAATTTATAGACCAACAAATATTTTTTTCAAACTGAGAAATAATTAGACAAAACACATATGTAGGAATGATAATACAATTATTTTGTAATCTCAAGCTTCCTTGGGAACATACTAATATTTTAACTGTCAAATGCAACCACACTCAATTTGACTGTGATGAACTACAGTTAAATATCTTCAAACTTTGGCCCATCAATCTTGAAAGGAAAGAGTTCTGTCCTCTCTAATTAACAGCCGTACCATGTTGGGCTGCCAGGTCTCAGCACCGACACATCGGTCAATACACCACCAGAAGTCGTCCTCTGATTCTCCTCTCCATGCAAACACGGGGGTCCCTGAGATACAGAGCAGGGGATAGAATGAAAGAACATGGGACGAGTCCGGTTGGAGGAGGAGGAGGAGGAGGAGGAGGAGGAGGAGGCAGACAGACGCACCTCCTTCAGCCAGAGCTGCAGCCACAGCGTTCTGAGTGGAGAAGATGTTACAGGATGCCCATCGGCACTGAGCTCCCAACGCAGACAGAGTCTCAATCAACACCTGCCAGAGACCGAACACACACAAGGTCAACACATTTGTTTACAAATATATATTTGTGTTTGTGTGTGTGTGTGTGTGTGTGTGTGTGTGTGTGTGTCTGTGTGTGTGTGTGTGTGTGTGTGCGCATTGAACTGACCGCAGTCTGTGCAGTGATGTGTGTGCAGCCCACCACTTTGGCTCCAGCCAGAGGTTTCTCCCCACCGGCTCCTTTCCTCAGGATCATTAGTGCTGGCATTTCTAAATATCGCAGACAGGTACACAGTCACAGTCAGGTGGAGAAACGTGGCGGTTCCCGAGCAGTCGGGTCACTTCTTGGATATGAATTGTTTGTATTTTGTTATTATCTTCCGTAGGGACATAAACATTAGTCCCACGACTCTTTGTCTTCACCTTGCTGTGCGATTATTATTTCTCTGCGTCCAAATTCCGCCTGTTTGATGTTTTTGATGCAGAAGTCAGCGAGGCCCTTGGAGGTCCTCCGAGGCTTTTCTCTGGGCGTGGACTCATCCTCTGAGCTCTCACTGCACACTGCCACACAGAAATCAGGAAATGTGTATAAAAACAATCAGCTGATACAGTATAATGTCCCAAAACAAACTGATGAAGTATAATAGAGTAATATAGAGACAAAAGGTTTGTTGGAAAGCTTGAAAGTTATGACTTAGTTCTGGTTTTCTCATGTGTGTTTGGGGTCAAATGTTCTAGTCTTATCTCTGAACCTTTGCAGTGTGTATAAACTCTGGCAGTGAATGACACGTTTCAGAAAGGCTCACAGACCAAATTGAAGAGATTTAATTCTTCAGAAAGACCTTTTCTTCGAATTAAGGTTTAGCTGAAAGACGACGCACCCAGGCTAATCCCCGGGGCCTTTAGTTCTCGTGCTGCTGGGATCAGAACAAACTCAGTTTATGATCAAAGTCATGTGATCAGACTTAAGAGCGCACGTGTGTCGTGTGTTAGCATGTTTCTTACCTGAAGCGTGGCTATCTGTAGACGACTGTGAGATGGAAGGAGACAAGGAGCGATGACCAGTGGTGGAGGTACGCTTGTTGAATTCTTTCTTCTGGTCAGTTAACTGTATTGGCTTTGGAGCCCCAAAACACACAAAGAAAACCAAATTATATTATGTGTTACTTCCCTGCACGCCACAAACATAAAGCCTCACCAAATATTTTTTTCTTCTGTAGTCCTAATAGTCCAAATTGCACATACGCAGCACCCTTCACAGCAGACTTTGTCGTAAAGTACCCCCATAGCCTGTCACAAACCCCTCGTCTTCCCCTGAAGCGCCCTCCTATCTGCTGCTGGCTCACCGTCCAGAGCGGCCGTCTGAAGGCCAGGTTGCTTCCACACGAGTCCCACCTGTCCATGTCCGCTCTATGACCACTGGCTGAGCATCAGGTCCAGCTCCAAAGAAATTCAGACACACCTCAGACCCCACCTCCAAAAAGTGAACATACGCATTGAAAGTTTGAAGTTTTATGGCCACATGAGATCATTTAGTCAGTAACTCTGCCTTCAGAAAGGAGTTGCATATAAAAACCCAGCATACTGCATGTGTATTAAACTCACACACACTGCTGGAGAAAAGGGGAACTCCCCAGATTTAACAAATACAAGGCAGTTCACGTACAAGGAGCACAACCGCGTTGGTAAAACAGTTGTGTAATTTGGCTCTGGAGGAACCAGAACAAAATAACCCTGGAGTCATGGTGATGTCATCAAGGTGATCTCATCTTGGGCGGCAATTATTCACACAAAGCTTTTGAGGTTGAAAGATGTGGACATTTAGAAGGAAGTGGTTATTACATAGTATTCTAGGTAATGTATGATCCAATTGATTCAGAGATTGGCTCATACTATAGAATAAAAGACATGTCAGATTTAAACTTTTCATCTTTTTTCACCCCAACTTTAGGAAAGTGCAATAGAAAATCAGTTGAAACCCCATTTCAGGAGGGCTACGTATAGGTGCTGTTGCTCCTCTCTTTAACCTCTTTTTAGAAATGTTTAGTATAAAAAACAATGCTGTCACGGCTTGAGAGGAACAGGACAGGACTCGACGTAAATAACAAAAACTCTCTTAACTGAGACAAAAGGTTCCATACAAAAACTCAGGTTGGCAATAGTTACAAAGACCGGCAGATAAAGCAACGAGGCACAAGGAGGACAACGAAGACATAACTAAAGACACAAGCCAACAGGAGGCAACGGAAAGACTGCCACAATAGACAGGGGGGACACAGGTGTACGGCATGAGACACTAACGAGACATATATATATATATATATATATATATATATATATATATATATATATATATATATATATATATATATATATATATATATTGTATGTCATGCACTTGCTCCAAAATAGAATAATATTGAGTACACATTTAAGCTTCTATTATCACAAAAGTCTCCATATATTCAACTGACAAGTCTTTCACTCATGACTCATGACATTCATCACAGCTGGATGTGAGAAATGCTTCAATCACTATCAGTCAGGACTATGAGCGGCATCTTCCTCTGATGCTGCTTATCAAGCCGAGTCCACAAATCCTCATGAAGAGCAATTAAACATGAAGTGCTCCTGGACGTCTGTAACGAGGGTCTCTGTGAGAGTTGTTCAGCCCTCTGCTCCCCTTTGACTTTAGTGAGATGAAACACTGTTATAACGTAGGAGCAGTGGCTCTACTTTATCATGCATATTTACACGGATCAATCACATTTGTTTTATTTGAAATCCCTATAAATATGTATAACATGCTCCACTTCGATTGGCTGATAAATGGTTGTAAGTTCAATCTAAATGAATCCACTTTGCTTACCTAATTGATACATTCAGAAAATATAAATATATATTTAAAAAAGGACAAATGACAAAATAAATCTATATTCACCACACCCAGAAGACCGACTGGTCTAAAATGTAATATTTTTTCTTATAACTATTGCCGTCTTGAAACAATCACTTGAATATAGTTCGCACTAGCAGCTTCTTAATCTTTAACACAAGGAGAAATTAAGCTGTGACTGTAATGTTAATGATCACAAAACCATCTACAGGGCTCAGGAAACAGGTTTGAATCCAAGCCAGCTACTGTGAAAGTGTAAAAAGCTAATACGTGGCTGTGGGTAATGTGTAAAAAGTTCCTCTTGGGAAACCATTTGTGTATTTGATTTTTAACCTGAAGATATCTGTGTAACTTTCTCTTCATTCTAAGTTATTTCAATAAATCAAACTCAGGTAAGTCACAGTTGTAGTGGTTCACAGAACAGTATAACGGGTTAATTTGAAGGTCTATTCAAGTACTCCCATAAAAACAACGTGATGGTTACTAATTACTTACTCAACATGAAGACCTGACTTGCTGCCTCAAAGGCAACTCTAACATAAAGACAGTCCCGGAGCTCCTAAAACAAAGTGATACCTTGATGCAGATGGACTGCACTGCCTCCTGGTCCTTGGCTTTAGTTACGTTCACTAGACTGTACACTTTCTTCATGCTGGCAGAGCGGCTCTCACACTGACCACAGCCACTCTGCAGAGTGATGCAGTTGAACTGATTAGAGAGTTCACTCTATGCCACACCTTCAACCCCATCAGGGCCAGGTGACGGGTGGAGAGAAGACACAGAGAGAGAGTGAATGAGTCTTTGTGAGGCTTACAGAGGGGAACTCTGGGAAAAGGTTAGAGATGAAGAGAAGAAAGAGAGTTGTAAGGAAACAAAAGCTTATAGTCGAGTGGTACTTGAGGCCACAGATGTATGTACAGTGAAATGCACTTTGCACTCAGGGTATCCATTAAATAGACAGTAATGTACATACATGAACATACATTAATGACAGAGACTGAGAGAGAGAGAGAAGGATAAAGACGAGGGGAACTATAGTGACAAAGGAACCAGGACGGTGAACAAACACAAGTCTTATATGACGGTGCATTCAGGGACACAGAGAGCAGCTTTGTCTTTGTTCCACAGTCACAGACAATAATAGTCCATGTTACTGCATATATATATATTCTGGATCACATGATGGCAAACAGCTGCAGAATAATCTCCAACCTGATGTACCAATACTCCTCCAATGTCTTCAATCTATTTTCTAATTTCTTTAAACACCTAAATCCGTCTGCAGTTAATTCCAAGCCGCCAGAGCAGCGTACCTGAAAGCCCCTCTTTCCCATTTCAAGGTTGACGTTGGGGAAGTTAGGGTAAGAGCATGTCTTGTGAATGAGTCACAGAATGGAGACAGTAGCTTGTATATTTCAGATGGATACATTTACAGAGATATGAAGGAAGCAAGTTAAGAATTGCGTTATATATAATGACAATGCAGGGCAACCATCCCCAGCCTGCAGAGAGGCCGTTTTTGTAATGAATCTCAATGCTCCATGAGATAAAGTCAGAGGATTGAAGGCCTTGAAAATACATACATAAATGAAACCATAGTCACCATAGTCAGCCACATACATAAAAGTATCAGCGACAAGTCTCAATAAGAACCAATAAGAACCGTACTTTAATGTGTGACACCAGCACACTTCCCCTTTTAGTCTCCAAGGAGAAAGCATGAGTGACATATGTGTGTATGAATGCCGGTCAAACATTCCCCGAGGCCTGCACATCTACAATCATTAACAGCCTGAGTAGATGCAGATTCACGATTCCTGTTTAGAGAGAACACTCACAGACGCTCACGCTATATATAATGTCTTGATCTGACCTTCAATGCCGTCAAAGTCACGACATGCAGCAGCTTCCATGCTCACCATGTCAGTCTTCAGAGCTTCAGTCACCAGCGCTCCTGTCCCAGACTCCTCTGGGACAGGCCACCCGTCTCCGTCCCGACTCTGAGAGGACCTCCTGCTCTCGGCTGCCTTCAGCATCTGCAGCACGTTGGGGCTGCATTTTACCGACTGGTGATTGGTGCATTCCTCCTCCGCCTTCCCATTCACCACATGAGGTTCAGGATACTCATCAGGTAGCGGCATGTCCTGCCAGCAGGCTCCTGTCTGCTCCACATTCTCTGCCATGACGCCACTGGCAGCCCGTCATGAAGGGAATGAGATTCCTGCGCAGGTGACGGCTCGGCCATCCCCTGCCCACATGCACACCTGTGTTTACTCTAAACAGCAGCACTTCTTGGGTAACTTTGACTGAATGTAAGCAGATAATGAGAGCTTAACGCGGTGTGTATGAGGTAGAAGTGCAACTCACCTCCATCAAAGTGCCATGCAGGTAAAAGTCACCATGTTCCCTAATGTAGTCGTTTGAATTGAAGTGACTCCGGTGAAGGGAGAAGCACTTATACTCAAGTCCTCATGCGTGGCCTGGCAGAGCCACTTCTGTTTTTTTGTGTTGTCTTTGATAATATTTGCTTGGATCCTAATGAGCACAAAGACATGAGTGTAATGCAAACAGAGGGTTACATTGTAAACAGCAGGCAGGGCCATGTGTTTATATTAAACCCCACCAGCATCAACAGTGACCCCATGCCGACCGATGCCCTTTACGCGTCTAACGACAGGTTGAAAGACGAGACACACAGATATCCAAGTATCTCTAAAAGACTGCAGAATGTAAATACTTTATGTCAAGGTTTGAAGTTTTATATGTTTTTTCCAACAGGGTATGATAAATGCTTATGACTGTGATGACATTAGTTCACACTTTTGAAAGGCTTTTCTGTCCCAAAGTGTATGGGAGAAGAGAAAAAGTCTAAAAGGTCAAAACTTGAGCAATACTTGTAGTATATAGACCAACGTGTTTCAGCTTGTGGTTTCATTAAGGCCCTTGTGAAACATGTTGCCAAATTTTACCTCTCTGAACTGCTGTGGAAGGACAGAAAGAGTCATTGTGGATGCTCGCCACACGCTGTTTCTTCCTCAGATTACTGAAGCATCATATTAGGTTCAGACAATATTACTAAGAACAATAACTTTTAGTTTTTGTCATCCATTAGATTAACATTGCATGTTGGGATCTTTTCATGGCTGGTGTGAATCGGAGGAATGATGAGAAGAAGCAGCCCTGTGTGTTCATACGAGCCCCTGATGATGTCATAAGGCGGACACAACACTCTGTGACCCTCCGGTGAACTCTTCAGTTGAGGTTATATTTGGTGAAAAGGATGTGGATAATAATTGTGGCGAGAGTCATTCTAATAGATAGACTTGTTGTTTCAATTAAGACATTCGATTTGTGAGCCTAATCTAATTGTGCAGTTTGCAGTAAATACACACAGTAACAACACACTGAAGGTCACAGTGTCTCTTTCACAGTGCTGCAACATCCCACATGCAGGTTGCAACTGCTTTTGTTCGGTTAGTTTATCTTTCAGTATTCTGCCAGTGAGCTTTGAGGTTCAGAAGAATCAATAAAAGTGAGTTTTGTTCCTCTAGAGGGCGTAAAAGGTCCACAGGATGATCCCCACTCAGGAGACAGAGGAACCTTTTGTCCTCTCTTTCCTCCTCAGGGAAGTGTGGGAAGAGTTCAGTTTGTTTTCTTCTGTTCGGCTTCTGTCCAGAGGGAGGAGAAGCTAATACTGCATTCAGAACCCCCCCTCTCTCTCTCTCTCTCTCTCTCTCTCTCTCTTTCCATGTCTCTTTCTCTCTCCAAATATTTCTCTGTTCCTCATTTCTATCCAGTGCAGGAATTTCAAACTCTGGTGCTAAATTAGGAACAGTTTGAAAATGGCCTGTTCGCCAGTAAGCTGTTTATTATAGGACCCTTTAGACTTTTAATTAAGTGTTCTTAGTGGTACACCTTTGCTCACTTTTCTGCACATCATCTTTATTTTGTGTAGAATGGAGGTGGTAAAAAGAAGTAGTAAGAATTAATACAATAATTTCAAATTAGCCTTGATTGTATCGTTAGTTATAAAAGCGTAGGCAATACATATAATTATCTATTGCACTTACTTCTTCATCTAACTAGGTCAAATTGAGCTATAGTTTTAATTAATTATGAAACGAAGAGATGACGCACTTTGCTTTGAAAGATGGTAAAAGGTAGAATGATAAACTTAAACTGTCTTGTGGAGCAATACACCTCCACCTGCTGTTTTTCCTTTTAGTGTCAGAGTCGTTTTCAACTGGACCAGCTACTGTCCGTCTGTCATTGCTTTGAAGATTATGCAAACTGATTGAAGTGCGGGTCTATTTCTCAGACATGCTGCTCTGCTCTTCACGATTCCCCCGGTTTCCTCCAGTGCACACACGACTGCAGCACAGCACTTTTTGTGTGGTGCAGTGTGTAATTCCTCCCGTCAGGCAGCAGACCCGCAGGGATTGGACAAGGTTTCCATGTGACGTGGAGCCAATACATCAGACCGCATTGACTCTCTGCACTAACCCAGTTAAATTCAAAGCCCATATTAGATTAAGACAATGAAAACACTAAACTACTTCTTCCATCATTAACTCTTTTATTCATGGAAAACATGTATCACTACATGAAAGAGGAAAGATATGGACACATATCACATGTGGGCTCATTTCACAATAACAAGGATAACGGATGTCATTATCTGAATATAAAAAATCTAAGCGCTCACACACACACACACACACACACACACACACACACACACACACACACACACACACAAACACACAAACACACACACGTGTGCCACCCCACACACACTCACACACATAGAGCTGACAGCTGCTAATAGTATTTTATTTTATTCTCTTGACTCACTTTGAAGAGAATGCTTTCGTCAAGCTTATTTTTTGGTGTACTATTTGATACTATATTATCTGCTTCTTATATTTATACTTGTCATACATCTTATGATCACTGTTTTGGTCACAAAGCCGTCACATTGTACTGTTTGGGTAAAAAGAGCATATAAAAAAACAGAATGCACAAGCTTGTGTAGGTGGTTGAAAGAGGAACATATCTTGACTAGTAAATCCCCTAATGACACTCAATCAAATGTACTTCTTCACAATAAACCACATTTCCACCAGATTGAATTGATATAGAATTCAGAAAGAGCATAGTTTTAAAATGAAACATTTTAAACGTGTGGTACATCTATAAAACACAACAAAACAACAGTGACAGCTGCAAAACGTCCCATTGATAAATGAATGGACTGCACAGTGAGAACACAACTAGTTTATATCTTCACAACATTCTAGTCATCTCTGAGCCATCCCATTATTTTAACATGGGTCACTGTTTGCAGCCTCATCGCGCCGTACGGATGTTCTTGAACTGGCACAGGAGCAGGTGCTTGAAGGTGTTTTTGAAGGTGGCGTTGCAGAGAGCGTAGCAGCCTGGGTTGATGGTGCTGTTGATGTAGCACAGCCAGTAGCCGATGGTCCAGAGGGAGCTTGGGATGCAGATCGAACAGAAGGTGTTGATCAGGACCATCACGTTGTATGGCATCCACGTGACAACAAAAGCAACCAAGATGGCCATGATGGTGCGGGTCACCTTTTTCTCCCTGGAAGAAATGCCCTTCCTTTTCCACTTCGCCACGGCACTCTGTTTTGTCACCTGGAAAAAAGAGAGTAAGTAAGAGAGAAGAGGGTGTTTTTAAATGTAGTTTTTTAAGTTCATTTAGTTTGGCAACTTGGGGGCATAGGAACAAGCTGTGAACAAAACGTTGCCATGTTGACATTTCAGGCTAACTTGATAGCTAACAGTTACTTATTTACACATCCAGCAGGCGTGGAGCAACATTAGCTTTCTTTTTGAGTCACCCGGCAAATGTATGTCTAATATTGACTCTCTTGTAGCCTGGTTTTGGTTTAAGCCGATTATTAAAGGGAAAGGAGAAAACCAAATAATATTTGTTCAGTATTGTTTAAGTATCTACATTCAAGCTAGCACTTATGGAGCGGTGCGTTAAAATAAATGTAAACATTGGCATGTCAGAATAACAATGGGTATGTCTTATCTTCAGCTTGTTCATCATCTAACATTTGCTGAAAAACAATAAACAGAAAGTACAGTTGAGGCTGATGAATGTCAAATGTGTTATATTTTGCAGATATCTAAATAAACTAAAGTATTGCTTTAAAAAAAGTGTTTTATATATATTGAAATTCAAGGGACCAGTTATTACAGTTTTCTTAACCACATTTTATGACAACCGATCCAATAGAGACATTTCACGCAAAAACGTGGAACTTGAGGGTCAGTGGGTGTCTACACACCTTGACGGCAACTCATCTGATAGTAGAAATATTTCTGTGGGGATCAGATTGGTGGAACGACCAATAGCGCCATGCCCTGGAGCTAAGTCTGATTTCATTTGTGTTTTCTTTTTCTTTATCTGATTGATAATGTCTAAGCAGGAAACAACTTTACCTTAAACCGTCTCTTTGTGGCCAGACTTTGTCTCTCAACAGCTGAGTCTTCTGGAGAAGGGGTTTGAATCGTCTTTTTTTCACCATTGGAACCTTTCTGTAATGAAGCTGGCACCCCCGTGTCCTTAGACGTTGACGCGTTGCCCGCCGTGGAGTCCACCGGGTCAGTGACTTCCTCCGGACGGAGCCCACTTCCATTCTGCTTGTGCAGCATTTCCTTCTCTTTCCCATCCTTAGCCTCCACCTGGGCTTCTCTCGTTGTGATGCAGTTGTTCTGGCGCTCACAGCCCTCCTCCTGGCTGTGGGAGGGGCCTTCCCCCAGACTGGTAGCTGACGTCTTCCTGCTGTCCCTCCTCATGCGGCAGCGGCTGGCCTTGGATATGCGCCAGTAGAGGTAGATCATGATGGCCACTGGGAGGTAAAAAGCTGCTATGGCTGTCCCAAACGTCACCGCGGGATTTGAGAAGAACTGGATGTAGCACTCACCTGGCGGCACCGTTCTCCCGCCAACAATGAACTGCCAAAACAAAATGGCTGGAGCCCAGAGGATGAAGGACAAGACCCAGGCCGCAGCAATCATCAGACCTGCCATCTTGGTGCTGCGGCGGGCCGGGTAGCTGAGCGGTTTGGTGACACAGAAGTAACGGTCAAAACTAATGATGAGCAGGTTCATGACGGACGCGTTGCTGACCACATAATCGACAGCTAGCCACAGGTCACACACCACGGCTCCCAGGGGCCAGTAGCCAATGACTATGTAGACAGTGTAGAGGTTCATGGAGCAGACGCCAATAATAAGGTCTGCACAGGCCAGGCTGAACAGGAAGTAGTTGTTGACAGTCTGCAGGTTCCTGTTTACCTTTAGAGAAACAACAAGGGGCAGGCTGTCAGATGCTAATCTTCTTCTTGTGAGATATGATGTGTGTTTTCTCATATTAGATTACCTCACTGCACACAGTTGCACATGCTGTATTCTTATCTCTATGTCTTGGTGTACTTTTAAAGGTGTTTAGAGATGAAACTTTAATCATAAATGATCAAAACAAGAATAAAAAAACAAACCTTTATAGACAGCATGACCAGGATGTTTCCAATGATGGTGATCAGACTCACAGATCCAGCCACCAGGATCAGGAGGACAATCTCCACAGTCGAGTACGGGCTTCCAGAGAAGAGGCTGGTGTTATCACCACTGCTGATGTTGGTGGTGTGGGAGAAATTCAGAGTCTCCATGCTGTCTGGTTTTGGATGTCTGTCTCAGGCTCAAATCATATCCGTACAATACCTGATAAACAGAAAGAGTATGACGTCATCAGCCTTTTTAAATAACATGTGGCCAGTTTGTTCATATGTGTGTGTGTTTCTCTCTGTCAGCACGTTTACTGAAGCAAAATCATGCGTAGCTTTCAGCGTGTAAACATTTTGTAGGTGTTTTTTCTTTTTTAGCTCATGGCTTTGCTAATGTGTGAAGGATGAACAGGTGAGCAAATATGGGCTGCAACAGCTGTGTTTAAATGATACAGCAGTCTCCATCATACTCATATCAGAAACAACACAGGCAGAATCTGCACAGCCTGTAAATCAGCTGCCATTGTATAATCAGCTTGGAGATGTTGGTATCGGAAATAACTATTGGAACCATGTTTTACTTTGAGGTATTGTTTTACTCATATGACTGGTTTCTTGAATGAGCTACTCTCTTCACCAACATCACAAGTGAGCGTGAAGTCTTAATTATAATCAAATATGACCCCCCGGGTTGAATGAGACCATATAACAAGGCCACCACACCCCTGCAGAGCTCTTGAAAGACACAACAGGCCCCTTGAGAGTGTAAGCAAATAAAAATACTACGGCATAAAGGAGTCATTTCCTAATAACATCTTAGTTATTTCAGTATGTGTAGAAACATATTCCCACCCACTCTAGAAAAATAGGTTCTGCATTCAAGCATCTGAGTGTATAACTATAGTGCACTCGGTAGTGAATAGAGTATGTTTTAAAATGGGATTGTGTATTAAAAATGTCCCCAGGCAAGCAAACAAACAGCCAAACACCACAATGAAGGCAAAGTATCGTCTCATCGGTTACTGCTATGTTGAAAACCAAGATATATCATAGACCTGCAATTTACACAGAGGAGCAATGTGATTAACTGATTTATTCTGATCAGAAAATCAATGTAAAGAGACTTAGTTGAGACCACGGAGGTTGTTGCACACTGCTAAAACCATGTAAGTGACTCCATTAGGCCACTTGATAACATCATACAATACCTGAGAGATGTTTCCTTCCTGCTCTTACAGCCAGATTAAACTTCATTACATCATCTCTAACTCTATCACTTACTCATCAAAGACCCATTCTGGTGCCTTTTCTGTTGCAGATATAGAAGAGTGTGTGTGTGTTTAGTTTCGCAGTAATTCTCAGGACCTCGTCTTGACAGCTTGTGATTCTATTAGCAGACAAGTTTTGCATTTATTAGTTTATAACCCCCTAAAACTAAGAATCGTTGTGTTTCGGACCACCATGTCGGTACAGTTGCCCGAAACGGTCAAACCAAACTGTCTTTATCAAGACTTTTTGCATTTTTGTGTGAAGGCCACCGTAGGTCTTCGAAACTTTGATAACTTGAGCCACAAAGTACAAAACTGTTCTATCGCCGTCTAACTTCCATTGCTCCTAGAGTAAGTAATGTCTATGTTATGGGTGGCCTCTGAGTGCAGCGAACAGGGTTACAACGGTTTTGCACTAGAAAGCGGAGAATGAGAGGAGGGGTATTTGGTTGGTTGCAATCTTTAACTACGACGCTATAGATGCCACAAAATCCTATAAACTGGTCTTTCACATTATCATTCTGGGACAAAGCACAGGTAACTCTGACATGTTAGGGTTAAGACTCGGTTCCAATTCAGTTCAATTTCATTTATATATCACACAATTGCATTAGGGTGTTTTATTATTGTAAACAACTGCTCCACGTTACGTTCAGAGTCAGGCTTGTAGCAGCAATGGTTGACATAAGATTTGTCTCATCGTGAGTCAATGCAATGTCCTCCTGAGCCGTATTGGTATCAAGTATCAGTAAATGTTATTAAAGTTGCAATTCTGTGTTAATAGTTGTGAGGTAGAGAAGTATTTTGCATTTTTAAGTGTAAACCTGCAATAAGTGATTTTTAGGCATCTTGGGGGGCAGCAAAAACGTCTCAACATGTCATCGTCTTCTTGGTTGAGGGACGAGATAGCAAACAGCTACTTGTTTAAATACCCAGCAGATATTAAGCATTTAGAGTTGTGTTTCTGGCCACCTGTTCAATGTAACATCTTTCTCTAGCTCTGTTTTTGCAATGCGCCCCACTTTGTTTACCAGTTTGATAACTGTTTATGTCTGTTGTTTGTTCCCCTAAAAGCAGCTGCAGTCAAATGTACATTATGAGATTAAAACTGTAAAGTTTACAGTTGGAAAGCTGGAATGAGCTAAAACTCACAATTCTAATTTTTTTATCATCAACATTTTTACTATACACACACACACACACACACACACACACACACACACACACACACACACACACATGGCCTCATCTAAACAAGCTGTCTTAAAAATAACCTTTTGTGAAGATGCTCCTATTTAATTGATGTGAAGTTGGTTATCGGAGATCACGACCTGCTCACAAGTCCGTCCTCACTCCCTTCTTTCATTCACACTGATAAAACCTACATTACAGGACCTCCCTAATTTTAATCCAGGGCTACTGGAGAGAGTCAGAGAGGGAAACTGTATTTCTCTGACAGACACAGAAACATAGTAATTAGATCCAGTAGATGCTGCCTGCAACAGCTGTACCGGTAATATGCTTCTACTCATCTGGTAGGGTGAGCTCGGCTTTTAAAAGTCCGTACGTCTTTGATATCACGGCCGATACAACGGCTGGCTGCAGAGCCAGGAGTTACGAGGAGGGGCTTGTTTGCAGAGACAAGAGCGTATACGTTATGCGGATTCATCAAAAGGAGGATTTAACGATTACAGGGATCAAAGAGTTCTAGTATTTAATTATTTAATTAGAAAAGAGATTCCTATCTCATAAAGGTTTCTAATGTTTAATATATTTTTTCAGGACAAACATATTTCAAACGGGAAGTCTGTGACATCGTTTTGGATGTTTGCACAGATGGGATTTAAACTCAGCCAGCAACTATAAAGCTTTTAACTACATGTATGGCATTGGAAGAAAGACCAAAACAAATACAGTACATGCACTTAGTTTCAGCCATCGTTTGAGGTCACACACTGTCTAATTTGTAATAGCAACGTTTTACTAATCTTTTTGTTGGTTTCTTATTTTTATTTTGAAGCAAAGGTTCCTGAGGTTGTTGCACTAGTTAAGTTGGTATGCCACACAACTTTGTTGGGATTTCAGAGGAGTCCAGAATCTGAAGAGTGGGACATTTCACATCAACCTGAGCTTTGGCTTCGCAGAGCAGTTTAACAGACAGAAGAGAAAAAAAACACTAAATATTCAACCCTGCATGGCCATGGAGCCAAAATGAAAAAAAGTGTAGAGGAAAGAAGAAGAAAAAAACAAAATAACAAACCAAATAACAGAGTGAACAGGAGTGGTAACACAAGTTGATGAAGGGAGTCAAGCTCAATGGACAGAAGGAACATATTTAATGGGATTTTCTTTTCTTTTTTAAACATGATTTCAGGCAGAAGCTGTTTGAAATCTAGTTTCCCTATGAAACACAAACGCAGCGTAATCAGGGGGATTCCTTGGGAGCAGGGAGACCGGGGAATCCAGAGTCAGGACCTGATGCTGCTGGCTAATTGAAACCTTTCAGTAATGATGATACACGTTTCTAAAGCAGCCGTAGGGAACAATAAAACCCAGTCCTACTCTTCAATCCTTAGCAGCATCCTCAGGAAGCTGAAACCCGATGCAGAGGGTAAAGTTTCAATCAATAACGGATCACATTGACTAATAGTGACATTCAATCAATATTTGAATGTTCCCTTGATAGTTCATCATCTTTCTGTAGTGGATAGTTGTGTAATATATCGATAAGACTGACAAGAATGACTTAATTTGACTCAGTATAGCTGAAATTAAGCTTTTTCTACTTCACAGAATAAAGCAGGTAAAGGAAACATATTTCGGACTGTAGGTGCCAAAACATACTTGACTCTACTGGTGCCTCGCCTAACAGATATTAATACCTGCTCCAAGTAGCTGTTCCTTAGGTTCAGGTCATTTTCTAAATAAGTATGTAAATAAGTGTCCTTGTCTTTGCTACAAATCCAGAGAGATGTTTTCTTACCTTGTTTGTTGGGAATGACATGGATGAGCTGTTTGGTCCATGTTCCCCTCACCTCTGTGATCACACTGGAGCCGAGAGAGAAGCAGAAAGTAACCCAACAATGATGTCGCTCCTCCTCTGACAAGAACCAGTGTGTTTGTGTGTGTGTGTGTGTGTGTGTGTGTGTGTGTGTGTGTGTGTGTGTGTGTGTGTGTGTGTGTGTGTGTGTGTGTGTGTGTGTGTGTTGAAGGGAGACAGACAGAGAGACTGACATCAGGGAGGGGTTACCAGGGCTATTAGTTGTGTTGCATCCCTTAAGCTACGGGTCACACATTTGAATAAACAAGAGACAGAGACAGGAGAGAAATGTTTGTTTCAGGACCATGGAAAGCACTGGCCTCGAGCACAAACTCCTCATGTTTCCATCGTTACAAAAAGCTGATGATGTGGAGAGAAGTTTGACTGGCGGTGGAGTGAAATATAATAGGAAGGCACTATTAAAACAAGACAAAAAGAAAGGGTCGCACTGTTACGCTGTAGCTGCAGGGCGTTGACCTTTAAGACGCTGTTGATTTGACCTTTTAACCAAACCTGTGACGCAGTTTGCCCCAGTTGGTGGATGACCTTACTTTGATGGAATTACTACAAAGAATAATGGTCCATCTCCATGAAACAATATTGCGAATGACACAAGCAACCTGCGATCAAACGGACTCGTTGATTTGATTTGAGAAAGTACGAGTTGATTCATTGTGCTTGTCCAGACTGACACTGATCACAACTCCATCGATCTGCTACTTTGCTTGGATGTCATGTAAACTGGAAGATATCTGCACATTTTATATTCTGTACAAGCACTGTGATTTAATGTAAATAATATGTTTACATTTTCTGAACTTTAGAACTTGGCGGTGCATCCACGATCATGAGTTCCTCTTCTGCGGTTTCATCATTTGTCTTGGACACAAATCAATATGAGTGTCCCTTACACTTCGAATTAGTGTCTGCTTATGTGAATGGACTAGTTCAAAGTAATCAAATCCTTTGTTTTCATTTTGTCGCATAGGATATGTTTTTTTTTTCTGTGGAGTTACGCTTATGTGTGTTCAAAAGTCAAACACAGAAACAAAAATAAATGGAAATGTTCAGGGTTAAAAGGAGGACAAACAGAAACCATAAAGGATGCACTGCTGCAGGGCATGCAATGAATATTATTGCAAAGCACCTTGAGTCATAAAAGATATCACCCCTTGCACACAATTTACACTGCCCTTTCCTCCCTTATATCATTCTTCTTATTTAAACGCATTTGCTGACTTCCTCTGTTTCTTGTCTATGTAAGCATAACAGCTCAACACTATAGTCCTAAAAGATATATATATATATATATATATATATATATATATATATATATATACATTTCTTTAAGTCTCCTCCACGTAAGAGAATACCATCATTCAAAAGTTTTCATCCACCACTCTATGTGCATGAGGAATATAAAAAAACAGCTAACAATGAAGCTCTTTTTGCTTCACTATATGAAGCAAAACCCCAAGGCTGCAGGGAAATGAGGTCATCCAGTTGGAGCCACAGCGTCTGTTTGAATGGAGAAGCACAATAGCAGCCCTCTATCTACACCACAGACAAGACGGCCTTGTATATTTTCTGAAATTCATTGGTGCATCTTTCTGTCAACGAAGATGTGGAAATCAGAAAATGTAGAATGGAAAAGGAGAGACAACCTCAAAGTCACACTGCATGTTTTTCCTTCGCTAACATAGTATACACTACATTATGTGCTAATAGGATAATGCTGATGACACAGGCATTTACTGTAACTCTTCTCGGAGCCTCGAGCAAATCGTGACATTTTAGACTATAGACTGTATTATATCATCGTCTTCAGGCATCAACTGGCACTGATCTAACCGGAAAATGAATTAGCCTGTTTGTGTGTCAAATGCATTTCCATTAGTATATCTTTATTTTTGAAAAATAAGTAACCTGTAATTTTTGATATCCCCAAAACGGTTATTGAACATAAGCAGAATCCGCAAAGACTCTTTGTAACAACATACAGTATTTTTAACTCAACATTTGTCTTTGCTGCTTTTGTATGATATTATTTTGTATTACAAATACATTAAAATATCAAGTAAAATAAATACAGACAAATAGAATCTATGACAAAACATTTTCATTTTGTTTTATGTTGCACAACATGAACACAGACATCTGTTACTATTTGAATAAGGACACAGTGGTGGGTGGGTGAAGGTTCCCAGAACATAATTTTTTCCATCTGGGTGCATTATGCTTATGTCAAATTAATGATAAAAATGTTCATCAACACTCTTCACTGTGATTTATACCCATGTATGTTTTTTAATTCACAATATTTTCTCCCTATACATTTCTCTTGTGTTTGAGGCCGAACACCTAAACTCTCTTTGCTTTGCATTTAACACTAATCAATTGTATTAAATGGTTGATGAAGCAATTAGGTAACGGTGTTTTATTCTAAAAACACAAATTAAAGGCATAACGGACAAGGAAAAGATATCCAGAATTGTAATCTCTAATATCTAATTTGTTTAGCTTTGTTTTTTTTCTCTAACATCTGTTGGAGTATGATGTTTGGTTGTTTTCTTTTATCTTTGAGGGAAACAAAAGGCGAATTTAGACATGCAGTTCTGACATTGAACACAAGGTGGCGCATTAACGTAAAAGTGCATTTGCCATTTAGGCAAGTGTCCGTGAGGAGAATACGGCGTGTGGACAGCTTGTTGAGCGTGTCACGTGTCGTCTCAACCCGGTGAATCCTGCTGTTTGCCCCCCTGTGGCTTTAAGAGCAAATTGGACAACGGTTAAAGTGAGTACCTCAAAATGTAGTCACGTGATGGAATGAGTAAAAAGTCAAACTTCACTAATGCTTCATCCACACAGTGTAGGAAGGCACTTTACTCTGGCTAGATCCGTGTGGTTAGTTCAGCTGTGACCACGAGGAGGTTAGCTGGAGGCCAACGACGAGCTTCATGTAAACACGCACAGGCTGCAGTGGCATATACTCTGGATTCCATGTGTGAGGTGATCCATTTATAACTCAATAATAGTGGCACACTGTATGTTTCTGAGCATCCACTCACACCAACTCACAGCAATTGTGAATATTGTGTCTGTAAATGAGAATCATCTTTCTACTAACACATGAAAATACAAATAGAAGCCATCATCGTTGACTTGTTTCTGTCCCCGAATGGTTTCCTATAGTTTGCTGCCATCTTGAGGACTAATGTCTTCCTCTTCTCTTTCCTGGTGCAGCCTCCTTTGCCTTACAGACCTGCAGACACCTGTCATGTCGAGCATGTCACTCATCATCCACTGTTTCAAATGGTTTAAAATAAAGTGAGTGAAACATTATTTAGAGTATATGTATAATGTGGCAATCTAAAACGACACAAACATTGCATGCAAATGACTGGATGTTGACAATAAAGATAATTAATGTGAGCACTGAAACTAATCTTAGAAACAATACTTAAAGGGGACATATCATGCTCAGTTTAAGGTGTGTTGTATTTGGGGTTTTCGTTTACATGAGTAAGAAACATCACTTTTTTATCCTGTCCGTCTCAATATACCAGTATTCAGCCTTTGTCTGCAAGGTCTGCGTTTTAGCACCTGTCTCATTAAGCCCTCAAAGGATAAACCCCAGTCTGCTAAATGCTAATGAGCCTGCAAGTGAGAAAGGAAGGGAAGACAATGGCCCTCCCAGAGAAAAAAGTATACGTCCCCTCAAGGGACACTTTGAGGCTTTTCTATCCTTTCAACTGCATCATATAGTAACAGCTGACGGTGTTTGCTCAGTTGTCATGGATGTGTTGTCATGTGACCAAAGTATGAGGCTTAATTAATATACGGGCAAGAGGAGTGGTTCAGCTATACATTAAGGATGGCTCATGGCATCACAAATACTTCATAAATATACTTCTTGATCTATTCAATTCAATTACATTTATTTTGTATCGCTCAAATTCACCAATTAAAAATCTGAACACATATGACATCCTCTGTCCCTGGACCTCACATCGGTTCAGAAAAAACTCCCCCCAAAACCCCTCTTCATCTCCAGGTGTCTCTCCAGCCATTCCCTGACTGCCGGTGGATGACTCTGGCCTCGTGCCAGGCCGTGCCAGGCTTCAGTCTGGTGTTCAGAGACAGCTGATAAACCCGTCAGTTTTCTGTTGTTAGATTCTGGAAGAATACTCAAGCATCAGAGTGCTGACAAGCTGCTCATTTATTTCCCCTTTAATGTCACACTCATGAGGCTCTGTCGCTTGAAAGAGTCAACACATTTCCTGTTGCTTGGGGTGATGTAACATGGTTGTGTCGTGGCTACGATAATACGCAGCCCTCTCCAAAAAAAGAACAAAAACTACCACATCCTTTGTTGAAAACCTAATACAATGTGTGTTATGGTTCTATTATGAGAAACAAGTTGGGTTCTGTTGACCTGATGGCCTTTCTCTTGCGCATGTCTTGCACATGCACATAAAAATCTTTCCATATTCACTGAGTGGATTGGGAAAAGATATGGCTCTATAGTTTGCATGATGCGGGGCCATCTGCAATGGAAATCATATGTAAAATGAGGAGATGAATTCTGACCACATCTCAACCCTTTACCAGCCCATTTGTACATAAACACATTGGTAATATGATGGTTCACTTGAGGTCAAATCATTTCTGAGAATTATGAGAGAACATGAACATAAATTGACGTATTTGTGTGTCGATGCTGATCATGCAGTCATTTCAGAAAACTGCATGGCATCATGAACATCTAGTTTCATTAACTTAAACATCTCATTTGGAAAGGACGTAATCATGTATTCATTGCAGGGGCAGATTGCAGGTGCACGATCATCCACCGGTCATTTGAATTCCTGGATGTGGTAGCTTAACCACACGCTGTAACCCTTGTTTGTGTCCTTTTACCACCTGACAGGGATGGCCGGCACTAATGGACACCTGCCTTCCCCAACAGAGCAACAACCCTTTGTAAACAACAATATTTCCTTTCAACTGGATATCCTTAGAGTTCAAATGACAAATATTATATGTTTTTATTATTCGATTTTCAGTAAACCGTATACAAGAGATGAAGAAATCAAACGAAAGTCACCTGTACGTCACATATATAATGACTTACTCTGTTTAAATATCTCACACTCTCAAATAGTAGAACCTTTCAACACAGGAAAAGTCTTTGTTTGTGCAGGACGTGTCTGAGCTGCACATGCAAACATAGGACTCAGGATTGGCATCTCATGACACAGCCTTGAAATGCAAATCTGCACTGACAGCATGGACACAGTATGCATCACACGGATCTCGAGCACTGCTATTTATGAGTTGCATACTCATACAAAACAAACAAGCCCCAATGTAATTGCTGCTGATTTGCCTGTCTTGTTTCCTAATATCTACAAAGAAACCTTTTTTACACGGCAATCAACTACTGTAATAGTTGTAATCCTTAAAAAAAATGTTTTACCAGAAATCTACGGAAGCCCACGAGAAAAAGTAAATAACAGATCAAAAATGAGGCAGGGTAAAAAATAACAATACTCGTGGTAAATCAAAATGAGGAGATAGTGAAAAATATTGGCCCTCAAAGTAAAAATGATGGCGAATATTGAATCCTTTAAGTATGACATAGTAGGCAATAGTCTAAAAATGTGAGGAACCAAGATCCCATGTTTATTCGTTGACATATTCATTTTAAGTTCTAAGAGTTGAAATGTCCACTTAGTAAGTCAACCATATGAGAAAGGCCTGGGCTACTAAAACTATATTTCCAGTAGCATTTAAATGAAGAGATCCGAAGTCAACATTGGACATTTTTAAGTCAATCTTACAAGCCGACATTAGAGACGACCTTCTGCAGTAAACGACGAGGTCAATTAAACAACAGTCTAATTCTCCAATATTTGAAGGTAAAGAAACTCAAATGTGTGACTTTCCACACGTATTTTAACTTCCAGTATACCAAACGTGTTGTTCTTTTCTTGGAGTAAAAGGTTCTCACCGATAATGACGGCAGACTGAAATAAGAAGCTTAACATTTCACAAGAAGCCTGTTGCTCTGTCACGCATGCGCACTTCACAAGTATGTGCGAAGAACAGGAAGCGAACAATTTGTGTCCGTCTTCTCTTTTCTGTGAATGATTGTGGTTTTGACTGAGCCCTTCTGGTAGCTAACGCCATTAGAAACACACACACGGGAGAGTTAGAGATCGTGAGAGCCGCGCGTTGTGGTGAACGGACATTTGAGTCTTGGCCGAGGAATCGGAAGCTCGAGGGCCAGGCAAGGGCGTGTTTGAATCTCAAGTGTTGGAGAGACACACCGCCTCCTCCTCCTCCTCCTCCTCCTCCTCCCCACTAGATGCTAGCTCGGTAGCATTTGCATGTTGTTTCACTCCTAGTTACAGTTGTGTTATAGTCTGCATTTTATATTATTTATTCGGAGGTTAGTCGAGAAGAAGATGGGATGTACTCTGAGCACCGACGACAAGGCGGCGCAGGAGCGGAGCAAGATGATCGACCGGAATCTGCGGGACGACGGAGAAAAAGCAGCCCGGGAGGTCAAGCTGCTGCTGCTCGGTGAGAGAAAGATGGATGGACGGAGGGACGGGGTCTATTCGCAGGATAGGGACTTCCCTAATGCCCGCCGTCTGCTGCAAACTTAAATCCAACCTGTTACACAATAAATCGCGTTTCTGCACCGACGGGAGCTTTAATCCAAGTTGTATCTCGCTCCGTTGACGGAAAATAACGCGACGGGGGAACTTTGACACAACTAAAAAGTGGTTCAGTTTGAGACATTTCAGGGCTGCACATAAACGAAAGGGTGGGGTGTGGGGGGTTGTTCAGTTAGCGATAAAGTTAGGGCTGCTGGGTTTATGTTCGTATATCCTCGGCAAATACAATAATTCCAGTCAACACAACACCGCCCAGTCGTCTCCGCCCGGAGCTGCTGGCGGTGTGAAGTGAGCCAGTTTACTGATTAGCTACTTAGCTCGTTAGCGCCCCAATGCTAGCTCGGATTAACGCTAGTTAGCCCGCAGTAAGCCTAACCGTAAACATGTCCGAGGGGAGGATTTATTCTAAACTGCACTTTTAATATATCGTCTTATGAAACCCGGACTACATAACTACAAGTTGAAATACAGTCGCTATATTCCCGTTTCACGTAAACACTAACGGAGCGTCAACGTCACTTTAGGCCGGTTGACTTGTGCTACAGGCTACCGCCGTAAAAGTTTGCTTTTGTGAGAATAAAGATGCGTGTAACGTCCGCGGAGGGTTTGGAGGCCATGCAGCCGAGCTGCTCGACTCGTCTCGATGGTTCCGTTAACTCGAGAAGAGAGGAAGGCGTGACGACAGCATTACGCAATTATGAGTTAAATTATACGTTCATTTTAATCATGTGAGGATATCAGATGTGTGACTAATGGGCATACGTTCTACTCTATCTAAAATCAGAGCGTGTCATTAGCTGGTCATCTGTATGTGATGGTCGACAGGACAGGGACTTGCACTCTTTTTTTTAATCGGCTGGAACAGGCAAATGTGTTTGTATCATTGAACTGTAATGGAGCCTTTATATTTTATGTTTAAACTACAGCATTCAATTCATAGAAAGCTAAAGCAGTGACTCATCAGATCACATCCCTATATCGGTATTACATCTCAGTTTTATCCGGAATTGTTTTAAGGAAAATAGCCACACCTTTTCTCTAATCTAGCTCTTAGTGGCAGCTGATGACCACTGCAGGCTTACTCAGACAGGAAAAGACAGGCAAGAGGTTGCATAGCAACCTTTGCAGCCTGGCGGACTGCAATAAGCATCTGTGGCAACTACACACACACACACACAAACACACACGTACACACAACAGAGGTGGCTAGTGCATGCTAACTGAATAACTGCCTGAGTTATGCCGTCTACAAGTAGTGTCTCAAAAATGTGTAAAATAAATCTGCATATTTTTAGTTGTCTGTGTGTCATCGCAGGTCTGTTTTCTGATTCCTCCACAATCACAGACGCTCCGCAATGATCAACCGCAGCGGTCGGTTCTTGTATGTTTCTGCGTCATTTGAGATGGACCTGATTTGAATTTTCACGTCACGATTCTTACCGCCACCTATACGAGACGTCAGGGATGTGTTGTCTGATGGTGCCGTTACACGGTCACATGGATGTATTTCACAATTGTTGAACGTGTTTTGTACCATGTGAGGGTTTCTTAACAAGACAGCTGCAATAAGCATGCAAGGTAAAGCTGAATATCTCTTTTTCGGGCAACCCATCGGGGCGCTCGCAAAGAGGCAGTAATCTAAAACTGATAATTTCTTGAGATGAATCTTTTGAGTGGGAGGACTGCCTCCGATGTTTGTGCAACTCACAAATGCAAATCATAAAGATTGATGTTTGTGTGTTGCGGCTTTTCCACGAACCAGAGCAGTAAAAAGCAGCAAAGAGGGGAGGCACAGTGTTTATTGTTTACTGTAGATATATCTGCGTCTTATATGGCTCGAGGGGCATGAGTGTTCCCTGGTCCAATGACGCCCCATCAAACACTGTATCTCTGTCATAAAATGGAACCATTTTACTTCTTACACTTTCTGCCATGCTTTCCATTCCATAAGCCCTTCAATCTCACCAGCTCAGTGAGGTATGAGCGTGTGTTTGTAAATCAAATTTAATTGTGGTGTGATGTTTGCAGTAATATTAGCTCTGTGTCTGCGGTGCACGGCTGTTTATCATGTGGGACGATGATCTGGTGAATAGTTCTCCTCACCAGGGATCTGAGAGTCCCTGCACAGGTAAGGTAATTAAAATGTTGTGGGCTCAGCATGATGCGTGCTCTGTATCTCAGGGAGTTGGAGCTGTATGAGGGACTATATACCAAACACGTTTTGGGCTTCACAGATTTGCAAGATTTTATGTTTCCTTTACTTAAGTTGTACTTTTACTGAAAGACACACTATGTGTATACTTATTTATTTGACATTGACCCCAAATAAATCATATTGTCTATATGAGAATGATCTGACAGCTCTGAGTCCATCTAGCCGTTCTGATGCAGCAGTCGTTTCTAACCCAGGGATGTTTAGGCTTTGGATAATCTCATTAACTGAGGATGCTGTTAATTAATCTAATTACACTGACCCGGCTAAACAGGGTCTTAGACACTTCCTCAGTGCATCCGGTGACGGTCGCCTCTAATGTGTTGCAAGTTTAAGTTTAACCCACTTATTTAATTAACAGCAATTAGTTTTTGGTGTGGGGTATAAGCTGCCATTATATCTCCATAAATGTAGCATCTGATTGTTGTGTTTTGACAGGAAGGCTGCACATCAACACATTAATTTTCATTAATTTAGTTTTCAAGCCTGGACATGTTTGTTCACACGGTGCAGACATGAATGACAGTCGGGGCCATAACGATGGACCCTAACTTAAACCAGAATGATTCCTTCACGTTCTCTGATACCACACAGATAGCGAAGCCTCATGTCGGAGGGGTTTGTGAATACTGTACCTACTTGTCGGGCATCTGTGATTCACACTGACAATAATTAACATCACGTAATCATTTCTACTATAATTTAATCTTCTGTGCCATCTGTTCTCTGTTTCAGGTGCGGGAGAGTCTGGGAAAAGTACAATCGTCAAACAGATGAAGTAAGTTACAACACCTTAACATTTAACACTTTTTACATGTCAGTCGTTTTAGTTTCATTGCGAGTCAGTACAGTCATTTGGCATTGATTTTTTTTTTTTTTTTTTTTATACACACTGTGTGTGTGTGTGTGTGTGTGTGTATGTATATATATATATATATATATATATATATATATATATATATATATATATATATATTCATTTGTTTGTGTATATATGTATTGGTACAATTGGTAGTGAATAGAGTATGTTTTTCCACGGCCGTGATCTCTTGCATCTTGGTCAAGCGTCCATATTAGAGCAATACAAGTTGAGATGACTCACAGGATGCAGACTGTGGGGTTATTCCTGCCACCGGCCGCATATTTCACAGAGCCTTTTCCTGCCCTTCCACTCTCTGCAGACAGCGTCGCTGCAGCGTGTGCTTAGTGCCATCCAAGGCGAGCGGGATTTCAAACAAGCCATTTCATTTTTCACCATTAGCCAAATGAGAATGTGTTGAGCCAGACCTTTTACCACTTAATTGAGTATATTGATTTAGTCTTTTTAGGTATTATTCGCAACACATTCTTTACAAATGCATTTTTTTTAAATCTCATGACGAATTACAACGTAAAGTCTTAATCCAGATATTAAGTAGTGTCCTAACTATTAGTGTTTTTTCAGCCATGAATGTTTCCATGAATTCGATTTGTGGATGTGAAACATTTCTCAGTTTTACTAAATGTATTCAGTGACCTTTTAAAAAAACACATGTAGCTGAATGGTTTGTTTTAAAATATAATCTATTCTCAGTCAATAACTGCCAGTTGTTCATATTCTTCTATGAAAAAATCATGAACCGGCTCCTTGGAGCCAAGTGCTAATGTCCTCTCGTCGTGTGCCAGGATCATCCACGAAGCGGGCTACTCAGAGGAGGAGTGTAAGCAGTACAAGGCCGTGGTCTACAGCAACACCATCCAGTCCATCATTGCCATCATCAGAGCTATGGGTCGCCTCAAGATTGACTTTGCTGATCCAGCCAGAGCGGTGAGTGACACATTGACACGGTTCTGGGGACATTACAGGTTTCATTTCGGTGCATTTATATGGATCCGTTTTCTTCATCTAGTTAGTCACATGTCGGGCTCATGTCTTCCCGTTTCCTCCTCTGCAGCAGGTCGGATGGAGCTGCTAGGGGTTTAGCATCGCATTCAAAACGCTTCAATGAAGCCGAGACTTACCGACACAAGAACTGACTTTGATGCGGTCACACTGCGGCGCGTCCTTGTTCATGGACAGAGGAGCTGCCTGTCAACCAGAACATTGCTTTTGTTTAAGTGATTTATGTTATTAGCAAGACATGCTGAACATGTATACAGCGAATACTTCGGAGAATTTCCCTTTTCTTGTTTTTGCTACACATACTTCTGTTTAATTTAGTGACTCTGTTTTCTCCCTGGCATAACAAGTGGCGTAGTCTTTGCTACAGCGTGACTCGGCTAGCCGCGTCATCGTGACCAATTTTACACCCAAAGCTTTTCCTTCTTGATTTCAAGCTTTTGCAGATATTTATTTTTAGCTCAAATTTAATGTGTCATAATAAAAAAGGACTATTATCTTTAATTCATCACTTCCAGACGGACATATTTATCCGTGGGAGAGAGCTCTTACTGTGAATTCATGTAAATTGATTGCCACTGATTTAATCCCAATTAAATCCGTTGAGATGAATGTGTTATTGAATCTAATAGATGACATAACAAAATGTACAAGACCATGCTCCGAAATATTTGTATCTTTTGTCGTTGGCTGCACGGTGAACTCTTCCCTAGCGAAGCGGTTTTGCGTTTCTATAAATAAATCCTGTTCATGTTTTGGGTCTTTGTCTCGTTAGGATGATGCGCGGCAGCTGTTCGTCTTGGCAGGTTCAGCAGAAGAGGGCTTCATGACCGGCGAACTAGCCGGAGTCATCCAGCGGCTGTGGAAGGATGGAGGCGTTCAGGCCTGTTTCAGCCGCTCCCGGGAGTATCAGCTCAATGACTCTGCAGCATAGTGAGTCGACTGCATCCAGGAACTAGAGTGGGACTGTAGAGAAAACCTTGGTACACCCTCGGTCTGCTAACACTTATATGACGCCTTTAAACTTTCTCTTTTCTCCTCTCTCCTCCAAAGCTACCTGAACGACTTGGATAGGATATCCCACGGTGCTTATGTGCCCACCCAACAGGATGTGCTGAGGACCAGAGTCAAAACCACTGGCATTGTGGAAACACACTTCACTTTCAAGGACCTGCACTTCAAGTGAGGACAACCACTGCAGCTAATCCACGCACTCAACTGCATGATGACTCCCAATCGCCTGCCGCATTTCGGATGCATTCATTGATTTTAAAAGGCCTGGTGCTGTTTTCATTGACGGCTGTTTCCCTGGGTTAGAGAAACATTTGACCAATCAGAATTTAATAAGCAGGATTAAGAATGACAATTCTACAGTCATGAAAAATAACATCATAAATGTTGCCAATCAACATGTTTATCAGTGGGAACAAAAATGACCAGCTGGCATTGGCAGGGTAGACTCATCCCTGGCTACTGATCATCGGGGCAAAGCCTACGACAACACAACTCCCCATAACAAAAAAAAACAGAAGTTGTGGTAATACACCATGGGGACTCTGAAATGTGGAATTATTTATGACCGACTGAGAGTCGATGCTGGGAGGCATCTTGATTGATTTGTTTGGGATATTATTTTTATCTGTGATCTGTCTGCAGGATGTTTGATGTCGGCGGACAGAGATCAGAGAGGAAGAAGTGGATCCATTGTTTTGAGGGAGTCACCGCCATCATCTTCTGCGTGGCCCTGAGTGACTACGACCTGGTGCTGGCTGAGGACGAGGAGATGGTTAGACCCTGCCGACCGTAACGTAGCCCGAGTCTGTTTATCTTCTCCGGTTGGTTACCACTTTGTTTCTCCTCCTTCAGAATCGAATGCATGAGAGCATGAAGCTGTTCGACTCCATCTGCAACAACAAGTGGTTCACAGACACCTCCATCATCCTCTTCCTCAACAAGAAAGATCTGTTTGAGGAAAAGATCAAAAAGAGCCCTCTCACAATCTGCTACCCAGAATATGCAGGTGAGACACAAGCACAAGCACACACACACGTATAAGCACATGCACGCGCACATGCACACGTATACGCACAAGCACATGCACATGCACAAGGCAGGTGTGTTTTACATGCAAATACTGTACTTTGTGTTAGTGTCGCACTTAAACCAGTAAGTCCAGCCAAGTGTATTTGGTACTTATTAGAAAGGCTGTCTGCCATCCATGACATCATAAAATGTTTTGAAAGGTTTTGCAAAGAAACAAATTAAAATTATTCATAAATGATCTTTTATGTTTTTGAGCGTCATAATGACAATAATGCTGCTGCTCGTATATAGAACATTCTCTGATAAACACTCGGTCTGGTGGCCCTTGTAGACTCAAGGTGTGGCAGTCTCTGCAGATGACACACACATGTTTCTTTATTCTCTGCTCTTGCACTGTGTGGGCTGCTTCAAGTGGATAACAATGTTCCCTTATACTCCGATTTCACAGATGTATCCATAAACAAGCTCTCTACATTTAATGTATAGAAACTGTAACAAAAAAGCTATTATGTAGAAAGCCCACGACCAGCAAACTGTTATTCAGTTCCAGGGGACAAACTGTTTTTTAAATTGTATGTTTTTATGCAGCAGAAACCAAATGCCTCCCCCTGTCCTCATCATGTGTTCCCAGTACAGAAACCAACACAATCACTGTCTGATGTAACGGAGCAAAGTGGTAGTGAAGCTGCTCTTTGGCGTGCAGGTTGATTTGCTAAATAAATATTCTGTAGTCATGTCAATTAAAAACAACGTGAAGCCAACACGCAGCCAATTCGGTATACATCCAGTTACTTTGATTATATTATAGAGGTCATAGTGTAATTGTAATTAAAGGTGTTCTGAAATATTGTATCCACGTATACTGTATATTCAAACAACTACTTATGATCAAATTACTACAAATTATTAGTATCGGACATAACAAAATACCATTCCAGTATTATTTATATGATATTATTATGAATGTGACAGTAAATCGTTTTTTTATTTTACTCGTCTGTGAATGAAAAGGTCTTACATTTGATTGAGTGCAACTGTTCGTTGTTTCTCTCCTCGTGGCGTCGTCTTCAGGCTCCAACACCTACGAAGAGGCGGCCGCTTACATTCAGTGCCAGTTTGAGGACCTAAACAAGAGAAAGGACACCAAGGAGATCTACACCCACTTCACCTGTGCCACCGACACCAAGAACGTGCAGTTTGTGTTTGATGCCGTCACCGACGTCATCATCAAGAACAACCTGAAGGACTGTGGCCTTTTCTAAAGGTAACGCCGGCGGCTCCCGCGACGAGCTGGGCGGATGTTGAGGGGCGGTCCCGTTGTTGTGCTCTAATCACGGCGTGTTTGTTTTCTTTATTTGTTCAGGCAGCCGGGTGGCCGGCATGCCGGGTGACTTGATTCAAGGGGACTCTGACTGGAGGGAACCTCGCGGACCCTGATGAGAATGTCACTTTTAACCTCTTATTAACTTATGTTCATCTCTAAAAGTTTTAAAGACGGTGTGTAGAAAAACATTTTGTGTAAAATATATTTGTACAACTGTCTATGGCTGGGGATTTTTCACAGTTTTAAAACGTGCTTGTTTTGCCTTTTTATTGTCATTATTTTAAATTTTTATATAAAAAGGGGGGCCGTGACTTTTTTTTTTTCATCCATGAATGAACTCTTTTTGTTTGTTGGTCCTTGTGCCTTGCATGCTTTAGTTGCAGTGTGATTATTTTTGTTGAGTTAGATCTTAGGTTTATGTAAATGTTACCATTGAACTTTTCCTAAGATGCCCCCTTGCCCCCAAGTCCATATTACCTATTATTTTCCGATTGTTTCACTGTCATCATTTTTTGCATCTTTGGACAAACCAAACAAGACCAAGTCACTCTGTAGACCAATTCACTCTGACGGACTGTGAGAGATGTGTAAACCTTTTCGGATGTGAGATTTGCATGTGTGCTGCGAGCGGGAGCTTTGTTTTGATTGAGGCCAAAAGCCATTGTGAGAGAGTGTGTGTGTGTGTGTGTGTGTGTGTGTGTGTGTGTGTGTGTGTTGGTGTGTTTGTGGGTACAACTGTGTGTGTGTGTGTGTGTGTGTGAGAGAGAGAGAGAGAGAGAGAGAGAATAAGAACATGTGCACAATATTAACAAAGGGACTTTATTCCTCTTAATTGTCATCCTCTTTCAAAGTTTTATTTTTCTAAGCGACCAAAAAGAAGCTACTCTCTGTAATTATGGAGTGCACGTTGTTGGTGCGCCGCTACAAACTGTAACATTCCTTATTGAATCAAGAAGCAAAGAGAAGCTTTGAAAAGAGGATGCCAATGGCGGCCTTGTAGCAGGCAGTAGGGCCATCTATAGATCTGTGTTCAGTGCATAGACAGACGGAGACATGGCTGGGTGCACTGTTATTGATCATGATGTGTGATGGTTTCAAGTTACATATCCCCCCTAGACCCCCAACCCTCTGTTTCCATTGGATGGGCACATTAGTGGACTAATCTCCATGATTTTGCTAATAAAAAAGCTGCTATGGTGATAACTATGGCAACTTATGCAACAAGCTAGTTTTTCTTTGGACTTGTGTGTGTGTGTGTGTGTGTGTGAATAACAAGGATATGATAATAGAAAAGAACGTTTAAAAACTGTAACTACATTGGTTAATAGCACGTGTTTGATTTTTTTTTTTTTATGAATTTAGGTTGCTCTCGTCAGTCAGAGAGGCCAAATGTCACATTTAGTTTCCAGAGGTACAGAAAGCAGCTTTTCTCTAATATCTACTACAGTGAGCAGCAGAACGTTCTTAGGGGTAAGTTCATGAATGCATCCTTAGACAAGTAGAATAATCTCAAAAGATCCCCGCCAGGCAATGTTCAAATATTATTTTATTACTCTTCTTAATATGTCCGATTTTTTTTTTTCTTTTTATACAAATAATATCCTTACAAATTCTGAGAAATAAATCTACTCCGTGCACAGCATCGATAAACTGGTCACAAGTTGTCTTCTACTTCTCTGAAAGGTTCCAGTGTATTAGACCTAAAAGTCTCATATCACATGTGGGTAAGGTTTTTTTTCAACCAAACTTGTGATGTCACAAATCATCTCCAACGTGTTGAACTCAGATTTAAAAGGTGAGAACAGAAACTCCTGCGGATGAATATGAAAAGAGACAGCTAGTCTGAAACTGCACATTGAAGGTTCAACTTGTGTTAAAGGGGAGAGAGACTTTAATATTTATCCTTGAATGAACTAATACCCATTTCAGGATGTAACGTCATCTGCCACTACAGATCAACAGTAGACATCTCCCTCTAGTGGTCCACTAGTGTAACTGCATCGATTGACGAGGTCTGATTGCTGCTTGAGGATCACAAAGGAGACAACTGAGGAAAATCTAATCACCAGTTTTAATATAATTACCCAGATTGTTCCTGACTAAGATGTATCGGCCTCTTATATTCAATCTCCATTGGAAACGCCCCAAGATTATGACTAATTAGTCCTGAACTAGAAGGAGTAATATTCTTCCAAGCTGTGGAGAATTAAAGCAACATTGGGGCTCAGTATCTCTTCCATATTCATGAGCTGAGCCACCGTTAAAGGGAATTAGTTCAGAGATAGTGATGGGATTATCAGAACAACTGTCCTATTCCTGTCATTTAAAAAATGTTCATATGATGACGGCCACTCCCATCTTACAAATGGGTCACAGCTATGACAAGGCCGGCTCCTGTCTCTCAGACTGAGCTAAGCCATCGCTGCTCAAGCACAACTATTAGTCCTTCGCTAAGAGGACACTATTTCAGGAGGCATTGTGTGATTTAAAAGCTAACTGCAGAATAATTTAGCTAATCCTTAAAGCCCTCCCAGGGAAATCAAAGAGTGTGAATATGAGGCGTCTTCGAAACGAAGGTATGATTTAGGGAAGAGAAGAGGATGATGATGTCGAAGATTCTGATAAAACCTAACGTGATGGCACTAGATGGATGGAGTTCAATTCAAAGCGAAATGAATCCAATCCAAACCCTGAATGTGCAACAACCAGCTCGTATAAGGATAGCATCTGAGAAGACTATAGTCTTCATATGTTATACGATAATTATTATTGGATTGTAGTTTAGCTGATGGCTGCTGGATCTTCGAGGTGGATATAGATGTTGGGGAGTTAAAAACATATAGCTATATATATATATATATATATATATATATATATATATATATATATATATATATACAGGACTGTCTCAGAAAATTAGAATATTGTGATAAAGTTCTTTATTTTCTGTAATGCAATTAAAAAAACAAAAAATTCATGCATTCTGGATTCATTACAAATCAACTGAAATATTGCAAGCCTTTTATTCTTTTAATATTGCTGATTAATATTGCTGAATATTGCTGATTATTATTATTATTATTAATAATAATAATCATATTATTATTATTATACAAATAGGATATAGGCCAACAAGTACATTCACAAGGTTTAGTGGTCATGGTAGGTGTTGTTAGTTCCTTTTGGACAAAGTCACGTTAGCTGTTTCCTGCTAAACTAAAAAGCTTGATATTTAACATACAAGCACAAGAGTGGTATCAATCTTGTTTTCGAACTCTCGACAAGAAAGCGTATTAACGTATTTCCCAGAATGTCTAACTAATCCCTTAAACCTGCATTTACTGATTCATTTGGATATTTGGGGGCAGCATAATAAACCCTGAAGACTTGAAACCAAGATATTTACTGAATGGGACATTTTACTGTTGAAAAATAAACGTGTAGATCCTCAATGGTGGACAAAGTAATGCCACCAGTGTTTCTATCAAACATCTTCTACTTTCTCAACTGATATCAACATATGTTTGGGATCCCCTCATATTAGCAATGTTTTCAGTCAGGCGCTTGAGGAAGTCTGTGTGGTTTGGAGTCTGTCTCGACTTCCTACAGGTGCACTCTACCATCACAAGTTTCACTTCATAATTAAATGTCATTGTGAGCTTGGAGAACAAGCCACTGTGATTTAGTTGCCAATTCCCTGAAGCCATTTAGTCTAATTAACTTATTCTCTATGTGTGATGCATTTGTGCGTGTGTGCACATGTTTGAAACGGATTCTTAACTGCTGCTCCAGCCCAAACACCCCCGGGTTTCCGACTGCTGCCACAGCCGTCTATTTAATTGCAAAGTTTAAAACGTCTTCCAAAAATTGTTACTGTCGTAGGATGATCGTTAATATTCTTATCTGCAGTCTGTTTTCTCAAAATGAAGAGCGTAAAGACAGGAGGAGTCTGTTCACTCAAAGTGAATGTGTGTGAAGGTGACCCCCCCCCCCCCCTTGTCTTAGCCGAGCAATAGAAACAACTTAGTGTGCATTTCTTCCCTAACAGCAAATGCACGAAGCAGAGAGTCAATGAGGGAGGCAGTGCGCTAAATCCATATAAGCTCTATTGAAATTCCCCCTCTGAGTGCGCAGACTGCCTCGTGTTATTGTATTTTTGCCTTCTGTTGTTGGCAGTCTGTTGTAGGATGCTCATTACTTTCTGTCCATAATGATGATATAAAGTAATATTCTTTTCTTTCTTCTTCCTCCCCCACCCAGTGTGTACAGAGTCACAAATATGGTCACAGGCAGTCTCAGGAAGCCTCTATGGATGCACAGTATCACCTAATAACTATAGGATCATTAATATTCTGGTAGAAAGGGACAGATTTCATGGAGCCGTTGCAGCTCTCAGAGAAAAACAAAAGATAAAGCATGTTCCGTTTTCAAAGCTGTGTTTCTCCCCCGACCCACCGCATACCACCATGACGCCCAAACCAAAGGTCTTCCTGACGCTGTTTGGGGCCCACGTCCTCTTGTCCACATGGGAGGGGCCACACACACACACACACACACACACACACACACACACACACACACACACACACACACACACACACATTCACACACACACACACACACACACATACACTGAGAGTGACTGCTGCATTCTGTCAAGAGAAAATCTGAGTGGTGACGAGTTGCTATAGTGAGTCCAAATTTAGACGCTTCAGCTCAAAGCTGCGACAGCTGATGGCTTTTCCTTTTGTTCTCTTCTCATACTTGTTTTAACCAAAGAAGGTCCACACTAGTGAAATATTGATGTAGATATAAATAGATGAGCAAAAGAGAATAATGTAGTGTCCTGCACAAAAACACACACACACACACACACACACACACACACACACACACACACACACACACACACACATACCTATGTACCAGATCTTTAATCTATTTGAAGGACACATCATCTGATTTCACAATTCATTACACTAGTAATTTCAAAGAACTGGTGTTTGAGTGAAAACCTCCAGAGTCTGAGTCATCTGTAATCCCTTAACCCTGAACTCTCAGTCTATAGGCTAAAGGCCTCTTGAAGCTGCAGTTCTGACATCTACCAGCAGAGGCACACATTAAGTACATCAGGGATTCATTTCCCCTCTAAATGGATAATCTGTTAATCCAGCCAGTTCTCTGAATTATACCAGTATTCTTTCTTCACTGTGGTGGTGAGTCTTCAATGATCATCTCGTCTGCCTCCTCATCGGTTTCTAATGTATGTCAAAAGTGTTTGCTGTGACCAGAATGTACAGTACGATGACCTAGATGCCCAGACACTGAAGTAAGTAAAGTGACAGTCAAAGTGAATCCACTGCATTTCATGGATTATTTACTAGTTGCAAATGCAAAGGGGGTTGTGTACAGTAATGTTTTTTTGCAGGAAGGATACTCACATTTCAAAAGCACAAGCATGCCCTTAAAATACCCATAGGAACACTGCAGAGAGTGTCAGTAAGAGGGACTATCATCCTCTTGATTTATGTGTTAAATATTGAATTCAACTTTACTTCACCCGCTTCGGAAAGTCATGCAGCCATTAAAAAGCAACAAAAGGATCTGTCATTTCTTGTTATTATGGATTCCTGCATCACAGCAATTATGAAACGTAAACCAACTCAAACGGGTTGATGTTGTTTTTTACCCCCACATTTTAAGATGCTAATAGAGTATAAACCTGTAAAACGTTGAACCATGTGATGCATTTAAAAACAAACTTGCAATCAATTTACAATCATTATCACAAACTGAACTTTGACCTTTAGCCCTCCCTGAGGGGCCTCGGGCCCTGTTGGCACACCATATAAAGATGCATTGCATGCTGCATATTATATGAAAAGTAGAATACTCATATGTGAGTGTGCCGCATGTTAGGACTTCAACAACAAAAGTCAGCCTTTCAGCTATTATATCTCCCAAATTCCCCCACGAGGGTTGCAAGATAACTAGTATTGTGTGAGGTGTACGTAATGTAGTGTGAAACGATGTTCCGCCTCCATGTGGCCGCATGTGATCACAGAGAGCCGGAGGAAGCGCCCCTGGCTGTGTAGTGGGAGTGAAGCGCCTCCTGCTATTTCCCCTCCTCTCCATCCTTTTACGCCGAACCAGAACCATTCATCGCTCCCCTCCTCCAGGCTTCACATCCGGGTCATCCGCTAGTATCTGCCTCCTGCGTCTCTGTGTCTGACAGTAATAATCATTTCCTCCGCCGCCGCCGCCGCCGGCTGTACCGCAGCCCTCTGCCCGACTGCGCGGCTCGCCGAGCGGACACTGCGCCTGGCGTGCACCGCTGATGATGGAGCCACGGGCGCTGTGAGGCTGCAGCCGGTCGCACAAAGGCAGGAATGAGACGGTAGGAGGCGTGTGTAGGGGCCAGTCCGCGGTGAACAACTCGCCCTAACGATGTCTAAGAGCCTCAAGAAGAAAAACCACTGGACAAACAAAGTCCACGAAGCGGTGATAACCCGCGGGAAGGAAGGGGAGCTGGGCTTCGAGCCGAAGGGGGGCGCGGAGATCGGCCAGTTCCCCTACTTCGGCGAGGTGAAGCAGGGGAAGGGACTGATCCAGAGCGGCAAGCTGGCCCAGGATGAGCTGCTGCTGGAGGTCAACAACATGCCGGTGGCCGGGCTCACCACCCGGGACGTGCTGGCCGTGATCAAACACTGCAAAGACCCGGTCCGCCTCAAATGTGTCAAGCAAGGTGAGATACGATGAGCACGAGGGGCTGGAGCGCGGATTGAGGAGGCGGCGAGGAGTGTGTGAATCATGTTGGTGTGCGCGCGTGTTGGTGTGTCGCTGGTTTGATGGAAGATGCCATTTGTGGCGTCATATGTCAGTCTGCACGAGAGGGACGCGCCGTGCGTGGAGGGGACAGCGCGCGGACCCATCGGGCCTGTTAGTTGGTGAACTCTCGTCACGAGTACCGGGCTCAGGCCACCGGGATCAGTGTCATGATGATTAGCGGATACGGAAGGAAGCCGGGGAGCAGCCGCCGTTTGTTTATCACAGGGTCGCTGGTTCGATGCCGCCGCCTGGAGGGGCCGAGGGGGTGTGTCCGTTTAGGCTCCACGCCACAGCCTGCGGGTTTCTTCTTTCTAGATGGAGGACAGAGCTCGTTAAACCAAACAGGCCCGAGACCGAGAGGCATGTTGTTCTCTTCGCTGCTGTTCAGTCTGAGCAGCAGGCAGACAGGCAGACAGACAGAGAGGCAGACAGATAGAGAGACAGAGAGGTAGAGAGACAGGCAGAGAGACAGAGAGACAGAGAGATAGAGAGACAGAGAGGTAGACAGACAGATGGATAGGCAGCTAGCCAGCTAGACAGACAGACAGACGGTCTGCTGGCTGCCTGTCCACACGTTCTCTGTCATTGCAGTATTATTACTCACTGATGAAGATAACAGTCTGTGTAGCCAAATGCCTTCATATTGATCAGTGCTGTGGTCAACTCAGTGAGCTGTAACTCCCCCCCCCCCTCCAACACACAAACATGTGTTTGTTTATGAAATGTTCCTGAGTTCAGAAGTGGAAAAAATAATTATCCAGGTCTCTTCCAGTCATGCTTTGAGTAGCGTTTGAGTGTTTTGTCAGCCGTGTTACGTGTGATTATTGTGGCCTCTGGAGCTCGAGGCTTGTTTGAATGTTTCTGAGCAAAGCTCTGGAGCTCGATGGCAACGGGGACGATGACTGAGTGACCTGCTTCTGTCAGCCGGTGTAAAGGCAGACATGTCGGGTCCCTCCACGACGACAACAGCGGACTGTAGGAACAGCGGAGGAGATGGTTATCATCACACCCTCTAAGGCTGCATTTAAGTCCTTATAAGTGGCTAAAAGGTTTGAGTTCTCAGCCATGAAATGAACATTACAGTGGCTCGTTTCTGTGACATGAGAAAAAAAGGAAAAAAAGGAGCGTTTTATTATAATTTTTTGGAGAATGCCAAGTCTGCTCAGAGGATTTGTCTTCACACTCTTTGCCTGACTGCTCTCTCTCAATCTCAGTGTTTCTGGAGGTTGCGTCACTGTGATTGATTATTGAGTTGGAACTACTTCTGACAATGGAGGAGCACTGCTCTGTGATGTGTGAGGGGTTAAATGCAAATGTGCATGCATCTCAGACAGGTTTGTTCTCCCCCTTCCTCCCTCCTCTCTTATCCATTTAAACATGAAGCTGTGTATTGAACTACCCACCTCCCCACAGCTGTGTGTGGTCTTTGAACGTCCTTGAGCCCTCTGCCGTTTCTGCACAACTTGCTTTCCCCTTGTTTTGCTCTGTCCGTCTCTCTTCCTGTCATATGTCCATTTGACTTCCACCCGGTGGAGAGCGGAGTGGATTTATGGCGGTGTGCTCGCAGACAATTGCTGACATACTTGTGGCCCGCTGAGGAATCATTTACAGTGGAAGCAGCAGTCGCTCTGCTCAGAGGCCACACACGGCCAACATCAGAGATGGATGTCCTGTCTGGGTACACAATCATGTCTCACCATGCGAACATGCACACAGGGACACATTTTAGCAGACTATTTTCATTCAGGTAGAAACCCCCCTCCGGTCCCTGAGGGAACAGTGGCAGCACGGCCTGATGGGTCTGCAGAGAGAGAGAGAGAGAGCTCACGGTCTGACTGTGTCCTGACCTCCTCTCACACACACACACGTCAGGGAACATACACATCCACATACGGGACACGGCTCTGTAGGTGAAGGGTCTATCATACAGCCTTTACTGGACCAAACCTGTTCAGTTATTTGTGGTACCGCTGCATTCTCAGCCCAATATGGTGTTTATGTATGAAATATAGTTCTGCGTTGGCCAGTTTGTTTGCACGTCACAACAAGCAGGTGTGAGTCCAAAGACATCTTGTGCTATATACACAAAACCGTTTCAAAGTTTGGTATTGCCTTACACAAAAGCTTGAATTGTTACAGTCAGATGGCCAAGAGGACTACTCTATATTTTTGTAATAGTTTTTAATGACTTTAGGTTGTATACAATCCTTTAAATAGATTGTATTTCATATGAAGGGTTTGCAAAACAAGTAATGTGTTGAACGAGAAGAACAAAACACTGTCCAATGGCTCCAAAAGACTGACGATTGAAAACAATCCCAACAGTAGAATAATAATAGAAGATATCACGAGTCATAGAAGAAACTGGACGCTCAGCATCAAAGTGAGTTCAGATTAAAAAAGCAACTGATTCCTGTTCCAGTGTCAAGAACCCAGTAATGCCCATTACAGGCTGGGATATCACAGGTGTGTTGATTTAGAAATGAATAGAAATAGAAGGTCTAGGGATGGCAGTATTGGAATAAACAAAGCTGATTAGTCAGCAACCCCTAGGAGTCACCGACTATAATCAGTTTTAAGATGTTCAATCTAAGCACTGAATAGATTGCAGAGGGTTCAAAAAACTCAGAATAAAATATTTGGATCACAAATGAAAGAACCGTCGTGGTCCAATTATTATTGAGGGCCACATCTGCTTTTCTAGATTGGAAAACAAATTATATTTCAATGTTATTTGGGGGTGCAAATGGTTCCAACAGCATTCTTACCAGGCGTGTACCACTATTGGCACATCAACTAAATTAAAAGTTTAAAATCATGAAATTCTTCTTCTTTTGGGACCAAAACTATTGAAGGAAAGAAGAAAAACAAACCTTTGAATAGTAGTGTAACTACACAATTACAAAATCATTTAGTCAGTCACTTGATGTTGTTTTGCAGAGAAAGAAATTATTTTAATCTGAGAGTAGAATTGCTAGGAGTGAAATGTTTGATTCTGCATCTCAAGAGGCCTGTTATTTATTCTCAGTGTGTGTGTGTGTGTGTGTGTGTGTATGTATGTGTTTGTATGTGTGTGTGTTTGTGTGTTGCAAACACATATCAACTAATGGCAGTACAGCAATATAACAACACAAACCTTCACTAGTAAATCCAAACAATACAAAGCAATCTGTATATTTACGTCAGTTAAACTCTGCAACCTAACATCAGATTATCTGGAGCAATAAAATGGATGAAGACTAAATTCTATTTGGCTGCTTCAGTTTCGGGGTCCTGCTGTTGTACATCATAGAGCACAGAGCCATCGTTAGTGTTATTAGGAACACCTGTGCTTTCCCTGCCACTGCAGCATCAGTGGAGTGTGCACTCTTTTAAGAGGATTGCTTTTGAGCTTCAATGATAAGAATATTTCCAAATGCATTTGTAATTAAAAAACATATATGGTTATAGATTTTCTTTTAAATGCTGCTGAACAAATGAGTTACTGGCTCAGTCCGTCTGTTTGTAATTATCTGATAAACATCTTTTGTCCGTGTTCATCTCTCCATCAGCACCGAAGCAGGAGTGAAGTGAAAACGGCTGCTCCGCTCAGCGAGGCAGATTTCTAAAAGTGCCATGAGGATCATAACTGTCGAGAGGTGTTAGAACAGTATGGAGAGAAGTGTGAGTGTGAGTGTTTGAGAGTGTGTGTGTGTGTGTGTGTGTGTGTGTGAGAAAGAGAGGTTTCAAAAGAAGGGTATGGTGAAGGTGTGAAACTGAATATTTCATCTTGTGACTTTTTTCCCCATTATCTTGAGCAATTCTTCCTTTATAAAGTAAATAAATAATGATTTGTCACAAAGACTAATGCACGATGCACAATGTATTACGGTGATAGCTTGTCTTTGTCTTTCCTTTCTCCCTGATTTAAGCTAAATTGTTACAGATTTCAGTTCATTCGACATTGTGCTTAAATGGTTTCCTAATTTGTATTTGTCAGCTCCTTTATGTGCTGCTTATCACTTACATGAGTGTTTGTTCCTGTTTATTCTCCATTTTTGTAAATGAATACAATATTTCTCGCAATTAATTAAGTATTTAACCTATAAATATATCCAGGCCTCTTTTGGTTTTAACATTTTTTAAATGTATCTTTTGTCATAAATAGCTGTGATGTAAATACAGTGATATATTAATTTCAGTTATTTTTAACCTTGTATTATTTCATTCAGATTGCATCGCAGTGGTTGTGATTTACATAAGAAGAGAAAGAATATCTCAAATGCAATTTTCCCTTTCAGGCATAATAAATGCAAACGTAAGACAAGAAACCCTGCTTGCTGATATTGCCTGTTTGATCATAATTTTCGTATTTCCAAATAGTTTGAGAGGAGTGTGGAGCAGAATGACCCCAGGATGTTTCATCCATCTGAGTTCATGAGAACAATATGCAGTGCTTTCTGAGGAAAACAACATGAATTAAAAATGTTAACTTGCCCTTTAACATCAAAGTGGAGTGCAGCCGGCCTCCGTCTCGCTGTGCAGCTCTCGGCCTCAGACAATATAAGCCAGGCTCAGTGAAGGAGCTCTGTATTTACTAATTAAACCGTATACATGAAACAAGCAGATGAATAATATGAGATAGTCCTTTAAACTTCCTGCCCTTTTTGACGACTATGCAGCCCACTTACCTCCGGTGGCAACATCTCATTATCAGAACCAAATTCATTGCTAATTAGGAACTAGGAATACGACACCAGTGTTTTTTTGTTGCTCAGTTCATACACAGAAATAGACATTTACCTGTCAGGCATTTCAGATTAACTACTACAATTGTACAATACTTTATGAAACAATGGGTCTCTGATTCCAGATAGAATACAATAAAAACATGCCTCATTTCTAGCTATCGATCGCCATGCTGCGGGCTGAAATGAAGACTAATGGGACAGATTTATACAGCTTCGGTTTGCTAGATTCAGTTAATGTTAATTTTAAAAGCCTGTGAGAAAAAAGGTCTTAGATATGAATGTGGCGGCTGCGTTGAAGATATAATGCTCCACTCTAATGCTATCATTTTTAGACTGAGGGTAAAGCTGCAAGTCATACATTATTCATTCAAACATGAACTTTGAAATGTTTTTATCCTTAGGACTGAAAAAACAACCTTGGACAACAAACACAGTGGTCGGATTTAGGCTTTAGTATTCATCATTTTAAACGTCACCTTTACATAGGAATTGATTAATGAGTTAACCAAAATATCAGGATAACTATCAGGGTTTTATGGTGGGAGGTGGGGGAGGATACAGCTTCCCCAAACGATGTGCAGAACAGAGCTGCCGTACTTTCTCTAGACAGCCAATAAATACATCAGAAGATTCTCTAATTTTCTGATGTATTGGCTCAGCTCCCATTTCTCTTGTCTTTAACCCTACAAAATACCTAATAACAATAATAAAGCCAATAAAAGTCCCCTTGCCAGAAGTAGGTTTTTACTGTAGTTTAAAGGTGTATCTAGTTAGTCGGACTTGCTCACGTTTACTCTATTCTTTACACTTTTCTCTTACCACAATCCTCTAAAGTCTTGATTCGTATTGCATGCACAACTCGGGTTAGCCGCCTCATGCCTAGTTAGAATTGTTAAGCTACGAGAGGATGAACACAATAAGTGGGAGGAGTTTAGCTAGCAGTAAATGTGAGCACAAATCTCAGATCCACTGTCCATGAAATAATTGGTGTATAATTTGCATTTGAATGTTTCTAGAAACTTAGACCTTCGAGAAACGTTTGCGCTTGTCGAGTTTCCTGACTGTTCAAGTTGTGCCAGTCCTCTTAATGTGGGAACCCTGTGGAGGGCCAGACGGAGCAGAGGAAGAGAAGACAACCTTCTTCTCTTGTGTCGCTTTGTTGACGAGAAGCTTGAAGAATTAGTGCATAACATCCTGTCTGCTCTGTTGGTATTAATAACCCACCAAGAGATGAGTTCTGTCAGAAGTGGAGGATGATTTTATTGAGGCTAGAAGCTGCTGCAGCATGGCTCAGAGGATCAAACTCAAGCTGAGCGAGCCAATGACCAAATATCTAACCGGTCCAGTTAAGTGAATTAGGTCAATGTGGTTCTCTTCACCGTGGACATACAGCATGGGGCAATCTGGGACCGTGCAGCTGCATGTGAAATGTAGCAGCAATGTTTGTGTGATGAAGACATGACTGAAGGGAGCTTTTGTCAAAACAATTTTGCTCTCCTTCGCTCATAATAGGATCAGTTTCCAGCGACCACAAGGATATGAAAGGTCTTGTGCATTTGCTTCTTTTCGTCATAGTGGCCTATAAATGGCTTTCAATGTCCCGCGAGCTGGACATTTGGGCACAGATACCGCTTTTATAATGAGAAGAGTCGAGAAGTTTAAAGGATTTTCTAGACACACAAACCTTTGCTTTTACTGATGGATCACCATGGTGATGTGACGTCATGATGCAGTGTGTGAAGAGGTTGTACGTATTTCACACAAGTGTGTTGCCGTGAAACGCAGTTCATCTGGCTGAGACCAAACAACATATTCCTATGATTATTCATGATGCTTTTCGGCTTTTTTGTGTGTGTGCACATTATTTTGTGGGAACAACAGGAAATGATAAGGTTGTTGACGCCATGTCTGTTTCATCTCAGCATGACATCAGATGTTTTTATGAAATTACATCAGAGGTATAGCTGGTCATTTAAGTAATTCAATAAGAAAGTCATAGCACAAAGCGCTTGTATGAGAATTAAATCCTATTAAAATCGTAGTTCTATTTTGATAACTAACTTTTGGCACTGCAGAGAATATTTACATGCTCTGTTTACAGCGTATCACGTCATTAGTGTTGAGCCAACAGACATTAACAGCATACTTCTGTCATTTTAAGGAAAATATGTTTTTATAAAACATATCGTATGCTGTAGCATGTGTAGAAACCACTCACATGTCTGTGTGTACTCGTGTATGTTTGTATTTACACCTCTTGATGGAGCATCCTTTTTACATCCTTTGACAAATGCAGTTCATCCCTAAAATGTTCAGGTCCCGCAAATATTCCACATCAGGGGAAAATGCCATTATGGCTATGTTGTGAATCAAAACCTGTTTTTCAGGTATACAAAAAGGGTTGCACCTGCATCCAAACTAAACGTTACGCAGCAGCACAAATAGCAAAGATGGAGGAAGTAATAAGATGCTTTATTTATATAAAGTAGCAATCTCATTATAAAAACACCAACACTGTCATGTGAGGTCACGGATGTCGCAGCGAGAGAGGACCCAAACTCCAACATAACTGCAAAAAACAATGTTTTAATCCTCAAAATACTAACAGGACGACAAAAAATTGGACCAAACAGTACGAAGCCACACTGGGAATGAGACGAACAGGGTTTACATACACAGGCAAGGTGAGAGGTGATTGGACAACGGGGAACGAGACACAGGTGGACACAATGAGGGCGGGGCCAGCAATCACACAGGAGGAAACGATCAGGAGCAGGGCAGACAATCACAGGGAGACAGACGACACAAGAACTACAAAACAAGACATAAAACTAGACACAAACTCCAGACCCTGACAAACACTTGCAGTGTTCAAATTGAGCTGGACTGTAAGTACGTATTTAAAGTATAACAAGTACAATGGCTGATTGCAGAAAACTGGCCCCTGTTATTCGATATGACTTTATATATTTTACTGATGCATCAATGCATGGGCAGCACTTTACGGATGTACTAGATACCGTTGAGTTGTTTAATATGAAACAATTAAGCAGATTGTATGAACCATTCATCTCATTTAGCAAAGAAACTGTTAAATATAGCTCAAAATAAAATTAAAATAAATGTAGTGGAGAAAAAGTCCCAGTCTGAGAGACACAGCGCTCTCTCACCTTTATGGAGGGAGCTGGAACATTTGGCTCATCACGACTGCTGCATCAACGTGAACAGAAGGTAATTCGGTCGGTACGCGTGTAACATGTCTGCTGGCACACACACACACACACACACACACACACACACACACACACACACACACACACACACACACACACACACACACACACACACACACACACACACATTCACAGTAGAAGACATGACGCCTGCACACACATTGTATGTCCTGTATGTGCTGAAACAAGAGTCCCCCTCCCAGATTTACAGAATCATATCTTATTCAGTCAGGCATGGCGGCACAGAAGGCAGGGGATGGTTTCATCCATTGACATACTGGAGATTAACCAGCAGCACTAATCTGATAGCTTCAGATCTGAATGAGAAGGATTATAAAAGCAGGTGTAGGGAGCCGCGGAACTGAAACTGGTGGTTGGCTACCAACAATGGTGTGATTTGTGTGACTTTCTAAAGAGACTATCATTCCTGAGCAGAATATTTTGGATTGGACCCAAATCATATACACAGTGTTACGCTGTATATACACACTGAATGTACAACACATGAAATACATTGTCTTGATATTGAGTTAAAGCCCTTTTTATACATTCACACCGTAAGTGTTTCAAAATCCTCCAATTTGTCTTCTTCTTGTTAATCTACATGTCAACCATTGTTTGTTGTTTGCTTGAGGAAAATGAAGAGATAATGGATTTGACCTGAAGTTACCTCATCATTGTAGCTGATATAATAGATGCGTTCATGGTAATGCATCAGGCCTGATAGATAAAGTGCATACATTGCACTGATGACATAATCATGCTCATTGCAGCAGCAAGCTTTCCCTGGAAGAGATCTCAGCTGATGATGTGCTTCATTTGCATTCAGGATCATTTCCTCTCTGTAGTTGATGCTTCGTACCAGTAGAGGACAGTCACAGTCTCATCGGGTAGTGCTCAGTGAAGCTTCCCTCACTGCACCGGCACTTCAGAGAGGATGCGGTTGATTTGAATGCCCAGTATTTCATCAGCAAAGGTCAAAACCTTTAGCCGTCACTCTCTCATCTGGCCGTTGTTGCTTTCTGAACTGCTCCGTAACTCCATAAAGATGTTAATGTTGTCACAAGGACACTGATGACTAGTTATAACGGACACATAGGAGTTAAACCCGTCTAGAATAATAACTGTAGTAAAGCAACTCTGCACTGTACTGAAGTAATAATATCCAGCTGGAACTGCATCAACATATGTTGTATGTTTTCTTGTTTTTCCCTTAAACAGAAAATCATGACTGTATTCTATAGGCATGGATTAAGACTTAAACTGAAGGTTAACTTGAATCCTAAACATTGTAGTGGCACACATGTGGTGACTATCATGCAGTTTGAGTTTGAGCTGCCCAGAGAGAGAAGTATCAAACTCTGAGGTGTCAGCCTCCACACTGAAATAGTAGCCTGGAATAATGATAGTGGAGGTGAATACATGTTGTGAACTTGTCACTTGTCTTCTGGAAACAGGGTTTAGGTTTTCCAAGTAGACCCATCTTTTTGTCAAAAAAGATTTCCCGTGAAAATGGTCCACGCTGCATCTCTGGAGCAGGGACACTTTCTGAAAAACGAAAAATACATTGCAGGTGATGTTATTCTCCAATGTTGTTCACACTACAGATACAATTCTAGGCCTCTACAACCAAGGCTATCTGCAAGGTTCTTTAGAAGCAGACTATACGAGCACATGTGTCGTTTGGGGGAGATGTGGAGGACCCAACACGTTGATCCTCTCATTACATTTAGAACCAGCTGAACATCACGGCGCCCACATCCAAACACAGGTGATTACTACCAGGATATTAAGAAATAGTTCACATATGTTACCCTGCTATGATTTTAGTGTTGTCTGATCCAGCTATGCATTTGATTTTCAATGGCTGTTTATATAATGTAATATTATATTGATCATGGTGGTCAGAATGAGTCAGAGCAAAATGTCTGCTTCAGAGAGCTTATGAGACGTTTCCACCTGACTTGTCTGGATGTGAGCAATGGCCACTTCTTCTCACTCACACGATGTGCTGTTCATATAATTAGTCCTAACACATGAGGAAAAAAGAAAATAGAAGTCCAGGCAGAACAGTTGTACAGTTATTAAGCAGCATAAAAGGTTCCCTGTAGTAATACAGAGAGCCTTGATTAGACTATCAGACCATTGTACTCAACTGAAGCCTTGGAGAGGACTCATTATGATCCTCGGAGGGCAGCCTTTTCTCTGCCACTGTCCCAATTATTCATATTTATTTTTACTGGGACTCGGAGCACACCTCTGCTGGTTTGAACCCCTCGTGTTATTGACATATGCACCCCCCAAACCAATACGTTTCTCATTACTGTTCATTCTAAGGCTTTTTCATAGCTCGCTATTTTATACCATTTTCTGTTACTCACTGCTTCAGAATGGAAGATAAAGTGTTTCAGCCCACACACACTTTTTCCTTCCTCCAGAGTTGTATCCTCTCTCCTCTTTTTCTGAAGCTCTCAGTCAGTCTGTTGCTTTAATTCTCATTAAGATGCATCCTGCTCGTTGTGCGAGGAGCGCAGCTTGAACTGGAGAGTCCAATCAGGGGCGACAAACATCTCCATATAACCATATTTAAAACAGGACTATATTTGTACCATATACAAAAAAAACACCCACCTCATCAGCTAAGACATGCAAGGTGAAGAGAGACAAGAAATTAATGATGTCTATGTGGGAGGAGGAGGACGGTACATGGAATATTATGGTTGGAAACATAACCTCCTGCTAAAATCACATTTGTAAAGTGGGATTGTTTCTCCTTATAGTGACTGAGAGGATGTAAATGTGTGTCTGGCTTTGATTACGGTGCTGTAGAGAAAGACATGGAGGAACCGCATCATTAAGACTAGTCTAGGGATGGGGGATCAATATTAAGACCTTTAGGAAAGAGGCTCTGCCATTTACTATTAATAATGGGCCCTGCCGCCTGCTGTAATAATGTCATTAGGAAGACTGGAAACAGATACTTCATCCACAACTACACGGCCTCACAATGCACCCACATGTAGAAACTATCAGTGCATAGACGGCATTATAACATACACACCGAGTCAGATCATGATAGCATAACCACTGGGGAGGTATGAGGAGACAAAAGAGACGCAACAAAGGGCGAACAGAGAGGAGACATCAATGGCGGGAGGGAAATGGAGGGCGAAATGAGTTTGCTAAGTTGCTATTAGTTACCAGTAACGCCACACTGGTTTAGCTCATGAAGCGGCACACGACCATCGGTCAGGGCTTCACTGTGACGCTACGCCATTAACGGGAGATACAGGAGGCACCTTTAACTCAAGGTTAATTCAGGCTAACTTACTTGTTGTTTTGCTTTAATAAAATGTGATAATCTCACGTTCAATCTTGATAACCTCGCTGGTATAAGACCACTTCTGTTTCTGTATAGTCATCATAACTCAACTCTCAAGATGTTTTAACTTGTTGCAGACAGAAAATCCCACGCGTATCTGACACTGGGGACGTCTCCAGTTACATAGTGCAGTGCAGCAATTAGTAGTTATTAGTAACACCTGTGTTTTGACAAGCCAAATTGTTTTCAGTGAAAAAAAGGCTATTCAATTTTAGTTTGGCTCCAAATGTTGTTCCTACATCTCCCGAAGATCTACAGGTATATGAACAACGTGGATTGAGTTATGAGGCCTGCAGGTGCATGACACGTGTAAGTTAGTGTCCATCTGTGTTTTAAGTCGTTGTCCCAGGTGGTATTTGCTGAGGATGGTTTGTTTGTGCAGAGGCATGAGGAGGATGAGCAGCGCACCGTCCAGCAGCGTGAGTACTGAGGAGCATTTGGATGAGCAGGCAAAGACATATTCTTCTTTTTTAATTGTGCACTATGTTCCAGTCCACAGTGGATTCACTGACTCCCGCGCTGCAGCTGTACTCCTCTGTAGCCCGGGTGACCTCTTGTGGGAGTGAAGGCAAACTATCGATCACCAAGGCTGTCTCTTGGTTTCGTTCTCCATGACAACCACAAGGGTACAGCACCACTACACCTCAGCTCTCCACAGACGCCCCCATCCATCAGCACAGCTCTTGGCCTTTAACTGACCACAACGGATTCCAAGTAGTAGCATGTTATGTCTTTGTCGTTGGATTAGATCAGGTGTTTGTTTGTGCTGCGTGTCAGGTGTATCGAGGCTTTAGTGTGAAGGAAACGGAGAGAGCGTGTGTGTTAAACATAAGTATTGTGTGACCATGTTTAACTTTCAGTTCATGTTTGTGTTCTTCTTATTATGAGGTTTCATTTGCAAGTATGTGTGAACATGTTGCTGTGTGTATGTCCAAGGGCAAAACGTCATGTTTGTTTTCCTGAACCGTGACTTCAGGGTTGTTTGCACTTAAGAGTTGAGCAGTTAAACTTTAAAGAGAGAAAGTTTGAGAATCAATGTGGCATGACTTCGCTTCCCTTCTCTCCGAGCCTCCTGGGAGAGTGGGCATGTCAGACCTCATTATGCCTTCCCAAATCAAACAAAATGGCTCCTGTTGGTTTCTGCCAGGCAGCAACCTGCAGCTCTGGAAAGTGAAGGCAATGTGGAAGTGAAAGCGTCGTCAACCTCCAGCGCTGAGAAATTAAGCCAACGTGGAAGTGTCACAACTGCAGTTCCTCAAATAGCCACTTGAGGCTGCCTCCAAAAGCGAGCCATCCGTCATCGGCCACCATGTTTCAACGCCTACATTTGCAGCATAATTAAACTGGTTTACAGCTGGAACAAACAATGGTTTTGGTGTATAGATAGTTTCACCCCTCATGACAACTGCATGAAGGGGGAATTTAATGTAACTAACCGGTTTGAATTATATGAAGCTTAAAGTCCGTCTTGGTGAAGAGAGAGCTGAGCCGAAATGCGAAGCTCTCAATTTACTGGTCGGTCTACGTTCCAATCCTCACCTATGGTCACGAACTTTGGGTAGTGACCGAAAGATCGAGGTCGCGAATACAAGCGGCCGAAATGAGTTTCCTCCGTAGGGTGGCCGGGCTCAGCCTTAGAGATAGGGTCAGGAGCTCGGACATCAGGAGGGAGCTCGGAGTCGAGCCGCTACTCCTTCGCATCGAGGGGAGTCAGCTGAGGTGGTTCGGGCATCTAATTCGGATGCCTCCTGGTCGCCTCCCATCAGAGGTTTTCCAGGCACGTCCAACTGGGAGGAGACCTCGGGGAAGACCCAGGACACGCTGGAGGGATTATATCTCCCGCCTGGCCTGGGAACGCCTCGGGATCCCCCAGAATGAGCTGGAAAATGTTGCGGGCGAGAGGGAAGTCTGGGTCAAACTGCTGGGCCTGCTGCCCCCGCGACCCGACCCCGGATAAAGCGGTGGAAAATGGATGGATGGATGGATGGATGGATGGATGGAAGCTTAAAGTGAGGAATAAATTGGGTTGTGGCCACTTTGAGTGACAGGTGGTGTCTTATCAGGTTGCTAACTGTCTGCTGGGTCGTCAATGCCATGAAATACATGCAGCGTGCTGTCCGTTTGATGAATGATGGTGCCATAAGAGTTACATAGATGATAGAGCAGGGTATACAATGCTTTAGGGCATGGCTGTATTGTTATTGACAGGTTGCTTCCACGTTGTTGTGCGCTCTGAGAGTTGCCTGTGTTTTAGTCTTATAACGTTAACTCTTTTTCAGTGGGTTTTCAGTTCATGAGAGTCAATTGTCATATTTTGGTTGCCTAAAAACATTTTATTCTGCGTTTGGTTGCACTAAGATCTGAGTAGTGTGATATCACAATCCACTACTTATGGGTATCTGTCTGTTCTTGCCTCAAGCCTCATTTTGGTGTAACACTACATACATTTTTCTGTTATTGGCTTGTCAACATGAAATTATTTGTCAACTATTTTAATAGTCAATTTATTTGTTGAGGTAATTTTTCAAGCAACATTTTTTTTTTAGCTTCTTAGATTTGAGAAGTTGCTGCTTTTTCATTTTTTTTTATAACATTTTTGGTTTGGAAATTTTGGTTGGACCAAAAAAGACGTTGAAAGACATCTTTACTTTGGATTCTGTGAACTTTTTGACCGAATGATTAATCCAAAAGAAAAATGTTGAAATAATACAATAAAGGATTTATCTGCCTTGATGTCAGACATTAAACACTATAGGTCACAGAAATGCATGAATACAACAAGAAAGTGAAATTATTTCAGAAAAACTAGCTCGAGCCAAACATCGAATCACAATCTTGTCAGATTGAGACCAAATATAAACCTGAATACAGCATAGAAGAACAAAGCTATTTATGTTAAAGTATTACATTTATAAATCCTGCCTGGGCCTGAATATATGAAAGTTATTTGCACAAAGCACGAAAAAAATTGATTGTATGGCAGAAGAGACTGTTCTGAGTTATCTGGGCCTCAGGCTAGATACTCCAAGGTAGACGGCGTATCAAGATAGGTGGCAGGTGTTGAAGTGTGAATTTGACCTACTGAGGGCACAAAGGGCATAATTAATATTTTGAGGAAAGTGATATTTTTTATCAGGCCTGCTATTTTGCATCATTAATATTTTCGCACTGTAGTTTCATCTATAAATCAAAAAGATGGACAAATGAACAACAACGTGTGAATGTGTTACTGAAAAACAAATGAACAAGATATCTGCATTAGTTTGGATTTGGTCTGAAGTTTAGGATTAGGGTAAAATATTTAGGATTTGTTTTTTGATAATATCTTTTAATTTTCCAATTATGTGTCAAGATGCATTTCCATTAGAAGATGTCCACAGCTCTAATGAGCCTGACCCTGTGTTTGATCACAGCATGGTCAGTATACACTTACAGGGAATATCCATACAGCACCTGAGAGAAAGCTACAATCTGTCATCATCCAAAAAGATAAAATATATTTAATCCACACCATCATCATAACACCGTCACTAAAATGCAAATATCACCAACATTGAAGGAACTCTCAGTTGAATAAGTGGTTGTTGTAAAATAGGTAAAGAGCACGCTTTATTTCCTTTCATATTTTCAAAATACAGAACTTTTAGATTAAATTATCAAACATTGGAAAGAGACAATAATCACAGATTTCTGCCCAATAAAGAGAGAATCCAGATCCTCCGATGGAGGTGATGTCACGTCTACTCTTACAAGCCTGTAGCTGTTAGTTTGTTCTGGTATTCACGCCACCATCTTTAGTGAAACAACAGCACCTTGTTTTTACAGTGACCTGCTGGAGATGCTACATGAATATATGATTACTGTGAAGTTACAATATCAATAGTGTTTGAAGTTGAGGGGATTCAAAACTCAATCAGTCAAACCATTGATTTACACACTGGGATGCCCCAGCTACACTATATCTTCATAGTACACTATGTTGCATGGTAATGAGCTAAATATGATCTTATCTAATATAATAACTATTGTTAAGGATGAATTTGTTCTCATTTGAAATGGAAGGGTTGCTTTTGTGAGTTTCACTTTTCTTTCAGCTGCACATTGAATTGGAGCACCGCACCAGGATAGGGTTATGGTTGTGTGTGTGTGTGTGTGTGTGTGTGTGTGTGTGTGTGTGTGTGTGTGTGTGTGTGTGGGGGGCATTGACCTCTGTTTCATGTCACTCCCTTATCGCTCTTCCCACATTTCCTGTTTGCCTCTCAAGCACACTTTATACAAAAGCAAATAGCCACAACAATAAACTTGTTTTAGTATGTTGTCATTTTTAAAATACACATCATTATTTACCCTTGTACTCAAATCACATTTCTCATAGATAATAATGAAATGATTTACTTTGACAGAGAACCAGTGTTGCTCATTTGTTTGTCTCAGTGCCTGTTCTCTGAAGTCAAGAGTGTTCTCAATAAATCTGAAGCAACAAATAAAGGCATTATATTATATAGTGTATGCCACATACCATTTATACATCTCTCTCTGAAATAAATATTTGTTGTAGATTCTAAGGCTTTCTTTATAACATTTTAAATGGTACCTGGTTGAACATACACAGTCGCCTGATGGTCACTGTCATACAGTCAGAACCATCTATGGCCCAAATAGCTTGTATCCTACAGACGTTGTTTTCCACATTTGGATCCAAGCAGCGTGATAAACGCTTATCAGGGGCAGAGTAAACTCACCCGGCAGTAACAGACACATAGTCTGAGATATTGAACAAATAAATTCAACGGACAAGCCCATGGAGACCCACTGTACCATTGCATCGTGTGTTTATTGATCGGGCGGAGGCTGCTGTAGTGGAGGCAGCTCCAGCAGCTCCACCAGTAATCAGCGATAGCAGTTTGTGTTTAGCAGCTGCTGCAGGGAGCTTTGTGGAGCAGACGGCGGGACAGGGGCCTCACGTTGAAATCTGTTGTTTACCTTTTCTGGATCAGCTGATGGTCGACTGATGGAGACTGAGCGACCTGCGTGGACTCATGTCGTGACCGACTGATCGATATCTGCCTTGATGAGTTTGTGAATGCGTGGCTGTCATCGTTTTCCTTCTGACTCGCGACTCCTTCTTGAACATATACAAAATGTCCTCACAAGATTTCCCTGCTATATTGAAGCAGCCAACCACAGAACAAGTTGACATTGATGTTTACTGCAACTCTGCCTATTTGAAGAAGTATATCTATATAAAGCCTCTATAAATACACTCCTCCTCCTCCACACTCGGCTGTGCCCTGAGCTGAGTGCTCATGTCTTGAGTTTGTGTGTTGGTGTTTGTTTATTCCGTGTATGTAGACCAAGCCTAGCCCAAGACAGCGCTCAGGGCATCTCCACTGGCGTCTGCAGCTATGAGCTCATCGCTCATCTCTGTGTGCGTATTACCGTGTGTTACCTCGCTGTGACATATGCTGCTGTTGCGTTTCACGGCATTTCCCTCTATTCGGATATGTTTACACAAGGTCAAACGGGGAGAGCATCTGGTTTGCGAGAAGCAGAGTATTTGGGGAACGTCAGGGAGCATCTGGGTGCACTCGCACAAACACACACACTCCGAAATACAGACACACATCTACAAATGCTTTCATCCACAAAAACATTTACTTTATACGGTTACTCAATATCTCTCTCACACAAACCTTCACCATACAAAAGCACAAACACGCCAGTGCAGTAAGCGCAGCAGCAGATAGGGGCCACTGCAGGACAGAAGGAGCGCGGCGGCCAATCGGCTGGCAGGTCGCTTGGAGCCCGGCTTCCCACTGTCACATCTCCTTCTCCTCTCCTTCCTCCCGACGGTCGTCGTCTCCTTACATCTCTCCGTGTCTCTCGGCATCTCCCTTCCCCCTCATCCTCCTCGTCCTCTCTGGGATTACATGTTGGATACGGCCAGGTGTTAGAGCGTGTGGTGGAACTGCGGTGGAGAAGCAGCGGCAGGGAGGAGGAAAGTGAGGTTTCAGCAGAAGATGTTGGGTGGTTGGTTGCGAGGCTAGAGGACGCCTGGGAGGACAGGCTGTCTGTGGATGTGTACCTGTGGAGAAAGGACCGCTTTCACTCACATCGGAGCTCGCTGCTGATGAGGTGCCTGGTCTGCACAGCCTTTTTTTCGTCACTCTGTCTGTCCGTCTCTCCATCTCTGTGAACATATGTCTGTGTGTGTTGGCGTGCATGCATACATGTGTGTGTCGGTGTCTGTGCATGTCAAAGATATGGCCTATGCCTGAACACATATGATTTTTTTTATTTAAACCATTCTGAGAACTGCGACAGTCCTCGTAATGTTAATTAAGATTTCATCACGTCTTCCTTTGTTTTCTGGCGGTCTCCTCTCCTCTCCTCTCCTCTTTCCCCTCCTCTAGCTCTTTGCTGTTTATGAGGCAAATCCGAATGCTTCGGAGCCTCGCTAAAATGGTGTCAGTTTACATAAGATGTTATTCCAAAAGGCTTCATCACAGAGTCACCTCTGTCAGCGACATACATTCTGGTCTCTATGAAGCCTGTGCCGGGTAAAGAATCCGTTCTCCGACGGTGCGCCGTATGTTCTCTTTGACGGTAGACGCTGCATAATCTCAACCGGTAGGCCGAACGCTGTCAATTTAATCTGGCAGGAGGTCGCCAGAATATGCGCGAGTGATGTGTTCCTCATTAGTAAATGCATGGCATGTAACCTCATCCCTCCCGCGGTCCGATGTGATAGTCACACATACCGAATGCTGTGTGGAGAATAAGTTCTCCTCCTCTCATCCTCCTGGGCTTCTTTGGTTTGGGATGAAGGGAGGAGAAACAATTCATGCACATTATCATAGAGCGTGTGTGTGCAGCACAGACGTGTTTGCCTGCTCGTGGTCCCCTGCCTTCACTTCCCTCTGCCACTTGTTCTACTGGGTTACAGGAAGACAGCTTGTTCACAAATAATAAGCAAAGGCAAAGATGAGGTGGTGTGAGCTTCTGTCCTCTGTAGGCCTTTGTCACCCAACCTGCTGACACCGCATATTTAGCCCAGAGGGGATCACTGGTTTACACAATTACCATTTGTGTGTGTGTGTGTGCGTGTGTGTGTGTGTGTGTGTGTGTGTGTGTGTGTGTGTGTGTGTGTGTGTGTGTGTGTGTGTGTGTGTGTGTGTGTTTACGTCATTGTGTGTAGTAGCCTCTGCTCTTTTGCTTTGGTGTAAAACAATCTGTGGAAATTTGCCTGGTTTTGCCTCTCAAAATTCTTTTTTTTTCACACCCGTAACATTGTGTTCCTCCTTTACTTCTCCTAACGAGTTTCAAGGTTCATCTTTGACTTCTTCTTCATTGTCTGACGAGTATGACGAGCTGTGCATTCTGTGTCAGGTTAAATTCTTTGTTGATGTAATATAATTTTTAGATGGATACAATATTTAAAACCAAAGATGCAGGATTTCTTTTAAAGTAGCCTTTTCTGTCCGTGTGTTTTTAGCGGGTTTGAGTTGGACAGAGTGAGTGTGCTGACCGGCCCAGTGGACATGCTGCTGGTTCTTCCAGTGGAGTCGGTGCCTTTTAGTGCCAAATACGGTGTCACTTGCATCACAATTGATCTGGAAACAGTCTTGAAACGGGACTCAATAAGAGTCAGTGTGGCATGTCATGTTATCAAATGAAACATCTAATCCCTCTCTTCCTGTTTGTCTTCAGGTGGGGTGGTTGACAAGGATTTGCGGCACTACCTCAACCTGCGATTCTCCAAGGGCTCAGTGGACCACGACCACCAGCAGATCATCAGAGACAACCTCTACCTCCGCACGGTTCCCTGTGAGTCCTCCCGCCTCTCGCCTTTCTTCTGGCTTCCATTCATTCCTCTTTGATCTTCTCCTCTCCTCTGCCTCCCTGTGTGTCTTTGTCATTGTTTTTCTCTCTTTCATAGATCTTATTTCACACACCCTCCTCCTCCTCCAGCCATATTTAATTCTCGTTCTCTTTTTTGAGCATTGCATAGCCCTTGGGACGCTGCCCTGGTGTTTTTACATCACTCTTTCTCTCCGTCTCTCACCATCTATTGCTCCTTATTTTCAGTCAATCGTCCGGCTGCTGAGCTCTCAGCCTGTGGTTTCCACGGCAACCACCCTCTTGTCTCGAGGCTTGCGTTGCCTTGACGCCCTACCCCCTCCAGCACACGCTAGACATGCACAACACACACGCAGATATGCAAACGCGTCATTCTCTCGGATACATTAAGAAAGTGTTTGTTATCTATACGTGAGATATTTTACAAAAATGTGGGTTGCATGTGGACATGTGTGTCTATGTTTAAGTTGTGTTCTCAGTGCGTGTGCCTGTTGGGCAACGATGTCACTGCTGTGATTTACATTGAGGGGATGGCGTCCCCAGCAGCCCTCCCTGTTGTCAATATAACAAGCAGCTCGTGAATCAGCTTCTCTGGAGGCTGAGGCTGCTCTGACGCTTGACTCTGCAGACTACACATGTTACTCCATTCATGCGGCATGTGGATTGGTGCACTGTGATCTGATGTTTGTTGAAGGGCTTTGCACTCATCTGTTCTGTACCCTCCATTAACTCAGTCATGGGTGTTTTACTAGCAGAGGTGGTTGAGTTGAGTCAACCGGCCTTTTGGCCGTTCAAGAACAGACAGATGGTAAAAAATCATGAGGACGCTAAGATTTTACGTCAGTGATGGTTGTTTTTGTGTTGGTTGAGCGCTTCTACGATGCTAGATGTCCTCTGCCGGTGTGTTGAGCCGCTGACACAGAAGTGATTGTTTAATACGCTTGCACAGCTGCACAGTCGTCAGCCTCTCTTTCCTTCCTCTCCTCTCGCTCTCCCTCCCTCTCTTCTGTCGTCTTCTTCTCTTTGCTATCACTCTTTGCTCTCTCATGTTCCCCCTGCTTCTCCCTCCTTATCTGTCTCCTTGATTTCTTTTGGTCACCACCTCATTCCATCACATGTTCACTATCTTTCAATTCTAACTCCAGCCAGACAGCCCACTCTCCTTCTCCTCCTTTCCTCTCCTCTCTTCTATCTACGTCTTCCTGTTGGCTGTGTAATAGTGCAGCGAAGGCGGACATGGTGACAACTAGGTGATGTGGACTGGCTGAGGTTCAACACTGCAGGTCCTCACACACTTCAGCTCTGTCACGGCATAAACCTCTTGTTACAAAACCAATGTTACAAATGTGGCAACAAAAGAGAAAGTGAATTAGGAGTGTGTATGCACTGGGTAAATAACAAGTCTACCTGAGCACAAGGTTACAATGTCTGAAACAAACATGAACAAGAGAGCTTGGATCACGAGATCTTACTGCCATTGGATAGGTTCTTTTGTTTCATCTCATATGAGACTGTATTTGTGTCTTTCCAAAGCCAGATAATGACAGAGAGGAGTTGATAACCGCTCTCTTGAGTTTTTGTTTCCTCTGGGTGCATCAGTGTGTTTGACAGCTCTGGGGAAAGTTCTGCTGGAGTTGTCACTTCCAGCTTTTCTGATTAGATAATTCACAATAAATTGTTTTGTAAAAACTGTGTTATAAGAATAAAGTGGGTCAGTTAGGAAATAGTAGAAGAGTGTGGCCAATCAAAAGAGTGACGGTTGAGACGTTTAAACCAGGCCGGTGTTTTGGCGACTGGAGAAGAAGTTAGTTGTAAAGTTGTCTCGACGTAGTGAAAGTGTGATGGGTTGATTAGTATGAACCCAATAGCACAACTCAGGAGACAGAACTGCAAATAATGATCCTTTACTTAGAGTATAATCAGGAACAGAACAGGAAGAAATATAGGAGACACAATATGTAACGCACAAGGGCTTGGGCTGGAAAACACAAGACAATCTGGCAGAGGACAAGTGGAAGTGAGGGAGCCTAAGTAGACAGGGACTAACGAGGGAATGGGCAACAGGTGAGACGGGCATGAGGACCAGGTGAAGGGAATGAGGGACTAACGAGGTTGGAGTGATCAGAGGCAGGTGAGAGAACAGGTGAAGGGAGTTGGACTGACGAGATGGGAAGCAGGATCTGGAATGACATGACAGTTAGTGAAACAGGCAGACAGGATGAGAACGACTAATAAAAGAAGGTGTGTAGCTGAACTGTGACAACATGTACAGTGCAAAGTGAGCAACTTCGACCCTTTGGGTAAAAAAACAGAATCCTGAATAGTTAATACAGACTTTGTGATCCTCTGTTTCATATAAACTTTTTAAAATATCGTCAAGCCTCCTATTGTCTTGAACCACTTTTTTGTTACATTTGTTCAGTTTTAAAACAATCTAAATCTATGTGCAGCAGAGCCTGAGGTCAAACAGTGTTTCAGAAAACTATTTGAGGATTAATGGACACCTTTTCCAATGATTGCATCATTTCAATGAGCAGCCATTGAAATTCACATCATGGATTTAGGTCTACAGCACCACTACCTGGTATAAAGTGAACAGAATAAGATCAAATTAACAATCTAAAACTGGCGATTATTTGTGGGACAATCATCAACTAAAATTCATGAATGTGACAGCCCTATTCGGTACCACATTTCAATAATAGCTGCCTCGCAGCCCTTTATGAAAAAGAGAAGTCAGTTATCATGTGTGTGTGTGTATGTGGTAATGATAACCCCATAATTAACTGCCTATCACTCGACAAAGCTGATGCAGTGTAATGAAGATTTTCAAAATTCCAATCCATAGACCTTCTGCTCAGCAGATTTAAAATACAGGACTGTCTCAGAAAATTAGAATATTGTGATAAAGTTCTTTACTTTCTGTAATGCAATTTAAAAAAACAAAAATATCATGCATTCTGGATTCATTACAGATCAACTGAAATATTGCAAGCCTTTTATTCTTTTAATATTGCTGATTATGGCTTACAGCTTAAGAAAACTCAATAAATATATATTAGAATATCATGAAAAAGTATACTAGTAGGGTATTGAACTAATCACTTGAATCGTCTAATTTATTCGAAACACCTGCAAGGGTTTCCTGAGCCTTGAAAAACACTCAGCTTGGTCCAAAGTCCTCTTTTGAGACGAAAGCAAGTGTTGTATTTCATTTGGAAGTCGAAGCGCCAGAGTCTGGAGAAAGGCTGGAGAGGAGCAAAATCCAAGTTGCTTGAAATCCAGTGTGAAGTTCCCACAGTCAGTGATGGTTTGGGGAGCCATGTCAGCTGCTGGTGTTGGTCCACTGTGTTTCATCAAATCCAGAGTAAATGCAGCTGTGTACCAAGAGATTTTAGAGCACTACATGCTTCCGTCTGCTGAAAAGCTCTATGGAGATGAGGATTTCATTTTCCAGCATGATCTGGCACCTGCCCACAGTGCCAGAACCACCAGTAACTGGTGTACTGACCATGGCATTACTGTCCTCCATTGGCCTGCCAATTCCCCTGACCTGAACCCCAGAGAGAATTTGTGGGTTATTGTGAAGAGGAAGCTGAAAGACACCAGACCCAACAATGCAAATGAGCTAAAGGCCGCTATTGAAGCAACCTGGGCATCCATAACACCTCAGCAATGCCACAGGCTGATTGCCTCCATGCCACGCCGCATTGATGCAGTAATCCGTGCAAAAGGATTCCCAACCAAGTACTGAGTGCATTAATGGACATTTTAAAATGTTTGATTTTGTTTTGCTGTTATAAATCTTTTTTTTTACTTGGCCTGAGGAAATATTCTAATATTTAGAGATAGGATATTTGAGTTTTCTTAAGCTGTAAGCCATAATCAGCAATATTAAAAGAATAAAAGGCTTGCAATATTTCAGTTGATTTGTAATGAATCCAGAATGCATGACATTTTTGTTTTTTTAATTGCATTACAGAAAATAAAGAACTTTATCACAATATTCAAATTTTCTGAGACAGTCCTGTACATGTAATATTACAGTGATTCCCAAAATGTAGTTTAATCTCACCAATGTGATTTCATGTGTCTTTGGTCCGCTGGTTGTCTCACTGCATGAGGACGTTTCACTGGTTGCACGACTTCCTGGCCGTCTGAGACACACAGAAGCAGCGCTGCTGGGCTCCTTTTCACTGGTTGCATCCTTTTCTTCTGACAGCATGGTATTAATCAGTGGTGGAATTGTACTTTAAGTACAATTTTTGAGGCTATACACATTCTACTCCCCTACATTAAATTGACTAGTATGAAACACAATGCATTGGCATACTGTAAATGTAACCACTCACAAGCATAAAGAAACACAGCAAAACCATTTAACATAGAGACCTTTAGGCCTCAATGACACTGGCTCAGTCACTTCCTGCTTCTGAGTCAGAAGGTCTTGGTGTCTCCCTCCCCATCCGCCTTCTCCTCTCCTCATTTGGATTTTAAAATCTCCTGCTTGATTTTTAGAACATGGTGACGGCTAAATCCTTCCATAAAGTCCACGCATTTGGCGCTTAATTACTCTCAACTCGTGCACATATAAAACAGGAGTGTGTATGTGATCCCAAAACAGCCTGGCAGCACGGGGCTCGGCCCTCTGCTCCCTCTCCCCTCCCTCCCTACTGCTCAACGCTCTCTCCCCAAGTTGAATTTTAAGATTCAGGAGGAGAGAATGAAATAGACAGTGCCTTGTGTGTCCTCTCCGGAGGGGGGCACCAATGATAATGTCATTATGCACCATGTTCAATTTCAACTCGCACACACACTAAAGAAGGTTTCGTACATGTGCAACCATTCGGGACACATTCTGGAGCCCTGCGTTGCTCAACCACCAAAGTGACACAGCATCAGTCAGCTAAAAAAGCAGGGATGGTGGTTCTGAGTGCCGCGCTGCTCGTGCCCGGCAGGCTGCTTCTTGTTGTGGTTTGGAGCGTTACGAAATCAGTGTTTTTCTCCCGTGTCTGCATCAATCTGACCATGCTGTCAGTGCGAGTCTGTCAGCTTGACAAGCAGACGCCACTCTGCATCACAACACGCTGTCACATTGAAGGACGTGGGAGGGGGTGTGGGTGTTTGTACATGCATGTGTGTGTTTGTGTGTGTGTTTCTTCTTTTTTTCATACAGCTAAAAGGCTCACATGCTAACATCAACTCCTGCATCTTGTTACATCACTTGGCACAATGATTGGGTGTTCGCCCTCCAAAAATATTGTATTTAATTTGATATTTTTTCCTTTTAATATTATTATTTGTTAACATTTTTGCATTGGTGCCTCCAGACTGCCTGCTGTATTGTTTGCTGTTGGATTTGGGTGTAAGTGCTTTTTTTCACTTGTCCAAACACCAACTGCTTGCTTGACTGCCACTTCAAGGACATACAGATAGACGTCTACTGAGAAGGTCTAAGACAAATAGCAGACTGATGTGAATCATATGAATCAATAGTTGCAAAAAGTGTCAAGCAGAAAAAAAGTGATGGGAGTGGAATACAACTTCAGATAGACATCATAGTTTACAGGTTTAAACATTTGATACGATTGTCGGCTTGTCTTTCTAACTTCTCGAGCGTTCAAGATAAGAAATTTGCCAGAACTATTTCTACTTGACCATTCAAAAAGTGGAGCACCTGCTGTTGAGGAATTTAGAGAAGCGTTTTCGATGGCGCTCTCTCTCTCTCTCTCTCTCTCTCTCTCTCTCTCTGATAGGAAGCTGAGAGTGACATAGGTGAAATATGTGGAAAATATCTTTGAGGAAGCAGAGATGAATATAGACATGAGCAAAGTTTAAAAAAGGGGAGATGAGGAGGAAAAGAGATGGTTGAGATGAGGAGATCTGCAGGGGAGAATTGGAAAGGGAGGAAGAGAGCGAACCGAGGATGGAAATGGAGGAGGCGAGAGTCGATGCAAGAGGTTGGAGGGATGGGAGCAGAGACTTGGGGAGTAAAAGGGTGGACGTGCACTGAATGGGGGTAGAGGGAGATATGAGGGAGCCTCGTAAGTCATTCCCCAGAGAACCCTCTCCTCCCCTCCATATTATTCAGAGGCATCAGTAAAAGGCTCTATAAATAGCTTGAACAGTGAGCAGCACGTTTCTCTACTCAGATTTCCTATAAATACATGCAGCTTCTGCATATCTGCTCCGAACGCGCGCTGCCCTGCAGCCTGCGGCGAGCGGCAGGGAATCCTCCTCTGGAGGCTGCAGAGGAGGAGCAGATAAAGATGTCGCTGAGGAGCACGGCCAAGATGCTGAGGATTGTGATCGGGTTGAGAGGCGCCGCTGATAAGGATTGCAGTAATGAAAACGCTATCCTGATGATGGGGGAAGATTTGTGGAAAACAGCTTTTCACCTTGATACATGCAGTCGAGTTGTGTCTACAACATGTTTGCAGTTTACTTTCATGCTATCAAGAATGAGTTTGCTCTCTTTTTTCACACAGCTCTCTGCTTTAACATACAGTTTGGAAAAACAGCTTGTCATGCACCAAATTATCAAAAACACCAAGAATGCTGTCAACATGTCTCAAAGGTTGTTTTTCTCCCCCCAAATAGTACAACCTAAAGAACAGTTGTATCAACAAGTGTGCACACTGTCTGTCGATGCATGAAGGACTCTTTGAATCACTCTCGTTGAATGTCTGATCCATCCTTTATTTCCTGATCTAGATCCTTAAGGAATTCAAATAAGCTTCATGCTTACTTATGGTGAAGCAAATCAAGGTCCTTGTAAAACTGGGAGAATTCTCAGTTATGAATCTACTGTCGTCAATCAGCATTTCTCTGATTGACGGATACTTGCTAATCTTTGTTGTGCTTTGCCTCATTATTGGAACACAAAGATCAACACATGAGTTTCATTAAAGACAGGCAACACTGATGCTGGATGCTTTGCTCTAGTTCAAATTATTTCATGATATTAAATCTTTTGGTTCATGGTTGGGTCATTAGATTTGTGTGAAGAATTGGAAAGTGTGATATTGGAAAAATTCTTGCTCAGAGTAAAACACATTTCTGTCAAACCTATGAACAACTGTTATATTCATTGTTTCAGAGTAAAATTGTCTTCAATAGTTGTAAAACAGTTACCAAGCAGCCAATATTTTAAATTAAAGGTCAATGTGCGTCACATTTGTAGACCTTTCGGCTCAGACAACATGGCTGCCAATGTGCTGGTGTAGGAACATTGGACTGCATTCATTATGCGATTGAAATGTACCATCAGATGAACACTCGTACACGGGGACACCGTCTGCAACTCAATCAACATTCAGTCCAATCATCTGTAAAGCTGACTTTACTGTGAGCTAACAATTTATCCTCTTTCCATCTGATTTATTTTACTTATTTTATTTGCATGCAACATTTTGTTATGCAATTTAACCAAGAATGTAGGTTCAGTTTAAAACAATGTTTGTAGTTTGAGCACATTCATTAGTTATGTATTCTTAAAGATGGTTTAGAGATTCATCCTGCTGATTGTATCATTTGTAGAGAAGCAGATGAATTAATACTGTGAAGACTGATGATGATTGGAGAGGAAGAGAAGGGATGACAGTTGGATGTGTGGAGGATTGTCCTGATTATTAGATTACAGTGAAGTTGAATGAGGTGATAAAGAAAAAAAATATTTATTTTGCGTATGTTTCTGTGGCGGATTAATTGTATTTCTGTGTGAACGCAAACAAACACACTGTGTTTACGTACGAATGTAACGCTACACGCTTGTACATGTTTTTTACACTGAGGCATTGATTTTTCTGTTTGTGTGCCGAGCTTTAATGGGACGAACTGATAAATAATGAGTGTTACACGTCCTTCTCTGTCGAGGCGGTGAGTGCTTGCCTCTCTATATGAGAGAGAGGAATGCATCGTCCCCCAGATACTCTCCTTAAAGGGGTGATTTTTCTGCCGGCTTGCTCCTGCTAAAGGGCTGTCTGACATGCTTTGATGTGCTTCTGTGCTCGCGGTTTGAGTGGCACACGGGATTAATGTTGTTCCACTGATGAAAGAAACTGCAACAAAATGATATGAATTTTCTGAAATGAAAAAAGCAAATATTGAACATGACTAATGAATTGATTATGTGTGCAAAGGGCTTTGCATGCTCTGGACAGGCATGCTCGTTCTCCTCTCCCTGGTCTGATCCTCTCCCTACGCAGCTCATCACAAACGTGTTCCTGTCTCCGGTCAAAACGTCTCAGCCTCCGAGCTCCATGTGTCGGTCAGGGCTCTTTCTAAGATCAGAGTAATGTGCAGTGATGAGCCAGGTGCTCGGCAGGCCACGCGTCCTCTGATGGTCAGTAAGCGCTAACACCTCAGAGAGCTCATCTGCTTACTCTGGTCAATTTGAACCTCTTAAAACATGCGCAAATACACAATGCATTGCACACCACACACCAGATCTGTGTGTGCACCGTATCGTGACCCCCATTGTCGCTCTGCGTCAGGCAGCTCTGCAGACTAATAAAGGGTCTTTTCAGCCTATCAGGGCTGATTTACATCACCTCAGGACATCAGCACAAGAGTAATGTCTCCATGTCAGCAGCTCTGGCAGACGCTGATCCACTGAGCAACACAGTTGTCTTCACCACCACAAGTGGGCCTGACAGACGGACACTTTATGGAAGACTTGATGCATTTGTTTTAATCCTGTATTTACTCTGTGCATGTTTCTTTTCTTGGGGGAGTTCTCCTGAATGTTGCGTCCCCTTCTGGGCCAACAGAGTGTACAGCAAAACCGTAAAGAGAAAACAAACCCAACTTCTCATATAGAATTGTGCCTTAACAAGGACAGCGGTACAAAAACAAATATACTATTTAAATTGAGGGTACATCTGAACAAAGTAGAGCTGAAATAATGATCTATATAGACAACTGTTTTTTTCTTTCCGTGAATCATTGATTAAACATTTGGTCTATAAATTATGAGGAAACGCAAATCACTATTTCCCAGTTGACATTTTAAATTGTTCTCCAAAAAAACTGTCAACCAATGCTTAAATTAAATTTCTGGTTGATAAATGACCAACATGATTGTCTACCGCTGTTCGTGATCCTTTTTCGGTCAATTGAATCATAAATCATCCAACTTAACATTTTCTCACTTGATTAAAGAATGAATAAATACATTATTTATCAGTTTTCGGGGATTTATGCCGCAGACACAATTCCTTCTCTACTGATAAAGTATTGAAGTTTGATAAACAGCACAGCACTCCTAATTCCTTGATCTTCGTCGTATAAGAACAAGTTTGACTTTGTGGGGAACACCCGTATTCACTTTTTTAAAATATCAAACCCATTTACCAAAAGCTCTAATTACCAATAAATAACTAGTTATTTCTAGTTTCTTCCCTCTGTACACAAATCTAAATGTATGGGACAGGGCTATGTATTCTTGACCCCAATGAAATGGCAAATTGTCGTTGTTGAATTTTGTGTAAATGTAAATGACTGAGCGATAATGGATCCAGGAGTGTTCTACTTTCATTTATGTTTTCAGCCCAACTTGCTGTAAACTAGTTGACAAGATGTTGTCTACAGGAGGCCTTCATCTCAGCTCAACCAGCCTAAAGTCTAAAGCTTTGAAACCCTCTCTCTGAAGAGTACTCTGAAGATAGTGTGTATCTCAACAATAGTGAGAGTTTACCATTGAATCAAAACATTTCATCTATATTCCATTTGGAGTTATTGGCGAAAAAGATGTCTGCCTTCTCTTAAATATAATGGGACTATAAGGCACTCGCTATTGGGGATCGCAGTGAGCAAACAATACATTTGAAATGCTCAACAGCAATGTGTCCTCCCATAAATCAAAAGATAATCCACAGACCAGGTGGTGAGCATTTCCATGTTGGCACTAAGTTCCATGAAGGATCTTTCGTATAGTATAATCTCTTCAGCTCTCTGAATCTGTATCTCAGCGTGCAGCCCCCTTTGGGTCAAACCTGTGCTCTTAAAAACAGCTGAACTACTCTGAGGTCACCAGGTGTGCGCTTCGGTGGCCGAGCTGTGACGGTAATTGATTGATGAGGTGTGAGGAAGCTCAGACCTGCAGCTCTGCAGAGCGAAAGGACTCAAGCTGAAGGCCTCTGAATCTGTAACTAGAAAACGGCTGTGTTTGCAAAACAGCCGTGTGTCATATCTGGCAAAAAAAGATTATTTTCTACAGCAAATGTAGATGTTGTGGCTTGTTACCATGGCAATGCTGCGTTGCCAGGCACTGACGTGTTGTCTTGGTAGCAGACGCTCCTGTCAGAGTGTTGCCATGTTGCGTCGCGGAGTCGGTACTCTGGGCTTTGTAGTGTAAATAAGGACGACTGTGTGTGTCTCCATCGTGACATTATCACAGAGCTGCTGTCACGGCTCTACATGTCTGTGAACTGGGAAGAAGGACAAGGAAGAGGGAGGGAAACAGTGAGAGTGAGGTGTGAGAATAAAGTGCAGGACAGAGCTTGAAGGAGAGACAAAAGAGGAGAAGAGGATTACAAGTAAAAGAGGGAGCGGATTAAAAAAGGACAGGGAGGGAGTAATGATGACGAAGAGCACAGAGAGAGGAACAAATGGATGGAAGTGCAATGAGGTACATTGGAAACAAGAGGAGGGAGAGAGTGATGAAGGATAATAGAGGAATGCTATTTGAAAAAGATGGATGGATGGATGGATAGATGGATAAAAGGATTCTAGGTAAACAAGTTCAGGCTTTTGAGGACGGTATCAGAATCAGAATCAGTATGTATTAGTATGTATTTGTACATACTATTACAGGATGATGTCTTGAAAACCTGTGTTCCCATATATTCCCTCTTGGGTCGTTTACAATTGGATTAAAATGTTACACGTAAACAATTAAAATGAATACAAAGATTGTTATGTGTTTTGCATTATTTTATACACCGTTTGATATACTTTAGGGTGAAAAATAGGAAATAGTTAGACACCCGGATTTGTGCTCAGCTCATGTAGTTACGGGCCGACCATAATCCAGCATGAGTAAATATCTCAGGGGAGATGAAGAGACAAACATTCAGAAGACGTGTGTGTCTCTTTGCACGATGCTCAGAGGGACAGGTGTTCTATCAAATCTGTTTGAATCCTCCTCATCAGCCTGGGGATTATCATGAAAGAGCATCGCGCTTATTCACCTTTAAGATGTTATTTGTTGTTACTAATTTGGTGTAACCATGGTATTTATAACACATTCCCTCAAACTCCCAAAGCAGCCGGATGGCTCTGATGAGATGTGGAACGTGAAACACACACTTGGTTTCCTGCATCCTCGCCTCCTCATTCCCACACACACTCACTAAGACTGCCGAGACCACCTTCTCCTAAGCCTTATAATGATAATCAGTCCATCGATTATCTATTTTTAGTTCTGCATCTCCTGCGTCCTGCTTCTCCCACTTGGTGACTTCCTGTCTAATTATACAAACACACACATAAATACGCGTCCACGTTCTCTGTGGATGCAAAGCGAGGTGACCCCCCCCCCTCCCCGTCTCTCTGCTGTCCCTCTCTGGGTTTCTCTGCCTCTCTATTATTTAGCGACGGTCTTTGTCAGCTTATCGTCTGACACCCGGCTGAGTTATTTTAGTTCATCAGCTATTTTAGATTTTCCCCCCAAATGGAATTTCCTTGTTATGTTTCAATGTAATCTCTTTTTTTCTCTCACTCACACACTCCCACCAATGTGAAAGCATTGCGCAGCGCTCTGTCATCATGGTTCGAGTCCGAGGATGTCTTCAGCCCCTAAAGTAGCAGCTCGAAAGCCTTTCCATGCTATTCTGGATTTAAGTCATTTAAGCCATAAATGTCTACGGCGCTCCCGCTCCAATACTCGCAGCGTCACCTCTGAGAAGTTGGGCAACGCTGGATGATTGCAATGCAAAGACCCTTCTTGGCTCGCAGATGACTTTATCCTTTATTAGTGGGAGCACGACATCCAATCAATAGCCGACAGCAGCGTTGCTTTTGGCTCAGGGGGAGCGTCACAGCCTCCTCTCCGTACGGGCTGCTGCCATCTCTTAAAGTGAGCACCTGTGCAGCTTGTCCTGCTTTGTTCAGCTCGTATATTAAAGCTCGGTTTGAGTGGCTGTGTACAAAAAGAATAAGGACAAAATAAACTAAACTAGATACATTTTTAGCCCTCATCCACAACGTCGCCAAAAAATATTGTTTGTATTTGTATCGCTGGTGTCCTCAACCCGGGAGTTTTTAGGTATAAGAAAAAGAAAATTGGTTAGGTTAAAGATAGATGAACATAGAGAAAGGGAACAATCGACGCAGAAGTAAAGAGTATATGGATTTGACTGGGGACGGTGCATTAAATAAAATACTCTAGTGGCTGTGAGCAGGACAAAAACAGGTAGTGCGAAGCCGCTATGAGTAGGCATGCGTGAGAAGTAAGAAAGAAAGAAAGAAAGAAAAGAGGCTTCCTATCTTAAGCCCAGATAATTGATCAATATTCCCAGCTCAGATCCAAAGAGGCCGTGTCTCCGTTTCTCTCTCTCTGCTGGTTCGTCCAGTGGAGGAAGCTGTGGGAGAAAGCCGTGGCAGGTCATCAGTATTCCAGCTGGCTCGGCCTACTCCGGTGTGGGCAGCGGAATAATTTCATTCTGATCTTACAGATCAATATCTGTACCAAGTGGAAGGTGACCAGCCCGCCGGGCGGCTGAGCTGCTGCAGTATTCAGAGCATCACTCCACATGCGATGGCTGGTCCTCTTCAAGACCAATGGTTTTGTTTAACATGCACTATAGTCCATTGAGCCAGCCTTCACTTTAATATTTATTTTAGTACATGTAAGATGATAGTATCTTCAGTATGTACATTAATCAGACAGAATATCAGAGACACCTGGTAAGACAACGCAGTCCAATAAAATACCCCCTCAATATTCAGTCTTTGGGAAACTGATGATGTAAAATGTTTGTCTGGCTGAGTCAGTGATGAGTCAACGTAGGGGGTGGGGAAGATATTTATTACTCCTTATGATATAATGCAATCCAGTATACTGACACAAAAACTAAATCCTCAAACTTTACCAAGGAGCTAAAGCAATACCTCAGAAACTCATTTAAAAAACAAATTTTATATTTCCCAGGGTTAGTATTTAATTCCAAGGAATGTTGTAGTAAAAATGTGCATACTGTATGTGCAGGATGTGAATCCTGTAGTACAGTAACAATTGTACATAAAATAACAAACATGCAAACAGTGTGTAGACTACATTTAGCAAATATTGATTAGTCAAGGTAGTTTTGAGGCAGCGGATTAGGTGTGAATTATTCTATAATATATATATATATATATACTACTCGACTGCGTGTGTATATATATATATATATATATATATACACGCAGTCGAGTAGTATACCTGGTACAAACCAGCTCACCTGTGTGCATGGTGTGGTTGTGTTGGACAGCCGTAGAGACAAACTACCGACTGTCACTTCTCACTCATTAGATGTTGCTAAGCTGCCATCTTTGCGGCCAGTGCTGCAGCAAATACAGCAGAACATGTTCAGTAGATGCACCACAGGAGTAAAGTGGTGACAGACGATCAATACAGACCTAATGATTAAGATATCACACTCTGGGAGTGAGAGCTGCCTCACCCCTCACTCATTGCTTGCTCCTATGTGTGAGTGCAACACATGCCTACAACACCCCCACCCCCTGCTGGTCTGATCTCCCACAGCTCACAGCTCACACCAAATGAAGATACTAGGAAGTGTATTTTCCCATCAGAACTGCAGATCTCTTCTGTGGACCGGCACACTTCGATTGCCGCCTCGCGAAGCTTACACTTCAGGATCTGACATGCAGGCAACGGGCCAACTTGTCCAATCTGGTGGAAGCCAGTGCCGGATCAACGCTTTCATCATGTGAGGCCGGAGCTCTAAAATGAGCTTAAGCTAAAAGTCCAGTTGGCAGAGACACAAACGCAGCACCTCATTAAACTCCAAACTCCCATGGCTGCCATCTCACAGCCGAGCCCCGACGGTGCAGCTCTGATGGAGAGTGTTGATGTAGGAAGGCTCTAATTGCAGCATGGCGATGTGGTGCCTCTCCATTCCTGCTGTTTTGACAATAATCCAATCAGCACTGTATTGTATGCTGTGTGAGGAGGTTTGAGTTCTGCTTGGTAAAAGTGCGTATTGATTAACTCCTTTCTAAAACAACACTGGATTGGCTGGTAGGCACTGAATGCGGCTGGTTTGCTGTTCGAGTATGCTTTCCCCTCTCCTCCCCAGCTCTCTGTCTGTCTCTCACTGTCACTCACACACAATTGTGTGAATGAATTTGGCGATCACAAGTGATGACTCCTCACTCAGCCTCTTCTGTTCCATTTCCTTTCTCCTCCCGCTTCCTTGGATACACTTTGTAGCCTCAAATCTGTCGTCTGTTCCAGTTCAGCCCTTTTCCTGGTCTCTTTCTGTGCCTTCCTGTCTTTTCTTCTCAAGTGCCCTATTTGGCTCTGATGACCTCTCTCTCTCTCTCTCTCTCTCTCTCTCTCTCTCCAGGTACCACTCGGCAGCCTAAGGAGGGGGAGGTGCCGGGGGTGGACTATAACTTTGTGAGTGTGGAGCGTTTTATGGAACTGGAGCAAAGTGGAGCCCTGCTTGAGAGTGGAACTTATGAAGGTGAGTGTTGGGAGTGCAGGAAACATTTAGCATCTGCGAGACAAGTACGGGGGCTGAGGGAGCAGCAATGTTTCGGTCAAGCTATTTTACTATTTTTGAATCGTGCTCTTCTGTTGATATATTTACTGGATGGATCAGGTGATGCTCTTATGCAGAGCCAACGCTTCCACCTCTGGTGGTTGTTGGAGAGAGAGAGAGAGAGAGAGAGAGAGAGAGAGAGAGAGAGAGAGAGAGAGAGAGAGAGAGAGAGAGAGAGAGAGAGAGAGAGAGAGAGAGAGAGAGAGAGAGAGAGAGAGAGAGAGATTTCCTAGTCATGTCAAGTCTGTGCATCTGCCTTGCTACCCTGTCATGTCACATCTCCAGATGGGAATGTGCTGGTTCATTTGCCCGGTAGCAGTTTTTGTGAGCATGTGCTGCTGAACGCACTCACACACATGATGCCTGTGAATGCATGCGTGTGTGTATGCGTTTTTTTCTTTTTTGTTGTTATTTTCATGATTGTGTGTGTGTTGCATGTTTAGAGTGTATGTTTTCCTTCACACAGTTTATTTCTGCCCACTGGAGGAAGCGGGCTCTTTCTGGGTAGCTGCATTAAACTCATTTTGTAATGTATAGTAAAATAAGGTGACTGTGTGCAAGTCTTTGTGCACATAAGACCGTATACGTATGTGATAATGTGAGATGAGTCACAGCTGAAGGTGGATGTTGAATAAAGCCAAGACGCCTTCAGACAAAACAAGATGCATTCAGGGTCAGAGGAATATTGCAGTTCTTCTCAGTCTGCTTTATGTTCTGCGGCGCATCTCTTTAAGCTGTCCCTGGTGAGGGCTCGCTGTCCATGCAACTCCATACACGTTTATTTGTTTACATGCATTCAAGGTTGCACCTTTTTATTTTGTGTGATCCTTTAGTTTGGTGGCCAGAAGGGTGAGTACACTCGCTTGTTGAGGAAGCAGCCTTGATAGAGCCCTTCCTAATATCTATCCGCCTCCTGCTGGGATCAGAGTCAACTAATGTCTCTGCAGTCTTTCTGCTGATCCTGCTTTTGTCCTTTATTGCTGCCCACTTCCGTCTTCTCTGCTCAGCTTTTGTTCTCCTCCCTCTCCTCTCACTCAACCTTTATTCACTAAATATGTGTTGTGGTGGTATTAAATGTAAAAAGTTTTTTGTGGTTTAAAAGTAAATCACAAGGTAATAAATATGCCACAGTTCATATATATATATATATATATATATATATATATATATATATATATATATATATATATATATATACATACATATGTGTGTGTGTATATATATAATCTACAATCACTGAAGGACTAGGCCCATAATGCAATAATTGGATGATAGTTTAACTCTGTGATGGCTGGAATTCCTTCTTTTCAGAATAGGTTGACACCTGTGAGGCTTTGGCTTTATTTATGAGAACGCCACTTTGTATGATGGTTGACTTCTCTTGTTTCTACCTTTTTGGGGACAAAATAGGACATTTGTGTTTGGAAATCTACTTTTTTAATCACCAACAATTGCATCCTTGTTGTCTTTTGAAGATTAGAAGTTTCAGATTGAATGTGATTGGTCGTGGCATGTGGCTTCTAACACGAATGCCGCTGTGTACTTCTGCTCTCAGATAACTTCTACGGCACACCCAAACCTCCAGCGGAGCCGTCCCCCGCAGCGCCTCCTCTGAATGTAAGTGAGGCCCTGCTGCCCGGAGCCCGGCCCAGCGCCCAGGGCAAGAGGAAGAGGAACCAGTCAGTCAGCAACATGGAGCAGCGTTCCAGCCTGGAGCCACCGGAGGAGGAGGAAGAGGAGAGCCCGGTTGTCAACGGCAATGGGGTGGCGATCACACCAGGTGGGATGAGAGAGAAAAACATCCCGTTTTGTACACCACATTTGTCATCTGCAATCACATTCGTACAGTCTATTTCCCAAGTGTCGTGACCATGATGACATATTAAAACAATATATTTCGAGGACGAAATAAGGCTTGAACTCCCCAAGCGTATCTATTACAGTCTCACTGGGGGGATTGAGTAAAACCATAGAAACAAGTCGGTGTTCCCCCCTAGTCCAGGGCGGGCCATAGCTGCTGTTTATACACTGTTTATACATGCAGATGACGACACATCTGACTGTACACTGACTGGTCATTACAGTCAGCAACAGACTCTGGGAGCCCGAGTATGAACTGCAGGTTCTCCATGACGTTGTATACCAGAAGGCTCAAGGGCACCTTCATGTCTCCACTATCGTCACTGTCCAGCGTCTCCTTTTGGCTTCAGCTCTGTCTCTCTGTCCTCCCCTTTCTCCATTTCTCCTGCTGTCTTTGCTATACCGCCATTGGCCTTTGGCCTTGTTTCTATTAATACCCCAACTGTCCCTTCTCTCTTCCTCTCCTCTACCATATTTTCTTCTGACCTCTAATGTTTCTCTTCGTCTCTGTAGTCCTGTCCCCTTCGTCTTCTCTTCTCACTGCTCCTTCCCCACCCTTCCGTACCCACATCTCTTTGGAGTCGGTATTGTCTTGTATTTTGTCCTCTTATTTTTCTCTTAATGTCATACGTTTCCTATTGAGACTTTGCAGATTGTATATAATTTTCACAAACTTAATCCTGTAACTTAATCCTGATACCTCATGAAAGTCTAATGTGAAGAATGAGAAGAAAAGACTTAACCCACATTAGGTTCAAGCCTATAGATGGCTTGAACCTATTATTTTCAAAAATGTGTTGTTCTGGATTACGAATCTAAAGTCTGTTGTCCTATTCCAGTCATAAGCTAATGCACAGTGGAATGGTTGGCATTATTTTGTTAAACTGAGCAGACGGTTGCATCCCATGACAATAATTAACTTAAGCTCAACCTCAAATACTGATCTTGTGGAAAACATAGCGAGATAACTTTCCTTCCAGACTGTGGTCGATAGCATGGGGGAGACCGACTTCACTTCACTTGATTTTAAGGAGGTGCAGCAATACATTTGGGAAAAGACCTGAATTTTTCACTGTACATTTATTACAATTTTACAACTTTAGTACTAATGCATCAAACTGTGTCAACAGCATACAAATATACGTAGGTTTGCTTAGCAACAGCAACAACAACCACATATGTTTGCTGAGACAGTGGATCAGATGATTGATCGCCGAAACAAAGAGACAGTAGTAACAGTATAGTACCAAACTACATATTATTCTATTAGTATAATATGTAGTTTAGTACTATTGTTTGCTCCCTGTCCGCTGACTAGATCCCATCATCCATGTCACTCTAAAAAACGTTCCTTGTGTTTCTGACACAGGCTCTGACCCCTGAAGTTTCTGTCTGTCCCCTTTTCTCCATTCCTGACATCCCCATGTAGTTTTCTCCTCATGCTCATTGTCCTCAGACTGCATTCTCTCTCTCTCTCTCTCTCTCTCTCTCTTTCTCTCTCTCTCTCTCTCTCTCTCTCTCTCTCTCTCTCTCTCCTGGGGGTTCTTAACTGCAGTGGCTTGGCTCTGACTCATCATGCAAGGCGTGTTTAGTGTGCACTGCATGTGTGTACAGAGCATGTGAGCATAACTCTGTGTGTGTGTGTGTGTGTGTGTGTGTGTGTGTGTGTGTGTGTGTGTGTGTGTGTTTGCTCTGCTCCACAGAGTCCAGTGAACACGAGGACAAGAGCACAGATGCCTCTGGGGAAGTCGCTGTAGAAACGTCCAGCCAGGCCCATGCCTCTGTCGAGCCCCCTACCGAAGAGGAGGAGGAGGAGGAGGAGGAGGAGGAGGAGGAGGAAGAGGCCCCAAAATCTCCCTCTAAATCGCCTCTCAAAGTTCCAGACTTGGATGAGGAAGAGCTTGGTCCTCTGCCTGACAACTGGGAGATGGCCTACACCGAGAAGGGGGAGGTCTACTTCATAGAGTAAGAGGAACATATTCTCCCTAAATCTATTTTAAGATTGTTTAATACAATGCTGGTCCCCCACTCCCTGTTGTCACCTAACCAGCATATTGAGTCACAGATATCCAATAAGTCTCTACGATCGGCGTCAGTGCTGTGGCCTCTCGATCACAAAGTGCACCAACCTGGTATATGTATGGCAGGGTGTGTAAACTATCACTGGCCTCTGTGTTTAATAATTGTAATGCTGCTCATAAGACATACTGGATAAACACACACACAGGCACACTCATTAGTCGGCTGATTGCCGTTAAGTTGGCCGTATAAATCCCATTGTTTCTTTTTGCCCCCGCTCACACATGTCCACGTGGACAGGTCATTAGTGTAACTCTGAACTCATTTCGTCCTCTCATCATGTCTGTCAGTCTTTCTCTGACCTCTGTTTGCCCCTCATCTCTCCTTATTGCCAGTCACAACACCAAAACTACATCGTGGCTGGATCCTCGGCTTGCAAAGAAAGCAAAGCCACCAGAAGAATGCAGAGAGGACGGTGAGTCTCGTCCGCCTGCCTGCTCTGTTGTTCTGTGAGTGGAGCTCCTCTCCCGGCCCTTGTGGGAGTGTGTTGCCAGTGCATTTCCTGCTGTCTGTGAACCACACATATTAGACAAATAGCACAAAATACTCAGTTGTTTGATTTGTTTGTTAGTCTGCAGCCTTCCACACAGTTCTCCACAGGTTTTGGGAGATGTACTGGCACATAAAGGAGGGTTTGATATCATGAAAAAATACATGGATGTGTTGTTGTGAAGTGAACATTACCATGGGAGTATCTTCCAGCATGTGTGGAGAGGAATGTAATCATCCAATGTGATGTTCTATCTTCATGATGGGTTGTAACGGTGTACTTGCATCATGGTATACCTGGTGCCAATAACCACAGGACATTTTAAAAGCTCACAGTTGATTGAATTATTTTTACATTAGTGATTCATTTAGTCACGATTGGGCAAAAAGAAAACTGGGATTGGAGCCAATGCAGACACAGGGAACAGAAGGATGATCAGACAACGAGACACAGGTGGGCAGACACCAGGGGAACCGCAACGCTGATTGGTGGAAATAACACAAGGAAACAGAGTCAGGCTGATGAGACTAATACAAGACAGGTGATCACAGGGGGGGGGGGGGGGGAGACTGGGGTTCTGGCGTTCTGGCGTCTCGGTCTCTGGCGACTCGGTCTCAGGAGCCGAGGGTTACTGCAACCCAGCGAGAACCGGGACAGGAGGAACGGCTTTGCAGTGCAGACTCTGGGTTGCTAGGCAACTTGAGGGAACTGAAACGAAATTCCCCCTATTTGTGTGATGCTGTGTCTCCAAAGCCTATCGGCATTGAGGTGGTTCTCCTGTCATCACTGATGTCCTCACATACACTAATATTCCCGTGTTCACCCAGAGCTCCTCAACACCTCGCATGTATCCAGAGACCGGACACAACTTTATTCAAACCATACGGTACAAACATTTTACAATGGATTTGCTTGTCCTTTTTAAAATGTAGTTATTTGCTTGTCCTTTTTAAAATGTAGTTATTTGCTTGTCCTCTTTAAAATGTAGTTATTTGTTTGTCCTTTTTAAAATGTAGTTATTTGCTTGTCATCTTGTGGAAAGAACAAAAAAAAATGGAATTCAGACTTTTTACAAATCTGCATCATTCACTAGTTATTTCAGCGCTTCTATTGCTATTAAAGCAGCTCCGTTGTTTATGTTGGGTTCATACAGCTGAAGTAAAGCAGCCAGTGTGTGACTTGCTGGATACAGTTTCCCTGTGCCACACCCTGGTCGGTGTGTTTCCCTAGTGTGTCCTGATTGTTTCATTCCCCTCACTGGCCCTCTGCGTCCCCTGTCGGGTTGTTGTCTCCGTGTGCCCGTCTGGATTAGTGTCGCTGGCACTGCCTTGTCTGCTGTCCTAGGAACGCTGCTGACCTGAGTTTTTGTGTCGAGCCTTTTGCCTCAGTAAAGAGACTTTTTGTTTCTTGTTAACTGGAGTCCAGAATATTGATCAAATACCTGGAGTCCAGAATATTGATCAAATACCCCCCCCCAACGAAACTTTAGGAGTTCAGTCGCGCGCAATTCCTGGATGCTTTACTTTCATTGGTTGCTGGATTAAATCTTACCCAGATACGTTTGCTGTTTTCTGATTGGCTGTTGTGTAGCCCACTTCTTTGTTTTGATTGGCTGATAAGTGGCAACTAACAGCTGACCTCCAGAGGAGCGCTTGATTTATCCACCTCTTGTGTGCGCGCTGCGGCGGTACATTACAACATTAAATAGCCGAGAGCTTTTTCAGCGTGAGAAATACGATGTGTGGCGTGAGTTAAGAAATGCGTGAGTCTCACGCTCAATGCGTGACACTTGAGTGCCCTGCAGACAACTTCCCGACGCTTCGGCTTTGAAAGACGTGTTGCAGCTTAATGGTAGCGTCAGCTAGCGCCGGTGTTTCAGTGCTCAGCCAGACCAGAGCGCTGGTGAGGAGTGGGTCACGGCAACCAAAACGGGGGCGGAACATAACGATGTCACCATACAGAACTGGTGGAGGCAACAGTGAAACACAACGGCTCTGGGTTAGATGTCTCAATGTATAAAAGAGGCGTGTCCGTCAGTTTTATTTTTTCTTACCAAGCTATACTGATTTGCAGGCAGTCTGGCGGGCCGGAGTTAAATTCAAACGGGCCGTATTCGGCCCGCGGGCCGCTAGTTGAATAGGCCTGCCTTAGAGATTTGGGACCACAAGATATAAAAAGCAGAAATAGTGACTATTTCTTCCATGGTTACTGTATCAATAGAGATGAGCCACCTCTCCTCTTGTTTGCTGTGCACCTGCATAAAAAAATTGATTGGTAAAAAATCCCATAAAAAGACCAAAATGTTTATATAATTATATAACCTTTTCCGACTAAAGTTGTGCTGCAACAGCATTTGTCCAACTAAAATATATAGTTTTTTGGGGGGGGGGGCTTTCTAATAATTTCCTAAAACAGCTAGGCACTTTAGTTTTTAACAAAAGTAAACAGTGCATTTGATGTGGAATCTTTAAGTTGTGAAGTAATACACATGTGGTGCTCTTCTGTAGGCCGTTAGTTTGCAGCCTAATGAAGTATCATGACCACTTGAAGAGAAGCCGTGTCGACTTGTGTTCTCTCCATCCGTCTGCCCATGAGCAGCGAACTGATGAACTGAAGCATGATGAATCTCACAGATTAAGAGGTCTGATGCGGTGAATCTCACAAATACAGATTAGAGAAACAGTATTCTGAAGAGAGAAAAACCTGTTTTGTGTTGCAGAGATGGTCTTTATTGTTTTCTAAGCTGTTCATCATCTTGTGGTCCCTGTGGCTACCTCTAACAGAGTTACAATCAGCCGGTGTTTACACCAAAAGGGGTTGTGCGTGGGTCGGAGTGACTCATTTCTTGTCCTTAATAGTTGTTGGACAACAAGGGAAGTCTCTGGCACAGTACGCTGTGTCAGGCGTAGGATACCTACACACCGTGTAGCATCAAGTCATTGTGTTGGTCTTTTTGTTGGAGTTGTTGAACAGAAAATACAGTTTAGAGTGTCAACTGTTTATAAGGTTTGTTTTAAATCAGGGGAAGAAAATGTGTTTCAGGTGTTTCAGAGGCTAAGATCAGGGACACTGGTTTCATACAACACGTCCAGCACTGACGTCAGCCATACTAAAACAGAGTTCCTGTGGTTCAGTGGATCCGATGTGTAACAATGAGATGAACTTGCATCCCGGCTGCTGTCACAGCCTTCGTTCAACACATTAGTTTGTGATGTGATTTAGCAGAGCAAGATCTGGATCAATACCTCCTCTACCTTTCATGGGTTCTCCATCTCTTCCATTTTCTCCCTCCTCCGTTCTCCCCTGCACTCCCTCACCTCACGTTTTCCTCGTTCTCTCTCTTTCAATCTTCCTCTCTTCAGTTTTGCTCCTCTCCTTTTCTCGCCCACCTTCATTCTCGGTCTCTCCCTTCGCCCAGTAAAAGGCCAAACTGTGACTGGAATTCTAATAACACCGCTGAGCTCTGTACAAACTGGTTCCCACTCTCTACACACGCGCGCACACACACACACACACACACGCACACACGCACGCACGCACGCACGCACGCACGCACGCACACACACACACACACACACACATGCACACACACACACACGCACACACACACACACACACACACACGCACCACTGTTTTCAATTCACAACATTTTTTCACAAACATGGCTGACAAAGATATTTTTTTACCAACGCCGGTGATGTTTAGACGCAAACTTTCTGTGACGCTTCTTCATCACTTATCTTGTGTCTTAAAGTAGAAACGTGTCGTGGTTTCAATCTGTGTTTTAAAATTTAGAGATCAGATCTAGCAAAAGCTTATTACCAATCCAAAATGATAATAGAGACGTGTTTACAGACATTTATACCACCAGGGTTGGTAAGAGTAGAATTCTAGTTTTTCTAGTGTGTGAAGTCTGCCAGCTTCTATCTTTGGGGAAGCGGTGGTTAAAGGAAGCTTAAGTGATCACCACTGGCAGAGGATTTTGAATCAAAAGATGTGAGCAGAACGTTTGGAAGGGCCCTCCTCTCACAGCACCTTTGAATTTACGCCTTCCAGAAACACTTTTAGTTGCCAGGAAATCTTATCTTTCAGTATAAACAGCTCAGCATGACAGAAGGATATCCAGTAGTTTAATCCAGAATGCTGTTCTACATTACTCACCTTGTTAATACTTCCTTTTAATGAGCATACTGGTGTCCTGTCGCTCGTTCTTATGGGCTGCTCCGACTGTCTTCTGATGTTTACACTTTCTGCATGCTCGCTGTGCACCAAGTGACAATTTAAAGGGAATTTTCTATTTTTACACGTTAATGGATATGTAGTTTTTGAATGATTAAATATGCATGGAAGCAAAGATATCAGATTATGCAAAGAGAGTGAATGAAATAAATGTGGGGAGGGAACATCAGGAAGCGCCTAAGAGGTGGGGCTGTTTTAACTGCCCATCTGCCTGGAGGATTTCCCAGAGCCTCACAGCCTCAAGCAGGAAGCAGACCTGCTAGCATTATTTCTGCAATGCTGTTTTTGCACCTTCCCCCTTGTTCCCTTTCCGTTGCTTCCCTCTCCTGCATGTCTGGTCTGTTTGCTCCACTTTCTTAAACATTTGATATCCTCATTGACTATTCCCTTTTCCCTCACTGTTGGGTGAATTTAAAGAGAAGCGTGTCTGTGTTTATTTGTTTGCGCAAATGTACAATTTGGTTGTACAATGTATCTTTATGCTGAGATTCACTCGCAGAGTTCAAAGGCTCTTCACCACAGCTCTGGTTCGCCTTGCAGTCTTTTTGTCAGGCAAGTGTGTTGTTATGTAACACGGGCAGAAGAGGCAATAACAGAGCGGGTCAAGCTTCACGTCACAGCAAGCGTTGGTTTCAAGTCTGCCTCTGATATGCACACCCAATGCCGGATTAAAACGCAGCGCTGTTGACATCAATATTCTGCTCATGCTCATTTAGAGACAGGAATTCAATTGCAAAACTCTGTCTTTAAACAATATATATGTATCTATTTATATATATATATATATGTATCTATTCATATATATATATATTATATATAATATATATAATATATATATATATATATATATATATATATATATATATATATATATATATTAAAGAGATACTTAATCAATTAGACAAGACTGAGATACTCATAAGAAAAGAAACAATGGACCACTATCAGTGTTTCTTCTTGAAAAGAGCGGGAAAGAGATGATTGGTGACGGAGGGAGGTTTGCATATGAGGAGAGTTACATCCACTGTTGGACAGTGATGGACTCGTACCAACATGTTTCCTCCGAGTTACACGACTGTTATTACACTCGAGCAAGGGCCATTTCTAGGTCTGTATTTTTGACCCTTCTTAACTCTCAAGTTCCTGGTTGCTCTTCATCTTTGTTTGTGTTGATAGCTCTATTATTTCCTATCTGATTTGTAGATCAGATTAAAAGCAGACACATTGTTAATATGGAAATAAAGAAACGCAACACAATTGCAGTCATAGTGAGAGCTGCAAGAATAAGTTGATATATTGATTATTAGTCAATCAACTTAACAAATTTAAATGTGATCAAACTAATGTGAAGAACTATGAAAAACGTGACTGCTGAACATTAGCACATAATTGTCATTGTGAAGATAATAGTAATTATTACAGCTTCACATAGCTAACATGGCTGTAGACTCTAACTCTAGCAAGCACTCAAGTGTCTAATGTGAATATGTGTTGGTTGTCATAGTATTATGATAACAGAAATAGAGATGTGAGGTTTGGACTATTGGTCCAATATTATGTAAATGCTTTGGAAAATAGTTTTTTCAAACTATTTCCTTATGCTTCATAGACCAAATGATTCATCAATTTATTGAGAAAATGACTTGCAGATGAGTTTATGATTAAATTAAACAATCATTATTTGCTGCGTAAATACAAGTTCTGGTGATTTTTTTTTCATCAGAAGTTTTTTTGAGTCAAGAGTTGAGTTGACTTGTATTTTTGAGTCAGATGACTTTATCGTACCGGCTCCTGGCTGTGTGTTGGTCAGGGAGTGTGTGAGAGGGAAGATGAGTCATCTAATGCAGAGGAATCATAATTAGACTTCATGTCAAGGGAGGGACCAATACGGATACGCAAAAGCAAGAAAGCCAACACGCAAGCAAACCCCTGGGCGCTCATATTATACAGGCATGACGAGGTGTTTGATTTAGTGTCAAAGATGATAATGGTTACCCTCATTCAGACGTGTAAACACAGCGCAGCCAGAGATGGGCAAAAATACTGCACAATGTATTTTGATACAAAGTACAAAATACTCATCAAATAAATGTATTAAAATAAAATACAAAATACCGGTGCCAGAAAATGTTACAAAATACCATACATCTATTTTGGATTTAAAATATAGGAAATACCCGGAATATTACTCATCTGGCTATATTTTATGATGATTTTAAGTCATTATTTTGTTGTATTTTACTGCATTTTACTGCTTTATAGGGATGTATTGAACACCTTTTAGTGACATAAAGTGAATACAATAGCGTGTTACATGAGAAAATGACAATGTTACACACAAATCAGTGATTGTCTATTTTGAGATGTGCCTCAACTAAATAAACTAAATAGTTAAAAATGTTCTACTTCACTTCATCAAACTCAAACTTTGCAGAGACTGTTAACATAATGTGCTGTTTGACAGTCGAAAATAAAGCTTAGCAGGAAGTTTTTTCAAAACTTTTAGCTTTCTTTTGTATTCCCTTTGTTCTTCTTTTGTTCTATTAACAACCAATTAACCATGAACACATATGCTGCTATATACAGATCTGAACTAATCGCCCAAGTGTTTTATGTGTAGTATACAATTTAAATTATTCAAATAGGCCATATGGCTGAGGAGATAATCAGGCGTTAGCGTGGGTATATTACCATTTTTCGTGGGAAACAGACTGGGGTTTAAAAAGGTTAACAAATAGACATCTACTGTCATATCATATCATATCATATGATCGTATCATATGATCATACATATCATCATATCATGATCATACAAGCTCCCAATCTCCAGCTTTCTATAGCTAGCTCGTGAACAGTTATTTGATTCGTGGAGAAAGTATTTTGAGTTTTTTAAATACAATACTCCAATAAAATACAATTACTCCACTCTAAAGTATTTTGTTACGGATTAGATTTTTGGTCGGCCCTATCAAATACAAATTACTCAAAAGTAATTGAAATACGTATTTCAAATACAAGTATACTGCCCATCTCGGAGTGCAGCCATCTAATAAACACATACGTAAACATACTACAAATATAGACTCATTAATGCATAACAACACACAAACACTCTCTCTTTGTATTTCATCAGCAGGAAATAGAGACGAGACAGAGCCCAGAGCCCAGAGCTCAGGCGAGAGGGGGAAAAAAGACTTCTAATGGTGGTTTCCATGGAAACTGTCTCCCTTTCACTTTAGGAGGAGGGCAAGCGAGTAGTGGATGAGTTAGGCAGACATTTAAGGTGGCTCACGGACAGTGGGAGGGAATTTAAGGTGGTTTGAAGTGTGAATCCATCCGACGTTAATGCCTTGAGGATAAGAAGGGTCTTTTGAGGTAATGACAGTGCAGTGCAGCTGGTCTGAGCAAACAGGGAGCAGACCTAAGATAATTGCAGCATGAACCCCTTTCACCTTGGACTCCACACTCGCCATATTCAGAAGCCAGGACACACACGTCCACGGATGGACTTTTGATATCAAGATCACAAAACTGTTCGTAATTGCGCTACAGCGTGAGGGACTGATGCCGCAGTATCATTCACGCAGACCAACAATAATAGAGTTGTGTGTGAGTGTGTGGGTGGGGGGGGGTGTTGATTGTGTGTGCGTGTGTGTGCGTGTGTTTTAGTAATAAGCTCAGGGTCAATCAAGTCCCCTGTTCTTAGTGTATTAGTCATATATTTCAATCTCCATGACACTAGTATTCTTCCACTCATCAGTTTGTTTTATTTCCCTGTGAGAAATGCCCATCCATGGTCATAGTCATGGATTTCATTAATCATTAATAAGACTCTTAATACCACACATGAGGATTACATTCATTTGAGGGAGTAAACTCAATCTTTCAAGATTGCTTGCAGATAAATGGCAATCTGAAGTGCTGTTTATGAAGAATATGTCTGTTTGGTAGGGGAACAGTTTGATGGATTGATGTGGGGGGGGGGGGGACTCTTTAATGTAAGCTACAGCCGTATAGTGCAAGGTCAATCCCTTTGTTGTGTTCCTAATGTCTCAGTGAAAACTGAAATGTAAAGCTGAAAACCAAAATAAGCTGAATTGTGTAACGCAGAGGGAGGTCATTATAGTGTACTGTATGTGTCAGTGAAAAGATAGAAGAATAGAGCATAGAGGATGGCATGTTTAGCAGCAGATCTTTGACGATGGAGAGACCAGAGCTAAATCAGCAAAGGGATGAATGAAGTGAGGAGGGAACAGAGAGCCGGAGGAGTGAGAAGAGGAGACGGTTAACACGACAGCCATGGAAGCCATCCAAGGCGAGAGCAAGTGGGAGGGTTAAAGAGGGGAAAGGGACACACACAAAGTAGTATGGTGAAGGAGGTATAGGGCCTTAAAGGGCATCTGTACGAGGCAAATCTGTGATTTAGAAAAATACAAAATAAATAGAATTGAAATGATTGGTGCACACGACAAAAGAACGAGGCTGAAAGAAAGAGAAGGCCGAATGAGACGCGTCGAACTATTCAAATGTTCTTTTACTCCGTATTGATGCCCGTGTTGTGGTTTGGTTCTCCATGAAGAAGCCACCGCTGCAGATCGAAGTGTTGTCTGTCTATTAAAGGAGCACTTTGGAAGCGTCTAGCTGTGAGCCCTGAGATTCATGCTGTCTCCCCTCAGTGGTTCAATTTAGTCTGCCTTCCTCCTCCTGCTCTCAGCATAAACTGACTCCATTTCGCTCCTCTGTTTTCTCCTTCCTCCACAGAGCTGCCCTATGGCTGGGAGAAGATCGATGACCCCATCTACGGCAGCTACTATGTAGAGTAAGTCTGCGCGTTGACTTCGGTTAACTCGGCTTCGCTGTCGTAAAACAGGAAATGCATGTATATGGTTTACAACGCCGCGATATGAATTATAAATGCCTTAATTCTCATTCATTATTTATGTCTTATTGCTCATTTAACTTTTACAGTGAAATGATGTACGAACTACCGAATGAATGAATGCGAGGTCAAAATCCTTGAATGTGTTTTCTCCCAAACACACTGAATCAGTTTCTAGGCGCTCTTTAATTTGGTCGTACATTCAATTTAGCTCGAGCTGTAATTGAAGCTTGAATAAATAGTTACTGACAGAACAATTCTGTGATCTTGAAACTTATTATTTACATTTCTTACAACATTTGGTTTTAGTTTAAGTTACTTTGGTGATAACATTTTAAGTGTAAGACAAAAATCACAAGATTTGATGTATTGCTATATTTCCAACCAGTCCACAGTAAATTAAGTTATTAGAGTTGCCGCCATCTGGACCCACTACAACATTTAAACCTGTTAGAGCTGCAATTAATTAGCCTGTTTCAGATTGAGGCAGTTTATAGACTCCATACCAGGTCAGCGACACTGTCCTCGCCTTATCAGTTTATCAAGATATTATAGATGATCATGTCAGCAAACACATCTATCTGAAATGACTTCCAGCAGAAGCAGAAGCGGTTGAATGCTCATCCAATGGCATTGTACCTCCTAGTTTAGGTTCCCAGCTCTTGAAAAGTTTGTTAGATGTTTACAACACTTCACCAGTACTTTTGTTTGGGTTGCTGCAATCTGTGTTTCAATGTGTGAGCTCGAGCAGCTTCTAACCATCTTAAATGTGCAGTCGTTTAGAGCAAAAGGGACTCATAATAACATCACAGCAGGCACTAAAACAATGAGCTGAAAGCAGCTGCAAAAGGACAGAGAGCTGTAGCGCTGAACTGCTGATTCTCATTAGGATTCTCAGGACTAGCAACCCTCTCTCCTAAAAGTCATTTCACTGAACACAACAACAAAATAGAGCTCAAAGAGTTTAAATGCATCACTCATTGAACACACTAAAAGGCACCGAAAGAACACTTTTGTTCTTGCGTACATTTAGTTAAAAATAGCTCTTAACGTTGGTTAAATCTCAAATGCAGAACTGCATTTTGTTATTGGTATTTCTGGTTTGTCGTTTTGAATGATCCTGGTTCCATTATTTGTGATGATGCATTTTAATTTCAGTCATATCAATCGAAGGACCCAGTTCGAGAACCCGGTGATGGAAGCCAAGAGACGCCTGGAGCAGCAGAGGCAGATGCAGAGCCAGGGACTCTCCGCTCTACCACTACCCACCATATACAGAGGTACACACGCAACCCCGGAGTATGTGCAGTACATAACTCAAAACATGGTGTCATACTTACAGAGTTGCAAAAACTTGAAAATGCAAAGACTGCATGGACGACGTGCCAGCAAATGGCCTTCATCCTCTGGCCATCTAAGGCCTCTGAAACCTGGATGCTGATACATTCTATGTATTGTATATCGTCCCCGTTGTACAGATTGTTTGTATTGAGCAGTGTGCACATCATTTCCCTCTTGCATCCCTCATAGAACGGGCAGTTTCACGAGTATCTGAAGGGGCAGATGCACAATGTCACAATGAGCAGGGTCGAATGGGGATTGCTGGCAGTGTGTGTGTGTGTGTGTGTGTGTGTGTGTGTGTGTGTGTGTGTGTGTGTGTGTGTGTGTGTGTGTGTGTGTGTGTGTGTGTGTGTGTGTGTGTGTGTACACTCAAAAGATAATGTCAAACTTTGACTTCAAGCAGACATAATGTGACCAAACAAATGTGCATGGTTTCTAGATATCAAGAATATTCCCAAATGTCGTCATTACAAACCTTCTGTCCCTGCAGAGAAGCCATTGTTCACGAGGGACCCAACCCAGCTGAAGGGGAACTTCCTGTCAACCGCCCTGCAGAAGAGCAACATGGGATTTGGATTCACGATCATCGGTGGTGACGAGCCCGATGAGTTCCTGCAAGTGAAGAGTGTAATACCAGACGGACCCGCTGCTCAGGATGAGAAGATGGACACAGGTAATTATGTGTACCAAGACTTCATTTTGACAGCTGGTTGAGAAATTAATTGTGGTTTAGACAAAAGGCAAGCTGTCCCTGCAGTCCCCACTGACACCCTAATACTGGGTTTATAGAAATACTTAAGCACAGCCTCATTAGTCTGATTCCTCCACATAATGGACCTTCATCTCCTACCAAAGCAGATCAGGTGTGAAGACCTTTCACTGGCACAGTTGGAGCTTCATTCCAGCAGGTGACCAGCCGGTTGGGTAATTGATGTCAACCTAAGAGGCAAGGGCAGAGCAGTAGTCCTCAGTCTCCAGTAAATGTGCTGCAGTGTAATCTGGACTCTGCCAACGAATAAGTACTAGTGGACTTCCGAAATCACAGTCTGTGAAAGAAAGCAGTGATAGCTCATCGGAGGGTGTGTTATGTTCCTGGTGTGCATTACAGATGTTGTCAACCCAAATAAAATGTTGTTTTCCTCCAAATGAAGCACAGTACAGGCTACACAGGTTCCCTTAAAGCTTCAGCTACCAAGGGATGAACACATATTGACGAACATTCAACAGGTACAAAAAAAAGCACAAAGAGTTGCTCTAGAAAAACACACCTTTTATTTATTCATGAAAACCTGAAGGTCCATGCCTGCTAATTGGGCAGCTGGGGCTCCGAGGTAGATCGGTGCTTCGATCCGCAGCTCTTCCAGTCCATGTTGATGTATCCTTGGGTAAGACACCTGAACCCAGGTTGCTCCTGAAGGCTGAGCCTGTGGTGTGTGCATAGTCTCATAGTCTTAGACGGGGCGGTGGCACCATGCACGGTAGCCATCAGTGTATCGGTCCGATACTGACTCAAACAGCTGGATCAGGTATCGGTGGCAATAGGAATATTATTTTGATGAATAATTATCCAGTACTGATACCATTTTGGTGTCCGATACTCTGCTCATGTACTCAAACTGGCAAAAGTACACGTCCTATCAGTTGAGCCTAATAAGCCGCCAAGCTGCAACAATAATGCACAAATAAGTATAATCCATCAAAATATGCAGTTTCCAGTTCACAAGTCCTGGAGTGTCATCAGCCACGACGCTGCGGGCGTCGTCGTGGACGCATGCAGCCACGCTAGGATCAATTAGTTTAGCTGCCAGGTTGTCAGCTGTGTCTCTGCCCGGCATAATCAGTCCGGGTTTCCGCCATTGTATTGCAAGCCTGGCGTAACGTTAGCAAGTGTTTGGTCAGAAGAGAGAGTGTGTGTGTGATAACAGGAGGGATTAGCTGTGTGTGTGTAGGCCTAGTTTATTTGTTGATGAATGAATGCTACAACTCCTAAAAACCCATCAGGGGATCCAACGAAGGCTCCTGTGTCTTGATGTCAGCCAGCTGCTGATTTAAAGTGACGGTTACCACAAAGTTAGCAACAACTATGTTTGTATTTTGTATTTAATATTGTATTTAATAAAGTCAGGTAAGTTGTATATTTAATGTCTGACAGTCAGAAAGTGAGAAACATCTGAGGAAAATAAAACGTGATTTCAAAGTAATTGTTAGAACTATGACATTATTGAGTAGTCCTGTGGGTACTCTGTATTGGCAAGTACTCAAATTGAAGGACTACTTTAAGGACTATTTGTCCTTGGTCTGAATATCAGCATCCCTGATGGGATCGGTTCTTTGTTTCGGCTCACACCCGAAGTCACGGTTGTGTTATCGGGAATGAAAAATTAGGATCGGTGCATCGCTGTTAAACTGCTAAGATTGTTGAATGTTCCACAAATACAACTCAAGCACAGTTGTAATCGATTAACGGTGTCAATGATGAGAACACAATTGCATTGTTAATCAGGTTTTTTTTTTCCTCAGAAATATAAATGTATCTTGAAAGTGGACATAATTGGCCCATAGTGGCATATTATTTAGGGTGCCCTATATTTGCGCCTGCAGCACTGTGTGTCCCAGACAAGGACTTCAGTTTCCTTTCAGGGCTCTCCATCCTCTGTGAGTGCACAATAATGTTCTGCTTTTAACAAGAATAAGAGCAACTGATTTGATTGGCTATAGCTGACACCAGCCCACACAACACCTACTTCATTAGGAGCTGAATCCGACAGCGGCACTGCAGGTGCAATATCACCGCAGTAACACCAGTGGTCACAGTATTATCCCAAATCAGTCACACACAGATTCACCAGCTGTGGCGGCTCCGAGGGCTGGCAGCTGCCATACCTAAAAAAGGCATTGTTGCACCAGCTGACACCCCAGTTTTAGTAAATCTAATTAAAACAATTTAAAAAACGAGTCAGGCATGAAGAGATGACCTGCTATCATCTCCCAAAATAACAAGTATTATTTTTTAATTGAAAGACATTCTGAATATTTGAAATTAAAATAATTCTTTAATTTCTAATGCTACCTTTTGGGATTTATTTCATACTTTACGTATTTGAGTAAAGATATCTTAATTTCTTTGGAATCAAATTAGCATCCCTAGATCCTTAACTGTCCATGAATTAGCTCCATACTTGTGTCTCTGCTTTGATTCATAAAACCATCCACTCAAGTATTTTATATATAATTGAGCATCACATGGCTCACTGTCGCCTCACAGGTTTCAAAGTTGCCCGTAGGTGTGAAGGTGTGTGAATGTGAGCGTGACTGGTCGTCTGTCGCTACGTTTCAGTCCTGTGAGTCGGGCCACCTGTCCTGGGTGAACCCTGCCTCGGCCCAATTTCAGCTGGGATCAGCTCCAGCCCCCACGGCCCTAAATAAAATAAGCGGCTAAAGTCGATAAATGGATGGATGGCTAACTTAGTGGCTAAAGAGACCCTGCCATATGTGGAAAGTTAGCAAACAGGGTTCTTTATTTGCAATAAACCTTGAGAAGACACCAAATCTCCACCTCTGCATTTATGGTCTTGTTTTGAATGCAGTGATCAGTGTACACTCGTACCTGGAGAACTAGATACAGAGATTGTTCCAGAGATCCTTTGAGGTATAAAGATGCGTGTTTAAGCTTTTACAGAATAAAACCTTAGTGTAGGACTAGCCTTTAAGAGCTGATGTTAGTGAACGTCGTAGTGGCCTAAAGTCTCCGGCTCAGAGAAGGAACTCTATTGTCTGAGGCCTCACTGCTCTGAACCTGTGAGCCGGCCTCATGGATGCCTCGGTCGGTGCCTAAATTGCCCATTTAGAGCTCATTTCAGAGTTGGGAAATGATGCTTCCTCCTCTCAGCTCCCGCTCTCTGCTTTTATAACTCTCCCTACCTATCAGTTTCACTTTTATCTGGAATACATCTCTTTCTATTGTATCTCTATCTCTGTCTCTCTGGCTTACCCTTTATTATGCTTCCTTATCTATCCATGGCATCTGACACATCTCCTCTGCTTTCAACCTCAGTATATTTTCATCTTCTTTCTCTAGTTTTGTTCTCTCTCATCCCTCTATCCTTGTCTGTCAGCCCCCTCCCCCTTCTCTCTCTCTCCATTTGGCTCCTCTCCGCTCTGTGACATTGCCAGAGCTGCTCACTCACATGCATGTGCAAACACATTCACACTTATGCATGCACAGTCACGGTCACCCAGGTCCTCTCTGGCTGAGATTATCTGGCCTATTTCAGCCAGGCGGCGTTGCTCTCAGGGATTGTGTACGATTGTGCATGTGAAATGTAGGGTGTGTGTTTATGCGTGTGCACTTCTTCATGGGAGTGTGCGTTTCTGCACGGGTGACAGGGAGTGCTTCCAGAAATGTGAAATAGAGGATTTGAGGCGGCTGCATTTGTCAAGGGGCTGTGACTTTAATGCTTAAATCCAAAACTTTTTCGCACATTCAAACTACAGCAGAGATCAAAGAGTATCTAGCGTCGCATTTGTGAAATAGTTTTACCTCTTTGAAGCGTGTTAACAGAAAGAATGTCATTGACCAACCTGGTAACATGAACTTGAATATGAAATGTATTGAAGTGAGGGAATTGGGTAGCGTGACCTGACAGAGACAAAGACTTGTATTGGACACGTCTGCATTTAGATGCATCAGCCATCACGTAAAACTGTTACTACTTGTGACTGTTTAACTTAAATATTGTAGATGTTTATGATTAGAGTCTCTGTAAGGCTAACATGCACCAGATCAGAGACACAGAGCCCCCCCCCTCTCTCCTCACTGTCTTACACATGCACTTGTGGATGGCCTCCAGTGGCAGTGAACTGATATTATAGTACTTTGTGAGACTTAAGAGGCACAGAGTGTTTTGTCGGTGTTGCAACAGCATGCCCTGATCCCGCTGAGATTTGATTTTTTTTTTTCGACAGACGGTGACAAGTGCTGTCTTTCGCAGCACAGAATATTTACACACAAACCATTGGGGCCGGATCACGTGCTCTGCATAAGATGAGACATACCGTAGTGTGAGTGTGACTGCAGATGTTTAATCCTTCCCATCTCTTTCCTCAGGCGATGTCATCGTCTACATCAATGACATCTGCGTGCTCGGCACCACACACGCCGATGTGGTCAAGCTTTTCCAGTCCGTACCGATCGGTCAGAGCGTAACCCTTGTGCTCTGTCGAGGCTATCCTTTGCCCTTTGACCCCGAGGACCCAACTGCAGCAAGCACTTCTTTGACACCCATCGGCCTGGAGCATCGCCCCCTGGTGGTAAACGGCCGCGGCACCTACGACCCCTACCTAGAGTACCTGTCGTTGAGCTCCCAGCTTCCTCCTCAGGCTCTGGCCGGAGCCTCTCACCCCGGGGACACACATCTGGATGGCTCATCTCTGCCGCCCACCACACCTGGTTCTGCAAACGCACTAACGCCTCACGACGACAACGTGTCAATGGCCTCTTCTGGGACGACGGGTGTTGCCGGGACAACAGCGCAGGTGGCAGAGTTTCTGACAGTCACGATGGTGAAAGGGGCGGAGGGATTTGGGTTCACCATTGCCGACAGTCCCACTGGTCAGCGAGTAAAACAGGTGACGCATCATGACCATCTCTCTACATTTACTTTATAAAGGCTTCAGACCTCTTTGTTATTTCTGTGATTCAGAAAGTTAATGTGTTCTTTCAGGAGCAAAATCTAAAATTAAAAGTTAAAACTGCCGGTCAAGGTCAAAGCCGTTAAGTCGAAAGAGATTGAGATAATAGGAACAAAGTGAGCTGCGCCTGTTACATTTCTATATTTACTAACAGAGTAATTAATGAATAAAAGACTCAACTATCAAATGGTAGCCACAGAATGAGAAAAAAACCTGGCTTCAACAAATAGATACATTGGAGAAGATGATGGGTTGTGATGATATAACAGATGCTATTAATCATCCCTGTTGTATTTGTCCAGTAAAGCATCTGCTTTTCAAAAAACATCTGTCAAAACAAGTCATTTGTTTCATGTTCAACATCCAATTCTTAAAAACAACAACATATCTGCCGGTGGAATTTGCTCCGGTTCCTGCTGCATATGTCTTCGTCAATATCGTGGAAAAGGGTCAGAATCTTTCAATTTCAATCTCAACGCAGTGGTAGATTTTTAGACAGATGAGAATTTAAGGACCAAAGATAGAAGACTTTTTTTTGGATGGATATTTTTGTAGCATGAAGAGGAAACTTATTAAATAACTTCCCTCAATTATAAAATATACCATGTGCTTTAGTCTAATCCAAGTTGAGTAGTTATGTTAGACATTAGACGCTTTGTGTTAATTGGAAGTTTCCACAAAATCCAATCCCAGCCCGTCCCATGGCGTGACGGCGTGTAAACTGTGTTGTTGAGGTGCAGGTGCTGGATCCGGGCTCGCAGGGCGCGTCGGGCCTGATCGAGGGAGACCTGATCCTGGAGGTGAACCAGCAGCCAGTGGCTGCAGCTGGACACGGACGAGTGGTGGAGATGCTCAAAGAGTGTCCTGTGGGAGCCGAGGCGACCCTCCTCATACAGAGAGGAGTGACAGGTTGGAGGCTTGTTTCTTCTCTGCTTGACTCTGTTATTTGCTTGTAATTCAATTTCACTCCATTGTTCTTCAAGAGGGCTACATGGAAACTTAGATCTATCAAATAAACCAGGTATCATACAGAAAGGGGACATTATATTGTACCATTTTATATATTTCTTATGTAATGATGACATTTATTTGGCTGTTTATAAATTTAGCCAATGTCTAAATCATTTTTAAATACTCTTTAATACTCAATGATTGTTTTTTTTATCTTTTCATGTCAGCAGTGGTGGCAAAACATGACGACAGTACATTTGGTATCTAAGCACGTGTTATTTTGGTACCTTTCAAAGATAATTTTAAGGTTGATTGGGATATACAAATGTCATGTCACTGCATCTTCAACTCCAGCTGCAGCCTCACAAGGGAGGAGATAAGTGGAGTGAACAGTGAGAGCCAAGAGAGCAGAAGAGATTTTGATTATGATAATTTTGAGACTGTTCTATTTTTGAACAAATTCAAATCACAGTGGCCCCTAATTTGGATTTATTCAAGTCTCTAGATACAATTTCATTCTTCGGAATATTAAAGAATTAAAGAATTGTTTCTGGTGCAAAACTGGCAATATTATTTTATAAATGTTTTAAATAACAGTAACTGGGTTTTAATTCAGGATTATTCGGTGTGTTAAGAAAAACTAAAACTTTCATATTCCCCTTCGGGAAATTAGGTAATTGCGGGAGCAAACAGCCCCAGGTCTTATTATGAGACACTGGGAGAAATGAACAAGTTCAAAGTCTATGTCAAGTAAACACATTTTATATATATATATATATATATATATATATATATATATATATATATATATATATTTGTATAACAGGTGACACGACTGTGAACTATACAACACTGAATTGTGATGTTAGACTACTTATGTGTTTTCTAGGACAGATATGCCTCTGGGGGGGAGGTTATATTTTTAGGGTTTCAGATATCCGGGCCAAGACTTCCTATTCCGTGTGCTGCTCATTGTTTGCATTTGAATTGGCTACTTGAGAGGTGAGATTGGAGCTGAGAGACAACATGTTCGACCGGATGCCAGTTTACGAGCTACTTCCCACAGCCACAGTGGTGAACTGTCCATCTGGCATACTGGGAGAAGCTGAGTTGTTACCGTCCGTCGGGCCCTGACTGTGTGCTCAGTGCACATGACATCATGCTGCATGCGTGCTTACCTCATAGTCCCACAAAATGACAAGTTTCATTAAAATAATTTATTTAAATTCTCACCCATAATGTTTGGAAAGCCTAGATATTTGCCCCAAGATGGATTTTTTTTTTATCCCCATTTAAGTTAGTATTGGACGGCAGAAATATGTGATGAGCAGGCTCTGCCCAGAGAGCCAGTGTGCAGCAGGGAGATTGCCAACCTATTGTTTACTCTGTACATAAGTAATCAACCTTCCCACCAGGATTGTCCCTCGGCCTCAGAGCGTTTCAGAATAGAGATAACTGCTTATTTGTTCACCATTTTAAAACCTAATTTTATAAACTAGCCAAATTGTTTTAATCAATTCAATTTCAGCTTGACGGTTGATAGCACATTTTTCTGAAGTGTGACAAGCTCACTTTAGACTTTAATGCATTTCAAATGTGATAACTCATGCAGAGAATGCACAGATATATTACAAGTTGTGCACAGTGTAAGCAGATATCGTATAAAGCGTTGTGTTGTGTGTCACTATTTTCTAAATGTGTCTTTATCGCCAGCAACTTGTGAACAATGTTTTCCACCGGAGCAACACAGGCAAAGTGTTTTAAGATACAGCAAAGCAGAAGCTGGTCAGATTAAAATGCAGTTGAGAGAGACTCTCACCGTGAGGGGTGATGCATCTCTATCGATGGAGACTCACCACACCGCTGGGAGGAAGCGGTTTCATCCCCACCGGGCGACTCGTCTTCAAAATAAATGCAGTCATTTTACTGTAATGTTCTTTGGAGAGAAATGAGTGTGGACTGTGTCGTCGAGCTGGCAAACGAGCTGCACTGGTTGTCATAGCGCTGGTCGGCTATCTGCTCTGACGGTGCTCTGAATACTCGCTTTGATTATACAAACGGCATTTTCACTGTTTTCATTTTCATTGTTATGAATTTATAAATGGTCCATTTTGAAGTGATACGGAGTTTAGGACAAGAGAAAATATCAATCAAAAAGCTAAAGACAAAATGCACACAAACCAATTTTTGTGACCTATATATTGAATTCCTGTAACCAGCACTGCATTTAAATGAGATGCTTAACATCACCTTTAAGTTTCTCCACACGTTCCTCTGTATGCGAAAGAAGGTAGAAACACAAATTGACTTATAACGTAGCAGGAAAGAGGGATGAGAGAGAAGTGTGGCCATTTTACTCGCTGATATTTTCCACAAGATTGCCCACCTGCTAAGTAATTAAATTGCACGGTGAAAGCTTTATTTGTTTGATGTGCTCTTGCACTGATTTTCTAAAAGGAGTTCTGGTCACAGGGTCAAAATGTGACTTTCTAATTACTGGTGCTGCCGATACCACTGAGCCCTCGGCCATGTGACAGACACTCAAACACTCAGCCCAGCAATGATTAACCGCACGGCACCGCTCAGCAGCTCGGGTGAAATCAATCAAACTTTGATTACAGACTCAAGGTCCAGATATACAAAACATTAAAAGAGAATACAATACATACAATACCACAAGTAAAACAATTAAAAAAGAATTAGACATGCTTGATAAATAAACATCTCTACCAGTGACTCCACAGCTGGGACTGGTATGGTGTCGTGCTGTATTTTACATTTGATAAAAAATATGATGATCTTTGTATTCATCAACCCGGCAGATACATTTGTGCATTAGATTTCTTAAAACCGTGTTGAATGTATTGACTCCTGCAGCCACAAACATCTCCCTCGCACTAGTCCTCCTCGGTCTCTTCGGCAGTATCTCATGGCATCGCTGCAGGCCCCTCGAAGGCTCCGTATCTTGCTCGTTAAGTCTGTGGTTTGTCACGGGTTCGATTTCCAGGAGTGAAGAGTTCATTTGCATTGTTTCTGAGACGATAGGAATTATCGATGTGCTCTCTTTGCATCGCTCCTTTATCTTGGATTATATATAATTAGCGATAAAAACATTGGTCTTATATGCAGCTCAGTTTTAATTAATCGAATGGTGACGAGAATTATGAATGCAGACCTGAAAAGCAATCAGAGACATCAACAAACATTTAGTGATCGTGGCACATTAGATCTGAGTGCTGCTGGGGGGGTTGCTGATTGTCCACCAGTCCTTCAGTACATCATTTAACATGGAGATGTAATGATGAGCTGCCTCATCGTCGGTCATAGATTGTTTACGTAGTTCTGCAAATGATATTCAGTCAGTTTATTACATGGAAGCTAATAAAGTCGGTATGCATGTTACTGTGTGTCGGCATGCGTGGACGTGTATGCGAGCAGCTGAGATCAAACGTCGTGGCACTGAGACTCCAGCTCCTCCGTGCAGCGCCAGCATCTGCCATCTGGTGGTTAACCTTTGGAAAGACATGCACTCATGTTTCATTGTCAGACACGCCATTTCAAAAGGATGCTGGAAATAAAAATACAAATGAGATTGCCCCACAAGTATTAATGGTCCTTTACATGTCATACACCATATGTATTCACATGTACACCCAACTGGCTGTATATATTCTTGTAAATGCTGAGCTGAAGGTGCCAAATGACATCCCTTCCCCCAAAGATGCCATCTCCCTCAACCTCACCAGTTTCTATCAAACAACTCGGCTGACACACCAGGAACCGTTCTGACTGTGTGTTGCTCTCCTCGCTGCAGGGTGAAAAAGGACAAGGTCCTTTCCTATGACTCAGATGTGCAACATGTCAGGAATGTTTAAGCTCATTTGTGTTCACAGAAGTAGGATTCCTGTGCAGAACATCCAAGAAATTTAGCTTGCACACATAATTTTAGATGTGAGACTGAGAGCATCAATGTTTTTTCTACAACAGACAGGGCGTTACACCTCCACTGTATGTGTAAGTGTGTGCGTGTTCAAGTGTGTGTGTGTGTGTGTGTGTGTGTGTGTGTGTGTGTGTGTGTGTGTGTGTGTGTGTCTGACTGCTGTAGCGTGGGCACTCTGCCAGAGTTCCACTGAGCTCTGGTCGTGTTCACAGCTCGGTCTCCTGACATCTCAGTTTAAAACGCAGCCAACCACAGACTAGAGACATTCTGCAGCACCAATGAGGATGCAGATCATGGTTGTGAAGAAAAAGGTGTCAGACTGCACAAGCCAATCAGGCTGATCTGAAATCCATCCAGAACTCAGCAGGCTAGTCTGTGAGGCCGGCCTGCCAGACTGTCTGACCACAGACACCAGAGAGAGGCCATATGAAGCCTCTCCACCAATTATTCATTTGTAATTCATCAGCATTCCTATGAGCCCGCCACACATCCGGCAAATCTATAATATGAGTGGACAATTGCCTTGTAGCTCATCCTAATTTCCCTCAGTGGGTCATAAAGGAAGGTTTCCTGATAATTGATTATTATTCCTTAAAGGCTTCCCTTAAGGCCCGTGTTCCCGAGAGAACGTGGTTGTTCGTTTCACCTCCCACGAGCCGTCGCTCTGCTGCTGCCACCGTGGTGAATGGTTTCAGCACCAAGGACAGCTCTCATCAAACCATCATTCATGTTTATGTTGGTGCAGTCGTGTACAGGGAGGGTTTTATGTCCTCATAGTCTCTTGTCCTCCACGCTCAAAGACACAGCAGGAAAGTTATTTTGAAAATGGCAAATACGACCACACAAAAATAATGCTTTACTTGGGTGAAGAGGGGGGGATAGGTTTGGTAAATGTGTGTGTGTGGGGGGGGGGGGAGATAAAAGTGTAAGAATGGCATAAATACATTTTAATTGTAATTTGTTTCCTCACATGGCAGTGATCTATCATATTTAATTTTTTCCTAAATCTCCCTTCGCTCACTGATTTTGATACAAAGTTCTGGCTTCCTGCTGCACTGCTCTGGGCTCTGGCTTTCATCTCACATCTAAAAAGCAGGTGCATGTAGTTGGAGAGTAATTCCATAAATATATGTCTTCCAGTACTCTCTATCATCTCTTTGGAAATCTCTTAAACTGAATAAATATTAAATATATCAGGATTCTCTAAAGAACATTTTACAAGCGCCCACGCCTGTTAAAGGATCCATCAGTGATGCGGCAGGAGTCTAGTGTGCATGAAGCACACCCGTGTGTTTATGCATCTTTATCCACATGTGTAAAGATTCAAATTGCGTGTTTATACAAAGCAGCCGTTGCATGTGATCCCCGATGTGTAAATGTATGTATTTGGGTCTCAGCAGCATTAATGTGCTGTTAGTCTTGGATTCAGTGGCGTCACAGGGGAGCTGTGTGGAGGAGATAGTTGTTGTGATGTAGAGTGCTCCTACATGCAGATACGATACAAGTTGGAGAGAAAGCTCTCTCTCTCTCTGTGTGTGTGTGTGTGTGTGTGTGTGTGTGTGTGTGTGTGTGTGTGTGTGTGTGTGTGTGTGTGTGTGTGTGTGTGTGTGTGTGTGTGTGTGTGTGTGTGTGTGTGTGTGTGTGTGTGTGTGTGTGTGTGTGTGTGTGTGTCTGACTGCTGTAGCGTGGGCACTCTGCCAGAGTTCCACTGAGCTCTGGTCGTGTTCACAGCTCGGTCTCCTGACATCTCAGTTTAAAACGCAGCCAACCACAGACTAGAGACATTCTGCAGCACCAATGAGGATGCAGATCATGGTTGTGAAGAAAAGGTGTCAGACTGCACAAGCCAATCAGGCTGATCTGAAATCCATCCAGAACTCAGCAGGCTAGTCTGTGAGGCCGGCCTGCCAGACTGTCTGACCACAGACACCAGAGAGAGGCCATATGAAGCCTCTCCACCAATTATTCATTTGTAATTCATCAGCATTCCTATGAGCCGCCACACATCCGCAAATCTATAATATGAGTGGACAATTGCCTTGTAGCTCATCCTAATTTCCCTCAGTGGGTCATAAAGGAAGGTTTCCTGATAATTGATTATTATTCCTTAAAGGCTTCCCTTAAGGCCCGTGTTCCCGAGAGAACGTGGTTGTTCGTTTCACCTCCCACGAGCCGTCGCTCTGCTGCTGCCACCGTGGTGAATGGTTTCAGCACCAAGGACAGCTCTCATCAAACCATCATTCATGTTTATGTTGGTGCAGTCGTGTACAGGAGGGTTTTATGTCCTCATAGTCTCTTGTCCTCCACGCTCAAAGACACAGCAGGAAAGTTATTTTGAAAATGGCAAATACGACCACACAAAAATAATGCTTTACTTGGGTGAAGAGGGGGGATAGGTTTGTAAATGTGTGTGTGTGGGGGAGATAAAAGTGTAAGAATGGCATAAATACATTTTAATTGTAATTTGTTTCTCACATGGCAGTGATCTATCATATTTAATTTTTTCCTAAATCTCCTTCGCTCACTGATTTTGATACAAAGTTCTGGCTTCCTGCTGCACTGCTCTGGGCTCTGGCTTTCATCTCACATCTAAAAAGCAGGTGCATGTAGTTGGAGAGTAATTCCATAAATATATGTCTTCCAGTACTCTCTATCATCTCTTTGGAAATCTCTTAAACTGAATAAATATTAAATATATCAGGATTCTCTAAAGAACATTTTACAAGCGCCCACGCCTGTTAAAGGATCCATCAGTGATGCGGCAGGAGTCTAGTGTGCATGAGGCACACCNGTGAGTTTATGCATCTTTATCCACATGTGGAAAGATTCAAATTAGTGTTTATACAAAGCAGCCGTTGCATGTGATCCCTGATGTGTAAATGTATGTATTTGGCTTTCAGCAGCATTAATGTGCTGTTAGTCTTGGATCCAGTGGCGTCACAGGGGAGCTGTGTGGAGGAGATAGTTGTTGTGATGTAGAGTGCTCCCTACATGCAGATATGATATGTTGGAGAGAAAGCTCTCTCTCTCTGAGTGTGTGTGTGTGTGTGTGTGTGTGTGTGTGTGTGTGTGTGTGTGTGTGTGTGTGTGTGTGTGTGTGTGTGTGTGTGTGTGTGTGTGTGTGTGTGTGTGTGTGTGTGTGTGTGTGTGTGTGTGTGTGTGTGTGTGTGTGTCTGACTGCTGTAGCGTGGGCACTCTGCCAGAGTTCCACTGAGCTCTGGTCGTGTTCACAGCTCGGTCTCCTGACATCTCAGTTTAAAACGCAGCCAACCACAGACTAGAGACATTCTGCAGCACCAATGAGGATGCAGATCATGGTTGTGAAGAAAAAGGTGTCAGACTGCACAAGCCAATCAGGCTGATCTGAAATCCATCCAGAACTCAGCAGGCTAGTCTGTGAGGCCGGCCTGCCAGACTGTCTGACCACAGACACCAGAGAGAGGCCATATGAAGCCTCTCCACCAATTATTCATTTGTAATTCATCAGCATTCCTATGAGCCCGCCACACATCCGGCAAATCTATAATATGAGTGGACAATTGCCTTGTAGCTCATCCTAATTTCCCTCAGTGGGTCATAAAGGAAGGTTTCCTGATAATTGATTATTATTCCTTAAAGGCTTCCCTTAAGGCCCGTGTTCCCGAGAGAACGTGGTTGTTCGTTTCACCCTCCCACGAGCCGTCGCTCTGCTGCTGCCACCGTGGTGAATGGTTTCAGCACCAAGGACAGCTCTCATCAAACCATCATTCATGTTTATGTTGGTGCAGTCGTGTACAGGGAGGGTTTTATGTCCTCATAGTCTCTTGTCCTCCACGCTCAAAGACACAGCAGGAAAGTTATTTTGAAAATGGCAAATACGACCACACAAAAATAATGCTTTACTTGGGTGAAGAGGGGGGGATAGGTTTGGTAAATGTGTGTGTGTGGGGGAGATAAAAGTGTAAGAATGGCATAAATACATTTTAATTGTAATTTGTTTCTCACATGGCAGTGATCTATCATATTTAATTTTTCCTAAATCTCCCTTCGCTCACTGATTTTGATACAAAGTTCTGGCTTCCTGCTGCACTGCTCTGGGCTCTGGCTTTCATCTCACATCTAAAAAGCAGGTGCATGTAGTTGGAGAGTAATTCCATAAATATATGTCTTCCAGTACTCTCTATCATCTCTTTGGAAATCTCTTAAACTGAATAAATATTAAATATATCAGGATTCTCTAAAGAACATTTTACAAGCGCCCACGCCTGTTAAAGGATCCATCAGTGATGCGGCAGGAGTCTAGTGTGCATGAAGCACACCCGTGTGTTTATGCATCTTTATCCACATGTGTAAAGATTCAAATTGCGTGTTTATACAAAGCAGCCGTTGCATGTGATCCCCGATGTGTAAATGTATGTATTTGGGTCTCAGCAGCATTAATGTGCTGTTAGTCTTGGATTCAGTGGCGTCACAGGGGAGCTGTGTGGAGGAGATAGTTGTTGTGATGTAGAGTGCTCCCTACATGCAGATACGATACAAGTTGGAGAGAAAGCTCTCTCTCTCTCTGAGTGTGTGTGTGTGTGTGTGTGTGTGTGTGTGTGTGTGTGTGTGTGTGTGTGTGTGTGTGTGTGTGTGTGTGTGTGTGTGTGTGTGTGTGTGTGTGTGTGTGTGTGTGTGTGTGTGTGTGTGTGTGTGTGTGTGTGTGTGTGTGGGTGTGCGCGTTTGCCTGCAGCCAATGATGTAATTATGTTGAAAAGCAACGCAACAACCAAACCCATTTAGAAAGAGTTACACAAACAAAGTCAAAACGTAGGAATATGAAATCAACAAGCTGAGATTTGTTCTACAAGTCAAGGAGAGAGAATAAAACAATCATCTCCAACTTCTCGTGTACAAAAGATCTCCGCACATAGTTGTTTTGTCTTCCCAGTTGTAACTGTCTGTATTGTTTTTGTTCTGCAGGAATGCAGAAGGAGCTCAGTCTGCTCTGTGTAAACTGTGTGTTCTGCTTCTTCCTCAGGCCACATCTCTCCTCTGAAGGCCTCCAAACAGGTATGGTGATTGGACCGTGTGTGTTTCTGCGTGTGTTTAGGTGTCCATGTGTGATAGTCAGAGAGAGAATGTGAGTCTCTGAACCAGATGTGTCTGTTGAAGCCGAGGTAAGATCGACGCGTGTAAGATCAGCGTGTCATCGAGGCTGCGCTGCCTCAGAGGTGTTGGGCTTTTATTGTGAAATGAGCCAGCCTGTCATGACCTGCATATTGCTTTGATCACATCAGATCTCATGCCTCACTAGCTCTGGGAAGCTCTTCACATTTGTACTAAAACTGCAGCTGCTGCGTATGCAATCAGCACTCATTTATGCTGTTAGATAGAATATTCAGACACAATGAATCTCATCTAATGCACTTAAATTTAAGGATTTTAATTTGTTATCATATTATCAAATGGTAATTTTAATTTATGTATTGTATAATAATGTTGATCATCTTCCATCATCAATGTTGCCTGCCTTTATTCTCTGCTCATAGTTAGCCTTGGATTCGTTGTTTAACTTTTTAAAAATATATATAAATTTCATTGTCGAAAACATTAAGCCTTTTTTTCAAAGTTCTATAATTAGCTTCACATAATTTCCTTAACTGCAGTGATTTAATACAAGTTTGATATCGCTTGGAAAAGACTTGAGTTTACACATTGCATTCTTTAGTTTTTTTTCTCCCACATATGCATATCCACACCTCCCACCCGTTTGCACCTCTCAAAAGGTCAATCCAGGCCATATTACAAAGTCAAAGGAAAAAAAACAAGCGCTGCCTACCGAGGTTGTTGCACCACCACAACAAGGCCCTATAACTTCAATACAACATCTTTTGTTGGCGTTCTCCTTGTAGTTGCCTGACCAGTGGGATCCACTAGGCAGCCCCCAAGCAAACCTGTCCGGCCCAGTCTTGCCAGCTGGGACCCCGTTCCCAAACCAGCCACAGCACCGCACTTCGGTGCCCGACTCCACCGAGGGCTTCGATCTTAACAAACCTGACCCCTATGACCTTTATGAGAAGTCGAGGGCGATCTATGAGAGCCGACGTAAGTGCTGACATTTACTCCGTGGGAAATGGAGCGTCATGCTGCTTGAATTGGCTTTGAATATCGTAATTTGAAATTAACGAAAGAGTCAACGTTCGGTGTCGCTGTTTGTGTTTCAGGTCCAGAGTATGAAGAGGTGGAGGTCCACCTGCTGAGAGAGAAGACCGGGTTTGGCTTCCGCATCCTGGGGGGAGACGAGGCCGTGCAGGCTGTGAGTCCGGACGCCCGTGACAAGGCTCGTATGGGACGGGCTGGACGCCACACATATCTAACACACCACCCTCATCCGATCTGCACCTAACCTCATCTCACTCATCCAGTCACATACATTTGACCAACACACACACACACACACACACACAGCTGCAGACAAGCACCTCTTGGCTTCTAACTGCTCGGTACATCCTCTCCTGAAGTAATGCCTTGCTAACGTGTCCAAGTGGACATCAGCATGCACATTATGAAACAGAAGAATGTAGCAAGGAGGAAAGGAAGGTGGGATTTGTTACCATGCCCCAAACAAGTTTCCAACCTGGATTGAGCAATAACAGGGTGATTCCACTGTGTCTTGGTTTCATCCTCTTCACCTTCATCTATGCTAATAGTGATTGTCTTTGAACAGATTGTTATTGGGGCGATAATAGAGAACACCCCCGCTGAACGCGATGGCCGGCTTCGACCTGGGGATGAGCTCATTTCTGTGGATAAAAATGTGGTTGCTGGGAAACCGCACAAGTACGTGATAGACTTGATGCACGCAGCCGCGCGCAACGGTCAAGTCAGCTTGACCGTGAGGAGGAGAGTGCCGATGCCTGGTAAGGACATGTTTTATGTTGTTGTTCTTCATTTGTTGTGTTTTTCGTTTCACACTTTAGTGAGATTGGAGATCGTGCTACATATTTCACTGGCATCGATTTATAAAAACAACTTGGACAGGACGCACATGCTGACAATCTGTGTGCAGGAGCAGGAGCAGTGTGTACTTTATTTCTCTGTATTTTCATTATTCACACCGTTTGTGTGTGCGTGTTCTGACCAACAACACAATGATAACCAGGTCGGTCCTCAGCGACGCGTGGCGGTCTGATCCTTTTAGCCTGTTATTGTGCATAGAAACTAGACGTGTTAAAGAAGAGCAGTAGCACACATGTGTATCAGTGTGAGTGTGCATGGCAAGTGGAGGATACATACCGGGCAAAAACACATTAGTGTCCACTATTGCTGGCTGATATGTAACAACAACAACAACAACAACAACATGAGGCAAAACGTTTTCAGGGACCATGCAGTGTGTCTTGGAACCAGTTCAGCACACATATGTTAAAGCTGTGTAGGATTTAGGGGTATTTAATAGCAGAAAGTCAATATTACATTCATAACTATGTTTTCACTAGTTTATAGTTACCTGAAACTATGAATCCTTGTGGTTTTGTTAGCTTTGTTTGAGCCCTTCACAGAGTTCACCACCAAGCACTGGCTCCGGAGCGGGCCCTTCATGTTTCTATCCTTTATGTTAAAACAAGCTTTCAAATGAATAGCTACTGATAATAAATTGTTTATGCTTCACAGCAACATCTGCTTTTAGCCTCATCCTATCTCGCCTCTTGCTTCCTCTCCTCCAGGTGAGCTGTGTCCTGTGAATGGCCGCAGCCCCGGCTCGGTGTCCACACAGCACAGCTCTCCACGCAGCGATGCGGCCTCGGCTTCGGGCCCTCAAGCGGTCGTGGTCCCGGCTGCCACCTCCCCTCCAGAGGGGTCCGCCCTGCAGACCAGTGACGTGGTTATCCACCGCAAGGACAACGAGGGCTTTGGCTTCGTCATCATCAGCTCCCTGAACCGACCGGAGAACGCCTCCGTCATCAGTGAGTTGTTGCAGACTGAAGCCCGAAAAAGTGTCACTGAACGCAAATGGTAATTTAATAAATCAAAGGCTAAGGATCCTGAGGCGACGGACCTAAAGGGATGGTTCATGAGATGTTGCTACTCTTTTCTTTATTATGTATTAAATAATATACATTTTTAACACACAATGTGTGTTTGGGCTGCACGTTCTTTCAAGAAACCGGTTCAGAACAATATATCTGATTTACCAATAACCAATGAACTTCATGAACAATTTGTTTTCTTTTGTAGTTTATTATACCAATAATAGCTTCGCAAGTTTTTGTTGGGATCAAACTGAAATAGAAAGTTTTTTAATTCTTATAATGATTTGGTCTTAATTGCATGTCTCTGTAGTAATAAAATAGTATTTTAAAGCCTTAAATGTGGCTTTATTAAACATATTGTTGGACTTAATAAGGAGGCTGCTAACAGATGGTGGGATTCTTTATGCTCTCATTTCTGGCCTAGCCCTGAATATAGAATATGCAGAACCCAAAGGTGTATCTAGTATACAGTAGTTATTTTAATACCAAACATTAGTTCAGGATGTAACGGTGGGGGTCCATAAATGTTTTATATGGAAGTGGAAAATTCAGATTTTTCTATTTTTCTATGTGTGAAAAGAGTTGATAAAATCCCAAACCTGTTTTGTTATTGTTATAAAATAATGACAAAGATTTTTTTAATTATATCTCTGAGCAGGTTTTTACCAATCTAAGTGTTTCTGTGTAGTGGCAGTGCTTTTTACATAATTATATATTTTTAACTGTTCGAAACAGCCTCATTATGTAATACAAATCGACATACTTGTCTCTCCAGTTCAAAAGTGAGTTTCATCAGTGCTGTTGCAACATATTTCTTTCAAATTGCCGTTGACAACCACCTTGTTATTGCCTGTTTCCAGCTGTGCCCCATAAAATAGGACGTATCATCGAGGGCAGCCCTGCGGACCGATGTGGGAAGCTGAAGGTGGGCGACCGGATCCTGGCTGTGAATGGACAATCCATCATCAGCATGCCGCACGCAGATATTGTCAAGCTCATTAAAGACGCTGGGCTAACAGTCACACTGCACATCATACCAGAGGAGGGTAAGGGATTGTGTTTGGCATGGAACCCAATTATGCTACTTCACTTTAGGGTGGAAGCTTGTTTAGATTTCTCCCGATAGAAAAAAATGCTGACGTCCGTCTTCTGTGTCTTTAATGAATATATTTCCTTTTCCTTGGCCAAGGAAGTCCTTCAACACAAACTACCTCAGTATCATGAAGTAAGAGAGTCCTTTCACATGGTTAGGAAGAGTGGTGGTCCCTAACTGTTCTGGTTATTGTGACGCTGAAACATAATCTTGATATTTCAACAGCCTTGTTTTACTGCATTGAGACATTCTAGAGTCTTCTCATGTTGAGCACTATAACAAAGGTTAGACAGCGGATAAATCAGCTTCCAGAACAACACCACTGCAGTCGTCTGCAGTCTGTACATGTTTCCTTTGTCTGTTTATTCTAAATCCTTCTCTTCAGAAGGATTTAACAGGTGGAATCTGGTGTCACCTTGTGTCCATCACAGGATCCCACTCTGGTCCCAGCTCAGAGAAGCAGAGCCCCATGACGCAGAAACACAGCCCCCAGACCCAGCCCAGCCCTGTAGCACAGCCCGGCCAAGGAGGCGCCCAGCCCGGCCAAATGACCACTCAGACAGGTCAAACACCTGGCCAGCCGGGCCAGACACCAGCACAGACGAGCCAAACAGTAACTGGCCCTCCTGCACCAGCAGCCTCCCATCCTGCACCAGCTGGGAACCAGCAGAGCCCGGTGATGCAGCCCTCAGGCCTCCCTCCACAACTCTACCTCCACGACGGCAGGTAAGACGGCACTAAAGGGGAGGTTCTTGTTTGTGCTCAGCAGGAGCATTTTGTAAGATTCCTGGAAGAAGGAGCAAAGAGTTTTCAAAGGTGACAGATCCCACAATGTGCATATCAATGAGTGTGTGCCATGCACTCCTTGCATGGCAGGAAGTTCAGAAGAAAATCCGACTCAACTTTGGTCCCAGTCAGACTCCGGCTGGTTTCTACTTTGTTGCGTAACACCACTTAGGTGTCAGTGAATAATTTACTTTAGGGAATCTCTTCTATAATGCAGGACGGTCAGGCCATCTTCCATGTTAAAGCTATAAAAGTGTGAGTGTGTGCATGGATGGGTTTGTGTGTGTGCGTGTGAGTCTCAGATGAGTAGCAGCACTCCCAGAGCTCTGGATTTATGCCCATTTAAGCGTGGAACCTTGATAAAAGTTTAAAGAACACAGCAATATTTCTATCCTTTTTTTGTGGCCATCTTTCTTTGGTGCACACACTCAATCCTTTTACAGCTAACTGAGCTCAGATTTTACTGCAGAATTCTACACGGTCAGAGATACTTATTTTTTGAAGCTTCTTCAAAACAATGCTCTGATTGTCTTTGGTTGCTCTCTCTCTGTCTTCTCACAGGTCAGAGGTTAAAGCCAGACAGGACGTCAAACCTGACTATCGGCATCCTCCATTCACTGATTACAGGCAGCCTCCAGTGGACTATCGTCACCCGCCGGTTAGTGATTATAGACAGCCTCCGACGCTGGACTACAGACACCCGCCTGGTCTGCTGGACTTCAGACAGCACCCTGCGGCGGCACAGTTTCCTCTGGGGCTCCCTCCTGACTTCAGGCCACAGGTACACAGCTAGGCCAAGAATACACTGCTCAAGTTCACTCTGTGTGGAGCATTAAGTGTGCACAGTATTTTTTTTCATTGGGTTTGTTGCAAGTTGTCTATATTTCTTTTCTGCAGGACTATGATTACTTTACAGTGGAGCTGGAGAAAAGTGCAAAAGGGTTCGGCTTCAGTATCCGTGGGGGCAGAGAGTACAAGATGGACCTGTTTGTGTTACGCCTTGCTGAAGATGGCCCTGCCATACGCAATGGAAGGATGAGGGTGAGAGGACATGGAGAGATGATGTTTAAGAGATGATTGGAATTGCTGTCAGTGAGAACAGTCTTTTGTTGAAGGAATAAATCTAATCACAGGCGGGCGTCGAGGTGCAGCTACATGCCAGTTAGTGCATCTTGACCATCTTGGATAATATAACACAAAATGCTTGTGTGTGATGTATTTATTTCACAGAATTTAAAGATGGTCTCAAATCCTTTTAAAGACAACCCTGCTGTGTTCCTGCTGCAACATGTGTATCATCTCTCACTTCTGTTTATTATAATCTGTATTTGACGGTCTTCTTCATGGGACAGGAATGGCGTATAGGTTATGAAAGGGTGAACGGGAGTAGGTGCATGTGTGCTTGCATATTAAGAAACCTTCAGCTCGCTCTCAACAACTCCTGTTGAGGTGCACTCCAACAAGGCACTTAATGGCGCTTATTCCCCAGCTGCTCCAGTGGAGCGACCAGCAGCAGGAGACGGCCTGTGTCTAAAAGTCAACTTTGCGTGAATAAACTAGGCTGACAGAAATTGACCTCATGCTGTATGTGTCTCCTCCAGGTAGGGGATCAGATTATAGAGATTAACGGGGACAGCACTCGGGACATGACTCACGCCCGTGCCATTGAACTCATCAAGGCGGGAGGCAGGCGGGTCAGGCTGCTGCTTAAACGAGGCTCAGGACAGGTGCCAGAATATGGTGGGTTTTCTCGGGCGTAAAGCAAAGTCTCTAAATGTCCAACGCTTCCTACTCTATCCCCTTAGTCTCTGACCTGATCTCTTTCTCACTTCCATATGCAAGATTCATTATTTGAGGTTCAACCTTACTGTTTTAACCAGAATGGCTTTTTCCGGCAAATGCTATTTGTTTTACTCAAGAACATATTAACATGCATTAATATAAATCTGCATTTTACTCCTCGCTCCTCAGTCCTGTCTACTGTCGTCTGAAATTAAACTATTTAAACTATGTTGATCAAACAGTAGGATAGCAACCTTCTCTTTAGCCATTGTGTGTTTTAACCCCTCTGCCTTAAGTCTAATGATTGGTATAGGCTTTTACTTGCCTTCCCTCAGGAATGGTACCTTCCAACCTCTCCATGTGCATGAAAGGTGACACACTAAGCTCCCCCTATTTCTTCCTAATGGGCCACTCTAAAGACACGGTTTGTGAAAAACTGCATGTCTCTCTCTCCATACTGATTAATCTGTGTGCAGTGTAGCTCTCGGCATGCATTCGTGTATGCATGGGGAAATAGCAGCCGTGTGTGTATCCATGTGTGTGTGCTTGTGTGCGCGAGTGCTTCTGCGCGTTGTAGTAAGAGAGCAAAAGTGTTTGAAATGACCCTCCAGATGAAATTGTACCATCCTTAAGTGAAAAGGGCTGTGAAGTAGACTGTGAAGTCAATCTGCTCAGGATCAGTCTGTCACACACTGCCATGGGTAATTGTTCTCAAGCACTGACGGAATATTCTCCCACATGTCATGTAGATTAGCCTACACATCCGGTGTGTGCTGCTCACACGCATTTGCATGCAAATGTGCCTGATATGATATTAGGATGTGGTGTTTATTTGTATAATTGTGGACGTCTTTATTTCTCTCTGCCTTTTTCTCTCCTCAATCTCTGTGTGCATGTGCATGCTGCTTCGTGCCACTCTGCGTTTATCTCCGTCCACCTGAGCATCTTTTCTTCTTCTCTGACAGACTGTGCCGGCCCCTGGGATTCCTTTTCTACAGCCCACTCTGCCCTGCAGGAAGTGACCCTCGAACCCTCCCCAAATCCATTGCTCTCATCCCATGCAGCCTCCGCCCCAGACACCCCTCATCAGCTCCCTTTAGAGGCCACGGTCTGCTCAGCAGACAAAGCTCCACAGCTGACAGACTACAGCTCCATGAGAGGGGCTACAGGTGGCAGGTCCACCCAGCAGCAGTGCATCATCAGGGGGCAGGGAACCCAACAGGCATCGGGAGATGTGGACTGTGGCCCAGGCGAGAGAAAGCCACGTGCTTTACCTCCCAAAGCTTTCCTGGGGAGGTCAGTTGAAAGAAGAGAGAGGCAACGGGAGACTTGCTCCCCCTGCTGCGAGAGAAAGGGCCTGCACACACAGGCCATGAGCACTGTGTGGCCGTGGGACCCTTATGTGAGTGTGAATTTCAATGGAGCATCCCTAGGCAGTGGAGATGAAGAAGTCAGCCTCCAGGAGAGGCTGTTGTCAAGAGGTCTGTTCCCCAGAGAAGATGAGAGGGCGAGTGGCCACATCGGGCCCTGCTGCTCGTCTAAAACCATGGAAGATCCTCCCGCTAGGAGCGCAGCGGCCTCCCCCGGGCCCTGGAACGTCCCTGTGTCTGACAAACTGCCCGGCACTCTGAGGTCCTGGACCTCCACAGTTAGCAGGTAGAATGGATCTTGCTGGTTTGGACTGGATCCCACTGTCTGGCTCTTCCTTCAGTTCACCATCAGATGTCTGAGAGAAGCAGTGCGTTTCCCTCACACTCTCTTGCTGTCCTGTTTTCTTCTCCAGCCACTTCTAAAATCATATTTTATGTTTCATTTGTTCTTACGAGATAAATATTACACCCACCACCTTAAAAACAGAGAAACTTCACAGATATTGTAACATACAGTATACAGCTGATGGTGACTCCTGGATTCGTAGGCATTTTGGACCCTCAAATGGGACAGTTAATGTTCTGATCTCAAACGGAGCAATGCTGTCTGATTCTGAGTGGAGCTCTGCTTTTAACGTGTGCTTTTAACTGCTCGACCGTTTCCGGCTCGGATTGGTTAGTGCAACGTAACCTCGCAGGAGAGAGACATATGTACATCAAAGAGATTTACTTTTGCTCCATTTTCTCCAAGCAGTGGGAAGAATGAGACTACAAATCTGTCAGAGGGAGGCAGGGACACTGACACTCCTGGAGGACATGGCACTGATCCAAGTGGCAGCCTGGTTAACCCAACATATGTTAGATCTCACAAGCCTACCAATATATCATATACTGTAAATGTATAAAGATGTGAAAAATATGTACATTTGGTAATCTCAAAAAACATACCTGTTGGTGTTTTTGAGACAGTGTTGTAGTTAGATACATTGTAAATAAAAGAGACGAAAACACCGGAACAGTATTTTAGGATCCCTATTTCCATGGCCTCGTCTATTACTACATATCAAAGACTGTGCAAGTCACTGAACCCAGACCGCTGAGGGGGCAGCGTCCGTGTGCATGGATATAAACCACCATGACTTTATACAGGGACTCACATGTCTTTTAGAGGTAGAATTTAGAGAGGAAATCCTCTGTGGAGCGGACCAGTTGGTTCTCATGAGAGACAAAATATCATTTTTTCAACAAATTGAACTTTCGAGTGACTGACTTAGTGACTGGCTTAGTAAGAACTCATAACACTGTTCTGAGTTATGTACACAACTTGATCACAAGTCAACCATGCAGTCATAGTGCAGAATTATAAGCCTTGTCGTATTCATTTAATGCTCACAGAAGAATTGTGCCCAGTCTATATTTCCCATTTCTATGCCTTTTACTGTGCTAAGTGTACCACATCACTGTGGGAGAGGGGCATCGGTGTGGGGAAGAGGAGCCCGAGGGTTATGAGGTGGGGCGGAGTGCCTTACTCAAACTAATGCAGAGCTCTTGTGATTTGTTTTGGGAACTGAATGCAAAACAGATATTAATGACCATGCACACATATCAGCAAACTGTTGAGTTGTGGAGCCTGGTTTCTTCTGACTTAACACCGAGCAGTATATATACAGTTATCTTGATGCACTCTTATCAATGTCAATGATTGCCCTTGTCCCCTAGTGCTTACAAGGGGATTCAATGTAGCCTGTAGCATTACATCATCTTCTTAGAGCGATCTGGGAGAGTGGAGCTGTGAACATGTATCCAGACAGGGTCATTATCACAGTGGACCTAGGTTTCTGTTTCTGTTTCAGATGAGTTTCATTTCAGCTTTATCCCATAAAGAACATTGGTTTGGGTGTGTTTTGTTGCAGGTGGAATCAATGCACCTAAACCCAAGACTTAAGATGATCTGTGAAACACAAATGCATTTAAACCTGTGTTTGTTCACAAAGTGTTGATACTGGCATGCTGCTAATAAACTGACACCCAAGACCAAGTCACTATCCTTCTGCATTTCTACATTTTGATATCATCCATTTCTCACATTATGTTTGCTCTCATTGCAGATAAATCGACAGAGATTTTGGTTACTGGAGGAGCAGAATTTAAAAAAGAATCACAATGCATTGTGACAATATGACTGAATGCAGCACGATTGCACATCCAAGCTGTACTTGTAAAATGGTACAGGCCTACTGGTTAACCGGTTAACTGGCTAACTAGGACAATGCACCTGCCGACTGGGAAGCTAGTAAGACCTGAAAAGTTAAATACATGTAATTAACTGGTTCACATGTTAGTGCGGAGCATGAGAACATGCTATTAGGCTGTATAATTGTGTTTACTGTATGTACAGATGTCAAAGTTCAGAAAAGGTGAAATGATATGTCATCCAGCCCTCTGTCTCCGTCAGCCCCCTGCCTGCTGTGAGTGATTTTGTATACTAAAACAAAAAAAGGCTTTATTGGAGCCTGTGAAGGATGGCACGTTCATAAATCCCCATTGAGATCAAGTATAACTGTGTAGTGTTAATTGTGTATTATTCACCTTGTACAGTTGTATTCCTACAAATATGGTTTACTGTATCATTGATACTGTAGTTTCAAAGACGTGAACAACTATTTTTATGAAATGCGACAGTACTGATATATTACATTTTGCTAAAAAACTAAAAACTTGTTTACTGAAAGATATTCTGAAATACTGTCAAATAAACTCTTGAGATGGTGTAAAATACTCATTTGTAGACTGTTTTACTCACTAAGTTGCGACTCTAGCAAACCCATCGATCGACTAGTCAGTATTTTTGATAACCGATTCATTGTTAGTTTATAAAAGCAGAAGTGGTGAATGTTCTCAGGTTCCAGCTTCTCAAATGTGAAGTTTTCAAACGCTTCATGATTCTTTCATGAACTCTCACATTTGAAATATGTTAAAGAACAAACTATTAGTTGGTTAATAAAAATTAACATGAATCTATTTATCATAATTAAAAAAGAAATTAGTTGCAGCCTATGTGAGACACCAGAAAAAGTTCAATAAAAAAAAATGGGTCTACATCAAGTTTGAAGTGGATTTTATTAAACAGGCACACTTGAAAACATTAAAGCCCTTTCACACGATTCCTCTCCATCGGCCCTTCACACCCACACAGGTTCTTGTATTGAGCCGATTGAGCAGAGCTCTTCTGTGACTTTGAGTTCAGCGACCTACATGATGGAATCAGAATCACGTCTCATCTGTCAATCAACATGAAACGAGTCAACCACCTGGCCCCGAGAACCGGTCTAATTAGCCAAAGTGAAAACACCTGTGTGGGTGTGACTGGGAGCTCGAACACCAGGCACCATCTATGTAATAAGTCAGATCCACAAACACGATAGTCGTTTGTGTTCGGTCCTCCTTATGCAGATTTCCAGTGAAAGTGACAGTGTAAATATTGATTATAATCCTTCACAGGCAGATGAACAGTCACATCTGAAACCTGCACCCACCCAATAAAAATTTTAAAAAATGATACAAATATTTACATATTCATGAACAAAGCAGGGACGCATCCTTAATAAAACAACTTGTAAACATGTTCCCAGAACCACGTCGCTGTCTACGGTTAGGCAGAGATGGTGAGCTGACAGTTGTGGTGGTTCTCATTATTGAGCATCGTTTTCTGTTGGAATCAAGGTTTCACTCTCTTGCTGCTCATTTGGAGGAGCCTCCTGAGAAAGAGGAACATAATAATGTAGTCATCACTGTAAAAGAACATTTACATTTTTAAAACAGCCTTGAGTTACATTTCCATTGAAAAGTAATAATGACTACAAGGTTGAAGGTCATGTTATTGGTTTACCTTAATCTGTTTGTAGATTCCCATTTGGAAACGGCAGCAAAAAACATCAATCATGAATCCTACCACACTATGAAGCATGCCTAGAAGGGAGAAACAGATCAGATTTACTGTCGCTGCTGATCACAAGCAGAATTATTTTCTCTACAACTTAAACTGCTTTGTTTGGTAAACAAATGGGGCTTGAAGTATGACTAAAGTAACATACCCAGTAACACAGTGCAGTCTTTACTTAAAATCAACTGCATTCTCATGCAGGAATGACATGAAAAGATATAACATTACCCTGGCTAAACTAATGTTCTCTGTTATGGATTACTTATATTTCACACCTTTTCAGTCTCTGCAATTTCAGTTTCATACTAGTAATGTCTAAATAAAAAGCAACGTTTATTCACCTGTTGTAGAGAAAATGCCTCCAATGATGCCACAGAGTCTGACAAGAAACTGCCACAGCGGCATGTGCTGCTCGGTGACTTTGACCATGAGTGAGCTGATATCGTATTTCATAAAGATTCCTGAGACTCCATGGCTGCCCGCAGCATGGTTTATCACTCGTTCCTGCAGCACATGAAAAGGAATACACACGTCTTCATCAGAACAATACGTTGAATACTAAGCAAATGTACAACAGTGTGCACACTGTAAACCTACCTGCTCAGTGACTGAGTACTGGTGTGTTTCTGCAGAGATCTTGTATGTGTTCAGTTTGGTGGGCACAATAGTGATGAAATACTGAAACATGTGGTTAGCTGGAGATAATAATCATAGATATACATTAGCTCTGCATGAAGGCATGCATTACAATACAAATTGATTGTTTGAAAACACAGACGTACATTCAGCAGAGACTTTCTCTGTGCCATCCAGAGGGTTGATGATCCCAGGAATCAATTCTCCAAAGGACAGGTGGTCAATCCGGTGAGAGAAATTATAAGCTGTGACACAACGCCAAAACAAAATAATTAATAATCATTATAAAGAGAATACAAATGGTTTGTTAACGTGTCACAATAACTACGCTATTAATGTACAATAAAAACAAACACCTTGTTAGTATGAGAACATTTGTAAAGTAGACGTGTGCAACAAAGATTTGGCAAAAAGATAATGAACTCACTGTCATGGCTGACCAGTGCAGCTAGATGGGCATGGCCTCTGGGATGTGGGATCGACCTGTGTAGGGATGAAAGGGTCAGGGGTCACTCAGTCTCTGCAAAACATTTAATCTCAAAATTTTAATCGCCATGGAGATACATACTTGCCAACAGTAACGTGGAAATTTCCTGCCACTTTGTTAACATACATGTGTCCATGTATCCTGCAAGCCCTCAGGCTAGAGGGACTGTCCTCACTGTGGGGAAACGGAGCAACACAATGTGATGGGGATATATTTATCACAATATATGAGCGGTTTAAACTCTCCATTGTTTATCTTTGTGATAACATGTTAAACCATGTATCAGTTCCAAAGAGAAACAAGCTTATTTTGAGGATCATGTACCTATGAAGCTGAACAGGAGGAGCTTCTTTTATCGCAGACTTGAAGATTAAATCCTGGAGAGCGTGCTCTACTCTCAGACGCTCCTGGATGTGCAGAAGTGTCCTAAAAGAGAGGGACAGAACAATTAGGGAAACATGTTCAAGCAACTAAATGACAACTGAGTTTTAAATGTAATGTAAATAAAATATCTGCATGCTGGATACCATGGGGGAGTGATCATCAATAGACATTAAAGGGGTTCAATGTAACGCAAGTTAAAACCTTAAATCTTACATGTGCCATAACCGTTGCTCTGGGGAGAGCTCAAAGTTGACCTAAAGTAAGACAAAACACAATTGTCAGACAAGCTTAAATGAATTCCTCTGCTGTTACGCAAAAAAAAAAGGATTTAATGCATTTTTTTATTATTCCATTTTTTTACAATCGAGCAAATGAAATTAAAACAGAGAACACTCAATATATAATAATAACTCAAACTCACCGCTTCATATTTTAAACCATCAGAAGCAACCATGTTCTCTGCCAGGTCCAGGACATCTGCACCGATATCTGCATTCACATGAAAAACATCCATGACACTCTTCTAAAACACAGGCAGAGCTAAAGTACACACACATTACCTTTGTACTTACATTGGCATCTCATGGCTACTGTTATGTCAACATTTATTCTCAGTTTACTGCAAGTGAAGAGCAGATGCAGTTAGTAAACATACTAAGTGTGGACACATGATTAATAACCACAACAAACACGGCTCAATCTCTCACCTGCTGAAGTCCTTGTCCACCTCGTACTCGTACTTCATCCACGTGTTTCTGTACACGAAGAACTCCAGGAAGGCGAGCACCGCCATGAGAGTGAACGCTATCAGGGACACTGGGGGGCACAAACACGACTCACCGTCACATCAAAGTGCACCCCCTCCGAGTGAAGGTCAGCGTGTGGCTGTGTACCGCTAGTATCCATGGTTACGTTACCTGTCCCCCCGCTGGCTGTGGACTCCACGTAGCTCTCGGGGACTTTGGGGAAAGCATCCAACTCCTTCACCAGAGTCAGAGCCTTCTTCTGGGTCAGTCTCCTCATCGTGGTAGCAGCGGGGGCGCAGCTGTAGGTGACTCCCTCATAAAGTGGATGTTCTCTAGCAGCCAGTGGCAGTGGAACGTTCGGTGTGAGGAACGTGGAACGTTCGGTTGGTCGACAGCTGGTTGTCGCTCGTGCTGACGTCTAAAATGACAGCTGTTAGCAGCCCAGATCACGGTTGACGCTATTGTTAACTTATTCAGCTCAATAGTTAGCCGTCTTCACCGGAACACGGGCGGCTGGTGGGGCGGATAGTCAAGTCGTTATTGTAGCGTCATCATTCCACGGCCAACGCGCTTCTTTTCACAGTGAAACATGAGTAAGTCACGTCGGCTACGTTACCTGGTAGGTGTGCTGTTCGGACTAGCTAGCTAACGCTGACTGTGTCAGCTGACCCCATTGTCGAAGAATAAACTGCTCTCTTTTGGACTTAGCGCCCTCTAACGGCAACCGGCGGCGCGGCTGCAGGTTACAAAAGTACATTTCACAGTTTAAAAAAATTGTTTCAATCTTTTTCAAGATAATTTTAATTAAAAAACAACTTTATCTCGTGTAACATCAAACGCGTTTTAAAGAGTTCGGTGTTTGGTGCTTTTTGAGCCTCGACAGGATTACCCAAAGCATGCACCCGTCTCATGGTCCCAAGAACCTCCATTTGTCAGTGGGTTTCTCTTAATATTATGAAGAAAATATTTTGTATTATATGTATTATTTGCACATTTGTTAGTAATAACCACTATGGTGCAGAGGCTCATCACAGTTTAATGTTTTTTATCGTGCTTTATGGGTCTCATTCTTCGGGTCAATACTGAACATAAATGAAAGGAGGCCTCAGGCTCACCATAGTCGTGTTACATAAAACCAGAGTGGATAATAACTACCTTTGAGGGTGTCACGTGGCTTTGTTCGGACAACCTCCGATTGAATGCTGAGATTGAACTTGTCCAAGACTATATTCTTTGGCAACTCAGTTGATATTTTTGATTTAGGAGCCCATAGTTCCAAACAATGTTTTCATTAATCGTGTTACCACAAACAATTGCCACACTGTGATTATTGTGGCCAACATGTTTATAGACACAATCTCAAGATTCAGAATAACTTTAACTTAAAAGAAAATACACTATGAATATATGTATATTATGTCATTGATTTTAGACAGAGTCAATACAAGTATTCTTATAACATTTTTAATATTATGGAACATCAACTTTAATCACTATACTCTATCTCTCTGCTTACAAAGAGATTATTTTTCAAATACACAAATAAAAACTGAGATTTACAAATATGACAAATAAACACTATTAGTACATGTATGTAAAGCTGGACTTTCCCTTTTACACCCAAACTGCATCTTCAATGGAGTGTGAGGAGTGATTGGGTACTCACACAACCCGGTTTCCATCTCCTGTATTAAAGAGCCTCTCCTCTGTTCATGCGTCCTTCAATAGTTTACTGAATCATTGACGACTAAACAATTAAACCCTTGGCTTCCTTTGCGATGGAGGCGGAAAACAAAGAGAATTTCTCGGCAAGGATCAGTGAAGTATCAGATTAAATGCTGAAAACAGTCATGAATGCATTTAACAGAGGCCCATAGATTAACAATGCAACATTACAAACCCAAAATAATGATATATGCTTAAACGTGTTTGATGAGTGAGGGATTTAGCTCAGTATCACTGTCAGTACTTAAGATATACATTTACAGTGAGACACTATACAACTTCAAGTTTTATATGCATTATGTTAGTGCTCTGCAGGCATATGACGAAAAAGCATGTCAACCTAAATCCAGCGTCCTCATCGACAGTTCATAGCTTCATCTGACATCAAGGTTGTGACGCTCTTCTCAGCAGATGAATTGATGGCTGGAAAAAAGGCCAATACAAACGTAAATATAAAAACATAATTTTTTGCTAAAAGTTTTACGGTCGAAGCTCAAGAGGCTGAAATCATTCACATATTGCGTGCTCTATTCTGCAGGTACAGAGTCCGGACCCTCGTCCAATAGGATGCCTGTCTCGAGGACATCGGAGGTGGGTGTGTCAGGCAGCTCTTGAGAGAGCTCTTCAGAGCATCGGCTTACAGTGGGTGAGATAACATCTGGACTTGTGTCACAAGACTCTGTGCTCTGCTCCGAGGTGGCTGTTGTAATGGTTCTGGCAGCACTGGGAGGAACTGGGTCAAACTCATCATCGTCGTCGTCTTCCCGGATGGGTGACTCATGGATATCTGACAGAAAAACAAAGATATCTCAGACAAGCAGATTTGGAGGAAGTTAACTGTGGTTGTAAAAAGATGAACGCAAAGAAAATGCTAGCTCACTGCTGAAAGCTTCTGGGTACTGCTTAGCAATCTTCCCTTTGATTGTCCTGCAGAAGAAGAGCAGGCCAATAATGAGAGGTTGACTGTGAGTGTGTCTGTTTGCATGGGGGGGGGGGAGAGAGAGACTTACCTGATCCTCCTGAAGACGCTGTCTAGATCTTTCTTCATCTCCACAAGAGTGCGAGTGTGGAGGAGGAAGCGCTCGTTCATCTGTTGCAGTCGCACGTTAGACAGCCCGTTGAAGTTGATCAACATTTCATTTGTTTTCTCAAAGCGGTCAAGCCTGTTCACAACAGTTCATCAAAGCAACAATTATTGTCAGGTGTCAGTCAGATAGCAGCATCACTGTCATATGCCAGACCTACACCAAACAGCACATCCATTTTATATTTAGCAAAGTAGCAAAACAGCTATACTAATCCCACCATGAACCACTCACATGTGCCTCTGAGCCTGGATGATGGCGTTCACATCCTCGGAGTTGACCATGCTCAGCATCCTGTTACAGAACACGCCGGACGCCGTGGGCTCCACCATGATGGAGATCAAGACCCAAAACACACCTAGATCAAGAAATGCGAGTGCATAAATATAAACCCCATAAAAAGCAAGCTTAGTCGTGAAACTGGACGCGTATCAGCTTCCGCAGTTGCAGTTAATCACAACTGTTTGGTTTCTCTGTGACACTTTAATGCCGCATGGTGAACGATGGAGAACTGTAGGAGTCCCTAGCTGTTAGCAGGCTGGACCATGGTGGTGGTACGGCGAGCTGCCGGGCAGCTAAACCGACGAGTGAATCAACAACATTAATATGAGTTACCTCCGCGCGTCGATCTCTGGGTGATTGGACAGACGATTTAAATGGAAATGTGCAGCCTAAAGGGGCATCTGACAGCTAGCTGTGTAACAAAAACAAAGCACTTCCGTGTTGTTTTTTTAACGTCCGGTCATAGGACCAGCGCTTCCGGTTTCTTTTCCCAGCATTACTTGATTTAAAACTGCGCAAATCCCAAATGTAAATGTTGTACAAATATAAACTGGTTGTATAATTTGGTACATATATATAATTGTATTATAATAATAATAGTGAAAGTATGGGACGTTTCAACCCTATTCATGAATGATCAGGCACGTTTTTATATTAAAAGGATATATTTGTTTTTATATACAAATGGATATGATATTCCCAATAAACATTATCTTCACAATGTCAAATGTTCACACGTTCACTTTTACCTTTACTTTATTTTACAACATCTTATGTCACCGCCTTTGAAAGGAGGTCTTGAAAGTTGAAAGTTTATGGTTTGCTGAATTTGGATCATCCTTCTGGGTGAACTTGTAACCATACCCACTGTATACCAGTAAATCAGCTACTCCATACATCCAGAAAACTCGAAAAATGACTTTTATTAAAGGGACAGGTAAAAAAAGTACATGATTTATAAAAAATACAAAACCGCTTTGTCTAACTTGTAAGCTAAGTAAATGCATAGCAACAGTACATGCAAGTCTAGAGTTGGGTATCCTCCAATTGTGACATTTTAAGCTACCATCTAAAAAGGAGAAAAAGTACAGTTTGGTTGCAATCTATCATTCATTTAAGTCTACATGATACAGAACCAAAGTAATGGTACAGAATAAGTTAGGTTGCACGCAACTCAACTGATGAGTAAATAAATACTTAACATTTCACAGACAACTGGTAATTCAACGCAATGTTGAACAAAACCTGCGTGAGAATTACATTCAATTTCTTAAGTACAAAACCATTCTACATATAAGCTAAAGATGAACATAATTCATAATATTACACTTGTAAGCAGAGATGCAGTGATACAAATAAATAGGAAATAAATAAATAATGACACCCATATAAGAGCCATGTGGCTCACCCAGCCCCTTATATACACAAGTCACCCTTTCCTCCAGACTACAAAAACACATGTATGAAAATTCACATTAGTGTTCTGTTTAGAAATACCTTAAACATACATACAAATGACCTTGGATAAGCACAAGTGTGCATGGGAAACCTGCATTGATTTGACATTGGGTGAGTTTTAATGTGCTTTGGCTTTTGTTTGATAAATAAAGTAATATTAGGCTATATACCACAACTCATTTGTGGTATATAAGAGGCAATGGCATATAATTTCAACTTGTATCAAGTCTTTTACCTATACTGACGCAGAAGTGACAGGAATCACTGATATTGATATTGCTGAATGACTATAGACCGTTTGTATGTTTTGCTGTTGTATTAAGTCGTATTATGGAAAGAAACTTTAAATTTTAGTTTTTTATTACATATAAAAATAAGTTAAAACTTCAGCGAAATGGATTTAAAAAAAATGCAAGTAAGATTTACAGTTATTTATAAGGCCATGCAATTTTAGTAGACTCATGCATCAGATCATTAGGTCTTTGGATGAGTGGGCTTGCCATTCATGCAAAATGCACTACGTGTTGCTGAGGCCACCATAAATATACTGTCCCTTGGGTTCCTTAATACCGATCCAGATTTAACACTAGCACTGTTCATAACACATTATTAAGGCTGGTGTAGTTGCTGTTGAAGCTGTGAATAGGCCTTGTTTAAACGGGACCCACTCACATCGTTGCACACAGAGACAGTCTACAAAAACAAACTCTTTGATAGGAAAGGATATCAATGTTAAAAGACACAAACACACGGGGGCTACTGTACACGGCTGTGCTCCATCGACGCCAACGTGTCATTCATTCCAAAACGAGATGTCCACCATTTCAAAAGAAGAGATATTAACTCTTAACAAAGAAAACAAAAGTAATGCCGTTAGATTCATCATCTTAACATATACGCTCATAAAAAAAAGGAACATTGGGAATTGGTTCAGCTGTATGTTTAAAATTTCGTGGCACCTTTTCTGTGAGGACGTGGATCTACTTTTTGGAATAGAATCTTTTTAACCAACTAGAGCTCCAGCATTTCATCGAAAGTAAATCATAAACACCAAGGAGTGTAGTCGATCATCAGGATGGTTTGAATATAAAATACAAAATAAAAGACAAAGTGGAAAAAACAACAGTTCATAAATTACCATTTTAACAAAATAAACAAACCTCCATGTTATCATGGAGAAGAACAAAAGGAGTTCCAGCTGCTTTATGAGTGAACGCTATCTGAGGCATCTTCTTTCCGTAAGTGCTTGAGAAAAACAAAACAGCACCCCAAGATTTCTTCAGAGCGATCTCGGCCTGGTTTTGGCTTTAACATGCACCCTCCACCACTGCACCGCTCCTGGTTGGTGGCGTTGTTATGGTAACACAAAGCTGTGCAGGAACGACATTTTCGTCACACCTTGGTGTCTCCTTCACTTCCGTCTGGGATTTATGCTCGCTGACATCCATGGCCACCTTGCTCTCCTCTATCTCCACCTCTTCTTCCTCATCATCTTCCTCCGCCTCCGCCTCCTCCTCTTCCTCTTCTTCTTCTTCTTCCTCCTCCTCCACCTCTTGTTGTTGTTGTTGTTGTTGCTGCTGCTGCCGTTGCTTGTTGCGGCAGCATGGTTTGAACAAATGGGGGTCGATGAGCACCTCTCCAAAGCGTCCCTTGTAGATTATTCCACAACACACCTTTTGCCTAGACAAAACAAAACATGTTGCATCTATTAAAACCACAAAGCAACTCAAAATTAATTAAAGGGCCCTTTCCAGTGATGTACATGCTTTAGGTAATCTATAGCACTGTATTAGAACGCAACGATAGTGTAACTGACAAATAGCTCACGTTTGTGTGAATTTTGTCTTGTGCACACTTGGTAAACAGGAACATTGGTCAATGAAGTCAGTGAAAAGAGAATATGGTAGCAGAACTCTGTCAGGCATTACAACTGCAGAGTAAAGCAATGTAAATAAAGTTTTTACAGCCAAAGCATGCAAAAAACAACAACGAGTGGACTGTTTTTAAAGGGGCTTTAAGACATCAAGCGTGTGAAATTATGTAATTACATGCTATAATAAGTCTCTCAAAATCCTAAATAATGAGTCAGTGCTTCACTGTCTGGCTTACCTCTTCCAGTAAGTGAGGTCCAGAAAAGAGAAAACCGGGGAGCGGCTGGATCCTGGGCTGATCTCAGTGTCCGAGCTGTCATCTGACAGGTTGCTGTAGCTCGGTGACTGAGCCGGAGAGGTACTGGAGGTGGTGCTGTGGGCATCGGAATCTGATGGGAATAACAAAAAGTGAACGATGGAAGGCGACTAAATATGTTTGTGAAAGCCAAAAATGCTAAACTCACTGTTTCTTTTCAGCTCTTTCTGCAGCCTGCTGATCTGGCTCGGCCGGGCTTTCTTGGATATCGACTTTATCTTCTTAGGCCTGGAAGTTATCTTTAGGCTGGGACCTCCTCTAGCATCAACAACCTATATGGAGTGCAAGAGAAGAGTCTGCATAATTCAGGTATTTTATCGTAACCAAGCACTATCCCCACCACATCGGGCCTGCAATCCAAACTTACATGGTTCCAGTTCTTCTTGGTTCCCACAGGTAACTTCTTCCACCGCTTCACCAGGAGCACACAGGCATTACAGATTTCTCCAGATCGCGTCTCACTCAGTCTGCGAGACAATTTGTGAAGAAATTACCAGAGAAGAATGTTTCAAATCAATAAGGTATGTATAACCTACACATGAAGGGATATCCTCCGAACCTCACGTGTTCTTACCCAAAGCAGCTCTTGAAGTCTTTCTCGTAGCGCTTACTGTCCGTAAAACGAGAGCTTGACGACTTTGCACGGCAGATGCAGCAGCCGTCCAAACTCCTGTACATTTTTGGCTTATGAAAGCCAAACATCTGCGTAGAAAGAATATTGAAATATTAACATTCATGCTCTCACTGCAGTAATTCCCTGCAGCTCCATCTCTGGTTAAGAGAGGCAATATTTTATTTGAGTTTAGCCTCAATGTGAATTAATACAAACATATTATAATCGAAGAGAACTAAATCAGGAAAGTGATTTTTTTTAAAGCATCCCATGCTTTGACCCACATGGGGGGGGAAGTAGGTCAACAGTCAGACAGTGTGTCAGACAGATCATATCACCATGCACGGATGCACGCTTCATTGTTTTAACTTAAAAAATAAGCACGCACATAACGAGAGTCTGATTCTCCCAAATGCAGAAGATCAGTTATGTACTATATTATTTATATGCACATGTTCTACCAAATATAAGCGTGAATTACCAGAGAAATGCAAAAGTATAAATGTGTCCACGGGATATGACGCGCAATACAATAAGCGACAAATGTGGAGAGGAATTATGATTTATGTTGCTAGGCAAAATGTAATCTTCAGAGCACATGTAGACCTGAACTGCGGCAAAACTGCGAGCCGCGCCCCCCAGACTGTTTTTTTTTTTCTCCTCCTGCCATCAGTCCTCGGGGTCCTCTGAACAGTGCGGTGCCTCCGAGAGCCGACAGAGAGCAGGGGAAACTAAAGAGCTCTCACTCTGCTGGTTATATCAGAGTCTTTGGCTGTGGGGGGTGTGGGGAGGTACAACTGTCTCTTGATTACTGATGATTGTGAAGAAATTACCTATGTCAATCAGCAAGTAAAGCTCTAATAATTTTAACTGTAAACAATTCATTTTATCTATACTATTACAATCTGTAAAATAAATACTTGCGTTTTAGTCTGCAATGTCTGATTAAAATGTACACACTATTTATCATGGAAATAAATCTAAGTATGCTTTACTGTAGAAAGTTTATTTGCAGGAACTTGCAAATAAAGCCACACGTCTATTCAATCGGTTAACCAGAGTATGTTACATGTGATCCCTGCTATATCCAGCAGCAATTAATAAAACAGACATATAATTAAATGGGTATAATTATAAAGATATAATCAATATTTAAACAAACAGATTTTAAGTGGAGCGTGGTATTATAATTATAAAACAAAGCACTATATACACCATACATTTAATGAATTGATATATATTGTATAGAATATAGAACACCTTGTAAACACGGCGCCTGTATACGGGGGTACATTACAATTCCGACCGTATATTATCTTCGAGTTGCTCATCTGTAAACTACAGACGATCTCTGCAGCAGAATACAGTACGTGACGCAACTCAACATGGCAACACACTTCAAAAGGCGGAGGCAGAGTGGAGAAGGGGGTGTGATGCGATTTTCCGCAAAAGCTGTAATATTAAAAGTAAACTGGGAAAATCCTCCTTAAAACAGTGAGAACTTGCATGAACGGCATCTGCACTTTTTTAATTATAAGAAGGTGCCGATAAATCCTCATGTTTTTATCGAGTGAAAAGTGCAAGTCGCCAATTTCGCCGCCCACTCCAGCGAGGAAGCATGGCATGCCACACGACCTGCTTCATGCGCACCCATTTTATGATGACCGTCTCCTGCTCGACGATGCCCGACTTTCCCTCCAAACACTAACTTAGTACCGTGAGATAAACTCGGCTGATCACATTTCGGAAGCAAAACAAATTGTTTTTAATTGCAAAGTAACGCCGTTCTCGGCCGATGTGTAATTTGATCGTTACTCTTTGTTATTCCACAGCAGCGTCACTGCAACAGTCCATCTTCAACTACATGTGCACGAAGTTCAGAGCGACGGGGCTTACAAAGTCCGTGTTTTTTGCCGTCGTCTTACACTAAATGGCATTTATTCTACCGAGCTGGAGTTTCACAACGCGTTGGCGGACAGTTTATCCTTCGCTGTGGCGGTTTTGTTGACAGCAGCGCCCGCGTGCCGAGACGCAGCTCTGGTCCGGGTGGGCGTGAGAGGTCCAACTCTTAACGTGGAGCACACCGCAGCCGCACCGCGGCCACCATGCGCCCGGGCATGCTTTTTACTAGACTAACGGATATATTCCCGACCGCACCGCTCACAATGACCGACTTTAGGCACATTGCGGAGGCGAACACATGAGTGATTTCCTCCGAGAGCCGACAACATTAACAACAGCCATCCCTTGCTAGTCATGTGGAGCCTCTGCACACACACTATTAAAACACATCCTCGCGCTCATGCTGCCTCCCTCCCACTTTGCCCGATAACTTTGCCCGTTTATAAGGTGAGCTGCACATCAAGTTGACCAACTAGTCGAGTTTGCAGCAGGCCCCAAAAAGAGCAATTGTTCTGACACAACTCGAAGCTTGTTTTAAAGGACACATCTGAACAGACAACTACGACCGTAAACCCCTGAAAGCGCCAAACACGCAAAACAAGCATAAAGTGTCCGGGTGCATTACCTTGCTGCAAGCTGCGTGAAGCGGATCCAAAGCAATAGTCCTTAAAGCGCGTCCTCGCGATGTGACTATTATGAAAATCAACCCGCATCAGTTACCCGCTCCCTTGTTGATGTCTGCGCTTGTGGACGGGACTGGTGAGTTGTGGACCGTAGTGCGCATGCGTCCTATCCACACCTCCATTTCAGAGGAGGGCAGAAGGCTTTTTTCGTTTTCTTCAATCAAACCATTTACATAAACGACGTGTGACGTGGCCGTGCGTCTGCGTTCAGCCGGCCTTATAAGGATGGGAACATTGCGCGGGAACAGGGGGCTCGGCCCCGGTTGCTATGGCACATTGGAGAGCGTGCGCACAGGGGGCGGGGCCTGTCGCTTTACTACGGAGCGGCAGATGGCCGTCTGGAGGCAGACGCTTTTTAGGGGGCTCGGCGTCTAGCGGGGAGGTGGGCTTTGTTGATTTGAGTTGCGTGACAGCGGAGCAGCAGATTAGTGGTAGAGAAAAGGAGGGTGAAACATGGCCTCCATCCACTTGTATTCTTTGTATCAGTCGCGAACCATCCGGCTGCGACACGGCCTCCGTTTACTAAGATGTATAGATCGTCTACGCTGACAGTAATAACACAAATCTTAATGCAAATACAAATCTAGATAACATGTCCGTCTATATGGCTGCAATTATGAATAGATGGTGAAAATTAATAGAAGTAGCAATCCAATACAATTAAATTCTGCAATAAACTAATTTAAGGAGTCTGAGTCAGAGGATGCGTGAAACACCGTGTAGCCGATATACCATAGTCATAGTGGATCAAGCTTTTATTTGGCACACTGTAAAAGTAAAATTATTTTTAAATTCAAGATACAATTAGTCCAATGTTAGTAACCTTGCAATTTAATTTAATTGTGCATTTTACTGCACAATAATCGTATATATCCTTTCAGACATCAGAGATTTGAGAGAATAGCTTGAACAACATCAAGTCGGTTATGTCAATATTAACTTTAATCTTTGACAACACATTTCATAAATAACAATTCATTATTGCTTTATCTAATCTTTATTAAATTATAATAGAGGCTTGGTCATTGTCGTTACATAGTGCTCGCAGGACACGCAGGAGACAGAATGTTCATAATTATTTAACTATTAAAGTAAATGTGACAACATAATACAGAGATGTGTAGAAACTGAACTCTATGCATGTTCTGTAGACAACTGAATACCTTAGAAACAAACAGTATGAGTATTACCCACATAATCAGTAAAGTGTGTCCATAGTGAAATCTACTGTTTTACAGACACAAACAAGATGCCTTCATACAGAAAAATGTGCCACAAATTCATTACACTTGAACACATGGGAGCAATTATTTCAAAGGTCTAATGAAGAGACATATTTACAATGAGCGAGGGAAAAGAACCTTTCTGACAAAGTAACAACGTTACTGATACAATTAGGACAGCAATTTGTTTTCAGTGTTTCACCAACAAGATTTCAGGATTATAAATTGTGGGACCCCAAACTATAGTAAACAAGGATAAACAGGCAAGATGTTACACAGCATAACAAGAGCATACTAATAGAACATTTTGTAACATAGTATTGAATAGGAACATTATCGTTGTAGAGTATATTTACTAAGATATCCAATAAATAAAGTCCTTTTTTTTACGCAATAAGGCCTAATCAAATCCGGATTTTTCAGATCACAACACACAAAGACATAAAACAAACAAACGAGTTTGGCCATGCATGTGCTTAGTCAAGTGCAAGCAATACGAGCAGTTAAAGGAGAGTTATAGTTGTCCTAGGGTCAGGTACATTTTATGGTGTGAGCTGTGGAAATATCTACTGTAAATGTTGGATAATGGATGACTTTCTATTTCTCCTTGAATTTCACAGTGTAAACAACCATGGAACATCTGACTTTCCTGAAGCAAATACAGTATATACGACATTTACATCAGTGAACAAGGCGACATGTTTGGAGCTTGAGCTGCCAGTGAGTTGCTCTGGTCCACTGTCTTCTTTTATTAAAAAGTCCCATTTCTCAAGTGTCTGAATGTCCTTCCTTTCCCCACAGATGGCAAGATGAATGTTTTAACCCATCTATATTCCCACAGGAGGTCAAAGAGCAGGGGCTTTTCTGTTAGGGTCAGAGGTCAACTCCTTTGACCAATGCCGTCTCCAGTGTAATGGTAAACTCATTGAGTGTGTGCAGGATGCGGGAGAGGGAGTGTAGAGCAGCTCGGTCCTGCAGCAGAGCACCGTCCTCATACGTCCGCACTGTCAGGGAACACTCGGCCAGCAGGGGGAGCCAGTGAGAGAGCAGCCGGTCCCTGCAGAGGAACAGGTAGGCGGTCAGTTATGGTCCCATGAATGCCTGATGGAGCTACGTGTTAGATGGAAAGGTGATTCAGCTGACCACAGGACAGAACTAGTGCATGAAACAATGCGTTCAGTGCTCCTTCAATGTCCGTCCACAGCACAACAAAATCATTCAAGTAAAAGCATTGGACACAATACACCTCCACATATATTACTAAACTCTTTTTACTATTTTAAAGCAGTTTACTTTAATTTACAGAACATATGGAGAGAAATATAAAAAGACAGACAAGCATATGACCTCATTGGTAGTTTAGAACCAAACCCAATTAGATTTGATTGAAACCAATCTATATTAATTCTATATTAATTCTTTATTAATTCTGATTGTTGATGCAAAGACATGAGAGAGCAAACATGTTGGTAACAGCTGATGATGCAGTTATCTAATTGATATTTATCTGTTTTAAATGAAAATAAATATAAGCTAATTTAGTTTAGTTGGAACAAAATATTACTTTCATTCAAATTAAATTCACAGGTCAATTAAAAAGCTATTGTTGGATTACAAACAACATTATGAGCACTCACCTGATTCCCAAGCAGACCAACAGCTGAAATTTGCCCTCCTTTCCAATGTTTCGTGGCGAGGCATTGATGGCATTGACGTAGTGACAGAGTAAGTCACAAGGGGGGCCTTTTGTCATGGTTGATCTGTGCGGGTCACCCATCTGATCAGCTGTCTCCATGGAAACCACTGACTTTTCTATAGGAAATAGTTGGTCACACCGTCAGATCCTAACTTATTAATATACAGACATTAATGGAATAATAGGTTGTAGAAGAAAAACACGATATGGGGACATCAGTGAGAAGTGAAATATCACACTTAATGGACTCACCAATAAAGTCCCAAACAAACACATTCCTCTGGAATAGACGGTTAGTTTTGAGCCCGTGCAGGAGGAACTTCTCCAAGGACAGCACCAGACCGCCTTCACCACACAACAAGACGGTCAGGTTTCCCCTCTGGGATGAGAGAAACGGGAGTTAATGGAGGCACTGTCAGCAAGAGGCTCATCTTTCAACTGCAGTAAATCCTGATATACAATTTCCCAAAAAACCTCCACAGCAGAGAACAATTTGTACTTTCTAATCGTAAATGCCTTTCTTCCATTAAGTAAGAGAACATGCTTGTACATTAAAGCTTGAAGATGTTATGTTAAAGAATAGAAGGACGATTAGAGAATAACAAAGGTGATCCATCAAGTCTCTTCAGCACTTTGAACTTGCTGTGGGGAAGAGAGGCGCGACTCTGATACACAAAGAAAACAAATGAATCCAGGCTAGCAAACCATGTTAGAGATACAAATAACACAAGCAGGAGGCTGACCGTACAACACATCTCTGTATTATTATTATTTACCATTTTCACACCTTTTTAGCTAAGTGAGCCAACAGGTTAAATTAATATAGTTTAATGTGGTATGCACATTCACTATTTAGAGTCACATACCTCCTGTTCAGGTTTGTGGAAGTGCTTCACCAGGTTATTCGCTGCCTCCCTCATGTCCTCTTGGACTTCAACAGAAAGTATTCCTGACAATATAAATCAAGAAAAGTTACAAATGGGAACACGAGGATGAACGAGGACAGACTTGACCGCAGCTGAACAGGAAGGTGACCCAGAGGCAGAATCTGTTATTGTACCAACAAGTAGGTCAGCTATTGTGCAAAAGAATGTGTTCTTTGTCACTACGCACTGCTTCGGCTGCCAAGCGATTCCAGCACTGCCCGCACAGTCTGAGAAGGAGAGGCCAGCTCCGGAGGCGTCCCTGTCCACCTTCCAGCATCCTCTTCTCCTCCAGGTGACACCTGCTGACCAATAAGAACTCTTTCCAAGCTGCCGTCGCCCACGCCTTTCCCCAGCCACCGGCCACATGGGAACCTCAAAGGAAAGAAGACAGTTTCATTATTAGTGTCCATTATCATCCAACTTCTAAACATAGAGTATTCAGTTCAAAAACGTCACTTTAAATCAGCTTGTGTTGTGTAATGGGTGTGTATAGTTCATTTTTCAAAATAACTTTTAGATTAGATAATGGACACCACTTTTTAAGATGATACGTGTCCCTTTAGACAGATTTGCCCTGTGGTGGGCAGCAGCTGGCATTAAATGATGTTGCAAAAGTTCCCATGGGAGTATTTAAGGAAGCTCAGATATCAAATATTTGACAGGATGATTCCGATGTTGTTGTGTCTTTATTGAATGGGAGCTGTTGTCCACCAACACACACTTGTATAATTAGCCACTGTGCTTTAAGATCCCAGTGCGTGTGACTTGATGAGACCAGGGTCAGAGTGAGCAGCTTACTTGTAGGTGTGTTCAGTGATCTCATTGTACACCATCACACAGTCAATCAGACACTTGGCCAGCAGGCCAGAGTTCTCCTGCCCCAGCTGCAGCGTGCTCAGCCGGCCCAGGTTCTTGCACTGAAAAGAAAAACACAAACACCAGTAAGTGTGTCTAGATGTGTCTCTCTATTCAATGATGTTGACCCTAATGCTGCAGAGTGTACGCAGACCTGGAAATAAATCTCTTGTGTATTCTTTGGGATCTGTCTAACGTCTGAATCACCCAGTTCCCCGGACACACACACCCACGGGTCAACTGTTGCCATTGCAATGCTCAGCTTCGTCATGGGTATTATAACAACACGGTATGGAATACCTGAGGACACACAAGAGGCAGAGAGCAACGTTTTAATCATTTATGTCTCACAATACTCAGAGTAAAAATGATATTCACAACATTGGGGCAGTTTCAAGTCTTTTGTTTGAAGATCTAAACTTTAAAAGGGTCTGTGGGAACCAATGGGATACAGGTTGTAATTCAACAGAGTTTATAAGGTCAGTGGGCGGAGACATAGCCCAAAGGAAACGTTCAGTGTCCTCGGAAGATGAAAAGCTGCCAGTCAATAACATGTTGTTGTTGGAGTTTACAGGACTCACTGATGGAGGTGAACACGCGTGTGAAGCAGAGATAGTCCACAGTGTTGAGAGAGAGCAGGTGGAACAGAAACTGCTCCCTTTCTTCCTCACAGAGCAGGAACGCATGAGGCTTATACAGCTGCCTGCCAGGGGACAAGGAGAAGGTGACTTACTATGAATCCAGAAACACTAGATCTGTGTCTACTTGTCAGTAAAAGTCACTTATGAGTAAATTCGGACCTGAGCAGCTCCTGGTTGGTCAGCAGCTCTTTCAGGTGATGGGACAGCATTTTCTTCTCCAGAGCCAGGTGGATCCAGGCCCGAGCTTGACCCACCTCTGACAGACCCTCGCGCATGGTCTGGATAAACCTGGAAGAACAACACATAAGTAAGAAAACAAGCTCTAATGCTCAGACATTGATACTCCCCCCTTTCCAACACCAGTGTATGTTTGATCTGATTACCTCATATCCTGTATTAACGATCCTCTCGGCAGCAGAGTGCCAACATGAAACGTTCTGTGGTCCGAACCGTTGGACCCTAAACATACAGAAAGTTACACAGCTTTGAGAATCCATCCCATAGCTCACTGATTCACACAAGAGAAACAAAGCAGTCAAGTTGAGCTCTGACCTGGAGACTCAGCTGGTGTCTCCGTCTTCACCCGGGCCGCCTGGTAGTGGAGCAGATGGGACCAAAGAGCCGACCTCCCCTGATCAGAGTAAACACACAATAGAATATTAAGCCTGTTCAGGACGTTGGGTTTGAGTGCATGATGTGAATTAATTTCCGTATTTATGAGCATGGCATGTGAGATGAGGTGTCCGACCTGTTTCAGCTGCAGACCGTGGCCCCAGGTTCTCTCCAGTAGGTCACACAGACCGTGGATCAGTGTATTTTCCTGAAGGCCCGTGATGTTGGCCTCCCCCTGACCCAGCTCCACGCTCTCCTTCCCCATCCTCTCCATCAGCATCCGTTTGGTCTGAACAGCCAGAGAGCATCGTCAGACATTAACTTGTACAACGATTGAAGAAATCAGTGACAGTAGTGCCCCCATCACCACGCAGGTAGAGCTCTAACCTTCAGACGACACTCCCTCAGCAGCCCGTCCACAAACTCACGGTGAGTCTGAGTGACGGCTTGAGGCGATGAATCGAGTAGCTGAGCCTGGCGAAGGTTCTTCCTCACAAACGTGTGCTTCTGTTCAACAAAAGGAAATATATCAGACTCAAGCTTCCTATGGTGTGTGTGTGTGTGTGTGTGTATAAATATGAAAGTACCAGTCGCTGGTCATTGTCCACTCCAAAGTGTTCAGTCACAGTTGATCTCTTGAGGTCAGTCCTGCGAGATGCTGTGACACGGCCTGACCACCTGTTACCCAGACAACAACAACGATAAATTCACAGTTCCAAGTGTGTGGGAGGTGTTTGTCTATTCAAGCCTCCTGTTACCTTCAAATTTACAAACATCTTTTATCCTTGGGGTCAATTTAAAATGCATGTGTGTATTTTGGTGGGTAATAAAGCCTAAATGTATTAACTGTTTGTTCAATAATTTTAGTTTGGTTAATTATTGTGATGACAAATATATATATATATATATATATATATATATATATATATATATATATATATATATATATATATAAATAAATAAATAATTGTATAGCATTATATATATATATATATATATATATAAAAATAATAATATCACAAATTACAAATTTGCCTCAGAAAGCTTTACAATCTGTACACACATGACATCCCTGTCCCAGGACCAATATAAATGTTGCAGCAACTACTGACAAATGTTCTTTTTTTTATTCTTAAAAATTACATTTGAAATAACCTTTCTGAAATGCACAATTCCACATTTCAAATACATTTTAAATGTATAAAAAGATAAGGAGCAAACTCATTTCTAAATCAGATTTGAATGTTTATTTTCAACGTATGTGTCTGTGTTGTGTGTTTAATCAGAAATATGTTCATATCAGTTGAGCTTCTCCTTGTAGGTTACAAAGTGTCCATGGTTGGGAATCCCTGTTCTAATTTATTCTCAGTGGATAACAGCAGAAAATAAAGGCTCACTTGTTGGTGTTCTGTCCTTGTGCAAGGACATCCGCCTGCAGCCGAGGGAAGTAGCCCGGGTGGTGACGACCCTGGCCGATCCTCATGTCCAGAAGGTGGGGGTGTATGGCTGTGTGGTCGGCCTTCAGCAGCCTGCGCTCGATGACCTGAGCTGCAGTTACAAACCCATCGAAAGGTTAGGATCCAACAGGGATATCTATGGTAGATTCAATTCTGTTCAATTTTGTTTATTTTGTATAGCCTGATATCACATATTACAAATGTGCCTCAGAGGGCTTTACAATCTGTACACATCCGACATCCATGTCCCAGATTCCTCACAACGGATGAGGAAAAACTCCCAAGAAATGGGAATATCTTGTATTCAAGTTAGTCAAGTGCTATGAAGTTTGTTTAGTTCCACGGAAGACTGGAGCCGTGGACAACAGCATGGCATCATATAATATAGCGACATCTCCGAAGCAGTCTACATCTGAACAGGGATGCAGCCCCATTGAGATGCAGGCAGGGTCTTTTCTTCAGAAGTTGGCAGGACTTCAAATGCAGAACATTGTAAACAGTTTTCATACAACACACAGCCCTGTCCTCCACTTATACTTTATCATGCTCACCCCCACCGCATCCTTTAGTTCACCCTCCTGCTTTCCCCACAATAATATCCCCCGCTTATGCGTTTCAATAATTCACCATATATATAGAGATTTTATCTTGTTTTAAGATATCTTTCCATCGGTGAGCGCTTATTACAAATTGAGAGAAGAAATGGTGGTTGCAGAAGAGATAGCAACATAATCAACATTCAGTATAAACCCAACCAGGACAGATGGTAACAGATTTGCACATTCCCTCTGGCGTCCACTTCCATCCTCATTCTGCTCAATGTACCAATTCAAACTCCTTTTTTTGCCAAACATTATCTAAATGCTAAAAAGAGACTGCGGAAATTTGTCAATAGAATGTACAGCTTCTGAGAAACTTCCCTGGTGAGAAAGACGACTCACAGCAACATTGATCTATGATATAATAACCGTAACTCCTCTTACAACATGCATGTCGTAGTGGACTCCAAATTACTTAAAATATATAATTATAAATAAATAAATGCATGAATAAATATAGGAATAAATAAATAAATGCTTTAAAAAAAATGTATAAATAAATATATAAATGCTTAAATAAATGTATGAATAAATAAATAAGTAAATGCTTAAATAAATGTATAAATAAATACAGGAATGAATAAATATAAGTTATAAATCAACAGAACATCATTCAATAAATATATGTCATTTCTGTAATTCTTCATTTATTTATTTCTCTATTTATGTGTCCACACGTATTTATTCTTCATTTATTTATGTGTGACATTTACGTGTCCGTATATTCAAATGAGCTGGGGTGGTGCGAACCTCTGTGCATTCATTTATTTATTTATTTATACTTAAGTCATTTTGAGTCTTCCATCCTTCTGTTGTTCCTGAACACCGTCACAGTACCTGATTCAAAGACTGTGGTGCATTTCCTGTAGCGACAGTTACGCGAGTCCTCTTCGTCGGTGTCACACAGCCGCTCTCCCTCCAGGCGGCTGTCAAACAGCTGCTGCAGTGGTTCTCTATCCGCCCAGCGAGATATCACCTTCCCGTCCACGAAGGAGGAAAACATGGATGTCTCCAGGAACCGGGACAAGAAGTGCAGATGGGCTGCAGGCTGACCGGAAAGGAAGGAACCCTGAAACATTGACGAGCACATGCACAACGAGGACAGGTATGAAAACACACTTAGATATCCTAATATATATGGACACAATCAATTGGCATCAACACAGTAGTTGTGTTCGGCCTATTATTCGATCTTAGTGTGTTTTAAGTACCTTGTCAAAGCTGAACGTCCCCTCTCGGTTGCTCAGCCAGGAGTCCAGATCTAGAGCGCTGTAGATGACAAACTCCTCATACCGGCCAAACATGGCGGCGAAACGGCCAGCAAACACTTCCCTGAGCTGTATGTTCAGCTTCGCAGCCTTCAGCTCTTCCTCCTCCTCCTCAAACGCGTGTCCGAGCGTCTTCCCTCCATCGGACGACTTCTCTCCTCCGCACCTGCGCGCCAGAGCCTGCAGCCTCTCCAGCACCTCCAGCTCCTCGCCTCCCAGGTTCCCGTTCCTTCGGTCCTCCATCAGATCCTCCAGCACCAGGCTGCTCAGCCGAGGGGAGGCGGTGGCAGGCGCCGTGACCCCCCCGCCTTGTGGAGGAAGCCCGAAACGCAGCAGCACTTCGCTCAGCTCATGGACTAACTCGGTTTGGTCTGGAAAAACGGGGAGGTCCTCGGGCGCCTCCACACAGCGGTTGTCAATGTCCACAAAGCACAGGTTTGTCTTTGAAGCAGAAAGAGAAAAGAAAAAAAGAGTATTTTAATCGTGAAAAACACGTTTTAACTGACTCCTCCATCAGATATTCAAAACAGGTTTAATCAATTACAATGCAGCGGCGGAGCTTTAACATCAAATTAAAGTCAGAAATGAAGATTTTTCTCTCCATTCATAGAGTTTTGGCATTTCACCACGAAAAGCCCTCGGAGGATATTAGCATGTGAAGGATTATCTAATGACTACTGCTATCACTGCAACATATATAAATAACAGGCTTTCACACTGGCAAACAATCAGAAAGATGTGCCAAACGGTGCCCATGAAGCTGCTGAGCAATGAATCCAGAACTTTGTGAGGAACATGCACCGATTTAGAAATACTGCTTCTGTAAGCAGCAAAGCGCATGCAGCTGCAACGCAACCTTTAGCCGTGACCTCGGCAGTCAGTTTACAACCTCAAGGGAAGTTGACGTACTCTAGTGGACACATACAGACATCCTCGTACTCTGTGCGGCTTCGTTCCCCTAGGTAATGTCTTCATGTTTTGCCATTACATTACATTACATGTCATTTAGCTGACGCTTTTATCCAAAGCGACTTACAATCATGTTACATTCGTACACCGTAGACGCAGCTACAGGGAGCAACTCAGGGTTAAGTGTCTTGCTCAAGGACACATCGACTAGGGCGGGGATTGAACCTCCAACCCCGTGATTGAAAGACGGACCTGCTACCCACTGACCCATAGTCGCCCCGCCATCAGCTGTTCATTCAGTTTTTTCCTGTGTATTAATAATAAAAGATGGCAGTATTAGTGTCGGTCTTTTGTTGAACCAAACGAGTCAAACTGTGACCTTGTTAAATTGAGAAAAGAAGAAATAAAACAATTTAACCAAACTCTACATGTGTGATTACATTATTTCCGCCTATACAGCAAAACTGCACGACTAAAGAAATAAGGGAAGATCCCTATTTATCATCAATTATTCATCGAGTCCTATTATTCTGGATCTTCATGCTCTGCGTTTCTTGATCGACCCCTCGGGCTGTCTTTCATCTGCATCCTTTCTGGGTCAGAGCGACTTCAAAGAGGCTTCAGTGAGATATTCATGCAGCATAAAGTAATCTCAGCTGCAGGATTTGTGATGGGGCGGGGGGGGGGGGGGTGAAGAATTGTGTTATCTTTTACTGAAATGTCTGCTTCCTGAAATCCTGACTGTCACGTTCACACGAAGAACAACCGATGCAGTTGAGTGGTGTACCTCGTGTGGCAGGTGGAGGGAGGAGCGCTGAGACCCATCTCTGCGCTGGATGCCCATCAGGAACGGCACCGGAGCGTCCAGGAGGTGATGCAGCGGAGCTGAGACAATGGGCAGGTAGATGTGTTGCCACTGGAATGGGAAGAGCAAGGTGGTGACGCCCTCTGCCACTGTCATCAAACGTTGGTAGTCTGAGGAGAGAGAGAGAGAGAGAGAGAGAGAGAGCATTAGCATGACTGAATCCGCTAGAAGTCCAAAGGGACTGATTCAAGTGCATCCCCTTTAACCGTCTTTTAAGTTGTTGACATGAGTTGCTTATGAAACTATTTAATTCATATTCCTGTTTACATGCCACAGAGCACGGCCCAATGCATGACTTAGTATGTTCCACATGCATTACGTCACAATGTCGGTTTCTCGCCAGTATTCAACCTCAAATCCATCGGCCGTTTGGTTGTCATAGACTGTGGCGGCTAATGTATGTTACACGTGGCTGAGATATCGAGTTTAATGTTGCCACATACTGTACTTATCTTGTATGTTTTGATTAGTTTTACATTTTTGTTTTCATTTATGTGATGCTATTAATGCTTGTTGAAGCTGTTTTGCTATGTGTGTTGCTTAATACCATAAACACATTGATTACAGTACAATGTTTAAAAACGGATCATCTTAATGACATTAATAATGTCTACCTTTGACTTTACTGTGACCTTATTTGCACTGTGCTAATAACTGAGCTTACCATGAGAGCAAAGCAGGACTTGTGTCTCCAGAAGTGCACAGGTGAGTAGTTGAACCATATTGTCCACGCCCAGCAGGGAGAAGGCCTCTCCAAGAGGATACTCCCCCAGAGGAAGCTCACCCGGGCCGGGCCGCTGGCACACGATGGGCCCCTGCACCCCATGGAACCTCAGAGACCTGCCAGGGGGAGGCAGCGGCACCTCGTACAGGATGTTATGGATGTAGCTCTCTATGGGGAGGGGCGGGGCCGTGTGAGAAGTCACAGCCTGGTGCAGCTGGGACAGAAACTCTCGAGCAGCTTGAAGGAAGGGGAGCGGCGTGAGGAGGCAGAGGGCTTTGGACACGTACAGAGTGTCACGGGCTGGGTCAAAGGAGCCCGCGCAGCCGAGGCAAGCGGAAACCAGAGACTCAGTGTCCGACTCATCCAAGCTGCTCACGAGCGAGTCCATGCTGGAGGTGGAGGGGGAGGAGGCAGATGAAGACGAGGAGGAGGAGGCGGAGGAGGAGGGAGAGGATGCAGATGAAGCTGAATGGTGCTCCACGTGGTGCATCTGGCAGAGCGTCTGCATAGCGGTGATGATGGGAGCACTGGTCACCTCCTCATAGAAGGTGTGCACAAAGCCGTAGGAGCGCGAGCCATCGTCAAAGGACATCGTGAAGGAGTGAAACTGAGGGTCCAGCCGCTCGGCCCGCGTACGGAAGGAGAGACCCCTCGGCATGCAGAGCTGAGGAGGAAACGGAGGAGGAAACGTAAACGAGTGGTTTGGACCAACGGGGCAAATGTAGCCCGTAATAACTGACAGTAGTGCTGAATCGTCTAAAATATACACTTGTTTTTTATTTATATCTAAAGCCCACCTGTGACAACCATAAAGACCTTTAAGTGTGTTGCAATTTAACTTATTGAGGAGGCTGTAAGAGACGGATATCTGGAGAGAGATCAAGCTTGTGGCCAGGAGAACAGTACTTTATTCTATCATATAAGAATTAAAGTTAAGATGAAATTGAACAAAAGCTTACTCTTTTTATTGAAACAAGATGCTGAATAAGTAATGTAATATTAAATATACTATACTAAGTATTTATTCCATGATGTTGCATTTGTGCTACTGGTGCATCCGGTTGTTTTCGGGTCTGAAATCCAAATAAGATTACATAAAATGTTCTCAATAAGACACACAACTAACTGAGACCATACACAGATAACTGATAATACTGTGGTGACTACTGGCAGACTACTTTTGGGGATTATGCTTTCATCAACCTGGCATTAACAACCGAGAACCAGAAAGAAAAAGAGAATATAAAAAATACAAAGCAGCAAACATGCAAACATTTGTCTTTCCATTTCCACTGTTGTGAGAGGAAGAACAAAAAGAACAAGAAGAACAAGAAAAAGAAGAACAAGCACAAGAAGAACAACGTTCATGACCAAGATCTCACCATGTTGACGGCATCTTTATTGAAGGGGTTTCTGTCTGTGTTCTCAGGATAGTGCACCAGAACCTTGGACTTGAACGAGCGTCGAATGGGGCTCTGCTCGAAGCCTTCACCTGGAAAATAAACAGACGCACCTTAGGAGAGCGTTACCACGATACCTAGAGTATTGGTCTTTGACCTTTGTCTCTGCTGAGACAGGACATCACAAAATGACAGCCGCTGTGATTTATGGTAACGCCCGGACAGGACGACCTTGTCTGAAAAAAAAAAAAAAAGTTCATCTGTAGTTGACAGCCAGGTCCATTCTGCAGGGCCCTTCCAAGAGTTATGCAACTCATCTCATCACCATAGCGATAAATTGGGAAAGTAGAACAACCCCCCTCATGACACTGCAGAAGGAAACTCTTCACACTTGAAGAGAGAGCAAGAGATGGAAATGTGATGCTTTCTCTATATCCACAGCGCTGGCGCTCGGGATTAAGGAGGAGAGATATTTATATAACAGCTACACGCATGAAGGGGTTGTATTTGCATTGCATGCAAGAAAGTGCACAGATTTGATGCATTGCCCTCTCTGGCTCAAGTTCCTCCTCTCTACAAGCTTCTGACTAACAGAGGAAGAGGAGCTGCTGAGGAACGAGGCACACTCATTATTCATACACTTGGGGGATGCCCTTGAAGAGCACAACTTACACTATATTCACAATTTTAAAAGTGAATTCTCAGAGTTCATGTTCGGCTTCAACCAACATCACTGCGCTACAAGAACAGAAACAAATGCAATTGGCAACCTCACAGGTCTTCTCTGTCAGCTTTAACATCCTGAAGCTGAACCTGCCTCCGAGATGACGCTCGGCACCCCGAGAGAGGAAACTGCGCCACAGGCAGAGCGAGGAAAGATCACCACTTCAAGTTAAACCGAGTCAGCCTGGTAGGTGGGAGACAGAAGCTTATGGATCACAGGGACGATGGGGGAGTCGATGTTCTCTGCTTAAGATACAAATTGGTGTTGGCGCTGAGAGGGAGCATCGAGCGCCGAGTTGCCATGGTAGCATTTCCTGCTGTGGCCTCATAAGATAGCCATCAAGACAAAGCCTTTACGTCACCCGGAGTTTCATCAGCTGACCCAATTAGGAGCCCCGCTCCTCCCGACATGGGCGCCCCAAAGAGGCGGTACAGACCACATTCAAGAGGGACGTTTGTTTTAGTTTGAATGAAAACTTAAATGTCTGTTTCACTTGGCTGTGATTAACATGTTCACACACACACACACACACACACACACACACACACACACACACACACACACACACCTATTTACTATTTATAAGTCTGTGTTGTGTGTGAAGTCATACTTTGTACGTTCCCGTTGTGCCATCCTCACTACCGATGTGTCTGTGATGATGACACTGCAGTAACTCACATTCAGCCTTGTAGAATACTTTACATCAAACAGGCTGCAACTAATGATCATTCATAATAATTTAATCTGACTATTAATTTTGACAAATGTCTCTCACAATGAACTGAACCCCAATGTGACATCTTAACGTTGCCTGATTGGTCTGACCAACAGTCCAAAAGCTCAACTATATGTAATGTTGCGTCACAAACAGTCATTCAAAGACATTCAGCAGATCCTCAGACTTGAGATGCTGAAACTAGTTGATGGTGAACATTTCTGGTTTTAAATTGAGACTAACTTTAACTTTCTATCAACTAGATTATCCAACTTGTTTCATCAGCTTCACTACCACTACAATATAAATGTTCTCAATGCATTCCCTAAAACCGGCTCACTTCATTTGGAATGATTGAAGACATCCGTCACTCAGCAGCTGAGTTCCCCCCAATGTCTCACCACCACATCATCACATACGCAGATGAGGTCAGTATAAAAAGCAGAAAGAGATTTAATTACAGAAAATGACTCAACCTGATTTAATTAGATGTGTCCGTCCACTGAAGGTTGAATCATGACAAAACAAGAAAGACTTATTTCACTCTTCATCTCAGCCTGATCCACAGACCAAAATATATGGGCTTGTATAAATAAAAAGATAAAAGTAGCTATTGAGTGCCTGAAAATTAAATACCTCTAGAGGCTAGACTTTGTGTCTACAATAAGACATATTTAACTCTTTGCAATCGGCCCAACATTATGATGCAGCATTCTAATAGTCTGCATCATAGATGTTCTCGCTCTCCGGTGATGTCATAGCCGTGACAGTCGGGCGCTTTAACCTCGGCCATCCGGCGACAGGCAACGTCACGTGAAATTTGATTAGGCTGCAGAAATACAGTGGCATCCATTGAGAAGCCAACAAGGGCAGATTGTGTCTCGGTAGGCTCCAATGACACACAAGAAGCGACATGGTACCACTCCATACACGGTAGAATAAACATCTCCCGCTTTTGACTACAGCTGACAGAATATGGATTTAGATTCACACACAGAAAAATAAATCCCTAGAAAAGGCGAGCAGAACCCCTGCTGCAGTGGGTCTGAGGTGACCCACTGTTACATAAGCAGATCAGTGGAGCTCAGTTATACTCGGTGGCAGCATTGTCACTCGCCACAGGGAGCCACGTATCAAAGTAGACGATGGTTAGAGCAACGGGAACAGAGCTACTCCTAAACATACAGTGTTGCTTTTCAAAAAGACATTGGGCCGAAGAAGAAAGGAACGTCTGGTTACCGCTGAAGAGCTGCTCCATCTGACCTATGTTTCTGCTACGAAAACACACACATGGAGAATACAGGGTGGTACTATTGTCAGCAATCCTGGATGTGACTCTCGATGTGCTGGTACACCTGCACGGGTAGTTCTCCTCACACAGACCGAGAACACGTGCAGACGCCACAGAGGGCTCCTGGGTAAATCTCGCGTCAGTGTCAACAACTCCTTGTGCGAGAAATCAATGCCACTTGATGTCTCTCTTTCTAACAACCAGCAGCAGAGAAGCTTTTCATCACGAGCATCACCGCGGCCGTCATCGTCGTGGCAACCCCCACATCCACATACTAACCAGCATCCATTTCCTCCCACGTTTGGCTTTTGGTGAGAAAAAGGATGAATTTGGCTTAAAACACAAACGACCATCTCTGTGTGAGAGCATGAAGACCTGAACAGACATCATAAAGAGGATCACTGCCTCTACATCTCATTCTATTTATATCTGGGAGCTCATTCTCACACACAGTCCTCCTGTGATAACCACCAACCACTGCATGGATGCTCCATCTACGCTCTATAGCGTTAAAGGATAGGATGCTGTTGTCCTCCCTCTTTTCAACCCTTTCTCCGCTATATTCCTCCTCCAGGCGTAGCAGTGGATGACTTGCAGAAACTCACATCTGACCTACAGTGTTGTCTTTCAAATATGAACCAAACACAATAATCAGGACTGTAATACGTTTCCCCGAGCAGAGCCACGACCAAAGGGGGATTACAGGGGGTGAGACAGGACAATTGTCCTTTTAAATGATTGGATTTCTGAATTGTGTTTTTCTTTCTCTTCATAGGCTGCTCAAAAAAAAATATTTTTTAGACCATATGTACAATACAATATACACATTTTCCCCAAAAAATATCTTATGGAATATATGAGAAATAAATATGTCATTGGCCTAAATATATATTATCCTAAAGAGACTACACGCAGTTATTATGTTGTCAACAGCGCTTTGTGTGAAGAGCACCGAGGCGTCCATCAGCACATATTCCAAAGGATGTCACCACGAACACTCACACAGGCCCAGGGAAATGTTACATAAAGCGAGACGTGTCCTGGGTGTGTGTCGGTGTCGTGTTCCTCCACCGTGTACCTGCTCCATCGTCCGGCTCCAGGCCCGTCTCCGGGTCCACTCCACACTCAACAAAATAGTGGGCGAACCGGCAGGAAGCCGAGCCGGTGGCCGCCGCGGTCCCGTTCATCCTCGACGCGGTGGTGGTGCGAGAGCTCCGTTCACTTGGACTTCACGCTGCCTGGGCTCATGGCTGATGCGCCGGTCCGGAATGTGTTCGCCCCCCCTCTTCCTTCCCTGTTCCCGGTCCGCGCGCTCGTGATGCACCCGGAGGGTCTGATGGAGCTCAGTGGGATCCGGCGATGGTCATCTCACTGGTACTGGAGGGGAGGGGGCGGGGAGAGAGGGAAAGAGAGAGAGGGAGGGAGGGAGAGAGGGAGGGAGGGAGAGCGAGACAAAGACCGGGACGCATCACCGGTGTTAAATCAGCCTCATGTTAAAGGGTGTTGACCACACGCATCATCCACGCCTACGTCACACAACAATCACGATTTTTTAAAGGGATTTTGTGATTATTTGCGTTTGGAAATCAGAATATAACCAGTGATGCATATTTTATTAAGATCTTAATTTTGTTTTAATGAAGAGTAATTAAGACATTAAACGAAAGCTAATTAAAAAAGGTAAAATAACATACATTGTTAGATGTATTCTTGATACAGATGCAAGTAGGACTACAATGTCTTACATGAAGGCCAGTCTGTGGCTATATAGAGAGATGTCTAAAGTATGAGAGAACCATTTGCAATTTGATTTAAGTGCTCAATTTCTTTTTTGTTGGACAGCTTGAATTATACACTTCGGGCGTGAGTTTGAGAGTGTGGTTTGGGGTTTTATCAGTCAAAGAACCCCTAAATACACGCTGAGTTGCATCAGTCTGACCCACTACTAAAGTCAGGATAACTGTGTCGAGTTGGACAGATCTTTTAAAGTCTGTCTATTTTGAATCCACAAACTTCATGTACGAGTAATAATAACTGCAGTGCCCCTTTAAGGCTCAGTCAATGTGCATTCCAACTCTGTGTTGCACATAGTAACCTCTGTGAACTAAATGTGGCACCTCTATATTTAGTTTGGACTCCGATGACAAGAACATTTATATGATAGACAATCACATATGGAGGCCAACAATAGTCATTGGCCACTGAGATTTATACATGAATCTATATTGTACATCTTATTATATGAATAAAACACTAACCCTAAAAGCACAAGCGGAAATCTAAAATTAATTTGAATGCGTTCACTTTACTTTAAATGTTTTGGCTCTAGCCGCAACACAATGAATTACATGACCTTGTGTGGTGGCGGAAGATTCCTGCAAACATATCTTAATAATAATTAGCAGGAACATCCTGGAAATTAAAGTAAGAGTATCTTCATGTCAGGACAGGAATCCTGAATCTTGCTTTGTTATTAACGTGGCATTGGATATACTCGGCCAAAAGGCAGCTAAAGTTTCACAGCCAACCGCAGAGTCAGTCACACATTCTGTGAATGATTTTACTTAAATATATTAAAGTAAACTGCAGGAAGAAGGATGTGGACATCCATAATTTGTCAGAGGACATTTATTGAAACATTGAAACAGACATGAAACATATTTCATGAGAAAAATACAGACGCTTCATTAAATAAATATGTTAATCTATAGTCACAAGTAAATCAGCCTCCTGCTGCATCTGCTCTGCTAAACCATATTGCCTGAGAGATTTAGGATTTGGGTTTAATATAGGTCAGTGTTCAGACTCACATGTGCAGCATTTCTCACATTTTTCATGTAATTTCAAGGCTCACAAATTGGCAAATGTGTCCACAACTCAGGTCCTCCAGTTGAACAACATGTGGATCCGTCACTTACATCCTGTCTCATTATAGAAAAGTGCATAATATAACATAACACTGCTTGTATTTAACATTAAGTCTGTTTTATCAATAATCACTGTGTGCATAAAAATGTTCAGATACAGTAATCATTACTAGAAACAGCTTTGTCGAGGTCAAGCCCTCCTCCATTCAGTTACAAGCTGTATGACACGTGTGCTGGCTGAACCAATCATAGCAGTCCAGACCTTATTTCCCTTGCTACGTCCACTGGTGTTTCTGATAGATGCAACCCCACCAGTACACCCTGGATCAAGCCTGGGGTTTGATCCCAGGCACCTGTGCTAGCTACAGCTTTGAAGTCAATGTTTTCTTACATTGCAGCAGGTGTCCCAACCAATTGTTGTTCTTCACGCACGGGGCACGCAGTACTTCAACGCCAAGTTCTTCCTTATACACTGATCTAGGGATGCAGCGATCTGACTTTCAGTCCCGATGCTCATACCTGGGCATTGGCAAATATAAATTGTTGATGAATTAGCGAGGACAGGAGTTGTAGCCATTCATCAGTATCTCCAAGAAACCGTATCAGATTTCCATTCAAGTGTCCCTCTAACCCACAGAAGGGTTGAAAGTAAGGTTGTGCTGCACAGGTCATTCTGACACCTCTAGAAAATGTGTGGCAGTGGGTTTTGGATCAGAAATTTCACCTGAAGCAGGTCTTCAGAGAAAGCAGGTGAGAGTCTCAGAAGAAAGGGCACTGTGGATCTTTGAAGGGAAATAGTCTCTGGCAAGGAGAAGAACCCTCTTGGTGGGGTGGCCTGTTTTTACTCTACCAAATGAATAGTTTCCTGCCCACTCATTGCTCATCAATTCCTTGTAGTGAAAGAATGTAAAAATCATTGAAGTATGGCTGGTGAAGTGGAAGAGAGAATTGACTTGTGTGGTAATATTAGTGATCTAGGGAATACGGCAGATGAAGAGAGAGCGTGGGAGCGCACGTTGAGTATCAATCCACAGGAGGCTATGCAGCCTTGCCTATTGGGAGATGAATGTCAACAGATAGAGAATTTAACTAGAAGGGTGATGGCTTTGGCAAAATGTGTGGAAGCAAAAGATGTGCTTGGATCAACAGCGCATAGGGAGGTCTATGTCAAGATGCGAGCCACCTGCGACTGAATCTCAATATCAGGGTGTGAAAGCAGCTGGACCAGTCGGCTGTGTAGCTGGGAAGACTCATCCAACATGACGCGGTACAGGCAATCCTGCTTGCGCCTCAGTTCATTAGCCACCTGTGCAGAGGGCCTCCAGGCCTTTAGGTTCCCTGCGAACATCAGCAATCGCAGAAGCACAGAGGGAGCTGTCCGCGAATCAAAGAGCAGCACAACCGACGCTGGTGCCTACGTCAAAAAGGAGAAAAGACCATCATTAAAATGAGGATTTAAATTCAAATTTTGGACTGACAACAATTTGACTTATCTAATCCATTTGTTTTGAAGACCTCTCAATGCAACACCCTGTTAAACAACATGTCATCCCCTTATTCATACCTGAGCTTGAACAATGTCATCCATCATATGTGGATTGGATGACAAATTCACAAGGACTTTCAAAGCCTGAACCTGAAAGACAAATATTAGAAGCGCTTAATTCATACAAACGGCATTCACAGCTCTACTGACCTTATGTTTTCAAATGTTTCAAAAGGTATTAAAATGTGACGATAATCAACCAGGTGTAACCTGAGAAGACACCAACCTGTAATGCTTCAAAGCTCACAACAAGTAGAGAGAGTAAAAGTGTAACAGATTCCTTCAGCAAGTGTTGGTGTTTATCTGTGACTGAAAGGTTCGTGAGCAGCCGGAGAGCAGCGAGCTGAAGGTCGGAGTTCACTGGTGACATCTCAATCAGCTCCAGCACTTTTGGCACGTAAAACTATAACAAAGGCATGGACGTGAATATTTCAACAAAAAGATATGTTCAGCCACAGCTTGCATGCTATTTGGTGTACAGTATGAGACAACATACCTTTATTTGTTCTTGGTTTTGGAGGTTCATACATAGATTATTTAAAGCATTCAGAGTATGCACTCTAACATCTGCTGCAGGATCAGAGAGGAAACCAGCTATGATACGAATCCCTTCAAATTCCCGTATAAGATTCTGGAGGATCAGTCAAAATTAAAATGTATAAATTAATAAATTCATGACTGACAAAAGATAAATAATGTCACACAATACACAACTTCAAATGGCTCCAATGACAAAGTCCATTAGCTACATCTTTTTCTAATTAGATATCGTACAACTTCCAATGACGCAATTGTAACCAACCTCACTGGCAGAATGGGCTTGAGTGAGCCTACCTGATTCAAAGTGAAGGCAGCAGAATTCCCCAACGTTAGTAGTATCCGACATCGGTCCAGTGGATTGTTGCTGGTCTGCAGACATGACAGAAGCATTTTCAAGTGCTGTGGCTCCAGGTTGCCAGGGGACTGGTGGATGATTTCACCTGCAGAGCAAGATAAACCAAACAAACATGTATTATAGTAAATAAGCGTTTTCACTCAAAGAGACAGGGCATGCTTCCCACCCAGCCACAGTTATTATTGACAGTAAACCGCCCTCCAGATTATGTGAGTTAAGATTGAATATTTTGAGTTTACACACAGGGCATCATCTTGGGATATTCACTTCGCTGAAACGATCGGGTTTAGATGTCGTTAGTGTGCACGCGCTATGAGCTCCTCTTACGGTACCTGAGGCAGCATCCACAGGTCGGGGACAGGCCACGTCCAGTCCGGACACTCTGGCCAGCAGGCTGCCGGGCTGATGGGGGACTTCACTGGGCGGACTGGTCCTGGGACCAGCACTTTCACTGGCAGCACTTTTCTTGTACCTCTTGAAGCTCTCCCCGCTGAGGAGTTTGTACAACCCGTAAGAAGCTCCAGCTCCAGCGACGATTCCAAGCAACGCTCTCATGTTGCCGAACCTGGGAGCAATACTAGCATCGCCCATGCTGCGTCTGTCGGTTAGCTAAGCGCTGTTAGCTGCCACTCAGCTCCAAACGCTCTGAAAAGTCGCTCACCACCCGGATCCTCAGCGAACTAGCGCTGACGACAAGCCCGCAGTACCGCACAGCAACCCGCCCAGACTAATGCAGACAGGCATCGTTATGAAACCTGGACCTGTTTGCTGGAAAGCTACAGCTGTCCACAATGTTCTGTTGCGTAGTTCCGGGCAGGGGGTGTTGCCAGATTCGACTGACGAAAAGACGCCAAATCAGAGTTTACGACCCGCCCAGCGAACTAGTTATTATCATTATTAATATGTTTATCAGAGAGCTTTGATAAAATTATTGTCGGAGAGAGATGTTGGTTTCAATTTAATTAGTTATAAACTGACTATGCTGTACAAATGTAGCCCAAATCACCAAAATAATGTTTATCCATTAATTTACAGGAAATCCGCCCAATCTGGCAACGCTGCCGCAGCGCGGACCATTAATTTCGCTGAATGATGAGCAGTTTGGAACGATTTCATTCATTATATATTTGGAATATGTAAAAAAGCGTTCACGGTTACCGTAATTTATTAGCGTTACTAAACAGTCACTGACGTCGTTGCTTTTGTGCAATTTGCTACATGATGAGTTGTCCAAAACTTCGCTAAACGTGCTTCGTTGGCAACATCGAATGTTCATGTGGAGATGGAGTTCCAGCAACAATCAGACAGATAAATGGAACTAATATTGCCGAAATACTAGATTGTGCAAATGTGTGAAAGAATAAATATCAAACGCAAAACCTGCTCTGAAAGAGTGCGAACCGACACACTGCGTGCCACACAGAAGCTACAAGGTACAGGAATGCTAGAAGGATAACGTTACAGAAAACAGAAGGCGACCTATGACCACCATCACAATGTGATTACTTATTAAATGTCACCTCTTCTGACAATAGGCAGACAGCTTCATGCCCGGCCGCCTTCCAATACAATTTCTGAGAAAAAAAACACATATGGCCTTTCAAAGCCACGCTGACCTTCATGATGTTGAACCTGGATCTCCTTTCTTAGGACTTTCCCATATACAGTCAACGAAATTTCATGAGACGGACACATGGTGGCTCACTTGCTCACGTTTTTTAAAGTTACTGCTTGGAGTGAGATTCTGTTCTCATGTGGTTAACGTCATTGTACATTTCCTCACATTAACAGATCTTCAAATGCCCCTTTACATACAGAGTACCTGATAAAGTACTGTATGTACATATTCTATTCCTTCACCTTTATATTTATACTTTGACCAACACCCATGGGGATCTGAAGCAGCCCTTAGTACTTAATGACAACATCCAGGCGTAACGTTAGTTCATTTTTGGGATATTTTTGAATGTTAAGCTTTTTAAATGAATTTAATGTTTATTATTACAATTTTGAGGCTCAAGTTTGTTGCGCAATAATTTTTGACACGCAGGACTGGACAGTATATATGGACCAAGATGACATTACATCAGTATGTTTTGCCGATACCTTCAAAAGTCAGATTAAATCACAGGTGTGTCTCAAATTAAATGAAATTGATTTCTTTTATAATAACTGCTGTTCTGTATTCATGTCCTATTGTCTGGTCGAGATGGGCTACTGCCATTATCGGAAAAATGTAAACGTCTAAAGTATAAACGATTGAATAATTGAGCAAGGTATTTTGAGAGAGCAGTAAGACAAATATAGACAAAAGCTCGCTCTCTATTCAGGTAGTTGTTTCATTGGAGTGTTTGAATTAAGCTCTAGCAATAAGGGAAGCTGTAACTAGAGAAAAACTACCAATATTTCACGCCTGTTAGTTGCAGAAGATGTAGAACTGCAGAAACTTGATTTTCCTCCTAGTTGAACAAAAAGAAACGAGACAGTCAACTTCAGTTCTTAGTTGTGTGAGCAGCATCCACAATGTGAATACTTACCTATATTGAAAAAGGACTGTCAGCAGTTTCACCTGCATTTGAGATGAGAACTGTTTTACTCCAATTAACAATCACAACAGTTATATTGACAAGTAAAATATCAGATTTTTTTCCATACCATGTTATCTCAAAGCTTTGATTCTTTTTCTGTTCCAATCCTTTTTCATTGAGGGACCCTGTGTTCTTGCATTGGTCCAGCGGATAGTGTACAACAGGCCTTTGCTCCTTAGGTAGCCGTTTCTGGACTGCACAATGTACGAGTTTACAGACGGGGATGCAAAAAGCTGTTTAGGACGGCGGTAGAACACATTGCCAGGTATTTTATTCATAATGCCTCGGTGCTTCCATAACTTTGTCGGTTTTCTGAAGGCGTGTCGGCCATGTCTGGTTGCACTCGCATAATCTCTAATGTGAGAAATGCCTCGTCTAAGTGGGGAAGAGGAGGAGCCCAGAGATTTTCTGGCTCCACGTATATCCGAGATTTCATTATTGATTCCAAAGTTCCTGGCCCTGACATTATTGGCAACCAACCTTGAAAAGGGTCTCTCTGATGCTGAGGTTGGAGCCAAGTTAGTTATCCAGTTAACATTTGCATCACCAACTCGAAAGAGAGAGGAGATCCCAGTCTTGGTTGAATCCAAGCGACTTGAAACTGGAGTTCTGATCTTTTCAGCCTTGTGTTTTGATCTCCGAGTGGCAGTGACTCGATTCTGCTTGGAGAGGTTCGATTTCTCATCTTTTGGCTGGGCAGTTTGGGTGGAAGGACGACGAACATTCACTCTCCGGTCTTGGAGATAGCCGTCATGTCTGCTTGGGTCATGAAGAGCGCTGGAAGGTTGCGCTATAAGCGTTTTGTAGAATCCAACTGGCTTCTTTCTAATAAAAGCTAGATTCTGAGCATCATGCGGGCTGCTGGTTTGAACTCCCACAAGAACACTACTATACTGTGGTGAAGGGTTATTAGAACTTAAAGGAACATGACCAGTAGGTACAGGGAGATTTATATAATTCGATTGTTGGCCAACAATGGGTTGCTGTGCCCGAGATGATTTGGCTACCCTTTTGTGATGTTGCGGTTGATAATCTGGGATGTAGTTTTGACCTCTTGGTTCACTGACATAAACAATGTGACCATAGGAATTAAAAGATGGGGGCATTGGTGTAGTCGGGATATTGGCTGAAGTCACTCTGCTCCGTTCCTGACTTTTGACATCTTTACCAAGTTTTAAACCAGATGGTTTCCAATCCTTTGTTAAAGAGGCTTTACTGTTAAATGTATATTTTGGTTGTTGCTGGAGATTCTTTTCAGTGGTACTTGAATAGTTCCTGAGAATGTGAGCTGGGCTATGTGGAGGGTTGGAAGGGGTTGCAGGCACATGGCCACTGAAAGACAAATCCTTTCCAAAGAATGAACCAGAGGGCATTTGTTTAGGGGCTTTGTAGCTTGTAGCTTTGTTTCTCTCAGGAGGAGCCCTCATGAAATCAGGGTTTCCCCCATAAATGCTACCATCAAAACCTCCATAATTACTCAAAACATCCGCTCTGGCTACTAAATGATGGAGTGGGGACAGAGCATAGCCGGGGCCATCGTCTAGGTTGTCATAAAGACTGGTAGAAATGAGAGTTGCAGCGGAGTCAACTGGACTAGGGGCCGAGAGGCTTTTACTTGGCATTTGGTAGTTGGCGCCCTGTTCTATCGCTGTAGTCATACCTTCCCTCCAGTCTTTATTTCCATTGGCATCCTCATGGACGGTTCCTTCTTTTGCAGGATAAGAACTATAGCCTTCAGCATGCGGCCCCATAATATTTACATTTTGGGTATTAGAGGCCATCTCGTCTGCAATAGTTTCCCGTGCAGTTTGAAAATGTCTATGCGGGATATTTCCCGGCATTAAGAAAGATCTCTTCATTGATTCTATAAATAGTTTTAAATCTCTGATTGACGAGAAACTGGTGCTCGGAGTAGTTTTCCCTTTCGTGTGGTCCTTCACTAAAAGGCCAAAGGGGTGTTGACCAGGACTTTCCCTCTCAGATTTCGTGACAGGGGTGGAGGACGGGGCATAATGTTCCGACTCTGGTTGGCTTTTTTTCATCTCGTCACCGACAGTAACAAATCCAGCACGCTTATCGTTTTCATGGTCGCCTGGTTCTCTCTGAAGGGGAACCAAGCTTTGGCGTCTCATAGCTTGCCTGTTGTCTTTTGGACCAACAAAGTCTTTGTTTGGGTTTAAAGACACTGTAGAATGAAACTGGTTTGATGCTTGTGGACCAAGCACTCCTGCATGGCGACTAAAGTCATCATCATTGAGAGAGTAGCCATGTGCAATATTGTAACCTAAACATGGAATAAACAGACATTACATGTATTTCATATGGTTGAACATTAACAGGAATAATACAGAAATTCTGACCTTTTTGAGGAGGAAAACAAATACAGGCCCAGAACAGAGAACGAAGCAAAGAAACCCTGAAAAACAATACAGACAGAAAGATAAATAACACAAGCCGAGCGTATTGAAAAATCCACTTGTATTTCATTTACCCGTAAGAAAGAGCCATGGCAGTGAGTTGAACCACCACAGCCACACAGCAGCAACGCCTGGGAGCCAGTCAGGATATGAAAACCTTGTGCAGCCTCGGCTCACACTGATTGCAATTAGGTGATTGTCAACAGCTGGTGCTGTGTGAGAATCAACCACATTAGACGAGCACAGGTGGAGAATGTAATCAAAGGGCTGCATAGGGATGGCTCACATATCACTAAGAGCAATACAGAAATCAATCTGGATGATGGCAGCTTTAAAACATTCCTTCATGTCTTTTTGTGAATCTCTGTTTCCTGCATATACACATTATATGTAAATTATGCATTTCTGATAGGAAGAGGATAACACATAACATTTCACTCATAAAGTTCAAACTTCTGACATGAATGTAAGGAAATATCCATTAAATATTGATAATGCCAAGAGAGATTCACTTAGATGTCCCTCAGAAATTTGACCCATGAGAATGAAAGTGATGAACTGTTTCTCTTGGTCATTGTTCACAAGTTGCTGAGCTCATGAAGATATTCGATTTCACATATTGCCTTTCACCTGTCTATTGTTAGTACAGACCTCTACATCATTGACCTTTTTTTCCATTATGTCCTGTCTAAATATCCCCAAAAAGCTTCAGTTGATATATCAAAAAAACATTTGAGATATAATGATATTATTTCAGTGTTACTGACTCCTGTCCAGTTGAGGTAATGCAGGTGTCTGACAGTCTGACTACATTTCCACTGAATTAATGATGAGCTGTGTTTGTTGTTTGGGACAGGAAGTGGAAGAGGTTTTCTGCACAGAGCAAGAGAGGTACAATCGAGCTGGCTCTGAAGATGGACATAGCAAAGAAACATTATGAGAGGAAATGCCAGCAGGTTGCACTCACCAGATGGTCAAACTGTGTAAAATTACACAAGAAGAAACAGGCCGGTAGGTGGTTACCTAATTATTTCCAAATGAAAAAGTAATCCTGAAGAGTTTTGACTGTGTTTGCAAGCTGTGACTCTGTTGTGTATTTGATAGCCAGAGAAAACATGTAGCATGGTTAAGAAATGTGTCTAAACCAAAAGTCTTTCCTGACAACCATTTCTTCCCCGCTGTATACAGGGTGTATCTTGGGACTCATTTCTTCCCCTGCTCTCTTTTCTCTGAGACTGAACTCATTGTTTAGCTAAATGTGTTTTGCAATTGAGAACAATCCAGTTTTATGATCATAATAGTGTTGCCATAATTGAGCCCACATGTTATCCTCTGTTTAAAAAAATGGCACAATCTAAAAAAGTGAGCTGTTAAAAAATGATAATATTTGCATTTCTTTTCAACTTAGTTGCCATCGAGAAACTTGAGAGCCTTGTAAACGCTGGCCGCCTTGAGCGCATCATAGCAGCATGGCGTAATGTTGCAAAGGACTCAAGAAGGGCAAAAGTGTACTTTAAGGTAAACATTTATTTGGAAGTATAGCAACAAATATACTGTAACAATTTTCTACATTTCTTTTTTTTGGGGAATCCTGCAGAGGTTGAAAATGGGGTTTATAGAAATCGGCTACAAAGTCCACCAGACTGAGGAGGGATGGGATGGACTCTCAGTGCTCCCGACCAGCCTCTCAACGAAGGTAGTTCCTCTTAAACCACGCAGCATTCATGGGGCATTCAGGCACACAGAGCTATGATAGCTCTGGATTTAAAGATGCAGCAGCTTCACGTCTCTGTTTTCTAAGCAGTGATGAGATCACATCTGGAACATAAGACTTAAAGTAGACTCCACCATAAACGTGCCTCCAGTCTCCGTGAGGCCAGTTGATTAATGTCCGTTTAAGCTCATTATGGTCCAATATACCCATTACCCATTTCCACAGAGATGGTTGTGTTTATGGAACAAGTCTCTCCTCTGTTACTCTTATGTTGTTTTCCATATTTATAATACTATTGTTGTATGTATTGTATAACTATGACAGCACTTTCATACTAGTGCCGCAAGTAAATGTTGACTTACCAGTCAAAGCTTTTGTTTGTTTTGGATTCACAGTTCTGGTTTTGTTTGCTCTGGTGTTTCTGTCCAACACTTCTCCTGATAAATACTGTAGTGTTCAGCATGACTATGTTTGGAGTAAGAAAGAGGCTTCTTACACAAATAGATCACACTGACTTGCACTGTGACACAAGAGGCAGTGAATCCTGCCTGTTGTGATTTGGGTGTTTAACTGTCTCTTTGACATTGCACAACTATTGATTGACAGCTGGTTATTTGGGTATGGGTGAAATAAATAGAAATAGGAAATTCATAACTTCCCACCTTTCCAAATTCTCAATTATGTCATCATTGTTTTTTCTTCAGATCTTCCAATTTTTAGAGTTGCGAGACTTGCTCAATTGTGCTGAGGTATGTTGCACATGGAAAGCTATAATCCAGTCAGGCCCACTGTGGAGTCAGGTCGGTACTGGGAGATTGGTTCTTATATTTATTTCACAGCGGTGTCTAAAGTTATATTTGAAATAGAAGTATAAATGTTCCCTAATGTGTGTCCCTGTTAGATAAACTTCTCTGTGGAGAAAGACTGGATAACAGATGGTACAATGAAGCAGATTCTGCAGAGCTACCGCCCATTCGTCGTCCATCTCAATCTGCGCGGCTGTGCGTTTCAAAAATGGCCCGGCTTAAAATGTATAAGTGAGTATTTCACATTATGTTGCCAGATTGTTTTATTTTTATTTCATCTGCAATACCCATTTTTCACTCTGACACATACAGATTATTGTAATAATTTGTCAAGAGAATCAAGAATTGTCAACAACACGGAAAAATGTAGTTTCTCCATCTGATACAGACAGTGTTATGATAATGAAAGGAAATAAATGAAGAGAAAACCAAGAGACTTTTTAAAGTCAAATCGTAGGATAAAGTTTGACTTGAATCAGAACAGCCTGATGATCTGGTACTTCTGCGGGACCCTCAAGTGACTCGGCTCCAGCTCCTCCTCCTCCAGTTCTCCCTGCACTTCCATCGGGGTGTTCCATAGCTCCGGGTCGGTTTGGTCTTGGTCTGTTCTGCTGTGCTGCCTGTCCTTTGGACACTCTCTGTTGTAGGAACGCACGTACTCCGCTACGCTCTCTCCGGTGTGCTCGGGAGGAGATCGACACAAGAGGCCAGAGTGTTTCACCCCTGCGTGCAGCCGCAGCCAGTACACCATGTAGTGGATGCTGAAAGAAATGCAATCACTTTTTTAGAATTATTTGCATTTGTCTGAAGAAAGATATTGCAAACATTGAAAGCTCAAAAACCTACCTATAGTCACAGACCCAGGGGTTTCCTCCCAGCTTCAGCTGTGCCAGGAAGTAAAGGTCGTCAAGAACACCGTACTGGACCGAATGCAAGCCGTTGTTGGACAGGTCCAGCTCTCGTAGATGCAGCAGCCCAGAGAAGGAAGCTGGGAGAGCAAAAAGAAAGAGCACAGCACAGCATTCATTTACCTCTTGCTTCTCTCCCTTTAGTTCTATTAAGTGACACCTGTTGCTGTCTATTATTTACCCCAAAAAGTAAACACCAGTGTTGCAATCCAACTCGTATAGGAATGTGTGAGCTGGCGTTTGTATCTGAATCACTGTGATCACATTATGTCGCTCTCATTTCCCACTATAAATAAAGCAAATACTGTATACACAAAGATGTCTCTAAAAAGGAAATATGGGAAACAGAAGTCAGCAGCAGTTGTATAATGGGTTTCTTAACCTTTGGCTCTCCATATTTGATCTATCAGCCAGAGAAATAGACGTTTCTCAAGCTGAATATTACTGCAGGAAATATTAAGCACACACTTTAATATTTACTGGTGATGATTAATTGTTATGCAGAGATAGTAGCACACATACCTGTGTTAATATGCTCCATGTTGTTATAACTGATGTTAAGGCTTCTGAGACCCCTTGCTCGGTGGAAATCTCTGGCTTTCAGATGACGGATTGAATTATGTGACAGATCGATATGAACAATATCCTCTGGAATATTTGAAGGCACCTCAGTTAGACCTAAACATAGAGGAGAACAAATTACTTAAATAGTTCACAAATACATTTCATTACTTGGCCTATGGCATTTATTGATTCAAATTATAGATGTTTCATCTTTACCATCCACAATTTTTAAATCAAAGACTGCATAAAGAAATCATCTAATTGTCCACTCTTAATACTACATGTGAAACATTGTTGCAGAGACCGATTTATGCTTCTTTCCATAATCTGATTCTCCTCGCCATCATGAGGCAGATAGTTGTAACACATTATTTGATTGAAAGTAATTTTTGTGTACATTTAAAATGCTTTTGCAGGTTTTGCAGCAGATTTATTCCGATATATACACACTTTGTTTAGTTTCCTGCTTTCCAAGTTGTTCATGCGGTGACACATGACTATAAAGTAGAGTCCGTCACAGATTAAGAATGCAAACAATAACGTTGAAAAGAAAACCAAATAGCAAAGCCAGATGTCTCTTTGATAGTCCTGAGTCTGGCCCTGAAGACGTTTAGAGAAGTTTAGTCATTCCAGCCATGCAACACTTATCTTTAATCATAAACATACAAGCTCTATAATGCGACGCACCAATCTTTTCCTAACCTCTCTGTTGCATAAGAAACATGTGTGCGGAATTTATAAAAAACATCACAGTAATTACAATTAGTCAAACTTTAGGGAAAAGCTGAACTTGCCTCTGTTACTGCAGTCCATTCGTATCTGGGGGAACAGATAGGTATGACAAAATGTGGTTGCGTCTGGTTTTGTGCGAATGGGAATGGGCTCTGCCGTGTCTACGGGATCGGTTTGGTCACCCTGTTGGTCGCCGATGGGGTCTGTCTCCTTGCAAAGTAAACTGGGGTCAATCTGCTTCAGCTTCATGCCTTTTAGCCTCGTGGGCGCTGCACACCTAGAAGAGGAAACGCTGTTCAGTCACGATGAAATCACATGTGATATGTGCAGGCTCCTGAGTTATGGCTTACACACCTGTGGAATCAGAGCAACAGATGTGTCAACATATTGTTGTGGAATCTCACCTGGCATGATTTCCTAGATTACGGTTGCTTGGGACCTGAAGGGTGCGTATGAGACTGTCCATAGGGCAGAGGCAATTCCAGGGATTATCATGTAGACGTAGGTAGCGAAGGTTTGGCATGGGGAGGAAGACCTCCTCGCTAAGAGTCCCCAGCTGGTTGTGCTGCAGCAGCAGGGTTGTAAGGTGTGTCAGACTCTGGAAGGCCCCTTCCTCCACTAAAGAGATCTGATTCTGCTGCAGGTCCAGACTGGTTAAACTCTCAAATCCAGAGAAGGCATCTTCACGAAGGACTTTGATCTTATTACGGGCCAGAAGGAGGTGCTTTGGTTGTTTGGACCAGGTCTGAGAGGTGGGGATGGAGGTGAGGCGTCGGTCCTGACAGTCGATAAACACGTCTCCGAGTTCTGTCAACTCTGAGCAGTCTGGTGTCACGTGCCTGGAGGGGTCCGATCTGCTGTGACGCCCACCACTCCTCATCCTGACAAAATGAATACATGGCATGTCACAGTCTACACGTTGTTATTAGAGTCAGTGATAGATGGTTTGAACGAACTAGGCCCACAATTAAACCCCTACCTGTCCCGTATGAGTTTATGTCTTGCCCTCTTGAGGCCTCGGCCCTGCCCCGGTCTTTTCATCTCGATAGACGGGAGCAGGAGGAGCAGGCAGGCCAAGAGGAGAGAGGAGGTCACTTTCATCCTGTGCCCTGCAGGGGGTTCTTTTCAGTTAGAAGAGCTAGAGAAAAGTTGGATTTTGGGTTAGACATCTTAAGAAAACAGGCCTGGACACAGAAGCAATGTGTCAAAGGTGAACATGTTATTGATGGAACACAGCTGCTGCTTACGCTGGGGAGGAAGAGAGAGGTGGCACATTATGTAACAGATCAGAGCGGTTCAGGAATGTGTGCACGGCTTCGACAGAAGGCAGAGTACTACGACAGAAGTTGATCCTTACATACTGTCGTATATATTATACTTTATTATATCACAATTTGCATATAACATGTAGAGCATAATGCATATACATTAAACGTGGACATCATAGTAGTTTGACCAGCTGCTTCTTCTGCTTCTTACTTGTTTTCTCTGCATTGTGTTTTCTTAGGTGAATGCAAAAATATCCAGGACCTTAATTTGTCAGAGTGTATTAATGTTACAGTAAGTAATACATATGTACAACTATGATACTGTATAGATGAAACAATCTAAACCTTTAACAATCCATCATCTTCATATAACATGTACTACTTTACTGTTTACAATATACTCTGTAGTTGAATGACAACAAGATTGTTGAAATGGATAAAGATCGGTCAATGAAAATGTTGATTAATATTTTCTTTTTCTCGAGTAGTTTTACTCATAACCTTTACATACAACTGAAACTTTCAATACAAGTCAAGTAGTTTACATGTTTATTAATGCTCAGTTGATTGTGACATCAGACCGTGACGTACACTCTTTGATCCGGTGCCTTTCGGAGAGAACTTGAAGTAACATTTCGATCTCTGCTCTTCAACAGGACATAATGGTTCAGAGGATTGTCGAGGGCTGTCCCTGTTTGCTCTACTTGAATCTTTCTTGCACACTTATAACAAACAAAACTCTGAGAGAACTGTCCAGGTAAACCTTCAGTTATAACTATACGATGTGTGCTGTACGCTGTGGTCAAGCTCACGGTTCAAGTTGAACTAACACATTCCTGTATGATACTCCTTCCTGGCCTCCTGCTCCTTAGTTATATAATATTTTTATTTCTGTTTCTACAATGTGGTGCCAGATGGCCTGAGAGCCGCCTGGCTGGTGCCTGTTTAACGAGTTAGCGTACATAAACTCAACGTAGCGTCTGAACTGTTTGATGACATCGATGATAGATGTGCAGGTTCAACAGATTCCCGTTGTTAGCTCTCTCTACAGAATACCATGCATGTACTCAAATTAAAACTTTTGTTGAATAACAACAGCAAATCAACCAACTATAATCTACAAAACATTAAACACAAATAGGTTTTACATATAAACATAACTAACTATTGATTTTAAACAGGAATTGTCTCAACCTCCAATACCTGAGTCTGGCGTACTGCTACAGATTTACAGATGAAGGCTTCATGTACCTGGCCACGGGGAAGGGCTGCCACAATCTGGTCCACCTCAACTTGTCCGGCTGCACTCAGGTCAGTTGGTATGCTCCCTCCTCAGTTGGATGTATGCTCACTCCACAAAGAACACTGTTTTATTTAAGTTGAGCGTTCAGTCCAGCGTGGATAAATCCAGTCACTCCTCTGTTTCCACGTGTTGGAGTTCCTGCCAGTATCCTGGTGACTGTTTGCACTCAGAGCGCAGAGTAAATGAACAACATGAAGGAGAGGGAGAGTCCAAGGCAGCCAAGAGGAGGGCTGGGTTTATACCATCAGCTCTGGCCCACCAACTCTGGACAACATAACTCACATGCACTGCAACATAAGACGTACTTTTCCTATGGGAATGTGGATCAGTTTAGCTCCAGATGTTTCACTTTATGGGGCCGTGACAATGTGTGCAGCAGGGAAAACGGCTCCCAAGAAATGTATTCACACACACGCATATTTTCCTCTCTCTCCTCCCAGATGACTGTAAATGGTTTCAGATACATTTCTGCTGGATGCCGTTCACTCAAGGACATCGTGATCAATGACATGCCCACGCTATCAGATAGCTGTGTCTTGGTACGTTTGATCCTTTCCAACACATCCCTGGTCTCTTCGGGTTACCGTCCTAGCCCTGGAGCATTGAACAGAGACACAGACAACAAGGAATACATTACAAAAGGAATGTGCCTTGTCTGCTCATGCATAGTGTTTGTCCGTAACCCCTGTCATCAGAACGAGGTGTTGAGTCTTACTGCCTCCTAACAGGCGCTGATTGGCAGATGTCACAGCCTGTCTGTGGTTTCTCTGCTGGATGCTCCTCACATCTCCGACGTCGCCTTAAAGGCCATCGCTGAAGTCGCCAAACTGAAGACTTTTAGGATGGAGGGTGAGATCTATTATTCTATTATCTACACATCCACAGAACGGACAGAGGTAATTCTGTCCGTTCTGGCCATACCGTCTGCTCTGTGCCCCATGTGCACATCAGGTAACAATCAACTGACGGACGCGAGCTGGACGGCCCTGTGCAGCCGCTCACAAGGCCTCCGCAGACTCCACGCTGCACAATGTCCCAGAATGACTGATGCCAGCCTCAAATGTGTGGCCAAGCTTACGAACCTGCAGCACCTGGACATCTCTCTTTGTCACAAGTGCGTGTGTATGTGTATGTGTGTGTGTGTGTGTGTGTGTGTGTGTGTGTGTGTGTGTGTGTGTGTGTGTGTGTGTGTGTGTGTGTGCTGCTGTAGTTCTATATTATTTGTGTTCTTTTTGCATGACCTAATAAACTGTGTATTTCAGTGTGAGTGATACTGGGATCCAGTATCTAGCTGAAGGTTCCTCGTCCACCAAACTGAGAGAGCTGAATGTCAGTTCCTGCCGTCTCATCACAGACACATCTGTCATGAGGATTGCACAAAGGTACAGTATATAGTACGACTTCACACACAACACAGACATGTCTCATTGCGGTTTGATAAATAGTCTTACGCAGCAGTTTTGGTGTGTTTTGTTTGTTTGTGTGTGCACAATTCATCAGGTTATGTAAACTGTACCTTCTCAACTTGAGTTATTGTGAGAGACTGACTGATACGAGTCTGGAGTGGCTGAGTGGCAGCTCTATCTGCTCTCTGGACATGAGCGGTTGCAACATTCAGGATCAGGTATTGTTTCTTACTCTCACAATTTTCTAAAACAAAAATACGAAACAATACAACTGGCCCTATTGGAGAACAGTCTTTAACTTTTTATTTATAGGGTCTGGCGTCTCTTCAGGGAATTTCCTTGAAGAAGTTAGTTCTTGCTGGATGCATTTCCATCACAGATGTTGGCATGGAGGTACTAATCACACCACATGTGGCTTTTTTGAAGACCAGCGTATCATTTTTTGTTTGTCTGAGTTTACTTCCTTTTCTAGCTGACAGGAAATTACTAGAAAATATATATTTTATTAAAAGTAAATTGTGTTCACAGTTCTTTCACTTACTGACAACTAAGAGATGTGAAAAGAGGATGGTGTGTGTTTCCCTCCACATTCATTTCCCCCCACCATCTTTCTCTTTCTCTCTCTCTCTCTCGTTCCTCACGAGGGCAGAAGCTGTGTAAGACTGTGAGAGATCTGGAGCACGTTGACGTGTCTCACTGTGGAGCTCTGTCAGACTCGGCCATCAGAGCGGTTTCATTTTACTGCAGCAGTCTAGTCACACTGCGGATGGCAGGGTGTGCCAAGGTACATATACACACATACACATGTACACACACATACTGCCCCCCCCCCCCCATTGTCTTTAAATGATCATTCCATGCCAAATGTTTCCTTTGTGCCGTCTTGCTCCAGATGACAGATATGGCAGTGCAGTATCTGACAAGTGGATCTCAGTACCTGCGAGAGCTTGATGCAAGTGGCTGTGTTCTTCTCACAGATCGCAGTATCCGACGCTTAGAGAGGGTCTGTCCTCCACTCGGCTTCATCTCGATGGTCTGCTGCAGCAGCATCTCCACGTAAGACGGTTTGCAAAGTTAGAATCCTGCACAACAGCTTTTAATGACCAGAGCTTTTATTCTTGTAGCGTGGCCGCTTTAAAGCTTCGCCCACACGTGAAGCACTGGGAACACAGCAACGACAACCCTCCATACTGGTTTGGGTACAACATGGGCCAAATAGTGTCTCCAGTCACAAGATATGTCAAAGACTGATTACACCTGGGAAGAGGTGGAGCAGCAGTGATGACAAGAGCAGCAAGTACAGAGAGGATATAAACGGATCTCAATCGGTAATAATATTGTACAAATACAGCCCTGTGTAATCAGTCACCTTCTTTTTGGGAGATTATTTCTAAGTAATCAAGGAGCCTATTAAAAAAATAATTTTGCATGACACACTTGAGATAATCCACAGAAACTAGACATATGGTTAAAAATCCCAATCCCTGGTTAGTAATCAGGCGGAGGCTCAGCCGCCTGGACCCAGACGACCCAGTGATGGCTGGATGTCATCAGCTCCTCCCAAAGGAATGTCCTCTGCTTTTCTGTTTTGAGTTTACATAAATTGTTACACATCGTCTTTGCCCCCGCGAGGCTCCAGTGGGTTAATAACTCCACGTTAGATAACCGGTGAATACATTTGTGATTTCCGCTCTGAATATTTATGTAAAAGTCTTCTTTATGTATGAGTTTGGGATCCTTTATTGTTTATGGTAATACTATTGTTTCTCTTATATAATAAAGTATATTTAATTTGCACATATAAATATACATATTTTATATATATATATATATATATATATACACACACACAAACTTTATTTATTTATATATACACATATACTTGCTCAAATGTATTTTATTTATTTGTTTCTAAGTCTGTGTACTGTTGTGTGTGTTCACCTCAAGAAATGCCTTTTTTAATGTTTACTCTTGAAATTAAAATGCTTTATATACTACAATCTTGGTTTATTGCTTTATTTATATACAATTTGATTTGCATTTGACCTGATTTGACTTTTTTCTGTTGTCAGGGATTTACATTTTTTTTCTTCTTCTATTTACCTACCACACAGAGGACATTTAATCGCTGGCAATAATCCCCATTCAAACCAGTTCATCACAGACCAACGTTGATGTGCATCAAATAGTCTGCTTTCAAAACACGTTGTATGTACAGCGACTGTTCCTTCTTACGCATACATAGTATCTGTTAAATACTATAGTTGAAATACAATACATTTATTTAAAGTACAGCATATCCTGAGCACAGACTTGTACATACCGTGTGTGCATGTGTGTGTGTGTGTATATGTATTTGTGTGTGTGTGTGAGGGTAAGTGAGGTAACGTTACATCCATTCTTGAGTTACAGAAAATATCAGTTTCTGTTAGTGTGAACTTCCTAACTCAGCTCCCCAGCTTCAGGGATTCAAACCAGCTTTGTGTTTTCAGTCTGACGGAGTTCCTGTCTGCCCGAGCTTCAACCCGCTGGTCAACGGGGGGCTCTCCATTGATATAGCCTGAGAGAGGAACAGAACAGGGTGAATGAGGGAAACACAGAAAAGGGAAAGTGAATGTTCTGTGTGGATTTACTTGTAGTGTTTAGTTAAGTCACTGTGCCATGGAGTGTGCTGTAAAAGAAACGATGGCTCACCAGTAACTGTGGTTTGGCCGTCAGCGGTCTTGTTCTCTACTCCATGCAGAACCACTTCTGGGCTGATGTCCACCGACGAGCCACAGAGCTCCAACGCAGCTTTCAGCGAGGAGGGCACACGCACACACACCGCGCCTACGTACAGCAGCGGGATGAGGGGGAAACTAAATAACGTACTCGACATGAAGGGAAACTGGTGACTATTCTTCTTCTAAAGCCTGTTTACCTTCCTGACTGCGGAGCTCAGCACTGCCACCGTCTCCCACATAGACATCAATGTCTCCGCTGTGAGAGGAAACCTGGAGGAAACTATTCGCACCATCTGCAGAAGTAGAGCAGTGTTTTGGTTCCAACAGCGACACATGGATGCCATACGTAGCTCATTGTGCAATCACTGGGTCAAGCGTGCTCACCAATCACTGTGTCGCCGGAGCCGTTCGTCACAGTGGCGTCACCTTTAGGCACAAGGTCAGTTTTAACTAACATACTATCTGGGGTAAACCTAGCTAACTTTTTACAATAGTTATAACCGGGAAATGTTGCAAAGAAAAGCATCCCAGACTGTACGAATCATAAACCTGCCTCACTGACGTTAACGAGATAATTGATTCCATGTTTCTGACTGTATTGAAAGGAAATTAGAAACGTCTGTGGCTGATACATTTTCTTCAGGTCACATCAAGTGCTGTTAGTCTTTGTGATATAATCACTACCACCAAGTCTTTATAAAACTAACCTAAATTATTATAAAAATGAATTAAAACTAACAGTTAAAGAGTTTGTGATCAATTGCAAAACCCATTGTATTTAGTTAGACCCTGTTTGGATTAGACGAGCAATGCTTTACAAACGGTTAGGGTTGAGATTAAAGTTAACGTACTGCAGCTTTGTGTCACAATGGCTCAGGGCAGTAGAGGCTCTTTTAAAATAAGGACCCACAGAGTGAACTACTAGACACAAACAGTAGATTAATTAAAAACTGTTTCTGTTAGTTTGAAGTGCAGCTCTGATGGTAGACTGGATCACAGATTATTTGTAGGGTTGGCAGCTCTTTTTCTCCATATGTTCTTCAATCAGACAAAGAACCACAAATTGATGTTGTTCTTGACAAAAGTGTAATTAATACAACATTTAACTTGTTTTTCTTTAAATTAAAGTGTGGCTGCAGCCCTCATAACCAAACAGACAACAGAGATGAGGATTGTGCTGCTGTTTGCTCACCATGTACATTCCCCACTTCGACTCTCCCAGAGCACGAGGAGACGCAACTGGATTCAGCATATATGGCTTTGACCTTCAGAGGGCCACGTTCAGTTGAAATATTCATTTTGGTACCCTGGAGCTTTTTGACATCCACTCCCTGCAAACAAACAAGTAATTACTGCACATGACTGTAGCCAGGTAATGTATAATCCAACTGTTAGTCTCCGGTGACCCTCAATGCTGTAAACACGTTTAGATGAAGCCTGCATGCGGCCTACTGCTGCCCCCTACAGGCGGCCGAGTGTACTGTCCTTACACTGTCTCCACGTGTGCTGATGTCCACATTGCCGTGGATAGTGCCCACACCTGTGACATGTCCTCCCTGGGAATGGACCTCAACCTGATGACCCTGAGACATAACAAGCAACAGTGAAATACAAATGATCAAGCTTATTTGTTATCAACTCCAAAATAAACAGTCAAGTTGCAAAATATATCAGTTCACAAAACGTTTGGTGAGGTAAAACAACAAGTGTTATTGTTATTATGGTGATTTGGAAGTTATACTTTCCTCCAGCATTAGCAAATACTGAATCAATGCTTAATTCTGATCCTGCTGAATTTCACATATGCATAATAATCATGGATGTGTGGCTACTATGTTAGTTGTATGAAGTGTTAAAGCAACAACAATATTATTGACCCAGAAGTTATATTGTGCTTCATACTGCAATCAGCCATGATGCAGCAAACATATCAGCGCATCTCCACTTGTTTGTACATTAATGTTCTATATAAGCATTTGTTTATGTTGCCATGTCCCCACCCACCTTGACAGAGTGCAGCAAACAGTCGCCCTTCTCCGTTTGCACTTTGCAGATATCACACTCCATCTTCTCCACTTGCACGTGACCTTTTCCTCGAGTGGTAATGAAGAGATCTGATGGAAGGAAATCAGACAGAAACACATGCTGACATGCCTCTTATAGTCACTGTAGACATTCATGATAGTAATCGTCTCCAAAGGAGATACTCACTACTTTTGACAGGGGCCGCCAGATCTATCGATACGCTGCTCTCCACCTTCTCGGCTGAGATGAGCAGCTCTTTGCTCCGCTCGTCATAGTGGACGTGCAGGTGACCCTGGCCGACCTCCTGCTCGCTGTCCGCTCCGTGGACCGTGATGAGGACCTGGTCTGCCTCGGGGTGTGTGTGCGGGTCCAGCGGACGGATGGAGATGCTGCAGCCCAGCTGGGCCCGCACCGTGCAGAAGGGGCTCACCGCCACCGCCCACCGCTTCAGAGGCTGCTTTACCTCCCCGTGGGTCGGAGACTTCGTGGGGGCGGAGATGGAGAAGAACTGCGGGAGACCCAGAGGGCATGGAGGGGTCGTGGGCGTCCTGGGAGCGACTGTGAGGGACCAGCAGCGCAGAAGTCCGACACATCGCGGCCGAGCTGCGGAGCTCCAGAACATCTCTCAGCCTCCGGTCTGACGGGTCGCCTCCACCTCCCGCTGCGGGTCCAGCTCACTCGCCGCAGCACGCGGAACCAGCTGCACGCGGAACCAGCTGCACGCAGTCAACACCGGACAGGTCTGTGTGCACACGGCTCTGGGTGCGCTGTGATACATGACTAAGACTTCCGGTACGAGTTTTCAACTTAAAAGTGTGAGTTTAGAAACGTTTCCCAATACAAAAATATATTAGCATTCTTGGTATTAGTAATTGACTGTCCATTTAAATGTGTAACTATAATACAATGAGAACAATACTACCAGATTAAATAACTAAATAATGAGCAACATACAATCACAGTGAAACAGAAACTAATAAAAGTTGAGAGACTGTGTTGAAGATTAAGTAAATATATCAGGAGGATTTGTTGTAGAATTGACTTTATACTTGTGACACTATACTCATATCTGAAGTGATAACACACGTTGTGCTGAAATACTGCCTGGTTCCTGCTGGGTGGTAATTTCAACAGAAATGAATTAATTATAAAATCTTGCAACATGTGAACACAGCGTGGAAATAAGAGACTCACATTTTGAATGTGGCTCAGTGATCTTCTCTACGACAGAACTTGAAGATTATAAGTCATGGCAGAGCCCACCTCATGGCATATGATTGTGTGCCTGCTGGTGCATATCCCCGAACAAATCGATACATTTAAATTTAATTTGCACAAAAGATTTGGCAACATGTTGCACACATCAAGCCTGGACCTTTTGGGGGCCTGTTCTCTGGGGCATGTGGCCCGCTTCATCCAGTTGTTATTTCAGCCTTACGCTTACACTACACATGGCAGGCACTGAAGAGAACTCTCATGTTTCATCCCTTTGGATAGAATAATTGGGAAAAATACGAACAGCATGTCCTCCCCCTCAGATGTTGTCTTCTTTTATATTGACAAACAAATATGTTTCTTCCGGTCTTAGTCCGAGATAATTTATTGGTCTTGACAAGCCGGATGTACAATCTTGTATAAATATAGTCCCGCCCCTCTTTAGGTCTTGTCCAATCAGTCGACCTATGTGAGCACCGTGACAGATGACGTCGTACTCTTCGCAAAGGCTGTTGGGAACTGGACTGTTGAAGCATTTCTTCCTCGCGTCCAAAGTTGCAGACACGCTGCATGGAGTACATTTAACTTATTGAATTCATTGGTTAATTATCAGCTTACTTTGGATAGCAGGTCATTTCAACAGAAATTATTAGAAACAAAGGCAAAACCATGTTCATATTTTCCTAAATTTGATTTATTTTAACAAAAACATCTTAACTACAAAACATGCCATTCAGCTTCAATCAACCATCAACTGGCTTTCCAGTACTTCAATAACACTTTTTTAAATCCTTCTCCGTTGCTCCGTCAGATTCACTGAAAAAAAGATGTCCCTCTCTCATCATTAAACAAATTCAAATCTAAAAGAACACAAATATATTAATATTAAAATGTTACAAAAAAGTTAAACGTAATCAAGATTATTACTTTTGAAACTATGTACATCCTCAATTATTGTCATATCCTGTAAAGAAAACATTATTGCAGAATCAATGACCAGAAGGTGGCAGCATTGTGTTAGAGTGAATAACCGTGTGGCGGGTATACTAGGGTGTTTTCAATAGAAAAGGGCATCTTAGAAATGTATGGTTGAAGTTAGTAGTTAAAAACCTTAATGTTGTATTTTGTGTGTGTGTTTCATGCCCTGGTAGAAAGTCAAGGTTCATGGCGCAAAGCTCTTTGGTCGGATCATCATCCTGACCGTTTTAAAAGACTGTCTCTCATTTGTGGGGTAATACTCTGAAGATATATTGTGCCAGGTCCCCCAGAAAATGCCATCCCGGACTCCCTTGTAGTTCCCCACATAGTATCGGCCATTGAGATTTGCAGCCATGCAGGCATCAAACCACCAGCCGGAGTTGTAATAGGCCCCGCAGTTTCCAGACGGATAGCGGTCGTGGTCCCTGTCCGGCGTGGTGAACGCCCTGTTATTGTGATCATAACTTTCACTGAAGCGGAGAGCGTCCCCTGCAGTACCCGAGTAAGTGCCCACCGTCAGTCTGTAGTGCATCCTTTCACTAGCCACCCTGAAGTGCTCGTACTCGGCGTACTCCATCACGCCGTCAAAGTCCTCCAGCTCCACCCGCAGCACCATGTCCCTGTCCCGGGTCAGCAGGTGGATCATGGTGTTGCCCAGCCAGAACTCCCCCCCATCCAGCTCCCCGAAGCCTGACCGGTACTCAGCCCAGGTCCGGTTAAAGGCCACGCTGCCGTCCTGTCTGCGCTGCAGGATTGTCCACCCTCCTGCATCCAGCTCCATGTCACAGAGGACCTGGAAGCTTCTACTGCGGAGGTCAGGGGTCACCAGGTATAATCCGTTTGTCGTGCCCCCTCTCAGCAGGTGGTCGGAGCAGTCTCTCACAATGGTCACTGCAGAAAAGAGAAATGGAAAGAAATTATAAAGGATTATAAAACACGTTTTCTCTAAATCCTCCTAAATAAAACTTGCTCTTCTTCGCTTAGAGAGCGATCTCCCCGATGTTCTGCTTTCACTCATTTCTTGCAGGTGTACATAAAATCTTGCAGCTTTGATCTATCCGTGAAATGTATTGAGTGAGGTCACAAGTGCAACAGGTCACGGCAAAGTACTTTTCCACCATAAAAAGATGTAATGTTTTTAAAGAATTTCATGGTTCATCTTGGCTGAAGGCCTCTTTTTTAAGAGCTTTTCAGCCCATGTCATACCAATTTGCTGAGTAAGTAATACAATTCTAAGCTTTTAAATGCTATTCAAACGACAGAACAGTATACTGAGTTTAATTGTGAAGTTACATCTTCCTCCCCCCCCCCCCTCGCTCTTAATTTGTAAAGACCTCTTTGTTAATAAATTTCTTGACTGAAAAAGTAATCATTACAGCATTGGTGCTGCTATACTTGCCAATTACATGCACACTTTGTCAATAAAAATGACAATCCCTTCATTAAGTTACCTACTTTATGTGGAAATTCATGGAAGAGCATGCATACAAAACCTAAACCTGATTAAAAGCTTCAATAGCGTGAATAATGTAGTATGTCTTGCCTTTTGATGGTTTACGGGTGGATTGTTTGCTGTCAGGCCTTCTCTCTCCGGGCTTGTCCTCTGGGTGGTCTTCTGGAAGCCTGTTCAGGGTTCTGTTATTGAAGAAAGCCTCCACCTGGTTGATTTGAACACGCAGCTCGCGTATACTAGAAGTGGAGGACTCAGCAGCTGGGGCCTCGGGGCCAGAGGTGGAGGGGGTTGTTGACCTGAGGCCAGGGCTGATGGAGGGGGTAGTTTGGGCACTGGGGGCAGGGGCTGGATTCATACTTGTGTCTGGAAATGTTAAAGCTTCTATTTCCTCCACATTGTGATGTGTCTTAGCTTGTAAGCTGGAGTCCGTATTGGAAGCTCGATTTGGCTTTGTGGATCCTGGACGTGTTCTCGGGATCCCACTCGGGAAGATTTTGTTTGGTCTAGTTGTCGTCGGGATCGATGCTCGACCGGCAGTGTGTGGCCTCAGATCAGACATAATCCTTCTGTTGGAGATCTTTGGATCCAGAGTGATAGTTTTCATCATGCTGGGACTGGACCCTGCATCCTGCGGGGACTGACTGACTTCAGTAGTCTGCGTTAAAGAGCCAGGTGCAGGTGGCATGTCAGTTTGAGAATGTTTGAAGTGATCTGAAGTAGTGGCGCTTTGAAGAGGACCTAAATCTGTGTTGGTCTCTGGACTCGGCCTTCGCTGCACTGCAGTTGTTTGCAGTTGAACAGGTGTTGCTCCGGGCCTGACTGTAGCCCTGATTGGTGGACTGCGTCTGGGTGGGGGCCTCGGTTTGAATGTTTTGTTGGATTCTGACAGAGGAATTTCGTCCAGCACAGATTTGGGCTTAAGATCAGGCGTTTGTTCAGGCCGAGGTGAAACACGCCCTCGGTCGGTTCCTGCTGTCCGTCCAGGTTCAGGCTGAGCCTCTGCTTTGGTCGCTTGGTCTGTTAGAAGCTCTGGATGTTTTGGGTCAGGTTTAGGCTTCTGGTTTGTTTGAGGGATTTCTTCTCTGGGTTTAGGCTTTTGATCTTTGATTATTGCATGACCAGGTGTAAGCTTTAGTCCTGTTGAGTCTTTGACAGATTCAGGCTGAGACAAACGATTTTCACCAGAACTTTTCATTTCTGTTTTAGGCGTTTGGTTAGATTTTGGTGTGGAGCTCTTTTTTTCACCTCTTTCAGGCTTTTGAACAGATGTGAAATATTGGTCAATTGTTGGTGTTTGATCAGGTTCAGTATTTTCTTCACTTCTCAGATTTTTGTGAGGTTTTTCTATTTGGTCAGGCTTGTCGGTTTTGAGAGGATGAACCGTTTTGTTCTCATGATTTGCGTTTTGATTAATTTGGGAGATTTCAACAGATTCAGGCTCTCCGCCGGTTTGAGGACCAGAGCCTGTTGCGTGAACAGTTTGAGGTCTTTGATGAGATGTGGGTCTCTGAACAGGAGGCGGAGGCTTTGGATCAATAAATAACTGACTTTGATCAGTCATATGTTCTTGGTCGTGTTTAGGTATTTGATCGTTCTTCAGATTTTGATCAGTTGGTAAATGATCAGGTCGTCTTTGGTCAGGCTTTGGAATCTGGACTTTGCCAGGTTTTAATTTTGGGTTAGAAGGTGTCTGTTTTTGGTCATGTTTAGGTTTTCTATCAGGCAGTGGAGTTCGGTCAGGTTTATCACTCTTAGGATGTTTAGGCTTTTGCTCTGCTTCAGGCATAAGTACAGGTTTAAGCCTATCACCGTGCTTTGGTCCTCGGACTGGAAGAAGTTTCAAGCCGGTCTTAGTATTTGAGCTGCTGTTCTTTTTAGCCGTCCATCGGCTGCGTTCTGCGACTCCTGGGAATGTAGTTGTGGATAAACTCTGACGTGGAGTTGCAGTGGTTGTCGTTGCCGTAGTTGAGCTAACCCAACCTCGGAAGCCTGCCTCAGGTCTTGCACTGGCTGTAGAGGTGAACCTTGAAATGTCTCTGATTATCTGGAGGCTAGCAGCACTCACTGTGTTTGTTGTGGCTGGTGTTGTTTTCCTGCTTGTGGTCCTGAAGCCTTCCTCTGAATCAAAACTCGGGTGTTCAAAGATGCCAGTTGCTCCCGGGCCTGTGCTTTGAGTTGGTAGTTTGTCAACAACTTTTGTAATTCCTCGATTGACATCTGTGATCATATTTGAAGTGCAGTTGGACAATGGAGGAGGTGGAAGAGAAGATGTAAAGGCTCCAGCTTTGTTTGAGTCCATGGAGTCAGGCCTCGGGGCTGAACTAACGATAGAGTGACGAGTCGGGCCGATTGAAGCTAAGTCTGTACTCACAGTTGCCCTGTTGGATGAAAATTCTCCATCACTGTCTCTCTGTACACTCTGGACCATTTTTTCTCCTTCTGTTCCTCCCTCTGTTCCCATCTCCCCGGCCTCCACCTCCCCCACCTTAATAGTCTTTTCTGCACGCTCAATACTTTCAGTCTGTTTTAGCTTCTCATTTCGCCCCACTTTTATTCCCTTTTCCATTTCCTTCTTCCTCTCCTCCCTATCCTGCCCTTCCTGCTTATTGGTATGCTTATCATGAGCCTCAGACATCTTTATTCCATCACTGCCCCTTTCTTCTTCACTTCGGGTCTTTTTATCTCTTTCCTTTCTTTCATCTCGCCACATGTGATGGTCACTTTCTTCTGTTTTTTCCTTTTTTCCCCCATTACCTGTACTTTTACTCTTTTTTCCATCCTCCAGTGTATCATCTGGATCTCCTTTTGAACTCCATTTTCCATCTTTGTCTTTGTTTCTGACTGTCTCCTTGTTGTTTTTTACAACAACCTTTTTTCTGATCATATCCACTATTTTCTTATTTCCAGCAGAGATTGGCACCTTTGCCTGTCCCAGTTTGTCCTTTCCTTCTTTCTTATTTTTTCCATCTCTTTCTTCCTCTTCTTTTCGGGGATTTTCTCTCTCAGTTTCTTTTACAACCCCTTTATCGCTCTCTTTCTCAACATCCCACATATTTTCTCCTTTCTCTTCCAATATCCTTATTTGTTGTGAGTCAGTGTCACCATTTCCTTCCACTTCAATACTGTCTGTCTCATACCCCTGGCTAAAATTGTTTGGCCTTCTCTCTTTCAGCCAGTTCTTCTCATCCCTATGTCTATCTGTAACCTCGTTCAGCTTCACATGCTCTCCTTCTCCTTGCCTTCCACACTCATTCACACTTTGGCTTACTGTACAATCTGCACACATCTTCCTCAGTTGGTCCACATTGTCCTTCAGCTTCTGCAAATCCTCCACAATCTTGTCCAGCTCTCTGAGCTGCTTTGGCAAATAGAGCGTCAGTGGCGGCAGACTGAACACAAATGGGGACCCGCTCTCATCCTGCCCCGGTCTGCTCGTCCCATCGGGTCTCAGAGTTGCTACACAAGGTCCAAATCCATGATCCCCCAGGAATTCTCCAGGGTCTGCCGTGGTCGCAGAAAGGCTTAAAAGGGCCAGCAGGGTCCCGCATATGCGCAGTGCTGCTAACCTCATCGCGTCCCAAGAGTAAAGTGTGAAAGGGTAGAAGGGGAAGAGTGTAAAAAAGACCCACCCTCAGTTTGAGACAGTGACATTGAGAGGAGGAGGTAAGGTGGGAGGGAGCTGTTCAGAGGAAAGTGATTCTGAGAGAGAAGTCAGGAGGGAGAAGCTTTGAGAGGAAAACAGGAGAGAAAAACAATAGTAAGAGAAGGATTGTGTGGATGTTCTCCCCAGTCCATGGCCTCAGTGAGATAGTGGATGATAAGCATGGAGCATGAGGATATTGTAAATGATTTCAGCTTCATAGTATAAGCAGAATTATCCGCAACAGTTCTACATCAGTTACAAATAATCACAAACTGTGAAAGCATGTTTCTTAATGTAATCCTATAATTACATTCCATTGTATCTTCACTGTAATCCTGGGACCTGATGAAGACCATTTTCAATGCCTTCTTACTCCATGATGCACTGATATTGTAAGTGCATCATGACCTTCAATATGCATGTGTGTCACGCATGACATGTCCACGAACATGATGTGAGTGACAGATGCGACAGGTAAGATATGCATCTGAAGCTAAATATCAGCTACTAGGCCAGTGCCAAGAATGTGTTCCTCAGATTTGTGCGGACATATTTAATTTAACTGTAAACTGCATGGTGTAGCTGAGCGTCTGAGTAATACAAATTGGAAATGTGATATGTATCCAGGAAGGCTGCTTGATTAAAATGTAATGTCAGGGGAGAGAAATATCTCATGTGCCATTGACTTTATTCTGACTACTCCTAGACAAGTGTTGGGGATCGGGAAGGCAATCTCTGAATCCTCGGGGATGAGAGACTTAGCTTGCTGTGTTCATCCAGGATTTTAATTATTTGCTAATTCATTGTATCTAGAGAGAAAAAAACAAAGAGAGAAAACACAGTCACATTAACTAAATGAGGCCTTTGCTTGGCAGAGTGTTTAAATATTAAGGCTGAAGTTTCCCAGACCCGGGGTGTAAATGTCAGTCCTACCACAGGATATGAGATTTGAGTGACAGTATGCAATCCCAGCATTTCATGTTTCAGATTTGTGTCCATTTTAAATACTTATTAGTCCAGTTAAATTGTCTTATTTTTAGACTGCGTTGGAACAGATCACGTGTACATTCTTGTTCTCCATCTCCTTCATTGGCCTGTCGCTCTGACTGCACAAAGCTGGAGACGTTTCTCAGCTGTCCTTTGATAATGAAAAAGGAAACCATTTGTTCAGCGAGAGGACTGTGGGAAGCATCAGTTTGGAGATGAAAAACGTGGAAAGTGGAAAGAAACTCCATAAAGAATAGCCTTGACCTGCAAGTTGCGTCTGGAGCAGTGTCACCCTGAACGGCCATAACTACTTATAATGCAACAGTTTGAGAGTCAAAGATAAGAATTCAATCATTTTAGTTTTTTTTTATCAGGAAAAGAAGCTTTTTGTTTCAACATGACAATCTAGCGGCGTTGTAGTGTGTACATATGAAGATGGTAACCAACTGCATACATACTGTAGATGACTTTACATTGAAAGTATTTCTAGGCTAATGCAGCTATGAGCTCATTTGACATTGACAACTGTTGGCAGGATAAAAGCCAGGAACAAACGAGCTTCCACCTATCACAGTCACTTTAGTACTTCAACACTTACACTGGGAAATAGTGTGAGAGAAATGTTTACACTCTCAAGAGACTTCTGTCTGAACACTAGTCTGTATTGATTTATTATCATAGAGCCACATCTTTTACAGCACAGCTGATCATAAAGGTAACTTCTTGCAGAAACTACAATAATGATTAGTGCAGTTGATTAAGGCGAAGAAACATCAACATGTCAGTCTAAATGAACCGATTGTGTTCTGTGGAAACTCTATTATTCCCAATAATACCCTCAATACTGGCTTTACCCATTTATGGACAGTAGTTTTTTTTCTCCAAAGGGTGCCCTCTTGGGATAAAGTGTTTTGAATTCCCCTCGTGAGCTGGCTTGGCCCGCTCTCTGTCTTGGATCATGTAAACACTGTCGTATTTTCCATGCAGACTAGAACAAACATCTGACCATCAGTCCAGTTTAGCTGCCTGTGCTTCCTGGCAGACCACTTCATCTCCCTTTGGGCAGAGGAGCCGGTGTCGTCGGTCATGTCTGTTATGTGCATAAGTGTCCCATTTCCAACTGAACTGGAGTAAACCCAGCGACTGTCGTAGGGCTGCACCAGTCCCTTGGAATGCAACATAAACATACCTGGTCAATACTATTATAATGACTCACTGCTGGCATGCCAAGAACAAAAAAAACATATTAATTTAGCAAAATAGTTGTATGATACAACAGCTGGTTAAATACTGTGAATCAGTGTGAATCAGTTTAAAATGAAAGTATCCCACCGTGTCTCTTTTCTACTCTATATTCATATGAATTGTCCATTGACAATATCTTGACTCTTCAGTAACTGAAACATATATTTTCTATGTGTAGTAAAGTTTTCATCTGTCATTTAACCATTAGGGCTTCTTAAAAATCAAACAACCAAAGTGTCTCACATCTGGGCTGGATTTTGTACAGCTAGCCAAGACCAGATCGCATCAGGTCAATTTGTCTGTAGTGCAAAAGCTTGGACTTCATTTATTTTAAATGTATATAAAATTTATAAAAATCTTTGTCTGGATGAAGGATATGGAAAGTGTGGTTCTGTAGGAATGGGTTATCTTTTGGGTCATCTTTTGCCCAAGGGAAGTTGACTCTGAGGTGAAAGTGGATGTATTGATGACCCTGGCATTCATTAGAAAAAGACAAGAATTCTTCTTTTTGTTTTCTTTTTTTGTTTTATTGTCATTCATATGTTATGAAGTCAGTTTGAATTCAAGCCATTTGTTTTTTTCCATCATATCATATCCTGATGTTCATACTGAATGAATGGATATTAGATTTAGCTGACACTTTTATCCAAAGCGACTTACATCATGTTACATTCATACACCGTAGACGCAGCTAGAGAGTGTCTTGCTCAAGGACACATCGGCAAAGACAGGGGATTGAACCGCCAACCCCATATCTACATTCTGTGTATTTAGCAGCTGTGATTAATGCATAATAAACAAGTGTACATGTAAATGCACAGGAATGTGTAGCTGAGTTTGTTTGTGTTTGTTTCTTCTTCTCTGTTCCTATTCTACATCCATATGTAAAGGAGATTTTAGGCTAATAAAAGTATGAGCATTGGATTGAAAATGTTTTTCTTTTTAAAAATAATGAAGGTCATGTGCGGAGGAAGGTATTCATACTAATAGCCCACTGTAAAAATAACTTTATTACGATCAAAAGACCTGCAGAGAAAATGTTACTTGGATTAATAGTATTAATAACAATATGTATTTAACAAAAAGTACTTAATACATTCAGAGTGGTATACAATGGAAATACTGTAAAGTAAGTACTTCAGATATACTTAAATAAATGCATTTTCAGCACAGCTGAAGGCACTAAAAGGGAATATTCTTTCTGCACTGCCTTTCGTAACTTAAAATAACCTTTACTTTATTATTCTGCAAACTATGTTGTCTTCTCTGGTGACTGTTTAAGTGTCACTGCTGAGTGTTATGTTCACCCGATGAACAATTTGGGTCAAAAGAAATAAACAGATCTCATTTTAGAGTAAGCTAATGTCAGCACTGATGAACGCTGTGTACACAATCTCTCTGGCAGATTTAGACTTCTACTTCAGTAGAAATATGGACAAGAGTGACATATGAATGTGGACGGTTTAGAGAAATGTAATGTTTTACTTTTATGCAGGATTTGTTTCTGCTTTCTGCCATAATAACAACTTTCATCCAATATAAGTATGTTTAGGCATTGTATTGAGATAGTAATCACAAAATGTTGACTAAGTGGATTGGCATTTGCTATTGTTTTTAACACGAGGCTTAATAACACAGATGTGAGGATCAAAAATAGATATGATAAAAGCTGATAGAAATGCCCCACATTGAATTTTCATCAATATACTGCCACCTAGTGACATTTGAAAAAAATATATCAGAATATAAATTAATAATATTTGAACTACTGTAGACGTAAACTTGAATACATGTATTGTATATGCTGTATTGTAACATATGTACATTTGATGCTATTATCTCACAAACACTGTGCACAAATGTTCTAAATATCTGCATTCATTTAATGAGGATTTGTGAGTTAGACAAATTCTAAAAATATGCAAATATGTAATTCTATTTTTCGTAATTAATATAAATATATGAATCCGCACATTAGGTTAAAATATTTGGGCAAAAAATTGTGAAGCATTTGTTGTTCAACTATTAAACGTTATATATTAATATTTGTGTACATTGCAGTACAATATGATTATTCATTGGGGGCAACTGCGTAACCACCACACACCATTATCATAAAACCAAGGAAAGCTCTTATCTCCTCCATATGTTCCGTTTAATTTTCTTCGAATTAAACTAGAGGTTTAATTTGAAAAACTCGACATCGTTGTATATATTTGATACCACACTGATTGCGCAGCCGGAGTAAACCGAACAGATAGTGGAGATACCGTGTGCCCTCTGGTGTCTGCAGAGCTCCTCTGTACTCGTGGTACCTCGGTCCGTGTACCTGAGCGGTGCAGTACTGCGTCTCGTCCACCAGGCGGAGCGGCTGTCAACAGGCGAGGCTGCTCCCTCCCTCCCAGTGCGTCGGCACGTCGCCCGTAAGCCCCGCCCCCGGCCTCGCTCTCACGCACCAGTTACGTCTGACCGTAAAAAATAGAAACTTCCAAGATGGCCGAGGCCGTGGACTCCATGCATTTCGCAGCAAACAGCAAAACAAATTCCCCTAAACCCCTGATAGCGAAACGACCGCCGGAGAGCCGACCGCAGTCTTCCAGCGACATTTACCCGCCGCCCCCTAAGAAGGTCCGGGTGGAGGAGAAGGGCCTGAAGCACAGGAAACTGAACGGAGAGGTGTGCGCAGGGGAAAAACACAACGGGAAGCAGAGTTGTGGGAGCCCAGCGAAATGGAGTTTCGGCCCGGCCAAGGCGAGCCTCTCCACCGCCGTCGCGGTGCCGGCGACTCCCGCTCGGAAAATCTTCAAAATCAGCAACTTCCTCGCGTTGCCGCACAAGGCGAAGAAGGCGAAAGAGAAACGGCACAAGGAGAAGGAGAAAAGCAGCGAAGCGCAGCGGAGCTCCGCCGCTGCTGTGGAGAGAGTGAGCCCAGCTAGCTGCCATACAAAGACCGAGAACGGCGACGGGAAAACGCCACCGAGAGGTAGGGCAGCCCGGTGTGCTCACCGCATGGCTCCGTGGAGACACTTTTTCAAATTAAAAGCTGTATGTGACACAAAACTGCAACGAAATGGTTTAGCCCAGTATTACATAATGTTCTCCACCACAGGCCAGAGTATTTATTAGGCCCAGATGGTGGTTTATACACGTGGAAATGTGTGTTCGTCTGTTATGCTGCTGTGCGCGGATGTTTAGCAGCTCTTCACCTCCCTCTGTCTCCTCCTCTGCTCCTCTCAGATCACCACGTGAAGGAGAAAGACCGAGAGAAGAAGAAGGAAAAGAGTAAAGAGTGCAAGAATCACATGTTGACACCTGTAACGTTACATGACTTTGCGAGAGAAAACGGAGAAGTGCTTTCTCCACAGAAAGGTAGGGATGCCACGTGACGTGTCAGTGGGGATGCAAAACATGTTTATATGATTTATGCATAACTTTGAATTACATTCGTCTTATAAAGATGTTGGAGGTGTGGCCGAGGCCCTCAGCTCAAGTCACCTCTGATTGTGGGAAATGTTTTCAATATGATGAAATAATCAATTTTATAAAAATGCAAGAGGGAACAATTTCAATGAGTTTACAGTTAATTCAAATAACAATAACTAGCTGTACAGTGATGTAGTCACAGTAACCATAACCCCAAAGTGTCAACGTTCACATGAACTCTTTCATGTAATACCACGTGTATATGCAGTAGATACTTCCCCACACTGTCTACACATTATGCTCAACATTGTACTAACTATAGAACTGTCATATCCGCTGTTCCAGAGTCTAAAGAGAAGCCCAACGCTGCCTCTGAAGAAGACCTCCTGCTGAAGAAACTTAAAAAGAAGAAGAAAAAGAAGCATAAAGATGGCGAGCGAGTGAAGGAGAGGCACAGCCGTCCCAAAATGTATCACCGCTCATGCCAGACAGTGTCTTCGGGAGTCGCTCTTGGTCCGCCTGAGTTCCTCAGTCGGATGAATGGGAACAGCAGCGTGAACAGCAGCGTGAACAGCAGCGGTCTGCTCCACACGTCCGCCTCGCCGCCACAACACCACCAGCATCAGGACCCTTCTGTCACTGGCATTATTTCTGCCTCCATCTCCTCCATGGTCAGGGACAGACTCAGCTACAGCTCCCCGCTCCACTGCGCCCCGGGCCTGTCGGGGCTGGAGTTCGGCCGTCTGATCCACATCGAGCAGCAGGCCAACGGCGGGGCGTCCGTGGCGCACGCCTACACCGAGCAGCTCTCCGGCCTGTCTCCGGCTGAGATGCAGCGCTTCGCCCAGGAGTTTGTGACCCTGTCGTTCAGCGAGGGCGAAGCCCAAGCTGCGTGTTTTGTGATGGGAATCATCCACGGAGCGGCTTCCTACCTCCCAGACTTCCTGGACTACTTCTCCTACAAGTTCCCCAATGCGCCGGTCAAGATGGAGGTGCTCGGGAAGAAGGACATAGAGACGACGACCATGCTCAACTTCCACTCTCAGGTAAGACGACCGCTCTTTGTGTCCTCGGCAGACGGCAGCGTGACGGCTCTGTGTCCGAGGATCTGACCGGTCCACACGGCGTCGGTCGGTCGTCTGGAGATGCAGCTCAGCCTCCACTGATACCGGCTGAAGCCACACAGCATTACATTACATGTCATTTAGCAGACGCTTTTATCCAAAGCGACTTACAATAAGTGCATCAACCTAGAGTACAAACTAAGAACAACAAAAATACAGAAAGTGACATTTCCTCATCATAGTCAAACTACAAAAGTACCATAACAAGAGCTATTCAAGTGCCACTAAAGTGCTAATCTGTATTTTAATCCAGATGTAGTCGCAAAAGATGTGTTTTTAGTTTCCGGTGGAAGCTGTGGAGACTTCAGCTGCTGCTTTGTGTTGTGACCATGTCTGTGACCATGTCTGTGAGCGTGTCTGTGACCATGTCTGTGAGCGTGTCTGTGACCATGTCTGTGAGCGTGTCTGTGACCATGTCTGTGAGCGTGTCGGTCCGGGCGGATGCTGGATAGTGTTTCTGTCTTCACTCCAGAGTGTTTCAGCCTCAGGTGGCTGTGTGGAGCTGTAAGCCCGTCTGTGTCACGCTGTTTAACACTTTACATAACGCTGTCTTGAAAAACTCTGTTTAGTGCTCAGTGGGGATTAAGACGCCCTCAGTTGGAGTGGCGCTTTCAACTCGGCCTCTTCACAAACTTGAGCTCAAAGTTTAATTTGTAGTAACGCTGGTTGGTTGTCGTCTTTTCTTCTCCCTGACGATTGTGGGAGATAATCTTGTTTCTTTTGCTTCTTTGTGTTTCGGTTGTTTAGGAGTTTCTGATCACTTTTCAAATCTTTTCCTACTGAAGACATTTTAAATGATTGTGTTGACGGCTTCATTTCAGAACGTCAAGCCGAAGTCAAACTAATCTAAAATTCTAATTTATTACTTTGACATGTTTTTAAAAAAAAGGCACAGACCGGGAAATGTTTCTGTTTGTGGAAAGGACCATTCATAAAATACCACTATATTAATAATCAGAAACCTGATGTGTTCTTTTAGTTCACAATTTCTTTCATGTGAGACTTAACAGTTTGTCTCATGTGTTTGACATGTATTAAATTAAACACTTTTCAATTACATTGTTACTAATTACTCTATTATAACGTAAGTTAACTAGGACAAACGTTAAAACTATAATCACTGAAACAGTAGTTGGTTAAATTATGTCTTATATTAATATTAAAAAAATTAGTAATTGAGAGAATCAATTAAGGACAGGGAAACTTCATCATGGTTTATTTTATACTGTTATCAGAAGAAATCAAACATGATATAACTGTCCGTATATATTCTCCTATTGAAGCCTATTTGGTCTTCACGTCACTAGGTGACAGGTCCGGTGTCGCCGCCGCTCTGCGCCTCTGGAGCTGTGAGCGAGGGATTCACGACTGTTTGCTCTTTGATCAATCAAGAGAGTTTCCTCCTGACACTCGGCTTACATGTGCAAGCAATGGATGCATTTATCCCATAGTCTGGAATATGCACCTTTTTAATAACGCAGCACATTTTTCTAAAAGCGTTTTGTTCCTGAGGGCTCTGAGTCACAGACCCCGGGGGTCTTTCTCACTTTGGAGAATCACAGTTCTGCAGCATCACAAACGGCGTTGTGTGATGCTGCAGCCTGTTTTCACATGTTTGTCTTCTATTTTTATGTTAGTGTTCACATGTTGAGTAGCGTCAAGTACACTTTGAGAGAAAATCACTATAATTTCAGTACAATTCCTTATGCTGGGTTTGGTTTACGGACGGCTGTCAGAAACGATAAATACAGAAAAGCACAGCGATACTTAAAAGACGAGTATAAAAAAGGTGCACAACCAGCATCATTGTTTAATAGTCACAACAATCTTCAGGTGAGAGCAGCAGGAAGAAGAAGCCAGGAAGTGTTTCCTCTCAGCTCCTCATGCCCTCTAAGAAGTTAAAACTTCCGTCCTTACAAAAGCAAATAAACTGATCGTGTAAAGCGGTAGTCCAATAAGATGACCTCAGTGCTCTATGATTGTTTTATGAATGTTTGTATATATATTTATGTAATATATATTTTCTTCACCACGGAAAATTAGCTTCTTTTCCACTATAATTTTCAGCGGGATAAAGAGTTGTATACATGTCACATTTAATCCAACATAACTGGAGAAGTGGACATATCATTAACTTTTCCATCTTGTGTCGTCCCCTTTCACACAATTAGGGCTCATGTCATATTTATTTTACGATTCAAAACTTCCATTTTGTTTTTTCAGATCAAGCCTTCATGCCTGTTATCATATTTGATCAACTTAAAAAAAAACAGTACAATGATTCACCGGATGAAATGAGGTGGCCTTTATTAAATCCACCGTGTTGAATGCATGTAACTGGTGCCGACTGAGCGCCGTGTGTGTCTGGGAGGAAGAGAGACGGTCAGAGGAAGAGACTGTAAGTTATTAATAACTCACTTGGAGCGGTGCTTTATCACCCAAACCTACTAGACACATTCACTACTGTAATCTCATTTCTACAGATAGTATACGACCAATAATATTAGTGTAGCCTAATCTTAATCTGCGACTGCAAAAGTACACTTTAAACAGAATGAAAACATGAAGACATGCAACGTTATCCATAATGAAGCTTTAAACTAAAGGGTTGTTATATGTTGCAGAAAGAAAACACGCCACACTAAAGTGTCAACAGTTGAATCTCCATGATTCTGATACACAATAAGGGTTTATAAATAGTTCTGAGTCATCCGTGCTGCTTCATGAGCGCTCATTCGCTAGGTTGAAGTCGAAACCTAAATGTTGACGTTTATTCTGTCAAGTCTTCCTTCTCGTCTGCCGAGTGACTCGAGAGCCTGAGTTCTGATTTAATTATCTGTCCTTCTGATTTGAATCCACAGTGCTTGAACATTTTACTCGTGTTTCCACAGATGTCTCTGTAAGACAGGCTTTCATTCCTCAGTAGCAGTAGCGTGCCTTTTATTTGTCGTGTGTTGACTTTTATTTGTCGTGTGTTGACTTTTATTTGTTGTGTGTTGACTTTTGCCTCTCCTGGTGACAGGCGACGTCTTGGAGTTCCTCCAAATACCTACATCTTTGTATTTAAAGTCCTGTGAACTCCTAAACTGTTGGTACTTCCACTGAGTGCTTTATCAAAGGCATGTGCTGTGGAACGGTCACGCCAATTATATTAAGACCACACAGGCGGTCTCAAAAGTTGGTTTGGACCTGTTCAACATGTGATGGGTTTGTAAACGCCCCCGTAGTAAAGTGCATGGTAGGTTTGGTTCTAGCCCCGTCTGAGGGGGATATGTTGATGCCTGCCGTGCGAGGTTTAATCCGTCTTCTCCGTGGTCCCTCCTGCAGGTGAAGCGGACATATTCCCAGGGAACATACCGTGCCGGGGCCATGCGGCAGGTCAGTCTGGTCGGTGCTGTGGATGAAGAGGTTGGAGACTACTTCCCCGAGTTCATCAGCATGCTGGAGGAGTCCCCCTTTCTGGAGGTTTGTGTGTGTGTGTGTGTGTGCATATACATATACATACTCCCTGCAGCCGTCTCTCTCCTCCCCATGTATGGTGACAACTCGTTATTTAACTCAACGTTTCTCACCCTGTGTTTATGCAGCGGACTCTGCCCTGGGGAACGTTCTCCAGTCTGCGGCTGCAGAGCCCCACTGAGAGCGACGACGGCCCCATCATGTGGGTCAGACCAGGAGAACAAATGATCCCGATGGCAGACATGCCAAAATCCCCCTTCAAAAGGAAACGGTGGGTGGACATGTCTTCTGTAAATGTCAGCCGGGGCACAGCCGTTGTCGTCTCACCTGCATCTTCATTTTCTAAAGAATGTGTTTGACATACTTTCAGCTATTCTTTCAACTCAACATGCTGTTTGCAGATACTTAACCATGTCATCAACATATCCTGACTGCTGTGCACTAATCCATTTCAGGTCCACCAATGAGATAAAGAACCTGCAGTATCTCCCTCGAGCCAGCGAGCCCAGGGAGATGCTGTTTGAGGACCGGACGAGAGCCCACGCTGACCACATCGGTCAGGGCTTCGAGAGGCAAACTACTGCTGCCGTGGGGGTGCTGAAGGCTGTCCGCTGCGGAGAGGAGTGAGTACACACAGACATCTGTTTACCTTACCACGTACAGTACACGCACTTTGTATTAAATGCAACCTCAGAGTAGTAAACACGACTTTGCATATTGTATTGCCTCGCAGCAGTGATGCTCCCGGACGGATCACCAAAGATGTCGTGTGTTTCCATGCTGGAGATTTCCCCGATGTGGTCATGAGGCTGCAGCTGGACCTCCACGAACCTCCGCTTTCTCAGGTGGGTCAGAGTTATGAAGCGTGCTCGGCCGATACAGTGGTATGAATAGTTGTTTTTCTTCTACTTATCAGATCAAATGTGTCAAACATAGGAGCATTTATTTATTTATTCCCCTCAGGAAACTAAAAACAGACGTTGAGGCTCATGTTATAAAGTTGTGTTTACAGTTGGTTGCGTTCTCTCCAGGAGTAAAACAAAGTAAAAACATTCAGCTGTTAAGGGCACACACAGAAAGTGAGATCCTTTAGGATTTGGCCTCTGACGTGCCCCGTTGTGTCGTGGTAGTCAACTTGGAGAAGAGGAATTCCCCAATATAATACTGTAAGCCGGTATAACTCATGATCAGACTCGGTAGTTCCTTTCTTTCTAACATACATTTGAAAGAATCACAACCGTTGCTTGTTTTATTGACCTCGTGTTCACTGCCTCTACAGTGTGTACAGTGGATCGATGATGCCAAGCTGAACCAGCTGAGGAGGGAGGGGATCAGATACGCCCGGATCCAACTCTACCACGACGACATCTACTTCATTCCCAGAGGAGTTGTCCACCAGTTCAAAACGGTGTCTTCTGTCTGCAGTCTGGCCTGGCACATTAGACTCAAACAGTATCACCAACACGAAGAGAAGGAGGAGGCAGACAAGTGTGCACCTCGAGAAGACACGCTTTATATCAAAGACGAAGAAGAAGAAGAGGAGGAGGAGGAGGAGGAGGAGGAGGAGGAGGAGGAGGAGGAGGAAGACGACGACGAGGAGGAGGTCAAGAGGAAGGAGTGCGGGCCTGTTGTGCGGATGCTGATGAAGCTGGAGGATGATGACACCGAGGGAGAGGAAGGGCCGCCCTCACGCACTCCGACACAGATTTTCAAGGAGGAAGTGCAGCAGCACCGAGCTGAGATGAAGGGGTTGTCAATGACACCGTCTTTACCTTTCATCAAGAAGGAGAGAGATGAAGGTGTACTCGGTCACACGCTACTGGAGCCTAAAACTGAGGAAGATGAGAAAGAGGCTGTTAAGGGAGGGGGAGACACATGGCAGACGCTGCAGCAGGGCCAGGAGGAGGGTGCAATAGACGGGTTGTCCTTAAAGGCACTACACCAAATTAAGGAGAATTATGTGGAGGAAGAGAGGCCGCAGAAGACAATTGTACCAGGTCAAGGAGTAAAGGAGAAAGCTAAAGATGGTTTAATGAACACTTACAACTCCCCACAATTGAAAAAAGATAAAGGAAAAAGAGAGAGAGATGAAAAGGAGAGGGTTAAGGAGAAGAAGGACAAGGAGAGGAGTAAAGACAAGGAAAGAGATAAAAAGGAGAAGGGTAAAGACCGAGATCGAGAGAAGGACAGGGTGAGAGAGCAGGAGAAAGTTAAGGCTGAGGGAGGCAGGGAAGGCGGGACGCTGACTCAGCCATTGACACAGATAAGGAGAAAAGAGGACGAGGAGCAGACGAGAGAGGGCAGTAAAGTCTCTCAAACATCCCAGCCTGCGCTGAGAGACGAGAAGTGGGCCAAGGAGTGGGACTTAAAGACGCAACCCCACGTCAAGAGGGAGAAGGAGCACAATAAAGACAGGGGAGGCACACAGGGGGCGTCCTTCATACGACCAAACAGAGAGGAGGGCCGCGATGGCCATCTGCATAAACACAAGTCTTCACACGGGAAGAAGGAGAAGAGCGGCCACCGGGAGGGCAAGGAGGGCAACACGTTGAGTACACATGGGGTACAGGCCAAGTCGGGGCGAGAAGACGGGAAAACGGGCATTCCCAAACCTGCAAATATTCAGTGCAAGAAGGATGGGAGGAAGGATAAAGACGTCCACAGTAAAGAGGAGAGGAAGAAGTCTGGTCCTGCGCTACAAGAACACAAACCACCTCGGACACTCATCACCTTTGACCTATTTAAGCCGATGGAGGCTCACCAAACTCTGGCCCTTTCCTTCACAGACAGTCGGCCTAAGACCCACCACCACCACAGTGACTCGAGAGGCTCCGCCTCTAAACCCGGATCGGACAGTCGGACAGTCGTGTCCTCTAAAGGTCCGAAAGTAAAGGACACGGTACAGGGAAAACCTGGCCCCCCCCTTCAGGACACTCGGCCGCAGCACTTGTTAAAACATCTTAAGACACTCACGCCCCAAACACAGAAAGACTTCTTAATATGAATGTCTAGATGTCTCGTCTTTTTTTTACTGTACAACTTACGCTGAGGCTTTGTTAAAGTATTTCAAACTGCATCCTTCTTTCAGACAGCCGCTGGTCTTTGTGTGTGTTTTTGACCGCGTCTCAGCCACATTGTCCCAGTGAGGTCGTGAAGGAAGGATGCACCCTCCAAGTATTTTATCAGTGCCTAAGAATGTAAGCTAAGTAGCTCACTTCACGTTTGTTAGCGAATGTACGTAGGCTCTATATACAATGTTGTGACCCATGTGTCAGTGCCTGTGCACTACTTAGCTTCGCTCTTAAAGCACCTATTTTAGGTACTGGACTAGCCACTCTGAAAACAACCATCCTTACTCCCCGCTACAGGAATGACACTGCAGCAAGTGTCCGAGCTCATGCCGACTCCTCTGTGCCGTGTAGCTTCAGGAGATGAGGTTTGTTGTTCGTAGCGCTCCAAAACCAGAGCAAGTCGTTGTTTTCAGACTGGACGTTGGTTGACTCACACAGGGCTGTAAATGATACTGTATGTACCAAAACTGTACAGTATAGATGTTATTAGCACCAATGTGAGAAAATGTATACAGAAATTGCATATATTTTTTGTAAGACAAGTTTTATTTTCCATAGAACTTATTTATATCATTTATTGTCCGTTTTTATTTGAAACCAATGTATGTGAAAATTGTTGTAAATACATTTTATTTCCTAAGATAAGACTTGGTAGTGTGATTTATACTCTGATGAGAACCTCTCAATAAATGGTTCAAATAATGAATTGTGTTGATGTCTCAACTGCATTTCATTCTATTAAAGTTTTAGTCGTCTTTTTTGCTGCACATTGGTGGGCTGACGGGGCCAGCAAGGCCTTCTCTGCTGTATGTATACATAGAATATTAAATATTGAACAGCATGGTTTAGTATTATGGGGTCATATAGTATCAAGGCATCGCAATACAATTTGGGGGAAATGTATGACCATAGTGGCTTAGGTTTCCCATTAATCGGGACTACAGATGAACAATAGGCTCTTGGATAATTGACACATTTACAGCAATGGTTTATGATTGTGCACTGTCCCTTATAAACCAAAGTAAAACATTGAAAAACTAGAACGGGTACCCGGTAGAGCGCATACCTTCGCATATCACAAGATTGGGCATTGAATTATGAACATGCTGGTATTAGTTGCATGCCAATTGGATACAAATTGACTGCTATGGTAAAAAGATGTTGACCTTTTCTTGACCTTTGACCCGACCGATCGCAAAATCTAATCAAATGGTCCCCGGATAAATAATCATCCCACCAAATGTCATGCTATTCCGTTTAATACTTCTTGACTTGTGCGAATAGCACACACGCACGCAGCGATCAAAACATTACCTTCCGCATTTTCAACGCGAAGGTAATGAAAACGATACATGAAATATGAAAATGCAAAAACATAAATGCGCTTGATTCTCCTGAAACAGCAACACCGTGTTATTTTTTGTTGCGCGATTATTTAATTTATTGAGCAGTAGCTCCTTCCGCACACAACTCACACGCGTCAGCGTTTCCACGGTAACGGTTCTCGAATCGTCTGTGACGTCACGTAAAAATCTCGAGGCGCAGACCCAGAGTTTGTAAATAGCCGCCACTAGTCGGGTATAGCTTGCCGGAGAGGCAGCGGCCGTGGAGGGCCGCCGGTATGTACGATTCCCGTCGACATGCCGGAGCCTTGTGTCCGCGTAGAGCTGGCTCGGACATGAGGGGAGGCTGCTGCGCTGGCTTTCTCACTCTGCAAGTAGTCTCTCAAAGAGCCAGGATTACAGCCAATGAGCTTAGTTTAGCAAATTTGTTTTTTGGGAAGTTTATATAAAACAAGTAGCCCTTCGGATTATTTTGCACCCTTGAAGTAGCCCTCGGTCTCAAAAAGGTTGGTGACCCCTGGTCTAGAGCCATGGCATCATAATGATAAGAGGTGGATTCCTTCGGGGGACTGTGTAGGACCTCAATGAAGGCCCAGGCCCACGGCACGCCACTGCATAGGCACGCCACTGCATAAGCGGCTAGGCGATGACTGTTGGTCGATACTGAAGACCACTGCACCGATGTCATGACGTTTGATGACACAATAGCTAATATACAGTTCAATAAAGTTATGGCTCTACATTCAACTTGTCAGGGACATCTTGGGATGGAAACTACTGGCAAATAATGTAATACATCATATGCAAAACATCATGTACGTCACACATGGAAGTAGTGAGGTTTCTTTATAGGAATCAGTGATGAATGTGATTTTACAAACGGGTATAATAAGGCTTTGAGGCACACAGTGGATAATATCAGACTGTTCACACACATCTAGATCCAGTTCCATAAGATCACACAACTAAAAGACCAACATTTAGTGTAACAAGTAACTGATTTTGGACAAAGGAGATCATACGTGTCTGTTTGCCACACTCCTTAAAGTCTTACAGTACAGCTCTCGCTAATGTAAAATAAAAATAGTTTCTCCTTGACAAGCTTAAAAGGCGACATGAATACCAAAACTATGGGAAGGCTGGGATTGTTCTCCAGATGCCAAACGGCCCATACCCCACGTCACTCAGTCTGCACCCTGCCGTGATGTAAATGTGACTTGAAGCCGGCGCCGTGAATTTCATTGTGGCAATGACAAAGAAACTTAAATGCGTCTCCGTCATATCTGAGCGGTACCTGATCCACGTCATCGGGTCAGTGTCGGCCCGATACCAATCCAGTAGGTCAGATTGGTGCGTCCCAAGCGAGAGACACTCAAGCATAACCTTTGGTCAGCTGTGTTGTATGTCAACAGTCCTGAGGGTCATTCCCTCCTGTAGTGGAACACACTGTGTCCCAGCTCCACCAGTGCCCCACCCAGCAGCACCCACAGGGGGACACACACCACACTGACCCACATGTCCGTGAGCCTCTCCAGGCGGGAGCACAGCGTCAGGCAGAAGGCCAGCTTCAGCAGCAAGGCTGTCAGGTACCACAGCCTCCTCTTCAGGCTCTGCTCGCCATCGCGGGGGTCAAAGTCCGGCTTGCAGCGCCCCACCATCTTCACTATCAGCATGAGGATGAGGATGGCGTCAAAGGTCCAGACAGGGAGGAAGATGATAAACCAGCTCCAGTTAATCTTAGAGTCCAGCTTGAGGACCAGCATGATGAGGAAGACCAGGGAGAAGATCCACGATAGGAGCACCCGCTGGGCCAGGGACATCTTCATCTACAGAGGACTGGCTCGGAGCCAGCCTCACCCAGAGGGAGGGCTCCACACGCACAGGCACACCCACAGGCACGCGCACACACGCACAGTGATCTGCAAACACAAACACAGCAGACTCGATCTCGCTCTTTGATGGTGAAACGACGGAGAGCAGTCGCTTCGTTTGGTCACGTCAACACGAACTCTCCACTGACGTCCCCGTAAACTAACGTGACTTCCACTCAGTGTAAACCGGAAGCGACTGTACGTTAGCGAACTTGTGTAAGACAAATGAAAACATTGTTGGGAGAAAGACGTCTTACCACGTGGACTCGGAGAGTCGAGGGCCGTCTCCTCGCCAGCGAGACAAATGTCCGCACTTGTGAGGTCCCGTTTTAAACCCGGAGCAGCTCCGCGTCGTTAGCTTAGCTCGGAGCTTGTCGCGGCTTCTCTAACTCCAGGGTTTCCGGTCTGGCTTTACAAAACAAAAGCATGGCTTCGATCGACTGTTTTATTTTGGTACATAGCTTGCAGGCCCCCGGCCCCCCTTCTCAAAGCAAAGTGTGATTGTATCTGATTGTCTTTAACTGTGATGACTATAGAGTTCACTGAGTAAACTCTGGAACATTTACTAGAATGCTAGTAAATGCCAATTGAGATGAAAGGTATGAAATTAATCTAATTTAGTAAATTAGTTACATATTTACAACTGTCAAGAAATAATCTCACCCCTCAACTTGAAGGGGTTTACAAATATATACATGCTTGTTATATTGGGTGATAACAGTATGTTTAGACTTATTTCAAATCCAGTTTTAAAATATGAAAATTCATAACTTTATTTTTCCTGTTTACAGTTTCCTGGGATGAGACAGAGGTGGGAGGTACATTCAGGGGATTTGAATTTATAGCCTTGGAATTTCTCAAAATCCTGACTGCAGCCCTATTAAACTGTAGATGGTTAAATGAAGGTTGACTAAATGCAAAAACTAAATCCATTCTTAATAAACAACCACATCAAAAGTCTTTGTGACTACTCATACATACACAAAGCAATATCAATCGGGACACATGTTATATTTATAATAAATGAATAATTTAAAATAGAAGGCAATAATCCATTGTTTTCAAATACTATTCAAATTTATTTATTTTTTAGTGGGCTGGTATAACAAATTAATACAAATACAACCCCGTAGACATTATAGATTGTCAAAAAAAGTAAAGTACAAAATGCTTGAGGTAAAACATTGTTTTAAAAAGATTCAGTTAGAAAGCCCTTATTAAAATGTCAATTAATTTAAAGGTAAACGCTCACTTTACACCATTTAGCTGTCCTAAAAGCCAGCAACACATTTTTATTTACAAGGTAGTGGTGGTGCAAAATACAGTGTGTGAGACGACATTCAATTAAAAAAAATGTCATGTCTTTATCAAATGTAAACAATAAACATAGTCATTCCTCAGAGTCCTGCTGTACAGAGCTAACACAAAAGCAAATGCTATCCCACTGATGTTTGCTCTAAGAAGAGACGTTTGCATTAAACCTCTATGACACCCACTGACAATAAAAAACAATTCAACAGTCCAGATGTTCATAAAATATCGCACAAAAGAGAGAGAGAGAGCAGAAGACCTTATTAATGCCAAGAGGCAGACAACAAAACATAACCATGAAATATAAAACTGTTAAGAGGTTCAACATACACAAATACAAAAAGAAATCCATGAGCAAATATGAAAGTGTCTGTCTTTTTTCCAGATGGATAGTGGCTGTTAACAGCCACCTCCTCAGTAGAGGTAAACATAACTGGTACTGTTTGAAATTCTCCTAACTCAAATATTTTGAAGGATTAACATGTTCCTCTATAGACTGAAGGATAACATTGACGATATTGTATATTTTTGATATTGCCAACAAATCTCATGAAAAGACCAAAACCACCGATGTGTTAGTCCATCCCTCAACACTCTCTGACTTCCCCAGCGTGTCTGTGAAACTCGTCCCCAAGCCAGTTTACTTCTACTAAAGACATGCATCTCTAAAAATGGGTTGCAAATAAATCGTTTCATATTCATGAAAGTAGAATCATTCTTTGGTACTGTACTTTTTAGCACAAATAAATAGTGCATTTGTTGGGGACTTCTTTTCGTATTTAACGAACCATCGGTGTGAATGTCGCATTGAGTCAAAATAAACTACAGTGGCTTCGTTTATCCAAGCGAAGAAACACGAGTGGTAGATTTTTGGATGTGTTATTAGATTTAACACAGAAACTGAGTTTTGTGGCAGTGGAAAGATAAGTCATGCTTTGGCTATAGAGGCTAAACTTAATTAATTGTTGATTTTGGTGTTCTCAAAAGAATTTATTTGTCAATAAGAGAAATATAGAATAATACCAGATGTATCCATTAAGAATATAATTTGACCGATTTGAAGTTATGAAAACATTTGAAAACTCAAGATAAAAAGCCGGGCTAAAGTCATCGACAACTACATTTTCCTCAAGTTGAAAAATTGGTTAAACATCTTAGTCCTTATTATATTATTACACTAGGATTTGCTTTGTATGTTATTGGACCAAATATATTTTTCTTCAAAAGTTGACATGTTGTAAGAAAGGAAGATGAATTTAATGATATGTAGCTTTTATATGGCCCCACAGCTACACGGTGCTCTGTCTGCTCTCGCGGCAGTACCCCATCGCCTCCGAGGAGTGAGGTGGAAAATCAATAAATATCCCATCCGAGTCTGAGTCGGCAGACTCGAGCACTTGTCCGATTATGGTTTCAGGGCTGGATGATTCACTGGGCGGCGTGGAGGACGCTCCCTTACTGAGATCAGTCATTGTTGTTGTGGCCTCAGTGCCGTGCAGCGCTCCTGAGGAGTGAAGGGTCAGGATAGAAGGAGACGAAAGAGGCATGGCCATGGCACAAGCGCCCGCTTGGACAATACCTGTGGATGAGAGGGTGTTGGATTATTATGACATTAGGATTTCAGTCTTTTTCAGACATCTTGATCTGTATCATACCGTTGAAGTGAGAGCCCACACGCAGCCTGTTGGAGGAGGGGCCAGACAGTTCAGATCCCGAGGCCAAGTCCGCGTAGGCCAGTCCTTGATCTTCCAGGCACGTTATAATCTCACAGGCCGAGTGGCGCCGAATTCCTCCGCTGCCAACGGAGCCGGCATCCGGGTCATACTCCGCCACAGGGGTCAGCAGCAGAGGGATGTTGTAGCTTTTCGATCGTACCACAGGGTTTTTAGAAGGTTGATCGGCAGACTTGGACCAGCCCCACGGTAAGCGCTTCTCTGGAGGACAAGACAAAAAGCAGGGAAGGTGTTAAATGCATGCCATTTGTCAACCACAGGGCATTTTGTTACTCTTCCTTTGGGTGCACGGTCTCACCCAGAACACAACAATGGGCATCAGCACCGTCTTCAGAGTAAAGCCCGTGTGTGCCCAGGTAGGGTGAGACCACCTTCTGAATTAGGGACTCAAGCCTCAGGTAGTCCTCGTTGACGCCGCGCGACTCATGGACCCCCTGACGGCAGAGACATCACAGTCAGACTAGAGATGCTTTCTGTTGGTCTAGAGCACTGGTTCTCAAAGGGGGTACGGGAAGGCCCTCTAGGAGGTACATGAGATTTTTAACATATTTAAAATCGGCACCATTTCAAAAATCTAATGTTTATCTCAAATTTTTATATTTTATAAATATTCAATAAAATATAAGTTAATAAACTGAATTGTATACATTCTATATAAAATCAGACACTGATGGCACAGCGCTGTATATAACATATTTTTTCAAACAAAAATGCTTCTCGCTGGTTAGATGTCCACAGGGTTCACATCACTGAGAAAAGGTTGAGAACCACTGATCTAGATTAATCTTGTTTCCATAGTCAAGACCATTAGAGAAATTATGAATGACAATTTTTAGAGAATAAGCCATTGATGGTATAAAAAATATAAAAACATTTCCTACTCCTCAAAGGTAAGAATGTTGTACTTTTCTGTTACAGATCAGTGTAAATAAAATAACCTGTTTTTTATGACCGTAGATCACACACTGAGAAAATATAAACCATAAGAAACAATAAAACAGTAAAAATAAACAATAATAGAAACTTGTGTGAGAATTCTGTGGAGGTAATTTTTTTATGTTTAACATATTATCAATGTCATATTATTATTAATTAAATGTTGATAACAATAAATAAAAAAACACATCAGATGAATTGATAATGATGCATTTACATCGGGACATTAGATTAGAGCTGGAAACAATCATCGTAGTTCACTCCTCTGTGTTTGCTTACTGTGTGCAAAGTTTAAAAACATAATTTGGTATCGTTTTGAGTTGGGATCAGAAAGGATGAGCAAACAGTGAGTGAGGGAACTGGTTATCAAGTCTGGCTTGCAGGCCTACCTGTAGAATAAGCAGCATCTGTGTGACAGACGGCGGCACACGGGCCCGAGGCCGAGACAGGGCGTCCTCTAACTTCACACTCAGGACGATGGTGTTCCTAAAGTGAATCAGAGCCAGCTGTCGGACAGAGGGCTCCTTACCCTGCACACATTAAGGACAACAGAGGAAACGGATTGATTCGCTGAGGTTGTTGGGCGGCAGAGACAACAAACAGCTGACTCTTAAGATATCTGTGCACCTGAACCGGGTGGAAGATGGCCTGCAGCATCGAGAGAACATCACAGAAGAAGAAGTCCCAGGTCTCTGCCAGGGAGTCAAGTAACTTCTGACCTGCATCACACACACACACACACACACACACACACACACGCCAAAAATACTTTGATTCATGCTCAACTCACCGGCACAGGCCACTACTAAATGTATTCAGACCGTTTATCCAGTCGGCATTACCTTCGTAGAACCTTATTTTGTCCCGAAGGATGACCATGCCCTTTGTGAGCAACTGGTTCTGTGAAATACAGTGAAAGAGGCCACTGAAGAGTAATATCTGAGACAACTCTGCTTTCCTTTATCTGAATGCGTTTTACGTGCATAATCCCAATCCTATTCCAATATTAAAAGAGAGTTACCTGAAGGTACTCGGTGAAGAAGAAGCCCAGCTCAGTCTTCAACAGATGCCTGAGGAAACAAGCGTGAGGCTTTTGCTTCAGTTTATGGCTCAAACACAGCAGTCATGATCAGAGGATGGACAGTATTCAACCATTGCTTTGTGTGAATAAGGCGTTTACAACCTGCAAGTAATTACTGATCTACATTGAATGTGCAATGGCATTAATACAACCACGGGTTGTAAAGTGACCGACTGAGCACCCTGTTTTCCTGCATTCAGAAATGTGTGTCAACCTCGTGGCTTTTCTGTACATGGAAATATGTTTTCTTGGCTGTAATGGCTGATGTGATGTACAGTATGTGATGCGTCTGGTTTAAGAAAGTTAATGAGATGTCTGGCACAACCACATGACTCCCCAGGCCAACTGACTGTACATTTACACAAAGAAATTATTTACAAGAAGATGTCAGTCAGCAAATGTAGGTCAGGACAGTAATCATACAAATGATGACACAAAATGACATCAACAGTCATTATAAAGACAGAGACAAATAAATAAGGAGGTTGTCTCTGAACTGTGTGAATGTGTGCGCCCGTTTCTGTATAAACGTACCGGACACCTTCGTTGAGGACGAAGAGTTCGTTGTCTGCCAAACCTTTCTTCTGGAACACTGCGATGACCGCGTTGTGGATACTGCAACACAACACACGCACACACACTTCTACATCATGGTTCAAAATGCATCTTAGCCACTACGTTGTATGAGACGTACCCGTTCCAGGTGGCGTTGGCTCCCGCCCTCTTCTGCTTCTCTCCTCGGTCCTCCGGTGAACCTTTCTCGCTCTTCCCTAGCTCGCTGAGGCTGGGGGAGCTCATCAACTTCAGCCGGTGCAAAGTCCTCATGAGGGAGATATAGAGGAAGTTGGAAGAAACAACAGTGTGCACTCAGTAGTGGACAGTGTAGAAAGAAGGTCAGGCGACGGGCTAGAGATAGGTGGAAGGGAGAACACAGGCGGTGTGAACCGGAGAGATGGATAGAGTAAGGCTGAGAGGGGAAAAGAACAATGACAATAGAATGAACGACCGGTGACAGAGGAGAGGAGAAGTAGGACAGAAAGATGCACGGGCAGAGAGGGGCGGCACGTTAAGAGCAGCATGGGCGGAGCCAAGCCGGGAGGTGGGCCACCGCTCTGCCCGAGGTCTCAGAAGAGGAGGAAACAATAGTTCATGCATTGACGGGGTAATCCGTACAAAACAACCATTGATACAAACACATATTTATGCAGAGCACAGAGGCCAGAGGAACCGCGGGGTAACCAGACTGAAGCCGCTGGGACTTTGTTGTGTCGCCACTGTACAGCGAGGAGGCGGACGGGAGGAGGAAGTTGTTCGGTTCATTATCAGCAACAACAGGGATAGGAAGTAGCGACACAATGCAGGACAATAAAGAAGGTTTTCCGGCTCCTCCATTTTCAGCACAGCTGCACTACAGCCGGACTGTATCAATAATAATATTGATATTTGAGAGTGTGAATGTCAAGTTTCTTGTATTTTACGGTTGGATAATCATATTTGTTCTACCTATGTATTAGCTTGTTTGAAATATTCACTATGGGACTCACACAATTATCAAGGCCAGAAGAACTTAAATTTAAATAATATTATTGTGAAATATATTGGCGCTTTGTCTCTCTTTTTGACCATTTAATTATTCAAAATACAAGTGAAGGAAGAGTTTAACCATTAATGTACAAAAGCATGATTTAAGAGGCTCTGGGTTATTTATATAATACAAGTGTAATAACATAACACCATTATTTCCTTTTAAAATATCACCTGTATACTTATATCTTGAACGACATATTCAAGCCAGCGCGGTTAGGCCATAGATGGTAGGTAGATGGTGATTGTTAGGTGGTGGAAGGACGATTTTGGGACAAATCTTTTTCCACTTTTGCTGAGAGTGAGACTGATACCACAAACAATTGCTTTCCGCCAACCAAATAGTGTTGGCACACAACCCCTGAGCCTTCTCAGCTTCTACACTTGAGTCTTTGAATAGATTTTTAGAAAAACTTTCAGAGCTTTGAAAGATTAGCAACATATTTACCGTACAGCCATTAATCAATACACCTATCTAACTCTTGTTAACAAAGTGAAAGCAAGTATTACACAAAATGTTGAACTCAGAGATAGTTATTATTATTTACAGCTAGCAGTTTTAAAATCTATAGAGAAAAAGAAACTGTCCTTGTTCTTGGGTGGAAAAACTATGTAATGGAAACAAAACTACATCAAAACCGTATTTTTGGCATTCCAGAACATATTTCCCACCAGCATGTACACTGATACAAAATATCTGCAATAGGTTTTGGACCAGCTACATGTGATATAAATTCCTCTCTTAAATCCTAACTCACTTCAGGAAATGATTGTAAAAAAACAACAAAACAAACAATCATATTTTTAAAACGGTACTGATGAAAACTAGCACTGAATAAAAAGAAATGAGGAATTCAAACCCACGCAGTCCACACACTCTCTGCTGACAGCAGGGCAGTAAACAACATACCCTCTTCCTCTTCCTCGCCCACGTACACACAGACACAGAACACATGGAACTGATGAGATGTATATCAAACATCCCACCAGGAGATCTTTATCATCAGTTCAACATCTGTTGAAGCTGAGCCCGTTGATTAAATATTTTGGGGAGAAGAAACGTTGGGATTTTTCGGCATGTAAATGAATATTTCATGCATTTCACAGGATTCTGTGCGTTGTGAAATTGTAATCCCAGGAACTGCTCCTCACCTCCTGATTGGATGCTCAGTGCTGCTGTCCATGTCTGGGCTGGAGGGAGGGGCAGAGAAGGTGCTGAAGTTGAGTGACAGGGGTCGGGAGGAGGGCCGGGAGGCGTGCCTCCGCCGGAGTCCATCAAGCATCTGAACATCAGAGGAGAGATGGTGGACACATGGTTGTTACACTTGGATGTAAACGTCTCCTCGTGTGCACATGAAGTGAACTGCGGGTGAATCAAGCTACTGTGCGATGCATCGGAGGGCCTGCCAGCCATTGTAGTACTATACCACTTACTTTGAGACAATGAATGAAATAAGGAACACTGAAGCACTTTGAAAACACAGAGACAACAAATATAAATCAAACTCATAGTGACTGGGACAGAGAAGAAAAGTAAGCCCCACATATGTGAATAAAAAGGAAAGATCAGCTGCCTTCCGTTTCTCTATTCTGTTATTTCAACACTATGGGAAGTGTTTTGCAATCAGAGCTCAGCTACGCCCTTACCTCCACACAATAACACAGACATTGCATCACAGCAACGGGGGAGATGTGTGTGTGTGCATGTACAGTAGCCTAACTGTGCGCGTGGTTGCGGGGGAATTGTTCCTGTAAATGTGCCACGAAGGCAGTACAGTGCAGTATTCGAGTATATTTGGGTGTCTCCCCATAGACACATTGGGCATAGTAAAGCTCCATCGCCTGGTCAGAGGGGGAACAACAGTCTGGGCTGTCACTACAGACAAAGACACACGCGAGCCTCCTCCACAGCCACCATGCCTGCATGGTACAGTTGGTGAGTGGTGTGTTTTCGAGAGGGTCGGTCTGCACTTTGAGAACAATAAGATCTCATCTCAGCCAGATGTTGAGAAGCGAAAGACCACACACACGCGCGCGCGCGAGCACGCACACACGCACACACGCACACACACACACACACACACAAACATACATACACACACTCTCTATTTCACACACACACACACACACACACACACACACACACACACACACACACACACACACACACACACACACACACACACACACACACCGTCTACCCGACATGCTACGCCATGCCACACCAGTCTGGGCATTTCTGCTGTAGTTCACCCCCCCCCCCCTCCTCCTCCTCCTTTTCTTTTAGGAGCGACCTCAGTCAGATCGATTGCACTTATAATTTCTATCGGTCTCTGTATTGCCTTCCTGGCCTATTGATAGCTCCACTGTACTTCCCCCTCTCACGGTTATTCGATAGCAGATAGACAATCAATCCCCCAGACAGTCAACAGCACACGTTTACCCGACAGGGAGGAATGTACTGCCAGGCGTACGGACGGGGAGGGTTTTCGTTTTTTGCTGTTCTACCTGTATGGACGAAAGAATCTGGCAAAGTAGCCTCGTAAACAACGTGACTGGCTGGTGGACACAGACAGACTGGGACACACGTACCACGAAGTCCCCCTTTGGAGGAAAACTGTACGATAATGGCCACAAAGTTGTCGTATGTCATGTGGCCGCGCGCAGTAGCCCGCACTCACCGCGCCTGATCCTTTGGTTCGGTCCCGATGGGATGAAACGGGCACGCGGCTCTGCTGCGAAGTGTTTACTGTCCCGGGCTCATCGGCGGCTAGCTCCTCGACTGCTGCCCGGAGGTGTGCGCAGCCAAACGGGCATCGGGGAGCAGGCGGAGGAAGGATCCGACCTGCTGTGCGGTAGAGGGGGACTCATTCATGAAGCAGCCGCCGCGCTCAATGGCTCGCCCCCGCTTTGTTTTGACGAGATGCAAAGCGAACCTGTGCGCGTGCACGCGAACGAGAGCAGCACCCGGACGCGCCTTGTGGTTATAGCTTTATGCAAAACAGGGGAATCGCTTCAAGACAAACCCATCATATCATGAATGTTGACATGCGCTTCATGGACACTTCCTGGCACACATAGAGCTCTCTACCCGGGACACATCCGCCCGAAGAAAGCTGTGTGGTCAACTTGATCCATCGCAGGTGGGCAGACATTGGAGACACGCCATGTGTGCCACGTTGCGTTGGCCTCCAGTCTGCATGAATACGGCTGTATGATGTGTAGGACACAGCGGATGATAGATAACCGATATTATCCACCACTGACCCCAATCTGTGCCATTTAACACAGCGGTTGTGTCGCCATCTGTCAACGCAGGCGCGGGCATTTGGCTGATCTCCTATTTAGATGGGCTGGGATGTAAATAACTGGGTCTCGTGAGAAATGTCCCTGGCATAAAAACATGCAATTAGAACTGAGGCCTAAAGTCGACCTACATTTCAGTTGACCCTTCAAACATGAGATTTACTGCAAAACACTAGATCCTGACATATGTGAGGTTCATCTGGGCTCTTATTGTATCAAAGAGGGGAACATTTACACCACAGGCTATACTCCAAATGTATACTCAGGGGACTTGCTTTCATCTAAAATTCTGCCTTTCCCGATGTACATATAATTAATTGTACAATGTATTTATTTGAAAGGAAAACTTGTTAAAAGAAAAGTGAGGCCAATAGTGAAAGTACAAATTCAACCAACCTTTCTTTAATAACATAAAAATAGAATTAGGTTGTAAATTTAAATGTAGACCCCAAATGACCATTACAAACACAATGTCATATAATCCATATAATGCAATAAGGCTCTTACATTTCATCTCGTGTTCAAAATCTATTCTCCTCTATATCAACATTTCTCATTTATTGTTATCCCTGATCAACACACATATGATTTACTCTTCTGTCCTTTTAAATGTATTATTACACCTATTCAAATCTATAATACATTAATGAATTAAATTAAATTGACAAAACCCTGATGTAAGTGTTTAAAGAAGATTACTGTTATTGTTCAAAGCTCTTTGCATATTCAAAACTCATCCCACATATCTGTGGTCTCTGAGAAGTTGTAGTATTTTGAAAAGAAAGTTGTAAAGTTTTGAGAATGAAGTCTTCATTCTTCAAGAAATAATTTACTTCCTATCGTCTGTGTGAATTACTTTATCGCTCTGCTGTTATGGTAGTAACCCTTCAAGACCGTCTCACAGATATAGAACACATGTAGGTCTCCCTCTCTCTGATGAGACACTGGCTAGGGATATGGCTGGTTCACTGCTCTTCATCAGATGTGGAAAACAGAAACTAATTGAAAACACGTCAGATCAAGCAAACAGGAATGCTTCTATTAAAACAAAAATAGGGCAAAATGCCAGGTGCTCAAGCCCCCTTTGAGGTCTATATATGCACGTGTCAGACCCTGATCCGCCAAACGCTTACAAGTACCAGGAGGAGCTGCTTGTACAGTAGCAGGAGACGGACACCTTTATCTTGTCTCCTACTTTCAAGGAAAGTGACCACCAGCTATTCTCTTATACATCTCAAGTAGCTGAGAGCCAAGATCAGAAAAAGGGGTAAGCATGGAGACTCAAGATATCTTGCAGAGCTAAAATCACAAAAAAGACACAAGACTTGTTGTGAAGGTGTTGTTGTAATACTAGTTTTAGCCAGAAGAGGCTGACTGCACCACTACCCTATGTTCTAAATGGGCTATCAGCATTCTAGCTTTCTTCCAGAAGCCCATTTGTGAGGTGTTGGTGGAGGACCAGCAGACTAGACGAAGACAAGGGCATTGAGGGGAGGAGAAGATGACAGGTGAACGTGTAATGTGACATTTACAACCAACTGTTGAAAATGTCCCTGATTAAATGTCATTGATGCAGTTCACTTTTTATTTTTTTATTTATTTTTTATCTCTAACACAGTGGTGAGCTTTGTCCCTCATTGTAGCAATTGTTATGCTACAGTTGTTTATTGGATTTATAATATAAACATTTTATTATGACATTGTAATTATTTTTGTCATATGTCATATACAATTTTTAAAAACACCATATTATAACTTTAATGACAGACCATATTTTGGCTTTTTATTACTTTTTCAGTGACATTTTATAAGACAACCTTTGTATTACAGACTATGATTTGAAATGTTCTATGAAATAAAATACTATATTATTTGTGTATTACTTAAGTACAACATACAATACAATATTTATAACAACCTATATTCGTATTGCATGTTCTGGTCTCGTGGTTCCGTTTCCGTACTTCATACTTGTAGAACTCACTCGGTATTGTTACATAAAGAAGTAACAAACAAAAGAAGAACAAGATTGTAAAGTCGTTTCAAATTTCTTGTGGGATTTTGCAAGAAATTCACATTTCTACTGATGTCATAATAACATGATACAATGACATCAGTTGAAAGCGGAATGAAAAGCTCCCGTACTTTCACACGCGGGACTTTAACAGTGTGACACCAAACGGAAGTAAACGACTCAGATCTGGTAGCTGGAAGACGATGTTGTCTTAGTAGCATTGAAGATAATTAGCGTTACTTCACTGTGATTATTAAATAGCATAATGTCTGTCGTGATGTATTTGAGACAGTTTGTCAGCGAGCGACTAACCGCTGCTGCTGAAGAAATATTCGGAGTTTTTCAAAAAACTATCGTGGAGTATGAGGAGGAGATCGATCGTCAGCGCAGATTGTTGGATGTGTTTCTAAAACCTGAAATGAAGTTACACCGGATAGGTACGTACAACCTCACGAGGTCACGTGTTGCATCTTCTGCTCAGACGTCAGCTGTCCCATCGTCACAGCAGCATCCTGCTCCCTTTGTCCCCCAGACCTCTCACAGCGACCCGTCTGTAAGGAGGAGGTTATTGATGAGCAGCTCTGCGACCAGGAGAAGAACTCCAGGCTGGACCAGGAGGAGCCGGAGCCGCCACAGATCACACTGCAACTGGATGAACTCTGCATCAGTGAGGAGGAGGAGGAGGAGGAGGAGGAGGTGGAGCAGCTTGTCCTGAAGCAGGAGACAGATGCCTTTATGTACATTCCTATATATGAGGAGAGTGACCACGGTAAAGATCACACTCTGAACTTTAGCATGGATGACAGTCAACGTGTGGTTACGAGCTCCGGGGTATCGGCACCGAATGGTTACCAGCAGCTCCTCTCTCTCAACCCTCAGGAAGGAGGCCAGAATGAGCCTGAACAGGATCCACATTACAAAAACAACGATCATTTAAACAATGCACCTAATACTATGATATCGTTGAATCACTGTCATCCGCAGGCATTCAAATGTGACACCTGTGAGAAGGCTTTCAAGTGCAGGGCGTATTTGATGAGACACCAGCTCGTACATAAATGTAAGAAGTCGCATACTTGTGAAACATGTGGGAAATGTTTCCAATTCAACAGTTACTTAAAAGCCCACATGAGAATTCACACGGGTGAAAAACCATTTACTTGCTTAATATGTGGGAAGGATTTCAGGCAAAGCAGTACCATGAAGGGTCACATGAGGATACACACAGGGGACAAGCCTCATCTTTGCAAGATTTGTGGAAAAAGATTCTCTGACAATTCAGCATACAAAAGCCATTCCCGAGTCCACACAGGTGAGAGGCCGTATACTTGCAAAACATGTGGGAAAGATTACAGATGTAGGAGTAGCTTGAGAGGCCATATGAGGCATCACACAAAGGACAAGCTGAATCATTTACTTTGACGTCATGTGGAAAAGATCTCAGAATAAGTAATGGCTGGTTGGTTTGTATGTGAAGAGTCAACACTTGTAAGGAATCACCATGAAACTGTTGCTCACACATTACAGATCATAAGAGCCAAAACCACGGAAAAGACATTGCAAACGTGAAAGTTAGTGTTACAATGCGTTACCATGCCTGCATGGTCACAATACCTGTGGGAACAGATTACATGTAACATGTATATGAGGCCATATAGGCGAGAAGCCACATTTCTGCAAAACAGTCAAGATTTTTCTATGTAACGGTGAGTTAACGGTCCACATGAAACCGCACGTGAGAAGCAGTTTACTTGGTAAACATTTGGAAGAGCTTTCAGACTTAGTGGTCCACATAAGAAGATACAACGGTACGAAGCCAAACCGAAGCAAGACCTGCAGGATGAGATACTTTTATGGGTATTCTTTGGCGAGGTGTGCAAGATCAGGGCCGTGTAGCATTATATTTATAAAACATCTGTAAGATGATAGACACTACCGTTCAACAGTTTGGGGTCACTTAGAAATATCCAGATTTGTCAAAGAAACACACTCTTTCTTCAATGAAGATAACATTAAATTAATCAGAAATACACTATACATTGTTAATGTGCTAAATGACTTCTAGTTGGAAACGTCTGGCTTTTAATGAAATACCTACAGAGGCCCATTTCCAGCAACTATCGCTCTTTTCTAATGGTACATTGTGTTTGCTTATCACCTTAGAAGACTAAAGGAGGGTTAGAAAACCCTTGTGAAATTAGGTTAGCACAGCTGAAACGAGTTATGCTGATGAGAGAAGCTATACAACTGGTCATCTTTCGAGCTTGAAGTTTAAAGAACAATTTTATAATTGTTTTAATTAATTTGATAAATAAAAGTGTGAGTTTTCATGGAAAACACAAAATTGTCTGGGTGACCACAAACTTTTGAATGGTAGTGTAGTTCTAGTTGTTTGTTGTGAAAACACAAGAGAGTTGAAATTCTTGGAGACGTGGCCACTAACACAATGAAATACACTTTTGCAGTAGCTACACTTCAAACTGAAAGGTTGTACATAAAGGTGAAATGTTGATGTCTTAGTGAAAAGTTTTCCTGTCATGACTTTTCTTTTTGCGGACAGTATTTTTAATTTATTTTTACAATTGTAATCTTCAAAATGATTAAAACATGTTCCAGTGAGTGCACATTAGTGGCTGTTCAAGTAATGTGATCATAATGGTTGTTGGTTTTGCCAATTGTTCATTTATAAAGTCACAATCATTGTTTTAAGTTTAATAAAAACTTTATGATATTGTATCTGGTGTCATTGTAATCCTTGACCACCAAAATGTATCTAACGTAAATTTTGGTATCACATTTTCTGTGCCTTCATGTTTAGTTTAGGTAGGAGATTAATTCGTCATTTGGTTGGAGTGGAAAGAAAACTGTCCAGCATGGCCATCACCTGGACTATAACCCTATACCTATCTACTGAAAAGAGGCCTCATCAGTTGTAATAGGTCGATATTGACTATGGGTTAAGATGTGATATATGTGTGATATATACTCAATAACAAGATCCAACGCAAAGTTCTTAAACTTACTGCACACAGTTTAGTCAGTTCTGATGAGAAATGCTTTCATTGCTGTTATTAATGTTATATATAATTTTAACGCTTGTGCTCTTGCTGTTTAAACTCACTCACGTAACTGCGGTGTAGCTTGTTAACAAATTCATATTTGCTTTTATTCTTCTGAAGATCGCATTCACGATTCAAATATCATCTGTTCATCTGTGAAGATTATCTTCCAGAACAAAAACGTTAGGCATCATCAATTTGTTGCCGGAGATTTTCTTCTGCAATTATCCAAAAGGAAAAATCACATTTGCTTTCTGTAAGTTGTATACTGATATATGACTTCATGATATTCTGTGTACTTTTATACTAGGGTTATATGTAAACTGGCGTAAATATATGGAACAATGTTATCAATCAAGGAATGAAAATCAAGTATAAAGAAATATACCATTGCTTCAAAGCAATCATGCATTTTTCAGCCCCCTATGAGACAATGACCCTCCAAATTGGCGCAAATGACGCATCGTGGTAAAACACTGGTAAAGTAAAAATAAAGTAAAAACAGAAAGATAATTAGTTTACATTTATACCAGTCATTTGATATTTTTAAACATGTATATAATTTTATTCGTTTGTTTTGACCACGAACTGATTTTCGATTCTTATTAGTAGGAGAAAAGGTACTCATTTCAGTGACGTCCGCATATTCCGACGCGACATGAAGCCATCACAAACGCCTCTTCCGGTCGTCCGAGCGGGAAGTTCAAAGATTCGTCGGTTGAAGACTTTCAGGTTTAAAATGTAGCAAACGCAAAGGTTCTGAACACACTCATAACTTTTGAAGACATTTAACAGGTGAGTTAGTGTTTCTATGAATGTGATAAACGTACAACGATATGCGGCCATGTTTAACGTAACACGGGAACTAAAGCCAACAAGTTACTTTCTCTTTATACACCCATGGGTTGACCCAATTCAATGTGCATGCGTAGCTTTAAAAAAAGAACTGCCATTAATTGATGGCGTATCTCTGATTTAGTGACGACTGAAGATCTCTGCAGCCATGCCCAAAAACGCCGAGGAGAGGAGCGCCGCTGCCCCAACGCGCTTCGGACAAGTAGGTGACGTCAGTAGTTTTTACAGGAGGTGCATCGCACCGATACTCATTTATTCAAACGAGGCGCAGGTGTGCAGGAAATCAGCGAGGAGCACGTTAGCGCGTCTTCTTCACCCAATGCATGCTGGGATAGGATGGGCGTCTGCCCCCCACAGTCCCAACAGCACAACTGAAGACATGATGAAGATTGCATTTTGTTTAATACATTGCTTAAAACTATTGTTACATATGTAAAATACACTGTTTAAATATATTGTATCAGCTGTGTCGATGAAAATGAAATGTAAAACCGTGTTGCAGAAAGCAGTGCTCCAACGTTAAAAGCACTCAGGGTGTTACTCATTCACCAAATATATATATATATATATATATATATATATATATATATATATATATATATATATATATATATATATATGCATGCATGCATGCGGTTGCTTAGTTGTTCCTGTGTGCTGTGTGTCAGTGTACCTACACAGCAGAGGAGCACGAGGCGGTGCACAGAGCTCTGCGACAGAAGCTGGGACCAGAGTACATCAGTACCAGAATGGCTGGAGGAGGACAGAAGGCAAGTCTTTGTTCATCTGCCTTTTGTTTTCGGTACAAACTTAAAACCAGTTTCTAGTCGACTGTAGAGAAGTTAAACGTTTGTCTGTCAGCGAGGTTTTAATCACACATTGAAGTCTTCCCTGATCAGCGTAAGATGAACAGTACATGTGATTGACTTTTCTCAGAAAGTTTTATTTCTCCTCTCACTTTCATGTCAACTCTTGAATGGACTCTTCCAGGTTTGCTATGTTGAAGGCCATCGAGTAATCGGCCTGGCCAACGAGATGTTTGGATACAACGGATGGTCTCACTCCATCTCTCAGCAGAATGTCGGTACGAGCTTCTTGTCACTAGAGACTGCTGTTAAAGTCGAGCTCTTTCAACAGCCACACTCAGAAAGCTCTTCTGTTTTACAGACTTTATAGACATCATCAACGGGAAGTTTTATGTCGGAGTCAGTGCGTTTATCAAAGTGCAGCTGAAGGTTAGAGGAAGCCATACTTCTTTATTATATTGATTTTAATTTGTTACAATTTTAATACATGGTGGATCATCTAATCAAGATTATGAGATTAGGATTTCCCCTTCTGTGTCATTTCCCTCCAGGACGGGTCGTTCCATGAGGATGTGGGTTACGGCGTCAGTGAGGGACTGAAGTCTAAAGCTCTGTCGCTGGAGAAGGCGAGAAAGGAAGCGGTCACGGACGGCATGAAGAGAGCTCTGAAGTACTGGCATTGCTATACGGCTCCTCAGTGTGAAACATACCTTTGATTATAAAAAGTGTGTGTGTGTGTGTGTGTGTGTGTGTGTGTGTGTGTGTGTGTGTGTGTGTGCTTGCTTTCTGCGTGTTGTTCAGATGCTTCGGCAATGCTCTTGGAAACTGCATCCTAAATAAAGAATACCTCATCGCCATTAACAAGATCCCCAAACAGGTCTGGTGCAATATTATTATACTTTAACGTGTTTTTATTCTGATTCAGCACGTTTGGTTGTTAAACCTTCTCTTCTATGCAAAGCCTCTTCCTCCTCTAGACCCGGCCCAGACTAAGCGATCCGAGGGCGAGCCCTTGGTGGAGAAGGCCCGGTACTCCAGTCTGGTCCGAGAGGAAAGGCGTGTGTCTGCTGTGGGTCCTCTGAGGACGGCCCTGGAGCCCAGAGTCCTCAACCACAACCACAACTATTCAGAGGTTCACACTCCCAACGATGCCGGCCCTGCTGGCGGGAAGAGGGACCACACCGACTCCAGGTAAATACAAGACGGTGTGGAAACGGCTTAACTTGTTCTGTTTTATGTTTTACATGTTTAGAATATGCCTTTTTACATTTGGAATAATATTTGACTTTCAACATAATCAGATGGTTCATCTACACAAACATTTGAAATGACACAATCCTCGCGGCGTCTCTCACCGTACGCGGACTGGACCCGCCCTCTGAATGAGTTGCCACGAGCCTGATCTTTTCTAATGTAGATATGTAAAAACATGTTCAATATACAATTGTTACTGTGGGTATACATTTATTGACAAGTACACTTTTTTTTGGACAATTTGCATTTATACTAACACATTTTGACCTCAATTACTGGTACCTAATGATGTTTTTTTTTAAGGTACCTTGAAAGTACTTTAATTTGTACTTCTAAAACGCTGTATGACTTCAGGTGAACAGCAGTGAGTGTCGTTTCTGGTTTTATTGACACTAGTTCATCTTCAATCCGTTTCCTCCGTTTTCCAAGACCCGCCATGGACTCGGTGAACGATGGCGACTCATCGCACACGGACCCCAAACAGCTGAGAAAGCTCCGACAGCAGCAGCTTCAACAGAAGTTCAGGAAGGAGATGGAGACCAGCATTCCTCAGCTGAAACCGGATCACGCCAAGTCTGAGGACACAGCGGTCTCTATTGGACCAACATCTCGTGGAGGTGAAGGCTGATTTCATTTTGTTTATAGCAGCAGCCTCAAACGCAAGTTACCTTGGACTGGATACGGTTTTCTTTTATAACGGCTTGAATGCAGCTCGCTTGTTTACCTGAGAACAACAGAAAAAAACATGTAGTGCCACACATGTAGTTAAATATGTAACTCTCTTGAAACTGTTGAAAAGTTGTACAATTTGGCACACCTTGCTTAACGTGATATGGATTTAGGTTTTCTGCTCGCCTTTGGAAGCCTTGTTCTGAAAATAATTTTCTGAAAAATAGCACTAGGGGGCTGCGCGGTGGTGTAGCACTGGCTCCTCGCAGCAAAACATGCAGCTTTGGTTAACTGGAGATCCTAAATAGGTGTGAATGTGGGCGTGAGTAGACGTCTGTCTCCGTGCGTTCCCTGAGATCAACTGGCGACCTGTCTGGGTGCACTCTGTCAGCCGAGGCCGTCTCCACACCCTGAACAGGATGAGCGGTTTGGATATTGGAAAGATATACCAATACGGAAAAAAAACATTAGATCTGAAACACGGGGCCTGATGACATGTTGTTGGGTTTAGACCGCTAGTTTGAAGTGTCTCTTTATTCTTAACTTTTAGGGGCAAAAGTTGTGGTTTTGTTTGTATAATGATGCATCCATTCCTCCAGGTGTCGATGATGTACCTGCGCCTAATGCTGGACACAGGAAGCTCAGCGACAAGGACGAGCACTTAGCAGGTTCTGTAAGCCACCACCAGAAGGCTCGGCGCACCTGGACCGTGTGGGGAGGAACCCGGCCTCACTCGGTACCGCTCTTGTTTTCCTGCAGATGATCCTGAGCTCTGGGATTTCACTCTGGATGGGGTCGATCTCCTGGACGGCTCTTCCTCCAGAGCGCTCTTACCGAGCACACCTGGGAATCACACGATGCAGACGCGCAGCAAGACCCCTCTGAGAGATCCAGGCAGACCTCCAGGTGAGGCCCCTTCGTACAGTGGAGCGCCGGACCAGGCTCGGTTCAGACCTCAATTTCCAAACCAGCATCAGGCCAGACCAGGTGAGATTACACACGAGATGTTGGTGAGGTGTCGGCTGAGTTTTGTAGTCTTCATTCTCCCTTTTGAACCCGCCAGGTGAAGTCGTCAGTCCGTACCGACAAGGACAGCACATGAAGAAACGCCGACTGGACTCATGAGATCCTCAACACTTTATAATATATTTTACTTTGTTCTTTTTTTAATAGTGCTTACATGTAATTTATCTTTGCAATCAGTTGATGCAGTTTGAATTTTGCCAAATGTTTCTCGTTTTGTAAAAAAATAAAAAACATGACTACAGAAGTCAGTCATCTGTGTTTCTTTTAGCTGAAACCAACACATGATCAATAATATATAAATGTGTTTTCTGATCTTTGATTGGTGCTTATTTCAGATGTTATTGACTGAAGTGTTGAATAATTATAGGATGTGTTTTTAAGGCCTTAAAATAAGAAATGTATTTCAAGAAAATGTGACAGTAAAATAAAACATTGGTTAATATTTTTAAATTCCAATAAGCATGACAACTGCTTTAATCGATATTATTTTTATTTGTTTTTACATTTTGTACAATGTGAAAAACATACACAAAACAGACACTGAATCACAGGTCAGTAAGGAGGGATCAGAAAGACGTCCGGTGGAGTCGGTGATCATTACTGTGGCTAGAAGCAAACGGACCGGCAGGAGCTCTGACCTGGTGCTGTACAGCGGCCACTCGACTAAACACCTGGGAAGCTGGCATGCAGAAATCATATGCTGATAGTTTGATATTGGTGAATGTCAAGTTAACAGATCAACACTTTATGATCACTCAGGAAGGCAAAGAATAATACAAAAAATAAAAGATCTAATATTCCAATATCAAAAACATTGAAGTCGGTAACAACCCTCATCAGCATGCACATGTTTCAATTACCCCTCAGTCCCATTAAACATTGCATATTCTGCATTGCAGTAACTTATTTTTTTCTCTAGAGAACTTTAACTATTCATCCAATCTACGAGCAGCGAAGGTCACAATGGCAGCATGACACTCGCGAGGTGGTGAAACGAGTTGAGCCAGCGCGACGTTTAAACCTTCCTACAGCTCCCTCGCTGCTGGGCACGCGCAGCTATGACGCGTCACTATGAATCCCACCGCACTGCCGCCGGAGGCCGAGTCCACCAGTGACATGACGGCACTGGCCGGGAGTAGTTTGGACCTGGACGGCCGATTGGTCGGAGCCGAGCCCTGAACCAACTGGGTGACCAGGCTCTCTGTGGGCGTGGCCGCCTAGCCAATCGCAGCGCTTGAATTCGACGCAGGGCGGGTCTTACCGAGCAAAGCAGGGGGATTCACAACAACGAAGCGGTTTAATTATAAATCCACAGAAACCTAATAAACCACAGCCAAATATAAACACACAGCTGACTACACAACCGGCACAAGTAGACGTGTACAGCACGGACACGCCCCCACGTCGCTCGGCGTGCTCTTGGCTCCGCGGTCTGTTTGGGGCTAACGGCTCCGAGCGACGCCACTCGGCGGGCCGACCTGTTGTGCGTCTCCAGGCTCGAGTTCACTGGGTTCGTGACGCGGTCACAGCTTCGGGACTCGACGGTCTGGAACGTTGTCATTAGTGAGGCTGCAAGGCACTAACGTGTTCCTCGTGTTCACAGGTCAGAGCGCATGTGCGCGTGTAGAGCGGGTCACCACAAGCGGACTCTAATGACGGAGCGTTATGTGAAAGCGCCTACCTCACATGGACATATATACAATAAAATAGAGGAGGGGGGCAGGGTAGTCAGAGACGATTTTAAATAAACCACAGGATTACTCCTGCGTGGCGAGTAGATTACCATCAACAACCCTGCAATTGCACTTTTTATATTCCTTTAAACTACATGTTGTTTAACAACCTTTAATAATTACAGTGAAACATCAAAATCTGATGGCTGAATACAGGTCCATAAAGAACATTTGTTTTATTAAATATACGCATACAAAAACAGACCACAGGAAGAAAGAACCCCAAACACTTGCGACGGCTGGATGTCATGAGCGGAGATGTTTACTTCAGAACAACCGTCTGTACGGCGCTGCATCGTGTAAACAACTAAGGGACTGAAACCTTCCATAAATACTATTGCAATAAACCAGAAGTATTGTTCTATGATATAGGCAGATTTTTAATAAGTGAAAGTATTTCATATGCCAATTTGGGTTTATTATTTAATTCTTGCGAAAAAAATAAGACAAAATTAAGAACAAAAAACACCGTCAACCAGGATGTGATGAGCAGCATCACCGCGTACATGTCCCACAGAGTGGCGGTCAACACCAGGACCGCCACCGGTCCACACATCACAGGTGAAGAATAAATTTGTATAATAAATCTGTTTGGATGGACAACTCAAATCACAATGTCACCAGACTCACAGGGACATAAATATGTAAAACATGGAATCATAACCCAGTGAAGAAATATATATGTACAAAGTCAATGTTTAAATGTGTTTGGGGATTAAGGCCACAGTTACAAGGGACAGTTTATCTACTCTTTGCCATTATTGCATTTCACTTATAGGTAGCGATTGGGATGAATTCATACTGCAAACCTATCCGCGACACTCCTACACTTACGATGTCTTTCTTCTCCGAACTCAACCGGTCACACTGCTGCTCAGCCGCCTCGGACAAACTCACGGTCCCTCTCACGTCACACTTTCTGTGCACTGCCACTCCCCAGCCCCCACCCCCCCTCTGAGATTACTTTACCACCATCCCAAGTCACTCAATCAGGTTCATGTTTTTCCAGGTGCGTGTGCACACAAACACCCACGTGTGTAGGTGTGGGTGTGTGTGCGTGTGTGTATGTGGTGTAAATTCAACTGTCTTCGGTCCCAGCAGGGCTTAAAGTCAGGACTAGTAAGGATGCGAACCAGAATCCCTCCTACCTTCCCCTCTTCAAAGGAATGACACCATTGCAACGTATGCTCTCAAAAGACATCTTTGGCTGCGGCTGGTTCCCCGCGGCGGCCTCACATCACCAGACTCGACCAGCCACTCGTCACAGCTCGCCTCCACGGCCAGCGGCCGGCTAAGTGTGAGGCCTTAGTGCCGTGGATGTGTATTGCACTCTCCCTCTAATTGCCGGACAGATTTTGTTCTGCCTGAGAGGATGTGAACCACACAGGTCAACTCTGTTACGGACAAAAAACAGAAAAAAATACAGAATAATAAAAGTTGAAATAAAAATAAAAAAAAAACAAAAAAAAAAAAACACAATATCCAGCCAGTTTACCAGCCGACTGCCAGGAGAGCTAGTGGTTCTCGTTCAACAACTGTCTGCCCTGTTCGGTCCTCCGTCTCAGTGGACTAGGGCTACCACTGGGCTACGTGGGCTTCAGGTTGGACCCTCCGGGGTTGACTGAACTCTGGGGGGCCGGTGCGGTTCCCATGTGGTAGCCTGAGGCCGTCGTAGGCGGCTGGTACTGCGTTATTGGCTGTGCGGGGTTTAGCATGCCGACCTGGCATGTGGCTGTGGGTCCGGCCCACTGAGGAGCACTGAAGGGGGCGGAGTTGTACCCAAACCCCTGTGCAACGGGACCCAAAGAGCCTTTACGGGGCCCCAAAGGGGCCGAGGGGTTGGCTGGGTTGGGGAGATGAGTCGATGCTGAGGATGCGGCGCTAGAAGGCGTGGGAAGTGTTGGGCAGAGGAAACCTGGAGCGGAGAATTTACGGCCCATGTTGGCTGGAGGGATAATCTGCAACAGAGAATAGAGCAGGCATTACTCCTGAATATGCAGGATTATACAAAACTATTGCAGGAACCTTATAAAAGTACATCTCACTGGTGGAAGAGAGACTAAAAAGAAAATATTTAGGGTTCAAGTTCACCAACAATACATGCGTGAGGTCGATGCCCAAGAAAAAGCCTCACAGTGACTGTCAGAAGTCGGCAATCAATAAATGACCATATCAAAGGTGTTTGGATAAGGCATGAATCAGGGCAACCTCGAGAGGTCCTCGAGCATGCCGCCATACATGACCGCCCACAATAGTATGGAAGTTTGGTGCAGCAGAAGATCACACACACACACACACACACACACACACACACACACACACACACACACACACACACACACACACACACACACACACACACACACACACACACACACACACACACACACACACACACACACACACACACACACACACACACACACACACACACACACACACACACACACACACACACACACACACACACACACACACACACACACACACACACACACACACACACACAATGACCGATTTTAAAGAAAGCACTGAATTCGTACATCATGTCCCAGCGGAGATGGAGCTCCAGTTTTAGGTCCTCTCTTGCACTGGGAGAGGCTGATGGCGTCCCTGGCCCAGTTATCCACCAGTTGGTGCAGGTCATCAGTGAAGGTGCCTTTGCCCTTCAGTGTGTGGGAGGAAGGAGGAGCGGGTCCAGGGGCCTGGGCCGAAGAAGTAGAGTGGTTCTGGCAGGGGCCTGAACCATTTGCCGAGCTGGTCCCACCTGATCCTGGGAAACGGTAACGGAGGTTAGGAAACAGATTAAAGGAATCGATGTAATACGCTGACTCACTAAATTAAGAGCTGACACCTACCTGCGGAGCAACTGCTGAGGCTGGGCATGGACGGAGACGACCGAAGCTGCTTTACGGGCGACCTGTTGACGGCTTGTGACGCCTCCGTGGCCGTTTCGGAGGCCTCGGTTGAGGAGGGTGAACTTTGCTTTGGAGGGGAGCCGTGAAGACCCTGAGCTGAGGCTGGGGATCCTGAACATACGAGCACACGACAACGCGGTGTAAACATTCACTTAGGAAGGAAGAATGTAAACCGCTTCAGCAAGTGATTGCAGTACTGACATCAAAGAGAGTACCGGTCCTCACCAGAGTGTTTGGGACTGGGCTGTCCACTACTACGAGAGGATTTGTGGCTTTTACTTTTTAGCCTCCGTCGCCCTCCAGCCATCGCCACAGCGGGGGAGAAGACAGTCGGAGGAGGAGGTTTCCCCATGCGCGTGAACAGGGACTCGATCTCATCTTTCTGCCGCGTCTGCAGAGTCTGGATCTCCATCATGTGTCTGTGAGCGAGACGAGACACACAGACATGTTACAAACGTGTTCCCACGGAGCTGTGAAGTGACGCTCATGAAGGGGGTGCAACACGTGGCGTACTTTTCTCTGAGACGGCTGATCTCCTTCTGCAGCGCCTGGTCCTCCGTCTCAGAGTCATCGTCCACGTCACTACTGTAGTGGCCGTGTGCGTTGTGGGGGTCGGACGTCGAGGACGAGGGCCCATTCTGCATGCTGGGACCAGGCGTCGGACTGGAGGCCGCCGCTGGAGCTGGGGTCACTGAGGAAAAGAAAACACACACAAGGTGTTAGAGACACGTTTACCTGGGACCTCACACACTTTAAAGCGGAAAGTCTTTGTTTAATGCGCATGTGCCGACTACTTCCCAGGATTATCTCTCGATGTGGCGTCTAACACAATGAACCTTTACGCTCAGTAGCTAGAGAAGTCGACGGAATTTTCTAAAGCTATTAAAGCTCTAACTAATATTCCCCAGAGCAGCTTCCACTAATAGGACCATTTAAAAATACTACAATAGGTAGAAGTGAAGATGCCTCCACAGTGTATGGCCTTCTGTACAGAAATCTCGGAGGGCATCCTGCAGATTATATCATGTAAAAATCTGATAATCAAGTTTTAAAAACATGTATGTTTCCCGTTGCCTGCTCAGGTAGAGTTAGCCGTGAAAACACGGCTGCGTTGGTGTGAGCTTCAGTCTGTACGGTACTCGGTGCTGCACGGCATTAGTCTTTAAGGTTTCCACTAGTTCATCAAAACTGGATTCATTTGCTGAACGTTGCCCCGGTACGTGCCTGTGACAGAGAAGCGGCCCACTTTAGAGCCAGCGGTCGGCCCAGATGTGGCGTTGGTGCTCGTGGACACATGGAAGCGCCCAATAGTGGTCGGCGGACAATCAGGATCAGCAGAGAGGGAGGAGGCTCTGTTTACACCGTCAGGCTCACAAACTCCTTTGGACAAGGAGGATGACCGGTGGAGGGTATTCTCTGGACTTGAGGGGGAAGAAGACGAAGAGGAAGACGAAGACGAAGAGGTAGAAGACGGCGTGAGGGAAGAAGAGGAAACGATGCCCGAGGAATCTGGAACACTGCTAGACACACCATCAGCAGCAACAGACACCTGGAAGAGAGGAGGAACATTTTTAATGAACTAGGAACAAGGTTTTAGAGATGTAGCCGTTTTAGACCAGATGCATTTCACGCTGTGACTTAAAACTTACTTGGAAACGTCCAAGAGTAAAAGCTGCTGCTGGATGGTGGTCTCCATTACCTCCCTGGACCGTCTCTGGGCTCAGAGCTCTCCTCAACTGGGCATCCAAATGACCCAGAGGCTGCTGCGACTGGCGTCACACAAACAGTATGTGAGGAACAATCTGCAGCTATACTGTTAAACCGTAAATCTACTCCATTTGTTAAAAACCTACAACAAGTAGGAGAGATGGGAATCTCACCTGATTTGGTCCAGGAAATGGGGGCACAACTTCAGAGGGAGGTGTAGCAGCTTTTTCAAAACCAGTAGGTAACGTCTACAAATATTACAAGGGAGGAAGTCAAGACAAAATATATTTAGAGCAATGAACATTTTGGATTTGGTTCTTGCGCTGCAGTTCCCACTAACCTGAGCCCTGGGCTTAGTTGGAGGCGTCTGTCCTGCCGGGGTAACACCCTGTCCCGGGGTGGTGGTGGCGCCCAGGACAGCCTGCCCCCCGGTAGTGAGGGGGAGGTTAGATGGGGGCACCAGGGCAGCTCCAGGTGGAGGAGAAGAAGTTCCAGTGGGAGGAGAAGAAGTGCCTGTGTTCTGATCCACTGACGCAGAGGCAGAGCTCTGGTCTTTAAAGAGGGACCGCAGCTTCTTATCTAGAGCCTGGATGTCGTCTCTGCCAGCAGTCTTGTTGGGGAGCTCCGCCCCCTCCGACTCCACTGGCTGTGGCTGCACCTGGCTCTGACTGGGCAACGCGGTGGGAAGAGGGGGCTGAGCAGAACCCGGGGCAGGCTGACACGGGGTCGTGTGCTGCTGGATGGACGAATTCACAAGCTGCTGCTCTGAAGCAGGGACAGCGCCAGAACTACTGGACGCCACGCCGACAACAGAAGAGACGGAACTACTGCTCAGCTGAGGCCCAGGTACTGCGGGCACGGAGGTCTGCACTGATGGGGAGGAAACGGTGGAAGCTGTAGCTGGGCTGTTGGCCGCTGATGGAAGCTGTGAGGGGGCCGCTTCATGGGCCGACTGAGGATGAGGACTGGGATCACTGGGGACGGCAGCTGGAGTTTGGGGCTGAGTAGATGTCGGTGGAGGGGAAGCCCTCCCAGTTGAGGGAGGCGGTGAGGACGTGTCAGTAGGTGTGACACCAGGAAAGGTAATGATGGCAGGAGAAGCTACGGCTTCCGGAGGAGCCAAGATATTGTTAGAGTTTGGGCCGAGTCCAGCCTCAGTGGTCAGGACAGCGCCTGGTTCTTGTTCAGCCGCAGAGGGATCGATGGTGTTGCATCTTTCTAAACACGCCTGCCTCATTTTACTGAAAGCCTGCTGGAGAGTCCCAGATGGAGCAGACAGAGAGAGGCCCAGTGGGATAGCTAGAAAGAAAGGAGACATCTTATTACAAAAAAGGAAGAAATGGACAATAGACATTTACAGCATGAACAAAGAACATGAGAAACGGATTAATAATAACTACATTTAGAGAGATGTAGCTATACATTTTTACATTTGTCAATATGTCCTACCATGTCCAATTTAAGGTGGTTAGGTCTTAAGACCTCCGTCACATTTTGTTGTAACTATTATTGCTTTAAAGAGTTTTAATCAATTCCACAGCTGCGTCTAAGCAAAAAGTTGGCTGATCTTATCGGGAGTCGGCGCAACTGTTCCCCGGGATCAGAGCCCCGGGGCGGCTTTGCTCCAGCTGAATTTGAGCCAACTGCTGCAGGCTGTGAAGCGTCCTCCCTGGAGCGGGGAGGACGAGGCGAGGCTGCCTTTTCTTTTCTGAATTTAAACAAACTATAAAACGAAGTATGGCCATATCTTTCACATTGCACATTAAAGCCTATTTGCATGCAGCGTCAAATGTATTACTTTGAGAAACCAAATAGAGGGTTAATTTCCACTGTGAAAAAAACAAACATTTTATTTCACCTGGCTCATCTCCAAACGAGGTATTAAACGAAGAATCGCCAAAGAACTGGTCTTTAAGACGGGACTCCGGCACCGGGCTGACTATGAACCTCCGTCCTGCCGAATGCACCACCTGTGCTGTGGTGCTGGGGGAAATGCCCGAGAGAAAGGCTGAAAGAAAGGTGAAGATGTGAGACAAGAGTCGAACTTCATCATAATCAATAGTTGGACTGGAGCACTGGATTGTTGACTCGTTTGTTTACCTGGCAGCATGGGAAGAGACAGCTCCGGCTGTTGTTGGTGATCACTCATCTGCAAAGAGGCGAACACACAAGAGTTTGTGGTAACATTGTCAGGTTCAGCAGGTTAGGGTAAACATTCTCATGATGGTTATTTGGCTACTGAGTGGATGTGTGGTAAACAAATACCTGAGGAAAGCCTTCCTTCAAGCCGTCTCCTTTCTCATCAGCCATTTCTATGACTTCGCGGACCTGCTCGACGAACGACTCGCGTTCACTTTCCAAGATGAATTCACTCTCAACCTAAAACAGGAAGCAACAGAAGTTCAACTGCCGTGGTCTTAAACTTGTGAATGAAAATCGTTGATGCAGCAGGTAGAACAAGAGGACAAAAACATTGTTTCAAAGTTTGGGGTCATCTGCCACAACAGTTTCGTTCATTAGTCAGTGGCCAGAGAAGTCGACTGTCCAATCCAACCACTGAATAAACGGCAGAGAACACAAATAAAAACGGCTACTCAAATATTTAGATCATGAATGTGGTTCAGTTATGGTCGAGGGTCACTTGAAACACAGTACTAAACCAAGGTTAAATCAATAAATACTTTTTAGGTCAAAACTATTGAAAATGTAAGTAACAAACGTGGTGTCTGAACTACACACCATTGTAACATTTTTAAAACAGTAATTATTGAATGAAAAAGGAAATCAATAGAACAGTTGACCCCAAGCGTTCTGCCACATTGCACGTGCCCTTTGCTTTTGTTTTCTGTGTATATGTATACAGAAGACATTTATTGTTACAAACAACCATTAGACACTTAACAACTCCAAACTGTTTGGAGGCAAAAGCTATAGAACTACTCCTACCATGATCTGTGCAATCTCCTCAGGATTATCACCATCAAGGTCAAACTTGAAGGTCACCATCTTCCTGTTGTGCGTTTCCAGCTGGCATTCTGCGACTCGGTCTCCCACATTGGAGATCTGCAGAACATCGGTTTCATGTTAAATCAGTTCCCTGACAAAGAGCGTAAGACAGAGTATGAATGAACTCGTCTCTTCGACTACATACACTGAGAACATTGAGCTTGGCCTTAGCGGTCTTCTCGTGGCGGGAGCGGCTGCGGACAGATCTACGCTGGTGACGTTTCATTGAGCGCCCTTCATGGCGACCCCCTGAAGTAGAGCTTCCATCATTGCCGTCACTGAGACCTGAAGCTGCATCCGACAGGCAGCTGGGAGGGAAATGGGCCCATGAGAACCGGACCCGACACACTGTGGGGTGCTGGCAGACCAGCTTATTATACTAATCGACTCCTAACCTTTCTACAGATGGCGGCCCCAGCACAGACGATCCTGGCGGTTCTGCCGGTGCCGACTGAGAAACACTCGCAGGGGCCTGAAACACAAACATAACGGTCAGCAAATCTCACAATGGAGATGTTCATCGTTTGTGCATTACTCTTGTGAAATGGTATCGGACTAGAGATGCATTGATTGGTTGCCGATCACCAACCATGGACGGTCGGTGGGAAAATGCAGGTCAGCCACAAAGAAAATGTGACGTTGCCCATAAAAAGCTGTAGAAGAACAACCGGCTCACGGCCGACAGCTCCGGTCAACATGGGAGGAGACGTTTCTCAGTGATGTTAGAATAAAAGCAATGTTGAAAGATAATATGCCCGTTTAACTCCCCAAGCAGCTCATAATATAGAAGTAAAACTACTGATGCCACGATTGTCTATGACCAAAGTAATTAAATAAAAAAATCAATACATTTCATAATCAATTGAATTAGTTTAAGGCAAACGACCCCAAACAAAAAGTGAACATTTTACCAAGAAAGTTAGTTGATGTTAATAGTTTGTAAAAATATATGTATAAATAGGTGGTCAAAAATCGTAACCGACCAAGAACATTGCTTTGATAGAGCTTTAGGATTGCAAAGTAAAACTTTTTGCCATTCCCATTCATTCACTACATTTTTATTTGAGTCATTTAAAATTGAGAAAATATTTACAGGAAAGGAATTAATTAAATTAGAGCCTCCACCAGGTGGAGCCGTTTGACCTGGTGGACCTGCATCCGGGTAAGACAAGTGAGCCATTATTAAGCTCACAGGCCGTGTAAACATTGCTGTGTAAGAATGCATTTCCTTTCCTTCAGAATGTGATAACTCTTCTCTGCTGTGCTTATGTGTTTATTAGTTACGTTCGTACAGGGGACTGATGTTTCCTTCATTTTGTTTTCCAGCCTAGTGTGTCGTTACAATACTGTGACTTTCGTATCCGTGATAAAATGTCTCATTTCGTACCTCTGTGTTATTATTAAAGGCTCACAGATCAGGGGTCCTGTTTTTAATAAATATGTATTCTAAGTAAACCTTTGAGCTGTTTTTAAATCATAAGTGTATGTTGCACTGATGAACCGAAACGAAAGCTAAATAAAGTGCAACACTTCATCAATCTAAGGGCGAGGATAGTTCTTTCATCAGAACGAAAGGATATGAATTGTTTTAATGCCTTTTGGTTCAAAATCTAACAATCAGTGTTCTATTTCTTTCACATGTTAGTAGATTCCTTTGTAAATATGGGTGAACAAGACACCTACAAACTGCCCTTCTTATTATTAGAATTTGTTAATTGTCGCTAGAACACATATTACGCAAATCCATATGCGTCTATATAATTCATCATAAATATGTCAAATGTGTTCCAAGATACACTGTAAGGAACAGGAACCAACCAAATGCTTCACAGCTGACCCACAAACATCAATACAACCCGTGTGCTCTGGAGAGTACCTGCAGAACAGAGAGGCATGAGGCCTGATAGAGGAAGTATAGGTGCTCTGCGTTGAGTGGAGGTGACAGGATAGGAGGACTCGGATCATTGGCCCAAGACTAAGAATCATGTAGGAATGAGCAGCATGCAGAAAGGCAGCGTGAAAGAGCAAGAAGAGGCAGCCATTGTAACGACAGATGTGATACATACAAACGTAAACAAATAAAGCATGAAATGTATACTTCAATATGGTGAGGCAATATGTCAGTGTAAGCATGTGTGTGTGTTGGTACGAGCAGGGGAGGGGTGCGTGTCACCTGTAGCTGCTGAGTTCCAGCCTGCGGCAGAGCGGAGACCTGAAGAGCACCGCTGCTCTCTGGCTGCTGCTGCTGCTGGGGGGGAGACGACTGCGAGGATGAGGGGAGCATCACTTGCTGGGTGGGAATCTGTGAGAATAGAAGAGGAAGTGGAAAATATTACATGATGATACATATTCTTAGTAGCATCTTGTTAACTTTCTGAAAAGTGAAAAGTGAAAGCTTTACTTCACTCCATTCCAAACCCAGATGCACTTCGCCGTTGGACAACACAACACTTTACTCAGAGCATTTATCCATTTGACAATAATGTTCTATTAACTATGATTAAGTTCAAACTTATCAAACATTTGGGAAATAGACGATATGTTTATGATGTGGGAGTATTTACAAGTGGCACAAAGAAAACGGGACATTTTATCTACCTGAGGCGTTGTTTGGTAGTAAACTCCGTACTATAAGAAACAAAACATAGAGGGTAAGAGTAGGAAACTTGACAATAAAAAAACAGCAAACTAATGAAAATATAACAGTATTGGAAAACTTGGGATTTAGAAAACTGAGCTGCTTTCAAAGCAGCAACCTGACGCAGAGAATACGAGCTTCTTGTTACCTTAAAATAGGGGTTTTGCTGACTAAGTGATTGAAGTTCACATGTGGTGCAGTGATACTGAAGCGTACGTGGGGCGTGTTCAGTACAACCTGACCCCATTAGGTTTGTTGTTAGGCGCAACAGATCTGAAACCTTGAACTCTGGTTTAACCAATTAATGCAAAGTTACTCATTGAAGACATGAGGACATGCAGTAAAGTATATATACCTGTGCAGGTGCCACTGGAACAGACTGGCTGCTGGGTGCAACAGGAACAACATTAGGCAGGACACCTTGCATCTGGGGTTGAACCTTATGCACCATGAATAGAAAACAACAGCTTGTGGTGAAAATGAGGCAAAGAAGAAAGTAAACAGATAGATGATCACATTCCAAGGCCAAAGACGTATGGATCAAAAGTGCCAATGTATATCGCTTAGGCATGACAAATCTAAATAAATGTAGTGTGTACGTTTACAAGCTTGTTGCAACGTGATATGATGATATACGTATTTCTGAAACGCACAGGCCACAAGTCACCTGATTCTCTTCAACACGTAAGATGATGTCCTGTTTTACACTCACCCCTGACAGCTGCTGCTGCTGCGTTTGGTCATTTGGCGTCTGTGGGTGTGAAACTTGGAGCTGAAGGTGCTGATTGAGAGGGGAGCTGTAGGGTAATCCAGGCTGAGGTGGCTGGACCTCAGGACGACTGATGGAGCCCGGTACTTTGTCTCCAATGTGATTGGCTGTGTTGGACAAGAAGTTAAATTTATGAAAATACTCAATAAAACCTAATCGTTAAAAATCAAATCATTTTATGGCTATATCTTTGATAAACACCTCCTCCAGAGTGCTGTAGTTGTTGGTGTGGGTCAGTCTCAGGCTCCTCGGACTCTGGCTGGATGGTGGCCACACTTTGACCCTGAACTGGGACTTGCCCAGTTGACTGAGGGATAAAAGGAATGCCTTGTGGCAAGCCGGCCAGCTGGTTTGGTTGAGGAGTGTTGTAGATGGAGCTCTGAAGGCTCTGCTGAGATGCAGGTTGGGTAGCCATATGCATGCTGTGTTGGCTTGGTTGTGGAGGGACATAAGGAGCAGGCTGTATCACTGGCTGGGACTGAGGCACCTCCATGAGTGGCTGTTGGACTGGTTGCTGAGCTGGAGGGAACTGACTCTGTTGTTGTTGTTCTTCTTCTAGTCTTTTCTTCTCCGGTTCTTCTCGGACCTTCAAGACAGTCAGCAGCAAATATATTAAAATCCCTCAAGAGAGCACCGACTGACGACATGTAAACATCACAGCACAGGTACAAACACCCTATGACAAAGATTCATGCAAAGCACTTAAGATATAATAAAGATAAATAACATTAGATGCACTATGTTGAGCATGGACTCACCTGCTGCCGCAGTGCTCTCTTGCGACTGATTAAAGACACCCTGTCCTTTATGGCCTTTGCAATTGTCTTGTGGTCACCATCGCACACATAGCCAGACTCAACCTAAAGCACAAAGAAAGGGCGTACAATGGAATACATTTACTTTTCAAAGATTCTCCAACCCCTAAACCGTTTTTCCTGTTTTGTTGATGTCATGCAGTTTTTCAGTGTCAGTATTAATGAGGTGTTGCACTTTAAAAAGTCTGAGAAAAATATTAAAAGTCAAATTCACCATTTCCTGAGCCACGTCCTCTGGGACGTCTTTGTTGAGATCAAAAGAAAACTCAATAGCTTCGTTGTCTTTGTATTTCCCCTTCAGTTTCTTGACATCCTCAATTCGCAGCCACAACTTAATAGCCTCCATCTCTCCATCATCTTCTTCTGCCAACTCCACCCGCACACCTGTGTCCTCCTGGAAGAAGGCATGGTTCAGCAGGTCCTTTATCGAGTACCTAAATAGAGGGAGACGAGCAGTGAGCACATATACGTGTTCCCGGAGAGACTCTCAGACTAACCCTAACCCCGTTCCATGTGCTCTGAGCTACAGACCTCTCATCCTTGTTCTGGCGAATACATCCCTCGATGATCTCCTTCACTTCAGGAATGGCCACCTTGTCGAAGCTGCCTGGCTTCACCCCCTACAGGAAACACAGAACCCTGAATGAGAATGGTTCTACTTCTCATGTGACACTTTATTATTACCCTGCTCTTCTTCAGCTCAGAGTTTCTACATTAGCACCACACGACCATGTGCCATATACCAAATGAAGCTTTAAACTAACTCTTTCAATTGTGTTTGGGAATTAATCTCAAAAGTCACAGTATGAAGAGGGCAGGGTGCTTCTGAGAAAGAATGTCAATATATAATAACGGCTAAAGAATTGAACACTTTCTACCAGGTGGCATTTTATAAATTAGAGAATGTCAGGTGACGGGAAACTAAGGCATAAGTCAAGTAAGGACAGGTGTTGATCAATTAAACAAAGTTATATATTTGGCCATAGGAAAATGGAGGGCAAGCTGAACAGCTGAGCTGAATGAAAGAACAGGAACACTCCCTGAATGTAGGCTAAACACCACAATAGCAGCTAACCGTGCTTAAAGCTCTGCAGTATGCGTTGCTCGTCTCTTTGAAAAGAGAGCTGGAGAGCTTAATACTTGGCAGCGAGTCGAATACAAGTTTGAGTAATCTGGCAATAACTTTAGTCTTTGCACTTTTCAGTAAACGATAAACTGAGGGTAGAGGTATAGATTTCAAGGACTATTTCATAGACACTAGAAATAGGTTCAATCTTTTTAACTATGAGAATCTTACTATTCTAATGACATGCATTACATGCGTGACGATACATTTCAGCACTAACTGAAGAATACAACTTCAAATATTAGTTTTTTTACTATGATAGTTATTGAAAATTAGTCATGAGTAAAATAACACGACTGGGCTTTTTTGTTGCTTTAGCAGTCATCCAGCCTCAAGTCCAGGTCCTTAACGAACAAATATAACAATATCTCAGAAGCAAAGGCAAAGGAAACAGTATGCCGCAAAGGGGCAATTAAATGACATGTTTCTCTAGAAGGTTTTCTAAGTGCGCGGGTTCTTCAAACGGGACAATAGAAAACAATCTGGGAGATACAGGAATGTAATGAAGACAGGAGCTGATGTAAATACAACAGGAGAATGGGACACGAGCCTTCTGGGCACATAGGAAGAAATGAAGGCAGGGCACAGGGGTGACATGGAGTGTTGAAAAAAAGACTTACGCTGGTAACTCTGCGGTAGATCTGTGCAGCATTCTGGCACTCTGAGTAAGGGTACTCTGAGGTGGCCATCTCCAGCATGCACATTCCAAAGGCATACACATCCACTGACTCGTCGTACTTCTCCTCATACATCTCAGGCGCCATGAACTCAGGGGTACCTTAAATCAAAACAACTATTCAGAACTCTCGAACTCCCTTACTGATTGAGTGGGCTTTTCACAACCCATTGCCCCTCTGCTCCTCCAACCCGTGAGGGGTTGAGGAAGAGGAGGATGAGAGGAGTGACCAGCCTGTTGACATCTCCTGGAGTAGAACCTGTGAGGTGAAAGTTGGAAGAGAGAAGAAAAAAAAGAAAAAGGGGGAGGAAAGTAAAAAAAGAGACAGAAAACAAAAAAGGAGGGAGAGGCTGGGCTCAGTTAGAGTGTAGAGAAGAAAGCACGCGTTTGTCTGTGTAAGACCGTAACGTGTTGGATATGAGAAAGCGACTGAGGTAGCCAATGTGCAGAACACACTCGTTTGCCAAATTATGGTATTTGCCATCGCCAAAGGAGGCTTATAAAGGCCAGAATAAAGTGTTTGTTCAAAGGGATGTCAATGATATCTGCAAGAGGAATAGGACTAGCTATGGAAATAACTTTTTTCACGACCTTACCTTACAACCACATTGGCTTTTATAGAACACCCACCTTTCGAAGTCTGACTTACCATTTCTTCTTGACCTGCAGGAGGAAACTGTTATGGTCAAGGCTGAGAGAAGCAGGTCCCATAGCTAGTTACTGTGCTCAGCAGTGTGTCTCTGCACATCAGCCTTGTTCTGTTAATTGATGTGTTTTCATTTAATTTCAGGTCTTACACAGAAAAACTGGTTGTTTGAATGTAATTGTTTTTGATATTGATGTGTGTTACAGCACACTGTCACACTTACCAGGCCCATTAAAGTTCATACTTACTCAATGAGCAGCAGTACCCTATTCATTCCAAACAGCAGAATTGGGCACAGCTGAGGCTAGAGCCTACATTTTAAAAACATACCCAAGAATGTGAAAGTAAAAAAATAAAATAAAGAAACAAACAAAAAACAAAGGCAAAGGGCTGACAGAGAGAAAGTGGGCAGAAATTCCTGGAAACAAAGATGGAGTAAAAAGATTCTGCCGCCCTGCAATATTTTAAGACAGTAAGAGACAAACACTAGAAAAAAAAACCTGTTGAGGCAAACCCATAGAAAGAGATGTTAAATGTTATAGATATAACTGGCAAACAGACCACATATTTCCAAACCACAGAACAAAGACCAGTCTAAGACAGCAGCAAAGGCCATACCTTAAGCAATGGCCAGTCAGCCTGCAAGAAGGCATGAAAACTATTATATTAATATAATTTATATTAATAAAATATGAGAAATGTTAGGCGCTACTTACATTCAGTAGGTGCCTGGGAAAAAAACTCTCTTTTTTTTTTTGGGAGAAACATAGAACAGAAATATTCTGTACAATGACCAAACTTGATAGAGTCACTGTGAGAGAGTAAAGAGAGACAGCCTTGTGGTTATCTGCCTAAGATTACCACAGTATTTGGCCTCCATTTGAGCTGTGGTTTGAGAGACAGCTGAAACGCTGTGGTCTGTTTTTGAACCACATCGTCAGAAAAACAATCCAAAGGAAGACACCCTCTTATAACACCATCAAGTACAATACAAACATGACATGGCCTTGGAAAAGGTACTGCCCCACAGCAGAAGGGAACAGAAGGTAGAAATGACTTTGGAGTCGTACCTATAACACTCTTGGCAAACGATGCTCGCTTGAGTGTGGCCAGTCCCAAGTCTCCAATCTTGACGGATCCTGTTGGGCCTGTGATGAAAATATTGTCGCACTTAAGGTCCCTGTGGATGATGGGGGGAGCCCGAGTATGAAGGAAGTGGAGCCCTTTGAGGATTTGTCTACACCAGCTTCGCAGAACTTTAATTTTCATCACTTTGAACCGTTTCAGGTATCTACAAGAAAAAAACATACTTGTCACATATCCTCACAGCACAGAAATATCAATGCAAAGCATATGTAGTATTTTCACATGCACTTATTGGTAAAAGCACCCAACAAGAGCAAATTCACTTCTTTTTCTTTTTTTTATAAGTGTACTGAAAATGATATGTATGGACATGTTATCAAATTTACCAATTATACTAGATTACCAGATTATAAAAAGTTCAAATGTTTTCTAATATTTGAGACAAATGGTCAGCATATTTATAATCAATAGTCGGTATGATTATTGTTATCAACATGTTGCAGTTGTAATGTATATGTATGCATGGGTTCTGTATTATTGTGTCTGGCTAGTTGGAGACTCACGTCTTCAGTGTGCCAGAAGTCATGAGTTCAGTGACCAGAACAATGCACTTCCTGCCTTTGGAAGGTCCCTCCCAGGAGTCGTAAAAGCGCACAATGTTGGGATGCTGTAGTCCCTTCAACATCCCTGCTTCCTCCTTGAAGCGCTGCCGCTCTGTTTTTGTCAGCTTACGATCCTGCAGGAGATAAAAAAGCAAATACTTCAATGAATATTATCATTAACATGTCGCCCATAGCAACTTTATTCGTTATGAGGCTGATGCGTTAACCTCGGTCTGTATGCTAAATAAAGCTATAGATTTATTAGTCAACAAATGTTTGGCAATTGATGAGTTTGTCAATTATATTATCAGAAACTGACTGATGTATAAATAAGGATTTGCAATAACGGATTCTGTAAGGTTTACAAATAAAAAATGATATACAAAAATCAGTAATGTGTACAGCCGCCCTTCTCAAATTTAATCAGTAATTCCTGGTCTGACCTACATTTACAGCTTGCATAACTATAGAGAAGCAAGCCCATGCAAGTTAGCCAGGCTCAGTGAAACCCTGAAACCAAAGAGCCTCCCTTTAACCCCCGGGGCAGGGCCACAGGACAGGCTGTCCAGGGAATGCAGCCCATTTGTGGGTGGAGAGAGAAGATTTAACTTTTTGTCTCAGCAAGAGATAAAAACTAACTTCAAGGGATTGACATAAAGAATGAAATCCTTAAAGCCTTTATGAAGGGTATTTTGGAGGTTTGAAGTTGAATGTGTTCAGTGTCTGGGGGAAACATAGGGAAGACAGAAATGAGTTAAAGGGAAATGTATGTTAACAATTAGGAACAAGGGAGGGCAATAAATCAGGGAGAAATGTCAGTAAACACAAGCAGAGGCAACAAAGTGGCGAGTAATGGAGGCTCCACCGTGCACTTAGACCAGCTGACCTACTTTATGAGTATGTATCTGTTGGGGAGTGGTTCCTCTCTCTCCCCCCCCCCAATGCAATACACCCACAGCAGCTTTTAAAACCACAGAATTCATAGCACTGGGTCAGCAGTAAATACTCAACTAATGTTTTAATGGAAGCAATTCCATTGTCGGCAAACTGTCCCATTAATGACTCATTTAAAACAAAGGTACATATCCGAATCGTGAACTGTTAAAGATATGGACCTAGTATCTGTGAAGAGTCGTGAAGTTGAAGAGGATGCCCCAGGGGCAGTCAAATAAAAAAGGACAAAAGGGTGGATCATCGGTGGAGGTGAAGCAGCATATTTGGGGGTCATTTAAATGGGCACAGGCTTAATGAACGGCGAAGCTGTAGATACCAGGCTCTCAACATCTTTATTTGAGGCAGCCTCAAGGGGCCATATGAGGAACTGCAATGGTTTCCAATTCACAACAGGATGAGCCAATTTCATTCAATTTATTTAGTATAGACCAAAACCACACATTTGCCTGAGAGGACTTAAGGAAAGTTGATTACACAGCTCTCCTAAAAGTACGCATAACAAAAAGGGCCTGTATGAACCTTCCAGGAATGTATGATCTTGCGATCACAAGACACACGTCACACTGTGCCGCGTGCTGCTGTTAATGTCACTGGAAACAGCGCGTGGTACTCTCTGGTACATCCAGGTATTCTGATCAGAGAAGCAGAAAAATAATGGCACAAATGAGCTTTTGGGAACATTTGCTTGACTACCAGGTGTCTCTCCTGATTAGTTGAGGTCAGTGTGCATTGCTTATCCCACCTCAGTCCCAAATAGTCTCACTATGACATAATTCAAAAATGTAGCTCGAGAAAGCCGGTATGAATTTGTAAACTCTCACACCAGCTCGTAAAGCATTACATAAACACATTGTTTATGCTTTCACATAATCTGTGTTCATATTTTCTTTCCTCTCAGACAGAATCATTGTAATCAACAAACCATTTTTAGGGCGAGGGTTTAAAGGTCTAGGCATCAGGATATGTAAACTGTGTGTCACTCAAGGGACAATAACAGCTGCAGTTGAATCACAGCAGCACCTGATAGAGCGTGAGTCAGCTCACTGGATAGCTGCGCTGCCTCCAGCAGCATCAGAGCTCTCAGCTGTGAAGAACTGCCCTCGTGGAGTCTCTGAATATAGTGAAGCCAGAGTGCATGGAAAGTCAAAGTAGAGCTAATGTAAAATAATTTCATAGAAATATTAGTACGAGAATGTTGCAAAGTAACATTTTAAACACATACAATGTTTTAGATGGTAAAAAAGGTGCTATGTGTGGCATTTAGCCATCTTTACATGACCCATCTGCGTGTTTGCCACCAACCGGGGGCGGTACGGCCCATGCAAGCTTTGTATGTAGTTTGTTTATTGGATTAAATCCAAACTGGCAGAATAAACTAAATGAAGCACACTGTCATCTCGTCTTCTTGAACATTTGCTACACCGGCAGCAGTTGGAGCAGTCGTTCAGGACCAGACCTGTGATGCTGGGTTTAGTACTGTTCAAGCAAATGGCTAAAAGTCTAAAAGCCGGCGCAAGCTGCGTTAACCAGTAAATCTCATAAAACAGAACGTGCACATCGAGTGTGAAGGCATTTTATGCTTGATCGTGCAACTCTGAATGTTATTAATCACTGAGACTTTCAGACATGACAACCACAAATAATTCCCTGATATTACCACGTTGGACGATTTTACTATTTATTTTAAATGCTGTAGAAGGAGGGTAGGAGGGTTTAATAAAAAAATCTACATTAGAGTATATATTTAGCCAGCCAATTCAAATAGTTTACAGGATAATCAACCTTTGTTTTATCATAAAGCATTTAATAATATATATATTTATTTATTTGTATTAAAAATGAAAGCTGGAGAGCTCCATGAATGTGGGCTATTAAATTGCTATTCCACCTCAGTATTGAGGTTAAATAGCAGGCGCTTGCTTCATCGTAGTTTGTCAGTAACACCCGTTGACTTCTTGCTGCTGCGCCATCCAGCGTTCGGAGAGTACAGCAACCAACAGCGCATTGAGCATCACGCTTTGTGCGTGCGAGAAGCTCGAGGGCTAACTGTAGAGTAACGCTTCAAAAAAGCTTAACTGGAGAATCTTCTCCTAGAACTGCTGCACACTGTACTCCCGGCAAAGCTTTGGGCAGAGGAAAGGACGAAGAAAGGATGACAGTCGTTTTCTATTATTTCTCAATTAAACCAATAAACAAACTATCAAATTGCACACAGGTCATGAATATATATTTGACACGCCCTCTACTTCTTTGTTCCGTCCAGACTGGCACTTCAGTGACTCACTCTCGCCTTTCAAGGAACAAGTGGCGTCAATAAAATAAAGTGTCGGTGCGAAGACACTGCATCCACAGTTCACTGACAGAACTGTTACTTCTTTACATTATTTTGATAATGCCAGTAAACTTCCTGAATATGTAAATGTGTACCTGTGTTTCGTACTTTCTATGAAGTAATGTATAATAATAGTTTATAGTCATTGCACTGAACATTTATTAAATAGTATATTATTTTGAATACATTGGCCATAACATGTTATAACATTATCAAAAGAATACTGCCGTTAGAATTGTGATAATTTCTACCTAGATTCTAGTTTGACAAGTCCTAACACTATTTGAAACCCTCCAAAACCTGAAGCATTTCCAGCCAATGTGAATCACATCTGATGCCAGGTCTCTACAGTATCGCCAAAACGGAACCAAAGAAACTGCTTTGGAGGTGAAGGTCATCATAAATAAACCAACAATCCCCAAAATAGACTGTGAAAAAAGCCTGTGATGCTGCCAAGGGCTGGCTGGATCTGTCAGGTCGCTACTCTGAGGTTGACACTGAGGGCTCGATGAAGCCTACCGGACAACATCGCTTGAGATCTGAGTAACAGCTGATGGGCCTGAAAGCCCGGTTAAACAGTTAGTCATGTTACTTAGTCATTGCACGAGGAGCAGAACGTCTTTATGACGTTTTTAGTGTTCACATTGTGACACACGGTAATGAGGTCAAAGATCACTGTGCCTGCCAGTCAAACTTTCAGTAGGTGACAATCTAATACATCAAAGCCATTTCAAAATCTGCCAGTATGACTTGTCATCTAATCTGAATGCGGTAGAAGAGAAAACCAGGCGTCCACGTCACAAACAGAAAAAGAAGGAGCGCAAACAAAAAGGCACACAAAGAACCACAATACCAAACGGTGAAACGCTTGAACTCTGATCTGGCGTCAGCCCACTCACTACTTCTTTTGCTCTGTGTTTTGTTGACTTGTGTGTATTAGACACTTTAATAAATACATCAAGCAAGGTGCTACAAACTCATTATTTGGAAACAGCATCTACACACTTGTTTTTCTATTGATCATTTATGTATTAGAAGAATGTGAAAATATATCACAGAGTGCATTCTCTATATAGTCTATACAACTGATAATTATGATCAATATTGTTAACATCATACCCATGCATGTATTGGCAGTCTTGGTAAACCTGAACACTACCAATCATGAAGAGCAATCACAGACAAACCACTATATTAAGCTACTTCTGTGTAGCGTGTCACTCCCAGTGAATGCCACGAGCCAGCTGGACAGGCAGCTCCCGCAGGTTCTACAGGATATCTGGGGTTTTATTACACATCTTTCAATGTTTGGCTTCAGCCAGTACTGGAGAGGAAGGAGGCGGGAGGCAGCGAGGGGAAGAGGACATGTGAGAAGATGGATGAGTGAGCAAGAAAGGGGAGGCTCCTAAATATATTCCTTTTCTTTCCCTCGACTTCCTCTCTGCGATGACCTACTTATTGTTAAGACATGCCTGCAACGTGAGAGCCGAAACAAATGGGTGGGTGAACAGGGTGGACCCCCAGAAATACTTTGACAATTGTGGGCAGATGGCTTTCCAGACTGAATAAACCAGAGACGTTTTATTTAAACGCTACAATCTTAAGCTTCTAATCACGATTGAGGCCTAGTGGGAGGTACGGTAATGAAATGTTAAGGCCGAGTGGATCGCTTGGTCAATTAGTCCAACACCCTGGTCCAGAGAGACATCTCCTTAAGTACTGAAGAACCCGTCAGGACATCTGGTACCAAATGTCCACTTGTGTAAACCTGCCAAGACTCGTCTTTGCTAATTCTGGCATCCACAAAAAAGGAGGGGAACAAAATCTAATTAATGGATGAGCTCTTCTAACTCAATCCTTGAAAAACAAGCTTTTAAAAGATTCTGGTGGAATTTATCTGTTAGGAAACCAAAAGTAAAAAAAAAAAAGGTGTCAATATACTTGCACTCCTGAAAAAAATTTCAAAAGAGGGAATGGCTGTAAATAGATAAATGTTTTAAAGAATACAAACATTAAAAGACTACAGGAAGCAGTATATTTTTCATATTACTTTCCACTAAATACGCCCTAGGGGTGCATGGGGAATGCAACACTAGCCCCTGAGTGATCATGAGACAGCTTTAACCACCATGTGAGAGGGGATTTCAGCTTCTTATGTGTAGCTGAACAGTTTTTCGGACTGAAACGAGAGTTGACAGAGGAACAACGGGCAATGAGAGCATCAGGTTACATGTTCATATTTCAGAACTGACCATGTGCATTAAACAAAGTCGTTTCAACAGCAAAACATTACTATAAATGACCCGTCACACTGAATCGGTCTTTGATACAAGTGGTCTCAGACAGAGCCCCAGCGAGAGCCCACACCAAGTTTAGGTGAGCCTGAAAAGAGAGGCAGTCACGCCTCGTCAATAGGGGCGAGTCGTACATGGTACAAAGACGGGTACATTTTGGTTTCACAGCAGACCCAGAGAATCCCCCCCCCCCCCCCCCCCCCCAATCACATAAACCAATTTGTCTGCCAATCGTCTTTAAATGTATCAATCAATAACTCAATCAACACATACATATCTTAAGTGACCTGGCTCTGGTAACCCGTGAGGTTAATTTATAATTAGTTATAGCGCTAACATTAAACAATCTGTAGCATTAAGGTGTAACGTCCATTTCACATTTTAACAAAAGAAACGTGTGCGGAAGTTAAGAGGGCAACGGGTGGCCCTTTAGTTGAGGAGCAGGCCGTGGCAGGCCGGCCTGCTGCACTTCAGAGGAGATTCCTCTGTCAGGAATGTGACCCAGTTTTCATTCACACGAGCATTCAGAGCCGGAATGCACTGAGCATGCGCCTGATTTGGTCTGGGAGAGGGGGAGGGGCATGCGTCTGTAATCTTCACATTGTTCTGAAACCAGTGTGCTTGTGTAGATATGGTCGTATGCACTTCCGTGTGAGTCCTCTCATGACAGGGTGAAAACGTGATGCTAACAGCAAACATTCCTGTGGTGAATCAGGTAACGGGTCGCTGCCATGACTCACAGCTGAGACGCCACTTTTTATCAATAACTTACTGTTGGTCAGCAGATTAAAAGCTCAATAATGAATAATTGTGTACATTTAGATATTCAAAGATTTAAATGGTTAACTCAAATATATTAATGCTCAGAGATATTGAAGACGTACAAATCTGGTCATGTAATTAAAAAAAAGTGTATGTCAATGAAATGTATAATCTCTAACATTTTTGTATGTGATGTTTTACAAAGTTTTACTGATGGTAGTTTAGTTGGGCTACATCTTCAAAATGTGTTATAATATTTTGATTAAAAATAAAATGGTATACAATCTCTTCTCCCAATGTAAAAACTGAATATGAAAAATACTTTCGACTGTCAACTCTGCACACTTTAAGTGCAATGAAACAAACCTTGAATGTAGTCCAAGGTCATTTCTGCATTGGGCATTACTTAGTCATTGTATGCAAACCGTAATCATACAAGTCCTGATATGTTGTTAATTATACAATATCCGAAGGGGAAGTTTTCTTGAGACAGTCATTCTTAAGTGTGGTCATTCCAACCAGTAAGGACTAAGTTGGACTACAAAGCTAAATGGGACGTTTTGTGGTATGTTTTGCTGACAAACGCAATGCACAGCAACCAAAAGGGAAATGCTAGCCATGTCTCAGAGAAGAAATAACAGAGGCTGTAGTTTAGGTTACAGTTTAAAAAGGAAAATGCTTTGGCTCGACTCCACCATGCGTAAGCCTGACAAAAACAAACAGCCTAAACAAAAGGAGATGATAAGACTTGCACTAGGAATGCAACACTAAGGGTGACTCAATTAAGGAACATTCAAACAGATATCAAAAGCAGTTTTCAAAGTAAGTAATAAGAATAATGGTTATGACAATCTCATACCTGCAGTTCGCACCAAGCCACCTCAACTGTGGTCTCGGTGTCCAATCCTTTGTAGACAGTCTTGAAGGAGCCACGTCCAATTTCTATATCAAACTTCAGGAAACGCCCATCTGGTGATGTTCCCACCGCTTTGGTCTCAGCCTCTTCGATGTCATCCTGCACTTTCTTCTCCGCTTCCCTCTGCTCGGCCTCGGCTCGTGCCTTGGCAGACTCCTTATCTTCTTCCTCCCCCTCTCCTTCATGTTGCACCTTCACTTCAGTGGTGCCTCCAGGTTCTGTTTGACTTGGCAATGCTGATCCTAAGCCCGCTGCAGAGTGGGCTGCTATCACCTCCCCGTCACAGGTATCTTTTACAATGGCAGGCTCCTGCTCTGAAGGCACTACATCTACCTTGGCTATTTCTTTTTCTTGTTCTCCTCCTCCTCCACTATCAATAGACTCTTGATTTGGAGCTAAAGGCTCAGCCCGCGGCAAACGAACAGCGGGAGCAGACAGTTGTCGCTGGGGGGCGGCTTCTCGTTGCTGAACCCGTTGAGGTGCAGGGATGGGAATCTTGCTGGGTAAAGGGAGAGCCAATGCTGTAGCATTAGAGTCACTGATGACACTGCGGCGCAAGAAACGATGTTCAGGGTTACATCGATCACGCTCCATGGTGTGATGCCGACGTCTCACTTCTGTTGGCCGGCACTCACTGACCATCGAATCTGAACCAGAACTTGGACCATTTCCGCTCTTCTGAGGGGGAGCCAGAAACTTCACCATTTTGTCGTCTGACTTTTCCGACATCCCACCACCCACACTAAGCGTAAGGGGGTACACTAACTGAACAATTAAAAGGAGGAGACTTCCATGTCTGCCATATAGGCTTATATTAGCAGTATCGATCTGTGCTTTAAAATGAAAAAAAAAATAGAAAATCTTACAACTTCTATCTCCAGTTGACTTTTTGTTCAATCAAATACGGTCTATATATATATAGAGTGGAGAGATTGGAGGTGTCGGATGTCAGGTGTTCTCTTGTAAATGCTAAAAGAGAGAACACCACAGCAGAACACAGAGTGCTGATGCTGATACTCAAGTCTCTTTAAGTCCACACCATCCATCCTGTAGGACACAGGGTGCAGCTTCTATCAAGCATAGGAAATTGCTGGTGAGGAGAAAACGCAGCCCACAGAAGGCACCAATCTTGTAGGCGAAAGCCAGACTCTCAGAGTGTGCTCCAGTCCTGTTGCACTGAAAGAGAAAAAAGAAAAAAAAGTTGCCTGACATGTTTTTAAAAGTAACCAACATTAAGTAACATAACAAGATAAGACAAGCCTAACTGTTCACAGGTAGAATTACAATATACATAAAAGTTAAATAAAATTGCTTTCATTGGAAGCACAGCTGACAGAAACTACATATCTAGTGCAGATTACAGCTCCAATCATTTAATAATGTTGTGTTCAGCCAAGAAATGTGTTAATTTCTAGCTTACCAAGGGGCATACAATATAGGAACATGTTGCATTCACAGTGGCTTCATTGGAGGTACTAGATGTACTGGCAATTTTACTGTATATTAAAGCTGTGCCTAATTGGTCTACCATTAGATTTCTATACAACACATTAAGTGTTATAAGTAACGCATAAGTATGTTGTGTGGCACACATTATAAATGCATTCCACAGCCCTTCAGAATGACACACTAACCTAGCAATGCTTCACATTTGTTGAGGACTAGGAGTAACTAATAAAGCACAATTTATGGCCGATTGTTTCCCAAATCAACAAGAAACCACATATACAATCAATCCTGAGATGAATGAATATTTAATATCAATCTAAATTAGACGTTAAAGCTGCAAACCTAAACACGAAGTTAAACTCTGGATGCATACGATTTGTGCAATATATATATATATATATATATATATATATATATATATATATATATATATATATATATATATATATATATATATATATAGGGTTTTTGTCAAATCCAAGCATGCAATGACAATCGTATCGCTCATTAGTGATCTATAACCTACTCTGGTTGCAGCCATTACCAGTGTAGGCGACCACAACGTCAGAACGTCAACGATAGCAGCAATAACGTTGCCATAAACAAGAGAGTCAACGACGCGGATCGATTAAAACAGTATATTATTTAACGCAAGCCTCGTTTAACGTACCTATTTCTTCACCGTCACACAAGTGACACATCCATTAGAAATGGGCAATAGCGAGCATACAAAGCGAGGAGGAGCGACAGCTCTTTGTTAGCTCGCCGACCAGCCGAGCTAGCACAGCGCTAGTTAGCTGAAGCTAATGTTTAACCGACGTTTACACGTCACATCTCTTTAACACACATTCCGCCCCGTCGTTAAGCGAGAACACTGGACGGGATATTATTACACCGCGCAAACGTCAGTGTTGCCATCTTAAATTGTAGTTCTCACCCAGTTAGCAACGAGTTTCCTCTATATTTACAGCTCTACCGTACTCGGGGCCCTGGTTTCATCCGGCCGGCCGGGGACGAGTGATGCCGGGGGGAACGATAGTTACCGGTCTTTGACAAATAGCGCCACACTGCTACCGACCCCGCGAGCTAACGTCAGCTAGGCTGGCCTCCTCGCTGACGGCCTAACCACCCAGACCCACCTCCCGGTCGTCTCCGTTAATGACGCCAGCGCCGGTTATGTCGCCACTAAGCACGTTGACTATATAGCCGTTTCGTGGCGACTATTTGAAGCCGAGTGGCCGAGTAGCTTCTCTGTGACACCGGTGCCGATTACTAACACCGCTGTGCTAGCTGATGTCCGTTGGTGAGGATGGCTAGGCTAGCAGCTAGGCTAGCGGTATAGCCTCCGCGACCTAAGCTAGCTGCGCCGGGCGGCAGTTAGCGACCTACCTCGATATCGCGTCCACAACACAGAGCTGATGGTCATCGGCGTTTAAATTATCCCCGCAACGTTAATCCACGTTAGCATACTAGGACAATACATGGACACTATCCTTAGACGGTAGGCAGATACATGAAGCGTCAGTGGATGTAAAAGTTGCGATTTGTGGGCTCACTTTCAAGCGGCGCAGTTGCTACATATTGACGAAGAAACGTTTTTTTTCCGAAAGCGCCTGCGCCGGTGAATCATGACCTCATAACCGCGGACACTTTGAAGCGCCTCATGGTGTCAGTTTTGAGTCTGATTTCCTTCTGATGTATACTTACGATCAAAAGCCTTGTGAACATCTCAAAGACTTGTATATATTGTATCAAAAATCACTGATTTTAAATTTGTTGATACTCATTTTTTAAATTATTAATTATGAATGAATTAACATCAATTTGAGATACGTTAACTTGCGACACCAATTACCCAACACAACATGTTTGATAACATGTTTAATTTTCAACATTGTTACAAGTTAGAGCTGTAAAATGTGTTACAATATGTTTTCAATATAAAGACCTTGAATGATTAAAAATCTTTCACAAATACATTGCATTATGAAATAAATTATAAATACAATCAAATGTTATCAGAACAATACAAAATAACACCAATCTATTATTGTATTCAATATATCATCATGTATTGTTTTATTTATTATTTAAAACAGAAACTTATTTTCATAGATAAAGCTGTGGACGAAACCAATTACTTTGAACACAACATTATTATCTGAAACCTAGTTCACAAAGTATAGGATTTCCTTAAAACAGACCAGGATGCTGTTTGTAAACCGAGAAGTCTGCTGCTCTTGTTCAATTTTATTTTAGCTTACAAATGACTTGAACAAGTAATATGTGTTATTATGTGATAGTGAGTGGCTAATATACCACCTAAGCATACTGATGTACATACATATTACTCAAATGTGTTTATTGACTTACGTGGGGGGAAATAAACATCAATCCAGACCAAATGGTTTTGCAGCGACCATTTCCGAAATGCAATGTTCCTACAAGTCAGCACTGCCCCCTGTTGGTATTTGCTGACTATACATTCCCGATGCATCTCCTTATATTCCACACACATGACAAGCTCACTGCTGTGCACAATGTCCAACTAATATTGTATTTTTAATACATATATATATATATATATATATATATATATATATATATATATATATATATATATATATATATACATATATATATACATTCCAAATAGTGCTAAACTACATTTCTAACGCTGCTAATTCACGAAATGTAATTTCCAAACACTCCAGAGTTGACCACACCGTTGACTTATCTCATCCTATTCCTATCCAAGCAAAGCTTCATCTGTAGGTCTGCTGTCTGTTGCTGTCTACGTTCACCCACCATAAAGCTCGCGACCGCGCCTTTAAAATTCAAGCGTGGCGAGGGAGACTGTCGTGGACGCGCACAGGAGGCTTGACGTCACTGAGGCGCCCTGGCTCTCCACAGCCGCTGGTACTGCTGGCAAAAAGATGGGAAGATCAGATAGACATCAATCGAGTAATTAACATGAAATGACGGGGTTTTCTCGCTGCTTACCGACTAACTGAGGATTCAGTATTGGTTTGAGCTCCAACAGACAACGAGAAAGGTAGATTCTTTGGACAGGTTTTCATCACTCGCTATTGTGTTTGCGAGGAAAAATAGAGGTCCGAGTTGAGCCCATAGATCGGATGGACGAGCCCGTGTCACGGTTTAGCTCACGGTAACCGTATGTGCATTGATATGCGATCATTTCCCTGATATTAACTCGACTCGCAGTTACGTGTGGCACGGTCTGATTGAAGAAAATCGTCGCGTGAAACGAAAAGCGGTTCCGTTGAGTTTCAGTAAAACACGGTTTGCTGTGGGTGTCTCCCGAGTAGACCGGGAGACACTCGCGTACCGTGCCGTTAGGATCGGGCTAAACGCTTTAATCCGTTCCAGTGTGTCACAAACGTTTCCCCGCATCTATCGAACGTATCACGTCCGTTACCTCGGTTTCTATTGTCTCTATTCGCGCTTGGGTTTACGAGCAGGACGGGGTTTTCCCCTCTCGGCGTCCACCATGGACTCTATCCTCTTCTCCCTCCCGAGCTAGCGGTAGGTGTACTCCATGGCGTCCGCGAATTGGAGGAACTAATACATTGGGAGCGGCGGGATTTATTCCGCGGACGACATTGAGGAACCGATGTACGTGTGAAGCAAACGGCAGCACGAAGGTGTTCACAGGTAGCTGCAGGAGGGGATGTTAGCCGGGACGTCAAGGTAACGTTAGCCGCTACAAGGCCACGCACAGTGACGTTACCCTGATACCCGGCTCGACTTCAGCGACACCAAATATGAAACCGAGCATAACATAGATTAATCAGATTCATTCCGTCTCAAAGTCTCATCATGTTATATACTACGAACATTTTGAGTCCTATAAATGCGATATAGCATTCAGCTTAACCTAAACCAGCTTAAATCCGTGGCTCCTAACCTCTCTCTCTCTCTCTCTCTCTCTCTCTCTCTCTCTCTCATTCATATACATATATTTTATATTTATTTGTCTGGAGATGGATAGTGACTCCCAGTCACTTTATGTCGTCTTTTTCATTTATAATGGATGCTTCATGAATGCTGTCACCAGGCCATTTTTTAGGGGACACCTGTTTTTGTCTTTGCAGATTGGTGTATCATTTGTAACACTGGATAGCTCCTGTTGGAAGAAGACCTCGGTTATCGTGCGCATTGTGCCCGGCGTCTCCAGTTGAAGCAGCATCACCACCAAACATACAACATACAAATACTTGAGGTCATACTTCGGTTTTGCTGTTGGCCCCGTTCTTCTATTTAGCAGAAGATGTACGGTAGTGCCCGCTCTGTCGGCAGAGGGGATGCCAACCATAGTGGAGGTAGAGATGGAGGTGGTACTGGCAATCAGGGATCTAGCCGTTCCCCTCGCCTTCCCCGTTCTCCCCGGATGGGACACCGTCGCACCAACAGCACCGGAGGCAATGGAGGAGGTCCTGGAGGAGGAGGAGGCAAAACCCTCTCCATGGAAAACATCCAGTCCCTCAATGCGGCGTATGCCAACTCAGGACCAATGTACCTGAGTGACAATGAGGTCGCCATGGCAGGTGACCACATTACCAAAAGTGGTGTGACAGTCACGACCATGGGGAGACACAGGGTGACATACGGGTCAAGGGGCAACGGCAGTGGAGTTGTGGCTGCCAGCACCCCCAACATCTCCACCTTAGTGCCTGGCAATGCGCTGCTGCCAGCAGGCATGGTGGCAGGGGATGCTCTCGCTTTTGGGGACCACCACATGGCCTCCACTGTGCCCCACTCTGTAAGGCAGGCCAGAGATAACACCATACTGGACTTGCAGGCCCAACTGAAAGAGGTATTTTGCAAATGTTTCTCTATATTTGCAGATGTTTAATAAGAGGTTGACTTTGGTTCAACGGACCACATTTACAGTATTTATGTGCTCATTTCTTTATGCTGCTTTCTCAGGTTCTGCGTGAGAATGAGATGCTGCGGCGAGAGGTGGAGGTCAAGGAGAGCAAGCTCAGCTCCTCCATGAATTCTATCAAGACCTTCTGGAGCCCAGAATTAAAAAAAGAGCGAGCTCTCAGGAAAGATGAGGTTTCCAAGATCACTGTCTGGAAGGAGCAATATCGCGTGATTCAAGATGAAGCACAGGTGAGTGTTCCTCTGTGTTTATAGATAGAATAGATGTTTTTGCAAAAAATGGTATCAAGTCATTAATATCAATCTATATGGATTCTTCTGGCCTGGGTCAAACATTTTGACTGGGAAAATGCATTTCATCCAGTGTATCAGCTTTAGTGCGTGTGTGCGTGTGTGCGTGTGTGTGTGTGTGTGCGTGTGTGTGCGTGTGTGTGCGTGTGTGTGCGTGTGTGTGTGTGTGTGTGTGTGTGTGTGTGTGTGTCTAACATTTGGTTAATCCTCTTATATGCAGCTATAGGCTGGTGCTTAATAGATGAAAGGGGCCGTAAATCTAATGGCTGCGTTAGCATTTCTATATGTTTTACAACTTGCTGGTTGTGGTGAACCGACTGAAAATGTGAAGAAAGAGCACATTTAAACTGTGTATAAGCATCGTCTTTAAACCACTGCAGAAAATAAGAAACCGACGGAGGAATATTGTCACAGGTAGCCGTCATAAACCCAAAGTAGTTTTTTGATTATGTGGAGTTCAAGAACATTTCATAATTGTTATATTTAGTTTCGGGCACATAAGTGGTAGATTTAGGTAAAAACTGAACAAATATATTGTACATTTGTTTATTAAAGTAAATCCACACTCAACACTTCAGAATGCACCGTTCACACTTTTATTGTATCTGGTCAAATGTAATATAGTATCTCTTATCTTATACCACGTGTACTGGACTTATTATTGTAGAGTTATATATGTGAGCCTTTTCATATACATGTGTCGTTTTTCTCCTCCTTGGATCTGAATCTAAGGAACGGAGACACTGGCTTTGTAAAATGTGAGCTCCTGGTTCAGCAGCCTGTCCGCCTGCACACATGTTTAATATCAATAAGTAAACACACAGGGTCTACGTGTACACCCTACAGTGTGTTTGGGGAATTTTGCAAATTAAGTATAATTATTGAAGAAAATAATCTTTGTTTCCCTGGGCTTCTTAATAGATGGGCAGATGTGTATAATTAGCGGTTTTCCCTCCTGCTGAGACAGAATCACACTGGACTAATTCCCAGTAATGTCTAAGTAGCGCAGAACTAATCAGTGGGTGCTTTAATTTAAAGATGTCTGCTTTCATATGTCAGCCTCCACCTCCCACACTGGCACACATACAACGGAAAGCACAGACACGCACATACACACTCTCACAAGGCATGTGGGTAATTACAGCTTCAGTTCAACTGCATGCCCTCATTGATTGTAGTTCCATCTATTTGTGGATGGGTCTGCAGTTGTATGTTTATGTGCGTCGTTTCTGACTCTGTGCTCGCTATACTGCTATGTTTGCACGACAAAGCATTTATGGCCATCGTCCTCTGTGATTAGTGACTGCTATTACTGAGGACTGTCTTTTGTTTCAAATGACACAACGAATAAAATACCTGTATGTTTGGTACCTTTTTTAATTATCCCTTTTGTCTTGCTATGTACGCTTTGCCACATGGTTGCTTGTCAAATGTATGTTATTATACAGTAGTTAATATGTAAGGGGAGCCGATAAAGGGGAGAACATCACACGAGTATGCATCACACACTGAACATCTTTAACATGTTGACTTGTGTACAATGTGCCTGGTGCTTTGGATGATCTGTAGCGAGGTGCGGCTCTGCAGTGTGCACTGTGTCCTCACGGGCTGGGACTTACGTTTGGATCCCTTTAGTTGGTGCCTCACATCTCCAACTCGTGCTCTCGCAAACGCCTGACTGTTATCTTTCCTCAGGCAGAGCGAGTGAGAAACTGAGAATATGGGAGCCCAGGAAGGGAGAAGGTGTGTGTGTGTGTGTGTGTGTGTGTGTGTGTGTGTGTGTGTGTGTGTGTGTGTGTGTGTGTGTGTGTGTGTGTGTGTGTGTGTGTGTGTGTGTGTGTGTGTGTGTGTGTGTGTGTGTGTGTGTGTGTGTGTGTGTGTGTGTGTGTGTGTGTGTGTGTGTGTGTGTGTGTGTGTGTGTGTGTGTGTGTGTGTGTGTGTGTGTGTGTGTGTGTGTGTGTGTGTGTGTGTGTGTGTGTGGAGCGGTGCAGTGAGTCAGCCTGAGTCACGGGGTGGAGAGGGTGATGGAAAGTGAGGGTTAGTGAGTATTGGAGGGAAGAGGGAGGACGAGAAGCAAGGTAGATTCAAAGTGTGTGTGAGGAGGAGAATAGTGAGTGCCAGTGGAGGGAGAAGGACAGAATGACAAAGGGAGGGGGCGGAGGAGGAGAATGGAGAAAAACGAAGCAAGACACTGACTTCTCTCTTTGTTCTGTCGTCTGAAAAAACGCTCACAGCTGGTTCAGACCGGAGTGTAACACAGCCTCGTGTCACTGCCTCCCAGCAGCTCTGCCAAGTGTCCGTGGCATCAGATGCCACCAACAATGCAATACTATACTGGGCTGCTTGTGTTTCACCTCTTGTATTTCTCCGGGCATGAAATGTAACACTGTCCACAAAGCCTGACTATTGAGGGGGCATCTGTCAGGCCACTGCAGAGTTTTCAGTCACGATTACAGGCTGATTTTTAACACTCGGTAGTACAATGTTCTATACGGATTCACTCCCATAAGGTGCGATTACAGCACCCTCTATGTTACTCAAGGAATCAATACAAATTCCTTCACCTCATATAACCTATTGTGAATCATATAAGTCCAACAAACGGACCAAAAAATTGATAATTAATAACAAATGCACATGCGCCGTTTGTTTCTAGCATCTCCAGATGACCGTTCAGGCTCTTCAGGACGAACTGAGGATCCAGAGGGACTTGAATCAGCTGTTTCAGCAAGACCCCGCCCTCCAAGGCCGGGACCTGGCCCTCGTCTCTGAACCCACGGAGGAGAACTACCGGCGACTGTATGCGGAGCACGAGAGGCAGGCCAAAGAGCTCTTCCTCCTAAGAAAGACCCTCGAGGAGATGGAGCTCAGGATTGACACGCAAAAGCAAACCCTGGGAGCCAGAGACGAGTCTATCAAGAAACTTCTGGAGATGCTGCAGAGCAAAGGTTGGTTGGTGTGTCTTTGGTAGAGACATTTAGAGCCAGTTGATCCTCATGAAGTATCAACACTGGCTGAATGTCAAAGGCGATGCAGAACCGGGCTACGGAGCAGTTCTTCTGTTGGCCAATAGATTAGGATTATTGTACAACACAGTATGTAAGTCTTTCTTAAAGCAGACATTGTTTCTGCTTGATCCCCTTCAGCTCCACCCAAGCTCTATAAGTCAATGGTCAAATACAGGTGTCTGCACAAACTAACCGCCATGCATGCTTCTGAGGCGAGGAACATCTCAGGGCTTCGTGCAAAAACTTGTGCAGCGCGGTCTCCCAAAATAATCTCATGTCCTGGTTCTTTGGTGGCACAAAATATCAGTGATTATCACATTGACAAACTAAAGACGTCAAACTAAGAAGAAACTCAAAGCCCATTTAAACCCCACAGAACAACTCGATAGATAAGAAATAAAAGAAATGCTGTACTTAAGTGTTTCATGTTGGCTTTTTTGTGAGTCCAGTGCTTTTCGATATCCTCCCCTAGGAGCTTTAAAGTCTCAGCTCCTGTGTTAACATTGTGGCTATGAAATAAAAGTCTTTCAACCCATCTGGTAACCAAGGCGTCTGTACGTCCTCCTCAGGGCCGTCTGCCAAGGCTTCAGAGGAGGACCAGGAGCGCACCAGGAGACTGGCTGATGCAGAGATGCACAGGCATCACCTTGAGAGTCTACTGGACCAGAGAGACCGGGAGATTAATGCACTGAGAGAGGTAATGTCCAGCCATGGGAGACGTGTTGCATTTCATTGGTCCAGTTATGTTGTTCCTGCTCTGATACGAAACTGTTTATTGATGTGTTACACATACATGCAACATGTTGTTCTTCATCTGACCTAAAAGGAGCTGCACCGTCGATATGAGGGAACCCCCGAGTCCACAAAGACTAAGGCTCTGCAGACCGTCATCGACATGAAGGTGAGGATTTAAGAAGAGGTGTGTGTGTGTAAGTATTTTTGTTACATTTTTTTCTCTTAAATCTTTGCGTGTGAACTCCGCTTCATCAACCCCAGGATGCAAAACTGAATTCCATGGAGCGTGGCCTGCGGGACATGGAGGAGGAGCTGCTCATGCTGAAATCCAACGGCCTGCTGAGCTGCGAGGAGCGGCAGGAGGAGATGAAGCAGATGGAGGTCTACCGCAGCCACATGAAGTTCATGAAGAACAAGGTCTGGGAGATGAGTTTAGTTTAACTGGGCTCTTGTCGTAAAGCAGGAATACGACTTCTCATGATCGGATGCTTTTTCTCAGCAGGTGTCACCTTCGAATTCACTAGAAACGTGCATTTGCTAATTTGTCTCCCTCCCCCATGGCCATCGATCGGTTGTGTTTCAGATAGAGCAGGTGAAGCAGGACCTCTCCAGGAAGGACACCGAGCTGCTTGGTTTGAGGACCAAGCTGGAGACGCTCACCAACCAGTTCTCAGACAGCAAGCAGCACATCGAAGTCCTCAAGGAGTCCCTCACGGCCAAAGAGCAGCGAGCCGCCATCTTACAGACGGAGGTACAGCCGATGCTTTTTATACTCTCGAGCTCAACTGACTTTGGAATAGGTGTAAACAGGAGCACTTTAAGAGAAAAGACTTGTTCCTCCTACTTCTGACCGATATTAGAAACAAACAAAAGCCCAGAAGTTATTTTTATGTATTTGAGAGCGTGGCAAATTTACGGTCAGTGATTGTCCACCTTTTGCTGACCAGGTGGATGCCTTGCGCCTGCGCTTGGAAGAGAAGGAGTCAACTCTGAATAAGAAGAGCAAACAGATACAAGAGATGTCCGAAGAGAAGGGCACTCTGAACGGGGAGATCCACGACCTCAAAGACATGCTGGATGTCAAGGAGCGCAAAGTCAATGTGCTTCAGAAGAAGGTGATGTGGACTCAGCAGTTTCAAAGAGCTTGCGTTGTCTGAAATGACGTCGTGCTACAATGTGGCTGACGTTCATTCTTCCGTTCACAGATCGAGAACCTGCAGGAGCAGCTGAGGGACAAGGAGAAGCAGATGAGCAGCCTGAAGGAGAGGGTCAAGTCTCTGCAGGCGGACACCTCCAACACCGACACCGCTCTCACCACACTGGAGGAGTCTCTTGCAGAAAAGGTGAGTTCATATCTGCACACACCAAGCTCCGTCCGACTACAAATGGTCTGCACGTTCATTTGTAGCGATGTATGTGTATTGATGAGTTAATGCATGTCTGATCGTTTTGTTCGCCTCCTGCTAGGAGCGCATTATTGAGCGTCTAAAAGAGCAGCGAGATCGAGACGACCGGGAGAAGACGGAGGAGATCGACAGCAACAAGAAGGAACTGAAAGAGCTGAGGGAGAAAGTGAGCCTACTGCAGGGAGACATGTCGGACAGAGAGGTGAGAAACGGTTGGAGCAACACGAGCGCCGGCAAACTCTTGTTTACCGCGGTTCTATAAATACAGTGTTTGTTTGTTGTTGTTAGTCTTACTTTGCCATGAGTCATGGATGCCTGTGTTAGAGCCAGTGTATTTTCAGTCTCCCCAGTCCTGTGCTCTTAGAGTTCGGTAAGATACAAAAGGTTCATCTACGCTTCTGTGTTTGTGTGTGTTTGTGTGTGTGTTTGTGCAGACGTCTTTGTTGGACCTGAAGGAGCACGCATCGTCCCTGGCCTCCTCCGGCCTGAAGAAGGACTCCAAACTCAAGAGTATGGAGATCGCCTTGGAGCAGAAGAGGGAGGAGTGCCTCAAAGTGGAGAATCAGCTTAAGAGGGTGAGAGCCTAAAAATAAAGTAATGTTCTGGCTCCGCTCTACATGACGCTACTGAATGTGTTCTTGTGTACGATTGTGTCTGCATGTATATAGTCGGGCATGGAACCCCTAGCTGCGGAGGCTTGAGTGAATACAGCTGTGTTTAACTTGCATCGCGTCCTTCGCCAGGCTCAAAACGCAACCCTGGAAGCTCAGGCCAACACTGAGCTGGCCGAGCACATTAAGAACCTCGAACAGGAAGTGGCGCGCCACAAGGAGGATTCTGGGAAGGCCCAGGCTGAGGTGGATCGCCTGCTGGAGATCCTTCGGGAGATGGAGAATGAGAAGAATGACAAGGACAAAAAGATCAACGAGCTGGAGAGGTGGGTAGAAAAACATGCACATGTCAGTGACAATTTTTTTTCGGGGAAAATTAAAAATCTTTTGTCAGGATGACAAGTCAACTCTAAAGATGTGGACATGGCCTCTCCACCGGGTCTTTAAGCTTCGCCCATGTGACTAAACGGTGGTGAATGATCATGTGTCAGGAGATGTGCAGCTGGTTTCTGATTGTTAGCCCTGAAAGGAGTCGTACATGTTCAGCGTACAGATCTTTATTTGTGACTGTGTTCCAGATGATTTTAGGGATCTGAATGAGTCTTGTGTGAGCGGTTTGTTGAGCCGTGAAGCGGATACATTGTGCTCTCTGCAAACAGTTTCATCCCTGCTGGCGTCGACTTGTGACCACTGACCACTGCTCCTGGTGGCCGATGCACATGTATCTTCAATGACATCGCGTCACCCTGGAGATTGTTGCCCGGAGCACATTAAATGTGGTATTTTAGTGTAATTTGGCCATCTGCCATTTGCACATCTTAGTTTAATTGCCTTGATGCGGATGTGGGGAATGTTCTGAGCAGACCGGCTCTACAGCTGGGAGGTCCCAGTGAGTTGGCGTAGGAAGGCCATGTTTCTGCAATTGTTGCTCTTTATGTGTGGTGATTCATGAGATCTTATGACACCCGTCGCTACATAGTCGTAGAGCTGATGTGAATGAGCCCCTCCCCCTCCTCTCCTTCTTTTTCCTTCTTCCTACTGACTTTTTATGGTCTTTCCTTCTCTTTACTGCTTTCTTGTCTTTACACCGGAAATCTCTCGCCCCACCAGTTTGCCCTCCAGGTTAGTATTTCCTCTCTCACCCTCTCATTGTTCCGTATTTCACACTCAATTCTCAGATTGAATCTTTGCCGTCAAAAGCCATTCTGTAAAAAGCCATTCTGTAAAAGCTCTGGTTGTAAATGTTATTTCAAAAAGGGAGGCTTTTCATCGGATCTCATCAATTTTTATCCGCATTTCATTTGAAGATTAATTTTCTTCGGCACCTGACACCTTTATCTTACAACTGGCTACAATCATAACAGACTTATCTACATTATATAATCATAGTTGTGGCAATGCGGGGTAAAGAAGGCTTCCTTTGGAATCAGACAGAACAATACATTTGGTGCATATCCTTACTTATACTTTTCCCACAATATTTCCTTCTCTTTCCAACTTCAATAATAACTTACCTTTACATGTAAAGTGGAACCATAGTCTAACTCACACATGTGCATAACATTGTATTATTGTGTCCCTCTAGGCAGACGAAGGACCAGTCAAAGAAGGTGGCTTCTCTCAAGCACAAGGAGCAGGTGGAGAAAAGTAGGAATGCTCGACTCGTGGATGAGGCCAGGAAGAGGGAGGACAACATGTCTGAGCAGGTGTGTGTGTGTGTCTCTCTCTCTCTCTCTCTCTGAACCTTTCATGAGAACAAAGTTCACATTTGCTGGCACTGTTCCTAGTTCATTGCCGTGACCTCTTGCTCCTCCTGTTGCGCAGGACACTCTGCGTCAGAAGTCTGAGCGCATCGAGGAGCTGGAGGAGGCCCTGAGAGAGAGCGTCCAGATAACCACGGAGCGGGAGATGGTGCTGGCACACGAAGAGGCTGCCAGGTGTCTCCAGGAGAAACAGGTACACGACTGCTGGGAAACAGACGCGCACACGAGAAACGGATGTTCACCAACCCAAAGGGCCGCATGCCGAACACGCAATATCTAAACTCAAAGAAACAGCTTCATATACTGAGATTCTTTCCCCTCTCATCTTTCTGCTGCCATTGTGGTGTTTCTCATCCTTTCTCCACCTCCCTTCTCGCCTTTGGCCTCCATCTCTCTCTCAGTTCTTTTCTCTTTGTTTTCTCTTGTTTTCTCTCTGCTACACACCGCCTCTCAGAAGCACTCACTCAAACCAATGCATGAGCCCCACCTCGCCCACTTTAAGTGGTCTAAGGTACGAGCCCAGAACGTGTGCCCTCCCATCAGGGAGCAACAACTCTTTCAGAGGTGGACACAATAATGGCAACACCTCTACAATTCGTGCAATGACACAACGACCCTGAAATACATGCGTTTGGGGAAAAGGATATTTTGGGGGGAATTTGAGTTTGATGTTGTTGGATTGCATCTTTTTTTGTTGCCGTTTCCAGCTCATGTAGTTTCCGAGTTATTTGGTTTACCTGCTGTTTGCTTATTAAACATAGCAATGCTGATTAATTGGTTGGCTCGAACATCGAGTAGCCAATAGAATTGACCATATTGTAATTGTAATAAAAAAGTTAATTGCAATAAAGCATGTGCTGATGACAAACACTGGTACTCTTGTGCCCTTTCTAAATGAATAACAGGTAAATGAAATCTCGTGCTGTAGTTTAATCTGTGTTAGTGGATCCCTCGTCCTTCCCAAAAGCCCACATGAGTTCTGCTTCTCCTGCCTCTAATGAGAGTGCACAGTTTAATTTCTTACTAAATGTACTTGGCTTTCACTCGTGGAGTTCGGTAATCAGTTTTATTCCAGTCATGATTGAATCATGTGTGTGTTCCCAGATGGAGGAGCTGCTGGGGGCCATGGAGAAAGTGAAGCAAGAGCTGGAGTCCATGAGAGCCAAACTGTCCTCCACCCAGCAGTCTCTGTGTGAGAAAGAGACGCATCTCTCAACGCTGAGAGCCGAGCGCAGAAAACACTTGGAGGAGGTGCTGGAGATGAAGTAAGACACACAGACACACACACACCACAGGGTGGAGTAGACTCTGGAGTATCGATTGCTGCCTTCATCTTGTAAAATGTCATCCTATTCTGGCCTTCCCCAGCTGGCAGGATGGATTTCTGCACTAAATAATAAATGACAATTGATGTATTGACTTGTGTGGTTAAAGGGCATGTTGATTCATCCCCACCTAACAGGCAGGAGGCGCTGCTGGCTGCAATCAGCGAGAAGGACGCGAACATAGCCCTGCTGGAGTTATCCTCCTCCAAGAAGAAGAAGACCCAGGATGAGGTGGCGCTGCTGAAGCGGGAGAAGGACCGATTGGTGCAACAGCTCAAACAGCAGGTGGGGAGGGGGCTGCTGGTAGAAGTTCAGATCTCAAGGGGTTCCAATAGTTCAGGACGCCTCAGTGTGATTGCACACATTCATATGTCCCACACTTGTCTCACGGATAAAACACCGGGACGCGGCATCCAAGAGAAATAGAAAGATTGGACACCACATGCCGCTGATATTTAGTTTAGTAACAATAGTTTGTGTTCTCATCAGGCTTCAAAAGATACGTGCCACATATCCGGTACCTTTGTCCCTTGAGGATTACCTGTCTCACTGGGGAGTAACTTTTAAGTCTAAAAGTAAACTCAAAGAATGTCTCCTTATCAGACCGGTTCCTGACTGGTCCTCTGACGCGCCACACGACGGCTTTAGACTGGGAGCCTCTTTTTGTCTCTTGAAACTTTGTTGGATGTGGCCAATTTATTTTTAAATATAGACTGGGACAACAGTACAACAGTAAGCAAGATTGAAATTGAAACCATAATTCAATTTTCTCAATTCAATACACCTACACTGTTGGCAAATTGTTAGGAAGTGTTGTTTGGCAGCCTCAACGGAGGAGACAACTGTTACAGAAACATTCACGTGTATTTTAACAACCGGGGGCGTCTATTTGTAGCTTCTTACATCTTTTCTAATGCTTGGAACATTTTATTTCTGCCGGCTTCTGCTGTGATTACAAGACTTCAGGTACATTGATGCTTCACAGGCGGGGGAAAGCACAGCTGTTCGTGATAGAGGCTCATTTATGTTTAGCTGCGTCGGTTTCAGGGTCCTGGTGTCCAGCTGTCAAACTCTAACGTCTTATAGGGACTCTAACAGAAACACCTGTGCTGCATTAATGCAGTCGATGTTTCTGCCGTGAACAACCCCGTCTGTCTCTCTTGTTGGTACTGCTGGACTCGTCACACACCTCAGCAACAATGCTCCTGAATGAAATGGATCTATGAGCGTTGGGCAGAGATGATTATGGATGAGGGACCATTCCATTGTGTGTTTTTATTCTTACACTTTTAAATTCACAGACTCAGAACAGAATGAAACTGATGGCAGACAACTATGAGGATGACCATCTGAAGACTGCGCCTGACCAGACCAATCACAAACCCTCTCCAGATCAGGTAGCTTAGCGCTCCACCGATTAGTCATCTTTCCATTTCATTCCCAACAGCTCATCGAAAATGTCCATAATTGATTTATGAACAATATAAAGAAGGTAGAACTGATGCCTGAAGGGAGCTATGTCTGAAATGGAAGTTTTCTCTGCGTAACCGTTCTGTCTTTATACTAACCAAATGTTTTTTCGTAACGCTGCGATTGGCTAACCTTATGGCTAACAGGATGATGAGGAGGGTATTTGGGCGTAGCCGACCTTTTGCCCTCCCCCTCTCTCTCTCTCAGCCATTTTGTTCAGAAGGGTGAGCTCGTATGAAAAGCCTGTCGCCCCGTTCCTCATCTTTGCTCCGTGGCATGTTCACTTTGTCTTCCATTTTTCGTGGTTTTCTTTTTGCCCTCAGCCATTCCTCTGTTGTTGTTGTTGTTGTTGGTCATCATTGCATGCTTTCTTCTGTGAGAGTACATCCTGTCCCTGATCCCGGGCCATGTATTGCCTCTCCGTGGCGTGTGGGTCCGTGTTCAGCGAGGCCCGCCGGTGCCTGTTTGCATGCACGCGCTGAGAGGCTGAGACGACGTAGTTGATGAAGCGTCTTCTCTTTCTCTGACGATGAGCTGCACCTCATCAGTAGTTGTGTAAAGAGCTCTGTGAGACTTTCTGTTGAGTTGCACATACAACAAAAAGCCACAGAATAATGCACCCGAGAAGATTCTGCTTTATATCAGCATGCATGCAGATGATGATTTATTTATTTTCATGCCAGTGGGTGTTGTGCTTCAGTCTTTTTGTTATGTTTAATCAATTCAACCAGAGCATCACATTTATGTGTAGTGATGCTTTTTCATCGCCTTGTTTTCCCACACTGCGTCACACTCTTGTCCCCTCTGCCCCCCCCTGTAGATGATCGCCCCTCTTCTAGCCCTGTCCCAGAACCGCAGTAAACTCAAGCTCTACATCGCCCACCTGACTGACCTCTGCCATGACCGCGACCCCAGCATCCTCAGCCAGCTCACGCCGCCCTCTCACTACCACCACAGCGACCCCGAAGACTGGGAGGAGGAGCTCCAGAAGATGAGTGTCGAACAGGTAGAGCAGGAACTTTCAGTTATTCATACCTACAGTATATGTTAGAATTTTTAACCACACATTTCTCATCTTTGGAGAAGTTAAATGCTGTGTGTATTTGCATCAGTACAACTTTTTTTTTTTCATTTAAAAATTAAGAATTTGCTTTTACTTCTGAATGAATCAGAATTGAAATTAATGCAATCAAATACACTAGGAAAAATTTATCGTGCATGATTACAGTCACTTTTGTCAATAATGTATCAAAGATATTGTCTTTTTTTTTAATGTCATTTTCAAGAAACCTTTTTGAATCTCAAAGAATTATTGACTTGCATTTCATTTTTTGGGGGGGATGCAGGGTTTTGTTGATTGAAAGTCGGGTAAAAGAAGCTAATTGATGTTTTTTCTATACAGATCGAGAGAGAGCTGGAGGTATGTGAGAAGGAGAGCGGGGATCTGCAGGAGTACGCCAACTCTGTTCTCCAGCAGATCGCAGACTACTGCCCCGATATCCTGGAGCAGGTGGTCAATGCCCTGGAGGAGTCGTGCTGACCTCTGACCTCGGACACAACCTGGCTGACCCTTGGTGTTGTATAAGATGTAGCCCAGGGGCCCCTACCTCCACTCAATGAGGCTCCTGGGAGGAGGAGAGTGAACGTGGGCATCGCGTCTCACCCCGCAGAGCTCCTCCTCTTCGCTCCCCTCCTCCTCCGGGAACAGACTTTCACAACGCCTGTGTGCTTCCAGTCTCAAGTGTCGCTCTATAAAATCGTACGGGGCGCGTTCACGAACGTCAAAACGTTGTCAAGTCTGGCCCTTTGAGCTTATGTCAGATGACACACGGCAGTCTCTTTATTGTAATGACAGCGGTGGCAGATGGAGGCGTCTCAGTGGGAAGAGAAGAACTAAAGTACACACCTAGTCACATCATCAGGCATGCAACAGCAAACTGGAGGCTCGCAAAAAGTTAACCGCTCACCCGTAAGCATTTGGGAACTCCAAAAAATTCAATTTTGTCTTGTAGTATACTTGGAAAAGTATTGTAGACCTGTAAGTATGGGACAGGTGCGTTGGGAGATAAAGGATATGAGATGAAAAAAGCAAAGTTCTGCACAAAGTCTTGGAGTATACTGCCAACCTCCCTCTCCCGAGACGTATCCATTCACAGCAGGAATTGCTAGATCAAGCACAGTTACCTCACCCACCACAAGCTCGGTCTTTTACACCCTGCATTCCTCCTGCATATCGCTGAAGTAAAGCACCAGGGAGCTGCTACATCGAGAGGGGAGCACCGAGGAGCTCAGCTCAGTGGGTAGATGATGGAGCTATGGAGAAGCTTACTTTGTATTGTAGTCAGTGTTCCCTAACTAGTAGGCGGGACTCGCTAGTTAGAAATACAGCTACCCGTGTCCAGACATCTGAACACTTTGGAAATGCCACATATGAACCAAATATAAATGCTCTCCAAATGTTTCTACTCCTGGCGTGGATCTGTCATTGTAGCGAGGATGAAGCTGTAGGAATGTTTTACTGTGTGGTCTGTGGCTGAGAGGGGAATCTGACACAGATCTGAGGTCAGCTTTAAGTTACTCAATGTGCTAAAATATCAGAGAGAGGGGGAAGAAACAAACGAAATAAGTTATTCTCTGAGATGCATTCAGTTTTTCGATGGTTTTGCACACAACGTCCACTTGTTTATGAGGTATGCAATGTTTCTGTTGAACGTTCTCGTGGCCTTGGAGCATGAACAGAGATCAGTACTGGACCTAATGCAGGGATACTTTGTTCCTGTTATATTGGTGCTAAGGCATGATGTAAGATCCACTGATCATTCAGTCTTATCCAAAGTGTGTGTAGATGTTACTTAAAGCCCACCTGATCTGTAGTTTGTCGACTGAATCACTGAAGAATACAAGCGATGCGTCCATTTCTTGTATTTTTCAAATCACAAATGCAAGTGATGCCTCCCTTTATTGTATTTTTTTAAATCTTCAGGGCTGAGGTTTTTAATTACTAAGTGCATCTACATTTACAGGAAACAAGTCACTTTTCAGCAGATTTTGACTCTTTAGATCAGTTTGTATATAACGTGATATTTAACACGTACAGTGACTGATTTCAAGTTAATTAAGTGGAATGTGTTGTGCATTCTTTTAAAAAAAAAAAATTCAAAAGTTAAAAGCAGTGCAGTTGTCAAATGTTGTCTTCAGGGCAAAGTGTGTATGTGTGTGTGTGCGTGTGACAGTACTGCCATAACTCGAGGAAAGTCATGTTCTATAGAGATCTATATATAAATATAATACATATATAAAAATGTTTACTGTATGGATATGCATTGAATGTTTGCACAGAATCTTGAAGAGCGAGCTGCTCTGAACAAAATGACCGTTTAGTTGGTGTCTTCAGCAGAAACTGAAGAAAGTGTCAAAAATCTTTTGTGTCAAAAATAACGTGTGAACTAGAAATGTTTTCAAACCGTGACTGTGTGATGGGAGAGTACTTTTCTTGCATTCATTTTCTAATCAGTGAATTGAAAATATATTTTCACCAAATGGTGATTTACATTTTTTTTTTATTTTTATCCTGAGATTCCAGTGTTGTCTTTTTTTTCTTCCCGGTTGTGTTACGTCAATGTTTTTTTTCTTTTGGGTGGTTAATGTCAAAAGCAGATTGTGCCTGATGGATAAAAAATAAAGTCTCCAACCACCATCGCCTTCCTGCTGTTGTAAGAAGAACATCATGTGATGTAATAAAACTGCATCTGGAAGTTTTCTAACAAACTCTCAGTATATGAGTGTTTTACTAACAAAACATCCACTGGTTTTGGAAAACATCAGTAGGAGGACGTCTGTTATAACTGAGTGGAGACTCTTTTCCCAATGTCTCTTTACAACCTCTCCCCCCCCATGGTGTTTAATTCCCCTTACTTTGGCCTGTGTCCCTGCCCTTGCCTTAATGTCTCGTCATCTCTCTCTTCTCTTCTTTGAGGACCACAGGGCTGATTAAGGGGCATCTGTCAAGTTCATGGCATTTGTTTTTTTAATTTTTGCATTTGTATAAGAAATGTACTGCCTTGTCTGTTTGTGTTAAGAAATCAAAGCGTCAACAGAAAGCAAAACAGACGTTTGTGAGTTGTTTGGATTTTGTATGTATGTAAATAAATAAATTATAAGCCTTGATTTCTTGCATTTTCTATGAAAAGCAAAATCAGACGGCACCACCAAATGTGTGACTGTTTTAACTGGTTGACTGACTTCACTTTAACCGCAGTTATAAGGTGATTTAAAGGTTCATCTCAATCACATAATTCATCCTAGATTCTTAGTGGTGATATTAGAAGTAAGAAATCAAAAGGCCATTCTTGATTATCACTCGCGTACACAGCTATTAAGACTTGTGTTTTACAGGTGAGAGAATTGCAAGTGGTGCCCTAAACTGCAAAAAAATCAAAAAGATCCAAGGTCAAAATTACAAATAAAAATTCTACAAGCAAACACAAAACTGAAACATATTTGCCATCTTTATTCATAAATATCACTACTGTATGAATATAAAACAATCTTAAATTACTGTTTTTTTTAAACAAATACTCCATCGTTGGAAGCTCCTCAGGAGAAAAAACACTGATAAACAGTTTTAAGGTATTGCATATAGCCGTGGCAGCTGTTAATTACTACACCTTACTGTAGTCGTGTTGATGAACCTTTGACAGAGTAGCATACTGGAACATCCGAGACATTATTTCCTCAGGAATATGAAACATAGCCAACTATACACAGGTAAACCAAGACAGACGGGAGTGATCCACCCACTTCAATTTGAAGTACAATTTTTTCACTCAATACAAAAAATATTGGTTAAAGGTAAAAAAATACAGCCAAAAAAAACAGTTCTATCAAAATTTGACTTTCTGTTAAGGGTTAAAATGCCTAGCTATTATTCTGCAATGAGATTCTTTTAAATATCTAAGTCGCCATTGGTATGTGAGTCACAAAAATATGCACCGTAATGTAGTATTCGGCGATAGTAGGCACTCCTGTGTTTAATGGGTGAGGTAGCTAGATAGTAAGAACTGGACACTGGCTGGGATTAAACGATGCACTTCAGAAGAGAGCGAGACTGAGACCAAAAGAGGAGTAATGTAGGGGAGGTGAACAATATTCCAGTGATCGATGAGCCCCTCTCCTTGTTTTTAGTCACAGTATAGAAAGTAAAATTAAGAGTGGATACAGACCGTCCTTCTCAGTATGCAACTGAGCACTATACACAATTAAAGATGTAGACTACACAACGGAGGTTTCACCTCACTTTCTCACTCTCAGTCATCTGCCACAGTCCCAGGTTCAACACTTTAAGGCACGGGAGCTGGGTGATCCTCTCCAGACCCCTCTTGGTGATTTTAGTACACCCGTACAGGTCGATCCCCGTCAGCTGAGTCAGGTGGTCAGCGATCAACTCCAACCCCTTGTCGGTGATCCTCACACACTGTCCAATGTTGAGAGTCTTGAGGTCGTGCATCTGCCGTACCATCCTGTTGATGCCGTCATCGCTGATATGGCAGGAGCAGAGCGAGAGGGACTTGAGCTGGTACAGCCCCTGGGCGATATACGCCAGGCTCTGGTCTCCGATCTTGTCACAGAAGGAGACGTCGAGTCCAGACAGCCGGAGGGAGCCCATGGCCAGATGCATTATCCCCGTGTCGCTGATGTTATCGCACGACCGCAGGTTCAGGCTGCACAGGTGCGTCATGTGCGACAGGTGGATCATCCCCGCGTCTGATATCCCGCCGCAGAAGCTGAGGTTGAGCACTTTAAGCTTGTTGAGGCCCTTGGAGACGTGTTTCAGGGAAAGGTCGGTCAGCTTCTGGCAGTCCTGAAGGGTTAACTTCTCCAAGGACAGGCAGCCCTCGGCCGCGCTGCGGGTCATGCCCGACAGGTGCCCGATGCCCACATCGGACACATGCCTGCAGCTGCGCAGGTTAAGGCTCTTGAGTCTGTGCAAGCCCCAGGCGATGAGCAACAGGCCTGTGTTCGTGATGTTGCTGCATCCGCCAAGTTCAAGCACCTCCAGGTTCTTGAGATACTGGGCAATCCTGCCCAGGCTGGAGTCAGTGATCTGTTTACAAAGGCTGAGGTTCAGCACCCGCAGGGATGGGATGTCCTGCACAAAGGCATGGCCAAGCCCGTTGTCCGTCAGGTTGAAACACCCACACAGGTTAAGGCTTTCGATGTGCGGCATCCCTTGAATCACGTAGCTCAGACTTCGCCGGAGGCTGAGAATTTGAACTTTTTTGATCCCCCGGGTCTGCAGACTGGGGAACAGAGACGGGTTGGCTCTCCGCAGATGGAGCTTGGCTTCCACCCCCCTCCACACGGACTTGTGGTAGGACGCGTCCCTCCAGGCCGCGCACACTTGGGCTACTCTTCCTTTGTCTTTAACGTCCAGATAACTGAAAATAATGGCCAGGATCTCCGGGAAAAGGCACGAGATATGCGTCTCCATTTCGAACATGACTGCGGCTCGACTGCGCGGGGCGGCAGGGGTCGACCGAGGGCCTCGATACCGTCGTTGTGAGCTCGCAGGAACTCTGCTGCCGAAGTTGCTGCTTGGCAACGTTAGCTAACGTCAGCTAGCATTCAAACAAGCTACCGCTAGCTATAGCCAGTTAGCTCCGTGCGTAGCGTAACGAGCCGCCATCCCGCTGGAGCGACGCCTGCGATTGGGAGCGACGCGGGGACGAATTCCTCTTTTCACGGCGCGGTTATTACACTGGCAAGTGGACGCAGGTGACGGAAACCGCGAAAGTCGGTCGTGATATTGAGCGAGCCGGCTAACGTTAGCTAACCTCTGCGCAGCGTTAGCCGTCTAAACTTGTTAAAAGCTGAACAACATCCGCGTCCGCGCTGTCCGGGAGCGACGGGTCACTTCCTCCGCGTAATCGCAGCGCGCCTCCAGGAACTTTTTTAAATTTGCAGAAACTTTTCTCCTCCGGGCCGTTCGCTCGCACGAATCGTAGGTTAGCTGCTGCTTTAGCTTCTGGGCGCTTTCCATCAGCGCGGAGCTCCAGACGAAGACACAGCGGCTCGTTCCTCCAGCGGCTCCTAGTGGAATAACGCCGCCTGTTACCGCTACACATACAGGAAGAGCCAGGCGTCTGGATCCAGAGGGTATAGCGTTAAGTACTTTAGCGACACACAATCGTAAGTCTGTATGTTTGATCCACGTTATGTTTGTTTGTATACTATATAACGTTTGGTACGGCGTTGCTTAAACTGTACTTCATTATTACCATAACAGATTACACAGGCGACATTAAAGGAGCTGGCTCCTGATTGATTGACAAGTGTTTTGGCATATATGCAGAAACTTAATATTTGATTTGTTGTATACATTCAGAGAAGAAACCCCCACATAGACTCACGTTGACAGAAATATTAATAATTTCTCTAATCTTTTTTCTCTCTCTTGCTCTTGTATATGTGTGTATGAATGCATGTATCTGTGTAGTCTCTCTCTCTCTCTCTCTCTCTCTCTCTCTCTATATATATATATATATATATATATATATATATATATATATATATATATATATATATATATATATAGCCGTACCGTCAAGTTTTTAAATTAACAGAAAATAAAGGTGCGCTTCCTTTTGACATTTCAAAATAAAAGTAAATATAAGTCAAATTTAGTTCAAAACGGAAGTAGATTAAAACATATACAAAATCATTAAAGCAATACAATATAAAAAAAGGCATTCATCATAACCAATAAAGCAGATACAAAATAAGTCAAATAACACAAAACAATAAACCTTTAAGGGGTTATTTACATATATATATATATATATATATATATATATATATATATATATATATATATATATATATATATATATATATATATATATATATATATATATATAAAACCCAAAGACCCATTATAGAGAACACACACACACACACACACGCACACACATACACACGTCTGCATTCATTTAGCTGGACCTCCATTTTGACTCATACTCATACCAACCGTCTATTAAACTCCTCAGATTGCTTTTTTTCGTCCCCCTTGTTGTCATTTGTCTTACTTTGTTTTGCACTGCACTCATACACATAACAGGGCAGTGGGACTATGTGTCCTGTTATGCAGTGTTATCGGTAGTAGAAACACATTGCAGTATTTCTAATGAGAATCATAAAATTAAAACATGTTTAAGAAGGAGAAGAGATTTGTATATTTAGGAATGCCATGAAATCATTGTTGACGTTTACGAAACAAAATTATAACAAAATAAAAAATACAAAGTAAAATCTTTATTAAAACATGTAAATGTTGAAAGTGAGAAAATAAATTACTTTCTGTGACAATCTATTTTACTGTTATTTATTTACAGTATTAGAATAAATGCGGTGATGCGTGTTAATGCAGTTAAGATTAAAAGTTATTCCAGGTTAAAAAATGCAGTACCCTGTTACTGACAGTACTGTAATTATTACTGTAAAGAATAAAAAAAATTATTGTGATAAGATACATTTTACAGTAAGCAAACTGAAATGTTATACAGAAACGTACACACATACAACTGTTCTTGTTACAGTGGAGTAATAAATGACAAGCAAAAAAATGTTTTTTAGCAAACTGTCTTTATTCATAAATAGCCTACACATATAATGTAAATCCCAAAGGGCCTCCTCCTAGATCAGTTGTTTTTGCATACTCATACATTGACAAAGTATTTCAAGTGACAGTTAATATTCCTATAAATGTTGATAATATTTACACAAAATGTTAAATTGACTAGATTAAAATACTGATACATGGTGCAGTTCATACGTCATTGATTGACACCGAATTGTAGGCGCGTACGCTTGATATAATGTGATTATACTATAGTTTGACATAAAAAAAATATTGACTAATGTTGTATCATGGAAATGATGAGCAAAATAAATGTTTTAGTGCAGTCTGTCTCTGGAGAAAAATATAACCTTAAGTTTTTGCCTTGCGGACAAGTTTGAAATTAATATCTATGTAAGCATATTTATTGTTGGAAGCTTCAAGGACCAAAAGCTATCAGCTATCTCCTCCTCCCGATGCAGCTCGTACAGATATAAATACGGTTATAACCCAATGGACGTTACTCTGATGAACAGTTAATCAGACACATACACATACCTGCTCTATCACCACTTTCTTTCTGCACTAACATCCTGATTCATTGTCACTGTTATTGTTTTATATTGTACATACATTTTTGTTGCTATTCTATTGTCTTCAATGTCTTTTTTATATGTAAACTGTTATTGGTAAATTTGTAAATGACATGTATGTACAATGAGAGTGAAACCCAGAGTCAAATTTGATGTATGTGCACATATACATGGCCAATAAAGCTGATTCTGATTCTGACATTATTCATTCATCAACCCAGAAACAGGTGCATCTGATTAAATGCGCTGCGGTGTCACCTGCCTTTCTCTGTGTGCTACTTAGTGTAAATGTCTTCCACCTGGCGAGAAGCCCGAAGTTACTGCAGCGAGGCGCTCACCGACCTGGTCACCTCTGGCTGCTGGGAGGACACACAGCGGGTGCTTCACAATGATTTTGGGTGGTTCAGTGTGTAAAGGACAAGAGGGGCAGGATACACATGGGCACTCAATGTTCACACAAAGCATTTTACTGGTTCACACTCAGCAAAAGAGATGAACAAAAGGTGAACACGATAATGAAACAACAGCACACAAGGCCTAGCCAACACAATACACCGCGTTGACTTGTCACAGTAGGAATAGCACAGGTGTAAATAATCAAATTAATGATGGCTGAATTTGATTTAGCTGCTTCAGTTTCAGGGTCCAGGTACTGTGCATGCTGGCTCACTGCCATGACTCACTGAGAGCATTAAACCATCGTTAAGGTGATAACTAACACCTGGGATTTTTTTCGTGAACAAGTCCTATGGCTTTACACCGCTCATACGGTATTTTCTATTCTTTATTCAATTATTTGACTTTTGTCTTTAATGGTCATGTACATTTTGATATATATATATATATATATATATTTGTCAACTATTCTACTTTTTATGTCTCTTCTGTGACCAAATCCCTTTTGCTGTTTCTTGTTTTGTTCGAACAACTTGCATTCAGTAAAT